>JAKFHU010002191.1:14800000-17200000 GCA_023783475.1 Daubentonia madagascariensis | reverse complement strand
GAGAACTGGCTCTGAGAGAAGACACTCAGTGATGTTAGTTAATATTCCTTTATTTAATTTTATTTAATCTTCAGGGTCTTCCTGCTGCTTTTAGAAATCATTTTTAGAAATTATTCAGTTTATATCAGGAATTTCACCTCCTTTGTCAAACATAATACAAATGATTTAATAATTTTTGTGGCTTGCTGATTTCTGTATAATATACTATATTTTCTTTCATTTTTGTATTTAGAGGATAAAATTAAGAAAAACAGAAGGAAAATCTTTCCCCTCTGTATGTATGACTTGCAGCCTCTTAGACTGCTTTGGATTAGCAAACACTTCTTATCAGAGCAGCTAAGAGTGTAAATTAAAGGGACATGTCCCCTAACCAGGACACCTTGTATTTCTCCTCCTTTTCCCCTTGCCTTCGTCTCTTCTGGAGGCCCAGGTTCCTTGGCATCTGAGAGAGCCTCAAATCCAGCAAACAGATATGAGAATTGAACAGGAATAGCTACAATGTCTAATCTTTGCTTTTCCTTCACCAGACAAATGCCTAGTCCAGAGCTGGACATGTAGTAGGCACCAGATGGGTACTTTTATATTTGTTACAGGTTCAAACAAATGATGTGGTTGAAGTGGCCTGTTTTCAAGTAGAAGTTAAGGACCTATCTCAACAATTATAGAAATGTTCTCATGCAAAGTACTATTTGTAGTGACATGTTAAGGAGGAAGTCCTCTTTCCTAATGATTGACAGTAATTTTTATTCAAAAAGGTGTTCACGGCTTTCGGAGAGGAAGGTCGGAGTTTTCCTTTTAAGGTGAAAGACCCACCATTGTGAGTGTGTGAAATTTGCTCTATAATTTTAATAGTCCGTACTCAAAAATGGTTTGTGCTTAAGGGAGGCAGGATAGCTGTGTGTAAAGTAAGAACAGGGGATTCAGACAGACCTGGGACAGGTCGAAACCCAGTTGCTTACCAGTTGGACAGATTACTGAGTACCACTAAGCCTCCATTTCTTGTTTGTAAAATAAGGATAACAACACACCTTCCTCATAGAGTTGGTATGGAGCTTGGTAGAAAAATCTGTGTGAAGCACTCAGTACAATTAAAGAACACAATTAGTGCTCTACAAATATGTTATTGTTGTTACTAAAGTGTCAACATGCTGTCTCTATAACACTAGCCTCTGGAAAGTGTTTAAGGGCTGGATCCTAACCATTTACTGAGCACCTCGCATGTACCAGGCGTTGTTCTCGATGCATGTTCTTCTTTCAGCAACCTTAACTAGTAGGTTTTATTATCTCCTTGTCACAGATGAACCTTAAGAACAGAGGAATGTAAAGTCTCAGTTTCTAATTAATATGAAAATATTCACATCTGACTGCTGCATTTTAGAGGATTGGAAATCCTATATATGTGACATATTATGTTTTTGGAAAGAACATAATACAATTTCCTTTGTAATTTCTGTGGTATTAAAAACTATTGATGGACTGACACCCTAATAAATCTCCTAATGTATACACGGTGTTTGGTAGAGGTGTGTGGCCTGGTGTACTTAAGACTCTCTTTTGAAACCATATGAGTTTATCATCTTAGCACTGCACAAAGAATTAGCTGCTTTGTTGAGTGTGCAGCTCTTCGTAAGGTCTGGGGCAAACCTCTTAACCTCGTTTACCCTGTCTTTCGCGAGTAGAGGAGTGATGGTTTCCAGAAGTACTGTAAGGCCTGATTTGTTGAAGAACAAAACTATTTAGTATGAAAAGCTATGTTGAGATAAGAGGTAATAATAAATAGTGACCTCACGTAAGTCAACTTGTGGTTATTCAAGCCCTAACCATATAGTTCATCTTCTTTTAATCAGTATGGCTACATCACTACTCCTTAGCACAACTTGATTTTTATACCCTTTGGAGAAGGAGCTTTAAACCATTGGCTGCAATTGTACCATTGATATCTTCTCCCACATTTACATTCTACGCCAGTCTCACATGCAGATGTGTGCCTAGTTATAAATAATAACTTGTATTGTTGTCCAGGTTATTAAATATTGACCACTAAGGAGACAGCTTAATAAGTGATCCTTGGAACTTCTATTATACAGAATAGGACACTTGTAATAGGGATACTGTTGGAATGATGGTATGCATGATACATATTGAATGAAAGAAACTATGAATCTTCTGTGCGTCCTCACTAACTCTAAGCTCAGTGCTTTGTGTTTAGTACAGTCTAAAAATGTTTGCTGGATGAAGAAAGGAGTTTGGGGATTATTGGTAACTATAATCTGTCCATTTTTTCATTATTATAGGACAAAATCAAGAGTTGAATATACCATACATGTTTCTTACTTTGTATTAACACTTGGCTTTAAATTACATAATTAAGTACAGTGCCCTCCATTTGCTGTTTTTCCAGCATTCCTGATATTTTGACCAATACCTAAGTGTTAGCCACATTATGGTAGCCATAGATAAAAGAGCTTCTTTTGTGTTTTTTTTTTTTTTTGCAACTATGTAGCCTTTTTGTGTTTTTGCAGAAAAAAAAAAAGCTATTGGACATACGGATTCTTGAACAATTGCTTAGAGAAAAATCAAATTGTAGCTCATTTTATAAACTTCAGTTGGTATTTTTAAATTGAAATTATTGTGTTTTCAAGGAACACATTGCAAAAAATTTCACTGTAATAATAACAGGAGATTTAGAACTTAATACCGGATTCTCCAAGTTCCTAAGTAATTCCCTTGGGAATGTGTTTAGGCACATCTGCAGAATGTATTAATTTTTTCATGCCACTGGGGGAGTATTGAATGAGTTATTGTTTGAAAGTATGGGCTGTGGAATAATTTGCTCCAGAACTAATAGAGCTAACTCACATTTTTATCTCTTCATATATCAGTAAGAGGGATTTCATTTCTAGTATGAAATATATGAAAAGATAAATATGATACTAGAGTTTGTAGGATGCTTCCTTCTAAAGATTGGAGCTGTATATTTGGCCTTTCCAAACACTAACAATAACGGAGATTGCATGTGCAAGTATTCATTACAGAGATGATAGGCTTTCCTATGGAGCGTGTTTTATAGACTAAATCTTAAAGGAAAATGGTGAGAATATTTCTTACGTATCAAATGTGCTTCAACTGCAAAAATTAAATCTTTCTCTCCTTTCCCCTCTCCCCTCCTCTACCTCTTCTTCTTTTCTCATTTTCTCATTTTCTTACTGTCTGCTGTTGTTTTTTTGTTTTGTTTTATTTTTTGTCTCTGAGACAGTGACCGTGTGACAGGAAACAGATGTTATAATGAGAATTTTAGGCATGGATGGCAGAGTCTTACTGTGACTGAAGCAGAAGCCTGTAAATCTCCCTCCAGCCTCCTGCTTATAGGGCCCAGGTTAGGGTTGAGAGGGCTGCCTGCTTCAATAAGATGAGTGATTTACAATGTTCAAAATCTTTTTCATTTCTTAATTGACATATAATTCTCGAGTCTATCCTGAGTGCACAGTGCTAAGTGCTGGAAATATAGTATTTAACATATAAAGATCTAATTCTTGCCATCAGGGAGATTATAGTTTAGCTGGATGACACTACAGAGTGAAAAGAGAACAAACAAAAAAATAAATAGGAGAATATTGGGGATTCTAATTGAGGTTAGGTGGGTGGTCAGAGAAGGCATCTGACGTTGCAATATTTAACTGAGATCTGAAAAGTAAGTAGGGGCAAATAAGGTTAAGAGGAGAGGGAAGACATTTCCAGACAGAGGAACCTACAAGAAAAAGAAAGATTAGGCAGGAAAGATCTTGATACATTTAAGTAACTGGAAGGAGACCAGTGGGATTGGTGTGCAGTGAACTGGGAGGAGGGTTGGAAACCTGGGCAGGACTCACATCATGCAAAGTTTTGTGGACATATTTAGGAGTTTTAATTTTGTTTTGAATTTAGTAGAAATCCATTAAAGGACTTTAAAAAAGGAGAATGTCAAGACTTGATTATATTTTAAGAATATCACTTGGCAATATGAATTGGAAAAGTGGATGGGAGAAACCAGCTTGGAGACGTGCATTTGTCCGTGAAAGGGATGATGTTATGGCTAAAGTCTCAGCAGGACAGTTGGAGAAAACACTGAAAAAAATAATATATATGGATATAGTTATGGATAACAGAATGATTGGAACTTGTCAAATGACTGGATGAGGATCGTGAGAGAAGGGGAGATCTCAAGGTTGAAACCTAGATGTGCGTCGTGAGCAACTGGGTAGATGATAATCCTATTTCCTAAAAAGGGAGACAAGAGGGGGAAGGTGAAGATTTTAATTTTGGAAAAGTTAAGTTTGAGATGCTTGCGTGTCAAGTAGGTTTTTGGATATATTATTTTGATGTTGAGATGTAAATTTTGGCATTTATATTGTGTGGATGAGAGAACCTAAGGAAACTCGTATGCAGAGAGAAAAGAAGAGGGTGGCCAGGATTGATTCTCAAGGAATTCCAACTTACAGAGTTGGGTTGGAGGAGGAAGAGCCCACACATGCTACTGAAGGAGAGTAGGGGGAAGCCAGGAGAGGCTGGAGGAAAATCAAGAAGTTGTAATGATATGATAACCAAGAAAGAGGGGATATCAAGACGGAGGGGCAGGCGAATGTGAATATGCCAGATGCTGCTGAGAGGGCTGGTAATTTAGGCATCAAAACACGTTACATTAGGTTTAGTAGCATGAAGATCATTTAACGTTTAAGATAGGAGAAGCTGGCGGAATGGTGGAGGCTGAAGGCGGGACTGGAGCGAGGTGGAGGGTGAACGGGGAGTGAGAGGCAGGCAGCACGTGTAGACAACTCTTTAAAGATTGTTTTTTCTCACAAGGAGTTATGAAATTGGGTAATAGCTGGAGATGGTTGTGAAATTGAGAGGAATATTTATTTTTTTTGAAGATGGAAGATACTAGACCAGAAAAAGAGAAGATAATCTGAAGAGCAAAGACCTTGCAAAAGACACAGAATGGGATTCAGAGGCACGCGAGGGAGTGGCCTCTGTTGGGAAAGGAGGAGGAGATGGATGGAGAATGTAATGTTTAGTAATTTAGTGATGTCATTTGATGAGAGAGGTGAAGCTCGTGGATCCTGTTTTCTCCGTGAAGAGAGAATTAAAGTCATTGGCTGAGAGTGAGAGGTTGGAGACGTTGGAGGGAGAAAAAACCAGACTTCCTAGGAGGGTATTATGGGAAATGCACCCATTTCGTGACTATTGCACGGAACCTCCATGTGTAACGCTGATAAAAGAAGAGAAGTTCTGCTTGAGGACAAGAGAGGAAGAGCAGAGGTTTGCCCATTCGGTTTTCTCCGCATTATTGGGGTAGCCCTAGAGGGAACCCCTGGAACTCCAAAGCACTCAGTTTGAAAACAACTAACTAGGGAAATTGTGTCTGTCTCCCAGCAGAGACTGAGCACTCAATTGCCGCGACCGTGTGTACGTGTGTACGTTCGTACGACCCTTCCGGGCTGACCTCTGTGGGATGATTCAAGTCACCCATCACCCCCCCCATCACTTTTCTCTAAAATTTTATCAGTAAAATGTATTGTTTCATCTTGAAAGCATCCAGAATTCCCAGTGCAAAATCAAATTCTTCTAGAAGGGCTACTAGCTTGTGAAATGTAAAAGCAGTTAGGTTTTAGCTGGGTGAAAACAAGATGCATGTCTGTACCCATGACCCAGGGGACCTCAGAGTGGGGAAGAGAGTCACTCAGAAAGCAAGGGGAAAACAACCATGGCAAACTCTTACTTTATAATTTGTAGTAGATTGAATTTGCTTTTTCTAAGCTCTTGTTTAATGTCACAGGAAAATGTTGGACCTGGCATGTTCTCAGCCCACCTGTGGAGTGACTCTTTCTCTACTTGAGTCAATCATAGACATGCAAGAGGGAATGAGCATGCAGGACAAATGTTGAAAACCCCAAGATGATCATATTCTGTTTTTTCCCCTGTAATCACTATTGATTTTCTATTGTTTATAAATTCAGCACATTGACTTATATGTCAGAAAAGCCAAAAGCATTGGTGTAGCTTTTTTAAAAGGGGCATTATATTTCTCAATATTATGATAATAATTATCCATATGCCAGTGATATAACTCTGAATAATATACAATAGTTTCTTTCAAGAAGATCAGAGTTAGTACATTTTTTTTTCTGGGGACATGCTTCAATTATAAAAACATGTCTTTGGGCAGAGATATCTTATAATCTGTGAGAAAAGCTATTGTCAGATTTTTTTAATTTCAAAATATTAAGGGCGTATAAATGTTTTTGATACATGGCTTGAGTCCGGGCTATAAAAGTGCCCATCTCCCAAATAGTGTTCATTATACCTGTTAGATGGGTCCTCCCCTCCCCCCAGCTTGATTTCCAGTGACTTTTACTTCCCTCTGGTGTGCCCTTCGGTTAGTTCTAACTTATTAGAGAGTGCATGTGGTTTTTGTTTTTCCAGCATCGTAAAAGCAATGGGTCAAATTCACAGTCTGTTTTGCTGTCTTTGTACCTAGAGATTTGGGATAGTGCAGAGGAAGGGAGTGGGCTCTGGGGTGTTCTGCTGGTTGTGATCACAGGCACTTTTCTTTCCTCTTCTGCAAAATGAGAATAATAAAATTACTTCTTCCATGAGGTTGTTCTAAGGATTTAATGTGTTAATAAACCCAAAACACTTAGCTATTGCCTGGTAAGCAATAAAAATAAGCCAGTTTAAGCATATGAAGAAGCTACAAAACTGATTGGGAGACCACGTAATGAAGTTGAAAAGTCATCGTCTTTGGAGTCAGAGATCCAGGGGTCAGATTCTAGCACAGATATTCACTATCTGTGTGCTCTTAGGAACATCACCTTGCTCTCTGAGCCATGGCTTACTTAATCTTAAGGACTTGGATGCCCTACTTTCTCTCTAAGCTTTAGTTTCTTCATCTTTCAGCTAGAAATGGTCATCCTTACTTCATAAAGCTGGTGTAACAATTACATGGGATCACGTGTAGAAAATATATGGAAAGGCATCATATAGAAGGTTTTGTTTAACATTTTCTGTGGGCACTTATATAATGTCAGCTCCTCCTTTACTGCCAGCCAGATTTGTTTCCATCCTGATAGATATGACCGTAGTTACTTCTGACAGCTTACTCAATCCCCACGGTCTGTTAACAACTACAAGTCCCTGAATATTAGATCATTTTCACAATGAGGTGTAGATTTTGGAACAAGTCAAGGAAGCCATTAGTTATATAATGGTCATTATAATTATTTAGTATATGAACAGTGTAGGCTCTGTTCTAAGTACATGAAACCTAACTCCTAAAGGGTAAGTCTTAGCTTACTCCTCACTGAAGGGCATACATAGTCAGGGAACTTTTCAGCAAGCTGTGAAAACTGACTCATTAAAGGCAGCTTGTCAGCCTTTCTCCTGCAAGTAACAGTGCCATACCTCAGAGCACTGTTGCTGCAGTGAATAAAATGTGAATCAATTTTAGAATATACAACCAGAGGCTTTTAGCTCAGTCACATAGGGTAAAGGTTTCCTGCGACAATAGCTCTATCTGGTTCATGCAGAAGTAGAAAGAAGAGCTGAAGGACTGAAGTGTATTGAATGAAGGGGGCATCTCTTCCTCAGGTACAAATTAGGGGCCTTATGCTATCGATCCCATAAAATTTTAAAAAAGTATTTCATAGTTGATCCTGCGGTATTAAGCATTTCTTTTTTAAGAAAGGAAAAACAAATTACCAACATGATTTTAATATTTAAATATGTCCAACTAAAAAGCCGTTTGTTAAACTATTTCTACAATATTCTTATACACATGTAAGCAAGTATGGTTTTGGCCAAAGACTGTCAGAGACTCTTTTAATTTACAATGCTCCTTTCTTTTTACATCTAAGGCATCAGCTGTATAGCTGTGTAAATCACTGTTTTAGCTGGCTTAGAGGCCCTGGGGAATGCTTTAGGATTTCAACATTAGACCTGGTAGTTTGCCTAAGGGGCTTTTGAGAGGCCAAGTTGCTACATCTGTTTTAGAGCCATAATATAAACTGCGTCATAGGCATAATGACTACTGTAGCATCTGCATGAACTCCTCCTGGGAGGGACCCAGGAGATCAATAATGTGGCACATTCCAGGCAGAATCGGGGGAAGGCACTTTCTTAGCTGGTAGGCCTGCCTCAGATGTGGGACACAAAGAGAAAAACAGAATCACTTATTTCATTTCACTGTATTTCTCCATTGCAGACAAATTTTTCTTGAAAATTGATATTTTTAAAAAGTATTATTTCTTTTTCTTTTCAATTAATGGCAAATTTTTTGACAGTGCCTTATTCTGCCATACCTTGGTTTTAACATTTACCAAGCACTAAAAATGATCTCACAAATGATGAATTTTAGTTGGAAATTTTGTACAAGCTTGGAAGCCACAAACCCAAATGTTAAAAATGGAGAATCTATTTCTATAAGATTCGTAGCTTTTTATTGTTGTTAGTGTTGTAATATAGTTCCAAGAAAAGTGTTTTGAGGGAAGGAAAGAGGAAATAGAATTAAGATCTCTTCTATCTTCCATTGCTGTCTTTTGAGGAAGAGATGACACCCTAATCAATCTTCAAAAAACTATGTTATGGATTTGATGGATAAGGACATTAACAGCTTTTCATTGTTGATCTTCATTAATTGATGGGGGAGAGAGTTGTATCTTCTACTCTAAAAGGTCTAGATTTGAGGCAAGTGAACTGGCTCTTAAATCTCTTTATCTAGGGAACAGTGGTCAATTCCAATAGAATCTTTACAGTTGTGCTTCCTTTACTATATTGTGATAGGTATGATGCTAATAAGAAGTGTTCAATTTGTCATAACAAATTGATTATGTTTCACATGTGTCTGGGAGGCTTTTATTTAAAGCAGTCTTTTGGTAATTTTTTTTTAAGTTAAGAAGGCTGCATCTTGTGATAGAAAATGCATACAATTTCAAATGTAGGCGTTCTTATTGGTAGCCAACCACAGACACTTGCTGAGACCCATTTCCTCATCTATGAAGTGGATATGGTAACTTTCCACAAGGGCCGGTGAAGATCAACTGATGTAATTCTTGCAATAGCACTTGGTAAACTCTTAAATTCTCAGCAAATATGATTAAAGTTCTGTATGCCGTTATTTTATTCTTACAGTTGAATTTTTACTTTATATAAACTTGAAATTTCTAACATCAAACCCACATAAAAAAGGTACAGTCCTCTGTTATCTAAAAAATAGAGCACATGTGGTCACCTGCTGATTGTTGCTTACCAGTCTTGCTTTTAAGGATTGGGATTTGGCAGTACAGTAACTGCCACCTCCTAAGAGTTCGAGCTCTGTGTGTTCCTCAGAGAAGAGAAGATACTCTCTAGATTCCTTTTTTCCCCCAAATTCCTGTGGTTTCAAATCTAGTGTAAATTAACTCCCTGACTCCCAGAGGAATCCTGATATTTATCACCTATCAAGATTTTTCCTATATTTCAGGATCCAGGTCAAAACTCAGTCTCCTCATGGAATATTCTCTGATGACTCCAAAGTTCATTAACTGCTTGATGTTTGAAGACAGCCTCTGACTCACAGTTACCAATTTACCACTTATGGATTCATACATTTATTTCTAATTAGCTAATTTGTCTCATCTTCCTAACTTTAGCTTTTGGAGTTCCTTAAGGACAACGGAAGCAGTATCTTACAATTCTTTTGTTTCCCTTTTGGATGAATTTTTTCCCCTAGTTCTTTATGCCACCTGGATGCTCATGATTACTTGGAGGAGCAAATAAATGGTTGCACCATTAGAACTTTCCTGGACATAGAAGGAAGAATTTTGGTTCAATGAGTTCTAAGAGTGTTTACCCAGCTAAGACAGTAATCTGGCTGGTCTGATATCTTCTTAGTCTCACTGTTCCTTGAGGCTGATGTGGCTAACCTTGTCGTTGATCCAAGAAGATCTTGCCTTCTCCAGCTCTGTTCCCTGTGAGTCCTTCCCAAAGTCACCTGCTTTTTTGGAGCACTCTGCCTTCCCAGAGAAAAGGCGTCTGTTATTTAGGCATAGCTCCTCCTAAGTTGTAATAGCCAGACAAGAAGTCCAAACTCAAGAATTTCAATTTTGGAATGCCATATTTAAAAAGCATGACATCCCTTATATTTCAGAAAACTTTTATGTAGTGTTTCTATGTATCCATGAATTTGCCCTTTATGTTGTTCTAGGTAATAAAGGTTCTCAGTGTGAAGGGATGAATTGAGCACTTAAAAGCAAATTATTAGATAGTTAACAAATAAGTGACATACTGAGCCCCACAGAGACCTGTTCAGTAAGGCAGAATAAACAGATAAACTTGTAATTGTTTGTTTAACTACAATTATGAGTCTGTAAAACTGCGTGTGTGTGTGTGTGTGTGTGTGTGTGTTTTAACTGAAAATGTACTGAGCAAGCACCATGCATAAAGGCTTGTGCTAGCTGCAGGTGGCACAGAGAGAAACCAGGCATAGGCTCTTCCATAAAGGAACTCACTGTACTCACTGTACTCACTTGAGTGTAGTCAAAACAGATGTATTAGCACGATGTAAGAGAAGCATAGAAAAAGCTGATTAATTCTATGGAAGACAGAGATGGCTTCCCAAAGAATGTGAAGCTTCAGCTTTTTTCAAATAGAAAAGTAAGACTTCACTGAGCAAATGTAAGGTGTGGGAGAGCATAGCCTGTTTAGGGAGTAAGTTATTTAGTATGACTGGACCACTGAGTGTGTAAGAGGCCACATCATGGAACGTTATTCTAAATTAGTCCAGGCCTCCCTGGCAGTTATTCTAAATGAAAACATTGTAGGCCTTTTTAACAGGTAATACCTGCCTGCCTGGTGTGCAGCACCAAGGCACACGCCAAAGCCTTGAACACAAGCAAAGCTTCTTCATGTTGGAGGAGAAATATTTCAGAAGTTGTCCTTGACATCCTGAACCTAAAATCTTACTGAATAGTTGTTTAGGGAAAGATAAGGAAGTGGTGAGCAAACAGTACTTTGTGGGCAAATGGCTTAACTTTTGGATTTTGTGTGATCATAATAAGATAATTGAGGAACAGATTTTTGTTTTTTAGACCATGTGTCAGACACATTGAAAAGATGTAGGAAAAAGGAGGCATAAGAGCCTAGATAAAAAAGGGAACTACTCTTTCTCTCGCTTCAGTCCAGCAGAGTGATGGACACTGCATTGTAAGCTGAAGACCACTAATTCTGTGTGTTTTTATTTATTCTGGAAATGCTTGGACACTAATTCTCCTGCAACTTGGAATCTGTTATAAGAATGTTACTTGGCACACAGGAGACACTCTGATTATCTGTTGCTGATACTGAGGCATCTCTGTTTACATCTGACTCTAAACATATGCGTCAGTTTTCACTTCAATAAAATAATTCTGTTTATATATTATCCTCTAAGGGAATTGAGCAAGATGAGTATATGAAAAAAAGAGTATTATTATAGTGTTTTGGTGATATGTTTACCTAAAGTTAATATCCTTTGGTCTGAACTCTGCAATATTGAGGCTATGTTTATTTCTAACCAAGGTACCCGTAACACGGAGAGGAAAAATGGAATCATTAAGCATTTGAGCAATCCTAGTTATAAAACTGCCTTTAAAATCTATACTTAGTGATAATCTGGTTTTATACTGTATTGGAATCAGGAAGAAATGTAGTCCCTTAAATATAAGATGTCATTGGTTATAAGACACACTACCAATTTAATAGCAGCTTTGGAAGAAGCAAAAATAAAGGAATTATATGTCCCACTAAGTGCACACACTTTGCTCTTTTTTGCAAAATTCACCCTAAAACTTGCTGCTCCTCCAGGCTTTCTCTGTACAGCAGTGAGTACTCAGGTGCAAAATATATAAATTATCACTATTTTCTCTCCTTCCCTTTCATCTCCTACATCTACTTCAATCACCAAGATCTATAAACTCTACTTACCAAAGATGTACAACATTAGTGTTGTTTTCACTGCTACTCCTTTAGTTCAAACTATCATAGTGACTTGCCAGGAGAGCATGAGTAGCATCCTGGTCAACTCCTCTACTGCCACCTAGACCCCCTTGATGTATCTTTTGCTGTCAGCAGGCACCCTAGTCATTCATTGTGCACATAAAAGTCAGAGGAGTGATTTTTCAAAAGGTATGAATCAGGTCATGTCACTCCCTGCTTAAAACTCTACAGTGGACTTCCTTCCTCTTAAAATCCAACCTCTTTATCATCCAAGCCCCTAACTCAGTGGTTCTCAGAGACTGAGGTATTCCTGGGAGTCCTTGAGACCTTTACAGGGGTCCATGAGGTCAAAACACTTTCCATCTTAGTGGAAAGATGTTATTTACCTTTTTCTCCCTCATTCTCTCATGCGTGTTCAGAGGAGTTTCCTAGAGGTCACATGACACGTATTATCCCAACTCACTGAATGCAGAAGCAGATGTGAGAATCCAAAAGTCTTCTATTAAGCCATTCATTGAATAGACATGCAAAAATGTAAAACAATGCCCCTCTTCTCACTGATTGCTTTTGTTTTGAAAAATACAGTTATTTCTCATAAAAATGTTATTTCTATTAACATGCAATGGATTTGTTGTTGCTATTTTAAGTAAATAAGTATTTTTAAATGCTTCCGTTTGAGTTTCTAATATACTAAATATCAATATCTATAACACATATAAGCAAAAACTATTTGGAGTCTTCATTACTTTTTGGGGGTATAAAGGCAACACAGATGTCCTTCAGTGGGTGAATCAGTAAACAAACTGGTACATTCATACCTGGAATACTAGTCAGCAATTAAAAGGGACAAACTATTGATACATATAGCAACTTGGATAGATCTCAAGGACATTTTGCTGATTTATGTAACATTTATATAACATTTTCAAAATGAGAAAATTATAGAAAACATATCAGTGGTTGCCAGAAGTCAAGGTTGGAGGAAGAGTGTGACTATTAAGAGACAACACAAAGGGATTTCTTTGTGGAACAGTTCTGTAATGATGGTGGTAGTGGTGAACAAATCTACACGTGATAAAATTTAATAGAATACATACCAAAAAAAAGCACAAACTGGTGATTCGTATCTCAGTTAGTAGTAGTCTACCAACATCAATTTCCTTGTCTTGAAATATTCTATGGTTATATAAGGTATTACCATTGGAGGAAGTTGAGGGAAGGTCACACCATATATATATATATATATATATAAAATGTATATATAGACACATAATTTATGTATATATAAATTATAAAATTACATGCTATATAATTATTTTATCATAATTGTATCATAAAATTTAGTTATATATAAATTATTTTCTATATATAATTTAATTTTTTAAAAAAAGAGTGTAAAGGACATAGAAAAACAACAAAAAAAATCCTAGAGAAATGTTGCCATCAATCAATCTGCCACCTGCCTGCCTTTCAGGACTCTCCTCCTTCTGCTTATTACATTTTGACTGTACTTTTCTCTCTTCTGTCCCTTCAATATACTGAGCTCAGGGCCATTGTACTAGCCCTTTCTTCTTCCTGAAAATCACGTCCCCAGACCTCTTCAAGAGTACTGTCCCGTCATTCCATCTCAGCTTAACCAGCATTTCCTTTGAGAGCTTCACTGCCCATGCAATATGAAGCAGCTTCTTGGTCATGCTCTGTGTTCTCTATTGTTTGGTTTTCACCCTAACACTTCCCACCAACGGACATTCCTCATTTCAGTATTTGTGTGTCACCCGTGAGATAGACTGGGAGTTTCATGGGTGCAGGCATCTTCTTTGCCTATTCACTGTGGTTCCCCAGTGCATGAAAAAATACTGGAGATGTCACAGGAACTGAATCCGTATTTGTTGAGTGAATACACTAATCCACACTTCTTCAGTATGACATCAAAGTGTGAGGTATAGCTTTCTTCATAGGCAACTCTAAGTCTATAGAGTTTGGTCAATCAGTTTGCAGTTACTCGGCTGTTTTTCATAACCCGTGCATGGGATTTTAAACTTTTTGGCAACTTCTGAATTGACAGTGTAGTTTTTTGTTGTTTCTTATCTGAAATTCAGATTTAACTGGGTGTTCTTTTATGCAGCAGCACTACCTAGATGATACTAGATTACCTTACACTCTTCTCAAAATGGAATGGACTAACTTGCCTGAGTGGCAGCGTACCAGCAAATAGATGAAGCTCAGACCATTATGAGCTTGCTCTACTGTCAGTGTTTTATTAGAAGTTTGAGGATACATTTTTAAGATTTTTCAGTCTTCTAAGATTAGCATGCTCTAATTTAATCAACACAGTCCAGTTTTTTCATGTTGGGACAATATCATATTTTGTTTGGTTTTTTGGTTGTTTTGAAAACCTAGAGAATAGAGAAACTTTTCTGTGCAATTAATAAAGGGAAAATTTGATACTTTTGTGTTATCAGGAAATCTAATGGTATTAACACTAGCTGTACAGTAAAAGTGATCAGAGTGCAGGAAAATAATAAAAGGTAATGGTATATTATGAAATGTTCCCTCTCTTAGGATGTTCTCAGAAACCTTCACAGAAGACTTTGATAATATTTTTGTCTCTGATAAGCCAGGTACTTTACACATTCTATTAAAAATATTGCTCCCACATATTATTTTAGCTTTTTCCCCACCTTTGTCCAGATCAAATATTTTGTTTGCAAACCAGCATCTATTGTTTGTTCCACTTCTCCCTACAGTTAAAAAATGATCAAGACTCTAAGATATTTTTGAAAATTGTATACCATTCATCATGTAACTTTTAAAATTTTCATGCATTTAAATTTTACTTTCTGCTAACAACCATATAAAACCAATATATTATGAAACCAATATATTGGTGATTTATAGCAACCTGAAATATATAGGGTGGTGATTGACAAAAAGAGTATCCTGAAGGTCTTCACAGTACACCTGACTTTAAGGAAAATGGTGACCCTAGTTCATTCACAACTAGTACATTGGTGGTAAGAGACAGGGTAGGATTTTCTCAAAACTTCTTGATGTGTTGTAATTAACTATGATGATACAAATGAGCCTAAATTTAGTGTTTTCAAGTGGTCTTTAAAATGGATGAACCAAAAATCCAAGCACGCAAATTTTGAATGAAAGTCACTAGAATTTTGGGTAGCTAAAAAGAAAAGATCATGACTATAATCTATGTGGTGACAAATACAACCAAACCCAGGAAATAATATCTTTCTTGGAACTTCGCTCAAGGCCAGTTACAAAATGACCTTTGAAAGTGACGTTCATACAATGAGAGAAGATTCAGTGAAACCCAAAGGCAACATTGAAACTCTTCTGAGTCAAAAAGAGGTAGCCACTCAGAAAGAAAAGCACCTTTGTTTGATACCATCGGAGAATGTACATTTAAGCAACTAGTGGAGAGATTGAGTTCTTGCCCGTATATGTATATGCTTTGGGTGATGTCAAAGTTAACACTTTAATGGACTTTGTTCTTCATATATATATAATGACTTCAGCAAAAACATGTTAAACTTTATATTGCCTGATTGACAAGCAACTGGGAAAAAGTTTGACAATAATTAGCAGCTCTATAAAAAACAAAACTTTGGGAGCTCAATAGACTGTATCTTGTCTATTGCTGCATTCATTAAGAATTACCTGCTTTAAATCACAGCCGCAACAAAAATAAATACATGGGACCTGATCAAATTGAAAAGCTTCTGCACAGCCAAGGAAACTATCACTAGAGTGAACAGACAACCTACAGAATGGGAGAAAATATTTGCATGCTACACCTCTGATAAAGGGCTGATAACCAGAATCTATACAGAACTTAGGAAAATCAACAAGAAAAAATCAAACAACCCTATTAAAAAATGGGCAAAGGACATGAACAAAAACTTTTCCAAAGAAGACAGAATGATGGCCAGCAAACATATAAAAAAGTGCTCAACTTCTCTAATCATCAGGGAAATGCAAATCAAAACCACAATGAGATATCACTTAACTCCAGTGAGATTGGCTCATATCAAAATATCCCCAAATAACAAATGTTGGCGGGAATGTGGACAGATAGGAACACTCATACACTGCTGGTGGGACTGCAAATTAGTACAACCTCTATGGAAAAGAATATGGAGATACCTCAAAGAATTAAAAGTAGAATTACCATTTGACCCAGCAATCCCACTACTGGGTATTTATCCAAAAGAAAAAAAGACATTTTATAATAAAGACATCTGCTCTCGAATGTTCATGGCAGCACAATTCACAATTGCAAAGTTGTGGAAACAACCAAGGTGCCCATCAATACACGAGTGGATCAATAAAATGTGGTATATGTATACCATGGAGTATTACTCAGCAATAAGGAACAACAGGGAAGTAACACATCTGGTATTATCCTGGTTGGAGCTAGAACCCATTCTTCGAAGCGAAGTGTCACAGGATTGGAAAAACAAGCACCACTGGTACTTACCATCAAACTGGTACTAACTGATGAAAACTTACATCACACAGGGCAATAACATTCATCTGAAGGCGGGCGGGCGGGAGGGGGGTGGAAGGGATGGGAAAAACTCTCACTGAATGGATGTGGGGAGCACAGTTTGGGAGATGACCACGATTGTGGCTCTGACACGGGCAGAACAGGGGCAATGTGTATGGCCAAAGTGTTGTACCCCCATGATATTCTGAAAATAAAAAAATAAATTAAAAAAAAAAAAAAGAATTACCTGCTTTAAAAAAATCAGCCATGGTTCTCTCAGTGTTTTCAGCGGGATGATTAAAAATATATATTTTTAATAAAATCAGCTGCTTCAAATACCTATCATTTTAGACAGACATTTAATGAATTACAAGATGAATTCAAAAAATTATTCTATGAATATATATGTTGAAGTGAGAAAGGTAGTTAAAATGCTCAAACTTGGGTTTGAATTGTTTTTCTATGAAGAGGAAAATATGGGATATCATGACAAAAGGCAAAGACCTGGATAAATGGCCAATCTCATTGTTCTCACAAACTTGGTTTATTTTGCAGATTTTTTATAGCTGAATATTTCTATCAAAAGCTGCAGTTGCAAAACTGAACTGCTTTTTACTGTTTATGTCAACATTACTACAATAAAAATGAAATTTTATGGTTGGATGAAGAGAATTGATCAGAGAGACTATGTGTTCTTTGTGGCTCTCTTAGTTCATTTGGATTTGATAGAAATTATGGGTTTCTTGATGAAAGAAAAATAACTTTTGATGACATATTTCTTAAGATATTAAAAAACAAACTGAATAGTGATTCAGAGAATGTTTCGATTTGTCACATAAAACAAGCAACTTCACCTCTTACCAAGAAGATTAACAGTGAATTTTCTATCAACAGTAGCCTAAAAATATAACTCCATCAGCTTATTAGGATTTATGCACAACTCTCTTCAGGTATTGCCTTGACACAGTTCACAAAGAAATGAAAAATAATTTGCCATCCACTTGCATATTATTTATCTGTTGTATACAACAAAGTATCCTAAAAGTTAGTGGCTTAAGAAAACAAAAAACTCCTTGGTATTTATTCAGAGGAGTTGAAAACTCACATACACACAAAAACCTTCACATAGATGTTATAGTAACTTTATTCATAATTGCCAAAACTTGGAAGCAACCAAGATATCCTTCAGTAGATGAATAAATACTTCCAGACAATGCCACATTAGTAATCAGCACAAAAAAGAAGTGAACTATCAAGCTATGAAAAGACATGGAGGAAACTTAAATGCATGTTACTAAGTGAAAGAAGCCAATCTGAAGAGGCTGCATACTGTGTGATTTCAACAATAGGACATCCTGGAAAAGGCAAAACTATGGAGACAGTAAAAAGATCAAGGATGGCCAGCAGTTAGAGAAAGGGTGGAATGAATAGGTAGAGCACAGAAGGTTTTTAGAGCAGTGAAAATACTCTGTACAATACTGTAATTGTGGATATATGTCGTTAGACATTTGTCCAAACCCATTGAATGTACAACACCAAGAGTGAACCCTAATGCAAACTGTGGTCTTTGGGTGATAATGATGTGTCAGTATAGGTTCATCAGTACCACTCTGGCGGGGGATATTGATATGGAGGCTGTGTATGTGGGAGCAGGAGGTACATGGGAAATTTCTCTACCTTTTGCTCAATTTTGCTGTGAACTTAAAACTGCTGTAAAAAAAATAAAGTCTTTATGGAAAAAAATATTATCTCTTACAGTTTTTGTAGGTCAGGAATTCAGGATGGCTTAGCTGGGCAGTTCTGACTCTTTTTCTTTTAGGAGATTGCAGTTAAGATGTTAGTGAAGGCCACAGTCATCTGTAGATTTAACTGAGGCTGAAGGATCTGTCTCCACATCAGCTCGCTCACATGGCTGGCAGGATGGTGCTGGTTATTAACTGGAGGCCTCAGTTTTTCCCCATATGGGCTTTTCCTCAGGGGTGCTTGAGTGTTCTCATGACATGGCAGCTGGTTTCCGGTCAGAGTGAGCAATCCACGAGGTCAGGGTGGAAACTGCAGTGTCTTTTATGTCATATTCTCCAAAGTCACACACTGTCACTTCTTCAATATCTGTTAGTCATACAGTTCACCGAAGTGTGAGGGTACCACACAAGAGGATGATGGTAGAGGAGCATATTGGAGGCTGGCTCCTCCAACATATGTCAGAATATATTCATGAAATACTGAAATACCAATATGGAACCAAGAAAATTGTCTAGATGCTGAAACTGATATGCAGTGGATGTCAGATGTCTTCAATTCAGCCCAATTTCCAGACATGTTAGACTCAGTGCAAGTATAGCTTGTCTGTTAACCAAAATGATATCAAAATTTTTGTTTGTTTTCCAGAAGGTATTGTATGGTTTGAAAGTACTTGAATTCTAGTTCAATCTGATGGTTGTCGATATTACTTGAGGGTTCTTTTTTTCTATTTAGCATCGTTTATTTACTTTTGATAAGCACACGTATCATAACATTTATTCCCTTGTTGGTACCACTGAAAGACTGCAGTGTTAAAAGACCAAAGAGGTAATTAATGTCAGTCTGGAAATTCTGCCTTTAGATCAGGACAGTGCTACCAGTAGATTTTAATGACTCAAACATAAAAAGCTCCCTCTTTTCTCTCTGTAGAGGACACACTATACCCAAACTCTTTTCATTTCATTTAGCCCCAGTTAGTGTAGAATTAGTGGGGAAGACTAAGAGTAACTCATAGGGCTTTTTGGCCACATTTGTATGCATAAGCAACTATAATATCAGCACCATTATCTTTTAATTCAAAGAGTATGGCATGTAATTCAGAGCATGTACAAAACGTATAATTTATAGAGCTTCATCGCTCTGCTCAGAAATGTAAGTTTATAGTATGCATAAATGCTATTAAATCATATTTTCAGCCTTCTTTATATCTTTGCCATTAATAATTCACTCATAGATATGGTAATATATAGGTATTTATGCAGAGATTAATTTTGCAAATTGCATGTACTCTAACACTCTACATGTGCTGGGAAAACTGGACAGAGCATTCATAAAGGGAGGTGTCAGTAGAGATCAGAAGTGGCCTTAGTCTAGAATTAGCATATCTGTTCAAGAAATTCAGGGAACTAACCTGATAATTTTAGAAGGAGGGTGAAATGGAGAAGAGGCTTATTGCGATTTCACAGGTCTTTCTTGAGGGGTCTTTCTTGAGTAAATAGAGTCACCTACACATTGTTCTGAGCTGATACTATGACAGACTCCTTCTTTTACTTGCCTGAGTAGTGGAGCCTGAATTATTCAGCTAATACATCTACATCAGTTTGAATTCATTGGGTGAATTTTTTCCAGATTCTTTAATCTGTTCTTGATATTGTTAGAACTGAGAAAAATTAAATTATGCTTCCTACTAAAGTGAAAGTAGCAATTTAATCAATTATCTTTTTAAGCAATATTCAAAGTAGACTTTAAGGAGCATCACAAGGAAAAATACATTTCTTAACCTGCCAAATTGCTAAGTGGAAGCTTTCTTTAAGTACGGGTGAGCCTACACAATGTTAAATCTTGCATTTATTTTGGACACATTTATAAAGTACATAAAGTGAATAAAACAACATATTTCTTCCCTCATTAGTAACCAGCTGAATGCCTAAACATTAAATATTTTATACTATGGGAATAATTAAAGATGATTTTTTTGGTGAAAATATAATTAGTAAAATGAGATAATATTTTGGTGAACCTCTTCCAAAATCAATGTGAATTATATACTGACTAGCCCACATTTAATACACTCACAAGCATTTGGATGAGATTTTATTGGATTTTCAGGTTGAAGAGCTAAACCACATGAAACACATACTAAGTTGCTCAGAAAAAAAATAAAATAAAAGACAGACATTTTCAAAGTAGAGAATAATAGACCAAAGAGAGAGTAGATGTTCACTAAAATGCTAAGGCCACGAAGGCACAGAGCCACCATGTGTGGGCAACATGGGCATGTGGGAAGGGCAGTGGCAAGTGCTGCAGTAAAATCCTTTTGAAGCTGTGCCGTTTCCTGCTGTGCACGGTTAAGTGGTAGAGCTGGAGCAACACAGCCAGCTGTGTCCTACCTCAGTGGCCCACCAAACATAGCATTTAGATTTATTTCCACAGGCAGTGGAAATAAATCATCTTTGAAGTCTGCCATACCTGGTTTCATTTCTGGCTCCTGCCCTGTGAAAGTCAGGAGTTCCTTAATCGCATCGAGTCTCGCTTTCTTTGTCTATAAAATATGGATTAAAATACTTGCCTTATAAAGTTACTTTGAGCATGATAAGGATATTTTTGAATTTTGAAATACCCCCCTGAGGTATGTCCCTTTATGGCTAAGTTTGTCTTTTATCCCATACCTCATCTGTAGTATGGCCCCAGGGAGAGAGAAGGGAAAACACCACCTTGGGAAGGAGGCAGATGTGGAAAAACCCCTATAAAACGTAAGTAGGAAGTAAAAGAAAGTCTGAATCAGGGAGAGAGAGAAAAAGTGATGGGGTGAGGGAGTGAGTAAGAAAGAAGAGGTAGGGGAAACTGTCAGATTAGCAGTAGTCTGCAGTAGAAAAGGAGGACTCTGATAATGTGGAAGTTGGTGGCTGGTTTCCTTGGGCATAGTGTTAGTGGGGTTTGTAAGCCTTCTAGAAAGACCCTGTCCAACATCTCAAAAGCAATAGGGAAGCACTAATGGCAGATGTTCATGTAACCAGCCTGAGTTAATGCTGCTTTTATATGGTGCACATGTGGTAGAACTCGAAGGAGAAGTTCCCCATTACACAGCCCCCAGCCCTCCCACATGCCACGGATACAAGGAAGTGCTTAGTGGATTGGCTGACTAGTGCAGACCTGTGTTCAGAAGAGGACACTGAGACTGAGACACTCAAGGGACAATGGCAAGGTCCAAAGTGCACAGCAGCAGATGCAAACCTATGTCAAAGGCCACAGGGGACCAATGGCATCACCAAGCATATTCCCTATGGCCAGTTTTCTGAGACGAGAGTGGCCAGGGGACATGTCTGCAGCATGAATCACTCCCCAGGCCCCTGGCCAGGACCCATCAGCTTTCCCCTTCACCCAGATGCCATTTCGAGGGATATCCATAAAGGTAAAATAAACAAATGAAAAAAAACACATTGTTGGGGAATCTGAATTTTGAATTGATTTAATATTTACCTGTAATAGATTGATTAGAACAAGATAAAACTCTCACCGAAATCACTGAAATACATTTAACTAGTGAGATATTTTTTCCCCTGCTATCCTTTGGGATAGGGGATCAAGAGAAAATCTATATCGGTTACAGAGAAATAAAGAAGCTACGGTATTTTGTATAACCATGCATGCTGGGAATAAAGTTTTCTTCCTCTGTATGTTTTTGATGATAACTCTCTTCTGTACTTGGATGTCCCGCAGGCATGTCGAAAGCCTGCATTTAGCATTGAACTCATTGTCTCTCACTTACCTCACAAATCCCCATCTACCTCTCCAAATCCCCACTTGTCCTGCTGCTTTCTTTGGGGGGGATGACAGCACCACCTGCCCAAGCCAGAGTCCTTTTAACTCTATGTCCTCAACTCCTAAACATCTCTCTCTCTTTCATAATTTATTCTGTTCCCACTTACACTGACTTAAATCTGACCTTCTTCCTCTCTCCCCTGGTTGACTTTAGTACCTTCTTGACCTCCCTGCCTCCAGGCTTGCCACCAGGTATGTCGCCTGTAGATCTGTTATGAATGCTTTTTCAAACATAGATCTGCCCTTGTCTTTTCTCTTTCTACATAATCCTTTTCAGACAACCCACTGTCTAGAGAACTAGAGAACACAATTGATACTTGAACAACATGGGGTAAGGGGAGCCAACCCCTCATGCAATCAAATGTCCACATATAACTTTTGACTCCCCACGAGCTTAACCACTGCTAGCCTACCGTTGACTGGAAGCCTTACCAATAATATAAACATTCAATTAACACATACATATGTTATATGTATTATATACTGTAATCTTACAATAAAGTAAACTAAAGAAAAGAAAATGTTATTGTAGGGTTTTGCAGTCTGAAATGTTGGTTCTTGGCATGCTCATGGCCAAAGAATGACCAGAGTCACCAAAGTAAGGCAAGCACAAAAATGAGGTTTATTGAGGAGAGAAAGACAGGAGTGTAGAGCAAGAGCAAGATGTAGGTTTACAGAGTGAGATACATATGCCGCAGATGATGACTGGACCCATTGTCACAGCAAAAGGGAGAGAGCAAAAAAACGGCTTGGTTATGGTCTCAGTCTTGTTTTATAGTGTCTGGATTGGGACCCTGTGGCTCAGACATCACCATGGAACCACTTTGATTGGACAGTTGGGAGTTGCATGACCTGAGTCTAACTACACATGCGAGTTGTCCTAGGTTACTTTCCAGACTCTATCGTACCTGTGGTGCTTGGCCATGGGCTAGAGAGTCCTCTGCATTCTTTTGCAGTTGGCACGCTAAGTTCTGATTGGCAGATTCATAGGGTGTTCCCTCCTACCCCAGGTATGACAGTTGCTCCGGACAGGATTAAGGTGGGGCAGGACCAAGATGGGGTCTGGGGTCCATCCTTGTCCTTCTTCCCAGGTAGGGCAATTGCACCAAGGCAAGGCATGCACTTTCGTCCCTAGGAGACCCGGAATCCCTCGCTATCTATCTAACATTATTAAGAAAGTCATAAGGAAGAGAAAATATATTTGCTAGTCATTAAGTGGAAGTGAGTCATTGTAAAGGTCTTCATCCTCATAAAGTCATCATATAGGTCTTCATGTTGAATAGGCTGAGGAGGAGGAGGAAGAGTAGGAGTTAGTCTTACTATTTCATGGTAGGAAAGGTGGAAAATAATCTACATGTAAATGGACCCGTGCGGTTCAAGCCTGTATTGTTCAAGGGTCATCTGTAGTCCAAATTCCTTAATGTGTTATAACCAGCCTTTCAGAGCAAATACCTCAGAATGTCTGGACGTGAGCCTTTCTGGGTTGATATTTTTTTAAAGCTTCCCAGGAGATTCCAGTATGATGCAAGGTTAAGAAAAGCTGATTTAGATAATTCAGAATAAGTTTATATTGTCTTTTAAAAGATGAATCTGAAGTGAAAACACAAAATTTAAAAATTCTCATATAGAACTTGTACACTCCTGAGACTTGCCCCTGCAACAAGCTGTGGAAACACTACTCAGTCCTCTAGTGGAAAACATTTGGAAAGTATGTAAGCTGAACAGTGATGTGGTCACACTAAATAATAATTATAAATAACTCTGGGAATAGTTTTAATGATGGATACATAGAGTACAGAGCTATTAAGAGGAAGTCCTGTTAAGAGTCCTTTGCAATAATCCAGGTGATAATGCTACTGATATAAAGATAGAAAAGGCATGAAGAAATCATCACAGAGCTTGTCTAGGAGAGTAGAGAGACAATCACAGTACCTGGCCATGAGCGTAGGAGAGACATATATCAGGTGTAAAGGCAGCACATCCAAGAGGAGCAAGTCATAAACAACTGGGGACATCTAGCAAGGTTTTCAAAATGTCAAAATTATTCTACCACAAAAGTGCTGTCTCATATTAGCTAACTGGAAAGACAGGGAAAATGTGTCCCTCAGACTAAGTACAGATAAAAAAAGAAATGAGAAGTTCAAGTGGTGAATTCAAATACACTTGGTATATTTTGACAAAGGCTGCCGCTTATATAGCCAAATACAGCTAATGTTTCATTAAAACAATGAGGTTTGCAAATTCATCAATAACATCCTTCATTTAATTGTTTTTGTATGAGAAATGAATGGATGAGATATATGGACTCTTTTAACAGAGCAAATTACAGGCCCCTCCTGTGACCAGTGAACATTTTTATCCCACCCATATTTCCAGGCTTCATTTTCATGTTATGGCATTACTAAATGATGACCCTGGGTCATTAAAACAAAGTTTGAGGGCAGCCAGTATATGTTGCTTATTGTAACATGCTTCCCAGCTTTCTTAGCTAACAGAGCATTATTTTTTAGTTCATATATGGACTGATTTTGCTTAGTTGTTTATTTTAAATTAGTTTACTTAGTTTTTTTAATAATGAAATAAGAATTTATGAACCCACCACACAAAACAAAACCTAGTTTTATAGTGACCTACATTTTACCATATGATTTCCCCATCCACCTGCTTGCTTCATCCCAAGGTAATCAGCATCCTGAATTGTCCTGCTTATCACTGCCTTGCTTTCCTTTTTAAAGCATTTTGTTGCAAGTTTTGTATATAAAATAGGTATCACACCGTGGATAATCTTTTTGGACTTTTTCGCTCAGTGTTATTTTGCGAATATTCATCCATATAGTTGCCTGTTGCTGTAGTTCACTCATACTGACTGCTATGAATACGCTGCAGTTTATTCTTCCAGTCTCCCTTAGTTGGTTGTATTTGCTTAAGCCAGTACCACACTGCTTCATAATGTCTTGATATCTCCTTTTTTTTTCCGCAGATATTTTTGGTTCCTACTCATATATTTAAATTCTGCAATCACATTATCAAATTTCACTTAAAAAAAAAGCTCTGTTGGAAATAACACAGCATTTTAGAGATCTTGGCACCAAGAAACATTTAAGACATCCTTACTTAAAGAAAATTTTAGGCAGTTTGTGTAATTGTCCATTGCCACAAGAATACTGCAAAACAAACTACCTAAAAATGTAAAGGTTTAAAACAACGGTCTAACAACTGTTTATTGTTCTCACAAGTTATGGGTCATTTGGGTGCCTCTGCTGGTCTGGGCTGGATTGACTGTTCTCAGCTGGCTCAGGCAAGTGTCTGTGGTCAGTTGATGTGTTGCCTGGGATTGGTTGGTTTAGGATGTACTCATCCTGGACTACCCAGTTCATCCTCTAAGCAGACAAGCCCAGGCTTGTTGTCAGGTTGGTATCAGGGGTCCAAAAGAGGAAGTGGAAACGAGCAGGCACTTTTTCAGGCTTCTGCTGTGTCAAGTTTGCTGTTGTCCCATTGGCCAAAACAAGAGTGAATGGAAGAGAGGTACACTAACAAAAAGTGTTGCTACAGAGAGGTTTAAAAAATTGCAGCCAGTAATGCAATCTGCTGCACGGTTTTTATCAAATATTAGTTCTCATTCACCTTTATTTATTAAAATAAATAAAATAATTAATAAATAAATAAATAAAATAAATAATGCCATGATGACTCCTAGCTGGTATTCTTCAGTTTGATCATCTGTACAAAACTTATGTTAACTGGAATACTGTTTGTGTAGGTTTTTTTAATTGCAATTAATTACAATCATTTACTATGTATAAGCCTTTTCATTGTTTGGTTTTTTTAATTGCAATACTCTTGATAGCTCTAGAAAATTAGTAGCATGAACTGTCTTTAGCTGCAGCTTATGTAGTAGAATCCCTTTTTATGCTAATTTTTGAGAATAAAACTAATACTGGATTAGAAGGTAATCACATTATATCATCTAGGTATGCTTCCCCAAACATGATTTCACATATAGAATGTACAAATATTTGTAAAAGCCAATGTTGTGATATACTTTTTCTATACATATTATTCCTTGATTTGAAAGAAAGAGGGTTGGAGCTTTAAAGAAAAAGATAAGGAATTAATATATTTTTTGATTTTCATGTACTATGCAAATTGTGAACAAAATATCAAGTGAATTTCACAGATGCTTTAGTATTAGATATTTCTATACATACCTCATCCAAACTTATACATTTCTGAAAGAGAAAATATATATATTTATAATCTCTAAATATCCTGAAAAAGCTTTGGACAAAATTTAACACCTATTTCAGGGAAACAGAACTCAAAATAGAAATTAGTGGGCACACTATATGATAAAATATATATGCACTACATTAGTAAAACCAGAATTTTACTTAATGGGGAAATACTTAGAGGTATTTTAATATCAGAAATAAGTCAAAATTGCCTCTTATATCTACTACCCTTCAACATTGTTCTAGAGGTTTTCTTTAATGCAATTTGAAAGAGAAATCAATTTGGAGGCATAAGAACTTGAAAAGAAGAAGTAAAATTATCTCTATTTGTAGATGGTGATTGTATACCTAGAAAACCTTAGATAATCAATGATAAAACTAAATTAATAAAAGAATTTGGTAAAACAGCAGACTCTAAAATTAACATACAGGAATCAATATCTTAATGTACACAAACAATACCTAGAGAATATAAATGCAGAAAAACTCCATTTATAATAGCAGAAAAATAAAATACACAGGAAAAAATTTAACAAGGAATATGCAAAAGTTATTTGTGGTAAATTTTAATACACTACTGAAATACATAAAAGTAGATTTAAATAAATGAAAAGACATAATTTGTTTTGGAATAGGATACTCAGTGTCAGATGTCAGTTCACACTAAGTTAATTTATCCATGTATTGTGTTTATAAATGTAATGAATCTCTGAAATCAATACTAAATGTATTTGGTAGAACTAAACAAGTTCATATTAAATGTCATATGGCAAAATAAGCATGCGAAAGTAGGAACAAAATTCCAAAAACCTGAATAGAAAAATATACAAGGGGGGGATAGCCCTACCTGACGTTAAAATATATTATAAAATCTCTGTAATTAAAACAGTGTGGTACTGACACATGAATGTAAATATAGACTAATGGAATAGAATAGAAAGTCCAGAAATAGACTCAAGCATATATGAATATATGATAAAGGTGGCATCTCAAATCACTAGAGTAAAGATGAACCTTTTTAATAAATGGGGCTAGAACCCCTGAAAAAGTAAAAAAAAAAAAAAAATTAAAGCATACAGTACTAGATAAAAATATGAGTGAATTCCTTCTTAACCTGAATTTATAGGGAAAGGCTTTATGACTATGACTCAAATCCAGATTCAATAAATGAAGAGATAGATAAATTTGATTGCCCAAATCTAAAAATGTTTTTAATGTTTGCATCTCAAAAAGCAATTTAAATAAAGTCAAAAGACAACTGACAAAAGACAACTGGGAGAAAATATTTGCAGTGTTTATCACAGATAAAGGGATACTATTAAAAACTTATAAGAAATGCTTTAAAAATGAGGGAAAAAGATTTTTTAAAACCCGAGAGAAAAATGAGCAAAAGGCATGAATAATTTACATATGTGTGTATATAAATATACATACACACACATATACACATATACACATGTATATTTATAATATTTATGTTTCTTAAAAATATGTAAAGATGTTCAGTGCAACTTATAAGAAGGGAATTTAGCAATACCTAACATATCTACATATTATGTAAAGATGTTCAGTGTGACTTACAGGAAAGGAATTTAACAATATCTAACATATCTACATATGCATTGCATTTACCTTTTTACCCAGCAGTTTCTTTTTCAGGAATTTATTCTAAAGGTACACCTTCAACAATAATGGAAATGTATATGCACAAGGTATTCATTTCAACATTACTTGTAATTCCATGACATTGGAGAGATCTAAGATGTCCGTATATATGCAAGTGTTTGAATAAACTATGACATAGCCATAGAGTTGAGTTCTGTGCACCTGTTAAAAAAAAAAGAGTAAGGAAGATGTCTATGAATTGATATGAAGTTATTTTCAGAATATATTTTTATATTAAATAAAAAACATTAAGGTACAAAAGGAATATAGTATTCTACTATTTTTATAAGGAAGAAAAGTAAATAAGAAAATATACATGTATTTTCTCATATGAATAAAGTGAAACACAGGAAGGAAATATCAGAGACTAATGAGATATGTTACCTAGAGAGCATACGTGAAAATGAGATGGCCAGTTTTAAATGAATGGGTGAGGGATGGGATTGTCTCCTCTTTGAATATACCTTTGTGTATAGTCCTGACTTTTGGAACCATGTTAATATTTTATATACATAAAAATACATGAAAAACAAGGATGGCAGAAAATCCTAAAACTGAATACAAGCAGAAAAAAATAGGTGAAATCATTTCATAAATGAATAGCATGATTTCACCAAAGACAAAGGAAGGAACTAACCCAAGTAATTTTGAACATAGTATTACCCCTTGTTCTCTTGGGACCAAAAAAAAAAAAAAAACCAAAACAAAACTCTAAACATATGTTGAATTCTAGTAATTTTTTTAGAGGCATGGGTAAGCAATTCTGAAACTACTTGCTATTAATTCTGTGATTGAGACAATATATCCATATCTCTTGTGGATAATGGGAGCCAGGTTTCTCACCATTGGAGAAGACAGTTACAGATACAGAAAGAGGGAAGGGTAGAATGAACCTTATGATGTTGGATTTGTCTTTGCTGGATTGGTGTGAACTAATGGTTTGAAATATAGATAGCTAGATAAAATCTGTTCCCCAGCTCTATTCTCTGAGAAGGTCTAGAATCCATGACATTGTATTAGGAATGAACACTTAGTACGTAGATTTTGGTTGCTAAATATCATTCTCTGCTAAAAAGACCAAGACTTCTTGGAGAAATGGATGATTTCAGGGCTGGGGCAGGGAAACTCAAGATTATCCTGTGTGCTAAGGAAAATTTTTTGTGCTGAAGGATGAGGAAGTGTTCAAAGAAAGATGGGAACCTGTGAAAAGGACACAGGGGCCAACATGCAGGGGCTTCCACTGGCCAAATCTTAGATAACATGAACATCAAAATTATGATAGCAGAGGACTATAAATATTAAATAAAGTTAGAATCCATGAGCCCATACTGGGAAATATCTTGTTTCAGTAGAAAGTCATCTGATAAATGCAGAAGGAATGATGGAATTAGAAAAGCACCATTTGTCATCCATTATAATAACAATTGATTCAGGCAAGAAGCATTAATGGATGCTAAAAGAAATGGGTGAAAGATTAAGAAGTAAGAGAATATTCGGTTTGTCTCAAAATATCTCTTAATGAGATATGTATTAATTACAAAAGGTAAAATAATTTTAAAGTGGAAAAACATAGCAGACACCACCTTAACCAAATAATCAAAAGTAACTGTGCCAGTTGACAGCATGTGCCTCCTGATAATGATGTGTTGAAAAGGATGCAGTAGTTCTTCTGTGGTATTACTTCCAAAAGTGCACAAACTGTATCTATTCATGAAGAAACATCAGACAAACCCAAATTGATGGTTATTCTAGAAAATATTATAATTGGCCTGTGCTTTTCAAAGATGTCAGTGTCATAAAAGAGAAAGACTCAGAAACTATTTCAAATTAAAAGGGGCTAAAGAGACATGACAATGCATCTCATGAATGCAGTGCATTATCTTGGATTTTCATTTGCTCTTAAGGACATTATTGGGACAACTTAAAACCTGTTTAAGGTTTATAACATCTGTGGATTAGATAACAGTATCGTATCAATGTCAGTTTCCTGATTTTAATGGCTGCATCTATGTTATGTAAGAGAATTCCTTGCTTTTAGAAAATACACATTGAAATGTTTAGGGGTAAGGGGATATCATGTCTGCAGTTTACTCTGAAAGAATTCAGGAAAAAAGTACACACACACATACACACAGGCATATGGGAGAAAGGGAAAGAGAGAAAAATAAAAACAAATGTCATAAAAATATCAAAATCTTGGTAAAGGGTATTTATAAATTCTTTGTACTATTCTTATAATTTTTAAATTATATCCAAGTACTTATAAATTAATAGATCCACAAATACACAAATAGATATTTGCTTCCATTACTCATCAGTATCTTTAATGAATTAATCAGTGTTGGTCAATCCTAATTTAACACCATATGAAATGAAGAAACTATATATATAGTAGCTGTGATAGCTATTTACTGATTACCAGCAATATTAAACTTGCTGTACACAGTGAAATCTTGAGATATCTCTTTTAATCCCAAATTACAAAAGCTACAGGAAGAAAGGCGGTCACAGCAAAAGAAGAAAATAATCATTAGTGTCTTACGCTTTGATGAAAGTGTATTTCCTCATTTGGGGTTAAGCTTGTGTCCACTGCCTGCAGAAAGGAGTCAAGAAACAAAGCAGTTTGGTGTTTGGTTACAAGAACTCTGGAGCTAGACAGATTTGGGTGCAAATCCTGATTCTGTACTTAATCTTTGAAATGTAGACATTGATCTCCATCACATAGGGTATGGGTGTGGTTTAACAATAACTTAAGAAAGTACAGGGTTGCCATTATTGTTAAATTCCTTCAGTTTTCTAAATAAAGAAGTGATACAACCAAACCAGCTGCTTTCTGCTCTCATATGTTTAAACAATTACATAGGAAAGAAATTTACTCTTTAATGTGTTAACATTTTAAGTGTGTGATAACGCACTATTCTCTTTCACTTAACTGAAATTTTCATGGCAGTTTCACACATATAATTCTCTCTCCCCTGCAATCTTATTAGCATTATTCCCAAGAAACAACCAGAGAAATAAAGCAAAAGCATTTTAATTAACTCAGGTTTAATATGCTTTCCTTATCTGCCATTGCTGCAAATACCAGATGAGCATAACTGCTCTATGTATTCAAAATCTTTTACTTGATTAAAGAAAGGAGTCTGCAGGAAATTCAAGACTAGAAATTCATTTAGTTCCAGTTAGATCATGGGCATGAACAGAAACCATTTATCCTTCAACATATCTTAAAATTTCTGTTTTTCTACTTGAATCTAATATTTTTTAGAATTAGCCTGGCTTGCTAAAGGAAACAAATGCACTTGGCCAACCTCATTGTTTTCTTCCAGTCTTGTTATCTTACTAAAGGGAGATCAGGAGATTCTTTATGGTAAATTTGGAGATACTTTGAATAGAATTTAAATGTGTGTGTGTGCTTAATATGATTGAATTCTAATGAAAGATTTTCAAATTTGAAGTACCTTTGCTTCTTTCTTAATATATATGAAACAAGAAAAAATACTCAATACATTTTTAAATGACTGTTTAATATGGTCAGAATAATTATTCAATCCTTTAATAAAGATTTAGCAGTTATCTACTGTTTGAAAAGAAATGAGTTTCAAAGTGTAATTGAGGAACACCGCAAGGTCTTGTTTGAGCCTGCCTCAAAAAACACGTCACATTCCCCAGAATGTCCACATACAGAAATAGCTCCTTTAGTATCTACACAGATACTGAGAGTATGTATATAATCATGGGAGCTGACTTGACACTAATGCACACATTTTATTTCATTTACAAATAACTTGTATGTTTAGCAAATCATTTATCATATGATTTGATGATATGAACTATGTCAATACTATCTGGGATCAATCAGTAATGCTTATTGAGCCCAGAGCTTTAGACAGGGACACCAAGGGATTTTATGTCTTTACCTTCTAAAATATGTTTATGAAGGTGCTTAAAATACCCTCAGCATTCTTTTATAAACTCTTAAAATTATAACAGGTATTAATTTATCCTAACACTCTCTTTATACTGTGTTATCTCTGGATGTCAGGTCAAGGAATTCATTCCCTCCTGTGTAAAGTGTTATTTCTCATTACTTGTCTGAAAGCTACTAGGACAGTGTTACATCATCTCACTTGGAGTTTTACTGAGTTCTATACTCTTCAGATTTTACAGTAATGAGACCAGACCCAGCATAGATCCCTGAAAGAAATACATTGTTAGCACTTCTTTATCCATTCAGGTATCTGATCATTTCTAACGTCTATGATTATATATGAAAAAGCATTCCATCCAACTTAATTCAACTGGGTTTTCTGTTATTTTTTAAATTTATTTTTGTGTTTTTGTTCTAGAGCCCCAGAAAAAGGATTTTTAGTGATTTTTAACAAATCATGGCTTATAATTCCCATCAGGGTATATCAAAAGCTCTTGAAAATGAGGAAGAGATGGCATTCCTTTATAAAATTTAGTCATTTCCCTCCATTTATACTATGCCATGTTACTGCTGCTTCTTTATGTTTCAACAATAAACATACTTGCAACTTTATATCTTGTCAGTCCATGCGAATTTGTGTATATGACACCAAATTTTCCAAGTAAAAATTAAAATATCTTAGTTAACCAACCAGATATTTTATCTAGAATGATTGGAACAATTCGGGTAACCGCATTTTTACCCTTCATTACTGGTCAAAGTGATTTATTTTTCTCATCTCTTCAGTATTTTTTAAATATATGCTAGAGATCCTTAGGACAGACTGAAGTCTCTAGTACGTTAATGAAGTTTTGCTCTAACAAATATGCAAGCTTCAGTATCCAGAGGAATAAATACTATGTGTTTTCAAATGATTTGAGGGTAATATTCCACAATACCTTGATGAAGAAGGTAGAACAAAGAATTACACAAACATGGCTTCATCCAAAGGTTGCATTTTGAATATTTACTATCATGTTGAATTTGATTAAATAGTGAGTGGCAATGAGGAATTTTTCATTATTATTTAAAATAATAAATTTTTAAAAAGTCAATTCTATTTTAAGAAGTTTTATATTAAATTTTATATTCTATTCTAATTTATATTTCTGTGTAGTAGCCCTTAGCAAAGAACTGACGTTCTTTATACAAAATAAATGTTTATAAGTAGTTTAAAATCCCATGCTCCATAATGAGAATTTTTTAAGGCTAAAAATTTTCTAGAAAATCTAAACCTGTAGTTAGAATAATAGTTTGTTAAAGCTGAATAAATTAAAGATATGCACATTTGAAGTATAGAATAGAGGAGATACAGTGCCCTGGTAATTGCATTTTATATTAACTTTAGGTTCTATTAATTTGCAGCATGAACAATTACGTATTGCCTCAGTTTGAAGTCAAAATCAGCATATGCAATGTAAAAAGAGACAGCATTTACATGATTAAATGTTAAAATAGAAATGTGACCAAAACATGGCTGCTTGTCCAGAGTGATGTCTCCACGTAAAGTGATGTGCCCTCTCTTTCCTATTATTTCCTTCCCTTCCTCCTTTTTTACCTCTCTTTTTTTTTTTTTTGGCCTTTTTTACTTTATAAACACAATATTCTACATTCATCACAATCCAAAATGCCTTCTTGGAATGCAATCCCAGTTAGGGAATATGATTTGATAGCATACTGAGTTCACCTTTTGAACATTATAACTGATTCTGCATCTCTGCCTGTAAGAGTATTATGAATGCATCTACTTGCCTTACAGAAAGGATAGTTATGTAATTATTCGCATGTGCTCCTGAAGTGCCTTTGGCATCTGTCTAAAGAATACTTTGGAAATGTAATTCATCTAGGATGCTTATCAGCACCTCCACTGGATTGCCCTGTAAGTCCAGTCAAGGTATTCATCACCTGGTAATTTACTGAATAAACCCAGAACATCAACATAGTCAGGTTCAGATGATGTCTGTGAAGTGTTTGAGCCCAGTCGGAAAGGACACGTTGTAAGGGCAACACTATTTTATTTTCTACTTTATGAACACATTGTGAAATTGACCATGCAGGGTGTATTTTTGGATGCTGTGCATGTCCTTGTACTTACATCACTGACTTCATGTGGAAGATCACAGAGTCATGGTCTGCATGGGGTAGGTTCAGAGTCAAGGCTTTGAAGCTCAGTGGGCTTGACCCCCGAATCCGAACTCTGCCACTTACCGTAAAACCCTGAATAAGTTCCTCACATTTTCTGAATTTGACTGCTTCTTTCTTCATTATTCTCCCTCCTTCCATTGGTCCTCTACTCTCCTCCTCCTCTGCCTTTTGAGGTAACATAGAATTTGTGATGGGGTTGGATTTAGTGATTTAAAAAAAAATTCCACTCTAATTTTTAGGATGAGGAGTCTGTGATTCAATTATATTCCCAGGATCACTTGTCTAATTATTGCAGAACCCAGATTCATTACTTTCCCCCCCTGCTTGTTTATCAAAATAAATATCCCCCCCACACACACACACGCACACACACATGCACACACATATCTAAAACAGCATCATAGAGGGGAAGATGAATCATTGAAGGACTCTTCAAGAGGGTTCCTGTTTTACCTTAATGTTGGTGATGTTGGTGTATATTACCTGAGTATGCGTATTTGTAGAAAGCTCTCAAGATCTTTTGCTTTAGGAGAAAACTACCTTTCTTACCTCAAAAGCCTGTCCTCATTCCATAATATTTAGCAGCATAATTGAATGGATGACTGTTAGTCCTTTCCAAAGCTTGGAGCCTGGGGCAATGGCCCTAGTTTGCTGGATCTCAGGGAAGCTCTTCAAAGTATTTATATAACCCAAAAACTTTAAAATTAGAGTTTTTTAATTTTATTTTGTTGTTGTTTAGAGAAAATAGACATTCATAAAGTTTCAAAAGAATAAGTGGGAGATAAAACTAATAGCACTGACAGATACTCTATTTGTATCTCTAGAGAATGCTGCATATCTAATCAGTAAATTCATTAGCATGTCTGTTGTGGATAATGGTGATTAATCTGATTAAAGATATTTTTGTTGTCCCCCCTTAACATGAATTTTCAAACATGCTCCCTTGTCACTAGGAAGTAGCTTTGAATTTACTTCTTTTTTTTTTTTCACCGCAGCCATTTAGAGGATGTTTGTAGGAACATAATAATCTATTCTCTTTGTGTATCCATTCTCAATTGGTTAGTGCTGCAGTAAATTGTGGATTTAAGTGGGCGAATAAGCATATTTAATTAATATAAGTTGTTATTTCTAAGTTATTCTGAAGTATTGAGCTGCCACCTGGATATTTTTGCAGTCTAACAAAAAATAATTTAATTCAAACCTTAAGTGGGCCGTTTCATATCAGATTGCTCACATCAGTTATGTAATTTTGCATGCTTTATTTGAGTTCAGAAAAATTTTTTATTAGATGAAGTCAGGGAAGAAGGATACATAGAGCCAGGTCACATGACAGATTGGGAAGGAACAGGTGGAGGAGAGATGCCTTTTCTGTGGCCAAGAAGAACAAGGATGAGAAATATCCCAGAAAGGATTGGCCCAAGGTTGTAACTGGAATGCTGGCTGGAGTTATTTGTTTTCGTGTGACAGAGGGAAACACTGGGTGCTCTCTGGGACCTGGGTGATGTTCACTGTTGGGCATTGTTAGCCCTTATACCACAGTTCCAAATGCAATGTCATTGAAAAGCTTTCCTGCCACCACCCCCACCTTAGAAAAGCTTAGCCTTGACTAGAGGGGATGGTGTCTCAATTAGGAAACATTCTATGAAACATGACCAAAAAAAAAAAAGAGAATAGGGAATAGAGGCATAAACAAGCCTAATTATACTAGAATAGGAGAGGTCAGTACCTACCTGAACTTTAACACGTTAGTATTCAAGTTGTAACTACTTGAAACAGCAAAAACAACAGAAAAACTTAACTTAGAATGTATCAAAAATACACATGCTATATTTCATTGTATGTATTATATATACCATATTTTGTTTATCCATTCATCTGTTGATGGACATTTGGGATTTTTGTCAATTTTTAAAATTAGGTCATCTATATGTCCCCCCCACCAACTTGGGGTGTTAAAAATATGTGTGTCAGAATACTTGCTCATTATTGGTTATATGTGTTACAAAACTTCTCTTACTCTGCATCTAGCCTTTTCACTCTCTTGTTTTGGTGTCTTTTAAAGAACAGACATTCTTAATTGGTTCAGTTTTAACATTTTTTTCATCCTTTTTGGCTAGCATTTTTATGTCTTGGCTAAGAATTCTTTGCTTACCCCAATGTCATGAAGATATACACTTATCTTCTATAAGCTGTGCAGTTTGACCTTTCATATTTTGACCTATTATTCAGCTATAAAAAGCAATGAGGTTCTGATACATGCTGAAAACATAGATGAACCTTGAAAACATTATGCTAAGCGAAATAAATAATACACAAGGACAAATAATATATGATTTCACTTATAGGAAGTACCTAGACTATGCAAAGTCGTAGATACAGAAAGCAGATTAGAGGTTACCAGGGCCTGGGGGAAGGGGAAAATGGGAAGCTGTTTGTTTCATGGTTGTACAGTTTCTGTTTGAAGTCATGAAAAATTTTGGAAATAGATAGTGATAGTGGTTGCACAACATTGTGAGTATAATTAATGCCACTGAATTGTACACTTAAAAATGGTTAAAATGGCAAATTTTATGTTATATATATTTTACTACAATTTTTAAAAATTAATAATGAAATATACCAAAAACCATTGAATTGTATACTTTAAATGGGTGAGTTACATGGTATGTGAATATCTCAATAAAGCTGTTATAAAAAATATACACATGAATACATCGTATGGGAAAAGTAGTTCCTGGAACAGCGTTGGCACATAATAGGTTTGTTCATTCATTTAATAAGTAGGTATTAAGCAATTATTGCTTTGCTAATAAGTTGGACATGCAGAAATGTATATAGGAATCTCTACTAATGAGCCAGTCAGAATTCCCTTTGGCTGCCAACCTCTGCAGAATTTAACCATGGGCAGTGTAATTGGACCTGAACTAGCAACCCAGAGGCAATCTTTCAACCCTTCCCCACCCCTGCACCGAGAAAGAACAATGATACCTTCTCTGTGCCCATCTCACCCAGATGTGTACCCAGGCCCAGTAAAAACAGCACTGTGTTCCTCCTGGTCCAGCCACCTGGTCCAGAGAACCATGTTCACCTAGTCTAAAGGGGTGATAAAGCCTGATCCAGGAAGAAGGAAGCCTAGAGGTCAGAATGTAAAGTCTGAAAGGCGCAATTATACCAAAGCACAGCTGGACCCCTGGAGCCGCTCTGGGTTGCTGATCTGGACAAAAGTCAGATCTAAAAGGGAAGATGCCAAGACATGGTCAAAATGCAATTCTTTACATAGTGGATCTGTACAATCCTTTGCAGCTTTCATACTGCATGTTTCTGATGCAAACTGTGTTGGTTGATCTTCTGGGATGACACAATGCCATTATGAAAAAGAAACAAATGACAAGCAAGTAAAATCAAATTAAGAGTTAGTATATTATCCTTCAAATATCATTTCATTCTGAAGTCTCTCCTGGGCTATCATCCATTTAGACCAATCTATCGCAAAGGCTAAATGTCCCCTACAGTGAAATGACAACTGATATTCAAAATGATTTATTTTCAAAGCAGACTTGTATTTAGAACCTTTTGGGTGTTAGGCAGTCTGCTACAGGTTAGGAAAATAAAGATATATAAACTAGAATCCTGTTCTCATTTTAGTAGAAGAGAAAAATAAATGTCAGAGGGTTAGTATCCTGAAATGGATTAGGTGCCCTGGAATGCAGGAGAGAAATTGGTCAATCAACAGCAGCAGTCTTCAAGGAGGAAGGTTGCTCAGTCTTGAAGGATTAGTTGTAGTTCCTTAGGTAGACAAGGCCTCAGAAGAGGAAAAAAAAAAATGCATAGCACATGGGAAATGCTAAAAAGTGGAGTTTTTATAATATAAATTAGAAAAGGTCAATAAATTAATTAAAGAATTGGATTTGAATTACCTAATTTTAAAATATTAATGCTGTAACAATCTAGAGCTAAAACATTTATGGCAAATGTTCACCTAGGAGAGGGGTATTTCACTTGTAAAGAAGTACTCTGCACTTAGTTTATCAAAACAATGGATGCTAAAGGTGGTAAGGATGTTTAAGAGTCATGTGCTAATGATAGTGCTGACAATTATAAAGGAAAGGTATTTATTTTTTAATAAAATATAAATATAGAGATTGTATTTGTTTAGGAATGTTTAGGATTTACATTTGCTCAGGAATGTCGGACTTTTTGAAGAACACACCTGTGTTAGTAAAACTTCAAAAGGACAAATACTATTTTACAGCTACTCTGAAACTCCCTAGCTCCAAATACTCCTTTTCGACATTGAACTTTTTTTATAGACTGATTTATTGAGTTATAATTTGCATATAGTAAAATTTACCGTTTGTAGGTGTACAGGTCGAATTTTGACAAATATGAACAGTTGTGTCGCCACTACTAAAATCAAGATATGGCATATATTTGTCACCTGAAAATGTCCTCTGGTATCCCTCTGTAGTCAGTCTCCTCCCCTGTCCTCATGCCCTGTCCATACTGATCTGTTTTATTTTACTTTTGTCCTTTTAATTTTGCCTTTTTATGAATATCAAATGGGATCCTGTAGTATGCAGTGTCTGGCTTCTTTCACTTAGCATAATGCTTTGCACATTCATCTATGTTGTTGCATGTATCCATAGTCCATTCATTTTTATTGCTGAGTGGTTTTCCATTGTGTGGAGATCTTCTCATTTGCTTATCCATTAATACACTCATGGGCATTTGAGTTTTTCTAGCTTTTTGGCTATCATGGATAAAGCTACTATGAACATTTGAGTACAGGTCTGTGTTGTCACTTTTTTGGTGTAAATACTTACCAGTGTGGTAAGTGTCTGTTTAACTTTATATGAAACTTTCAAACTATTTTCCAAAGGGTCTGATTCTTTGTGCATTCCCACCAACAATGTATGAGAGTTCCTGATGTTCCAGATCTTTGCCGGCATTCACTGTTGTCAGTTGTCGATATTGTTTTTGTTGTGTAATTTTAGCCATTTTAGTAGCTATGTCTTGACATATCATTATGGTTTATTTTTGACCTCCCTAGTGACTACTGATGCTGAGCATCTTTTCATGTGCTTATGTGCCATTCATACTTCTTCTTCAGTGAACTGTCTCTTTAAATCTCTTGCCCATTTTGTGTTGAGTTTTTATCATTGAATTGTAAAAGTAGTTTTAAATATATATTTCAACATTTATCACATATATATTTTGCAAATAATTTCTCCCAGTCTGAGGTTATCTTTTCAGTTTCTTAAAGTATTTGTTCAAGAGTTTTTAATTTTGATGAGGTCTAGTTTATCAATTTGTTTTCTTTTATGGTTCATGCTTTTTGTGTTCTAATAAATTGTTGACTAATCTTTATCACAAAAATATTCTATGTTTTCTTTTAGAAGTCTGTCTATAGGCTTTACATTTAGGTCTGTGGTCATTTTGAGCTAATTATTTTTGGATGGTGCAAGGTAAGGGTCCAAGTTCTTTTCTTTGTATGTGGATACCCTATTTTTCCAGGACAATTTATTGAAAAGGCTAATCTTTCTATATTGGATTTTTTTGACATCTTTGTTGCAAATCAACAGACTATATATGTATATATATAAATAGGTTTATTTCTGGACTCTTTATTTCTGGACTCTTTTGGGTTCATGGATATATATGGCTATCTTTGTAATAATATTACATTATCTTGATTATTGCAATTTTGTAATAAGTCTTGAAATCAGGTATTGTGAGACTTCCAATTTTGGGTTTTTTTTAAATTGTTTTAACTATTTCTGGCCTTTTGTTTTATGTATGAATTATAGAATCAGAATGCCAATTATTGCCACAAAAAAAATTCTGCAGAGTTTGGTTGAGATTACTTTCATTCTATGTATCAAATTAGGAGGGATTGACATTTTAACAATATTGGGTTTCCTAATCCAATGTTCTTCAATTTTTCTTATTAATATTGTGTAGTTTTATGCTTACAAATCTTGCACATATTTTTTTAGATCCATCCTGAAGAACTTTGTGTTTTTTTGTATTGGAAATTTTTAAATTCAATTTCCAAGTGTTCGTTGCTAGTACATAAGAAATGAAGTTGATTTTTGTATGAAATAATTGTTTTAAACCTTTATTAAGATATAAATATGAAAATAAATGCTTGTTTTAAAATGCAATTGTTGATAAGTTTTCTTAGAAGCAACTGTCATGCTATAAAGGAAGGATATGTTTTTAAAGCATATAATAATTATACTACCACTCAAACAAAAATATTTTTCACTTTCATCCATAATTAATCAAAACTGGTGTTCTGTCAGAATGTAAAAGTTGTGATACTATTAGAGAAATTGTTTTTTTAATTTTTATTTTTACTTTAAACCTCTAGACCATGAGCAGAACAAGAAACACATTTTCTTCAATTCCATTTCCCCAATTACTCCCCCTGATCCTCTCCCCATCAGAAACCTTTGTGAAAGGTGAAAAATCTCTTGTTAACACCAAGGTGACCTCAGAAGGGGCAGCTTGGAGAAAAAGGAAAATGCACTTAAAAGTCAGAAAGACCTGGGGTTGAATCTCAGCCTGTACTTCAGATTACTAGATGACCTTAAAATCATTAAGTCCCCTCTCAGAGCCTTAAATTCTTCCTCTGCAAAATAGGGACAATACTTTCTTCTCAGGCTTTTGTGAGATTAAATGAGGCAATAAATGCAAAGCACTTCACCTGGTTTTTAGTGCGTAGTCAGGACTCAACAAAGGTCACTTTTTAGTGGCTTAAAACAACATAAATATATTTTCTCATGGTTCTGGAAGCCGAAGTTTGAAAGCGAGGTGTCAGTAGAGTTGGTTTCTTTTGGAGGCCCTGAGGGAGAATCTGTTCCATGCCCCTTTCCTAGCTTCTGGGGACTCCCAGCAGTCCTTGGCATCCCTTGGCTTGTAGCTGCAATACTCCAGTCTCTGCCTCCGTCTACACGTGGCCTTTCCCTTTGTGTCTCTGTTCCAAATTGCTCTCTCCTTTCTCTTATAAGAACAAGTCATTGGGTTTAGGGTGGGCCTCATCCCACACTATGATCTCATCCCAAGATCTTTAACTTAATTACATCTGCAGAGACCTTATTTCCAAATAAGGTCACATCCACAGATAACCAGGGGTTAAGACTTGAACATATGTTTTGGGGGGACATTATTCAACCTACTACAAATGTCTAGACAGAGATTAACTGTGAAAATAAAGACATTGCTCCACATTAAATATTCTGTCATTGTTCAACATAGGTAAAGAATATAGAAAAGACACAACTTGGATATATGATGTATTTATATTTGTAGATAATCTGACATGTATAGGGATTATTCTGTCCCTCTTTCCCATTTCTACATTTTAAAATCTTTACTGTTTGATAGACTTTATATAAATAAAAACAGCTATAGGTTTGGGGGTAAGAGGATTTTTGCAATTTTATGTCCTATTATAGGTTAATCTTTTAATTTTGAGGTGGGGGTGAATATTCTGACTCTGCTTGTTGATTTTTGTTTTTTAATGAGGCATATTATTTTAAAAGGTAAAAAAGAACAACTTAAATGAGAAATAGAAAGTACTGTCAGTGTCTCATTTTTGTTTTGGGGTTCCCCCCCTCATATGAAGGAAGCATGTCCATATGAATAGAACAGGGTGGCAAAATACCATTTCTATGGCAAGAGTTCCATTATGCATGTGCTTCAGTAGTAATTTCTGTAGTATATTGGATCGCTGTAGTTGGCACCTTCAAAGCACTCAAACTGGGGAAATAATACATCAATATCTATTGTGTCACTTCACAAATTCTAGAAAAGTTTCTCCAAGTAAAAAATATTTTAAACTTATCACCTTAATAATGTGTTTCAGATTTTAAGAATAATAGAGTTATGATTTATTTAACCTTTTTCTTAATTCTTCAAATAATTATGGGTTTTTTTCCTTTTTTTTTTTACTATTACTACTAAAGAGTGATATTTACTGCATAGATCCAACTAAGTGCCAGGCACTGTGTACTTCAATATGTTCTTTCTATTCCTTGTATTATTAATCCCATTTACAGATCAGGGAGCCAAAGCTCAAGAAGTTAAAAAAGTTTTAATCTCCTACTTATTTAATAAATATTTATTAAGCCAGGTACAATTCTAAATATCAAACATATAGCAAGGAATAAGACTGAGTTAGAAACTGACAGGGCTAGAATTCAAATGCACATCTGTATGACTGTAAAGTCTATGTTCCTTCCAATAAACACCTGCTGCTGAATCTGGCTCTGTTTGCCAGACTGTTAATTCCTTATAAATGATTTATTTGAAATGAACTGGTGTTTTGTGGTATAGTGGAGTAGCACATCCTTTTCTCTGCGAGAGAATTTGCCTTGACAGACGTGACATTTGTGTAAAAGCCGCTGGTAGGAACAAGTATACTTTGTATCAAAAAATTAAAATAAACTTTTATATGGCAGGTGCTATTTGCATAATATTTTCTGAGTGATGGGTATTGTTTTTCTTAGTTTGAAGGTAAGAAGTTAGGTTTAGAAACGTTAAGGTACTTGCTCACCTCACCGCCTTAGAAACGTTGACACGTGCTCCATCTGAGGCTGGTTCCCTCCACCTGTGCTTGGTTTCTCTCCTCCTCTCCTAGGATTCTTACCTTGACACTGCAGCTGTCTCCTCTATCTTTCGCCTGTTTCCTTTTACTAGTGGTTTCTTTTTGGCATTTCAACTTGCTCAAGTAATCTTTCATCTAAAAACAAACAAACACTCTCCCCTTTACCCTTCTGTTCCCCTCTAGCTAATGTTTTATTTCTCTTCCTCTGAAGAAAAACGACTTGAAAGCATTCTCTACATTCGCCATCATTACTTCCTCCTCTCCTACCTATTCCCCACCAGCTCCATCTTATTTTCCCCCTTTCTGTTCTAATTGCCCTTTCCAAAGACTGGGCCCACATGATGCTAAATATGGTACCTCATTGCCCATGGGATGATTTTATTTCTGATATGATTGAACATTATTTCATGTTTCTTACCTATTTCTCATATGTGTGTTTGTGTTGCTTGTTCAAATGTTCTGCCTATTTTCTTATTGATGTTGTCTTAGTTCTTTTAAATTCTCACATACTTAATGGGGAAAATAGATGATTTCATCACTCTTTGACCAACATTGGGCAGAACTAAGAAGTGAATACATCATCACTGGTAAAGGTCAACAGGGTATGTCTGGATAAGAACATTGAGCATCCAGACTGGAAGGATATTGTATAAATATACAGTTGCCATTTTATCAAAGTTTTATTTCTCAGCAACGTGAAGCTTTCCTCCTCCTTTACAGGAATCATTTCCCAATAGTCAAAATCTAGTTATGAAATGAACATGTAATCCGGTTATGCCAGTGTTTGTTGCTGCAGTATTTGGTATAGAGCTCTCTGGAGACTGGCCTGCGTGTCTGATGGTATTGTGCTGGAATGGTGGACAGTGTGGGCTTCCAGCAAGTTTATCTTGGGAAAAATATCATGCCTCCTCTTTTGCTGGCCTCCTTTACGTTTTCTATAACTCGTGAATCTTCTACCTTCATAAATGTCTCTGTTCTGCCTCTTGCTATAAATCTCTTTTATCTCTGTTATGTGGCAGAGTACCATCATAACCAAGACTGTCCTGAAATTTGGAAGCCTCAGGAGTTTGGGGCATTGTTCTATCCAATTTTATAGATTCATCAGATTTTACAGTGAGCATGTGTTGTTTTGTGTCTCAGCATTGTATCTGGTTTGATTTCTCTGGATTATGCAAGTGTTTGTAAGACCCTACTCAGTTGAATATATGTGCTTCTTGTTCTGTACCTTCTAGAACAAACCATGTTCCAAATAGTTGATTTTGCCCCCCAAATTTGTTTTTATGTGAGTACAGTTTGGTTTTATAGATGACTGCAATTTCATTAAAGGATATAAATAGTTTATCTTCAATTTATAGCTATTATGGCTAATTAACACATTTTCATAGGAACAGTACACCAATATGAAGGATTTTAGTAATAAACTGAATATAGTCTAGAAGCTCTTTGAGAAACTTAATTTCTGCAGGAATTAATTGCCATCTCACTTGAGTTACATAGGTAATATGACCACAGTTCTTAAAATACACATTTACGAAAAGACAGACACATGCAAAGGGTTAAATTTCAGTTATTTTGCATAGTGCTTTTGCCCAACTATCTAAAATATAAGAGAGAACGAAATAATGTCTCCTTGGAGGAAAATTTGTACATTTTAAATGGACTCTCAGCTTCTTAGTGTTCTTTCTGAAAACTTTTGCAACGTAAAAAGGGCCTATTTTTTCCCCTCAAAGGTATCATTAGGAAATCAAATTAGATTGCTGTCCCACTTCAGTTCAATGGACTGAGGTTCTTCAGAGGAGTTTACCCTTCCAGATTTCATAATAAGAAAGTATTTGTTCAGTTAAATCATACACATATAAACTAAATAATAGGAAAAATATGACTCAAAATCATAGGATGGAAAGTCACAGTTACGACCAATATTCTACCTCATAAACTACTTCACTGTGTCTTTGACAGTGAATAAAAATGTAGAAATTCTGTAGCAGACATAGTCAGAATAAAGATCCCACTGGGTCTTTCTGATAAGAGCCATCAAGAGAGGAAAGAAGTTATATTGGAGATGTAAATTTAAAAGGGAAGAAGGAGGATCTTCTCTGACTTTTTTCTACAGCCTGCTCAGGACATTTCATACAGAAGCAACAAGTTCCACAAGCCCCAGTGTGAATGCGGGGATATCAGATTAGAAACAGCTTCCTGATAACTCTGAGAATCAATGAAATTGACAGTAGAAGCAGAACAACTCTCCCTGCTCATGTCAGCCTATTGCATTGGCCCCAGTTGGACAGAAACAAACACATCAAAAAAACCCAGTCTCCTATTCCTACTGCATGTCATAGAACAGACGTTTGCTGAGTACCTTCTGCATCATAGATAGCATGCCAGGAGCTCCAAACTTCCAGCTCATCAGTAATTAATAAATATTTACGGTGTCTCATTAGTAAAGACCTTAAAAAATAAAGAAAGGGCTTTCTAACAGTAGCATCTTTCGTTTCATGAAGGATTCCTGGTAGTAAAATTAATGAAATAAGCTCTTTTCTGCTCTTCTCTCCTTAAGAGTTTCATTAATCACAATAGGCTAGGTTTTGATGGATTTCTGTTGGGTTTTGCTTATTGTTTTCCCTCAGAAGTTGGATGTTTGCCCATGTTGTGCTTTAAAGTTAATATTGCAATTCAAAAACACATTGACTTCAGCCGTAAAAAGAAGTGAAGCACTGGTACATGCTACAACATGGATGAGTCTCGAAAACATAAGTGAAAGAAACCAAACACAAAAGGTCACCAAATGTATGACTCTATTTAAAATAAATATTTAGGATACATAAATCCACAGAGACAAAACACAGATTGGTGGTTGCCAGGGGCAAGGAGGTGGGGCAATGTGGAGCAATTACTTAATGTGTATAGGGTTTCCTTTTGCAGTAATAAAAATGTTTTGGAACTAGATAGAGTTAGTGGTTGTAAAGCATTGTGAATGTATTAACTGCCACTGAACTGTTCTCTTTTAAAGGCTAATTTTGTTATGTAAATTTAACCTCACTTTAAAAAATTGTACCAAAAATGTTTTGTTAAAGTGAAAAAAAAAACACATTGACTATGTATATATTTTTACTATAATTGTTTACATTCTATAGATGAAACAGCAGTGTTTATAATATCTGGTAGGCATTTTTATTCAATAAAGGTCAATAATAAAATTATTTGAGATCTGTATAATCACAGATTTCTTTTTTTTTTTTCCTTAGGAATCACCATGTTACTATTAAAGATTTTCACCTAGAATTTTTCCCATCTGCCTGTGTTATCTCACTATACAATTGCCTGCCTTGAATTTTAAGTCTTCCCAGGAACCTCTGTATTCATTTCTGCTTTAGTTATTACTGTGATTTTGGAAGCTTGCATTTGGTATAACTCCCACAGTGAAATCATTTTGGAAAATCCATTCACATACCAGTCTTCCTTTTACACATCATTAATGAAGGTGTCAATTAGAAAGGTCACTAACAGCAATGCCTGTAGCACCCCACTGATCATTTGAGTAGAATTTGATGTATTGCCTCTAATAATTGCCTCGTCCTTGTCAACTAATTTTCAGTTCATGTTGGGGGCCTTATGGGCAATACAATTAAAATTAATTTTTCTCATTTTATCATAACAAGATGTTACAAATACCATGCTGGCAATACCTGGGTACAGAACTTTCTTTGCTACTATTGGGTATTATGGCTGACAGCACTTATGTTTGATTATTGTATAGTTAATGACAGTGGTTTCCATAATAGTGAGGGGCAAATTTTTTTTTTTTTTTAATTTCAGAATATCATGGGGGTACAACACTTTGGCCATACACATTGCCCCTGTTCTGCCCGTGTCAGAGCCACAATCGTGGTCATCCCCCAAACTGTGCTCCCTGCATCCATTCAGTGAGAGTTTTTCCCATCCCTTCCACCCCCCTCCTGCCCGCCCGCCTTCAGATGAATGTTATTGCCCTGTGTGATGTAAGTTTTCATCAGTTAGTACCAGTTTGATGGTGAGTACCAGTGGTGCTTGTTTTTCCATTCCTGTGACACTTCGTTTCGAAGAATGGGTTCTAGCTCCAACCAGGATAATACCAGATGTGTTAATTCACTGTTGTTCCTTATTGCTGAGTAATACTCCATGGTATACATATACCACATTTTATTGATCCACTCGTGTATTGACGGGCACCTGGGTTGTTTCCACATCTTTGCAATTGTGAATTGTGCTGCTATGAACATTCGTGAGCAGATGTCTTTATTATAAAATGTCTTTTTTTCTTTTGGATAAATACCCGGTAATGGGATTGCTGGGTCAAATGGTAATTCTACTTTTAATTCTTTGAGGTATCTCCATATTCTTTTCCATAGAGGTTGTACTAATTTGCAGTCCCACCAGCAGTGTATGAGTGTTCCTATCTGTCCACATCCCCGCCAACATTTGTTGTTTGGGGATTTTTTGATATGAGCCAATCTCACTGGAGTTAAGTGATATCTCATTGTGGTTTTGATTTGCATTTCCCTGATGATTAGAGAAGTTGAGCACTTTTTTATATGTTTGCTGGCCATTATTCTGTCTTCTTTGGAAAAGTTTCTGTTCATGTCCTTTGCCCATTTCTTAATAGGGTTGTTTGATTTTTTCTTGTTGATTTTCCTAAGTTCTGTATAGATTCTGGTTATCAGCCCTTTATCAGAGGTGTAGCAGGCAAATATTTTCTCCCATTCTGTAGGTTGTCTGTTCACTCTAGTGATAGTTTCCTTGGCTGTGCAGAAGCTTTTCAATTTGATCAGGTCCCATGTATTTATTTTGGTTGCTGCTGTGATTGCTTTGGGGATCTTCTTCATAAATTCTTTGCCTAGGCCAATGTCCATAAGAGTTTTTCCAACGTTTTCTCCGAGAATTCTTATGGTTTCGTGTCTTAGGTTTAGATCTGTTATCCATTGTGAATTGATTTTTGTGAGAGGTGAGAGGTGTGGGTCCAGTTTCAGTCTTCTACATATGGCCATCCAGTTTTCCCAGCACCATTTGTTGAATAGGGAATCTTTTTCCCAGTGTACGTTTTTCTGGAATTTGTCAAAGATCAGGTGACTGTATGAGGTTGGTTTTATATTTGGGTTCTCAGTCCTGTTCCATTGGTCTACGTGTCTGTTCTTGTGCCAATACCATGCAGTTTTGGTTACTCTAGCCTTGTAGTATAGTTTGAAGTCTGGTAGACAGATGCCTCCCAATTTGTTCTTTTTGCTTAAGATTGCTTTGGCTAGACGGGGTCTTCTGTGGTTCCACATGAAGCGTAGAATTATTTTTTCTAGATCGGCAAAAAATGATGTTGGTATTTTGATAGGGATTGCATTGATTCTGTAAATTAATTTAGGTAGCAAAGCCATTTTTACTATGTTGAATCTGCCTATCCAAGAGCATGGTAGGGCTTTCCATCTATTTACATCCTCTGCAATTTCTTTTCTCACTGTTTCATAATTCTCTCTATATAGGTCTTTGACCTCCTTAGTTAGATATGTTCCTAAATATTTAATTTTCTTTGTTGCTATTGTGAAAGGTATTGCATCTTTAATACGTTTCTCAGCTTGATTGTTATTAGCATATATGAAGGCTATGGATTTGTGTGTATTAATTTTGTATCCTGAGACTTTGCTGAATTCATTTATCAATTCCAGTAATCTCTTGGTTGAATCTTTGGGGTTTTCTATGTATAATATCATATCATCTGCGAATAGTGAAAGTTTGACCTCTTCTGGAGGGGCAAATATTTTATTTCTGTAACACCCTATGCTGGCTTTTCCTTTTCTTGGCTGTAATCTGTAGACTGTTTCACTGCTCATTAGTACCTCTAAGGCCTGAGGAAATAACAGGGGCAAACTCAACTTCTGTTCATTTTGCCTGGCTAGCAACCTGTTATAAGTCTAAACAATACTTAGGGGGACAAGAGTGAGGATTGATAGTGGTGAATTAAATGGATGTGTGGTTTATCCATCAGTTTAATCCAGCTTCCCCTGATGTAAACAATTAAGGTTATAGTCAGTCTTAGAGTTGGGAGGATCCTTGGTGTGACTCTCTGCTGCTGTGTGGGCACTGCTGGAGATTGGGGAGGGACAGTTATCTTTCTTTCAGGATTCTTCCATACCCTAAAGGACATTAAGTACCCTGGACCTTGGACACTAGATGCCAGTAGTCACCAGGACACATTTCTGGTTGCCTCAGAGTGAGGCAGATCCACAACCTTCTCTCACTGGACCTGATGAGTAAACTGAGTCCCAGAGAGGTTTGGTGCCTTGCCTAAAGGAACACGTCCAGTAAGTGGCAAAATTGGTGTTAGAACCAAAATGTCCACTTATCTAGTCTAGTGCTCCTTCAATCAGCTAGTTTCATTTAAATTTTTTAGACTGGAATCTCAAGTGAACCCTCAGCATTGGTCTGAAGTTCAATTATGTTTTCCTACTCAGTTTACTCTCTTGTGTTCTAAAATGACTATTTCATACATTCTCCTTATTTTTCAGTCCTTCAGCATTCCCTTCCTCCTCCACTCCTTGCTTCTTATGTCACTGAGAAAAGAGAAGATGGAGGAGACCAGTCTCATCTTCACACCACCAATCCTGCCAGCCTGCTGCCTTTACACCCGTATGCTCTGCTTGCCTTCCCGTTACAAGGAATGAACTCTTCCCACTCCTCCCTAAAGCCCAATTCCACCCTCATATGCAAGGACTGTGCTCCTTGAATTATCATTTATTCTCTCTTGCTTTTTCAGTTTCTCCCTCCCACGGGATCATTTCCATCAATATAAAACCATACTGAGTTACCTTCATAGTAGGAGACATGTTCTCACGGCCCCTTCACCTGCTATGGTGTTTCTCTGCTTCCCAAAAGAATTCTTTCCTGAATTATTGGTACTTCTCTCCCACCTCCTCCAGTCCAGTTGCAACTCACCCCCTTCAGGCCAGGCTTTCTTCCCCCACCACCCCTGCAGAGTCACTCTTGTCAAAGTTACCCACAACCTCCCCCTTGCCAAATCCAGCCATCAGTTCTCCTAACTTCCTGGCCACATTTGACACGGTGACCACACCATTCTTCTAGGAACATTTTCTTCATTTGTCCTCTTAGACATGATTTCCTTTATTTTTTATCTCCTGCTGCACCATTTACTCTTTCTCAGGCCCCTTTGCTGGTTCCTCCTCATCTGCTCAACCTGTGGCTACTGGACTTCTCAAGGGCCCAGTTCTTAGCCCTTCTGTTTTGAACAAAGCAACCAGAGAAAGCTTTAAAAAATAAATTAAGTGTCTCTCCCTTGCTTAAAACCCCTTAAATCCCGTAACACTGGGAATGAAATCCAAACCCTTTATGTAGAACTACGAGGCCGTACGTAAACTAGCCCTTCTAGATTACTTTCATTCCCCCAGCCACCCGTCCTCTTGCTCTTCCTCGAACACTCTCCGTTTGCTCCTGCCGTACGGTCTTCGGTTTCCTCTTCCTGAAGTGTTCTTCACCTGGATCTTCTCGAGGGTTCCCCTCTCTCATCATCCAGGTTTCTCTTCAAATATCTCCTCCTCACAGAAGCCTTCCCTGACTCTTTTATCTAAACTAGCATCCTCCCTTCTCCCATCACTGTCTGTTCCCTTTCAGTGCTTTACCTTTATTCCTAGAACATATCTCTGTCTCACACTGTGTATTTATTTATTTGCTGTTAATGAGAGGGAATATGATAGAGTGATTAAACACACAGACTTGGAATCCCGCAGTCCTGTATGCAACCACTTACTAGCTCTCTAACCTTGGACAAGTTACTTTACCTCTCTTTTCCTCAATATCTTCATCCTTAAAATGGGGGTGTTGTTTAACCCTTACAGGTTGTTATGAAGCAAAATGAGTTAAAATACATAACATGCTTAGAATAAATGATTCACTTAGTAAGTGCTATGTAAATGATAGGTATTATCATTATTATTTTTTATTATTGTTTAAAACTTGCATTGGAAAATAAGCTTCAAGAGGATGACTACTTTGTCATTCTTGTGCACCGTTGTTTTTCTAACCCCTGAAGCAATGCTTGGTTTGTTGTATAACTCTCAGCATCTACTTTTTTGAGTGACCAAATGAATGACTTGCCACTAATTGGACTTATGTCTCAGCATACTCTCAAATTGTACTGTGGCCTGAAAAAAAGTTGGCTTTGAGAATGGCCTGTACTAGTAGCAAAGGTTAGTCTGTAAAGAACAAGAAGTGACTTGGAATACCTGTAAAATAAAACATCCACATCTGTTCTAGCTCTCAGTAGGGTTTTAGTGACCTTCCAATTAGGTTGGTTTGTGTTAAGACCTTTTTACTCCCATCATTGAGACAACAGGAAGATAGGGAGTGATTGAAGTGAACTAGGAGACAACAGTGGTAAGTTAAAATGACTAGCTTTGTTCATTCAAGAAAGAAGACAGCAGAAAAATAAATGAATGATAGAATTAGAATTGGGGTTTGAATGTTTAGCTTTATCTCCTTGTTTTTTTAATCATTTAAAAATTCTTTGGAAAATTGTTTCTTAATATTTTCTATTTGGAATTGAATTTTCATTTTTACCTAGTTGGCCAGATTCATCTGGGTCAGTAAGTTATCCTCAAGATGAAGATGTGGTCTCCTTGGAGAGAGCTTTTGAATGCCTGTGATTTTTAGAATATCAAATAAAGTTACTAAAATGCAGCCAAATATAATATAGAAAAGTATTCCTGTAAGACAAATACTCATAGGTTGTCACTGATGAGATGTTACATATGGAGTCCGGGAATCACTGTAGTCCTCTCAAAAATGTGTACTAGATTATTCATTTGTATTTTGGTAGACTAAAATAAATCAGTAGCTTCCTAATTACTATCTCAGATATAAAAGATTTACCTTAGCTATGTGCTATAAATCATTTGGCCAACAACTATGAATGAATATAATGCATTTAATTTAACCAATCACTTTCACCCATTTTCCATGGCATCCCAACTGAAGGGTGCTGAATCTTGAACCCATTCTCAGAACTCACTGCAGGACTTTAACACATCCATTTTGTTGGCTGCCAAGCTTTTTAGACCTTCACAAAACTATAGAAAGTTATAGTGCAATGGAAATTTGAAACTAACTTCCACATGTGCCACAACCTGAAATAAGTTTAGAATGTTTTTCAAAAGGAGAAAGAATTTAAAAGTATATTGTCACTGGTCTTACTTTGGAATTTTTGCTTAATTTTTAAAAATAATTTAACCTGAATTACTGAGAATAGTTAGCATGCCAAGGTTTTTGTATTTTTGTAAAACTTAAACAGATTTGTTGTTGAATATTTAACTGAAAAAGAGCAAGCACTGTTTCTTAGTTTCTTATATTAATGAAGACATCCATTATATATTGCGGCTTTGACAGTGGAGGCCTTGCCATATGGGGACATAAACTCCTATAGCTGTGGAATATCAGTGAAATGGTTTTCTGTCAATTATTGTTTTGGAGTCCAAGGGATGGCAGTTGGCAATGTTTGAACAGATAATATCATTGTTTCTGTTTTAGTCTAACTGCCCATCTGTTGCTTTAACTTTATGCAGTCATTTCTGATAGAATGAAGCCTATAGTGCTGGCTCTAGTATTTCTATATAAAATTTTTCTTAATATCATTTAGTTCTGAACTCTTGATGAGATAGACCATAAATAAAGTTATTAACAGTGAAAACTGGTTAAAAAAAAAAGAAAAAAGACACCTTGTACATGTTTCTGATGTTCCGTTGATATCATCAACTTGGCTATGCCGCTCTCCCTCAAGTCTGTGACGGCGACCTTTGTCACAGGTTTTATTGTCCTTCCAGTGGCAGAGGTAAAGGTCTCACTTTGCCATTTTGCTGTCCCTTACATTATTCGGAACACTGGATGTTAGTGGCTGACCTAATTTTCCTTAGGACCTTCTCAGACCTCTGCTTCCATGGCATCATGACAATCTGGTCATCATATTTTCCTCTCTTTATCTGCCAGTCCATGGACTCTTTACAGCTTCCACCACAGAATCATGGACTCTCCACACTTCTTCCTCTTCTTGGTCAGACACTCCTTCTTCTAGGTGTCCTCTGCTCTCTGTAAGTATGTCTCTTTATCAAAAACCTGCTTGTCTTTTACTTCTCTATTTTGTGCAGTTGTATCTTGACCTTTGATAACTCCATGACAACTTAAAATAATTGGAAAGATAACATCATTATTTATTTGTGTTTCTTCTGAGGTTTCTGCTCCTTTGTTCAAATATTCTCTTAAAAACTCAAAACGTCAAAACCTAGGATTTGCTTTGAGACTTAAATTCAGTCTACCACTATACTTACTAATAGAGTAAGAAAATGGTATAATTTTGTTTTTTCAGTGCTTTCCAGGATAATCCAAATTCATAGATAATTTAAATATTTACTTTGAATGTCCCATGCCCCCATTTTCTGATGTCCATTTCTACTCATTTCATTTTTTTAGTTGCATAAAGATACAACATTTCCAAGGAGACCTGAAAATTAAAGCAGTTTCATCAACTTCAGCTGTAGTATGAATGTTCTTAAAAAAATTTATAGGATTCTTTTATTAAATTACGTTAGTATTTTTTAAAATGTTTTCTTATAACTTTTAAAATATTTAACTTTCCAGTCCAGAAATATTTGACAAGTGAGTTTAAATAAGGTTGTATCTCCCATATAAATAAATTAGGACTTTTTAATTTCAACATAGACATATACTGATCATTGATCATTCTGGCCTATTAAATTTGCAACTTATTTAGAGGTGCACAGCATGCCCCTGAGCATAAAATTTAAAGTTCACTTCTAACTTCTACTGTGAACTTAAGTTCACCGTACTCATCTAGTATGGTGACGAACCATTCTGGTTTGCCCCAGGACTGAAGGGGTTACTAGGATGCGAGAATATCAGTTTTAAAACCAGGATAGTCCTGGGCACACCAGGATGAGATGACCACTGCAAGCACTAGTTATATTGCCGTCAGAATGGAACCACTGGCAACTCTACCAGATTGAAAGTACTTTAAGGGTTTATTTTGTAGATCACTTACATTTAAACCTATACATATAAATATCAATTATATTGTTAACCCAGAATACATTTATTCTGATTATTTAAAAATAATCTTACTATGTATATGTGATTTAGTTTTATCTTATATGTGTATAAGAACTAACTCAAGTTTTTTAAAAAAGTCACATTTTCTCTACATTAGCTTATTAATAACAAGTGAGACCATGTCCATTTATTCATTCACATAATCTATATTTATTAAGCAGATACTGTTTGCCTCACATAAAACACTAAGGAGTATAGACAATGATTATTAACACAATTATGACCACTCCAGAAAATCCCAGCACTTACTGGATTTTTGTTAGTAATTTTCGGTCCCATTCTAGGTTTTCTAAATGCCCAAACGTTTATATAATTGCTGTCTGGTTGGTGTCTCATTGTCCTTGAGAACCCCCGTTCTATTATTCTCTGGAATTAAAGTGTGTGACAAATGTTTTATCAGATTAACTCATCTCTGGTAGTTAATTCTGTGTGACTGTTTTGCGGTTGTTCATCTATTACGTAAGCCCCAAATCCTTTTCATTAACTTTGTGAGAGAAGTATTTATTTACAATTGCCGAACTCTACTCCAGGATTAAGCCCATAATAGGAGCTTGTTGAGTGCAGTGCCACTGTGGGTCAAGGCAGAAACAGACCACAGATTTCACCTTGAAGTTTAGCCTAAGAATCGGCCATATGCTGATTCTAGGTTGATAAGCTGAGTCATTAAAAAGGGGCCCTGGAAGACTCACCTTTGAGGAGATGATAAATTCTCAGATATCCCTGGTTGCAGCTCAACGCTAGTTGAGCACCAGAAATCAGTTGCTACATTGCGGAAACCCAGCACCAAAAATGGTCCTGACATATAGCAGGTAATCAATACCATTCTGTTGAATAGATGGTGCTTTATTGTAGTTAATGTCTCAAATGGGAAGCAGGAGCCATTCCCCTCAACTCCATATTCTATACTTTACAATTCAGCACTGAGTTAATTATTATTTTCAAATATTTTACTCTGCATTTTTTTCCTAGTTTCTCTAACTGGACTTTTTAAGTTTTTTGTAGGCTAAGACTATGACTTACATACACTTCCTTGTCTCTCTGCATGACTTAGGCCAGGGGTGGGGAACCTGCTGCCTTAAGGTGACATATGACCTTCTAGGTCCTTAAGTGCAGTCTTTTGACTAAATCCAAATTTTACAGAATAAATATTTTTATTTTTATTTTTATTAATACATTTTTGTTCATCTTTTATATTTTTTATTTTATTTTTAAGATGAACATATTTAAAATACCAAAGAATAAAATAAGTTTCAACAAAATAATCCTCCCAGATTCACTGGCACAATTAGAACATTAGTAAGCCATAAGGGCTAAATTGACAGTTGCTACGCTCGTGATTTAGTTCTAATTTCCTCCTCCCACCCCGCCGACTGGTGCCAGTACCTCACAAGGGTGGTTGGTAAGAGTTTATGGGGCTTGAGTACACCAGTCTGTTATCAGCTTTTGACAGTGGTGCATTATGTTTCTGTTTGAAGTGGAATTTGTGAATAGTTGCACGGCTCGACAGTATTTTTTAATTCTGTCTCCTTAACGGCCCAACATGTCAAAGAAGACCAACAAACGCTGAAGGAAAAAAACAGATTTTTTAATGAAGATTTGGAATTGCAATATTATCTTGTTTCTACTACAGATAAGATGATTTGCTTGCTTTGTGGTACTGCAATATCAACAGTAAGGAAATTCAGTGCTCATCAGCATTATATTAATAACACTCATAAGGACCACAAATATTTTGAATTAGAGGAAGAGGCATGAAAGGTTGTTCTGCAGAAATTAAAAGATGAAAAGCAAAAGCAAAGACAATTCTTTCAAGCAGCAATAAGACCTGGAAATAATGCCACTGAAGCAACTTATAAAATAGCTTATATACTCGGGGAAAAAGGGAAGCCATTCAGTGATGTAGAAATTGTGAAAGAATATATTGTCAAAGTTGTAGGATGCTTAGACCCGGATAACATTTCAAAGTACAAACAACTCCTTCTCTTAATGAGAACCATAACTAGATGGCAGCATGAATTAGCCTTCGACTTAACAGAATAACTTCATGCAATACCTCAAAAGGAAAATATATGTTAATCAATCACTTTGGATGAATCATCTGATACTACTGACTCAGTGCAGGTTTTAAACTTCATTCGGATCATAACAGATGTTCTTTGCTATGAAAACTTACTCACTTTGTGCACTCTTGCAAACAGAACATGGGGAATAGATAGCCTCAACAACTTTCAAGATAAATGTCATGAAGTTGGACTGAATTTGGTAAATTTAGTGAGTGTATGTACAGATGGTGTACCTTCCATGACAGGAAAACATGAAGGGTTTATTGCACAGATTTAAAAAAAATATTAACAGATCCAGATGCTCTCATTTCTTTTCATTGTGTCTTACATCAGCAAAATCTCTGTGCTAAAGCTATTACTTTAAGTGACATTTTGCAACAAGTTGTAAGTATTGTTAACTATATTCCTGCAAATGCAACACAACATCCTCAGTTTCATAACATGCTAAAGTTGAAGGATGAGGTATTCAGTGTGGATTTGCCATATCATTCTAAAGTGCCTTGGCTATTGCAGGGACAGGTGTTAATCAAAATTTTATCTCTGCGAGAACAGATAATTAAATTTTATGAAGAACATAATCAGCAATGTGAATTAAGGAAAGATTTCTATAGGAAAGCAGCATTTCTGTGTGATACCATGTCAAATCAAAATGACTTGAATATTTCTTTGCAAGGTAAAACTAAGTCTGTATATGATATGTGGCAAAAAATCCAAACATTTTGAAAAAAGCTATCTTTTTTCAAAACATTTATTCTTCAAAAGGAAATTTCAGATGAACATTTTCCCCCATTTAGCAAAGGTCATTGATGAGCAAGATGATATATGTGAATCATTTTAAGAATACACAGCTGTTACAGACCTATTAATTGGAGAATACAATGAAGTTTCACTGACTTTGAGAATCATGACATCACACTCAAATTGGCATTTCGGCCTCACCTAGTTGATATCACCAAGGCACCTAAAGAACTACAGATGGAACTGATTGAGCTCTCAGTAGGTAACATTTTAACATTATTGTTTGATGCTAAGAAAGATCCAATTGAAATAGGGAAAAATGCAGTAGAATACCCATGCCTTTGGCAACGTGCTGGAAAAATGCTTTCTTGCTTTTCAACTGCTTATTGCACCGAATCTGCATTCTCCTACCTAACCCAAATCAAGATGCCCTTAAGGTCACAAAAGACTGATACCCATCTACAGCAGTGGTCCCCAACATTTTTGGCACCAGGGACCGGTTTCATGGAAGACAATTTTTCCATGGACTGGGGGGTGGTTTGGGGATGATTCAAGAGCATTACATTTATTGTGTATTCAAACATCTCTGCTAATGATAATCTATATTTGGAGCCACTGACCTGTGCTAGCATCACCACCCCAGCTCCACCTCAGATCATCAGGCATTAGATTCTCATAAGGAGCATGCAACCTAGATCCTTCACATGCGCGGTTTACAGTAGGGTTTGCACTCTTATGAGAATGTAATGCCACTGCTGTTCTGAAAGGAGGTGGAGCTTATGTGGTGATATGAGTGATGGGAAGCGGCTGTAAATACAGCTGAAGCTTCACTCACTCACCCGCTGCTTACCTCCTGCTATGCAGCCTGGTTCCTAATAGGCCACGGACTGGGACCAGTCTGCAGCCTGGGGATTGAGGACCTCAGATCTAGAGGATCAACTGAAACTGTGGACCTCTATGCCACAACCAAATATTCAAATGCTTTCCAACAAAAAGCAGACACAACAAAGTCATGAAAAGTTTAATTCATCATGATCAGGTGGACTTCATCCCTGAGATGCAGGGATGGTTCAACATACACAAATCTATAAGTGTAATTCACCACATAAGTAAAAGCAAGAACAAAGATTATATGGTCCTTTCAATAGATGCAGAAAAGGCTTTTGACAAAATCCAGCAACCTTTTATGATAAGAACTCTTAACAATATAGGCATAGATGGCTCATACCTCAAAATTATTGAAGCCATATACAATAAACCCATAGGCAATATCATACTGAATGGGGAAAAACTGAAAGCATTCCCCCTTGAAACTGGAACCAGACAAGGTTGCCCACTATCTCCACTTCCATTCAACATAGTGCTAGAAGTCCTTGCCAGAAAAATCATACAAGAGGGATAAATCAGGGGTGTCCAAATGGGGGCAGAAGAGGTCAAACTTTCACTCTTCACAGATGAAATGATATTATATCTAGAAAACCCCAAAGAATCAACCAAGAGATTACTGGAATTGATACATGAATTCAGCAAAGTCTCAGGATACAAAATCAATGAACACAAATCAATAGCCTTCATATATGCCAATAACAGTCAAGTGGAGAAAAAAATTAAAGATGCAATACCTTTCACAATAGCACCAAAGAAAATTAAATATTTAGGAACATATCTAACTGAGGAGGCGAAAGACCTATATAGAGAGAATTATGAAACAGTGAGAAAAGAAATTGCAGAGGATGTAAACAGATGGAAAACCCTACCATACTCTTGGCTAGGTAGAATCAACATTGTTAAAATGTCTTTGCAAAAGTGATTTACAGAGTCAATGCAGTCCCCATCAAAATACCAACATCATTTTTTGCTGATCTAGAAAAAAATAATTCTGTGCTTCGTGTGGAACCAGAGAAGACCCTGTCTAGGCAAAGCAATCTTAAGCAAAAAGAACAAATTGGGAGGCATCAATCTACCAGACTTCAAACTATACTACAAGGCTATAGTAACCAAAACAGCATGGTACTGGCACAAGAATAGAGACATAGACCAATGGAACAGGACGGAGAACCCAGATATAAAACCATCCTCGTACTGTCATCTGATCTTTCACAAATCACACAAAAACATACACTGGGGAATAATCCCTATTCAATAAATGGTGTTGGGAAAACTGGATGGTCACATGTAGAACACTGAAACTAGATCTGCACCTCTCACCTCTCACAAAAATCAACTCATGATGGATAACAAACTTAAACCTAAGACGTGAAACCATAAGAATTCTCAAAGAAAATGTTGGAAAAACTCTTATGGACATTGGCCTAGGCAAAGAATTTATGAAGAAGACCCCCAAAGCAATCACAGCAGCAACCAAAAATAAATAAATAGGACCTGATCAAATTAAAAAGCTTCTGCACAACCAAGGAAACTATCACTAGAGTGAACAGACAACCTACAGAATAGGAGAAAATATTTGCCTGCTACACATCTGATAAAGGGCTGATAACCAGAATTTGTACAGAACTTAGGAAAATCAACAAGAAAAAATCAAACAACCCCATTAAGAAGTGGGCAAAGGACATGAACAGAAACTTTTCCAAAGAAGACAGAATAATGGCCAGCAAACATATAAAAAATTGCTCAACTTCTCTAATCATCAGGGAAATGCAAATCAAAACCACAATGAGATATCACTTAACTCCAGTGAGATTGGCTCATATCAAAAAGTCCCAAAACAACAAATGTTGGTGGGGATGTGGAAAGATAGGAACAGTCATACACTGCTGGTGGGACTGCAAATTAGTACAACCTCTATGGAAAGTAATATAGAGATACCTCAAAGAACTAAAAGTAGAACTACCATTTGATCCAGCAATCCCACTACTGGGTATTTACCCAAAGGAAAAAAAGACATTCTATAATGAAGACATCTGCCCGTGAATGTTTATAGCAGCACAATTCACAATTGCAAAGATGTGGAAACAACTCAGGTGCCCGTCAATACACGAGTGGATTAATAAAACGTGGTGTATGTATACCACGGAGTATTACTCAGCAATAAGAAAACAGAGGTGAATTAACACATCAGGTATTATCCTGGAGGGAGCTAGAGCCCATTCTTCAAAGTGAAGTATCACAAAAATGGAAAAAGAATTACTACTGGTACTCACCATCGAATTGGTACTAACTGATCAATACTTATGTCACACATTGCAATAACATTCATCAGGGAGCAGGCAGATGGGAGGGGTGCAGAGGGGATGGGAAAACTCTCACTGAATGGGTGTGGGGTGCACAGTTTGGGGGATGTGCACGATTGTAGCTCTGACATGGGCAGTGCGTGGGCAATATATACAACCAAAGTGTTGTACCCCCATGATATTCTGAAATAAAAGGAGAAAAGTAAAAAATTTAAAAATTAAAAAAAAAAACTTTAACACCTTTGACTGCCACACTAGAAAAAAACAATTTTTACTTGATGCTACAGTATTTTACTACAAAAATATAATAAAAACATTGAAAATAAAATAATCCATTCTAATGTAATGAATAATATATTTGTATATTTTCTGTGCGTGAATTATATGCAATTTGAAAAATCGTTCTCATGGCCCCCAAGGTGAAGAGATGTGTGAGTTACATATGCTTCACGAGGCCCTGCCTCAAAACTAGCATGAGTGAAATACAACTCACATGGCAGTTAATGTGTTAAAATTAATAAATAGTTTTCATTTTTTGAAATTATTAAGTACATTGTAGTAAGATTTTTATAAAATAATGTACATTTTTAGATGTATGTAATTCAAGTTTATTGAATTCGGTCTTATTGATTATAGCTAAATTAATGCAGTCTTCCAACATGAACAGGTTCCCTACCCCGACTTAGGCCAGTGACAAGACACTTGAAAAAATACATTGAATTTATAGTGACGTGTATGAATGCAAAACTCTGATATTTTTTGACTGATAGGCTAATTGAATCTGTAAACATGACATGAGTTTGAAAGGGAGAATATGTGAATTAATGTAATTTTAAATTAATTTTCCTCTTCATCTCAGAGGATCCTTGTAGTGAAGCCCTGGTAGAGTAAGATTTCATAATGGTGATTGATGTGATAGGATAAGAATTTGATGGATTCAAGTGATTATTTACCTGGAATATGTTTACTTGGTAATCATCATCTGTTTTATTTGGACAGGGCATCAATACATCAATTAACAGTAGAAAAATATACACTTTACCCTTACCTGAATCATAGCCCACGTTGCCTCCTATGGACTTCAACATACAAGGAAATTGTCTTGTGATTTTTATAATGATGTTCTTAAAATAAACTTTACTGATTAGAAATATAGAAAAACTGTATTTATGAACGTCTTTCTTCAAAGAAAGAAAGCAAACAATCATCAGAAAACATTCACCTGGGTAATATGAGACAAAGCCACCCCACGTGTACCGATCTCAACAACCTGTTAAACGGATCCTGTGAGGAAGGCACAGAAGACACAGCAAAACTTCAAGTTCCATTTTGTCAGATAACAGACCCTGAGAAATTCTGAGATTCTAAGAGGCGGACCCAGGTGTGGAAATAAGCTGGGGTTCAAAATCAAGTTGAACTCAGCTCTGCTGTGAAAATATTTTCATTTTTAGATAACTTGCCAGTGATAAATAAAGTGTTTTGGAACAGTGGCTGACCCGTAGTCTTAGCCTAGTCCTCACCCACCATATAAGACAGTATTTAAACTGAGAATCAGTTAAAATCAACCCAGACTTCTGGTTTTTTGTTTTGTTTTTTCCCTCCTCCTCCACCTATCTTTGCCTTTATGCCTCTTCTTTGGTTTTACAGGCTCTTCTTAACCTCAAAGAATAACTAGGAATGTTAGCATTGATTAATAAGTTTGCCATCAGTTTCCTGGTGTGAGTCCCAAATCACTCTCATCATTTACTCAAGTGTTTCTTTATAGAATGTTGGATGTCAGCAAATGACCCTCTTATAATTGGCATTCTAAAAGAAGCACAATTGTTCTTTTAACTAAAAAGGCAACATTTAGTACCTGCAGTGAAGATGAATTCATACATGCCAATATCCATTTTTTTTTCTTTTGGGGGAATAGATTGCCCTCTAGAAACAAGAGAAATTTTATGATTAAATATTTTAAGAAAGAGGTTAAGATTGTATGTTCTACTTATCTCAAACAACATCAGTCTTCTGATTTAATTGCGGCAGAATGCATTACTGTGGTCTTGAAATAAATGTTTATCACAAAAGTGATTTTATTTTAGGTAAGATGGATATTTAAATAGGCATTAGATGAAACCAAGGATTTTGAAAATGACTTGTTATTTTAAACAGGGTAGGTCTATTTCATCATGTGGTCTGTTTCATCCTGATTTCTTATAGGAAGAAAGAAAATGAAGATTTCTTCATCCATTTCCAAGTAGTAAACTCCCTGTGGTAGATATTTGTAAGTTGTACATTAGCAAGCTGAAATTTAAGAGGAGGTTAATGGGTTTTTTTTCGCCCAGCATCAGTGATGGACAATTTAAACATACTGAGACAGCATTTATTGGCTTGCTTCTTATTTTAAAAATAACCCCCAATATAAAATTTATTCTTTTATACCAACATGTTAATTTCATGCCTACCCTTTTTGTTCTTAGTTGGTTACAAGTCTGTCTTCTGTCTTTACTAGGTTATAATCACCTTGATGTCTGGGAGTGTAACTTACTCATTTCCATACTTATAAAAACCTGGCTTGGAGCTTATGTCATGGGCATTTGATAAATAATTGTTGAATATATTCTGACTCCTGCTACTCTGTTGTCATTTTTATTGGTAGTGTTTTGGTTGTTTCCATAAAATAAAATATTATAACAATTTTGCATCTTTTGCACCAGTATCTAGAATTAAAATATAGCATTTTAGATTGTTTCAAAAATCTTCTTTGTTTCAGTTACATATAGAGATATATATATAGAGAGAGATACATACACCTGTGTGTGTATGTGTGTGTAAAACTGGGTCACAATGAAAATGTAAGTAGTCATCAAAAAAAAGTTTAAAAAATACTGAGCTTTGGATATTTGAATGTTACTGATAATTCTGAGCCTCGCATTCTTCATCTGCAAAATGGGGTTAAGAATAACTATTTTGAAGGTTTATTGTGAGGATTAAGGGCAGTAATGTATGCAAAGTACCTTGCATAGCATCTGATGTACATAAAAGACAAGCAAAAGGGGTTGCCTTTTACCAAAACTAATACATTTCAAATTTAATTGATTAGGACCCTTTAAGTGCACAGAATTGCATCAAGACTTTAAACTCATTAAACTAATTTTTAAAATGCTTACTTATTTGAAAGACAATGATTTTTAAAAATTTATCAGTAAGGACATTGCTTAATTAATTCACTTGGTTTATTGACTTTTCTTTGAGGTCATTGCTTTTCAATTCAGTATAAGTGTTTTTAATTTACTCATCCATTCACTCAAGTAATATTTTTAGAAGTTGGAATACATCTAAAGAAACATGACAGAAATTTTTAGGAGAATCCACACTTGTCCTATGAAGAACAAGTTAAAGAATCTGGTGAATGTCTATGGAATATGTAGAATGATACTGATTTCATATATTAAAAGGATTGCCTCATACCAGAAAGATTAAATGCATTCTTGGCAGAAGGAGGAATGAAGACCAATTTATTGGAAGTTATGGAACAGCAGATTTCAGCTCAAAATTAGAAACAAAGAATTATACCTGCGACTTGTTCCAAAACATTATATCTACCTCAGAATGTATGTTCCTCTGAGAAAGCAGGGTGGGTATGGTTGGATTTGATATCATGTAAATTATCTTTTACCTTGAAAATTCTGTGATTTTTAGACTAGCTTTTTTGGGCCAGACATCCTGATACCATATAATAAACTTTTCTTTGACACTGAAGAGTCCCATGTGACATATGCAAATCAGATGTTTTTTGCATAAATGGACCTTAAAATTGAGTCTAGAAGAAGATGCTAAAGATCTTGTGTATTTTTATCTGCGAGAGAATCTATGAATTTATCAGGTCAGTTTCCATCTATTCATAGGCATTTTGCTTGTCCCTAACTGTATTCTGAATGTCTTCCTTTTTGCATTTAATTGCATTTGTCTTGAGTGCTTAATTAGAAACAAAAGTAGAAATCTGCCCATTTGGTCATTTTTACCAGTTCTAGGTGTAAACCTTGGTGCAAATATAGACAAGATTGGGGAATGTGAGAGTGAGAACACCCATAAGAAAGAAGAAAACGTAGAGGTGAACTGATGATGGCTAGAAGGGAAGAGTAACTCTTTTTAGAAAGAGGGTGATTAGTATCACCAAGAAGTAAACCCAAAAAAGGAATATGGTGATTATAGGGGAGGACTTCTTTGTCTGTAGCTTTTGGGAATGCTTTCAGTGGCTTTAGATCTTGTTGGGAAAATGGAATAACTTAAAGGATATCCTAGATCATAATGGAGTTTTAGCACCTGAAAAGTGACTCCCTCACCTCTGAAACAATTTGTAGATGAGGAATCTGAGCTGTAAAGTTGGTGAACTGGTTGTCTAAGTAGTATAGAGCTAGGATCAAAACATATGCTTCTTGACTTTCAATCCACTGTTCTAATACCAGTCTTGATGAATTACTGTCCTGAAACATTTTCCCTGCATCTCGTGGCCCCAGGTAGCTGAACCCTTTCTCTCAGGTGTTTTAGCCATGGGTTGTAATTAGGTCTAGGATCTTCCATTTCTCACTATCTGCAGTAATGAAGAGTAGCTTTGTCTGAACAAATTATTCTGAATGAGGCCTTAGAGATCTTCTCATTCAGAATTTTTCAAATGTTATTTTAACAGTGAAGCCCTTTGTTCAAATAATATTTATGCAGCAGAAGCTTACTATATAAAGCAGATTTTTAAAAAGGGTAGATGATGTAGTTGAAATGAGTATTAGGAAACTTGGACCACTGCCTGCTCCCATCTCTCATTCACCAACATACAACCACTAGGCTCCCAAGAAGTACCATAATTTTTTAAAAAAAATCTAATTTATTGCTTTGTTTTATAAGCAAGTCATCTTTAAATGAAGGGGAAAGAGAAAATTAATTTAGGACGTCCTAGGAGAAAAATTTACTTTGTGTAATATGGCAAGAAATAGCCTTTTGCAGTGAGCATGACTCCAGGGGAACCCAGAAGATGGGAAGATGTAAGTAAAATATGAGAAAATTGGCCCTTATGCTACTCAAAACAGATGTAAATATTAATCAATTTAAGAGTATAATGGACCCATCATTTCTAATACCTTTCCCCAAGAAAAGAAAATCTGTGAAAATAGACATATTTCTCTAAATATAAATAATTGTTAGTGCTGATGTGAAATAGTTTGGTGTAGATGCCTTGTAAGGCCTGCAGCAATGGATTTTTTCCAGGGAATTCTGCAAAATAGTAAGTGGTTTGAACAAGCCACCCTGTGATCTGATAGGATAGTGTCTTTAAAAGAAGACGCTGGTTTTCCTTTTCGTGGATTTTCTGGAAATCAGCTGGAGCCTCCAGACCCTTCCCAGGATGAGGTGCAGTGATCTCTGGATAAGGGAAATGGAAGAGGGGCCAGGAACAATCACGATTTACATAGTTACCCATCTGAGAACCTAGTCCCAAGGCCAGGTTTAGTTGTTACTGATGTTTTTAATGATTACATTGCCAGTGAGCTCATGTCTTATAATTTCCCGGGTCCTGAGGCTCCCTCAAGGTGGTGGCATGTTTATAACCTGCTTCAGTACTTTTTTCGTCCTGAATCCATGACTGAATGTTTAATAGTATCTACTACTTCCTTGTCTGAAGACTCTTCTTGTCCGGTACCACCAACTATCTTAGCACATGAAGGTAACTCTCCCTCGGGAAGGAAATAAGTGTGTGTGCCAGTGGTGCCAATCACCAGCACGTTTTTCTTCAAATCAATGGAACATTGATGTCTCTTGAGCATATCTAGGCCTAGAAGCATGTCCATGGGCTGCTCTTCAAGTATAGAGAAAGAACATTGTAAGAAATCACCTTCAATTTGAATCTGAGCTAGATGAACGCGTCCAATAATTCTCTGCGTGCCCACGCCTTTAGCAACCCCAGCCCATCGTCGGTCCACCAGCCTCATAATGTTACATCTGTCGGCACAAGCTTGGCTCATAATGGTCATCTGGGCACCTGAGTCAACAAAAGCCTTCAGAGGATGTCCATTCACTTTGCAGTTAATATAGAGCATGGCCACTTGTCCGAAACTCTCAGGAGCCTCTTCCATCGCTATGTTCATGTTTTCTTCAACGTTTTGCTGTCGGATTTCTTCTTCTATTTTGGCCTGAGCTTCCCGATCAAATGGGTCAGCAGAATAGAGGCGAAGCCTCTCTTGCTCTTTCAAAGTCCTTTCCCTTTGCTGCTCCATCAGGACCTGAGAAAATGTCTCAAGGTTGCCGCTGAGCAGAGCTTCCGCTAAGGGGGGGTTGCGTTCCTTCAGCAGGGACAGATCGTGCGGATTGGACAGCAGCATGCTGCGGAGCAGGGCGGGGCTGTCCAGACCCTGAGCAGGTGCCACCTTCTCTCCGCAGGCCAGGCCGTGGGACTGCTGGGCTGCTGGTGCGCGCTGCTGCTGCTGCTGCTGCTGCCGGGAGCTCGACGTCCCGGGCACAGCGATCCCACTGAAATCGATTCGGGGCTGGTTCGGGGCCCGCCCTGGAGGCCGAGGTCCCACGTTCTCCTTCTGAAGTAAAACAACTACATCGCCGTCTTTGAGACCGTAGGAGCCCAGGGAACAGTGGTTGTCAGCGAGGAGTCGCTCCATGTGGATGACCTGGATCTCTTCCGCGGGGACTCCGCACTCCAGCTCACAGAGGACACGGAAGTTGCGGAGCTCAAAGTCAGGGCTGACCTGGAGGGAGAAGGTTACCTCGGAGAGGTCCCTCCGCACACAGTACGCGGTGATCAGCATGGCAGGGGCCCAGGAGGGCCGGGTGGGCACAGGGCATCGGGTGCTTCACTGGCTGGCTGGAGCTGGTCTGCGTCGATGCCTTGGCCGCTCCTCACGACGAGGGGTGTCCCTGGGGCTCATTCACCTCTCAAAGAGGCACAGACACGCGCCCGTCTGGGGGCTGCCTCAGCCTCAGTGCCAGCTCCTTGGCCCCAGGGAGCCTTGAGGTACCACGCGGTGTTCCAAAGTTCATTTCTATGTGTGCTGTTTGGAATGTAGAATGCTCATTCCCCTAGAAACAAAGGTACTCAAGGCCATCAGGTTCCCAGGCCAGCCCTTCAAAGCCTGTGTAACACATGATAGGAAAGAGATTATTTCAACTCTTTAAACAACATATTGACATTCATTTTGTTCGTTTTAGAATTGTAGTCTATGTTTCTATGTACTTTTACTTCCTCGCATCCGCCTCCCCCACAAACAGTGAAGGTTTGTTTCCTACATGGCAAGTACCGTTCTATGTGGTTAGTAGGAAAGATTAAGTCAGACTTGGTGTCTGCCCTTGAGGAGCTCACGCACTGGAAAAGGTTAGACAGGTGATGGGTCAGTCACAATACTAGAAGTAAGTACTTTTATAGACATGTGCGGCGTACTACTCTTAGTACTACCAAAAGAACAGAGGATGTTTTTCCAAGGAGGAGACAAGCTGGATGTTGAAGGATGAGCATTTTCCAGGTGAAAAGTTGTTGAGAGTCACTCCAAACGAAAGGAATTGCATGTTACAAAAGCAGGAATTCATGACAATGCGTGTTCTTTCTAGAGAAAAGTAAGACATTCTACGCAACAGGAGAAATTTGTACATGAATTTGAGTGGCAGGCTTTAAAAGCTGGGAAAAATTGGTTGGAGCCAATTGGTAAAGAATCATATGAGAATCCAAGGAGTTTAAATATTATCAATTAGCATGGGCAATATATATAAACAAAGTGTTGTACCCCCATAATATTCTGAAATAAAAGGAATAAATAAATAAAAAATAAAAATAAATAAATAAATATTATCAATTAGCAAGAATACCTCCAAAAAAAGAAAAAGAAGAAGGAAGAAAGGAAAGAAAAAAGAAAGGAAAGGAAATGGAAAATACTTGAAGCAGGTATTTGTGATTTGTTTTGCCTTTCGGTTAAGTGACTTAAGAGGGGCTTCCTGCAATACATGGAAGACATAATGTGGCTAGAGGGCCAGTTAGGAAGTTTTTTCAGTGGTTCAAAGAGGGAGCTGTTGCTAGAATCTGAAAACCTAAACAGGACTAAAGCCTAAGCAGTAGAGAGGAAAAGTGTTGCTTGAGTACAATGGGCAAGATGTATTTAGCCATTAGATGTGGGGAGGGTCAGAGAAGCTGAGTGTGTGGATATTCTGTAGTAAAATGCATTGCACATGCCACCCTGGAGGCCATACCTGCCTCTCTCTGACCCGAGGGCACAGCCACACACACCCCACACCCACATGCATACACATACCCCAGAGTGGAAGCTCTCAGGGTAAGGCTAAAGAAGTCCTTCAGGGCAAATGGTGATTGGGTAGAAATCCTTGTATGCTAGTTATTTTTCTCTATATTTCATAAAGCGTTTTGCACTGTAAAAAGCTTGTGCTTTCCTGGCTTGGTCCTCCCGGGTCTACCTACTTTATAAATCTGTCTATTTATCCATTAACCAGGATAGTCAACATCATCTGCCTGGTTCCCCCTCCTTATTTCAAGTGTTGTCAGAAGGCCTGCACCATTACACCATTATGAGAGAAGGATGTTGCATCAGCCTAAAGAATTTTTTTTCTTGGCTCCTGTTCCTCATGTCTTTGTCTCAGATTATGTCTCACTCATTGCTCTAATTGTCATAATGTTTCCATATTCATATTCATTTGTATTAGAAATATTGACTGAATGCCCAGTGTATGTGAAGCATGTGCTAAGTTCTGGGAATACAGACATGAATAATGTTAAATACAGGCTGTATTCTTTAAACAGGGGTCCCCAACCTATGGTGAGTTGTATAATTATTTCATTATATGTTACAATGTAATAATAATAGAAATAAAGTGCCAATAAATGTAATGTGCTTGAATCATCCCGAAACCATCCCCCTTTCCCAGTCTGTAGAAAAATTGTCTTCCATGAAATGGTCCCTGGTACCAAAAAGGTTGAAGACTGCTGCTTTAAAAAGCTCACAGTCTAAAGGAAGACACGTGCACACACACACACACACAAACACAAATTGGGAGTAAGAAAATATCACAGCAGAAGCCTGCACAGCTCAGGAGAAGTTAATAATATTTGGAGAACAGATGAGGAAGATGGCAAGGGATGCTGACCAGGGAAGTCTTCCTGAAAGAGGTGGGCTTAGAAAGATGACAAGGAGTTAGCCATGCAGGGTGGGCCAGGATGGGGAAACAAAGGCTGAGAGAGATAACCTGACTTAGAGCCTTTAACTAGAAGGGAGTGCTTCATAATATGAGGATTTTTAGAGAAAAAAAAATCTACCATTGTAATTTTTCTCTGTTTGTAGAGATCAGTGGCCCTTTGACCCAACAATATTAAGTTATTCATTTTCTTCTGTGGTTCTTAGTATCCTGATAAGTTTATCAGAGTTCACTAGTGGTTCGTCCTGAGTTTGGGAACAACCATCATGTGAGGTGTCACATGCAAACTACTCTGCTGAAGAGCAGATTGAGAAATCAGTAAGACTTGGATTCAATGTTCCTTTTTCTTTTTCCCTCAAGTAGCTTTGTACAGTTTGTTCTTAAAACCGTAATAAATTGAGATAATCCTAGGGCTTTGGGGTTTTTTAATAAATAGTGGATAAAATTATTTTTGTAGAATAAGCTTTTTTTTGGTAAAGCAAGAATTCAGAGTTCACATTAAACTAACATCTTTTTGTATATATATATTGCCGTTGTCTTGATACCAAATGTATTTAAGTTCTATGTGATATGTTTGATTATCTTGCTGTAATTCTTTACTTTGGGTGGCATTATGCATTTATATACTTTTTACTATTTTACGTTTTACTGAGAACATACTCAGGAAAGCAAAAATCTTCAAAATCTGGCCAATGAACCATCGTCATTCTGTAGCTCACAGGATGTCAGGACTGGCGGGAATCCTTTGGGTCTTGTAGTCCAGCCACCTATCCAGGCCTTAAACCTCTGTTATAAAATAGCCTGGAATCTGAAAAGATAAACACAGTCTCCTGGGGCTGTTTAGTACTTCTGTTTATACATTGTTTGATTCTTTCATTGTCCTCAGCATTATTGGTGATTCAAATGCCCTAGTGTAATTCTCTTAACTCAAAATTTTAATTTAAAACATCTTCTGACTATATAATGAACTTGGAGGTCATTGGAAGTATGTATAAATACTCCTAAACATAAGCTGTTGTTATACCATAAGCCTCTGTCACACAGACTGTTGAGCAACAGGTGATCTGAAATATATAGGTGTGTTAATCTAGGTTACTGAAGGCTATTGAAACTTTTCTTGAGGAGGTTTTCGTGAAGTATATTCTCTTACTTTTTGTCCTTAGTAAGTACAACATAAGAACATAATTGAATCTTTCTATGATAAGTGAAACTTCTGCAGGGTCTCAGGGCTATCACTCAGAAATCAATTCTCATTGTATGGCCTAAATGCCCAGAAAATAGAAGAGATGGCAGTGATTTCATAGTGGCCAAGTAAATAAGCCCAAAGTTATTTTTTGGAATAAATCCACAATAATACCTTTTATAATTTATCTCTTTCTAAAAACTTAATGTAGTAAAAAAGAAAATCCAGATAATTGATGGTTCCACTTAGTACAGTCAGTTGATATTTAAAATACTGTCTATTGCTTTGCAAAGTAAAATAAATTTTTTTCTGTGAAAAAAAATAGAGTACCTGTATAAATGTCATTGTGTAACATACAATAATAAACCATGTTAAGTAAATATATTTGCTTGCTACATAAGGATTCCTTTCTTTAAATATGTATCTGGTATTACTTTTAAAATGTAATTGAGACTTACTAAGACAGTTAAATCATCACTTGAGATTTTCAGTGTAATTTAGGAGAGATGCAGAATTTTTAAAGCTGTACCCTTAGGTTAAATAACTAATTTTTCCACTGTTCTTTTATTTACTTTACAACAATACAATAAATTGTTCCAAAACAGTCATAAATGAATAACACGTGTTTCTTCAGAGAGTTAATTATTTAATAGACACATTGAAAAGTGCTATAATGAACTATGGTACATCAGTATGCTATGCAGCTGTTAAAGAACGTGTGAACCATCTTTAAGATATCTTATGTGTTAAGAGCAAAGAATTTTCCACTAGGATGGTGGGCCAAATTAAAACAAGAAACTTTACCTCCTACTTCAAACTCAATAGGAATACTAGATAAAGTATTTTTTAAATGTTTTTTTCAAAGTTGGGTTATGGATAGGGGCTTATTTATTCCATATATGTTTAAAGAATTTTCCATAATAAAAAGTCCATATTTACCAAAAAAAAAAGGTGCTATAATGAAAGTTCAAGCTTTTATTAGTGTGTCGCAAATATAAAAAAGTATGAAATATAAAGGCTTAGTATTGCTTTCTTTGAAGTTTAAACACCATAATAGGGTCTGTTAAATAAATACAAGTATAAAGAGATATGTAATTGAAGATATGTAATTTAGTCTGTATCAATCTGCTTGGAACTTAGCTAGTGATTTTTCTTCACTGTAAGGAGACAGAACATTGACAGAAGACACACACATAGAAAGGAGGTGGGGAAAGAGAGAGAGAGCATGTGCCTGCAAGTTGCAGGACGTTTCCAATTACTAAGTGCAGTTATTAATAAAAGATTGTCATTTTCTTGCAGGGAATATTTTCATAGTGCACTTTATTTATTGCTGTATTTTATAGATTATTAGTTTTAGCATTGTATCATGAAAAGAGATTCATTTTAAGTTATATATTGCATGTTAAAAATAATATAATATATAATAATATAACCTCTAGATAACTTTTGACATTTTCAAACTATGTACTTTCTGTTGTGTGTGTTTACTTACAATTTGTGCTGTATGATCCCTTCCAATGCCTTAATCGTGTTATAAAAATTACTCTGATCTGTGGGGCTCACGCCTTGTTATTGAAGGCTTGGAGATTATTTATAACTTGTAAAAGATACATTTATAGATTAAATAAATTTAGTGCAACAAATTAAAAACAAGATAAAAAAGATTTATCACTTTGTGGGTTGACATTTACTTGTTTCTTGACTTTCAATGTACCTTAGAAAAGAAATGTTTATGTATTCTTATTCCTGCTATGTGGAGAATAACCACATAACATAAAAATAATAGTAATGATAATAAAGCCTTAGGTTTTTAATTCAGCTGCAATTGAAGCTGAAGTCTTTGCACCTTAAGAAGCTAATGCTTCCCTGGCTTGGTCCTCCCAGATCTACCTACCTGTGAACCAGAATAGTCAATGCTGTCTGCCTGCTCCCCGCTCCTTATTTCAAGTGTTGTCAGAAGGCCTGCACTCTTACACCATTACGGAGAGAAGGATATTGCATTTTGAGAAAAATCTTCATTTAAACATCACTGTTACTATAGTTTAGAAATGCCAATGTGACCTATTCATAAGTTCAAATAATTTTAGTAACTTCATCATAAATTTTCTTTGTCAGAATATTAATGTTAGTATCTACATGAATTCATCATTGTATTTAGGTAATTATGTGTCATCCACAAAATGAGGACATTAGTTGGTTCCCTCTCGTGGTGTTAATAGTCAATCACCAAAATACTACCTTTTGAGCACCTTCTAGGTACCTGTCTCTTCTAGAACAGTTGATAGAAAAGGCATATATCTCTGAGCATATTCTTTAACTTCCAAGAGCAATAGTGTTCATAAGACTAAAACATCAAAAGGAGGACAATGCAAAGGGGTTTGCAAGTCAGCATTGTTATTAAATCTTTATTATACTTTTATTTTAGAAATTATATCTTTTTTTCATTAAAACTATGCATGAGATGTCCCTCTGTTGTTTTTTTTAAATGTCAGATACCTTATCTTATTCAACTTTGAAACCTTCAAAGTTGCTAACACAGGGTGTTGATCATGATGTGTTCCCGAAAATGTTTGAATGGGTGGCAAAACAACCACAGACCTACACATTGGACAAGAGTCTGCATAGAACAGTGTCATGAAAATCCTTCATCTATAGGAGTCCTTTCTTACTGCTACCAGGAAGATGCTTCTAATGTTTGAAAGCACTGTTTATATTTGTTTTCTATTTAGTTGTATTTATGATTTCTAGGCTTCTGTGCTCTTTGTCCTTCCCCATATAGTCAGTTCTAGTGGGAAATCGTTGGAGTGCAACATCATTATTTGGAAGCATCTTGGCTTGGTCCCATTAATTGCCCAGAAGTATATATATTTGGAAAGTTATAGATTGTTTAGTATTTACATAATAAAATTAAGCTTTCTGTCATTTGGAGATGAGCTCAGAAACATGCTAATAATTTCTCATAGTAAATAATTAATGACTGCTTCCTATGAGCAAGGCACTGAGTTAGGGGCTTTGAGGATGAATAAGAGTCAGCTTCCTCCTTCAAAGAACAAGGCATCTACTAAGGGAGATAAAATTCATGCACTTTGAATTATTTTATGTAATAGAAAATACTGAGTCATGATAGATGTGTAAATAAAATGCTGTGGTTGCTTGCAGGAGGTAAAAGTTTCTTGTTTGATAGGGGATAGTGTGCTGAATGGGACTATCCAGAATGCTCACTGGAGAAAGTACCATGGAAGTGGGCCTGGAAGAATGATTTGGTCACAGCCATGGTTAAATTTACTTACCTGGGTTCCAAGGATGTATCATACCACTTGCTTTACCTCATTCTCCTCACATGCATGTATGTTTTTCTATTCCTATTTTTCCTGGTAGATGCTATAACCAAATGGATGCATTAAGATGGTAGGATTGGTGTAGGAAAGGAATAGTAGTTTAGCCTTCTCAAAAAGTAATCACCACCACCCTGACATTCACCCACACAAACACAAACAGAATGAATGCCCATGTTTCTTTCTGGTAGTTGAGTTAAGAGGCAGTCTTCATTTCAGGAGGAAAAGCCCATCCAGTGCCCTGAATTGCAATATGAATAGGTCATCTTCTCAGTTCACCTTTATCTTTATCTTTAGTTAGTGAAGATTCCTTCAAGACTTTGGCATTACTTTGCTCTTCAGTCTTAACTTTTGTTATTCTCTAGCCTATGGAGATATTTTATTGGAAAATAGGTATAGGCTGTATGCATCAGGGATTTCCAAAAGTCCTTGTGGGTGCTTTTAATGTAAATGTATATACAGGCTGAATACTCCTTATCCAAATGCTTGGGACCAGAAATGTTTCAAATTTCAAATTTTTTTGGATTTTGGAATATTTGCATGTACCTGAGATACCTTGGAAACGGGACCCAAGTCTAAGCACAAAATTCATTTATATTTTATTAATATATACACCCTATACACATAGCCTGAAGGTAATTTTATATAATATTTTTAATAATTTTATGCATAAAACAAAGTTTGATGTGCATTTTGACTGCAACCCATCACGTGAATCAGGTGTGGAATTTTCCACTTGTGGCATCATGCTGGCACTCAAAAAGTTTCAGATTTTGGAGCTTTTAGGATGTCGGATTTACAGTTTAGGGATGCTCAACCTGTAATTAGCGGATGTATTAATAACACTTTACTTTTCAAAGAAGGTGTTGATAGTACTATACACTTACCTGTGGTATAATACATAAACTCTCAGGGTAACCAGTTTTCATATTATCTACACACATTCATCTCTGTGATAAAATACTCCTAACCTTAGGGTACAGAGCAATAGCATGCAGTCTGCCCAAGAAGGAAGGATCCGATACCTCCAGCCACTGGCCAAGACACCTCAAAAGGTAGTTATATGACATGTCATTTCATTTATGGTGATACTTTGGGTCAATCTTTGTAGAATGAATAGTTTCCTGACATGACAGAGGTATATTAAAAGATCTCAAATAAATATAAAAGCCCATTGTACATAACAACATGGTCATTTGGATATTTCATGAATTATATGCATGATAGGTGATGATTTCTACAACTGTCTTATAAAAGACAAAATTTCCAGATTGTTGTTTATGTAGCTTTCTCTATTCTAAACAGCAGCTGAGTTAATTGATCACCATAGTAATTAGCATGGCTAAAGCCCATCTGTCTATAGAATTTAGTTGTATTCCAACCATAAAAATGAAAAACAAAGCCCGATAAACAAAAGCTTCATTTTTTAAAATAACGAAAGATAATTCTACTCACCTTCTATTTTTCTCAGAAAAATTAAATTTAGCAGCCTAGATACAAGGAGAATTCTTTCTTAGACCAACTAAATGACATCAGGTCCATTGCATTTTCCTTCCTACTGTTAGAATGGTTTGGGAACCTTAACGTCTCTGTGGGCTATCTCTCTATTCTGAAAGATGTGGAACTCGCGTGCCCATCCACTGGGCATTATCATTTCCATTCCACTTCAAATATTCTATTTCATTCAGCTCATAAAATGTGCTTAACCACTAATATGCACTTGTTTACTCATGTATTGGTAAAATATTTCATTGCTGCATATTCAGAGAACAGAAGTCTTTCTTTGGATGCCTCCAGAGGACAAGACCTAATCAGAGTAACCACATACCCCAGCTTTCAAAATCAAGGAACCAATTTATGATATTGAAGAGAAAGAAGATAGTATCTTGATTTTTTTTAACTATATTTTATATTAACTATATTTTAACTTAATTTTTATAAACTGTAAGTGAAATGGAATTGAAATGTCCCAGGCAACCCCGTTTTTAATTCTTTTCTTTTTCTGAATTTCTTTTTTTTTTTTTAACTTCAAAACAACTTAAAACACTATTAACTTTGAACAAAGACTTGGTTTTATTTCATGTTCTTACTGCAGTGTTGTTGTTTTTTTAAATCTCTAATATAGGGTTGTTGGTGGGCCCTTCATGCCTGTGGCTAAGAGGCACTGGACGCAGTGTTCTAAGGATAACTCATAAATTACTATTTACACAACTTGAAATACACTGGCATTATATTGACATCAAAGTGTGAAGCCCCATTGTAGTTAAGTTTTCTGATATTAAAATTGGGTTCGGAGGCTCTTTCTTTATAGAAAATTCAAAGCAAACAGGATCATCACCTCCTGAGTTTGCAGTAAGCCAGCCTGAAAAAAAAAAAGAAAAGATGACAAATTCAAATAGGAAGTGTAGTTTGTAATTTGTGTCTGTAGGGGTGGATATATAGCAAAGTTTTCCAGCACTTTTTGCCTCAGTTCTCTACCTTCTCTGTTATAGGCCTAGGTAAGGTCGTTCCTTTATGGTATTGGATTTTCCATCTAAAATAACTAGGATCATCCTAGACACAAAGTATCTCAATTAGAAAATAGGAATTTATACTATACTTTAATATAATAGGCTCTAAGCTAATCACTTCTTACCACGAGAACTGTGAAATTTGTTCCTTGAAAAATATCCACTCAATCTGCCCTTGTGATGGAAAAAAAAAGAAGGCAACAAAATACAAGCATTTCTACAAACTAGTATCAAAAATTTAATCAAGATGTATTATTCTATCTTTGTATGAAATGATAGTATTCTATATCTGCAGTTCTGGGAAAACAGTCTCTCTCTCTCTCTCTCTCTCTCTCTCTCTCCACACACACACACACACACACACACACACACACACAAGGACTGGGTAAGATATATGGATAAATGACATAGAAAGCCTGCTATGGCTTTGAAGTCAGAAAAGTAGAGTTCAGGTTCCCTGGATTTGTCGCTTATTGTCTGAATGTCCTTGGATAAAGCATTAATTTCTGTGAGCCTCATTATCCTCTTATGTAAAATGGTAGTGATGACAGTAATCTCTTTTCCATAGGATTTTGGTGTGGACTTAATGGATAATTTGAATTTGTCTTGTAAATAGAAAAGCACTCTACCAAAGTAAGTTATTTTTTGCCTCATATGAGTGAAAATAATAATTAATAACCTGGAAAAGTAAAAAGAGAGGGTGGAATTTATAAATGCTAAGGGAAACAGGCAGATTAATTTTTAACACTTTATTGACCAGGGTCTGGTGCTGTTGTGCCTTTAGAGCTGTCGCTATTCCCTTCAACCTTGCGTTCCAGAGTGCCCTGGAGAGTTCGCAGCAAGCCTTGATCACTAAATCTCTTTGAAAACCAGGGAGTATCCTTCAAAAGTTGAATAAGTAAATCCCTTAATAGTGTATTATTTTAGCAAGTTACTGAATGTTGTTTTTAACCATAGCAGTCTGCAAGGTGTTCTTGGAGGTTAAAGAATGTACATGCCAAGATCCCTGTTCGTAAGGTGCTTATAGAATTATTGGGCAGACAAAACACAGTGAAAAGACAATTGATTCACTGTAATTAAGAGTGAAAAAGTGTTGTATATTAAGTCAGGTTAGTATGACTTATATTGTGTGCAACCAAACTGTTGAGGTTAATGTCAAGAATATAAGTATGATCTTTCCCATAAATTGTGATCTGGAATCACTGTTGTGGATGATTATTTGTTAGATAGAATGATAAACATTCCACGGGGGACTTTCCTCAAAGGCTTTTTTTAAAAACAAACAAACAAACAAAACTCCCAAAGTAAATTACAGAGCTAAGCAGATCAAACACTCAGTGGATGCCCAGTGTCATCTGGACTGGACAGTGGAACCATGAGGCTATGAAGTTTGCAAATCTAAGGGATTCCTCTATACAATTGATAGACGCCATCTAGAAGTTCTCTTAAAGAACTGAGATTTTGACAGAAGTCATTGATCCTGTGGCCATGGGACAACAGATAGAGTCAGAGCAGGAGCTTCAAACTTTTTGGTGGTGTACCTCATTAGTTAAAATGTTTTTTGATCACACTCGATATATGTATGTTTATAAACTATATGTAGTACTATATAACATAAGATATAAAAAGAATGGAAATTATACATGGATCAGTTAAAATAAATACAAATAAAATTTCTAATATTTTCTTCCTGCCTTCACCAATGGATCGTATGGTACAAGAACCTCACATTTGAGACTATTAGAAGACAATTAAGTCTCTGATGCTTTGCATGTATGGCCTAGGATCAAGCTTCCTTTCAAGATGGCATGGATTTAGGAACAAAATAAGAGAGCAAAGAAAGTGCAGTCTTGAAAGGCACTGCAGAGAACCACACATATAATGGCACGTTTATGGGCTGAGACCAACCTCTGCTGATACAGTATTCAGCAGGTGGAAGTCAGGAGGAGATAGTGTGACAGCCAAGGCCACAGAGTTGGGAGCCAAAGCAGCCCTGGCAGGAGCAGCAGGAATACCACTCTACCTGCCCTAGTGCCCACCTACTGTCCTGGCACGTGGCACAAAAATGCAAAGAGCATCTGAGAGCCTCTTTGAGAGCCCATGTGGTACCTGGCAGTCAGATGATATGGGGGGCGGTCCAAGAGAAAAGGTGGAAATGAGGAAAGCAGATTTAGAAAGACTCTACCCCTGCTTCCCAGAGTGGGTGGAAGGGTTTACCAGTGCTTCAGAAAAACAGCGCTATGACTCTGTGATGCTGTACTTTTGAAGCAGACACTCTCGCTGGTCCACCTAATCTCCCTGACCCACGTTCTTATTCCTGTAAATGCTGACAGCTTCCCATTTCCAGTGCCCTTGTGTCTCGGTTTCTCTGTCACTGGGGAGCTTGCTCAGACCTTTTCAGCCTGGAAGTGCTGGGGCTTCCATGCCCTTAGGGGCAACTTTCAGTCTGTCCACTTTCCCATCTGTACTTCCTGGGATGACCTCCCAGATAAAGGCTACCTGCATCCACACCCTTGTCTCAGTGTCAGCCTCTGGAGAGAAACAAACCATAACTGAATTTGGCAGGGGTGGGAGGGTTACATATTTTATCCAATGTGTTCATTTTTCTCAGTTTCTTTTAGAGTCTCAAACAGTTCATGTAGATTTTACAGAAAGTAAAACACAATGGATTTGCACCTCACACCATTTGGTCAAAATCTTGGTGCCTGGATCAGGGTTCCATGTGGGTGTGTAGCTTTTATTAATTCTACGTGTTCTATAACAGTGTTCTCAACTGTTGCTCTAAATTGGCTGATTCAGATTTAAAAGTGCCCTGTCAAGTAGATCTCAAAGCTTTATGTATTCGGTAATTACAATATATAATAAAACATATCAGGCAGAGAATTCGGCATCAGTCTTAAGGGCATAGACTTTGGATATACTGAGGTTCACTTTCCTACTTTGACACGTTTAGTTCTGTGCAGAAATTTCTTTACATTTTAAGGAAGGATCTCAATGTTGATATCCTGTCAACTACTGAAAAATCCACCTGGCTTTGATTTGGGGGCTTATTTTAAAGCATCAATCACTTATGATACTCAGTTAAATTGAGCAATATAACTTGGTAAGGACATGTTCCATATTCTGCCCATAACTTCTTGAGATCAGTTCTTTAGTAGAGATTATACAGATTTGACACTTACATGTGCAAATAGGTTATTTGTATGCACATTTTTGACAGAGGCCTATGTATCTTATCTTATTGTTTTGACAGTACAGTTATGTGTTGCTTAACGGCAGGGATGCTTCTGAGAAATGCGTTTTTAGGCGATTTCATCTTTGTGTGAATATCACAGAGTGTACTTACACAAACCTAGATGGTATAATTTGCTATACACCTAGGCTATAGGGTGTAGCCTATTGCACGTAGGCGGCAAACCTGTATGGCATGTTACTGTACTGAATACTTTAGGCGATTGTAACACAACGGTAAGTATTTGTGTATCTAAATATATGTAAGCATAGAAAAGATACAGTAGAAATATGGTATTATAATCTTATGAGACCACTGTTGTATATGTAGACATTGACAGACGTGTTATGTGGTGCATGACTGTATTAGCAAACATTAGAGAGACACTGGATGTATCAGTTATTTGTATGCAATTCAGTCAATTTACTGTAGTTCTTTGAAGAAAATTCATATACTCTGACCATTTGTTTTACGTGTGAAATATGAATAGCAGCATGGTTGCTAATGAATAAAAGTGTTGTTTCAGGTTTTTTTGTATGGTATCATCATGTTAAAATGTATTCTTAAAGCATATACTTAAAGATATTAATCTTTTTCATTTACCTGTTTTATCATCCTAATTTGTAGTCCAAGATAAAAACTTTTTGATACTAAATGTCAAATTATACATTTTATGAGATCTTTTTGTTTATTTAGGGTCTGAAAGGAAAGCACTTCTTCAGTTATGCTTTTTTTTTCCCCTCAAAGCCTTAGTTAGTATTACACATATGATGCATATGTTTAAGTTTATAAGAGGTTGTCCAAAGCAGAAATGTTGAAGAAATGTTTGGAATCGTATTAACACTAGTCAGTATGTCCCAAGTTTGTCCACCTTTTTTTCTTAGATTAGCAATGTTTGTATGTTAATGTTTGTATATTGTGGTAATTTCACTCTGACTTTGTCTTTTAGAAATAACAGGGAAATAGTTCCTAAGAGAAATTCTACAGTAAATGTGTAAGTTATGATAAGCTTTTTGACAACCTGTAAAATTCCATTTGAGAGGTGGTGGCTATAATAGTTTACCACTGGAAGAAAAATGCTAGCATTTGTGTGGCAAATCTCCAGATCATGTTTACTTACTCTTTATTCTATGGCTACATAATGTGTTTCATAAAAAAGAAATGTAGCATTTCTTAACAGTGGATTGTCTTTACATGATAGTAACACTGAACAGGATGAGAAATTGTGCAATTTACTAAGAATGGATCAATAGTGTGCTTTTGTATACTAAAGCCAGAACTATTGATATAAGAATAGTCAGTGTCATCTGTTTTTTCCCCCCTTGTACTCAAAATCAGCACTTTTTAAATGTGGCCCAGTAGGAAGGAACATTTCTAGAATTATTATATAAATCTGTCCTTGGTGGATTGAGTGAGACAGAAGAAAATACACCTTAATTGCAGAAGGACCATTGAAGCTTTGGAGATCAGGAGTTCCCTGAAAAGACAGGACAGCTGACATTCTGTTTGAAATGTATTAGAGCAAAGAAGTTTGTAGTTCAGAAAGATGTAAATAAAACACTGCTCAGAAGGCATTTTTGCTGCTTACCTTGCAGCTGTTATTTACTAGAGATTCTGGTTATTTAATTATACCTTTTTCCAGAAGATATTCAAGGTCATAGTTGCAGCAGATTTTTAATTATATACAAAGCTATAAAAAGTAGAACATTTCACCCTGGGGAGCCCCCCAAAATGACTGTAACCACTTTATTAAGTGAACTCCCACAGAGTTTGGCTATGGTGGCTAAATCAGAGCTTTGTGTGTATATGTTTTGTTCCTTTAGGCAATAGTTGTTCCATAGTTTTCATTTTTGACTATCTGGAAGTACAAACCAATAAACCCTTCAGGAAAAAAACCACAAATTTTACATTTTTATATAGTTATTACCCACATAGTATCCAGGAAGCTTTAACAACAACAAAAATGGCCTGTAAATTTAGTGTGTGCGTATGTATACCTAAATTTAACTAAATATTTGTTAAGGTTCAGATATATATACTAAATTTTGGCTTAATGTAGTAAAAACAAACTGAGATAAAATACTGTGTCACTTTTATTTTTGTAAATTTTAAGGTCACATTTTTTCCTTTCTCATAGTGTGGTTGGGACCAAGTATTTTGGAAATTGACCTTAGGAAATTGGAGGGGTAAAATCTGTTCTTTATTAGTGCTGCAGAAAGTGTATGTTATTGTAATGTCCCACTTCTAAACAATAATTACAAAAGCATGATTCTGTAAGAAGTCCTGTTTGTCCCATCTACTCACAGAGGCTACATAAACTAATGCAGTTGCCTCTTTAAGGATATTGAGTCCAACTATTAATCTTGAACAATATCCAGATGAGATCCATTAAGTTAGAACTTGAAAACACAAAGAATAATAGGAGATTGATTGAGTCCACACTGTGGAATACAAACTCTACTTTTACTTTAGCATAGCTATTTTAAGAAAGCAAACTGAAGAGTATAACAATGTATTTCAGCCTGCATGCATTCTATTATAAGCTTAAAATCCCTACTCTTTAGTAAATGATTAAAATCTCTATTATATCTCAGTTTGAAACATTCTTCTTTCATTTACAAAGTACTAGTCTTTGTGCATTATGTTCTTTTTTTATTCTTTGCTATACTAACTGGGGTAAAAAATAAGGAAGTTATTTCCTTGTATCAGAGCCCTGATGGGGATTCTCAGCACTTATGAAATCAAAGAATTTTTAACACCTGCTAAATGTGCTATTCATAAGCCTAATCATTAATACTTCTGCTATGTCCGTAGCCAAGGTGTGAGTATTCCCCTACCAGCACTATTCGTCTTAGCAGCCCTCCTCCACCTTGAATTTTGGAAAGTACTGTTCTCATGTGCATTAGTTAGCTATTAGCAAAATAAGCTGTGTAACAACCATTCCAAAACTCAGTGGTTTAAAACAGAAATCATTTATTCTTTCTAGTGTCTGGGGTCAAGTGGGGTTTGACAGACCTAGACCAGGCTTGGATGACACTGGCTCCTAGGTGCAGGTTGGATCTAGATCTGTGCCATGTGTCTCTTATCCTTGGCATAACAGGCTACCCAGTTCATGTGCTTCTCATAGCAACAGCAGAAGCACAAGAGGGTCAAGCAGAAACCGTGGATGATTCCTAAGGCTTAGGCTCAGAATTGGCACACCAGCACTTCCGCCTGCATTCTGTTGTCTCAGTCGATTCACGTTCCCAGCCTTGGCATCAACAGGGTAGGAAAATAAAGTGGTTGACTCTGGAGGGAGCACTACAAAGTCACATGGCAAAGAATGTGGAAACTATAGAAAGATAAGAACTAGAGCAATAATGCAGTCTACCGTAGCATGCACTTGAGAGTTGGCCTAAGTGCTCTTTTCTCTCTCAAAACCAGGCAGCACTAGAATAATTCTCTAGCTAATAAGACTGGTTATTCAGTAGGTCAGACTGAAGAGAATCAATCCATTTCTAGTCTTTCATAGACCAGTGCAGCTCAAATGTGATCCCTGAACCAGCTGCCATTGCATGAACCCTTTGTTTTTAGTCCAAAAAAATATAAGGCACTTATACCAAATGTAGATTAACGATGACCCTAAGCACATTGTTTAGTTTGCTAAAATTGCTTTTGTCACAAGAAGCTGTCAGTGAAGGAAGCAGTATGTTCCTGGCTCAAGGTCCTAATCACATAGCAGACAGGCATTTTGAGTAGCATTGCCCAAGAGCTTGTCTAGAAAAATGTATCCCTTAATCCAAGATTTCAATTCTTTTATTAAATATAGATTATACAGATTCTCAGAATGGAAGTTAAAGCATAATGAATTCAATACCTTTATATTAGCGTTAATGTTCCTTTCTATTTGAAACCATTTCATTAGTAGTATAGGTTCATGCAAGTGAATAGCATGATATAGGGATATTAATATGAAATTTGGCAATTATGTAAATGCATGAGAAAAATGAAGAATAACATATGATCATTTTATAAGCCTAGTACTCTTAAAATATAGTCATCACCCTAGATCTAAATAGAAAAATGTGTTTTCCATTGCCTTTTTCAATATATTCTAAAAATATTTATTGTGTTTCTTACTGTGTACAAGGTACCTATTCAAAATACAGCTGTGATATGATAAAGTAATTACTGTTGTTATTAATACTTATGTGCTTTATCATACATATTATCTTATTCTTACTAGATTGGAACCTTTTTTCCATTTTTTATTTTCATTTAGAAGCTATCAATAAATCATTTGTAATAGTTTCAGGAGCAATTAAATGGATAAAATCAGGTCATACTTTATGAAGTTTATATTTTCAGTGTATTATGTCTATAGTCACAGTCATTTCAAACTTATTAGAAAAAAATTAATGAAATAGCTTCAGGGCCTAATATTTCTAGAAATAGTGTCAAGGAAAGCCAAATTTAAAATACAGTATTAAGTATATATCTCCATCTCTACGTTTTATCACACATGTTACTTCTACTCTCTGAAGCAATAATCGGCCTAAGAAACTGCCTTTTCTATCCTCTGAACTCCTAAGATGTTTGTTACCTAGAAGTTTGTTTGGTGTTTATTTATTCTTTCGTGTTATTTTTCTGTGTGTCTGTTTAGCTTAATGACATTCTAGATGGCTTTACATTTCGTAAAACATTTCCATATTTTCTTTTTGGTCCTTATAGCAGCCCTGTGGAGATGTTAATGTTACCACTATTTTGCAAATAAAGAAACTGACACCTAGATTAGGTGATTTTTCCCCAAGACAAACAGCTAGAAAGTAGTAGAGAACACTCCAAACACACTTTTTAAAGAAAAGCTCTTTCACATTAGCCCTTCTACAATAGAGACAGCAAATATAACATGTGAACAGACATTTATCTCTCTTCCAGGCTCAGGGAAGATACTAATAATTATATATGATACCCTTTCCCCCAGACCATATCTGCAGCCTCAGAAACCTTTTCAACATACTACTTCAGGAAGAGTCTCATAATTTTTTAGAATAGGCATTCAGGATTAAATATGTTTGATTTTCCAGCTCTATACCTTACTTTGTTAGGATTTATGTCTTTTGTATCTCTGCCCATGTAACATCTACCATTTTACTTTGCACAAAATAATAAGTGCTAAATAAATATGTTAATAGTTTATGGTTAAATGAGTGAAAGTCATAATATGGTAGAATTTGGTGGACTGTAAGGAAGAGTTTTTTCTTTTATCATCATTGAATAATTTATTTCTCAGATATTACTGGGCCTCATCTGTGCCAGACACTACATTATACATTTGAGATTCAAGGAAGGATTCATTCAGTGAACATTTGTTGAGCATTTACTCCACACCATCTTTGTGCTAGGTGCTAGATATACAATATTGAACAAGATAAACATGATCCTTGTCCTTGTGAAGCTTATGGTCTGCTGGAAGAACCAGATATGAAACCACGAAAGCCACACACATAATACAAAGTATAAATACAAAGTATTATGTGTGTTAATAAGGAAAAGAGCAGGCTATGATGAAAGATAGAAATGGGGCACACAAAAACAGAAGGAGGAATTTGCCTGGGAAGGAGGTGGGGGGGTGAGCATTCTTTGCAGAGGACACATGAAGAGGTCCTGAGGTAGGGAAGAGCTTGGAGCAGAAGAGGACATGCAAGGCCATTGTGGCTGGAAGACAGAGAGTGAGGGGGAGAGCCATAGTCCTTTTCCCTCAAAGAACTAAAAAGTCCCATAGAGGAAAGAGACACAAGCTGGCAAAAGCACTAATACTATATGTTGTATTAAATGAGAAAAAGAATTAAAATAGTCTGGAAAGGAACAGCAGTGTTGGAAATGCTTAAAAGATAAAGAAGGGTTGTTAGGCAGACCGCACTTGGGGCAAGAAAGGGAGGCAGAAAAGGACATACCAGGGCAGACAGAACGTGTGAGAACCAGGAGCACAGTGACTAGTGTGAATGTTGCTGGCCGGAGCTCACCCGTAAGGAATGGGGGCCACCATGGCACCCCGTGGATTGCCATTCACAGAAGAGGGGGTGTCATGGGTATCAGGTGAGTTGGAAAGACCCCCTCAAAAGACATCATAGTTTACAGAAGCAGTCTAACAGGATCACATATCATAGGTTTGACCACAGGGTTTGTGAATCTTGCCTTCAAAACTTTAAATGAACCTACTCAGTTAACAAATGGAAATGATTGCTTAACTTCTCCAGTACTATTTCCTCATATGTAAATGCACAGAACTGTCTCACCTCGAGAATATTCTGAGTTTCATTGATTTGTTCCATAGATATTTATTGAAAGCCTCCTATATTTCCATTAGATCCTAATACAACAGTGAGTGAGACCCAGTCTTTATTTTCCAGAAGCTTTCAGTCTGAAGTAGGGGGCAAGAGTGAGTCAAAAGATGAATGTTTAAGTTAGAATCAGTAAAATAGAACATGTTAAATTTTCTGTCACAATGCCTGACCCAAGAAATGCTCTTTCCCTTCCTTCATTCCCACTTACTGTAGCATAAGGTCCTCTAGTTTTTTTTAAATCTGAAAATCCACTGTCTCATAATTACTCAGCAGTGAGAACAGTAATAGTCACTGTACTACATTGTCAAGTCTTTCTAGAAGTATAAATGTAATGATGCACCTTTACCAAAACAGCTTCTTTAGCAGATGCCAAGGGTCTAATCGATAGCACTTGTAACAATTAACATTGTGCACTTACTTTCTGAAAGTCTCTAATGAGTGTATACATATGTAGTAAGATAAAGACATAGGCAGTGTCCCCTGAATGAGTCTTTGTAAGGCATATGTCAGGCACCCACAGACAATCCCAAGGGTAGAGGAAAAGATCAAGACTTCCGTATCTCAGTTATTGTTTGTTGAACACTTTTATGTTTAAACATTTGGAGTTTATTAAGATTACTAACTGGAAGGACTATCTTTTTTGTGATGGAGGTGGATGTGGGATTGGGCAGGACAATTATGAAGAATATATTGCATGGTAGACTACAAATTTGAACTGGAAAAAGTAGGCAATGGTGACTAAAGTTTGACTGAAGTGGGCTGAGATTCAGCTTACAATGAATAGAAGTTTAATCTTCCTACCTAATGTCCAGGTATTTATTTGCAAATACTGGATAATAAAACAGACAGGAAAAACACCCTGTGAATGTTAACAGATCTAAGTAGAGAAGGTGTCATAGTTCGTTGAAGCTGTTATAACAAAATACTATAGACCAGGTGGCTTAAACAACAAAAAATGTTTTTCTCACAGTTCTGGAGGCTGGGAAGTCCAAGACCAAGGCATCTGCAGATTCAATATGTGGCAAAGGCCTGCTTCCTGGTTTATAGACAGCATCTTTTTGCTGTGTCCTCACATGGTAGAAGGGGTGAGGGATTTCTCTAGGGTCTCTTTTAAAAGGGCACTAATGCTGTTCATAAAGGCCCTGCCTTCATGACCTAATTGCTCCCAGAAGGCCTCACCTCCTAATATCTTGGGAGTTAGAATTTCAACTTATGAATTTGGAGCAGACACAAACATTCAGACCATAGCAGAGAAATTTATGAGGGCCATAAGTTAGGAAAGATTTCTTCACAAAGCTCACTTCAGTGGGACCAACATTTCTTAAGTGGTGCTACATGCCAAACATGGAAGGAAAGGTTTTTCTGCCAACCCCCCTCTGCGTGAGATTCGTATAGAGAAAAGCCTTTTCTTTGACCTCAAATCCAACTCTTTGAGGGGGAGATAGCTGGAGCAGCTGTCACATTTTGAAGAGAGCAGCCAACACACCCAAGATGGGAGAACAGAAGGGTGGAAATACGCATGACCACATTGCAAAGCCCTAAATTAACCAAACCTGAAAGAATATACCGCTGGACTTCCTATGTGAGATTGTATGCTTTCCTTATTGTTTAAGTCACTTTTAGTTTGGTCATCTATTACTTGCAGCCAAAATTAGCCTACAGGATCATCGGATTGATTAAACATGTGGTGTTGTACAAATAAAGTGAAAGTCCTCTCCCTATGTGCAAAATTTCAGAAGGAATCATTCAACCAATAGCTCTTGAGAGCTTACTACTATTTTTCTTTTTATTTTCTGGAGACAGAGTCTTGCTCTGTCGCCTGGGCTAGAGTGCAGTGGCATCATCATAGCTCACTACAACCTCCAACTCCTGAGCTCGAGCAATCCTGCTTCAGCCTCCCGGGTATAGGTGCACATCAGCGCGCCCGACTAATTTTTTTTCTATTTTTTGTAGAGACAGGGTCTATTCTTTGAAAATTGATAAATCAAGAGAATGTGTTTCTATTCAGGTTTTGGACTCTGTAGCACAAAATGAAATTGATAGTAAAAACCAGCTGGTATTCAATGTAGTTTCTATGTGAGCTGTTTATATGCATGAAAGGACTGTGTCTCTGTTTCTAACCAAAAGGTGAAAATAGAAATGGAAAATGTGCAAATAGCTAAATTGGACAACCTTGCAAAACTCTCACACAGTATCATAATTTGGTGAAATATGCCATTCTGAAGAGTTTAATGCATACTAATACTCTGGTCCTTTTTAATTTATTCACTTTTCATACTTATCAAAACCCTGTTTTATTCATTACATAGTTACTAGGTCTAATGAAGAGACATATACTAGTTAAAAAATCATGCTTTTGAATGTACTATTTAAGGAAAAAGTTAAATAGATGATTTTCTTATGTGCACAGGTGCTTTAAAAAGCTGTTTTGTATTCCAGATGCAAAGGTAATGCTGTCTTTATCTTTTTTCTTTTGAAATACCAAAAGAGATGACCTGTAGTTCTTCTTGCCTCTGAAATTGGTCTTTTTCTCAGATTAATTTAAAATGTAGCTTTATTCACACCTGAGACCGCTTGAGAATAAATAAAATCTGCATTTCTTTTTCAAGTACTAGCCTGTCAATCTAAGGAGAAAAGAGAATCTTACTTCGCTTGCTAGCTTCTCATAGCATGATGTCTATAGCAATCTCACAGAAGATTAGTAACTTTAGTTCAATTTAAAACTTAGATTTTTATTGAGTGTGCTTGAGAATAAAATCAAGTAAGGTTTAAAAGCAAGTACTTATGGTTTATGAATTAAATTTTAAAACAGCATATTAAAGAGTTTGGAGCAACAAATTCACTGGAAGTGTCCTTGAAGTCTTTACTTGATAGGAATAAAAAGTTCTATCTTATCTTTTCCTTTGCAAAAATAATAGCAACAGAAGAACCAAGAACTTGCCCGTTCTGCCTAGTGGCATCATACTTAGAATAAAAGCATGAATTTATTCCACTGTCTAAATGTGGTTCTTAATTCCCACCAGGCACTCTGTCAGACCTCAGTAAATGCTGGTAGAGTGATGAACTACCACAGGCCTTGTCCCAGAAAATAACTTCAAATTTCTTTTTTGCTGATCGTGTAAGAGATTATCTGACTATTATTAATATATGGGCTTCCAGAGAAGCCAGACAGATGCTAGTATATCGTTAGTTATTTTTTCCATGAGGCCTACCAGTTTTCTAGCACAAACCACAGTAGGCTTCTAAGATGACTATTTGGGTTCACAAATAGGTTCCTTTTACTAATATATGTACACACAATCCCATCTTTCTCAATGTTCATTAAATGCTAGTATGTATTGTCCTTTGCTTTTTTTATTTTTTATTTGTACAAACTTGCAGGGTACATGAGAAATTCTGTTATATGTATATAATGTATAGTGATGAAGTCAGTGTATTCAGGGTGTCCATAACCCAAGTACAATACATTTTTGTTAAGTAGAGTCATTCTGCTCTGCTGTCAAACACTGAACTTGTTCCGTCTATCTTGCTATATTTTTGTGCCCTTTAACACACTTCTCTCCATCCTCCCTGTCACTCCCATTTACCCTTCCCAATCTCTGCCATCTGTTAATATTTTTCTACTCTCTACTTCCGTGTGTTCAGATTTTTTAGCTCCCACATATAAATAAGAACTTGTAATATTTGTCTTTTTGTGTATGGCTTATTTCACTTAAGATAATGACTTCCAGTTCCATCTATGTTGCTGCAAATGACATGACTTTGCTCTTCTTTATGGATGAATAGGATTCCATTGTGTGTATATACCACACGTTCCTTTATTCATTCATTGATGGACACTTAGGTTGATTTCATACCTTTGCTACTGTGAATAGTGCTGCAGTAGACATGTGAGTGCAGGTATCCCTTTGATATATTGCTACCCAATAGGGGGATTGCTGGATCAAATAGTAATTCTATTTTTAATTTTTTGAGAAATCTCCATACTGTTTTCCATAATGGCTTTACTAGTTTACATTTCCACCAAGAGTGTATAAGAGTTCCCTTTTCTCTGCATCCCTGCCAACACCTGTTATTTTTTGTCTTTTTAATAATAGCCATCCTGACTGGGGTAAGATGAGATCTCATTGTGGTTTTGACTTGCATTTCTCTGATGACTAATGGTGTTGAGCATTTTTTCATATACCTGTTGGCCATTTGTATATCTTCTTTTGAGAAATGTGTATTTATGTCCTTTGCCCACTTTTTAATGGGATTTTGTTTTTTGACTGTTAAGTTGTTTGAGTTCCTTGTATTAATATGTTCTGGATATTAGTCCTCTGCCAGATGAATAGTTTAAAAATATTTTCTCCCATTCAACAGGTTGTCTCTTCACTCTGTTGATTAGTTTTTTCCTATGCAGAATCATTTTAGTTTAATTAAATCCCATGTATCTATTTTTGTTTTTGTTGCCTGTGCTTTTGAAGTCTTAGTCATGAATTCTTTACCTAGACCAATATCCAGGAGAGTTGGTGAGCCCTTTAGTCAAAAGTGACTAAGAAAATGTCCCTGCCATGAGTATTAATGTTATAATGGTAAAACCTTATTATCCCAGGTTCTGTGTGAGAAAACGTGAAGCAGAGGCCCAGCAACCCAAAGTGGACATATAGCATGAACAAAAAATAAAACTTTGTTGTTAAAACCACTGAGATTTAGGCTAATATGACCTCCCCTCTCCTGACTAATACCATTCCATGAGTGTACCTAGTACAAGGAAGAGTCCATGGAGGAAGCACACCGGTCGAGGTAACAATGTTTGAAGAGATTTGTGAGCAAAGGATTTGACAAGGAAACAAAAGGCTTGTTCCATTCTAAAACACCATCCTTGTATGACCTAGCCTTGGTTTAGTAAAACCTTTGGTGGAGAAAAGATCTGCATTAAAAGCACACAGAACTCTGTAATAAAATGATAATAGCATGAATTTATCCAAAGAAGTATAATATCTTTTTTTGTCATTATGCCAGTGAAAATCCGGACTAAGCCTTTTTCACATTGAGTCTCAAAAGTCTTCTCAATCATTTCTGTACTTCAGTATCGATACAGAACATGGCCTTTTTCATAACCAGTGTGTATATCTTCATTTGCTCAGATTAGCACTTTTAGGACTCAAAAGAATTTCAAGGAATATCAATGAATAAGAATTCATCTGCATTTTCTATTTAATTAATTGTATTATTTTTGGCTTACTTGAGTTATGTGTCACTAGACTTTAAATAGTTCTCTTGAAAACCACCAACATTTGACATGTAGATATTCACCATCACAATGCATGGATTATTTACATTAACCTCGTGTAGCTTTGACAATCCTTTGACCTATTCTGAGATATTCTGTAATTTCTACTGCTTTTAATTTTATTGTCTGAGGTAGGCAGGAAGTTTATTTCCATGAGCATCAATGACAAATCAAAATACAGTTTTTACTTATAAACATCTTCCCAGCTTTGGTCCCATCTGCTTTATGGGACCAACCCCTGGGCCTGGGCTGTGGACCAGTACCAGTCCGTGGCCTGTTAGGAACCGGCTGCATAGCAGGATGTGAGTGGCAGGTGAGGGAAGCTTCATCTGTATTTACAGCTGCTCCCCATCACTCACATCCCCACCTGAGCTACCCCCCCACCCAACCCCCACCCCATCTGTGGAAAAATTGTCTTCCATGAAACCGGTCCCTGGTGCCAAAAAGGTTGGGGACTGCTGCCATAAAGCACTTATTTCTTTATCACAGAATATAAATGTGATATCATTTCTCCATCTTTTATCACATTTATATTTTCATTTCTTTTTCCACACAGATCAACTTTTTAAGGGTTGGAATATTTCGTGCTCATCATCTCTGTTCCACACTGTTCACCCCCATATCAGCTTTACTGATTTGATTACTTCCTCTTAAAACTTACCCTGAGAAAATCCTCATTCTCTGTGAACAAAGTTCGAACTTTAAATACATAGTCTTCCTTGAAAATATTTATAAAAATGTTGGTTTTCCTATAATGTTCTCTAGAAAAAAATACTAAATCTAGTTACTTCTGGATATGACTTTTCTTTCTATTTTGCCTGTCATCTTTATGTACCTCTGAGCTATGGTGGCAGTGGTTAAAGCAGATATTTTTTCATTATGGTTGTATTACTGTTTTCTGGGTAAGTTAGTATGATTTGAAAGGATCTCTCTATTCAGAATCTCTTGATTCTGTAATACTTTCTGTCATGCCAGTCAAAATTTCCCTTCCTCATGTGCCACAGTTCTGAATTTTGTTTTCATTTTTTTCATATCCTTTACATGTAAAGGACAATATCACAACACAAAAAGCCTACAGTAGAAGAAAAGAGAGTTATCAGAGAATTAATTAATATGAACTGCCATAATGTGACAAAATATATCATGGATACTTTAGGTCAATCTTTACTTACCTATATTTTAATCTTCTAGTAAATAGACTAAAAATCATTTCGGGAAGGTAACTTATGTCCATTTTAATATAATTTTGCAATCACTTCTGTAATCTACCTATAAAACACAAGCTATTTTGAAGGAAAGAAGATGATTGTTCACTGATGTATAATAACAAAACATTTTTGTACATTCAAACATCTAGTAAGGTGAGGAATAATAATTATCAGCATAGTACTGATGAGAACCACAATGAGATCTCATCTTAGCCCAGTCAGGATGGCTATTATTAAAAACTCGTGGTGAGTTTTTCCCGCAAGTGTTCAAAAGGACCTTATGATACTTTTTTCTTTTTTACTGGACTCAGATTCTTGAAGAAGAATAATTTTGATGTCAAGAAATAATCAAGTGATTTCTCTCCAAAAAACATTGTCTCCAAATTGTTACTATGAGCAAGGTTGTTTATTACATTAACTGATATGTGAGTTGTGTGTAACATGTTAGTTTTAACCCAGAGCCTCGTGAAGCATATGTAACTTACGTGTCTCTACCTTAAGAGCTGTGTGAACTATTTTTCAAGTTGCATGTAACCCATGCACAGAAAACAATAAAAAATAACAAATTTCGCATTAAATTAGAAAGGATCATTTTGTTTTCGAAGTTTTTATTCTCTTTTGTAATAAAACAGCGTGGCCCCAAGGAAAAAAATTTTTTTTTCTAGTGTGGTTAGTCAGTGTGTTAAATAACATTAACACCTTGATTTGTGCCAATAGGAACTGTAATTTTTTTAAAAAGTATGTAACTAGCAAACAACCAACTCTCTCCTACCCATATCTTCATAAACAGAAAGGTTTTATATTACTCCTGAGTTCTTAGAAAAATCTCTGCTGGAGAATTCTAAATAAATTGATATTTAATCAACTTTGCTCTTGAATTGCTTAAAGGTAGGCCCTAAACTGAGCCCAGGTGAGTGTTGTTTTTAGAAAGCCAATGTGGGTGGTTAGAGGACTGGTTCTCACTGGAAACATGTGTTAACCAAAAATTCCTTAATGAAGACTGTCCTATTAATAGTCCCAGGAGCAATTTAGTTCATTGATTGCAAGCTTCAGTGCTTTAGCAAACATTGAGGAAAAAATGTTGAAAAAGCTTTCACACTCGTTTTTAAATTTATATTGTTAAAGTCTAATTTTCACTTTTATCAGTTCACGTGGTGAGACTCCAACCCTGTACTTTTTAAGTTAGGAGATAATCTATGGAAAATTATCTAATTAAGTTCAATTTAATCCCAATTGTGTATGTAAGGGTCTGTTCTACAAATAGACCTATTCATTTTTGAATTAGTGACTTCCTGCCCTACTCTTTTTCCTATTCTCCATCTCTCCCTTGTTCCTTTTTTGCCTCTTCAACAAAACACTGCACCACATCTCACCGATTAAGGTACTATTTTGCATCCTGGGACACTTTTCTATACTATGTTTTCATTAGTTGAGGGAGAGTGCAGAAATTATTTGAGGTGGTTGAGTAGTAGTAATAAAAATAATAATACATTTACAAGGCACAGAACTGAATTTTGATTCATGTTGCTGAGCTTGCTATTCTAAATTAAATGCTTGCATAGGATGAGAACCTGTGGGATCCATTCAGTCACCTGATTTCATATATATATATTGCTTAATAAATCTGAGCGCATTCCCCAAATATAACCGCAAACTCTCCTACTTTTATTCCAGCCTTGTTCTTCTTTTCCTTCTGGCCCACAACTTTTTAAAGGGCCTGGCTATGGTGCAGCTGGTAGGTTACTTGATGGAAAAAGGACTGAATAAGTAGTCATTTCAGAATTCATATCTAAACCAGATGGGAAGCAGGATGATTTCAATGGAACTCTCCCAAAAATAATCCTTTAATGTTCATGCTAAATGTGTTCCTGCAAATGTCAGGGTCCCTGTCTACATTAATACTGAATTTCTTAGAAATAAAATATTTGGGACATTTTACAAATTTATTTCTGATGAAACTGCCTTTTATTTGTTATCTTACTTCAAAATGTCTTTCAGTTTTTTAATAATTTGGGATATGCATTATTTCCAGTAACCATTCATCCATATATGTATTTAACAGATATATTTTGAGTGTCTCAATATGCCCAGACTGCCAAGGCACTGGAGTTATGTTGATGAACAAGACATATTCCTTTCCCTCAGGAATTTAATATTCTGCAATATAATTTTTTTTACATTCCCATGAAACTTTCAAAGAAATTATAAAGCACCTTTGAGTATCTTCAAAGCCTCAGGGAGAAATCCTTGCTTAGTTTTAAAGACAGCAAAAGATAGAATATATTTTTTCTACATTAAAAGATTTATTATAATTCCTCCATAATGTGTTCAACACAAATTAATGTGCTAAGTGGATAATTATGTGCCTAGGACACTTTTCTAGTTCATGAGAAATACAGATTTTCCTAAACAATGTGAGTTTGAACTTGTTGAACTTACCCATTTGTACTCTTATTTTAGATGATAGCATATACTTTATATAGTGTCATTTTTAGATGGAAAAAGTGTCTGACCATTTATCCATTGGAGATTTGGGTTTTTAAATTTCCTTGTCCCATCATTGTTTCATCTTGCCTGTTAGCCATGGTCAAACCACTGGCAATTCTGTCCCCTTAAAAGGAAACTGTTGAGGTGTGTTGTCATTTTGAACCTGAAAAAAATCTTAAACACTACATTATTCAGCCCCCTAAAGTATTGAGAAACAGAAGCCAGAAAGATCACATGGTGCATCTAATGCTGCTGTTTGTAGTACTGGGGAGAAGTTACCAGGACTAGGACGAGGTGGAGCTGAATTCAAAACTTAGTTCATACATATACCAGGCTTCCATTCTTTTGTCGTGCAACAAATCGCTTTAACTTCTCTGTGTTGATTTTGATTACCTGTTAAAGGAACCAAAACAATTAATTTTTATAGAAAAACAATAAAAACAATGATATGTACTTCCTGTTTTTGTTGACTTATTTTTATGATGGACTTACAAAATGGATGTTTATAAACTATATTGTACCACACACAAATTGAGCTTATTGTGGTTGCTTAGCAGCAGAAATGGAACTGTGTGGTTTACATATCATTCAGCTACTTTCTGCACAAACATTGTTGCTGAGACATTGTAGGATCATGAAACAACCATTTTACTAATCATGTTTTGTATAAGTTCCTTTGCAAGTTAGGAATTTCCTGACTCAATGACTCTCACTTGCTTTCAGCTTGTAGCTGAAGAATATAGGGTTTTTGATTATCAACTTAGTCAACTTATTAGACTTATGGCTGTCTAATGGGGATAATGGGGCAAATGGGCATGTCGATACTGTTCCACTGAGTTTGTGTAAGATGGTACAGCCTGCAACTATATCGTTCCTGTGGAATCATTGATCAACTATTTTAATCCTTACTCCAACAATTCAGTATTTTCCTTTTGCATATTATGTTGTCATGGATAGCATTATGATCTGAGAAGAAGAAATAAAAGTATTACCATTATTTATAGTTTTTTTTTCCTTAAGAATTATTATATGTGAAGATGGATTATCAAATACATCTATTGGGGCTAGGGATTCCTTCTCCCTGAATGGGGAAAGCTGGATAAGGAGTGAGACCCAGATGCTGACTGTCAAAGGCACTGAAGTGGGTAGCGTCTTGCCATAGGACATTATGTACCAGAACTATGTCTTGGAGGAGGTTCTAAGGTCAAAGGCAGGAAAGTGAGTCCAAGACAGGTCATCAGTCAATCAGGTCCTCAGTCAAGCAGACGAGATGAAAAACCAGACGTGAGTTACTGACTCACAGTAAGGAGGTGAAGGAACCAGGGAAGTTGAGAATAAGAAGTAGAATAGTAGAATATGTGAGATGGTCAGTGGTTCTCAAACTTTAGGGTGCATCAGAATCACCTGGAGGGCTCATGAATACATATAGTGCTGGGCTCCACCCCCAGCATGTCTGCTTCTGTAGGTCTGGGGTGGTGCCTGAGAATTTGCATTTCTAATAAGCTCCTAAATGATGTCAGTGGTGCTGGTCTGGGGACCACACTTTGAGAACTAGTGTTTCACTAGTTCACTTTGATCTAGATGAATTCCAGGCATAAAGTGATCTTGCCTACAGTGAGTTTTCATGAGCTCCTCCAATACTTGGTTGAGTAAGCTGAGTTTGTTAAGACTAATACAACATTTTGCCTTTTTTTTTTCCATTTTAGTTGGTCTTTTTTTAAGTCAAATGCATAGTTTAGAGTTCATAAGAATGCAAACTTCCTTCTATATTAAAATGAAAAATAATTTATCTTCTTGCCATATAAACATAGATATTATTCCCTCTCTATGAAAAGTGGTTTATTTCCTATTTTTGTAGGTTAACAGCTAGTACAGTGCTCTGGTTAAGCCTGTATACTCTGAAAGTAGACTGCCTATGGTCAAATCTTGATTCCACCACTAGCTTTGTGCCTTGAGGTCACAAATTTCTTAAGCTCTCAGAACTTCTTTTGTAAAGTGGGGATATTATCAATTGCATAGGGTTGTTTTGAGGATTAAATGAAGTAGTGGCTGTAAACCACTTATTGGAGTACCTGGAACATAATTATTGCTCCATAAATGTTAGCCATTATTGGAACAACAAAGTAAAGGCCTTTGTTCACGAATGTGATTTTGTATATAATACTTTGGTAGTTAGTTTTCAGGTTAAGTTGTTCTCTGTATCTATAATTCATTATAAATCTTCTGCTAAGAATAGCCCTGAGTTGGCATAAAGTTATAAATTATATGTAAACAATATGATTCTGAAGTCAATGTGGATTACAGAGAGCAAAGAATCTAAAATTGCCTGTAGCAAATTTTAGACTAAGAAGGCAGAACATCTTCTATATAGCACAGTGGTTAAGAGCATCAGCTCTGGAGCCAGATTGCCTGGGTTTGTATTCTGACTCCACTCTTCAGTAGTGCTGGGACCTTGAGCAAGTTATTTGACCTCTCTGTTCCCCAGAATCATCATCTGCCAAGTAGCAGTAATAATAATACCTATCTCAGAAAGTTGTTATAAGTATATACAACCACATATGTGCACACGCACACACACTCTCTCACACACATACAGGAGGTCATACATATAAAGTGATAAGACTCTACAAATGAAACATGCAGAGGGCTTAGAACAATGCCAGACACAAAATAAGCACTACAGAAGTGTTTTCTGTTATTCATGTTTAGTTTGTGTATGTGTATCTTCTGGCAGAATTTTGTTTTTAGGGGAAAAGAAATCAGAAAAATTGTAATTCTCCCCCACCAAGTTCGATATTCTACAGCATAGGTTTGTGGTAAATTTGTGGGAATTGGTTCCAGGACCCCCTCTCCCCCAATCCCTCCAACCTCCCTAAGGATACCAAAATCCACAGATGCTCAGGTCCCTTATATAAAATGATATAGTATTTGCATATAACTTATGTCCTCCCATATGCTTTAAATTAGCTCTAGATTACTTACAATACCTAATGCAATGTAAATGCTATGTAAATAGTTGTTATACTGTATTGCTTAGCAGTGGTCCCCAACCTTTTTGGCACCAGGGACCGGTTTCATGGAAGACAATTTTTCCAAGGGGGAGGGGGCGGAGGCAGAGCTTAGGCAATGATGTGAGCAATGGGGAGCGGCTGTAAATACAGAGGAAGCTTCAGCCGCTCACCTCCTGCTGTGTGCGCCCACCCCACCCCCACCCCTTTCATGGAAGACAATTTTTCAGACTGGTACCAGTCTGCGGCCTGGGGGTTGGGGACTACAGGCTTAGGGAATAATGACCAAAAAATCTGTACATGTTCGGTACAGACACAAACATCTTTTTTTAAAAAAATATTTTCAGTCTGCAGTTGGTTGAATCCACGGATGTGGAACCCATGGAGAGCCTATTGTACTGTCTTAAACTACATAAGAAGGAAAGCCCCTCTCTCTATCCCCTCTATAGCCTTCTTCAAAATATAATTGGCATTTCATTTATAAACACAGTTAGTACCTATGAGACAATCTAGCATTTAATGATCTAGAAAAAAAGAGGTCCTGTTTGGACCTCTTTCCAACGAAAATTTCTAAAAGTGTACTTTTAAAGGATGTCACTGACTTTGTTATTGCCACGTTCCATGGTCTTTTCTCCATTTGTTTTCCCTGGTCATCTTCTGCATTTGACCTTGAAATCACCCCTTTCCTGGGCAGCCTTAGACGGGGCTTCCCTCCCAGCCATGGCTTCGCGGATTTCCATGACACTCCTTTTGTCACCTGCTGCTCCCTGGCATGTCTGCCAGCAGCAAGCCTCACCTTCCCCTCCCTGGATGCTTCCTTGGAGGGTTCACTGATTCCCAAGGCTTTCTCTTCCCTCTCTAAGCTAAGGCCTCACATTTGATCTATTCTCCCAGCTCAGCTCTAGCCCCACAACCCCAAAAGCCTGCTAAACTTTCCACTTGAATTCTTAAAAACCTTTCCCCTCACAGCAGCCCCGAGTATCAGTAATACCACATTGAACCCAGTCCCTGGGATTAGTATGTTACTGTTACCTCTGACCCATCCCTCTACATCCCTTTCTTAAAGTTTCTTTTCATTCTCTACCCCCCGCCCCATGCAGCCTTACTGCTACCTGCCCTTCCAGGCCAGAACCTTGTCACTCTCACAACTACCTCCATGGGCACTGCAGGCCCTCTCCTGCCTTTTAACAAACTGTCTGCCCATTCCAGAGCTTTCCTGTTTCCACCCACATCAAGTGCAGACGCTTCTGCCTGGCTTTCTAACATTTCCGTAGTTTGCCTTTAAAGCCTGTAGGCCTGAATGTCTCACTTGGGCCCACTTAGACTTTGCTATGGGCAGGCCTCTTACCAGGAACCCATGAACACACCTTGTATTCTCTATGTTAGCCCTTGCAGCTCTCCTGCCTCTGAGCAACCACTGCACTTACACTCAGCACTTGATACTCCTTTGTGCCTGTTTACACTTGTGCAGGATGCATCAACTTTGCTTTCAGGGTGTATGAATACATAAACCTTTCTTTAAACATTTTTAAATTGTATTCAAATGTAGCAGAGCATCTGGAACACTAAAGAAAGGATACATAAAACCACTGAATATTACCCCCAAAAGAGACCAAAGAGAAAATGTTCTGCCCATTTCCCTTATACAAATGAGGAATCTGAACACCTGAGATAGATATTTTAAAATTTAATAGTTACATATTTAGATTTGTGGTTACCTTCTATTCATGGAATATGGTATCTAGTTGCCATTTACATTATCGGCATAAAGTTTTATTTTAGAATAAATGTTCTTTTGATTGTAAACATTAATTTAGAAAGAAATGTTAAATAGAGGTAAGAAAATATGGCAAAAATTGTGAGAGTAATACTCAAGTGATAGAAGTCTTGAAAATACTGTAATATAATATAGTTAGAGTCTGTGCTTAATAAATAATTGTTGACTGACTGATAGCTCACATCAGCCCACCCAGAAAACAGCTGTCAGACCCATTTCTTAAAAGCACCTTATGACAAAACAAGCAGACATTAATTTTCACAGCTATGTTTTTACCATAAGGTCAAGGGAAGTGAAGCATGAAGGGTCAACTGGCAAAAATGATTTGGGGCTCCTAGTGGGTTGTCTAGTTACTATGCTCGCTGAAGGTCGTGATGTAACTGCAGGCCTGTGCTCTCATGCCGAGGCAGGGAGTGGGGACATCCTTCACTACCCATTGCTATTCCTAGGACTCTCTCTGCCACACAAAGTTTAGCTGGATAAGCTGCAACATGTTCGATATTGAATAAGTCCAAAAAAAGTTTAAATTCCCATATGCACAAGAACATTTAAAAAGAGACAGGCCTTTGTATTTCACATGCAAAATTCTTGTTCATTCTCCCTTTCTTATTTTTGGGAGCTTTAACAACCACCCTCAGCAGCCCTACCTCATAGTGGTTTCTACCAGCAAGGTTTCTTCCCTGACCAGGCTCGGCTGAATTATAGGCCTCAAAGTAAACTCTCTGCAGGGAAACACAAATAGACTGCAGCTGGAGGTCTGTTTATGGTGGGGCCTAAAAGGCCAAAATCTAAAATGCAAAGAACTCTGAATATTGGGAGACATGAAAAGGGGACCCACTGTGCAATGCAATTCTGATGCAAACTATCCAGAGTTAGGCCAAATTTCACAGGTTAAGGGCACAGGCCCTACAAAACTGCACTCACTTCAGACACCAGCTGCAAGTTTGGGGGGCCCCAGGCCACCTGCATTTCTGACCAACTGGATATAAATTCAGGAGTCCCCACAAGCCCCTCAGTTTTGATAATTTGCTGGAACAACTCACAGAACTCAGGAGAGCACTATACTTACAATTAAAGTTTTATTATTGGACCAGCCAAATAAAGAAAGAGACACATAGGGTGAGGTCTGAGAGAGTCCCCAGGCATGAAGCTTCCGTGTCCTCAGGACCCATTCCCCTCCTGGTACATCAGTATCTATCCTCAGTCAGGAGGCTTACCCAAGTCTTGGTGTCCAGAGTTTTTATTGGGGTTTCATGATGCAGGCATGATTGATTGGATCATTATCAGCATGATTAGACTCAATCTCCAACTCCCCTTCCATCCCAGGAGGTTGGGAGGGAGGTCAGGCTGATCTCACATGGCTCAAAGCCCTAACCGTTTAATCACATGGTCAGTCTTTCTGGCATGGCCAGCCCCTACCCTGAAACTATCTGTGGGCCCACAGGGAGTCACCTCATTAGCATAAACTCATATGTGGTCCCAGGGGCCCATCATGAATAACAAAAACATTTCTGTCACTTGGGAAATTTCAGGGGTTTAGGAGCTCCCTCCCAAGAACCCAAGACAAAGCCAGATAAATTTTTTATTATACAACATATGGAAAAGACAATAAGAATTGGACCATTTTAAATCATAGAAAACCAAGGCAAAAAAAATTATGATTTTTGTGGTGGAAGGATGTGGGGGAAGGATGTACTATAATATTTGAAATTATTCATTGATTTTAATTGTGATCTCAGTGAACCTGAGTTCTGAGGTAATTGTTAGTTTTTGCTTGTGAAGAATGATGTTAATAGAGCCCCCAAAGTACAAAATCTTAGACCTCAAGTCTAGATTTGTGAAGAATTTGTAGAAGTGGGGGATAATAGAAGAAATATATGTTATATGTTTAACCAGAAGGCTACCCACTGGAAAATGTCATTTGAATATGAAATAAATGGTCATTAGACATAATAAGTCTTTTCATTTTTTATTTGTTCATTCATTCAACAATATTTATTAAGTACCTCATATGCTAGTCACTGGACATACACTGTTACACTGTGAGTGTAATGAAAAAATTTGTTTATTTGCATTTCATGGAAAAGGGGAAGAATGAACTATTTGAAACTATTTGCTGATTTAAATTGCAATCTAAATGAACCTGCGTTCTGAGATAATTGTTAATTTTTGCTAGTCAAGAATGATGTTAAGAGAGCCCCAGAGTATGAACTAGTAGGCATAAATTCTAGATTTGTGAAGAATTCGGGGAAGTGAGAAATAATAGGAGAAATATATGTTGTTTGTTTAGCCAGGAGGCTGCCATCTGGTCTTAATATTTTTAAGCAAGATCAAGAAGTGTTTTGAAATGTGACGTGTTATAAACTGTTCTTTTTTTTTACTTTCCTGTAATTGGAGCAACATACTAATTTCTACAAGTTGTGACTACTAACAGAGAGCAATCACCTCACAGACTTGTACCGAAGAGACGAGACCATCCAGGTGACGGGAAATGGCTACGTGCAGAGTCCTCGCTTCCCCAACAGCTATCCCAGGAACCTGCTCCTGACCTGGCGGCTCCATTCCCAGGAGAAAACGAGGATACAGCTCGCATTTGACAACCAGTTTGGATTAGAGGAAGCAGAAAATGATATCTGTAGGTAAGTGAAAAAACATCCATTTTAGCGTACTATTCCAAGGAGGAAAAAAAGATGAATTTAAAGTATCACACCAAACATTCCTTTTGAGCCCTTTAGACCTACCCAAAATGTGTCACTTCTTTTTCAAAAAGCCTTGATGTCAACCCTAGTAGACAAAGTAGACTGCTGCTGCTGAGGGCCTAATAACCTGGCATGACTCACAGAAACTCACTTCCGAAACTGTCAGGACTGCAGGACTCCCAAAGAAGGGTGAAATCTTGCAGTCCTGATCCTTTCCAGGCACAGAACAACCTTTGTGAACAGGTAGATGCATCCAACATCCCGGGTCACCTGCAGCTGCATCATATGACCCCAGTCAAAGCTTGCCGTGGGCTTAGAGAGCATCAACCCTTGTTGGGCTCCCAGGTGATGCAGGCCATTGTAACTGTAATAATTTCCCCCAGCACTGGGGGATGATGGCTGGGGACTGTCAGGGCCTGACCCCGAATTCATAGTTTTAAAGCTTCAGATATATGTAGGAAGCACACCCAGAGTCCGTGTGCTCCTCAGATGGGTCTGTTTCCTGCAGTTTCTGGGTCAGAAGTAGAAGATGAAAGCTGTACCTAATAATCTTCTCTCTTCTTAGCATATTTATCAAAGAAAGCCTGAGCTGTTGTTCTTTGAATTGTCTGCTCACAGCATTTTACTCACTTAATTAGCATGTGTGAGACTTGGCCAGTCTTTTTTTTTTCCTTTTTGTACTTTACTGCACACACTTATTCTGCATTACCAATGAACTACTGAACTGCTAAATCCTTTCAGCAGGTTTATTTTCCTTTGAATAATAAAAAGAGGTGCCTCAAATTTGGTTGTCCTTTGTTGCATGTTTATTATGCTGACAGCTTTTATTATGTTGCTATTTTTCTGAGAATAACAGCAGTGACTATTACTTTCTAGGAACATAGAGGGTAATGCATGCCAGAAAGCAGAAACGAATACATGCAGAAAGAGCCAGTTAATATTTACAAAATATTTCTAATAGTTTATTAGAATAAACTAATGCTGATCATGTGTCTTTTCAACCTTGAAGAAGTGAACTAATTTTCTGTGCTAAAAAAAAAAAAATCATGGGAAAAAAACACTACTAAAAGATTATTAAAGGTGATCACATGGAAGGTACCATGATTTGTTTCTACACACAGAACACTTCTGATGCCAAATGTGGGGGGTTTCTTTCCCACACCAACCAATTCTCCAACACCAGCTTGTATCTTTCAATTCAATTCTGACACTACCTACCTGGAGTTAGTGTCAGATCCCACAAGTTAAGGGCTTAGTCCGACAAGACTGCCTCCACATTTGATGCCAATTGCAGGTCCCAGGCTTCCCATACCTCTGACTGACCAGCTATTAATCAGAGGGTTCCAAAACACCCTCTTTTGGGGATAATTTACTAGAACAGCTCATAAAACTGAAAGAAACACTTTACTTACTATTACTAGTTTATTATAAAGGCTACAACTCAGGAACAGACAAATGGAAGAGGTGCATAGGCAAGGTATGTGGAAAGGGTGCCTTCTTTGGGTGTACCACCTTGGTGTGTTCACCAGCCCAGAAGCTCTCTGAACCCCATAATTAGGGGCTTTTATGCAAGTTTTATTATGTAGGCATGATTGATTAAATCATTGGTGATTGATCTCAATCTCCAGGCCCTCTCCCCACCCCAGAGGTCTGGAGGTGAGGTCAAAAGTTCCAACTCTCTAATAATGTCTTGGCTGGGTCTTTCTGGTGACCAGCCCCCATTCTGAAGCTACCTAGGGTCACCTCATTAGCTTAAACTCTGGTTGAAAGGGGCTTATTATGAATAATAAAAGATGGTCCTCACACCCATCACTCAGAAAGTCCAAGGGTTTTAGGAGTCCTGTGCCAGGAACCAGGAACGAAGATCAAATATATCTTTCTGATTATATCACAGTATCACAGAAGGGAAGCCAGGGCTCTACTACTGAGCTAAAGTTTTGATCCTGGCGGTGAGCTCTTTTGGCATCCTGGCCTTGAAAACAGGAGAGGAAGAATTAGGATGGTTTCCTTTCTGGATCCTTCATCAAATCTAGTTGCTCTTCAAAATTTAGTAAGGGAGGTAAAAGAATAAGAGGTAGACAAGAGGAGAGGACGAAGTGGAAGAGAGACTTGCTTCAGAACCCGCCCTAGGAAATAAAATGATGCTCTCTTGACTTAAGATTCAGAGTTAAAATTACACTGATGTGTTTTTTTAAGCAAAAGTGACCTATTGTGTTATAACAAAGTTTCAAGTATACTCATACTTTGTGCAGTAAATATGATTTACACATATTGTGTACAAAATGAAATACAATTGATTTCCTACCATCTGTTCCAAAGCCTCCTTGATGTTTACCTTATAATATTTTATTGCTTGAATGATTCTTTGTTATTGCTTTTCACCTTCCAAGCACCATACAAACATTAAGTAATTAATTTACACAGCACCCAAGAGATATCCAGCTGGTAAAATTTTATAAGCCTTCTTATTTTGCCCATAAGGAAACTGAGGCAAAGGACATAGGGCCTCATAAATCACTGTCAAAGAAATGTAGTCACCATATTGTTATTTTTTACTTACTCCTTAGATTACCCTGCCCAATCCAGTAAGAGCTCTGAGGTGCATGGGTAAGACCAGGAAAGCCACATTTGTTTTTCTTTACATTCACACGTGATGTTTCTTATGCTGATTCCTTCTGGTAATCATGACAGAGAAATATAATATGGGTGTAAGACTCCTGCCACTGTTCACCCTGAACGTCCATCATTTGTGTGTTAAAATTTTAGCATCTGACATCATTTTGGGAAAGGTAGAGTAGAAGAGTGAGACAGTGATGGCCAGAACAGAAAGGCAGGTAGTTCAGCTCATCAGGTAGAATGTCCCAAGATCTTAAGGGTCTGAAAATAGAATAAGTGATCCCTAGAAGATGTGAACTCTGCCACTGAGGGTGTCGTACTATGTAATGAAAGGATGGGATGCTAGGGAGGGACTTCAAGGATCAAATGGTCACAAGGAATACCGAAAGAGGCCTTGCTGTCTTCTTCAATCCTGGGATTCTGTGTTTCTTTGACCAAGGCCAGAGGTGAACCTGTGGTCTTAAGCTCATTCACATTCTGGTTTAACCAGCCCAGATTTTTCCATTATTGGTTAACACACATCTGTCCTGAAAGTTATATGCTTTTCCTTATAATAAATTTTATATTTTATGATATGATCCTTGCAAAGGAGTTTTCAAAAAGAGAATATAGAAGATCATATCTGTATATGTTTATTTTCTATAATAAAAATGCTGATTCTGTAAGCTATGTAGATATAGATTATTTACTTTCTAGACAAAGCACTGAATGTGATAAATTAATTCAAAGTAGGAATTTGTTTGAAAAACTTTATAGAGTTAATATTTGGCCGTATAAGTAGAGCTGCATCTCCTAAAATATGCCAACAGATCAGAGTTATTATTTTTTCCAAGAAAACTTTCTAAGCCAGATGTTCAGAAAGTAGCCCATTTTGATTATTGATAACTTAGGAACAGTCATGGCTAAATGTGTGTGTAAGGGTTCTCTCAGAATAGATAATTAAAGTTTGAATTTGGAAAACTTAATCCAAAAATTAGCTTTCCTTTTAACATTTCTGTAGGCTATAATTTTCATTTCAGATGGTAGTCATGAGAAATCATATATGCTAGTTTTAATTTCTCATTGAAAGTATGAATTTCAAAATCTACTGTAATCAAAACGTGTTCATTATGTCAAATTGATTCTAGGTATGATTTTGTGGAAGTTGAAGATGTATCTGAAACCAGTACCGTTATTAGAGGACGATGGTGTGGGCACAAGGAAGTTCCTCCAAGGATAACATCAAGAACAAACCAAATTAAAATAACATTCAAGTCCGATGACTACTTTGTAGCTAAACCTGGATTCAAGATTTATTATTCTTTTGTGGTAAGTAGCTTAACCGCCCTATGATTAAAAGCAGACACTGGTTTTATGAAGTATAGAGATCATTTTGTATGATTAAATACAGTGGTGTGAGTGAATGAACTTTATTAATTCCTTATGGCATGGTTTGTTTCTACCTTATGGTCAAAATGTTAAAGTCTTCATTAGTAAGAAATACCATTTGGGGGTCTATTAAGTCAAACTTTAGGCCATACACTTTGAAAAAGAGCATAGTAAACAGAAAAAGGAAAATAATTTATAGTAAAGCAGATAATAAGTTACCTTCGATTCAATTAAAGCAAGGTACATGAACAGCCAAATAGGAGGTATGTGAGAGTTGAACAGGTTTTAAGAATTAAAGCTAAAGAAAATAATTCCTCTTTTGGTTTGAAAATTTATCTATAAATTCCATCACAGAAAAAAGTCCTGATGATTTTAATTTAAATTATGACCCAAATTTGGGAATGGTCTATGTTATAATCATAGAGCCTTAGTGTTGGCAAGCATCTTCAAAATCATAAGGTCCAACTCAGGACCCAACCGAGAGTATGAATCCTGTTTGCTACCCTCATGCTTTTTTGTAGTCTCATCTCTACTTAAACACCGCATCAGCCATTTCTAACTTTAAATGGTTCTGATTGTTAGAAAATGTTCAACCTCATATTGAGCCAAAATCTACAATGTAGTTAATTTTAGTTGTTGGGTTACACACAAGCATGTATCTTCTTTACTCATTCACTCATTAACGAACCAATATTAAATTCCTGCTCTTTGTCAGACACTCTGATAGATGTAGTAGATACAAAGGTAAGTGATACAGACAAGGTCCTTGAACCTCCTAGAGTTTATAGTTGGGTGGAGATGACAAACAATTAAAAAGCAGTTAACCAAGAATGATGAGTAATAAGACAGAAGAACTGGGTGCTCTAGGTTAAGTCCATGTAGACATTGGGATTATTTTGCCTAAACAGCATCTTAAATACCCATGAATCCTTCAGCTGTTCATAGTGTATTGCCTTTTGTCAGGGCAATAGTTTCCACTCTCACTAGGTTTGTGTCTGTCCCTTTTCCCAGTGTGAATGCCAAAATAAAACACAGTACTATAAATGGCATCAATTTGCTGGGTTCTTTTTCTCTTAAGAACTAAATTTAGAATAGGAAAAATCTCATTTTATGTTTTAATCTAATGGTTCTTTGCATTATGGTGAGTTATTAAACACTAAGTGAATTCTACATCAGAACATTGTAAGTGAAAAATAGCATGTGCTAACACTGTTTCCAGTTTTAACTTGAAAATAATCCATCAAGCATGATTTACATTATTGCAAACCCATGCAGTGCTACTCAGCATTAAAATTGAAGTGTGAACCTTTGGTTTCTACATTTCTTTACTTTTTAATGTGTTCAGTGATGTATCTGTTCGCAGTCGTTCCTGGACAGAGCAGGCTTGGCATGTTAGAATGGTGATGGATAGGCATAGTGAAGGATCTTTTTTTGTTTAAAATAACAAGCACTAGTAGTGCTAATGTTTGATTATAACTAAGCTGAATGGTCCATAAGTCAGTAATAAACACCGTAACTCTAGCACTATGTCTTTAAGGCAAAACAACTCCATTTTTAGAAGGCAGTACAAGTATCAGTTTAAGAAAGAATGAGCACTCCTGTTGGAGATGTTTTGGGTTATGGCACAGGCTCGTCACTCATTTCCTAGCCAATGTTAAGTGGAATATTGGGCAGCCTTGGTGGTTTGGATGTAAACTGTTTGGCATCACTCCACACATTTACCTCTACCAGCATATTGAATTTTGGTTTTTTTAAGAAATGATGATAACTCTAACATTTTTGTGTATTTCTCAGCCGGCCTCTTGGTCTACATCCTTTGAGAATAGCTACAGACTCTTTCCCCTCCTAATAAGCTTCTGGCACTAAATTTGGTCAACTAGGGCCAAAGTGCTTTGGTGGCTGAATTCCAAGAGGTAGAATGAGCTTAACTTCCAGGTATGTAGAGACTCTAGATTGTGTGGTGTTTTTTGACAAAACTCATCTGTTTAATTCTTGGCTCAGTAGGGATAGAAGGTCACATATGGCTTGATCACTGTATTGGGAGGACCACTTTATTCACATTTAAGTTTTACTTGGACAGACTTTAAAGATGGGTTTATAAACTCAAGAGACCAGGCTTGAAACTGAAAGTGGGCCAGGTATAAATTAATAGGGAGACAGTGTGATTAAGAATGGCAAGCCCTCTTCAAGGGTATTAAAATAATGATTTTTAGAATGCTAAACACCTCTAGGGGATGGAGGCAGCTCTTTTGCAAGCCCTACTTTAAGGAATGGTAGGTGCTAGAGAAATATGAGCCTTAAGAATAGTTCCTGAGGAGTCAAAGTGCTCCTGGAAAATGGCAGGTGGCTGTTAGGATAGGTAGAGATCCTCTCCCTTTTCGTCTCTAACTTTCCCCTGTGTGCTTCCTATGGAACATCTCTGCTCTTCCTACCTCATTGACTCTCAGGTGTGCAAGGACTTCTGGGGCTGTAAGTAGTAGGTGCTCAGGAGAATAAGAGCCCATTACACTGGAATCAAATATACACAGGCCATGCTCATAACATCTTTGGAAAAGCACAGTGTACATTTTTAGTCAATTTTTCACTCCCGCAAACCATGGAGACTAATGGATAACATCAAGATAATTTATTTCTCGTTGGGAATGATGCTTATATTTACAATTTTGTTTGATGTGCTTGGAACTGAATCTTCTACCTTTTTGCAGCACCTGTCACAGTCCCCTCCTAGGGCAAGACAGCATAGACACATGGGACCAGAGCTGCACTATAAAGCACACTTCAGATTGAAGGCAGGTCTCACCAGTTACTAATGGTGTGATTTTGAATAAGTTTCCTCCCCTTTGCTCTTACATCTTTAAAATGGGGATAATAATTGGAGTTGGTATGAGATTTTCAAATAATAATGAATACTTAGCACAGTGCCTAGGATACAGTAAGTGCTCAATAAATGGTGATAATGATTCTACATTTACCATCACAAATTATGCACATATTTGTCTCCTCCAGATAAATAGCAATGAACATTTTGAGGGTAGGACAAGTATCTTATTCCTATGCTAGACATTGGCTAGAAAATGTGTTTGTTGAATTGATCCTTTCTTGAGAAAATATGATTCATAAGAACTGCCTAATTTCATTTCCTTGCTCTCCTGATCAGCCTTGTTTTCTAGTTTCTTTCTATTCAGAATAGATACCTTCAGAAAGCGTAATTAAGCAAAGTGGCTAATTATCAAACACTTGGTAGCAAGATATGATTGTTTAAATAAATTAGGATCTCCCACCAAAAATCCAGTTTATTGGAGAATGAATGAATGCTTGAATGGTTAGGAATCTTTTTGTGCAGACCACTAAGTAGATTATTGGAAAGGTGCCACAAGGTTCCCGGTGGACAGTATGCAGAGAAGTAAACAGACATGGGTATGAATTTCAGCTCTGCTGCTAACTAACAGCTTGGTTTTTTCATCTGTAAGACGGTGATAATACTGCTGGACATTAGGTAGTTGTGAGGATTAAATTAAATAACTTTTGTAAGCCATTCTGCCTGGAACTTATTAATTACTCAAGTATCTGCTGCTATTATCGTTGTCATTATCACTGGTCTTATTATTAACATAGAAGATGACAGGTAATCTTGTACAAATAGCCCACTTGCCTGTATGTATATGTGTGTGTGTGTGTGTGTCTACACACACATGAATGTACACTCTGACCATATTCACTTTCTTCATCCAAAGTAGAAACATTTCATGGTATATTATAACAGACATGAGAACTTTAATTATGTTTGTGTGTGTTTAACGTAAGGTACATTTTTTAATTCAAAACTAAAAAATTAAGTCATTGAAGGAAGCTACTCAAAACTTTCTTGTTTTATTAATAAAGTCTAGTTTATTTTATAAATTGAAATTTACTAATACCCATTGTAAACACTTTCTAAAATAAAAAAGCTATTTTATCAGACCAGTTGCTTAACTGTAAATCTCTGCAGTTTGAATTAACTTCAAGTGGTGCAGTTAAGATTTCCATTGAGATTGAAACTCAAGGGAAGCATGGTTTTGCAGAAAAATGATTATTTAAAATAGAGAAAAAAGAAAAGGAAGAAGATGGAGAAGAAGAGGAGAAGAGGGAGGAGTGGAACCCAGGAGTTGAACAAGATAAGACTCTCAGTTATAATAGCTTTTGCAGGTTCCGATTTTGCTCACCTAAAACTTACCAGTTGGTGAAAGAAAAACAATATAAGAACAACGAAATAAAGGTGGGCAATTTATCCTTGTCCAACTAAGCTGAATTCTGAAACAAAGCTAGAGAGTAAAGGAACTCATTCACTTTGTAAAGTGTGGAAATTTCACCTTTATTTGCATATGCACAGCCAGTTAAAAATTGTGGACTGTTCTGAACATCCACCGTGTTCTGGCCACTTCAGCCAGGACTGTATATGGAGCCAAGGAGTGCCAATGTGGGGGTGGTGATCCCCACAGCAGATTCTGTTTACCTCAGTTTCTTTCACTCAAATATATCCTACTGGAGGTTTGAGAGCTGCGAGAGTTGTGATATAGTTGCATAAATGCCTACTGTGAGCTGGATAAAGTATGCCCAGGGTCCTGGAGATAAAGCAGTGAGGAAGACAGGCAGAGTCTCTGCTCTCCAGAACTTGCATGGTAGTAGGTGAAAACAGACAGTAAACACATATGTGGGGAAGTACATACATATGTACAAACATAAATCATTTGAAGTTCAATAAAGGCAGATAAAAAAGAGTAATATGAAGAAGAGTGACTCAGAAGGGACCCACTACAGCCAGGAAGTCAAAGATGGTCTATGGATGTAACATTTCATTTGAGACCTGAAACATCAGAAGGAGGCAGCAGCACAAAGCTATGGGAGAAGAATGCAGTCAGCAAAAGAAGGACAAATGCTAAGACCCTGAAACGGAAAAGCACAGCCATCTTTCCTTTGGTAGAAATGATTCTCTGGGTGCCTGAGCATTCAGGCTGCTGGAAGGAAGAGAGGGAAGCAGAACAGTAGCTTACTCCTCTCTGAGTCAAGAATGAGGAAGGAGGCTTCTTCTCCTTATCTCAGCCCATCCTATTTTGGATGTCTCTCAAGTCTTTCTGCACGTGGATGGGATAAAGTAGTTAAAACCGGAGGGTAGCTAAGGCCAGATGCTAAAAAATTGTCAACAAGACACTAAACAAAGTATAGGCAGAAAGAAAGCTGGGGCATGGTCAGGGTCAGACAGAAGGCTAGCAGAGCAAGAGAGACAAATGTCTGCTCCAGAACCCCTGAGTAAACGTTGGTGCAGTAGGCTGGCAAGCCTGGGAGCTTTAGTGGATCTCAGTTGAAACACATGTTCTTTATTAACAGAGTCTTATTGTTGCACAATTTTATAGACAGGGGCAGATGAGTGTTCTTATTTAATATTTCACAAATGTTCTAAAATCTTACCAATTGCAGAGATGATTTTGATGAACTAGTTTTCTCTTTGGGAAGATTGAATGAGTCAGTTACTTTAATCAGATTGCTTTCCTAAAGCCTGGATACATAATGAGAACTTCAGTAGAGTGCAGAGCACAATTTAATATAATCCTGGAGTAAAGGATAATTTGACAAAGGATATGGCTAGGTCTATGAGCAAATGGTGATAGATGAGGGGACTAAAGGGAAAGTTGGGCTTTTTCTAGGGGAGGAGGAGCAGAGGAAGAAGAGGTAGGTAAGAAAGTGTTAAGGGACCGGGAGGAGACCAGCAAGTGAGGTGAAATCAAATCCCATGATAATATCGTTTGGGCCTGCCTTAGTCTTACTACATTGTTGAATGTATTATTCAACAGACCTTATTGAACACCTATTGTACCATACACAATGATAAATACTGGATATAGAGTAGAGTAATACTATGGAAATAGACAAGATCCCTGCCTCTATAGAACTTATAATTTGGTGGGTGCAGTCCTAATAATAATAATAATAATAAACATATTATAAATAATAATAGAAAGAATAATAGTATCTAACCCTGTGGATTACTGTGAGGATTATGTGTATGAGGCACTGCATGTGAAGTGTTTAATGCAATGCCTGGCATGTTGTAAATAATCTGCTATTAAGTCATGCATTAAAGCATCCCCACGAAGATTGGCTTAGGAAAAATATGCAATTTAGAGCAGTACCATCTTAGAGATCTAGTGCCGACGCTCTTATTTTACAAGTGAAGCAATGAACACAGGTTAGGTAACTTTACAAATGAGGCAGTGAACACACAGAGATTAGAAGTATGTCTATAGTCATAGAGCCCATACGTGTGTGCTGCTATCCATGAGATATGAAAGCTGTGGGCCCACTCCAAAGAAAAATGAATATATCCAAAATTGTGCATAAAACTGCGAAGGAGCCCCCTGAATCTCATCCATGATGTCCTCTGGATACATAGATGCAATTAAGAACCCCAGACATATTGCCCCTGCGTGTTAACTGACTTGTGGAATATTGTCTTGCATATTGAGTAGTCCTTTCCGACACAAGCAGTGTTTGAAATAATACTTTACTACTGTCATTAATTTTCCTCATAAACCCCATTTGCTAATCACATGAGCACATGACTCCCCCATGTGCTGTGTAAACACATTTCCAGCATTAAGAGGGATGCTGTTTAATGACACTTGGAAAGTTCAGTATCCTGTTTATCTAGTATTTAATTATATGGACATGCTGCAAGTAAACTTTTATCCTTGAAAAACAGAAAGATGTAGTGATTCTAGATGACTGTGCCTCTTTATAGATATATAACATCCTTTTTAACTGTGCTCTTTGTTGTATAATTATTTTGGTAGATAAAGAAAATGAGAAAAAATGAAGAAGGAAAAAGCTATTCGACCATACTAGAAAATGGTGTGCATATTTAAGATATACCAAATACAGACCAGTATTTCTTTCTTAAAAAGTAATGAAGAAGTGAGCCTCAGTAAAAAATACCTCCACATAATGTTCATTTATAAATTCAACATATATTTCTGAAGACGTACTATGAATAAGAAGAAAATGATAATACTGAGGGGAAGAAAGGTAAACAATTATAAAAGTGTGAATTGGGAGTGATAAAATGTGTGTGGAGTATTTGGGGCACACAGGAAGAAGGGCACTTACCTCACAAAGACAGGCATTGCTGGGCTGCATCAGGGAGGGGAGAGTGTCCTAGGAAGAAGGTATGGGCCACATAAAGGCCAGAAAAAGCAAGGCATTTCAGAATATCCCGATGCGTTAATTCACAGTGTTGCAAGTATAAGGATGCTAATCGTGTACTCTCCTTTCTTCATACTAGACAGTAGACAAGAGATACAAGAAGCTAAAAGGACATCAAAAATAACAGCTTTATTAATGGAGGTCCACGAAATGACAAAGCCCAGGACTCCTTTGTAAAACTAGAATCGAGAACTTGGCTGGGATGAAAAGCCTAAGTGCGGGTGTACTATAACTGTGATGCAAATTCAGACCCAGGGATGCTTGGGAGGTCTTCAAGGTCGACGAAACAGATGTGGGTACACTTACATACTCCTCCCATTGCATGGAAGGGCACAGGTCTGGTCATAAATGTCCTAGTCACAAACAGGCAGGAGAGCCAGCAAGGAAGGGAGATGCCAGGTGCAGCTGTGCCTAGCACATAGACCCAGGGAGTGGAGAGCCAAGACCTTTCCCAATGAGTGGTGCCAGAAGCACAGCCTAAAAGAGAAATGGGTGTGGGGGAAAAGAAAGGATGGAAGAAATGAAGAAAGGAAAAAAGAATACTTGAAGAAAAAGACCAGAAATGTTTGTTGATGTCTCTATTTCTGTGGGCTGATGCAGTAACATGGACAGAAGGGTTTCTGCCTATGGGGATGCGTAGGTCTGAGCGCCCATGAAGGATCCAAGCCCACAGTCATTTTTATGTTTTAGGTTTATTCAACCAGTCACCTTTGGTAACTGTCCTGGGAACTCAATTCTACCCACTGTGGTTCTAAGGAGACCTAGCTGACCCTCCATTCTCTGTAAGGATCAGCCATTCTAACTGGGGAGTTAAAGATCACATGAACATTACAGAGAGGCCAGTCTCCTCTTCCTGGTGAACGAAGGAATTAAAAATCAATCCTATAGACGGGACTCATCCAGCCTTGAAAACAACTGTCCTGGATGTTCCCTTTATCAGTGGGAATGTGACAGGTTAAGGCTAATCTCCATTGAAGATTGTTTCTTTCACCTGTGAGAAAATTGAGCTACATATTCACAGTGACTCTCCTTATTTTGCAGTTGAAAATGGGGGCCAGACAGGCAAAAAAATAAGAGATTGAAAAGGCATAGAGCCACCTCTGAAAAAGAGAGATACATGAATAAATAATCAAGCAATTGTTGCTTCTTGGCTGGGCCCTGCTAATCACTTCCTGATCAGTCGCCACCTTCAATCTGCCCTGCACCTGGCTGTCAGCTAAAGTAGTGCTGTGATCACATTTTCCAGCTGAGAAATTGTGAATGACTCCCTGTTCCCTCTGGAAAAATGTTCAGATACCCCACTCTGATACTGAGAGCCTTCCATGTTCTGACCCCAACCTACCATTCTAGCTGTATTTCTCCCTTCTCCCCACATATATTCTTCCTTCCACACAAGCAGCATCATTCCCTCCTCTGCCTGGCAAAGTCATATTCGTGTCAAAAATATTACTAGTCTTTAGCGCCTCAACCACATAGACTCTGGCATTCCATCAAGTACCCAAATTGCTGTTCTTTATTAACATTGTGACTTTTCAAAGAAAAAATACAGTACATATATGCATACTTTTGAAAATATATAGAAAAGTTTAAAAAGGAAGGAAAAAACACCCATAGTTCTCATCACTCAAACACAACCACCATGAATATTTTGGCATGTTTCTTTCCAGACTTTTTAATCCATAAAAACCCCATGTACAAGTCTCACTATCTCTATCTCTACTAGAGTGAAAGCTCCTTGAGGGTAGGGGGTAGCTTACACCTGCAGAGTCTGTCACAGTGCATTGCACTAAGTAGGCCTCAAAATGTTTAATTGAGCTGAACCAACAAGCGTTCATTGAGTACCTAAGATAATGTCCGATAGTTTGAAGTACAAGCAATAAAAAAGCAATCCCAAATAATGTATAAAAAGAAAATATATTAACAGACCGTGGCCTGTGTTTATAGGAACCTGAAATAGTTGCTCCCTCCCACTCTAATGTTGCAATCATCCCAACATGCCAAGACCCTTTAGCTACTTTGTTCCAGGACTCGCTGGGCATTAGAACAGGGAGGGGGGAACATTGGCTTAGGGGTGAGGATGGAGGTTGGGGGAGGTGGGCATTGTAGGGTCAAATGTCAGAGAAACTGTGGAATAGAAATGCAGCACATGACCAGGCTTTCTGATTCTAAAGTCTGTATCCATAATGTTTTAACCTCAAGGAGGCATATGATTGTATCAATAACACACTGTGTAATTGTGATGATATAGCAGACAAGATTCGGGTCCTCTGTTGATGTGACTGCTGAGCTGACGTTCCTCATGAACAGCAGGAGTTGTCTGAAAGACTCAGGGCTTCCTAATCATTGTAAAAGGTCTCAGGATCCTGATAATCTATCATTCTAGCAGGTCTTTGCTGAGGCCTCAAGAGCTTTCCAGGTTTTTAAGACATTCCAAAGCCATGCATTTGATTTTTTGAGGTTTTGTGTATAAAGTAGAGGATATATGAGTCAGAAACACTCAAGTTCAAATCTGTGTATTATCTGTGAGACCTGGGACATGTCATTTAAACTGTTCAAGCTGTTTCTTTATTTGTAAAATAGGAAAAAGGATCCACTTGCATCTTAAGGCTGCTTAAAGATTAGCTTTAAAATCTATGGGTTTTATACACAGTCTGTGTGCAGCAGATGGAACTATTATTATTGTTACTATTAAATGTCTTCAGAGGGTGTCTTGGTCTATTTTTTGTTGCTATAACTATTCAATTATAAATAAATTTATAAAGAAAAGAATTTTTTTCTTATAGTAATGGAGGCTGGGAAGTCCAAGGTCAAGAGGCTTCATATAGTCAGGGCTTTTTTGCTGGTGGGGACTCTGCAGAGTCCCGAGGTGGTGCAAGGCATCACGTGGTGAGGAGGTTCACAAGAAAGAGCCAGTCTGGCATTTTATAACAGACCCACTCCCATGATAACCTATTAATCCATTAACCCATTAATCTATGAATGGATTAATCCATTCATGAGAGCAGAGCCCTCAAGACCCAATCACCTCTTAAAGGTTCCACCTCCTATATTGTTACATTGGGGATTAGTTTCACCATGAGTTTTGGAGGGGACAAGCATTCAGACCATAGCAGTGGGTTAGAATCAAATTAAGTATCTGTCTTAGTTCAGGCTGCTATACCAGATACTGGGTGGCTTATAAATAATAGAAATTTATTTCTTACAGTTCTGGAGGCTAGCAGTCTGAGATCAGGGTGCTGACCTGATTAAGTTCTGGTGAGGATCCTTGTCTGGGTTGCAAAGTGCTGACGACTTCTTGTATTCTCACATAACTGAAAGAGAGTGAGCTCTCTGGGTTCTCTTTTATAAGGGCACTAATTCCATTCAAGAGGTCTCATCTCCCTAAGGCTCCACCTCCAAATACCATCACACTGGGGGTTAGAATTTCAGTTTATGAATTTGGGAGGCAACATAAATATTCAGTCCAACAGTAACAACCCGGGCAGTGTTGGGAGGACCAGAAGCCAAAAACTGTAACTAGCTTTATTTGGCTATGCTACATTAGATGTACCTTCCCGTCCCGAGATGGTCAGTCCCTTTTGAACTGTTCATGAAAATACCTTGAAATATACCTTTAATATTTTAAGATTCCAATATTAGTAGCAAATCTGGATTTGAAAAGTTTCTTGATGTCACTATGGTAGAAAGGCATTCATTTCTCATCTAATTCTACAAAACACTATGCAAACAGCCCTTAAGGTATTCTTTTGGCTCAAAGACAAGCCAGGTCTCTGAAGAGTATGCTGTTCAAGGCCAGAAGCGCTACGTGTGATCTGGCATTTTCTTTTTTCATGAAATGCTAAAGCCAGATATTTAAAAAAGCAAAACAAACAAACAAACAAACCAGGAATGGTGGCTCATGCCTGTAAATCTCAGTAATCCCAGTGACTCTGGAGACTGAGGCAGGAGGATCGCTTGAGCCCAGAAGTTTAAGACCAGTCTGAGCAACAGGGTGAGACCCTGACTCTTAAAAAGAAAAAAAAATTTAAATAAGAAAAACTAGCCAGACATGGTTGTGTGCACCTGTAGTCCCAGCTACTGGGGAGGCTGAGGCGGGAGGATTGCTTGAGCCCAGGAGTTAGAGGCTGCAGTGAGCAATGATCGCACCACTGCACTCCAGCCTGGGTGACAGAGCAAGACTCTGTCTCTTAAAAAAAAAAAAAGAGACACACTAAAACCTCCTAGTATTTTAATCTCTACTGTAACAGACAAAAAAGAAATATGAATACAAAATTATTCCAGTTAGCCATGGGAGATAACCTAGAGAGGGAAGTGTTTTTTAATTAGTTAAAAAATATATAAATATGCATCCAAAGTCTTAACCAAGAAAGCATTTCTGATGGAAAATTAGGTTATAAAGGCAGAGCTCTAATTTAAAATTTCAGGCCAATACCTAATTTTGATTTAGTGTTACAGTTAGTTAGAATAAACCATTGTAAATGATTCCATTTTATTCTGAGCCTTTTGTAAGAGTATCCCTTGTGTAACAAAAAACATATGCTATGTTTTAGTATGAAAATAAAATAGTTATTTCTCAGGCCAGTCACAGGCAGAATGGCAAAGCAGATCTTTTATGTTGTGCCCCAGTTTTGCCTTGCTGTCATCTACAGACCTGCCCCACCCATCCCTGTATCCCATCCTCACCAAATGCCCCAAAGTTCTTTCCTCACAAATCAAAACAACTAGCAGATCTTTCATGTAGACAAGGCTGTAAATTAATTCTCTGGTGAATTGGGTCACTCATTCATTCTACAAACATTTTTGTGGCTCTCAGTCTCAATGGCAGGTCACAAGGTAGGACCTGGGAATACAAATAGGACAAGAAACCTGCCCTCAAGACCCTCAGGTGAGTGAGACATGATGGGATCAACAGTAGCTGAAAAACAGAGTTTGTGGGAGGGGAGAAGAGAGAAAGTAAACGGTGTCCAAGAGAAAGAGAAAGTGGTCAGGAAATGATTCATAGAAGCAGTAGCTGACCTGAGGCAAGGGTGGGAAATCATTCAATCCAAGCAGAGGGAACAAAATGAGTTAATGACTGATAACAGTTTAGAGCCTTACCCAGCCCAAATTATTTGCATTTAAAAGCAATAAAGCCTAAGGCTAAAGGGAAGAAAGAAGGTTGGCCAAAGCCTTTTCAGGTTTGAACTATAGAGTACAATTTAGATAGCAGGAAAGGTCACAATTCCTGGAAAAGGATTTTTAACCAAGTATTTGTACTAGAATTTTTTTAAAAAAATACAGATACCTAGAACTGATCCCAGACTTAGTGAGTCAGAACATCTTGGGGAAAGGGCCTGCAAAACTCCACTTATAAAGCTCATCAGCTGATTCTGTTGTGCTGCCCTGTTAAGAACTATTTTCCTTGGTGGGAATTCTTAATGCATAAAGCAGAATCCCAGAAGTCATTCCCTTCTATGACGATACCATCCCTAAGTTCACGTTTGCTACTCCTTTCACCGATTCCATAGCCCTGAGCTCACCCTACCTGTTCTACAGCATTTATGTTTTGTCACTAGACTGGGAACACTTCAAAGACAATAACATCACTTAGTACAGGGGCACGAGATAGTTACGCAGTATATGTTCCTAAATGAATTAAAGTTTTTGTTCAGAAAACTTTTGGTAAATCTATGAACATTTCTAAAACGCCTCCTATGTACCAAGCAGGCAATAGGATTAAACGAGATCGGATACGGGAAAGCACTTTGTGAAATGTAAACTCTCCAGATAGTTTTGAGGTATTATAACAAACTATTGGGTGCTGCTTAATTCCATTAAAAATCTCAGTAGGCTGGAGTGTTTCTCTCATTGAATTCACACTTTTACATCAATAAAAACATATTTAAGTCCCATCAAAAAAGACCTCTTAATTAATTTGCTCTCTTAATTCCACACTACCTTCAAATCAAACAGCATTCTAGCTCATGTGTTCCATTAGTTAATTTTCTGTGTGGGGACATTAAGAGAGAGAGTACCCAGGTGGCCACTTGGAAAGGCAATATTCATGTTTTGATATGTTCATGAAAAAAGAAAGCAGCCCTGTTACCTTAAAAACACCATCCCTATTGATCGTCCATTTTCTTCTCTCAGTAAAGTTGATTTCCTTTTGAAGACATCATTGGTCCTACCCTCAATTAAGAGAAAATTCCTTCAATTTTACTGTTTAAAAAAAGTTTGCTTACACAGAAAAAAAAACCATCACATGGTGCCTGTTTTCTCAGCTGTCAGCAATGGGAATGACACTTTTCCTGATGACGGAGCTGGCTGGTGAAGCTGCGGCAGTCTCATCTAACCTCTGCTGTGCTGGGGGGTGGTTGGTGTGCGTTTGTTTTCTGACTATTTGCTATACGGTATCAGCCTTCTTTACTCCTGTTCTAATAATTCTATGACCTCTGCTTTAACAGCTGCTCGACACATCTCAGTTTGGATGACAACTGCCTTGTCTTATTATTTGGACTGGTGGCCTTAGCAACCATATTTTTAAAGGAAAAAAAAATTCTCTATACATAATAGATCCCATTACCCTCAAATACATAACGAGTGCTAAGTGCCCTTCTTCCTCCCCTCCTTTTATAGGCGAAGAATGGTCATTCTAGACATGCTTGGTATACTTTAATTAAAATATAATCAAAATAGAGCAAAGGAACATATGCATTACTTGATCTATTTATATAACTGTCAAGAGGGATTTAAAGTGGCTGATTCAACAAATAATTGTGGAGAACCTGCTGTATGCTTGGAATTGGGGGCATTCAGGGGACCTAGCCCAGCTTTTGGAGAAGAGTTAAAATAGTACTTAACAGTATTATCAGTCAGGATGGGACAAGGGTTATGACAGAAGTGCAGAAAAGTGCTCTACAGTCCCTCTTAGAGGTGGATAGAATTCCCTTCATTGGAGGAAGTGGCAGAACAGTAAGAGAAGTCAGTGCTGTTTCACAGGACTTTGATGTCCCACCCTTATTAGTACCCATCCTGTCCTGGTGCAGTTTGGGCAGTAGAAGCAAACTTGGGAATGAGGGTGTAGACATTGTCTTTTCTCTTCCCATTTGGAAAACTGCTCATATTTTTCTTCACTAATGAGCAACTCATTTTTTACCTCCCTAATTCCTTATTATCTTTCTCTATGAGCCCTTTTTCTCCCTCTTCTTCTGTTTGTCTGTACATGACCACCATAATCTTTTCTCTGGGCGGTAACCAAGAACCTTCTTCTTCCCTTGTTTCTCTGACTGCAGGATTGTCATGCAACTCCCTTTCTCCACTGTGGCCTAAGAGATCTTTCTAAGGCTCAATCCAAACAACTGCCAGTCCTCTTCTTAAAACCCTTCAGTGGTTCCCCATTACCTGTGATAAAATTCCAACACTGACATGGCAAAGTGGTTTGTTTCTCTCTGCTTCTTAGCTCTGTCTTTTGCCCTAGCCCACATCTTACCCTGTCTCCAGCTACCCTGACTATAACATATTTCTAAGGTTAGATGTGCCATGTTCACAGGCTCTGCAAATTAATGTTACTTCCTTTGCTTAGAGGAGTCTCCATAAAGGCTCTGAAATTTGAATCCAGGCTCTGCTGCTTACTTAGCATAGAACCATCAGCAAGGCCTTTCAGCTGTCCAAGCCTGAGTTTTCTCATAGTTAAACTGCAAATAAAGAATGAGTTGCAGGTGTCTCCATACTACTTTCCATAGAGGTTGTACTAGTTTTCAGTCCCACCAGCAGTGTATGAGTGTTCCTATCTCTCCCATATCCACATTTGGGATTTGATGTTTTGGGACTTTTTGATAAAAGCTATTCTCACTGGAGTTAAGTGATATCTCATTGTGGGTTTGATTTGCATTTCCCTGATGATTAGAGATGATGAGCATTTTTTCCATGTTTTTTGGCCTTTAGTCTATCTTCTTTTGAAAAGTTTCTGTTCATGTCATTTGCCCACTTTTTAATGGGGTTGTTTGATTTTGGGGTTTTTTTTTGCTGATTTTCCTGAGTTCTATATAGATGCTAGTTATCTGCCCTTTATCAGATGTATAGCATGCAAATATTTTCTCCCATTCTGTAGGTTGTCTATTCACTCTAATGATAGTTTTCTTGACTGTACAGAAGCTTTTTAATTTGATCAGTTCCGTTTATTTATTTTTGTTGTTGCTGTGATTGCTTTTGGGGTCTTCTTCATAAATTCTTTGCGTAGGCCGATGTCTATAAGAGTTTTTCCAACATTTTCTTTTAGAATTCTTATGGTTTCATGCCTTAGGTTTAAGTCTATTATCCATCGTGAGTTGATTTTTGTGAGTGGTGAGAGATGTGGATCCTGTTTCATCTTCTTCATGTAGCTAGCAATCCCACTACTGGGTATCTACCCAAAGGAAAAAAAGACATTCTATAAAAAAGACATCTGTACTCGAATGTTTATAGCAGCACAATTCACAATTGCGAAGATGTGGAAACAACCCAAGTGCCCATCAATACATGAGCGCATCAATAAAATATAGTATATGTATACCATGGAGTACTACTCAGCCATTAAAAAAAAATGGTGAACTACCTATTGTATTATCCTGGGTGGAGCCGGAGCCCGTTCTTCTAAGTGGAGTATCACAGGAATGGAAAAACAAACACCACATGTACCCACTATTAAATTGGTACTAATCGATCAACACATATGTGCACATATGGAAGTAACATTCATCAGGTGTTGTGCAGGTGGGAAGGGGAGGAAGGGATAGGTAAACTCCCACCTAATGCGTACAGTGCACACTGTCTAGGGGATGGGCACTCTTGTAGCTCTGACTCGGGAAATGCAAAGGCAATTTATGTAACCAAAGCATTTGTACCCCCATAATACTCTGAAATTAAAAAAAATTTTTTTTAATTAAAAATTTTTTTAAAAAAGAATGAGTTGCAGAGACCTTGTCAAGACCAGAGGTAATGCATCCTGGTACAGAGGCTGGCCATCATAAGTGTGCAGGATTATCACCTACTTCAGATCTTTCAAAACTCATTTCCAAGCCTCGCCTCTTCTAATCCCCCAGTTAAAAGTGACCACTTCCTCCTTCACACACCACACATGCATTCTTCTACTATGTATCTATAATAATTTATGGCACTTGCTTATTTACATGTTAGTCTAACCCTAAAATTTCATGAGGGCAAGGGTTCTGTATTGCTCATTTCTGTATTCCTAACCCCTGGTGAAGTTCCTTGCCTAGTTGACACTCACAGTATATATATATACACACACACACACACACACAATAATATATACATATGACCTATATGTATATATACCTATATATATGAAATACCTCTTGTATTATCCTTGCATGGAGCTGGAGCCCATTCTTCTAAGTGGAATATCACAAGGATGGAAAAACAAACACCACATGTACCCACTATTAAATTGGTTACATATATATATGTATGTATATATATAGGTCAAATGAATGAATTATTGTTGCCAGACTTACAAAGAAGTTTCTTTGCTAGGCAGACAAAAACTGGAAGCAACCTTTAGAATTCTGCATACAAAATGCCCATGTTGCAGTTGAGAACACTATAGTCCATAAAATGGAAATGTCATACCCGCAGTTGTGCTGCTAGATAGTGGACTTTTAGGTAAAAGTTTTCTCATTAGTGTAAGCATGTATGGACATTTGTGCCATCTTACTCTTCCACCCATCATTAGCTCATAGAATTAACTGTGGACCTACCATTAAGACATCCTCAATAGGGAGTATAGGGTGCCTGAACTGGGGGAGACTATACATTAGCCTATCTATACCTCTTGTTGACGCTTCCAAAACTGAGCTTCAAAATCTTACTCCCTAATGTCATGTGGCCAGGATATTGACTGCTAATGTTTCAGCAACCAATCCCAGCCCAGCTTTCGTGCAACTGCCTTCTCCATAGGACCTCAGAGAGAGAAAAAGGAGAGTGCAACAGGTGGCTGCTCCTGCACTCTGACACCTTGCTCTAGCAGTGGTTCCCAATCAGGATTGATTTTGTACCCTCCCCCCATGGTATTAAGCAGTATCTGGAAACAGTTTTAGTTGTCACAGCTGGGCAGGGAGTGCTACTAGCATCTAGTGGGTGGAGGCCAAGAATGCTAGTCAATATCCTATAATGCAAAGGCCACCCCCTCCCCTACTCCAGTAAAGAATTATCCAACCCAAAATGTAAATAGTAGTGCTTAGTTTGAGAAACCCTGCTCTAAGCCAATTTGTACACATTTTACTGCCTCCAGTTACCCTTGTGATTTCCTGGAGTGTTTTAGAGACAGGGGCTTAAAAAGAAATAGGAACAACATAGAACCTATTAGGACTTAAACAAGAAGGAGGGAAGGGGTAGCATTATGTAAGAGAAAGTCAAGGGAAATTTGTGCAAACCAAAGCCTCCCTTCATCATTTTCTCACTCCTATAACCCTCCTTCAGCATCTACTGTAAGCATACTTTATGCTACATGATCATGCCATTAGTAGTCTCAAAGTGGGCAATGTGAAATTGATATAATTAACAAAGTACCCGAGGATGTGATCAACGTATCCTTACAACTAAAGTATTCTTTGCTGATATAATAATTGCAAAGTAAGAAACAGCTTTACAGTGGGAGAACTCATTATAGGTTTAAATGGATCTTACACTTGAGATGGAATATTAACACTTAACATAATGTCCTAGTTTCTTGTTTTTGGCAATTGTTTGAAATGTATAATAAATTATCATCTAGATAAGTATTTTATGAGATGTAAATATATATATATATAGCATAGCCAAGATTAGCATGAATAATTAGCTATTTTCAATGTATAGAGAGTCTCAAATATTTCTTCTCTTTACACCCAGAGCTTTTAATCCATTTCTTATCAATTAGCATGTAAGAGAAAATTAGTATTAATAAATGCCCATAAGCAAAAGAATTGTTTTCAATAAAACATAGAGAAATTACATATTTATGAGTGGTTAAAAAAGATTTCTAAGGTGGGATTTAAAGCAATAAAGAAAATATAAAAGTTTCTTTCTGCATTCTCATCAGCTTTCAAGGGCTACTAGTTTAGGATTGGATGTATACATTTCAAGATACGTTGTAAAGTGGATTAATAAACTAACTGCCTTTATTGCTTTTTCCTCAGAGCCATTACCTATAGCAAGTTAAGGATACTATATAACTACAAATGTGATTTTCATAAACTACCTTCCAGGCAAACCAAAAGATTTACAAATTAAATGACTTTTAGAAAAATAAAAGCAAAAAATGATTGAAATAATAAACATAAAATCAAAGGTATGACATGAATATATTCACAATAGAAGACAGATGCTCAGTTAAAACACATAACACTCCTAAAGGCAGAAATGGAAAGCTCTAGTGGATCGTTCATTACATTCTCTGTCACAACAGTAGGGTAGATTTCTTTCCAGAGGTGTATCTTTGAATACTTTGTCCACTCTTGTGTGAAATGACTTACAGGATGGCTTTTCCACCACTTCCATCGTGAGGCCATTCCACAATTTAATAGATATCACTATTGGGAAAACTTTGTAGATACAGAGCCTACATTCACTCTTATTCAATTTCATGCCCTGACTTCTAGTTATGCCCCTAGGGAGCATCGTAAACAATTCTTTCCCTTCATGGTGATGCATTTTGAGTTCTTGGAAGCTTGTATCATATCCCCCTAAGTCACTCTCTGAAAAATGTTACATGTACTGTACATGAAATACTTAATTCCTTAGTCGATGAACAATATATTTAGTTTTTACAATCTTGTCTCATAAGTCATTTTGCCAGCCTCTTAATCAATCAGGTCTTCTCTAAATTCCCTCAAGTTTGTCAACATCTTATATTAAAGTACTCACAAAATGATTTGGTAATCTGATTCCTGTCTTAACAACGCATTGCACAGATCAACGATTGATTCTTAGTTTCATACTGTAGTGCTCTTTTTGGTACCTTTAAGATATTTTAACTGTGTCCTCATAGCTTTTGTCACTTACTATATATTTCACAGAAGAACTTTATCCTTTGAAATTTCAGGTAAAGAAGTTACATTTCTAGATTCAGTAATACCAAAGAAGTCATGACAACTTTTTATTAAAACTCATTTACTCCCTACCATCCTACCATATATGATATACTGTAGTAGCCACTGTGTGTGATATTTAGAGATATCGTTTCACTAATTTCTATGTTCTCTCAACTCCGAATTGGCCTACATCTGATGTAATATCAACATTCCCACTTAAAGAATGTCTGAAATATTCCACTAAACCTGCCCACACAAGGACCCTATAACATATACATCATGCAAGTTATTGAAGTTACAGAGAGATCTTTGTCAGGTAAATAATTTAGCCCCTAAAATGTATAGTGTATATTATTAGCACAGACATCTTTTCTGTTTCTTTCAAGTTGATTAAGCATGATCATATATGTCAGGGAAGCTCTACTTTCTTTAAAATTCCTAAGACTTTATTTTTAAATGTTTCCAGTCTTCTAAGATGATTTTTCATTTTCAAAACATTCAAATTTTAGAGTTCTTCAGCTCCAGAATTAATATTATTATGAAAACCACTGTTGTTTTGTCTGAGTATTTTATTGCTACTAGAATGTATATTTCTCCTCTTAAAATAAACCAAATGTGTGTAGTGAATACATTTTAAAAGACTTTGACCTTGTTAGCACAGGTGATTCCATGAGAATCATTGCAATATCTTGAATTTCAATATTAAAAGCCCCTGAAGGAGTAGCTCTGACATATCAAAGGACAGAAATATAGAGAAAATATTCTTTTCACACAGCCTTAAAATAATTAAATTAGTCACCTGTTACCCAACCTTTTTAACATTCATGTTAAGGGTGATATCACAACAGTTTACCAAGAAGAAAAACACCTTTGGTGATAAAACTAAATATTAACTGCTGTCTTGCTGCCAAGGAAGTGGCTTTATAGAATGTTTAGTTGTCACACATTTAGAAACGTGTAAGAATAACAATAATATTAACCCTTAAGCCAACATTTAACTTTAAGCCACCTATATGAATAAAGATAGTTTAAAAATGAGTTGAGTTAACCACTTGAAAATATGGTCTTTAAACTTGTTAATTAAGTTCCCAGCTGATAGATGATAGATCTTCATTAAGAATTTGAGAGCAACAAATGTCACGTCATGCCCTAGGAACCCATTCATCCTTCAAGTCTTTATTGAGAGCCTGTTACATCCCGGGCACTATACTGGCTGCAGTGGAAGCGTGAAAGCTGATGAAAGAGTACCCTGTCAAAGCCTTTGTATACTCTGGGAGCACAGAGGACGGACCACCTACATCAGACCTAATGATGCTGCTCAAAGGAAGTGATTTCATTTGTGTTCTAAATAATGAGGTGGATTTAGTTAAGTGAGAAAGAGTTGTGAGAACTTTCTAAGCAAAAGGAAACAGCCAATGCAAATTTAAGAGGGCTGATAAAGCATGAAATAATTCTGAAAGCTTCAGGAAATATGAGTGACTGGAATATGAAGACAATAGCTAGATCCTGAAGGTTTTAATGTACTTATCAAAGGACTTCAAGCTATTCAGAATCTCTGAGGGATTTGGGGCTTGGAAGTTACATGGGTAGTGTAGTACTTTTTGTTTTGATTTTGCTATTGAAGACCAATATGGCAGGCCAATGGAGGATGAATTGCAGCTGGGCAAAAATGGAGAAAGACTGTCTATTTAGGAGGCTATCACAGGGATCCAGAGGAGATGTGATAAGCTTCTGAATTGAAACATAGGATAGAAGACATGGTTTTGTAGGATTAAGAAAGTATAATCTGTAGGACTGAAAGACTAATTTGGGAATATTTCAGTGTGACTTTTAGGTGTATGATATACACAGTTAGGTAAAGGTAGTGGTGTTTTTCTAGGAAAGGGAACACAGGACAATGAGCAGGTACTGTTGGAAAATTGACAAGTAATCTTTTGGACCTATTGAGTTTGAGGAGCTTATGGGACATCCAGTGAGAGGTGGCCAGAGGGAAATTTGGCAAAATGATCCAGATTCTCAGCAAAGGTTTCCTGGCCTGGGATATGGAGGAAAGCGTCATGCATTTATAAATTATTGCTGAAGCCAGGGAAGTCAATGAGTTTACTCAGGTGCCAGGTACTGAGTGTCAGAATCCTGGGAAATGCTTACATTTGAAAAAACATTAAAAGAAGGGAATCCAGAGAAGAAATAGAGAGGTAAAGGAGAACACCAGAGCATAATATCACAAAAGCCAAGGGGGGAGGGCATTAAAGAGTGAGTCCTCAACATTAAATGCAAGAAAGAGGCCATGTAAAACAGTGGCTAGAAATGGTGCATTGGCTTTGGCAATTCAGAAGCTATTAAAAACATTAATAAGAGTCTTTACATCAGAGTGGTGGAGCAAGAACCAGGCTGCCAGGGGATGAAGAGTGAATCAAAATTGCAATAAACAACACGTATAAACTATTTCAAGAAGCTCAAGTGTAAAGGGACAAGGATTTAAAGAATTGATGCTTAGAGAGGAGGTTAGAATCAAGGAAATATTTTTTAAGATTCTAGAGACAGACTTTTTTTAAAGGTTGCAAGTTACAAACAAGAAGTGTGCCCAACACACTGTGCTGGGTTGGTAATTTTTCTCCATCAGAAATCCAGATGAAGGAATCTAGATGTTGAGGATTGGATTGCTCCAAAGCAGGGATTTTGCAGGGTGGATGCCACAGAACAGCTCGGTGGTAAAGGAGTACTGATAAAACAGGGCTTGAAGTGTTGGATTGTGAGGCCCCCAAGAACAATAGAAGGCTGTTAACTTGTGGGAATATAAAGGGATAAAGTGTCTGAAGGGCTCAGTGAGGTTAAAAAGAAAGGGACAGCAGCAAAAGCATTCAAGGGCATGCAAGGACGTGGAGGGAATGGTCACAGAGTGCACTGTGCATCTACGATCGCAGGTTAAGAGGGAGTTGCTAAAGTAGGGGTATATAAGAAGGGTCAATAGAGTTGAAGGAGTCAAAAGGCTGCAAACCAAGGGTTGTGCTATCTACCTGGACACTGATATCATCCAGGATGATGATAACAAGAGGTGGAGACAAATACAGGAACACAGATGCTGTGGTCCTTAGTGAATGTAGGGAAGTGACCAGGACTTGAGTAGAGACAGCAGTGTACAGGGTGGAAGTGGGGAATAGTAGTTGAATGGCCTGAGTTTCAGAAGAAGTGTCTATATGTGTTTACTTGTATATGCCTACAATATCTTTAAAAGAATATATAAGAATCAATAATGTTGGTTGCCTCTGAGTGACATCCCTTTCATAACTTTTAGATTTGGGGCTATATGGATGTATTAGACTAAAAATATCAGTGGTTTGGAAGTGCCAGAATGAAGCCAGAAGAGAGCCCCCTGTCCCCCATCCACGTTTCCCCAGCCTAGCAGGGTTTTTTGGAGAGGGAGCTCTAATTTAGCAAACCTGAAGAGAAGTACTATTTTCCAAGGAGAGTAAAGCCTTGGTTACAGCACCAAAGAGTGAGTGGTCATTGAAGGTGTCAAGGGTGTCGGGGTTGTGTCTGCAATGATTCAGAGATCTAGGAGGCATTGTAAAGGGATAGCCTCTCAGAAGTGATATTGTGCTTATGGTCCCCATTTTAAAATTAATCTGCTTAATAGAATTTGGACTGAAAATGCTCAATCAATGTCAGAAATCCAATTTAACGTTTCCTTTTCATTTTTGAAGAGACTGTGGAGTCCAGGCTAAAACAGCTCCCCAAAGCAGTATTCTTTACCGTTTACAATAAATCATCAGCTTTCGATCCCATCAGTAAACTAAGAAGTTGGCAGAAGATAATGCAGTGTTCTCTTGAGAGCAGAGATTCTTGTTACCTTATATTCTTATTTTCTATAAAAGTTTATAGTGCTTTTTTATTGTTGTTGCTCTTAAAAAGATAGTATCTTCCTCTCTCCACACAGCATTATTGGGGATGTTTTTCTTTTATTTGTCCTGATGAAATCTGTTATATGCGTTGGCTGAATATTAACTGTACAGGTTGACTAGACCCATTTGAGGAAAAATGAGCAAAAATGAATGGAGCCACAGAAAGTATCAGTGAAGCAAATATCTAGCTTCCCTAACCCAGCAGTATTTGACATTGTGATTAAATACAATGTTATTTTGCTTTGAACAGTCTTTCTTCCCTCCTCTCCCACCCTCCATTCTGTCCTCCGTAACTCATCAGGAAGCATCCTAAACATCCTGGGAACAGAGCAGTTCTAATCAGGTGTTTTTGCCTGACCCAAATAGTTTTTGGCTTTTATATAATAAATGTTATTGCACAATTCTCTCCCCACGTCATAAGGAGATATGAAAAAGTTCCCCTCCTTTTCCTTGTCCTCTTTGGGAACAGCTAAGTGCTAAAGTCAGGCACACTCAGTACTGTCAACTTGCTGAATCAGAGTTCGGGAGAGAACCCACATGAACCTTTGCTGCTCCCTAGACAGTCTGCTGAGTCAGGGAGGAGTTTCTTTCCCCCACCTGGATGTTAAGAGGTAGTTGGATTTTCCATGTTGCTCAGCACAGATGTTCCTGTTACTGAGGGAGGCCTCTTCTAAACCTGTCAGAGTCAGAATGACAGGAGTTCACCAAAGACCTCTCAAGGGCAGTGAATTACATTAAGATCAAGACTACTGTGGTCAGCATTTGAACATGATAGATGGTGTGAGCTGGTACATGAACTCTACCCAACCCAACCCTCCGACTGCCCCCATGGGTGATGGGTTCTTTTCTGCATGTAGACAAGAGCTTTGAATTCCAGTTGTATCATTTCTACCCATAAGAATCCTATTAATGTAGCAATGCACACAATATTGCATAAAACTTTGCATCCAATTCAAATAAAATCAAGGGGGAATTTTACAACTGTTGGATTTATTTTAAAATGGAGCTTCCATAGCTGGAAATAAAGAAGCAGCACCTGGCTGACCACTTTTTATGATAATAAATAATTGTTGCATTTTGTAGGACTGTGAACTGGATGACCCCTAACATCCTCTCTAACTTAATCTTTTATGTAAAAGGAAAGATAATATGGTTATATAGTATGTGTTTACTGTAGCTTCAAAATCTTACTTTAAAAGATGGTTGTTAAAGAGTCAATTGATAGGACGTTTCTCCTGACTTCTCACATGTCACATATAGAGAGAGCATAGTGAATGTAGCTCAGTGTCTGTGTATCAAGACCTATATATCATTTCTTGTGAAATAAGGTTTTCCTTTAGAGAGGATTTATTTTAAATGCCAGTGGTGTTTCTTGAAAGAACTTATGTTCATGCTGTTGATGTTATATTGGAAGAAGAATTCCTGTTTCTTGCAATCCTGCAGAGGAGATAGTACCTGGACCAACAGTACTATCACCTCTGTTCTCTTTCACATGGACCTCACCTGCTCTCTGTGTACCTCATAGAGGACAACAGCTTTGACCCCTCCCAAATTATCAATTGTCTCAGGAACCACCATGGTTTTCCCTCCTTTTTCTTCAACACTGATAGATTTTGGGCAGGGTTGGGTAGAGATTGGGAGGGTACCACAGGGTAGGGCAGTGTTCATGGTTTGCCACTAGTGGATATGGGGAAGAAAAGAAAATACATCACCAAGAAGAGGCCCCTCTTTTCTTAAAGCATGTGTTAGAGTGGAAAACAATCTGGACTAAGGTAGGAGATACGGGATCTAGTCCTGGCTCTCACATGAGTTAGATGCATGCTCGTTGGAAAGTAATAGCTCTGGACGCTGATTTCTGAAATAGTCATGGCTTGCAAAGTTATACTGCATTAATGAACAACTCAGAAATTCCAGGGCTTACAAAAACAAAGATTTACTTCTCATTCATCAGATGCTAATCACCTGCAGCTGAACCCCATGTGTATCTTCTTCATTTGGAGGTCCAGGCTGAAGGCTCAGTCCCCATCTGGGACAAGCTGTTATTCCAACAGAGGAAAAAGAACAATGGTGGAACCACACAATGTGTGTTAAAGCTTCTGGTCAGATGTGATATTTATCACCTCTACTTACATTGCATTGGTTAAAGCAAGTCACATGGCCAAGCCTGCCATCAAGGGAGCTAGAAGGACACCCCTCCCACAGGGAGGGGACCAAAGAGAAGCCCTGGAAAAACAGGCCCAGTAAAGAGGGGGGCAGCACAGTATCTCTAAGTTGAAAGCACTGGTAAGTGATTTGTAAAGCCTATTCCAGCTCCAAAATTACAAATCTTAATTCATGAGTTAGAAATAGCAATAATTAGTATGGATGTAGAACCATTGTGCCAAGAGTTAGGAGACTGGATAAAAGATGATTCAGTCTAGAACAAGCTGGACTCCTATATAAATTAGTAGTTTGCATATGCATTGCATGCCTTTAAATTCCTTCAACTATTTCTAAAGCAAGTTCTTGCACTCTTAAAATGTTTTGTTTGATATTTTGAAGACTACATAAATAACAATACTTTACATATATTTCGTAATTTGCATCTGGCAAAGTACTTTTTTCATATATCTATATATATATCTGTTCCTATCTCACATGACCAAACTGACCATGTTTAGTTTGTTTACCACGCATTCCCAATGCCTAGAACAGTGCCTAGCAAAGAGTAGGCACTCAATACTTTGCTAGGGGATGGAACTACTATTGTAGGAAGCATACTGGAGATAATTATGGGGTTGGGGAATGGTTGCCATTTCTTTTTTCCCCAGGGAAAAAGCCCAAGAAGCGATCACACGTCTTTTTGTCTAGTGGTAGCAGAAATGACCAGTCAGGAAATCCAAAAATTTCCTCTTTGAGTAGACCCAAACTATTCTTTTATCTAATGAATCTGTGCCTGTACCCAGCTCACACAGTGATAGGGAGAGTGAAATGAGATGAGAGATGTTAAAGCTTTCAGAAAATTTCAAAACCTCAATGTACATTTATGTGATAGTATATTGGGCCATTGTAGGTTGCATGAACCAATCAACATTTTTTCCGAAGAAAGAAATGTGAAAATGCGTCAAGGCTAAGGACTTTCTGTATGACAGACACTTTTCTAATAGCCTTACATGTAGTGATCTGTTTAGTCTTCAAAACATCCCTATGATGTAGGAATTATCTCCCTTTTCAGATAAGAATACTGAGGCACAGAGAAACTAAGTAATTGGTGCAAGGACTCTAGCTGGTGAGTGGTCAAGGTGGGATTGGAATCCAGAGACTCCAGAATTTGTAACAGGTGATTCCCATCTTTGCAGAGGTGTTAATATGGCCACCTTTCAAGTAGAAAGATACTATATTAGAAAGACTGTACTAGTTTGGGAAAGAATGCAGTGAATGTCCACCTGGGCCAGTTAGTTTCACATGAGTTATCTAATCCTCAAACTAACCCTATGGGAGAAAAAGATATTTTTTTCCATTTTACAAATTAGGAATTTCAAGCATAGAGTTTACCTTGCCTAAGGTCACACAGTCAGTGTTCTGTGCGTAATTCAATTGAGTGTTCTGTCTCCAAAGCCACTTTTTAAAAATGCTTTAACACAATGATTATCAAATCGTTTCTACCAACTGAAATAGTGCAATCCTTATTCAGCAAGATGAGTAGTAAAGGTGTTTCTCAACTTCCCTGCTCTTCATTTAAACGCATGGAGTTTGCTTTTATTTTGTTTTCACTTAAAGATCCTCTGATGAAAGCCATCCAGAGCCATTTGTATTCAGGCATCTTTTAGATCCCTGCTGGGTTTAGAGATAGCTTTTAGTAATCCCACCAAATCAATTCCTGCTGACCAACCTCAGGGGTCATCATAAAGTACTTAAGGGATTCTCATCTATTGAATCCTCAGATCAGGCAAACATTCTAACTCTTCCTTGAAGAAGGAAGGTAATTTTGTACCCTGCTGAGGGATAAGATAGGACTAAATTGTATTTGAGTACTATTATCATTTTAGGGGTTTGATTATCAAAATAAGGAATGACTCTTAATTCTAAGGCTGCCTTAAAATCTTTTTAAGGCAATTTTAGAATTAGGACATTTCAAAAAGTTTTTCCAAACCAACAGCACAGAATTTCTTGTCTTCAATTTTTTCCACTAGTTTCATCTCTCAGAATAGCTATCTGCTGTTTACTGTTTGTTTTCTAGGAACTCCATTATGCTACTTAACTTCCCTGAATTCAAGATGATCAAATGTTCTTATTTTTCTTTCTTTTTTTTTTGTTTTTTGTTTTTTGTTTTTTCCTTACATGCTGAAAGGGAGGTGTGTGACCAGGGGAAGTAAAGATGTGGTTATGTTAAAAACCAGCTCCCTACAAGTGAGTGCAACGCGGTAAAATTTGTCAAAAGACCTCGGCTGCAGGCACCAGATCTGCCAGTGACACTGACAACCCTTTGGGGGCTTGGTTTCCTGTATGTAGGCAAAGGATGGTGGGATGAAAGCTCTGTGAGAGCAGTGACCTTGAAGTTCTTTTTATTTCTTTTTCTCCAGCACCTTAAACCATGTAGTCAATAATAGTGGAAGTCCATAAATACCTATTGAATAAGTGATTAAATGCCCTGCCAAAAAAACCCTTAAGTTTGGTATTCAAGACCCTCTGATTTGTCCTGCTCCTTCCTCTTTAGCCTCATTTCCTTCCTGGTACAGTAGGCACATGGCATGCTAACAGATCCAAGATGATGCCACCCTCTGTCTTTGCACATGCTCTCTTCTTTACTTTTCTACTCCCATGACTATTAAAAGCCTTTATTATCATTCAGAAGTCAACTCCAAGACCAATTCTTCTGAGACCTTCCCCTAGCCTTCCTAAATGGACTTAAATCATTCTTTCCTCTGTAGACCTACAAGACTTTGCTTATGACCCTAATAGAGCACTTATGTCTATAAGTTGCATTATTTATTTAGTTCACAAATATTTGTTAACACCCACTGTGTAGTAGCCAATGTGTTTTGGCTTTACATGGTGAATCATCTCATCATCTCATTTGACTCTCACAACAATCCAATGACTATTCATTTTTTTCATTGAACCCCTATTTATTGAATGCGTGTTAGTCAACAGGCCCTGCTGTAGGTGCTGGGGGTAGGGCAGTGAGAAAGTTAGAAAACATCCCACCTTCAAGGGGTTTACATCCTAATGGAGAGACACAAACTTGAAAACAAATGCAGAAATAAATGAACAAGATGCAATGGATTGAATGGTAGTGCCCTCCCAAAATTCCTATGTTGAAACCCTAATTCCCAATGTGATGTGTTTACAGATGGGGCCTTTGGGAGGTAAATAAGATATGAGGGTAGAGCCTTCATGATGAGATTAGTGCCCTTATAAAAAGACACTTGAGAGAGATGATCTCTTACTCTCTCTGCTTTATGAGGACACAGCAAGAAGACCTCCATTTGCAAACCAGAAAGAGGCCCTCACCTGAACCCAAACACATTGGCACCCTGATTTTAGATTTCCCAGCCTCCAGAACTGGGAGAAATAAATTTCCGTTCTTTCTAGAAGCCCCAACTGACTAAGACACAAGATAATTTGAGATAATGGTAAACCATTAAGAAAATAAAAGTTGCTGATATGAAAGGGAGTGACAAGAGTAGGGAATTAGAATTAATCTCTAGATGATAGGATACATCCCTTAAGGGCAATCCTGCATCCTGTGCATCTATGCTGTGCTCAATGAGTTACACTTTGGTCATTCAAAAATCTTTAAGTAGCGAATAGAACTTTGAACTTAGTGATCTATAAGATCCCTTCCAGCTCCCAAACTGTGTTCATGAGAATAAAGAAATAGGTATAAGGTGTAAGTGTGAGACATGATGCTTGTCAAAAAAAATCCATGTCCAACAAGTATCTCAGCTAATCCTTGAGCCTGATAGTCATAGTCAGCTCTGAATTTTCCCAATCCAGTAGAGAAGGAACAATAGTTTACCCAGTCCCTGGAGTATTTTCCTTTTGACTTTGGAATGCATTGTATTTTTTTTTTCTAGCAGCAAAAATTACCTTTGTAATTATATTTGGCTTAGATGAATAAAGCACTGAATTTGCCTTCTCTAAGTACACAGCATGTGATGGTACAAAAAGTATAGCAAGAAGCAAAGGAGAGCCAGTCTAGGATTAAAATTTTGCTGTGCAAAGCCTACTGTTTTCACTCATAAAACTGCTAATAAATATTGCTGATGTAAAAAAACAGGTAAGTAAAGGGTGCTACTGTTAACTGATGATAACCAAAAGTAAAAAGAAATTTTAAAAGCCCGTAAACATGAACTAATAGAATTCAGATTGCAGGATCTCTCATTTAAACACCACTTATCCTTTTCAGAAAGGATCCTCCCAACCAGTAGGGGAAGACTTTGAGTTGTTTACTCAGGAGTGGCGAAGTTTTATGGACTGAGTCATGCATTTGTTCCCAGGAGGTCTCTTTCACCGGCATTAACCACAGAGTTTGGCCAACAGGATTGAGTTTTTCTCTGTGTAAAGCTTTACCAGCTCTTATCAGAATGAAACCCATGCATGACCTGAGTGCTTGGCACTCAGCTCCAACAAGCTCAGCTAATAGACCCAGACAGCGAGCCTGCTTTTGAGATCCAGAACTTGCAAAAAACTGCTTTGATAAGTTGCTAGTTGAGTGGGGACTGGAAAGAGGAACTGCAGAGTCAAGAATGTACTAATTTCACCTTTTGTGGGAGGAGTGATTTGCAAGGATGTGGGTTCTACACTTTTGTTTCAAACTTTATATTAACCGTCACTGTAGTTTAACCACATAAATGAGTCTGGAAATCCCCTTAGAAAGGGGTCAGGTCAAGAAAAAGGTACTTTGAATTAACTGTTATTTCATTTACGTGGCTCTATAACATTAACATGGCTATTAAATATTTTATATTCAGTATAGCCCATAGTGCCAAATGATGCTATGATGGGAGAATGCATGAATGTGAAGAAGAAAAATGTGTCAGAACCAACACAAAGTCACCTCCCTAGGCAGTATTCATATTTTTAAAAGGAATGAACAGGTTCTTGAATGCTTTATGACTGACTTGCTCCTAATTCTCTTAGATTTTCCCCTTTACTTTTTAATCCTATCACTCGATGAGTAATGTTTCATGAGTGCTCTTTTTCCTGGTCCTATGCAAGCTGTGTTGACTGTGGCTTTGATTTTTGGACTTCAAATGGTGTTTTCTCCCTAAAGTCAGATCATAGGAGTTTTAATTAGTAATGGAATAATTTGAGTTTATAGAGGTAATGATTTTAGCTGAGGGATTTTGGTGACATGGCCTTAATCTTCACACTGTTTGTAATTCCTGTTTCCTCTAATTATTAGTTTTAATAATGTCACTAGCTTTTGGCCACCACGAAGATAATCTATTTATATAACATCAGTCAAGTACAGAGAAATTTAGCAGTTCTTGGGAGTGTGAATTTCAGTACAGAGTGGTGAAATGGTTTGTTGAATTTTGAGCATGAAACAGTATTTCCTCTCTCAACCAGGGAACAGAAATAAAACCAACAAACAAAAAGAGTCCCCACTATGTACCCAGCATTGTGCTAAGTGCAAGAAAATGAAAAAATGAATAATTCAGGTCAATATTTCTTCTTTTCATTTCAAATTTGTAATCCTCGTAAGGTAGCAGAATAATTTCCTCAGCCATCCATTTTAGTTTGGTCGTGTAAATAGTCTTTAAGATTAGCTTAGTAATATCAAAAGTACAATCTTTAATAATTTTCAGGCTGCTGGTGAGTTGAACCAAATGTTCTCTTTGAAATGCATTTAAGGAATTTATGAAAACCTCTACTTAGCACAAATCAAGGGTGTTTGTTTATCTTATAAAAGGTATTCTTTACAAACAAAGAAAGAGGAATAGTTCAGCAAAAATGAAAGAGTACAGAGAGTCAGCCTTAGATTCGGATATCTGCAGAGCCTTTAAATAACTGGGCTTTCTCCCCGTCTCTCTGCTTTCTCATCTCTTAAAGCTACTGTATTAATGATGAATGAGGTAAGGTATGGAAAGTGTTTCAGGCAGTGCCCAGCAAGAAACCTGTGCCGCATAAATGGCAGCCATTACTGCAAAATAATTAATCACAGGGTTTTCTTAATACTAAACAAACAAGTAGTCACAACACTTAAATCTGTACCTCGCTTTTCAGCAAGACATTATTGAGAGACCTCTGACAGTATTTGTCTAGATGTAAATTAAATGTTCATTTATCATTTGGTCTATATCAAACATGATGGAAGCTATTAGCCACGTTGAATTTTGCAATTTGCAATTTTCTGCACAGCCCCTTGCTAAGAAAGACTTCCTGTAGGAGCAAACGTAGGCTTTAATCAACTTTCCTGACCATTCGTCTCTCCTCTCCAGGATCATTATGTTTTCTTCAAGTCACGGGACACAAACAAGAATTGCGGACCATTCATCCTTTTATTTTATTTGATTAGGCGCCTCTTTCTTTATCTGCAAACATGCCTTGATCCTTCTCCACCTCTCGAGTATTGTTCCCCTGACCCTGTTCAAGTTGATGATCCCTTCTCTTCTCAGCTCACTGGAGGAACTTTCTTCTTTATCCATCGAACTGGGCATTGCTCTAATCTTTGCTTATCATATTGAGAAAAACTTCCCAGACTAAGTTCAGTCTGAAGAAATCAGAAACTAGCAAGTGTAAAAAGTTCTTTGTCTCATAACATCAGAAGAAAAAATGAACTTTTAAAAAAAATACCTTGTCATTAGCATCAAGATTACATAGATGATTGGTTGCTGAATCCTAGCAGTTCTAAATAAAACATTGCTCTTTATTGCCAATAGTGATAAATGAAAAAGTTGTAAAATTAACTCTTAAATCAATGGAAATCTGCAAGTGCATCTTATCTATGAAGGATATTTGTTATTAAATATGTATTTATTAAAGACATTTTTCCAATAACAAGCCTCAGGTCTAGGGATTCTTATGACTCTAAGAATCATACATTATTATATTTCACAGGCAAATTCTCTAACTTTGAAAGATGCTTTTTGATTCTTTTTACTATTGATTCTTGGAGTTTTGGTATCCTCGTATTAAATATTCTTGCCAATGAAACCTGGCCTCCTGCCAAGGCTTTTCCCGTATTATCTGTAGAAAAGTTGGTTTGATGATGAGTTTGTAACAAAGTATACTTGTAAAGGTTTGCTTGGATCACAGAATTTGATCCTAAGGGTTTTTAATTTTTGCTTTGTTCTATTCCTGTAGACATTAGGACATTGGTGTATTATCATTTCTGCATATATTGTTTGGACTGCAAGCCAGAGATTCAGGTACTGAAGCATCAAAAGCCTTTGTTCTAAAAGATCTCCCCCATAGAGTAATCCCAGGGCACAGGCCTCCAAGTTTATTGTTACTGGAACTTCCTTCAGTGGGTCATAAACAGAGCAGACTGTCATGAACAAAAGAAGAATTTATTGAAAGAGTGGATGTTGATAGTGTATTGGTTCATTATTGTTTTATGAATCCCGACAAATCCCTCTGTGTTTCTTTCCAATTTCAAAAGAAACACCTCTAAGCATTAGCTCAATCAAGAAGCATAGATACAATTTGGAGAGAGATTTCTTTATTTTCTTCCTCTGAGGAATGAATGTAAAACAGTAAACAGAAGAAAATTTTTTAAAATGAGAGAAAATACTCTGTCAGATGTCTTTTAAAACTTTCCCAAAGTAAGTCATCCTTCGTAAGTTAAAGATTGTTTTGGCTGAAAGCTTTTTAAAAACTCCAAGTAACTGCATATGTTTTAAGTGCTGGTGAAATACATCCCTCTAGCAATGAATAGTTTATGGCTCATCTACTCACATACAGCATAATCACCTAGGATAAAAATGAAAAGCCACCCTCTGTGAGATCTAAGAACAGGTGGTACAACTAATCATCCCAAATGTTTCAATATTGGCCTGGGAACAGCTGTCTCCAGAAACTCAAAAGACAAGAGTCCTTAGCTCTACTATCAAGGACAGGAGAGGAATTTCTTTGGACATCCATGGCTGGTGCTCAATGATTGAATGTGTGCAGGCTTACTCTGGTGAAGGAATGAGTGTATTATATGTTGGTTAGCTTGCAATATATCAACTGCCCTCTCTAGCATGGGCACGAAATGACCAATGGAAAGGAGGACTACCTGGAAATGTTGTTTCTGAAAATGGAAATTCCTGCTCACTTCTTAGTTTTTAATAGCAAGGATTGTTATTGAAAACATCCATCCCCTGTAGTAGTATTATAGCCCCAGCTATATTTGCTTTCAGCTTGTGGGTAAGTTATTCTCATACAGACCTTGACAAATGCCTGTATGACCCTGAGCTGATGACTAATCGTGTGTTTTCTTGGCTGTTTTTAAAGACATTAAAAGTTTGCATTGCATTAGCCATATATTAGGTGGAGTCAAATGTGATCATTCTAGAATCCTTTTTGTTCCAGTCTTTGAACAATTTTCTATTATTAATTGGTAAGAAGCATTTCTACGAGAAGGCTTTTATTTTCTACAAGGAAATACATGGGTGACACCATTCAACAAATGATATAACAGATAAGCCTTTAGGAGTAAATGATAACACACACCCCAATCCATTTTTTTCTTTTTCATTATTGTTTTAGAAAATTAGCATTTTATTAAAACTAGACATTTATTATGAAATTTTAGAACATATAAATAAACAAAAGGAAAAAAATCATCTATCCCTCAGTGCTAACCAATAGCAATATTGTTGTGAATACATTTTAAGTCCTGTTTCAATCAGATATCTGTACATTTTTTCTAGCAAAATCACATGATATGAAACCTACTCCTTTATAACCTTTTGATTTATAAGATTTTATTTTAAGGATGTTTACTGTTTATCTGTTACAACTGTGTTTACTATATTGTCATTACGCTTTTAATTTTGCTTTTGATGTATTTTAAATTTATAAGACATTTTGTATATGTAAAGTGTATCAACTTTTATGTTTTCTGACTTTAGTATTCAAACTTAGAAATCTCTCTTCCACAATACACATATATAACTACTTACCTGTATTTTCATGTAGTACTTTAAGATTTTATTTTTATATACCTCCCAAACTTTCTAGTCTACACTTTTCTCATATAAACCAAACTATGCATACCAAGCAATTTAAAAAGTGGAGATATGAGAATCATATCTATGTTTTCAAAACTACTCCAAATAGTAAAATGCAGAGAATGAGGGAGTTTCATTTCAAAATGCCAAACAATGAGTTCACTGCCAAAATACAATTATGAACTAATTTAATGTGAAGATATAAGCTGAGAATAAATTATTATTTTAATGATATAAATTAATTCTTATTAGATTAAGGCAATTCAAATTAAGATTCCTATAATTATAGAATGATATATAACATTATTTGGTGGGTTGGAAAGAACATGTGACTAAGAAATGTACAATAGCTAATTGGGTTCTAGTCCTGACTCCAGTAATAATTGGAGGGTTTGGGGCTGCTGGACAACTCACTGGGCTCTCTGAGCTTCAGTTTGCTCATCTCTCAAGGGAGGACATTGGACACCCTAGAGATGGTCTCAGTAAGGTGCAGTAAGGGATGCACAGCACCAAAGTGATAAGATTCCCTACATGCATTGAAGGAACAAAGTAACCAAAATATCAGCTCCTTGATTTTAGGATGGATGATGCTACAGTTCAGTAGCAGGAGATAAGGAAATCTAGAGCTGAATGTATACCAGGTTCCTGGAGCTAACAAATAGTTCTCTCGGTGTGTGGCTTTTAAAGCAGTTACGTGAGTTTTCTATAACAAAGAACAGAAATGTGTTCTTTGAAAACTGGACTGTTTTGATACATTTTAAATGATTATTCACTGTTCTATTTTAGCATTTCTTAAAGTAATGGTAAGGGCACTGCTCTGCTAAGAAAATCCACGGAAAAGAAGTTTGTCTTCCATTAGCCTGGAGCTTGAAAAAGCAGTCAGTCTACCCAGGATGATATTAAAAATAGATAACAACCAGTATTACATAGGCACCAACCAATCAGAATGGACTCTGGCTATAAACTACTGGTTTGCCTATACTAGTGGGTAGTCCCTGAATATCATCATCCCAAAGTGCACCCGGGGAGCCAGAGAAGTTGGAATGTGTGCCCAGAACTCAGCTAGGAACTTGGGACAGGATAGAGAACAAGTAAATAAGGACCCTACCATTCTGGAGCATACATTCTAGTTGGGGAAAGAGATAATCAACAGTAAAACAAACATAAAATCATTTCAGATAACCATAAATGCTTTAAAGAAAATTAAGCAGGTTTAGTAGATAGAGTGAGCAAGAGTGAGGGTATTTTAAATAGAGTGCTCAAGGATGTCCTCTAAAGATTTGATTCGTGAGCAGAGAACTAAAGGATGAGGAGCCAGCCATTGGAACATTTGGGGAAAGTGCATCCAGGCAGAGGGAACAGCAGCACATTAAACCTAAGGGAAGAAGAAGCTTGGAATGTTACTTGAAGGACTATAAGAAAGCTAGTGTACAGGTTTCTTTTGGTTAGAATTTACCTATTATGTCTTTTCCATCTATTGTTTTAAACATTCTAGTGTTTTTATACAAAACATGTTTTTTTCCCTAAAATATATTTAGAAGATTAAAAAAGGTCCAATCTGAGTTTCTTATACTTTTTTCAATTTTATTGTGATTCCTGATGTTATGGATTGTTTTCTGCCACCTTATTTTGTATTTCTATTTAATTATTTTTAATTCTTTTCCTAACTTTTGCAGATTAATTTTTTATACATTATTTTTTCTCCACTACTGTTTTGAAAGTCATGCTTTATTTTTCTTAATTCTTTAAGGATTACTCTTATGCTTTAGCCTACATATATAATTTTATATTTTTCCAACAAAGCTAATAATTATTTGATCCATACCTTTATAACCAACAAGGAGTTTAGCTAGCTCCTTTAGAACTCTAGGCTTTACACAGGGAACCCAATTCCAACTCTCTAATATGTTGGAGGGGGGCTACAGTCTCAATTATATTTTTCTCAGTATTAAAATTTTAGTTTCTAAATTTTTCAACTAAAAAAAATAAAATAAAAGGCCAGTGTAGCAGGAGTGAAGTTAATGGGAAATGTAGGACACCAAATCAGAGAAGGACTCCAGGAGATAAGGTCATAGAGTCAAGCAGTGGTCAGATCTTATTATGCCAGATCCTAAGTGCAATGGAAGGCTATTGAGAGGTTTTAAGCAGAAAACAGAAGTGATTTGATTTACCATTAAAAAAACGATAATTCTAGCTGCCATGTGGGAGAAAGCTAACAGGCAGTTGGGAAAGTTGCTGGTATCTTAGACTTGGGAAGTTTTGATGGAAGAGATGAGAAATGATCATATTAAGGATGTATTTAGAAGGTAAAATCACTATGTTCCTCCCTATGCTGAGATTCTCCTTTCAGGGCTAAATCCTTGGAGGTTCAGTGTTTTATTTTGATAAAAGATATTGTTCCCTTTTATAAGCTCATTTTAAACATGTCATCTATAAATAATGGTAAACTTTTGAAGTAACATAAAAGAAAGTTGGTTTCTTTTAAATGCCTTATATTCATGTTGCTAAGAGAAGATTAAGTTACATTTTGTCTAGGACTAAATGAGATCTTTTATCATTTATTCCTATTAAAGTTTCTGACTGAAATCCTGTAGCCCAGACAGTAAAGAAACTAAAAGATCTCGGTGTAACATTTGTCTAGGTGCTTGTGCATGAAAGACCCTTCATACTTAAAAAAAAAATTAACAAAATATTTTTAAAATATGTCTATGCAAGAAAATGAACTGAAGTCACAGAATTTAGTAAGTATAGATATCAAATCTAAATAACTAAGACTACTTTGACAATGTGGAACCATCACCAATACTCTGCTTTATGCCTTTCCTGCTGTTGTGTTGAATCCCTTTTTGGACAATGTTCCATTTTTTCCCCCTAGGCGTACATTATCCAAGACAGCTGTAATGATGTGAAAAATCATCAACCACAAAGTTTCTACTTAGGAATGAGATTTGATGGTCCTAGCCTTGCCAGAGGATGGCTACATGACACAGAACATATCTTCTATCTTTCTAAGAATTGGTTTTCTTCTGGGAGGCCAAGGTGGGAGGATCACTTGAGATCAGGAGTTTGAGAGTAGGCTGAGCAAGAGTGAGACCCCATCTTTACAAAAAATAGAAAAATTAGCCCGGAGTGGTGGCATGCACCTGTAGTCCCAGCTACTCAGGAGGCTGAGGCAGGAGGATCACTTGAGCCCAGGAGTTCAAGGTTGCGGTGAGCTATGATGACACCACTGCATTCTAGCTGGGGCGACGGAGAGAGACTCTGTATCAAATAAAAAAAAAAGAATTGGTTTTCTTACTATTCAATTAAGGAGATTAGACTAGATAATCCTAAAACCATTTTCAGGTTCAAGATTTTAAAACTGTCCCTCTTCTGATTTTCTCACATGGTCAATATAATGTATTAGTTGTTTTAATTATATTTTTGTATTGGTAATTCCCAAATCTATGTCTCAAATTCAAGTCTCTCTCATGAAGTCCGTTCTCCTGTAGCAAACCTCCTCCTGAAATCTCTACCTGTATATTGCACAGGCATCTCAAACACACTAGGTCCAAGATTACTCCATAAATTTCCCCAGTAACTTGCTCCTCTTTCTGTATACTTTCCTTAGATGTCTAAGCATCTCTCTCCCTTTCAGTCTTGTACCCCACCTTTCTTACAAGTAACCATCTACTTATCTTTCAAGACTCCACCCAAGAGTCACCTTCTCATATGAAACTTTTCTAAGACCCCTTCCTCTCCAGGTATAATAATCTGTTGCCTTCTATGATATGCAAATTAGACTGGTATCAGAGCACCCACATGAGTTTAGTACACCTTTTTATTTATGTGTTTACATCTTGAACTCCTTGAGGGTAGGAAGTTTGTTATTTCCTCGAAATTCTACTCTCAGCTTAGAAAGTATTCCATATTTAATGATTAACAAATATTGAATGAACGAGTGAAAATGAAAATTCTATGATCTAGGATTACTCCTGTCATGTCTTAGCTGTCATAAGTCCTCCCACCAGCAGTCTTATCAAGACATGGAGAAGCCACTGGCTCCCTTGCTTCTTGCCCGGTCTCACCTGCTCACCTGCTTGTAAAGACTTATATAAATGCCAACCTTCATTTGACTACACATATCTTTCTGCTGTGGGAATTTAGTGTCCTTTTCATGTCTATTCTGTTTTGCAGAGTGCAGAGACCACATTTTCTGCTTCTCTCCTATCTTCACTGAGGTTGAGATTTGAATAATGATGTCTAGTGTGGGGGGTGAGGGGGAAACTTGCTCTTTTCCCCTTGCTGAAAGATCAACTCAAAATTAAGGCAGATTAATAAAAGAAAGGTTTATTTACTGTGCGCATGGGAAGAATCACAGAGTGATTACCCAATATACCAATGAAGTTCAGATATTTTTATACCTGCTTTTTAGAGGGGAGAGAGAGATGAGCTGTATAGGTAATTCTGTGGAGGGGCAATAAATGGTTGCTAGGGAGGATGAATGGATGGGGAAACAGATTGACTTGTAAATGATTCTCTTAGCAGATTAAATTAACCTGAGAGACAGGTATTATATTTAAAATGATTTTGGCCAGGTCTGGTTGCATTTTTGTTCAATTTTCCTGAAATATACTGAGATAACAGGGAGAGGAAGGGAAGTCAGTTGTTCTTTTGATCTGTCAGTCCAGTTTATGCAGACAGAGGGAAAGCCCCTTCCAATGCTTTTTGATCTCAAACGGCCTGTAATTCAAAATACTCTTTATACCAAGGAGTCATATTTTGGGTTGAAATTTCCTGAGCCCCTTCACTAGTCAGTTTTTAACACTTGTTCATTCCTTAGATCCCACATTTGACTCAGTCTCTCTTGGTAAACAGCTGAAATTTTCTTCAACACTGGACATTTATATATAATCCAGTCTCATCATGAGCAATTAACACATGCAATTCCCACTTCTCAAAATGTTAATGAAATTTAGACCTGATACTTAGCTTTCCATTCAGTAAGTATACTTGGGTAAGTAAGCTGTCAGACTTGAGTGGCTGCATATTTCTCAGCATCATCTCAAAACATCTCCACTCCCTGGTCAGACTGGAAGAAATTTACCCAGGTGATTTATTTTAGCAGAGTCAGGAAGCCATCTGTGATATGTAAAAATGGTAGAATCAGCTTTCCTTCCCTTTGTGTTTTTTAAACTTCCTGCAGGAGTAATTAACATGAAAGTCACATACAAAGGAGGGACAAGTTTGCCTTTTAAAAGAAGTTTCTTTCTGTGAGGTCCAATCAGGCTTGTCTGAAATAACTAATGTTCTCAGGTCTGCCCTTGGCCTTCTTTCTCTGAGTGAGTAGTACTTTATCACTCCTAGTCATTTTCTTCCCCTGCCATCCTTCCTGACATTTGTTGATAGAGTCAGGAATAGCCCTTTGAAAGTTAGTGTACCTTTGAAAAGATCACCAATATTGTGGACTAGCTCAGCAGGCAAGATTGAACATGATGCAGAACTTAGTTTAAACCCAATAAATAATTAGACATCAATAAGGATAGTAATTAGTATTGTTCTTTATTAAGCATTTTATCATGTGCCAGTTATAATTACATAATTAATCCATTGAATTCTCAAAACCTATAATGTGAGCATTCTATACCAGCCTTTTATAGATGAGGAAGGAAAGGACTGGAGAGTTTAAGTAAGTTGCCTGAGGTCACACAGCCAGTAGATGGCCAAGTTAAAATTTGAACTCCTGCCTGCACATTTTCCATTTCACCAGTAGTTACAAGAAAATGTCCATGTCTTGAATGAGAAAGGTTCTTGAAGAGAGGTGCTTAAGACAAATGGTAACCTGATCAGCAGGAGTGTAGCCCTATTTCTGTTGTCACTTAGTTGGAAGGAGATTCAGACGCTGAGATGTTGAAACTGTGCACATAATGAATTGAACAGAGGTTTGACTGACTCACATAGACATTTCTTTGCCTTCTAGGAAGATTTCCAGCCCGCAGCAGCCTCAGAGACCAACTGGGAATCAGTCACAAGCTCTATTTCAGTAAGTAATTTATTACTCTGTTGCCAGCAAAAGAAACTGATAGAATAGCTAAGGTCAACCCCAAAAAGACTTCACCTGCATTAAGGACCTGTGGCTTGACCAAAAACCAGATCTCAAGCAGGATATGTCCCTCCATTTAATTCAGGTTACACTAGATTATGTCAGACACCCTTTTTCCTCTCTTTCAGAAAGGTTTCCAGGAATTGCCAGTATACCATGGTAGGAACTCGGGCTAGACAATGACTTAAATATTTGTCATTTTCAAAGCAAATCATTCCAAGAAAGGTCTGTCCAGACATCAAACATATCAAAGTGTTTCATGGCCCAAGCTCAAGTGGGGAATTTTGAAATAAATTTTTGAATATTCTGGAGAAAACTGTTAACCTTTGCATTTTCAAGGGTCTTTTCAGACTTGAAAAATCCCAATGTTTACAGAAAGATAACTTAAGTGTAAATCAAGCATGTATTCTATTTGACTTGGATATAAAACATAGCTCACCCTGAAGCTGTAAAATGGTTCGTGCCCCAATTTTTTCTCCAAATTTAGTCATTTCTCAGTATTCTGTTTTCTTATCTACTTTGCACAGAAAAAGCAGACCTTGTTTTTACCAATCCTATGTGTAGCACTTATGTAGCAATAAAATACAAGATGATAAATGCAGTTGTTCATAAAAAGGTCAAGAGCATGGAGAAAGTTTGTCTACGGCTCTGAAGTGGGTACAAGTGGCTGAGTCAGAGTTGATTTTTTTTTTTCCAAATGTGATATGCTGTCTTTTGCTGTTGGGGGATTTTTTTTTTAATTCCCTCATATGGCAGGATTTCCTCAGTTATGGATTCTGTGACTATTAAATTCCACCTGATTTGGCTGCTGGACTACAGCACCATCTGATCAAGAGATCAGAGATGTCTGTGACAGTGATATTGAAAGTGTTTTATTTGTGTGTTTTTGACAGTCCAGAATGTATCCTCTGAACCTACCTTGGCATAGACAACCATTGTCACCTGGGTAAAAATCAAAACAAGGCAGGTAATACTGAGGAGCTGCTCAGGCAGCTAGGAGGGTTGGGCAGTTCGCAGCCTGAGGCTGATAACTCAAAGTAGACACCAGCAGCAGCTTTTGCAACCGAGACTGAGTGTCAGGGAATCCTCCAGCTTCTCAAGTATCTTATAAATGACGACTCAGGGTTGTCTAATCATTTCTGCCTGAAGTGCAAACTTATAAACCTTACAGGACCCTTAGCTAATTAAGGATAATCCATGTCCTTTAAAAGAAGAGGTATTGTCCCATCCTTTTAGAGTGTCTGGGGAAGTTCAGCCTTGGGTTCATATCCACTGGAAGCTCTTCTGGTCTGAGTTCCAAGTCAAGGTACTGCTTAGCTTTCTTGGAAGATCAGGGCAAATTAGCTTCTGTTCTCAGCATTCCTACTCTTCGTCAAGAACTTCTAGAGTAGGAGCAAGGGCCGTTAGACCTGTCATTAACTTCTGTTGAAACCACACTTTGTTGTTGTTGAAAGTGATTTACAGTTTTCAAAGCATTTTCTTTTTATAAATTGTTATCATTTTGAAGTAATTTAGTTAACTTTGGAATTGATTTTTATAAATATATAACAAAAGCTGAATGAGATCATATTTACTGTGCAGCTGAAGGAGGCACACCCAATTAGTTATTTTTCTCAAAATTAGTTTTAAAATATTTACCTCAGGAAAAAAACATGTTTTTTGTGGGTTTATTAGGTCACCTAATATTTTCTTAGCCATCATCCTTATTTCTGTCAACTACCCTGAGTCAAAAGTTGAAAACAGCTGTAAAGCTCATACATGAGGACAAGTTTACATTTTACCTATGGTTCGGCTTGCTCTCCGGCCTAATGTTAGAAGAGATTAGATTTCCCCCTTCCACTCAGGAGCTGAGAGCCCCCCCACAACTTTCTCTTGGAGAGATAATCTGGGTACACACTGCAGATCCCTGGTCATGTTAGAAGCTACCCCAGAAAACTCACTCCTGCAGCCATTTTCCCCAGAGCTATTGCAACAAGTTTTCACTTATGTGGCTTGATTTGATGTCCCTGCTTTTATTTCAAAAAAGAGGGAAGTATTTTTTAATCTTGAAGCTTTTATATGCTACCGTGCTTCTAACTTTGGTCAACTCATTTTGATTTTTTGGTTCTTAGACCCATACTATTGTGATACCAGGCTAATTGTAAACCATCTGGTGAATATGAGCCAGGTATACTGTAGATTATCCAGACAATACAAGCTGAATAGGGATTTGAAATTACAGTACTGAATTATAGGTATTATCCACCCCTAGCATGTGACCCCAGGAGAAGTGTGCAAGACAGAAATGATGTGCTTAAGTCAGGGTTCAGCTCATATCAGGCAGAAAAACACACACACACACCCCTAGATTAAAGAGCTGGTTTATCAGAAACAGAGGAACAAATATGGCTGCACCTGGATGAGAGCTGTATCATATTAACAAGATGACTATAGGAGGTGTCTTCAGCATGGCTTGAACTATTAACAAATCTCTAGACTCTTCAGTAATGTGTGACAAAGACCATGCTGCCAGATCAATGCCAGTTATTACCTGGCTATACCTGTGCAGAATATAGAGTAGACTCATGAGCAGGTAATAAAAGTAGCATGGAGGAAAGGTTTGGTCAGGAGAGGATGTCTACTTATTTTAACAGGGGATGTTAAAATAGGGATGACTGAAAATTAGGTGTATGGTTTCTCTAAATGAAAAAATAAAAGAGTAGAGCTGGCCTGACACATACATCAATCCAACTCCTTCTACCACCCTACTCTCCCTACTCACTTTCCCCTGCAGGTCATATTTGAAAACTGCTACTGAATTACACCAGTGGTAGATTAATGCTTTTACACCTCTTCGTTTTACTAAAAAGGTGATCATTGAATCACTTATGACCTTTGGTCCTTGATTGGTTAAAGAGAGACAACATTGCCTGAAAGTGAGAATATAAGTTGTGGACTTTGCTGTCTGTGACTCTATATTGCCTATTATTTCTTGATAGGATCCTACAGTTAAATTTCAGGAAAGTAAGTTTTCATTAATTTCTGTTTTCCCTTGGTGATAGGAGATATTTGCCCTTGGGGGATCCTATTTGTTTGGCAGTTTCTTTAAAGACATTTAAAAATCATTTGAGGCTGTGTGCTCTCTATTTCCTTGTTAATGGGTCATGAATTTTTACAGAGATGTTTGAATCATGGCTCATTTACCTCTAGATTGTACAAGGGTTAGTGAAGTAAGTGCGTGGAAACCTTATGTGGGGATGTATTCCATAGCAAAATACATAATCCTTTCCAGACATTCAGTGATGTTATGTTCCTCATTTAAAGAGTATTCCTAAGAATGTTTTAATGGCACCTGTGATCACTAGAAAACTACAGCACTTTTAAAAAAATATGCTTCCCATATGAATCCTCCACTCTTAAGTCAAGAGAGCCAGTTTCATGGCTAATTATCCTTGTTGACATTGAATAACTTGGTTAAAGTGCCAGATTTTTATCAAAATGTCTCCAGAGTAGATTCAAACACTGCTCACACATCATCTGCAATACCAGGTGACCTGGAAAGGGGGGACATGGAGGCTAAACATGGGAGAATGAAATAAATTATCAATACTTGCATGGAAGGAGTTTGAAATTTTCATTCTCACCATTATTTGTTGATATATGGATCATATGGGACCTTGAACCAAGAAATTAGATAACTTAATTTTGATATTTCCACCTAACCTATATTTTTAAATCGTTACAGTTCAGATGAACTGGAAGTTTTATGACCTGGTTGGCTTTGATTTGCAAAAAACTGAATGATTATATCAACTAATTGCTCTTATTTAAGACTATGGCAAGACAGTGCCAGTTGTTTTTGCATGGTATTTAGACATGTGATGTCTTATACCCAAAAACCTGTTTATGTTCCTTCCATATAGTTGAATGACTGTTGTATTTCATAGCAATGAACCTTTTCTGAGTACACTGAGCTGTATGTCACTCTTAGGGGGTATCCTATCACTCTCCATCAGTAACGGATCCCACTCTTACTGCGGATGCTCTGGACAAAACAGTTGCAGAATTTGATACCGTGGAAGATCTGCTCAAGCACTTCAACCCAGAGTCATGGCAAGAAGATCTTGAGAATTTGTATTTGGACACCCCTCATTATCGCGGCAGGTCGTACCATGACCGAAAGTCAAAAGGTAAGAGACAGAGGCTTGTGGGTTCTTCAAAAACAGGTAGGAGTGTTAATAGTATAGATTGAGTATCCCTTATCCAAAATGCTTGGGACCAGAAATGTTTCAGATTTTGGATTTTTTGGGTTTTGGAATATTTACATTTATACTTACTGGTTCAGCACCCCTAATCCAAAAATCTGAAAGCCAGAATGCTCCAATGAGCATTTCCTTTGAGCATCCTGTTGGTACTCAAAATGTTTCAGATTTTGAAGCATTTTGGATTTCATATTTTCCGATTAGGGATACTTAACCTGTAATAATAAGTAAGGATTAGCAATGCAATATATTTAATTCACTTAAATCAGACAATTGCTGTCAGTGTATTATCACGTGTTTCACAGCACTTTCAGGTGAAGTTCTGTGTTTTGCACAAACTGTTGTTTTTATACGACTAAGAAAGATTTCATGCAGTCAAATATCTGTCATAGTTTGGAGCTAGAAGAGACCTTATAAATCATCTGGACCAGCTTCTTGCTTCTTGGCAATTAAGGCATTATTGGCCCCAATTTTACAGTGGAGGCAACAAAAGTCAGGGGAGGTAAATACTTTGCCAAAATAATAGCAGTGGAGAAGACATGAGAATCGTGGTCTCCTGCCTAAAATGACAGTATTTGAGTAATGGTCTACTGTGCCTCTTTGATCGATATGAGGTTTGGTTGGGTACCGTCCTGTCAGTGTTGGCAGCAGAGGCTCCTATTAAAGCAATAGCCAAACTTCTGTTGGAAGATTTCACCTCTACCCATTTGATGTCCATTCTATAATTTTTTTTGTCAGGTTCTACTGTGTACTCGGTGCCTGAGTGGTTCATGTGTTTGGGATATAAGTGTCCCAAAGGAGAGGAAAAGAAGGTCTGGGATAGTGTGAGCACATGTTCAATGGGAATTTTCAGGAAAGTATAATGAGAGGAGAAGAGAGAACATTCAGGCAGAGATATCATCATGAGTTAAAACAGTACTTAAATTCTTAAAAAATAAATAGCTTAGTCATACATTTGAGTGATATGATCTTAGGATGAGAATGTTTTTTAGAACGTATAGCTCAAATTAATAAAGAAATGAAGGGTAATTACCTCTGATTGAATAAAATTATCATTTCTAGTCTGTGTCCTTGCTTTATTTGATAAGATTTTTTATCATTAAAATTTTCCTGAAAAAGTCTTGTAAGATTGGCTTACATCATAGCTCTGAAGGTGTTTAGCTAAGATACAGCTTGTTCCCTACACTTTGTAATATTAAGGGTACTTTTAAGAACTGGGCTGCTTTAGTACAACCAATTATTACATTTGGACCAAAATGACTATTTAGTTAACTCCTGCCTGGGCCTTGTGCTTATGGCTTAGGTCATAAATCTTATATAATTAAAATACACAGCTAAGAGGGGGACAAGAGAGTCACTGGTGGCCCTGATGTTACGGAGATGTGCCATGTGCAGATCAGTAAAACTCTCAAACTGAATCTCCTCAGGGCTCAGATTGGATTCAATTCAAAGAAGAAATTGGTTTTTTGTAAGTCATTGCTGTGTTTGGATCTCTCTATTGGTCAACTTGAAAGAAAGTAAAATAGTCACATAATTTTGAAAAACACAGAACAAATATTAAAAATGGTATTGGACAAACAAGCAATAAAATATGACTCTGTCTTCAGCTATTTAAGCTATTTAAGGGGTAGCCCTTCTTGGAACCTCTTTTCTGGAATTATTAAAATTTTTAAATCATCTTACTTTTTTTTCCTTAGAAATTATGTTCAGTTGGAGGCAGGAGGCCTGGATTCAAATCCTAACCCTGCCACTTACAGGTTTTGTGACTTCCCAGCAAATACCCTGAGCCTTCCTATGTCTCAGTTTCCTCATTGGCAATGTGCCTGTAATAACACCTCCTTCTGGGAATGGTTTGTGGTGCCATCAAGAGCACCTGGCATATTATACTTGTTCAAGAATTGTTGGCTAGCTATCACAACTTAGAATTCTGAAATATATTTGCATCACTTCCTTGGTGAAGACTTCCTTGTACGTTGTCCTGTCCTTGTGATGCACCCCCAGGCAAAGTTAGGAGCACTTGGGATGGCACAACCCTTTATATGAACTACTACTGCACAGTTATTGTGCGTTTGTGTTTTCTCTAAGGGGATGTGCAATCCCAGGACCTCCTATGTGTCTCAACTCAGGCTAAAAATCACCTGGGGAGCTTTAAAAAACTACAGATGCCTAGTCCTACCCCAGACACATTGACTAAGAATCGCTGGAGGGTAGGGCTGGGGTATGGATGTTATTTATGGCTCTTAGGAGATCAATGTTTAGAGGTAGCCACGTTCGAGAATCATTATTTTAGAGATTGGTCATTGTGTATTTGCACCAGTTGGCACAGTCTCTGAGTCTCTTGACACATTCTAGATGCTCAATTAATGTTTGTAGAATTGAAGATATTAATAATCCAGCATTAATGTATTTCTAAAGTTTACAGAAACCTACCCCATAGACTGAAGAGTGTAGCTTTATTAAGAATGCCTTTGGTACTGAAATAATCTTGCAAGAGCATTTGAGGCGATATTCTCCTTGATGTTTGTGACAGAATAAACATCATCTCTCTCCCCTGTTGGCTTAGGTTCCATTTCTTAATCTCTTGTTTAAAATGGCCCTAAGGCAGATTCATACCATTTCATTTAACACAGCCAAGTTGCCACTGTCTCTGCACTTGTTTAAATGTGCTGATTTCATTGTTTATCATTGCACTGATGCTGAACCACCTGCATGTATCACAAAAACAGGGGAAGTCAGGTTTAATATTTCAGCAGGTATTTTCTGCTTTTTAAATTTAAAAGTACAGATTTATGGCTTGTATCCTGATGTATGAAGAAGGGAGCAGTGAATAAAGAGTGAAAACAGGAAAACAGCTATGGATAATGGAAGTCTGTTAAGTGTCAAATAAAACGTTAACTTTACAGGATCACCAGCAAAGTTTCCTTCTATCAGTGTAATAATTTCTTAATGATGTTGTACAGAAACACACTTGTTATTTATGAATATTTATTGAGGATCCATCCTTCTAATTTGCCTAGACAGATTGAAAGTGGCAATTTTCATGATTCTAAAGAGCAGAATTCTAAGGTGACACTTGAGTGTGAATATACAAAACATAGAGTTTTATAAACTCTGAAATAAAATGCAAACACACTGGGTGAAGAACTTATGTAATGAAGCAGAAACAGTTCATATTTTAAAATTAAGTTTTATATTTTGCTTCTTTTTATTTGATAGAAAGGAGGTTAGGTGAGTGTGCATTTTTCATTCTCTTCAAGAAGGGAGTTGAAAATGGAAAGCAAGGGGACACTAGAAGTTTGGGGAGAAAAGAGAGAGAGAAGAGACAGATAACACTGCCAAGTATTAAAGCCAGAATGTTGACATATAAGGTCTACTAATTTTCTTTAACTCACAAGTAATAGATAAGCTCAAACTTGTCAGTAAAAGCTCTGGACTGAAGATAATATAACAAGTTATTATATCCAACTTTCAGTTTCCTAAGGGGTAATGGAGAAAATGGTAGCATGTACAATTGAAATCTATACATAACTGTGTTTCCAAACCCAGTTTTTGCCTATAATTTCAACCTCATGTTTCCAACCTCAAAGCTACCCAAAAGTTAATAAAAAAGTTTCAAGTTCAAGTTACATTTACTTTTTCTGATGAACATGCTAAAGAATATAGCAAATTTATACAAAATTAGGTGAAATTATATGGATATTCTTTTTATAAGCTACATAATTACCACCTAAATCATTGCATAGCGCTGTAGTTCAACTGAAACTAAACTGTGATTCATTTAAAAGATATACCTATGAACTTAGGGGCAGTGTATTTTTATTCAAGTTCATAGCACAAAATTCAACATTTCTGAATTAAGAAATGATCAGCCCTGAGCTCCACTAGACAGGAAATTAACTGAAAGGTGATTTATAGAGATTAACAGTGTAAGTAAGATCTATTCTTTTGCTTATTCCAGGAGAAATTGACTTTCCAGGACGATAGTGTTTGCCATAGAAAAAAATCCAACACATAATAGCAAGGAGGGAAACCTGTTCTGTGTTATGATTAAAAGTTTGTGTTATGATTAAAATATGAGCAAAATTGTTGGGGCACTCCAAATTAATAGTTTTAAACTATTAATAAAAATACATTTTTCTCCAAAGAGTTGTCATTTTTAGATACATATGCCAAAATTGACATACACTCGTCTTTTAAAAAGTATTTTAATGTTGAGTACAGTAAATATCTTGATATTAAATTAATTCCAAATGATAAGGTTTGAAATACATGGTTTTTACAGACTCCAAATGGTTAGATGTTGTAACTCAGGGACAGTTACCCATTTCTGAGGATCTAATACCAATTCTTTTTTTTCTACATGACATTTTGCTCTAAGATCTAAAACACATAACTCTAATTTGCAAACTATTTATTGGTAAATAACTGGCATAAGAAACTGAAATAAATGAAATAAATATGCTTCTTATCAAGATGTTTGAATTGGTTCTGAACTTTCTTAGTTAAAATACTTTTTCAAAAAAACAATGAATCATTTATTGCTCTTTCTTTGTCATGCCACTGCATGCTAACCTGGAGGATACAAGTTGTGCTTTTTCAAAAATGATATAGAATGTAGGAAATAACTTCGGAGTGTATTAAGGTATGAATATATTTTAGAAACTGAGCTCCTACAACTTTCTCTATCTGCCTTTGGATAGCTGGGGGAGAATTTGCAAAAAGCCCTTGGCTGACAACTGTGATGAATTAGCTAAGTCAGTCTTGAGATATCAGCACTATATCTACTCTATAACTACTTCTCTGTAAATGAAACAAACAGAGGTACCAGGGACATCAAATCAATAATAGAAATTAATGATTATCATTATTAATATTTATTAACTTATTGTTAATAATTTCCATTGTCAAAAGAAGGTTAACTTCACTGGGTTTCCTGAACGTGATTTATTTGTTACTTTTACCAAGTAAAAGTTTTGTTTATCGATATTAAAATTGTTTGCCGTAAATTTGATAGAAATATAGCAAAAGAAAGAAAAATACTGTGATGGAAAGAGCATGGACTTGAGAGTCAAGCAAACTTGTGATAAAATTCTAACTGAAATCCTAAAATCAGTTGTCTTGGAGAAGTCATTTATACACCCCTGATCCTCTGTTTTCTGTATTTTTTAAAATGGCTCTAATTATACCCACTTTGTAAAGTTGTACTAGGATTAGAGAATAGCAGAGTAACAACTGGTGGACATTCAATAATTTATAGCTACAATTATTCTTGAATTGCTTACAAAACTCTGCACAGAACCAAGATATCCCTATGACTCCTCTGCTCTCTTCCCTGTGAAGCTCTTCTAAGATAATCATCAGTAATCTGGAGAGCCTCATACATAGTATCCAAATATTGTCATATTTAAGTATCTGTATAATCAGTACACTCATTAAAAGTTTATAAAATTATCACCAAGTACTAAACTTTTCTATGATACTATTTACCCAGAAACTTTCTGGCACCATTTTGCTTGTTGGATGTTTTCCTCTGCTAAGCTTTTTATTTTTTTTAAGACTCTAGCCACTGTTTATGACCCATATGATGTGTAAGTATCTAGATTCCCCACTCAGTCTACCAGCAAGCATTAATAAAAGCCATATTATTATTTATCATGTTGCATGTGTCTATGACAGCACACACATGAAACATTTGAAGAAAATCTCAGCAGGACAAGGACATTTTCAGTTGTTTTTCTTTCTAATGCCAGTGCCACCTCTGCTCTTCTCCCAGATGAGGTTGTTCATCTTTGTGGATATCCTAACCCCACTCTCATCATCAAAGTTATTTTTTCCATGGAGGCATATCATTCAAATGCAAATTAATAGGAAAAATCCATTTGGCAAGCTATAGGTAACTTTTAGTGTCTGGGTGAACAAATGTGCATTTTCCACAGCAGTTATTTTTGTTAAAGAACGTGTGTGTGCCTTGTGTTTTCTGTGCCCATTTTTTCTGCAAACATTGGGAAACCCTTATAGTATCCTTTTGTTCCATGTCCCACTGGACGTAAGGAGACATTGCACTGTTCCTAGAGTACATACTTAAGTAGGAAGTGCTGGTTACTGAGAGATGTGGCTCATTAAATGTTTTTACTTGCAAAGGACAGTGTTCAGTCCAGTGAAATTAAACAGAACACACCTGACCATCGCATTCTTACATTTAGTTCAAGGTGGGCATGGCCTTCCTTTCCTTAGTATTCACCAATTCCAGAATCACAGATACTTCTGGTTTTAGGTGATTTTTCTCTTAACCTTCCCTCTTTGATCTGTTTTACTCACTTCCACAATAATGTGAGGCATACCTGTTGGGAGCTAGGATTTGGACCTGTGCTTCAAACACTCTAAACTCATTCAGTCTTAACAAATTTCTTGGCAAGAGAGTACTGTTATTCCCATTTTACACAGTAAAAGAAACAAATTCAGAAAGATTCTGTGATAGCTAGAAAGTAGAGAGCCACAACATGAACACCGCTTTGGGGCTGTGCAGCCCATGCTATGAGGGAACTCAATGGTGTCTAAAGCTTAGATATTCATAGTCTACTAAAGGAGAGAAAAAGAGACATTTTAAGATCTATTTGATTCTTAATAATCTCGTAACTTGTTTTCTTATTTTTCATTTCATAGATATACGTCATACATACCCCCGGGGCATGAGTTCCTGGGATTCAAAGAATTGCCTTAGGATGGTAACAACTGCTTACATGCCTAATTCAGTGCCTGCCAGATAATCATATCCATTGATTTTTTTTCAGCACATATTTGTTAAAGGTCTACTTATTTCCAGTGACTTTAGGCAAGTCACTTAACTCCTGTGCATCTCTTCTATGTGTATCAGATGGAAAGAGTAATATCTAAGAATAGGGTTTGTTATGAGAATTCAATGAGACTTGAGTTTGTGAAAGCATCTCACATGGTGCTGGGCACCTAGTAGGTGCTCAGTAAATTTCCATCCATTCATTGCTTCACCCTGTTTTTAAACCTTGAAAATTGGGAATTGTCTTACCAAGAACCTTTTACTGTGATTTGGGTTAATTTTTGTCAAAACAAGTAGTAAAAGTTTTCATTCCTTAGATATGAAACCAACAAATGGAATCACAAAATTCATTGTATTTCATGATTTTAAGCTTAAAGTATCCTGATATTCCCTCATTAAGAGTTATAAAATAATTGTTCTTTCCAGATTTATTTGCACTTCCACACTGGGGTTGAATGTACAGACAGTTTTTACAATTATATGCTGATTTATACAAGAGGGAATCTGAAAACCACAGTGAGGTTGTAATGTCCATAAAGATAAACAGACTCCTCCTGGCAAGTTTATGAACCTTGAAAAAGGCTGAGAGCCCCTGGTTCATTGGTACAAAAATATTACAAGTATTAATATATACCCCTCATCTCCCACCCCCACTGCAAAGTGTCATAAATTTAATGTTGCAACATCAAAGTCAGATATTTAGTACTTACCAGATTGTGGCACTTTTCCCCATTTGGCAAAGGACATGTTCCTTAGTACCTTGATATGTGTATCTGAGAGCCAGCTTTCTTGACACCATGCTCTTCCCTGGTTGGCACTGCTTCTAGATTCCATGGCCTTAGAGCCAGTCATCTTCATGCATCATAGTTCATCCTTGGTAGAGCTGGTTCTAGAACCCTAGTTTCTCAATTCTACTTTAACACCTTCCCAGTACCAGTACACCACACCACAGGTTAGTCTTGAGATAAGAGCCAAACATTCAACATATGTACTTGCTGCAAGATAATTAGAATTATTTCTCCCTCTCTTCATGATAATCTGGCACAAAGATGAGGTTGTGTTTCCTTTGGCAGCACCTTGCTTCTGATTGTTGAAATCAAATGGTGTTAGAAGACATGTACTTAAATTAATTGCACTTGGTCCTTCCACTTTGTCCCATAGGGGCAAAGCACTATAAAAAAAGGGATAAAATGATGACTAATTCTTTGCTTCCAAGACAGTTCATTGGAAGAGAAGCACCTAAATAGAGATATTTCTCAACTTACAATGGGTTTATGTCCTGATAAACCCATCATTAAGTTGAAAATATCTTAAGTCAAAAATGCATTTCATCCATCTAACCTACTAAACATCATGGCTTAGCCTCCCCTACCTTAAATATGCTCAGAACACTTACATTAACCTACAGTTGGGCAAAATTACCCAACAGAAAGCCTATTTTATACTAAAGTGTTGAACAGCTCATGTAGTTTATTTATTTTTTTTTTCTTTATTGTGAGCTTATCCAGAGTTAGATGTTTCCCCATTGTCTTACTAAGCAGGTTTTTTTTTTAATATTCTAATGAAAGTGAAAAACAGAATGGTTGTATGGGTACTCACCATCAACACACACAGCTGAAAGTACCATCATAAAGTCAAAAAATTGTGAGTGGAACCATTGTAAGTTGGATACCGTATGCAAAGAGAACAACAAGACAGGGTCTGTGAAGTAGGTTCTAGCTCTAATAGAGAGCAGAGAAAGTGTGGTAAGTACATAGAGAAGGGATCAGAGAAGATGTAGGGCGAATGTACCTTTTGACTTGAGCTCTAGAAGATCAAAATGATGTGGCAGGCTGAGATGCCAGATAAGACAAAACAGAATGACACAAGCATGGTGTTGAAAATCAGCACGGCCCTACTTCCAGCCCTCGCTCTCCTCATGCCATCACCATGGGCTAAACATGTGCTAATATGGAGGCTGCTGCTGCATGCCTGCTGAGAGAGTTTATAAAGAATTTTAGCATCATAAAGGCTAGACCTGGTTGTTAGAAAATTATTACTGGCTTTCTCCAAGGACATGCAGCAGTTTAATTGGACGCTCTAGCGGACTCAGGATGATCAAGAGAAAAAAGGCTGGTGGTGCGTATATCAGCATAAAGATTGATGAACGACCAGCACAGTGAAAGCCGACTGATAACTTGACATTTAGAGATTGATCCAAGGAAACGATCCTCCTGTTGAACAAAAAAAGCAGTAAATTAAACATGCATGGGGAGAAAAAAGTGCTTTCCCACATTCAAAGTGAAGACATTATTTTGTTTTACAATGAATTTTTGTATTCACAAAAGAACACAGACTTGCTTTTACGTACCTTGATTTTAAACCAGTAAGGCCCATTTTAGACTTCTATCCTCCTGAACACAAAATTTACATACAAATGTGTGTCACTTTAAAAAAAAGAAAAAGAATAGACTTTTAAAATTTTGTCTTAAACTGATCACCACCCATGCTGTGTTTGCCAAGTATGTGAAAACATACTGGGCGTATTGGATTTATCTGTCCTATAGAAACTTGAATCTCTAGGATTCTGCCATTCACTGCCACTGAGGACAAATCATGCTATCACTCCATCCAGCTCCTTACATGGGCCCCAGATTGGTTTTCATGACAAAGACTACAAGTAGGTGAGCTCAAGCAGGGGTTCAAGGAGAAATGAGGACAAAATGAAGAGTGTGCATCAGCCAAAGTCCCCTCGGTCCAGGTGAAAGGATGAAACTTATTATTATATTGAAGCACCAAGAAAAAAGCAGGCTCTGTATAGTTGCCTGGTTTATTAGTCAGAACCCAGTAGATGAACAAGTGTGCACAGGAGCTCGTGCTTGGGTGTGTGTAACTGATGTAATTGTGAAAATGACAGCTCAGTACCTATCAACGCACCTGGGAAGCCAGGTCATTTGGACAGCAAATGGTTCTCTGGTGGGGAGACTCAAACATGGTTTGCGGAGGCTGCTCTTTGCACCCTCCTTCACATCATCTCACGGGCTCATAAGTACAAAAGGCATGAAGAAGCCTGGATTCAAACTCTCGCTCTACCACTGAGTGGATGTATGGCTGTGGACAACTTTTCTTCTTAACTTTTCAAAGGTTCAGTTTCCTCAACTGTGAAAGTTAGGGTAATAATGGTATGCAATTCATAGCATTTATGAGGATTTCATGCAATCATACATATGAAGAACTTTTCACAGTACCTGCTACTTAGTAGTCAAGATGGTCAGGATCAAAAAGACCAAGCTGACTCTTCTTCCTCCCATACCTAAGCCATAATATATTAGAAACTGAACAAGGGTGTGCATTCACATCGGCACCCCGGGACTCAGATCCCAGAATTCTCATCATAGCCTAAACAAGCAAGTCTTTCCAGAAGGTTGTAAGTACAAAGCCCAAAAAACATCATCAATGTTGAAGATCGTGAAAAAACAAGACTCAAATTCAGAAGGACAGCAAAAGAGGGATTATACCATTATGTACACCTGGGTGAAATAAAGGGATGTTAAATGAAATTAATGGGCCTTTGAATTAAATTTGGAACATCCTTGCTGCTCTGTAATGTTCAGCTGTGGAGAGGGAAGCAAGAATGGAAGGGCAGCGCCTCTCCCTGATCTGCACCACTTGGCCTGTCTCCCTCCCAGAAGTCTCACACCAGAGTCCTCCTTCAGACCGAAACACCGGAAGCTTTAATTGCCGCTCAGCGTCTGCCTGGCTCCCTGCTCTGCTGCGCTGCCTAATCAGTCTCCTTTGACTGGAAACTCAATATCCCCTGCAGAAAGTCTGCAATCACGCTTTGAAGTTATTTGCATCCAGTCAGAGAACCTTTTAGTTCTAGTTCTAAATTGAGTGCCTCGGTGGTTTCAATCCCCTGATATGTAGGGCAGCTGGATTCTACAGCAGTCACACTGGGCCACGGTTCTTAGTCACATCAGGGAATTGATGCATAAAACTGACAGAATTGTAAATCTCTTCATGGTGGGTAAGAAACGGAAGTAACTAGTGCTAGTCTGTTAAACAGTTACACAATGTGAGGAGTTTGGTTTCAAGGGAAAACCAAGGCTTATGTGCCTTGCCCTGGTTTGTTGAGGGCACACTTTGGGGATTGGCTAAATTCCCAAGGGAAGGCATGCTGTAATTTGGCTTGGGTGGCTCCTGGAGATTAGGATGTAGCCATTCACCCCCGAATCCCAATTCAGCATCCTACAGTAGAACCCCATACAGCCCTGGCAACCTTGGTCTTCTTCCTTCAACCAAGGGGCTACCTGTCATCTCCCTGTTCTACCTGATGTGCCAGAGACTATGAAGCAAAAGAAAGAAAGTCTTCAATTCCAGTTTTACCATTTACTATTCACCTTGGGGAAATAATACCCACCTCAAAAGGTTGGGGAACAACTAAATGTAGTCTCATCAGTAAGGTGCCTTCAGAGGTCTGAACTAATGTAGGGACTTAGTGCTGGTACTTCCTTCCTGTCCCTCTCTGCCCTTGCCTCTCATCACAATCCCTTCCTGCTAATTGCACCTCTTTACTCCTCTGTGTTAGGCAAATACATTCCCATTATCACAGGCTGCAGATTTGGCCCTCTGCATCAGCCCTGTCCACAAGCCCAGGAATGCACAGGCCCCCATCGATATTTATCTCAAGGTGACACTTGTAATGGATGGTTGCTGCACCTCTTAATCCATTTATGTAATCCTTCCTGCTTTGCTTGCAGTTATTTCCAGGACTTTAGCAGCAATAAAATGGTTCCTTTCCCAAGACAGAGTTCATTCAATTTAAATCTGGATTGATTGTAGCTGAAGTTATGACATGTCTTTACAAAGGAAGAAAGAAAACAGCAATAAATTATGCACAGTGATTATTTAGCATTTATTCAGTTCCCACAGAGTCCTGGGCTCAGCATATAAGAGTTGGAGATAAACCCTTGCCCTTGAGAATTAAAGCATAGTTGCATGTGTTAAAAAGTACACAGGGGTGGGGTTAATAGACTCTTGGTCCATATTTAGGCCTTCTTTTCCTTCTGTTTCTCTCGGATACATTCTACTGACACTGTCCTTGGCCTTTGACCTCTACCCTCAAAGACCATTCCTTATTGCCCTTCAAGCAGGTTTGGTTTAAGACTAAGACATTTATTGGGGCTAGAGTTCAGAGTAAGTATAATGATATCTGTCTAACATTGGTGGGATTCCTCCTAGAGTAGCCTGGCTGGCGCACAAGGGACATGCACTAGGAAATGGTGGTGGAACCCGTGTAGACAAACAGACTTGCTTCTCACTGCATTCTTATAAGAAGATATTCGTGTATGTGCGCATCAATGAGAGAAGTTGGATGCTACATGGGTGGGTGATTGGATGGATTTTGAGAACACTAATTAAAATGTAATTTTTGTAGCACGATAATACAAATTTAACTCAAGTAAATATTTATTTACTTAATGTAATGGCCAAAAAAGAGAAATAAAGAGGGAGAAAGACTTTTAATTTTTTAAGTTTTACCATTTGGTTTTAAAGGAAGAAAATGTGGGGGGGGGGCGAATCAAATGAGTCAAGATGAATAATAATAGCCGGCATTAATTGAGTGCCAGGCACACTCCCTCAGTCCTTCAAATATTTACATGTTATAGATGAGGAAGCAGAGTTTCAGAGCCATTAAATGACTTTCCAGCCAAAAGGTGGCATAGCATGATGTGATTGAAGGCAGCTGCAACTTTACTGCAGCACCCAGGCACATAACCACTATGCTATACTGCCACCTAGGACCCAGTGCACAAATGTGCACCATATTCACAGCAAAAAAATTCCATTTCCTTTAACATTTTGGTTGACTTTGGAGTTAAAATGAAACTAAAACCTCTTCTTCCTTATCTTTACTTGCAAAATTTTGTTGCCAGGTAAATATATTGGAGTGGTTGTCCCTAATGTGTCCTAGATATATTAATAATTCAAATTATATTTAAGTGATGACTTAGAGTCAAGGCTTTATTTAGAATAAGAAGCAACTTATTTTGTTTTTTTAAAATAAAGACAATTACTTAAATTGCCAAATGTTTTATTCTCTTCCCTCAGAACATTTTTTTTTTTTTGGCATTAAAAAAAGATGCAAGGAAATTTGAACCTAGACACAGATTTTAGCCTAGTTTTTGTTTTGTTTTGTTTTGTTTTTCTTGTTATTGCTGAAGGGCAGATAGGATCAAAAGAGAAATTAGGTTTTCCACTGTAGGTGCCCAGTAATTGTGATGCTAATGACAGATTTAATCCCTGGGTTAAAGTTATTCCACAGAATCTTCCCACTCCATTCCCAATAACACATGCTCAGTGTTCTTGCTTACAGTTGTGTTTGCTTTACACAGTGTGTATATTTGCTTACAGTTGACCTGGACAGGCTCAATGATGATGTCAAGCGTTACAGTTGCACTCCCAGGAATTACTCGGTCAATTTAAGAGAGGAGCTGAAGCTGACCAGTGTGGTCTTCTTTCCACGTTGCCTCCTTGTGCAGCGTTGTGGAGGAAATTGTGGCTGTGGAACTGCCAACTGGAAGTCCTGCACATGCAATTCAGGGAAAACTGTGAAAAAGTATCATGAGGTATGTCATTCTCAAATTTCTTGTTGCAGTGCTACATTTAGCTCTTTTCAGCTGCATCAGTTGTGGTATCTATTAGGTGCTGGAAGATAGGGTCATTGCATACAGTTGTTTGGGTTGTTCACTGCACAAGGGCACCGAGCCGGGGGCATGATAGGGAGCCGACCTTCTACCAGTGCTAGGTTTGCCAAGCCAAGTGAGAGGTTAATTCCCTCCTGAAGAAGGAATTCCTTCTTCTAATTCTCACACTACACCATGTGGGTCAACAATAGCCAATAGAATATAAAATCAAGTGTATGATATAGTAATTTTAGACCTTACTTTGCCTCCTTGTAGAAATATAATGGTATTCATTTATAGGATATGACTGCAAAATCTAGGTTGCTTTAAAAAAATGCTAACAGCCAAAACTTAATTCAATTAAGTCATTACATAATCAAGCACAGTAAAGATAGCAAAATATAAATTGGCAGAGATCTTTTCATTTTCTAAATATGAAAGTATTTTTCATCTAGAAATGCTCATTTTTTTCTAAATACTACTGAGTGCTACCTGGGGAATCACCTCTTGGCTTATGCAGAAATAAACAAAAGTAAATATACAGATATAAGAGGAACAAAAATTTAAGGAGAGCAGTAACCTTTAATAATAATAATAGCATTTGCTGGGTGCCAAACACTACTGTAAGTATTCATTAGCTTAGCAGTGTATCAACAATGCTGTAAGGGGGTTGCTATTTTTATTATCTTTTTATAGGTGAGTAAACTGAGGCCTAGGATAATCAGTAAGTTGGCCAGTGTGACATGGTCTGTAAATCACAGAGCCAGGACTAGAACTCCAGTCAACTGGTTCCAGAGTCTGCAATATTATCACTATTAATACTGTGCTCTCTCTATTTTAATATATAGCACTTTATTGAGCACAAAATAAAAAGTAAACATAAGAGAAGTTAGACCTGTTCCTGACATAGACAGCAGCTCTAATTACTTTCTTATTGTGGGAGCATATGCAAGTCACTAAAGTTAAGAGACTCAGTTTTCACATATGTGAAATGGGACTAAGAAATTATATCAGATAACCCCTTTCAGAGTTATTCTGAGGATCAAATAAAATAATGCATATGAAATGCATTTTGTAAGATGTGAAACATCATACAGAAATATGTTTAAAAATATAAGCTAACATATGAAGCAAACAATATTGTTAGGAATTATTATTTGAATTGCTTTCCATCAACATCCACCAAAACAAAGGAATAGGTAGTTTTCTGTAAATAAAATTTCTAGCTTTGTAAAACTGGTTTTTTGTAGGTTTGGGGGATTTTGTTTCGTTTTGATTTTGATTTTTATCCTGAAGACAATACAACAGTAATAATAAGTTAGGAGGTACCTTATGGGCTAAATGAAAATGGGTACGTTCCAAGTGATATTTTCAACTTGAGAAATGTAGGACAATATACAACAATGACCATACTTACCTTAGACAGGGGAAACACAATATTTTAGATAGACCTACATAGAACATACTTGCTTAGTCATAAGAATTGCTTATTCCACCCCAGTGTTTTCAAAGGAAAAAAAAATTTTTCTCATATTTGGAGAATGCTGTCATCTGTGTTCATTGTGTTTTATTTTTGTATAAACTGATGAACTCTAGATTGGATGTTGTCCTTCACTTCTAAGAACCTGAATTTTATAATGTTTAATCAAACCCTGAGGATAAATGCAGAATGCAATAATCAGGTTAGAGTTAAAATAATCTAGGAAGTGACAAGATCTCTACCTAGTAATAACTGTGAGGAAGAACATTCGAGTTCAGGCCTTTGATGTATTTGTGGAGTGCTTTATTTTTATCTTGACTCTGGGCTCAGATAGAGGTTTCAGCTTGATTTTTTAAATTCCTTATTGTGGGAACAGCAGAGTTAACCACACACCCAAAAAGACTCTTGCCTCCCAGACAGTTAACTCTGAATTACTCTAAAGGCCTGGCTCTCCTCTTTTCCTTAGTTCCTTTCTCATCTCTGTACACAATAACTGTTACCTGCAAATTTGTGTTTGCAGTTAATATCTAGTGGGGAAAGCTCTTGATCTCTTTGTTCAGTCTCATGAGTGGGTATAAAATGTTGGCGTCCTTCTAAAACTGCATCTGAAGCATCTCTTTAAAACATATGTCATAATATTTTTACCTCTAGGACTCTGCAGATCTCTATACAAAACCCCTCTGGCGAGTGCTGGACAAAAGGACAAATCAGCATCAATCATCAGTTAGTAACTGCATACCTGGAACAAACAGTCCTATCATATTTCCCCAAGACTCCTAAAATACCCTTGAAATGTGTCACAATTATCACTGCCAAGTACCCTGTGGAAAATAGCAGAAGGTTTATTTCATTTCCAGAAGTGGGGGTTGCTTGAGCTTAGTCTCATTAGGGAAGGATCCTAGTCCTTTATTCTATTAGTTCTGTGTCTGTATTCTTACCTCTGAGAAATGAGAAACCAGTTTCCCCAGCTCATGGTTGCAGCTGATGAGATGTGAAATGAGTTTCTATGAGAGATGAGCACCCTTAAGGGGGTAACGAGACCTTGTCACATAACAGGCCTGTGTTATTCTCCACAGTTATTTCAGTATTCAATATTAAGGAATTAAAATCTGGGAGACTAGAAAGCTCCTAATGAAGCTAATATCATTGCCCTTTTCACAGGTCATGCACCTTCTCCTGTAGGGGTTGGAGCAGTCTTCACTGTGCAATAAAATATGTGACCATTTGTATTATTTCTTGCTCTCAAAAACTTGTAGGTACCCTGTTAGAGTATTTTTCCTCTTTCCTAACAATCATTCTATTCCTTTTGGAATATATAGGTATAGGGGAGGAAAAATATCTTTCCTTCTACCTATCCTAGGTTCATGGCCAAAGCCACTATAACAAAGACAAATTAATAAGAGAAAAGCATACAGGTTTACTTAATATAAGTTTTACATGACACAGGAGCCTTCATAAGGAAATGAAGACCCAAAAAAAGCAGTTCCACCTGAGTGTTTTTTATAGCAGGTTTGATTAAGAGTGTATAGAGAAACATGATAGGGCAAAGAGTATTGTCTAATGGTAATAAACTGGGGGAAACTTAGCAAGTCCTGTTTGTTCAGAGTCTACTTTGTTGGACCTTTGTCTTTGGAGATAAGGATACTCCTTTCCTCTGGGTACGGGAAGAGCACCTCTCACATGAGGTTCTTATGTCCTGCTACAGAGAGGGTCAGAAAATTTTTTCTAGGTTTTATGACCTACTTCAGGGAAAAAGGGTGGGGGGAAGGTCATTGTGACCTTTCTGTTTTTGCTGTTTTCTCAGATCCCTTCAGCTTAAAATATTTTAGGGTAGAGTGTCCTGAACCCCATCATAGGATTTAAAAGGTGCTTTTGGTAGTGATTTTTTTAAGTGAGGGTTCCAGAAAACATATTGTGTATACAATTAGAGGATACTATTATTTTCGTTCCCTTGTTCTCTTGATAATGCATAATGAAGAGACAGGATATTCCCTAAAAATATGGTGGCCTATTAAATTAATACTTACTGTTTTTCATTTGGTGCCCTGGCTATGTCCATTCACTCAGCAGCCAAAAACTTAGGAAGCAGCAGAGAGAGAAAGATTGAAGTTAATTTTCTCTGTCCTTCCTGTCTTGATTTTTGTCATGATGGTGACATAACTATCCACACTAATAGAACTTTCTGTGGTGATGGGAATGTTCATATCCACACTGTCCAATACGGTAGTTACTAGCAACATGTGGCTATTAGGCACACTTAAAATATGCATACCACAAATAGAAACTAAATTTTTAATTGTATTCAGTTTTAACTAATTGAAATGTAAATAGCCACACAAGGCCAGTGGCTACTGTATTGAACAGCAAAAGCCTAGACCCATCTCTGATTCTAGCACATTTACAGCATGTAGAATTATTCGTATTTCTAGACAAAATGAAAAAAATGACTTCAGAGGATTCTTTTTATTTTAATGTAGAATTTTATATTAAAAATCTCCATTTTATTACAGTTTAAGAGTTAGAAGATATAAATAGGTACAGATGATCCCTGTCTTAATAATGGTTCAACTTAGGATTTTTTGACTTTACAATGGGGTTATCAGGGTATTGAATGCATTTTTGACTTAAAATGGGTTCATTGGAACATAACCCCATGATAAGTCAACCAGCATCTGTATTTATATATGAAGCATAAGATTAATTAGAGTAATAAAACAGTGACCTTCAGACTTGAGATGAAAGAATAGTACTTTTAGTTTTTACATGTTTAAAAGATCTATTGTTGAAACAAATTTATCTCAAATTGCAAATTGAGACCAAGGAGACAGAAAAGAAATTTTGTTCAAGGAGTTTATACTCTCTGGCAAAAGGCAGTGAGTTCTGGGGTCATAATTATAACTAACCATCACAAAAATCAAGAAAATCTCTTTTTTGTTATTTTTCTGGAAACAACATTCCTAGAGCTTGTAGTGAGTCTCCCTGCTTCTGTTTTGTTTTCCTATTGAGAGAGAGGGCGACAGAGAAGAAAAATTGCAGGACTATGGAAAGAAGATGTAGGTTCTGCTTCCAGCTCTCCCACGTGGGGAGGCAACGAAGGGCCAGCCACTTAAAACCTTCCAGGGCTTCAGGTTTCCTCACTTAATCCCTTAATAAACTATAATTTTGAGTTCCCAGGCAGACTTGAAATTATGTTATATCCATGAACTGTGGTTACACTCTATCCTGCCCCCTAAATCTTATCTTACTGACATCGTGTGAGGAATAAAGGCAAATCGGTGGTTGAAATGCTAGGTAAACGCAAAAGAATAAAGATATGATCTGGAACCGTTAATGTTTATAGACTGCTTATGAAAAAGTTAATTCACTCAGCTTGACAATGGCGATGATAACACCTGTGCTTCTTACCACCTGGGGATACTGGGTTAATGAAAGCATCTGAAGACTGTCAAGCACAAGACAGATGTGGGTGGAATTATATGAGAGCCTGGTCTGGCTTTCTTAGTTCTGACTACCTTTCAGCCCTGATGACTCACTTACCGAGTGAATGGACTCCTCACTTATATACTACAAACTATGTATATACTTTGGCTTCTCAATCTAGCTTCACATCAGGCCCTCCTGCCAAATTTAGCAAACCTGCCATGGGGCAAGATACTCCCCAGATAAGGCCCATCTGTGTTGTGACTGATACCCAATGCTAATGCCATGCTCTGAAATTTAGTGCCCAGCCAGGCTTCCATTATGTTTTCTGCGATGTGTAGGCTAAACATGTGGTCATTAATCCTCTAAGGGGCTGTCCAAATCATTTAACTATTTAGTTCTGTAAAGGTAGGACCGCAGCTAAGTATACCCCATAGTAACCCTTGAGTGTTTACAGAAAGCTTCTATTAGCAATAAATATCCACAGATGTCATGATTGCATTTTCAAAATTCATAAGCTTTTTATAAATCCCCACTACCATCCAGCCTTTCGTCACCTTAACTTCTCAGTATAAGGTTGCTGTACTTTTATCATTTATGTCTTTCTTATTGAGTACCGTGTCTTATGACTTGATATCACTCCAGTTACAATGCTCAGCCTCTGCTGGGACTGTTGCCTACAGGTTGAGTAATTACCCAGGTAGAAAATAATATGTTATCCCTTCTCAAAATATTTCTGCTTGTAGTCACTTAGGTTTCAGAATAATTCACTACCATCCCTTAAAAATCTTGACTCTGTGTACATTTTTAACACAAACTATAAGCATGAAAAAAGTCAAAATAGAAGCAAAAATAGGAAGCTTTTTTTTTTCTTAAACTGTGTATGTGCTGAATACTGCCTGCTTTAGAATTTGGGTAGAATCTTAAATAAACTCTTAATGATTCAGGTTTATATAATGCATTTATCCTGAAATATGTACTTGTGTTCCTATGTCAGCCATTAATTTGAGAACTGTTACAAAGCCTTAACAACCTTTTTTTATACTCCCAATAAACAAGAACCCGACTCAGCAGATAGCTTTTCTGCCTGGTATTGTTTTATTAGTGTAATAGCTTTATGGCAAAGATTCATTGAGAGGTTTATTGGCAACAAGGTGAGTAACTGTAGTTAAATATCTTTCATGATGTGGTAATTTGCAAAACTGAGCATCTTTGATTTTGTATTGTGGTATGAAAGCCACCAACTGGCTCAGTCATACTCCATTTAGTAGACGTCAAGTTTCCCTGGCTTCATGTGGTTTTCCAGGGGGTGGTCAAGATTCCCTTTTTCACCCATAGGTGCTGAGAAATGGCTGGCTGTCCCTCAGTGGATTTGTTATTTCCATGTGTGTGCTTGCAGCTGTGAGTCATAGCTCGGAAAATTAGAAAGCATTTTATGATGGTACCTATTAGCAAGTGCCCTTCAGCTGCTGTAATTAATTCAATGGTTCCTTCCCTTTAAAGGTGACCAGATAACCTATAACCTGCAAGTTTGCATTCTCAGATAAAGGCTTTTCATTTTTCCGTGTGCCCTCAAATCAGCCTTACTTTCTTCCTCCTTTCAATGTTGTGTGCCTGAACCTAAGACTATTACATGATCTGAAAGCTTTGAACATCAGTGCTGTGATCAGCCAGTAAAGCAGTCCAATTTCCACTTTGTTCAAATAGTGCTTTCCTGTCTTGTCTGGGAAAAGTGTCTGCCAATTCATTTTTCTCTTCTTATCAGCAAAACACATATATACAGTGCTCACATTGCTTAATATAAAACACAGGCAAAATCCCTGAACAATCAGAAGACCAGTTAGAAAAACTGCCCAGGCTTTCTGTTCTCATCCCAAAGTGCATGCTTTTGTTTGCCATCAAATGAAAAAGCAAATCAACAGAGCACTGATTTTGCAGATGCCAGTCACCACAAATTATCAGCCTCGATAATGGTCTTCTTTAAACAAAGACTATTTATCATACGCTCACCTTCTTGGGAATCATTTCCTTCCCCTGTATCCCCCAGCCCTCAAATCCAGTTTACATGGAGATAGTCTTGGACAATAGCGACTAATTCATATTGGAGAAATTCTTGGCAAATCTGTAGGGGTTCAACACCTTCCAAGGCACACTTACCAAGTATGACAAAGTAGGGTTTTCATATCTGTCATGGGCAGGGGATAGCAAAAAATGTAACACATTCTCTATCCATCTATTTGGTTACTTATTTTTTCATGGTGAAGTAACAGTTTGTATTTTCTATAAAGACCCAGCAGGAGAGGACATGGGAGCAGGAAAAGGCAAATATCATTTGAAACTCAGCTCTCAGTACTTTGAAATTTTATTTCAAAATTGTGAAAGGCTTGAAACTGGTCCAAAGCATGGGCCTTTTTGGCAAATGCCAAAGCATTTGCCTCTTACTGCTGAGGTACAAACAAAAGCTTGGATTTCACGGATAAGGATGTGGAGTCAAATTCTGGTTCCACAGCTTACTCCATGACCCCAGGCAAGTAACTTAATCTCTCCTTCCTCATCTACAAACTAAATTAGAAAAGTACTTATCTCATTGTGTTGCAGTGAAGTCCAAATAATTTAATATTTGCAAAGCCACTTACAACAGTGTCTGCTATCTAGGAATGATGTTAGCAATTATTTATACTGTCCTTGCCCTCAAAGCACTTATAATCTAATTAATAGAATGCATAATAAATCATGTGAAATTGTATGATACCTATTGTAAGTGCAATAGAATTGCAGGAGACAACTAAAACAATATAATCAGCTATCAAAACCGGCATTTGGACTAGCTTTGCCAATATCAAATACTTTTGAGTCTTTGTGCCTCCCTCATGAACTCTCTTATGGTATTCCCTTTTTCCCCCAATTTTGTACTCACAGTTCCTTTGAAGCTTTGCTGCAAGTGGAACTCCATGTTCCATTCTGCCTTAGCAGAGTGCCCCAGCTTGATGGAACATTGAACAAATGCAGTGACTTATTCTCTGCCTCACTGGGACTCCCATGGAACAGCATGGCTAAATGCAAAATGCAAGTGTGTACAGACCATGATGCATGAGTGCAGAGGACTCTAGGCATATTTAAAACACAAAGAAAGATCATAGGCACACTTAGAGAAGCCTTGGGTCAGAGTGTGCTAGGAGCCTAGAGGACAAAGCCCTGGTCCCAGGTCCAAGTTGCTGGAAGACCCTGAACAATGTAATTATCCTCCTTTAGAATCTCAGTTGTCTAATCTATAAAATGGGCATAATGATACCTTCTCCACTATGTGACAAGGTTTGTCTGAGGGCAAAAAGTAGTGTCTGTGCAAATTCTTTGAAAACTGTAAAATGTAACAGAATTGTTTAGTGGTACCATAATGGCGTTTGGAGTCTAAAAGGAAAATAGAACAAAATCAAAAGTCAAAGCTAACAGGAATTTAAGAACATAAAGAAAAGAAGCAAGTCAAGTAATTATGCAGTATATTTGAAAATAAGCTGATAATTCTACCAAGTATTTGTCCACGTGATGGCTGTTTGACTCAATGAAGGTCACAGCAAGGAAGAAAAGTTAGCTTCCATTTAAACTAATGATTTAAGAAATAATGTTCAAACTTATTAATTAAAAAATTAAGGATATACCTATTGACTTAAGAAATACTGCATCGATACACAGGTATTAATGTTTTAGTGGAGCCTGATCCTATTTCAAATTGTAAAGGGTTAGCAAATATGTGAGAATATAAACACATTTTTATTTATTTATGGCCACTAATGACCTTCAACAGGGCAAAATGTTTTACTTCGACCAAACATTTAGGCATGCCCGAATATTATGTTCATGACTTTATTCACTTTCCTGACTGTGGTGATAATGTGCTCAATATTGTATTTATCTATAACATATGTTTTGGTCAGAAGAATCTTTATGATAATATTTGGAATAGCACCTGGCCCAGTGCAGGCCCTTAGAAAGCAAGCTATCAATAATATCTGCCAAGACACACGAGGACATCTGAGTACTGCAGGTGGGTAATGCCAGGGCATTACTGTGGGATCAGTGCACTATTCTACTTAAAGGGAGTTGACTGTGAAAATGTTTACATGTGGGCATTCTAATAGTAAGCCCATAGTCTTCCTTGCGTTCTCAAAGCGTTAAGAACTGATTTGTCAGAAAGGTAATAAGTAGGTGGCATCTGGTTGGGTTAAACTCCAAGGGCTTTCTAACAGGAAATATGTTTCTTGTCCTAGGTGTTAAAGTTTGAGCCTGGCCATTTCAGGAGGAGGGGCAGAGCAAAGACCATGGCTCTCGTTGACATCCAGTTGGATCACCATGAGCGGTGTGATTGTATCTGCAGCTCAAGACCACCTCGATAAAAGAATGTGCACATACTTACATTAAGCTTGAAAGAACCTTTAGTTTAAGGAGGGTGTGGTAAGAGACCCATTTTCCACCAGCAACCGAACTTACTACTAGCCTGCAATGCAATGAACACAAGTGGTTGCTGAGATTCAACCTAGCTTTGTTAGTGCCATGGCACTAACTGAATTGAAAGGTGTATCATCAACTTCTATATCCAAGAATATAGGATTGCATTTAATAATAGTGTCTGAGGATATATATACACAGCATAGATATGTATATCCATGTCTATGTGTAAATAGATCAAATGGTTTATTCAGTATATATAACAGGTACACCAGAGTTTACATATGGTTGAGTTATTTAAACCCTTAAAATCTTTTGACAAAACAAGGGATAGGAAATATATGAAACATGTCTTTAAAATTGTCAGAAGATGAATTTGTTTATTTTAAAATTTTGAATCACAAAACAATTTTGGATCTTGCTCTCTGAAAGAAATCATCTTGTACATTAAAAACCAAAAGATGTGCTTTTCTTATGTATACATCTTAACTGATTATATAAAAGAAAAAATATGATTTCTGGGAAAAAGACAAATACTTAGGCATTTTCCCACAAGTTGGACTACACACTTACCTATGTAGACAATAATAACCTGTCTCCAAAACCATGCCATCATAAGATAGGTGCTTTAGAAATTAAATCATTAAGTCTTCTTTTCATACATTTTGCTGAGGCATTCTAATCCATTTAACACCTGCCTCAAAAAAAATTCCTGAGAATCTTTATTATTATAATCCCATAAGAGACAACTTACAAGATGTAGCAGAATTTTGAATTTTTATTTTTCCAAAACCCCTCCACAAAAACAAATCCTTTCAAGAAAGGCATGGGAATTATGTATGAGGCTTTCAAAATGGTGTTCATTGGAAGATTTGGGTAGTTGAGAGTTTAAAAAGTGAGTATTGATACATTGATATAACTGGAAATTAGGTGGAATATTTGATAGGATCCATATTTAATAATGGATTCAAACTCTCCAAACTATGCCAATTAATTTTATGTATCTTGCATTTGTGTTCCTGTCTCTTTGATACAGAGACGTGGATTTATAATGGCATTCTATTTTTGGCAAGCCACCATGGATTATTTATAGCCTAAAAAGCTTTTGTATATCAGTAAAACAACCAAATTTTATTGATGCAAATTCCTAATCCTATACTTAATCACCATTCTGAATTTGGTTCTGACCCAAATGAAAGCAGATCTGGGGGTCTCTGGTTCTTTCTAAATCTGTGGGTCTTGTTCTGAGAACCCAACTGTGAATTATAGGAGTACAAGTTTGGCCCTGCTCTCCAGCTAGAAAACTGTGTTGCACTGGTTGTTGGTATTTAGAGTAATTTTTTCCTCCCTGGCTCCTTCATGTCTGTTTTAAAGGAGACTGACTCCAAGAGTAGGAAGTGATTCATCATTCTCCAAAGCAAGAGACGTAAGAGAGCGGCTCTGAAATCAAGTTCGCTCAGGGGCTGCTCACAGAGAACTACATTTTTCTTCCTGCCTTGAAAGTAAAAAAGAGCGCAGATTTCTTCTGTGAGTCTAGAGCCCTACTGCCTACAACAGTCTGGGTGAGAGGATGTGACAGGGCTAGTTAAGTCCCAGTGTCAGAAGAGTGGCCTAAATACACCTAGATTTCTAAGCATGGTGCTCTCAGGACCAAGTCCTCAACTACCCCTAAGTAGCTCAGTTCTTCCCAGCTCTTTCAGATGAAAGACCTCTGCTTATTGAAGATGTACCTTCTCAGACTTCCCTAAAAGTGCCTGATGTTTTTATTGAGGCAGTGAGTGGTAAAATTACTCTATTGTTCAAGTCCCTAAAATCCCACAAACACCCCAAGCAGATGCTAATAATCAGGAACTACTCTTCCCCTTCATGGCTACTTGTAAGTTTCCTGTGAAAACATTGGCTTCCTGTACCAAAATCAAAATGTGTGTTACATCACTCTAGCTTATACAGCTCACATCGTAGCTGTAAATATGAAAAATTAGAGTATTCTACCCAATTTTCAATAAAACCTTCCAGGCTGCAGTAACCAGGATGGTTTTCACTTAAAGCCCTATCTGTACTCTTTATTTATTAGCTGAAATGTAAGCAGGCATATTCACTCACTTTTCTTTGTCTTTCCTGAGAGTTTTTTATTAAAACTTCTCCCTTGGTTATCTGTTATCTATTGCACTTCCAGCATGTAGCCAATAAATCTGTTTCATTGCCATCAAAGGAATAAAAAGCTCACCATACAAATTACATTTCAAAAAAAACACTAATAAATCCACATTTCTGCATGGCTCACTCAACTGAAATAATGCCTTTCATTCAATATGTTCTTATAGGGCAGAACACTTTCATAAGTAGAGTTTTTAATGTTTTTTTTGTCATGTCAATAACATGCAGCTTTTTCCTCTCATAGAATTTTCTATAGCAAATGTAATATGCCTCTTATCTTCGTGAAAAATAAATATTGCTTTTGAATAAAACTACTCCATTATTTAGTACTCAATTGCAATTTTAAAAGATGTACAAGGTTACAAACTTACTTTCACAAATGCATCAAATTGTTTGGAATGACAAGATTGGGTGGTTTCTGAAGGCTTCGTTTTACGATAATGCTGAAAGAATGAGCACCTTGTTTCCCAACTACAGGTTTCTATTCTGTCCCTGATCTCCAGCTGCACAGGGAGGCAGGACCTGGGTTTTGTTTTGTTGCTGCTGTTGTTGCTTCTTCGTTTGACTGTTTCCCCATGGGTCTTTTAATGAATTATATTCTCCTCTGACATTCCTCTCCTAAGAGAGTCCACATCCTCTCTCTTCCTCGAGGCCTGAAATCAACATCACAGACTCATTTCCCTTTTGGTCGCTCTCACCCCTTTTCCCATCTAGATGGACACCCCACCTAGTGGGTCAGTGTTATCAGCTCAGGGGGGCCAGTTTAGGAGCTACACTTTTGTAATATTTAGTTCACAATTTGTCAAGGGCCACAGAACATAAAAAGAGCTTTTCTAGCTGTAAGAATTTTTGCTTTTGCTTGTAGCTTAGTCTTTATTATCATCCTGCTAGAGACAGGATAGCAGCTGCAATGTTGGGTAAAACTCTGCCACTTAAGTTTAATGATTTTAGGTTGTTTGGGGGATGGGGGTAGGGACATATGTATTCCATGACAAGCAAGAATCAATTTTATGATCAAAAATACCAGCTAATGTATGAGTATGGGGGAGGGATAGGGAAAGGATCAAATCATTCTGTGCATAAAAGCTAATTCAGATAACTTGGGTTTTTATGTAAAAAGTCATAATAGTTGTATATATAAACAGCATTTTAATGCAAATACATTAAGGATTTTATTTCATTTCCTGAAATGTTCATGTGTCCAGTTTTACTCTAAGACTAACTCAACAGATGTCCAAACTGTTCATATTCTCCTAGGGTCCTCTGGTACAACATTAAATTAAAATTCATAGGTTAGTATTCATGCCTGAAATCCTAGGAAATACAATTTTGTTTATTGACAGCCCTGATCAAATATGCCAGAAGATATTTATACTTCTCTGGTTTTATTGACATTTACTCAGATCCTGTTGTTTTTAAAGATCAAGTTAAAGACTGCACAGGCCTGCAAAACTTAACATAACACACTGGGATACCTCTCAGATACAACAATTAGACATCAACAACGGATAAGCAGCTAACCACTTAATTTAAGACTTTATGCTTGCTGTTCAAGTTATATTTCTGAATTTTGCAGACCAATTTGTATCATTTTTGAATAAATTTCATTTCCATAGAGATGTCTAAAAATTCTCAAGCAGATCACATTAGAAGAGAGTGGAGCTAAGTCCATAATAAAGGTTAATGGACTCAGTGCAGCAAGTTATGGGCCAAGAAATCTTCATTTTCTAACAAAATCATTTGACTTTCTAATTACTTTAAAACTGTTGAATACTGATTGCCAGGTTTAGTGGCCAGAAAGCAAATGTTAAAAACATTCTTGGATTCAATTTGCATTTTAAATAATACCTGCAATAGAAATTCTCTTTTAAGAACTAAAGTCTCTGGGTTATATTCTGTCACCTTTCTCTGGTTGAGGCCGTATTATAAATTCCTTCTCTTCAAGGTTTCTAGTCTTCGCTAGACTTTCGTTTTCTCCCTGTGACTCCCAAATTCCTTTCCTTTCTCACCAGCCTCTACCCACCAATCTCCAAGTCAAAGAAAATCAGAATTGATACCTGCTTTGGGAAGGCAGAGGAGGCAGATCACTTGCAAAGAGCAAATGCACAGTTTCGCAAATGAGCCATTAATAGGGTAACATTGCCAACTGTTAAGAAATCATTGCTTCTTGAGAGTCAAACACATCAAGTGAATATTTTCCAATATCATCCATTTTGGTGTAAACTTCAGAATATTGTGGTGGATATTTATTGACTTCTGTCAAAGGAAATTTAGCCACAGTCAATAATGGGGAAGACAGACTAAATTAAATGTTTCATTCATTCATTCATTCAACCACATATGCATGAAAGCCCACTATGCATCAGGCATGCTTGGAGACTCGAAACACAAGTAAGGTCCACGAGAGAGGACAATACTGGAGAAAGATGTTCCAGGTGGGATAAATGGAAAGAACAAAGATGCTGCAGCCAAAAATGCAAAAGGTGGGCGTGGGCAGTTCATAGGATATAGAGTAAAATGGCAGAAAGGAAAGGAAAGGAATCAGAAGTGGAACAATTAAGTGTGAAAAAGTAGATAAGCACCTGATTACACAAAGTCTTGCCCGGATAGCTAGCAAAGACGTCTCATCTTTTAGGAGGGAGGCCGTGGGGACTTCTGAGATCGTGAGGACTGGAAATGTCATAGAGCACCAGACAGAAAGTTAGAGGCCTTGGGCATAGTGACTCGCCTGCCACCTTCTGGACCTGTGTTTCCTCATTTACGAAATAAGATGTGTAAGATGTTCTAAAGAACCCATCCAGCAGAACAGTTCTGTAGTTCTGCATTTTGGAAAATGACAGTCTCAAGGAAGAATGGGGAAAGGGTGGGAGTCATGTGGCTCCTTGTTCTAGGGGTGAAACTGTCAATGGGAAAGAACCCAAACTCTGTAAAATAATTTAAAGAGGTTTATTCTGAGCCAAGTATGAGTGACCATGACCCAGAGTCACACCCAAGAAGGCTTGAGCAAGGGGTCTTGCGCTGTGGTTGGGTTACAGTTTGGTCTTACACATTTCAGGGAGACAGGAATTACAAGTAAAGTCATAAATCAGTACATGAAAGGTATACATTGGTTTGGTCCGAAAAGGCAGGACATCTTCAAGAGAGGGATTACAGGTTGTGGGTGGGTTTCAAGATTCTTTGATTTGTAATTGGTTAAAGAAATGAAGCTTTGTCTAAAGGTTTGGAATGTCTTAAGGTAAGGAAGTCTGTTAATCAGAGACAAGTCGCAGGACATAGACTAACAAGATCTGTTGAATAAATTGAAGACCTACAGGGTGGTTTAAGCTTTGTCTTGCATAGCCTTAGGCCTGTTAATGAGTTACAAAGTATATCTCCAAGAAGGAAAGGGGGCGTGAGGAGGTATGTTTGACCTCCCTTTTCATGGCCAGCAACTCAGCTTTAGGGTATTTCTGGGGTCCCCTTGGCCAAGAAGGGGTCCATTCAGTTGGCTGGGGGCATAGGATTTTATTTTAGTTCACAAGATAATAAGGAAGAAGTGAGACTTCAGAAATAGGAAGGTATATGTGGCCCCTGTGGTTGTGTAGGCTATGCATTGCAAATCTTTGCCAGGGAGCTATTTGCATGAACTAAGACTACAAGAAAGGTTAACAAGAGAATTCAAAGGTCTTAGCGAATGGGCAGTGCAGGGTTTGAGGTATCCTGGAGGAAAGGAATTTCAAGAGTATTCTCTGGGAGAAAAGGAGGGAGGCAGGAAGGGGAGGCCAATTTTGAGAGCTTATCTCTCAGAAGAGGAGCCAAGGCTTGTAATTAATGTTGGCTGAGAGTTATCCTTATAAGTGGCAAAGCTGAATTCATGAGAAGGTAAAGGACAGAACCTGAAGGACTTCCATAACAACAGAGAGGAGGAAAGAAGACTAAGTCACAAAGCTCACAAAATATGTTCCAAAAATTTGGTAAGTACTCACTGAGGGCCAGTTAAGGGCCCAATCCTGTGCTAGACACAACAGATTCACAGAAAAATAAAACAAACATTTTTCCTGCCCTTATCAAACCAGGGAAGGGAGGGTAGATAAATAACCCACGATATTTGTGAACAGTGGAAGCATAATATGGGATGACAATAAAAGGTAGAATCCAGATAGTGGATCAGGAGGCCTTCCCTGAGAAAGTGGCACTGCAGCAGGAACAGAAAGTTGAATAAATGTTAGATAGAAGGAAAGTGAAAGGAGAGTGTAGCATAAGAAATGAAAACAAAATTGGTGGCATAAGAAATGAAAACAAAAATTTTAGCTAGATTAAAGAAATATTTTGAATGTTGGATTGACCAGAGTTGGTGATGTATCAGACTGAGGCAAAGGAAGATGTCAAGGGTTTTTCCAAGGCTTCTGGCATGACAAACGGGGCAGATGGAGGTGCCATTTTATTGAGATGGGGACATGGGAAGAAGGAGAGATTTGGGGTAGATTAAGAATTCAGTGTGAGATATTAATGCCAAATGGCCTTTGACATGTCCAGTTGGAGATATCAAGTAGGCAGTTAGGTCTGTGGGTCTGGAGCTCAGAAGAGGGCTCTGAGAACAAGGTGTAAATTTAGGAGTCATCAACATCTGGTTATTTAAAGCCACAGGAGTGGTCCAGATCCTTAGGGGAGGGTGAAGGTTGACAGGGGAAAGGATCAAAGGGTAATTGCAAAAGTATCAAAATATCCTGAGTGCCCGAGGATGAACTTGTTTCAAGGGTCTGGGTGAATTTTATCAACTATTGCAGAGAAGATGTAGGAAACACCTACCGATTTGTCTGCCCAGAAACACTCCTCCCTGCCCCCACCTCACTCCTTTTCTGAGACACACCTCTTCATCTATAGCAGTACTGACCAGTAGAACTTTTTGCAATGATGGGAAATGTTTTATATCTGTGCTGTCCAAGACTGTAGCCACTGGCTACGTGTGGCTACTGGGCACTTGAAACGTGACTAGCTGAAGAGCTTTTTATTCATTTTTATTTAATTTTCATTTAAATGTAAATGTAAATAGCCCCACGTGACTCATGGCTACTGTATCAGACAATGCAGCTCTAGACTCTAGCTGTCGCCCACGGAGTTGTAGCCAGAATGACCACTTCATAGTACCATACACACATTAGCTGCAGCAAGGGGCACCTGAATCAAGCTTTCTCAGGATATATGGGCTTGAGAAGAGACTCAGACAGTCTCTTTGGTCATTTGGATGGTAGGATGCAAAAATCAATGCCTATTGGCAGCCATGTTCTTGCTATATAGAAAAAAAATCCAGAAAAAAATGAACTGTAAAGGGAGAGAGGGAAGAATGACATGAACATGCAGAAAGTAGATGAGTCCTGAGGGAGTCCCTCATTCCCATTGGTCCTGATGTCTGGCCAAATCCCTCTCTTTGGTTCTCTGAGAATGTCAAATGGTGGAGGTGTGAGTCAGATGGTAAGATACCTAGAGGGAACAACTGTGAGGGAATGGACGTGTTGAGTGGAAACCACTTTCTGGAGAAGTTGATTAGTGAGTGGAAGGAAAGAAATCCAGTCAGTCTTCCATATCCATGGATTCAACCAACAGCAGATCAAAGATACTCTTTAAAAATAAAACACAAACACAATGAAAAACAACAATACTACAATAAAAATAATACCAATACAAAACAACACAGCATAACAACTACTGTTTACATAGCATTTACATTGTATTAGGTATTATAAGCAATCTAGAGGTGATTTAAAGTATATGAGAGGATGGGCATATGTTATATGCAAATACTATACCATTTTATATAAGGGACTTGAGCATCCTGGTGTCTACAGGGGGTCCTGGAACCAATCCCCCATGGATACTAAGGGATGACTGTACCATCAATTCTTGTTATTTGTGGCAGTTGCATTCTATGAAGTCTCCACAACCACTGAATTAGCAAATACTGCACCAGTGCTCCTGGGAGAAATACAGGGTTAGGGTCCTGCAAGCCTCCGGTCATAACATTTTCACCAACTGATAAATACATAACTTTGTTTTATGTGTGCTTCTGGTTAAGAATTCCTTATTTAATATATGTCACTGATTCACTAATATTGAATTCATGGCTAACAGCACTGTGACTCATGCCCGAACCAAGCTTACCTAACACGTCTATTTTCTCCATAAGGTACATCATAGTCTTCTTGCACTTAAGAATACCAGACAGCACTTCAGTTCTACACCTGGGGGCCATTTTAAATGGCAAAATATCCAACAAAAAGCACAAAAACATGAAAAACACATCATTAGATAGACTATGAAAAAGACACTTCTTTGCAGTGTGAGAGCTGAAGCGAGAAGGCAGTGTCACCTTGTTCTACCTCAGCTGGGACCAGGAGCAATTCAGATTTTTCACAGCTTTGCTCATGTCTGCAAATGACTACAAAAAACATTGTGCATATTTATTTGGGGATACAAATGAATTTTGAGTAGGTAAATTTGCAAATATGGAAGCTGTGAATAATGGATATTGACTGTAATAATAGTGCCCATTTTACAAAGTGCAAGGAATTTTTCTGAAGCTTCCATATATATTTGATTTTCATAATAACCCAATGATAAATGGGTTTTATGAAAATGAAATAAATGAATATATACCAAAGCTTTTTATTAAAGAACAGTGCTATGATATTTATTATGCTTCATAAGGATGAAAAAGTGAAGCATAGAGAGTTCAGGTAACTCACCCAGGGTCAGCAAGTAGTCAACTCCAGACAGTGCCTCTTTAACTCACATTCTTGACCACATTGTCACACCATCTGTCTGAGTCATTGGATAGCAGGCAGAACTGGAGAATTTCCTAGGAAAGCCTTCTCACCTACAAGACAATTCCAAGCATGGCCCTTAAGGTCCTCATTGAACATTCTGGTCAAGCTTCATCCGTTTAATCAATATTAATTGAGAGTGATTCTAGGCACCAGGGACAATGAACAAGGCAAAGTTCTTGCCTTCATGGAATTTGCATCAAGATAGAAACAGAAAAAAAAAGACCCACGTATAGTTTCACATAATGATAAAGGCTGTAAGAAAAACAAAGCAAGTTAGAAAGGCAAAGGACGGCCTCTCTGAAGAGGCAACATTTTTACTGAGACCTAAAGGAAGCGAAGAAATAATGGGTAGAAATACCTTGGGGAAGGGCTCTCTAGGCAAAGGCAACAGCAAGTGCAAAGGCCCTGAAGTAGAACCGGGCCAGGGATGGTTCAAGGGATAGCAAGACGACCAGGCCGGAAGGGGCAAGAAACTTAATAGTGAGGAAAAAAAGCAAAAAAAGTAGGCAGGGCCAGTTTGTGTGGGGTCTCGTAGGTCATACTAAGAAGTTTGGACTCTGATATTGGGCAGTCCTTAGAGAGTTTTGAGCAGAAGAATGAAGTAATTTGACAAGTTGGTACGTGTTGTGTGGAGAATTGACTATAGGAGAGCACGCATAGAAGCTGAGAGGCCATTTACAGGCTCAGGAGGGGGAGGAGGCTTCCTCTAGGGAGGCTGCATGGAGGAAGTGAGAAGCAGGCAGCTTCAGGATATGTTTGAAAAGCTTTCAATGTACAGTGTAAGGGGAAGAGAGGAATCAAGAACATCTTCAAGGAGCCAGGCTGGACTCCTAGGTGAATGTTGGAGTCTTTTGCCTCAATGGGAAGACAGTGATAGCAAAAGAGTTGGGTAATAGGAGAATCCATAGTTTTCTTTAGACTCTCACAGTCTTTGATTAAATTCTAAATTATGGGGTTGGGTTTTTTTCTTCAAAAAAAAAGTTGATTTCTGGGTGTCCTTGGAAAGTTTGCCCTCAACACATAGGAATAAGTCACCTTGGGTATTCACTGAAACCCTCATTTCATTTAAAAAAAAAAGATACAGAACTCAGGACAATCAGCAAGGAAAAAATCAAACAACCCCATTAAAAAGTGGGCAAAGGACATGAACAGAAATTTTCAAAAGAAGATAGACTAATAGCCAAGAAACATATGAAAAAATGCTCAACATCTCTAATCGTCAGGGAAATGCAAATCAAAACCACAATGAGATATTGCTTAAAGAATGGCTGTTATCAAAAAGTCCCAAAACAACAAATGTTGGCGTGGATGCAGAGAGATAGGAACACTCATACACTGCTGGTGGTACTGCAAATTAGTACAACCTCTATTGAAAGTAATTTGGAGATACCTCAAAGAACTAAAAGTAGAACTACCATTTGATCCAGCAATCCCACTACTGGGTATTTACCCAAAGGAAAAAAAGACATTCTATAAAAAAGGCATCTGCACTCCAATGTTTATAGCAGCACAATGCACAATTGCAAAGATGTGGAAACAATCCAAGTGCCCATCAATACGTGAGTGCATCAATAAAATACAGTATACGTATACCATGGAGTACTACTCAGCCATTAAAAAACATGGTGAACTACCTGTTGTATTATCCTGGATGGAGCTGGAGCCCATTCTTCTAAGTGAAGTATCATAAGAATGGAAAAACAAACACCACATGTACTCACCATTAAATTGGTACTAATCAATCAACACCAAGGTGCACATATGGGAAGTAACCTTCACAGGGTGTCAGGCAGGTCGAGGGAGGTGGGGGAGGAGGGGAGGGGTGAATTCACACCTAACGGATGCAGTGAGCGCTGTCTGGAGGATGGGCATGCTTGTAGCTCTGACTCGGGCGGTGCAAAGGCAATTCAAATAACCAAAGCGTTTGTATTCCCATAATGCTCTGAAATTAAAAAAAAAAATTAAAAAAGAAAGAAAAAAGAAAAATAAAGAAACTCATTTTTCCCCAGTTAAACCTTATCCGAACACTAAATATAATTTTGTTTATTACATAAGTAAAAACTGAAGGCTTATATGACAGTTTGCTTGTCCCCATATACACACATGGCTAAATGAAGACACTTGAGTGTAATATACAGCTCTGATGGGAAATGGTGCACAAATTAGCTTTGCTGAGAAATACACTTGCACTCATCTAAAGCCTGCAGTGGAGAAAAGCCCAGACCAAATCAGCAAGTGTATTCATCAGGGGGGAATAAAGAGGAAATATTGTGGTCAACTCTTCACCCAAAAATGGGTTCAAAAACAAACTAAAAATAATTCTCTGAATTCCAATAACTCAGGCTCACCACCACCACATTAGGTGCTACAAGAACTAAAATCATTCCCTGTTTTATCCATAGGAGGAAACATTTTTCTCCAGCAGACATTTTAATGAAATATATGAGCCATTGCACAAGACTGGGACTAATATGACTTTCCTTTTTCTTGTCATAGAAATCAAAAACAGGGTAAAAACCACAGAGCTGTGAATATTATAGGTCTAAATTTGATCTTAATATAGAATAAAGGAAATGAGGCAAAGCTTAATCATCAACATGGTACTGTGTCTAGAATATATTTAGTGTTTTAATATGGCATCTTTTTTCATTAATGCACTCAACAATTATTTTTGAGAAAGAAACTATTATGTTACAGGCACTATACCGGGTGCTCAGAATGCACCTATGAATAATCCCATCTGAATTCTTGCCCTTGTTGTACTTATAGTCTAACACAAACACTGAGGGGTAGTAAAACATCAGTTATCTGAAGCAACTTTCAGAACCACTGAGCCCAGGGCCTCTGCATTCCCCTTGGAACAGGATTTCTCAAGCTCAGAGCTGTTGATATCTTGGGCTGCATAATTTTGTGTTGTAGGGGGCTGTCCTGTGCATTGTAGGACGCTTAGCAGCATCCCTGACCTCTACTTACTGGATGCCAGAGGCACTCCTTCCCCCATTAGTGACAATCAAAAAATGTTTCCACGCATTGCCAGATGCCCCCTGGGAGAAAAATTTATCCCCATGTGAGAACCGCTGACTTTGGAGGATGATATTAGCAATAAAATCCTATCTTCCTCTGAGGTCTCCCAATTTGTTCTACAAAGGTGCCTTTGCCAAGTGATATTGCCTAGAGAAGAATTTGAGGTTAATGTGGAGAGGCCAGCCAGTCAGGATGGGCTGAATTAGGCTTGAAAGACATCAGAATCCCCCAGTAAACTTTCAAAATACAAAGGCAATAACTTTCTGATGACACAAATATCAATTTCCAGAATATTCATTTATTCAATAAGAAAAAGTTATCAAGTGCCTGCTCCTCTATGTGCCAGGCACAATTATAGGTGCTGAGGATGGTGAATAAAACAGATCAAAATCCCTGTCCTTGTGTAGCTTATAGTGAGGGGAGGCAGACAAATAAGTAAAACATATATAGTATGTGAGAAGGAAATATGTGTATGGCTATAAATAAATAAAAGCAGGGAAAGGGGATCAGTAAAGGAGGCAAATTCAATTTTTGATAAGGTGGTCATCTAAAGTAAAGGCACAAATGACATAAGGGAAAAAGCCATGCAAGTATCTTTTAAAAGGGGTCAGGGGAGGATTGCAGACAGAGGGAACAGTAAGTGCAAAGGCCCTGAGGTAGGAGCTTGCTTGGTGTGGGGCTGGAATGGTGTAAGCTAGGTTGAGTGTTAGGAGATGAAGTTAGGAAGCTAGTAGGAGCCAGATTTTATTGAAACTTTTAGGCCATTGTAAGGTCTTTGGTTTTGACCACCAAAGATCTTCAGCAGTGGTCAATAAATATTTCCGGTTGTCCTTCCAGGCCTGCTTCCTATTTCCCTGACTACTTAAAGTTAGGTGTGGCCATGTGTGATAGATTGAGTTATTTGCTCTAACTGTGGCCAGGTGTGATAGATTGGGTTATTTTCCCCAATTCTTCACCTTTCCTTTGCATCCACATCCACGCCTGGCCTCACTGTAGGCAGAGGATACTTCTATACCGCTTGGCTGTGGTTTTGGCCATAGGACTTGCTTTGGCCAACAGGATGTAGGAAGGCATGATGCAAGTGAGGGCTTGAGATGTGCTTGCCCAGTGTGGTTTGCCTTCTTGAATTTCTGCCATCACCATGAAAACAACATGCCCTGGCCAGCCGGCTGAGCACAGGGAGGATGAGAAACATATTAAGCAGAGCTATCCCAGAGGACTCACAGCTTCAAGAAGATCACCCAGCCTAGTCCAGTCTAGGTTAGCTGACCCCAGCCAGATATATGACAAATGCTTATTGTTGCATGCCACTGAGATTTTTGTGGTGGTATGTTGCACAGTAACAAATTAGCTAATAATATAACAGTGGAAGTGAAATGTGTCAATTCCGGGTGGGAATGGAATCTTTAAAAGTCACTGTACATTTCCCCATACCCTTCCCCCTGCTGCAGAGAGGATGGAAGTGCAGGTCAAGGCAGAGCCTCTACCACCCTGGTTCCCTGAGTGACTGCATGGAGCACAGACCCTGATGACCCACACTAGACACATAGAGTAAGAAAGAAAAAAAAATCTGTGGTGTTAGCTGATGTTGTTGCTTCTGTTTCTGATACTGCAGCATGACCTAGTTTGGCTGATAAAAGAAGTCTCTATAGCATTTTGAGATGAGGAACGACATGATCTGGCAGATACGTAAACACCTCTGGCTATGTTAAGAATAGCCTGAAGGAGGTAGGGGCAGAGGCTAAGAGACAAATTAGAAGGTGGTTATTGCAACAATAATGCAGGCAAGAGAAGACAGTGGCTTGGAACACTGTGGTAGCAGTGGGGAAAGTAAACAGGGAGCAGATCCTGGATATATTTTGAAAATAGAGCTGCCAAGATTTGTTTATGGATGGACAGGATGTGAGAGAAAGGATTGAATCAAAGATGATTCCAAGGTTTAGGAGTTGAGAAAGGCCTGACAGAGTTGCCTTTAACTGAAATGGAGAATATTGTGGAAGGAAGAGGTTTGGCTGTGGAAAGATCTGGAACTTAATTTGGGGCATTTTAAGTTAATGGTGCCTGTTAACCATCTGTGTTAAAAAGACAAGTAAATAGTTGGATTTACAATGCAGGGTTCAAGGGAATTCTGGGATGGAGATGTGATTTGGCAGTTTGTTGGTATATGGAAATTGCATTTAAAGCCAGGAGATTGGAAGAAATCACAAAGGGAGTAAAAGTAGACAGAAAAGAGGCTCAAAGGTTGAGACTCCTTCATTAAGAGGTCAGGGAAAAGTGAGACACCAGCAGGGGTGGCCAGCGAGGTTGCAGAAAACCAGTTAGTATGAGGTATGTGCTGAGCATCTTACATCTGCTGGCAAGACGCTTTCTCCAACACTCTCCACCTGGCTGTCTATCCCAGGAGGCTGCTCTTAACGGAAATGGGTCCTGTTCCCTCCAGTTTCTGGTTGGGTTTGGCCAATGGGAAGGAGCCCAAACAGGAGATTAGAAAGAAGGGAATTAGATTAGATCAGTGGCTCTCAAAGTTTAGGGTGCATCAGAATCGCCTGCAAGGATTGTTAAGCAGCATGCTGGGCCCCTCTCCCACAGGTTCTGCTTCTTCTCTAACTCTTAGGTGAGCCTGGAGGATCTGCACGTTTAACAAGTTCGCAGGTGACACTGAGCCTGCTGCTCCAGGAACAACACTTTGAGAACCACTAGGTTAAGGTATTTATTCCCCTCATTCCCTCCCTGTGAGATTGTTTCAGCCTGGTTGTAACCCGCACAGAAAGTCACTGCTTCTCCCAAGTTGGCCTTCAGTACATGACTCTATTTCCTTTGGAATTTCAGTCATTTCTTCCTGCCCTCATCTTTTTAAAGGTGGTGATAACTCTCTTCCTGACGGCCCCAAGTTCCTGCCGGATTACCTATCCTTCCTCAACACTATACTTATACCTTGGTAATTAGTCTCTTTGTAAATAGACAGCACCCCCCCTGAATTATCCTAATTTGAGGGAGCCATCTGTGTCACTGACATAGGAGACCTGGAGATAAATGAATGAGCATTTTTCAAAAGCACATGTGACCATTTAGAAATGACTATTGACTCAGCATGTGGAAATCGTATATGGAATGTTGGAGACAAAAGCTGACTGGGGCACATTAGAGAAAGAATGGTAGGAAGTTTATATCTGCAAATTATCCCTGTTCCCATCCTAAAAAACATCCTAAGTAGTGTTTTAAGCAATGACTCTGAGGCCCCGAGTCATCAGATGGTTCAATTTACTAAGCATTTAACCAGATACTCAAGATACCTGTGAGCATCCTATGCCCCTCTATCCTCCTGGCATCACATCAATTCACAAGTCTTGTAAATCAATCTATTGCAGTGGTTCTCACATTGCAGGACACATCTCCTGGAGAGCTTGTTAAACCAACGTGCTGGGCCCCAGACCCACAGTTCTGATTCAGTGGATCTCCGATGGTAAAAGATGCAATTTGCACTTCTTACAAGTTCACAGGTGATGCTGATATTGCTGCCCATGGGACCACACTTTAGAAATCACTAATCTATAAGAGAGTTCATCTATCTTACCTTTCCTTTCCATCCCCAGCTAGTCCAGACCCTCACATCTGCCTGAATTACCTCCACATCCTCCAAACTAATCATCTCCCCGTGCCTAGCTGTGCCCCCCCAATCAGTCCCCTACAAGGCTTCCTAAGAGATCTTTCTAGGATACGTATTTGATTTTATTACTTCCTTGGTTAAAACACAAGGATCCATGCCATGGCCTTTAGCATCAGCTTCCATTCTCACCTCTCATTGTTTCTCACTCTTGACCGCACTCCAGGCCTGCTGAATTATTCATAGGTCCCTGAATACAATTTTGCTGCACACACAGCATTTTCCTATCTTTGAAAGGTCTTTCTTTCCTGTCAGTCTTATCCTCTCTTAATTCCCAGGCCAAGCAGATGCCTCTCCTCTGGGATCCCCCGGCATATACTAGTCACATAGCCCAGACCCTGTAGCCCACGGCATCCCAGTGTTGAGCCATCCTTCAGACTTGTGGGTGGACAGATCTCCTGGTCTTTGTCCCCAGTATCCAGTACCATGTCTGGCTCATAAGACAGCAAGCTCTGAACCACTATTGGTTGAATAATGAATGAAGGGTCCTGTGTTATGTCATAAAAGTGGACATTTTAGTAAGAATTTCAATAAGGTTTGAAGCACAAACCATTTTCTAGTTAACCTGCAATTAACTGGAAAAGTCAATGAACCATAACCATATATTCCCTGATTAATTCATATTTGAGCAAGCTAATAATGTCACAGGAGTAATAAAATAAAGAGAGGTGGATAAACCCAGATTATACCCTTAGACTTTGGAAATTCTCAGTAATGTGCTGTCAAAAATTAATATAGATATGTTGCATTCAGGATTCAATTTGACTAAACCTATAAATTCTGTGATACAGTTCTTTTTTTTTTCTTTTCATGTTGCAAAGGGATAATTTTATTGGAATAATTAAATAAAAACAAACTTTTAACTAACCATACTTTCTGAAGTTTATAAACTCATCAAAAAATTCCTGACTCTACACAAGTGTATATAGTAAACCATATCCCATCAAAATGACAGCCTCATTCCAGGATTTAACAACTTACAGACGTTGGGTCCTCACTAAGTCACTTTGTGGTGGAACTGGTCTTGGCAATCAAGGACATTGAATTTTTCTCCCCTTTGCATTGAACAAAATCACATTGAACAGAGGGATTAATTGACTAGTTTAAAGCTAGACAAGAAGTGAAGGGCAGAGCGGGACCAGAGGCACAGGGGATCTCAGTTCTGGTTCTGTGTATGGTCCACTTCCTCAGCACATGCCCTCATCATATGGCTATTGCACATCCTTATTCTCCAGACTTACATTAAATCCATAAAGTGAATTCATTGCCTGAATATATGCTTTGTCTGTAATTTCACAATAGAATTGGGAGGCACAAAAGCTAGAGAGCTTCTGAAAAATCTTGTGCCAGGGACCTCATGAAGCAATGGATGTAAAGGTCAGAAAATGAGACTCTCAAGACATAAGAATAAGATGAGTAGGAAAAGTCAAGCCTCAGGAATCAGATGGCTTATATGCTGGAGTTCTTTGGTTTTCTTTTAAGTGTGTCCATATCCCTGTCCGTGTCTCTGTGTGTGTGTGTGTGTTCTCTGACTTCACAGGCCAAGGGTGGGTCTCCTCACGTACTTGGGAAAGGTATTAAGGTAAATATTCAAAGTCACCTTTAGAAAATGCAAGAAGAACAATGAATGCTGATGTTGTTTATTTGTACAATAAAATATAGTTTCAAACCTCTCTTCAGAACTGCTAGGTTTAAGGAGTTTTTAAAATTATTTTGAATCCTTTAATCATTTTTCTTACCTGTTATGTGATTCATCACTGTTTCAAAGAAGATCCCTCTTCAAAACTCATCTTGTACAAATAGTTACAATTTTTCTGTGAGATAGTACTCACCATTTCAAGGAGAATAAACTACTCACCTTTCAGTAAAGCACAGGACAAGCTTCTCTCTCCAAGTAGAATATATTCTTAGGAACACTGTGCCTCTGTATTACTGATGAAATGCAGCCATGTTAAACTGTCAGTATTTTCATAGTCAACCAATCTCTCTTGCATAAAGATAGCTTAAAATTCTTATAAAAAGAGAAATATTCAATCTCCTCAAAATTATATATTTATCTGGAATCATTACCAAAATGTCTAAGCCCAAGCATTTAATTCGCAGAGAGGCTAAGGGTTGTGTTAAAATTCATCCGAGAAGAGCTGATGGCTAGAGACCAAGGGTGTGGGGGAGTTGGCAACTCATCAAGGAAAGTTGAGCTGTCCAGCTATTTAGGTGTCCTATCTGGAGAAGGAAATCATTGTTGGTAAAAAGTGAATTTGGTTTCTTAAAAAAAATAATTTGTACTCCTTTTATTATAAATGGGCTTATGAAAAACTTAAAATTGGTGAAGTAAAAAGTAGCTCCATTTAATATAAATTATGAGATGTAAGGTAGGTTTTGTCAATATAATTTCTATAGCACGTGTGCTTTTTTGGCCAGGTGAAAATTTGAGTCGGCACATTGGATGGTGATATTGAGGAGCATATGGAAGAGAGGATAGAAGGAGCTCTGGGCAAAGGGAAGGAAATGGGGGACTGAGTGAGGAGCTTGGGGCACAGACAGAAGACTGCTCTGCTAGGGACTGAGTATATTCCCCCCAAATTCACATGTTAAAGGCCTAATCCCCAGTGTGATAGAATTTGAAGATGGGACCTTTGGGAAATAATTAGGTCATGATGGTAGAATCCTTGTGAATGGTATTAGTGCCCTTATGTCTTGAGTTTGAGTTTCTATAATAATAGTGCCATAGACTGGATGACTTAAACAACAGAAATTCATCGCTCACAGTTCTGGAGGCAAGGAAGTCCAAGATCAAGGTACCAATTCAGTTCCTGGTAGAGGGCCTCTTCCTGCTTCACAGATAAACATCTTCGTGCTATGCGCTCACATAGCAAAGATAGAGATCATCTCTCTCATGTCTCTTCTTATAAAGGCATTAATCCCATTTATGAGAGCTCCACCCACATGACCTAATTATCTCCTAAAGGCTCCACCTTCAAATACTATCACATTGAGGATTAGGCTTCCACATATGAATTATGGAGGGACACACAAACATTCAGTCCATAACACCTTATAAGAAGAGATATGAAAGAGATGATCTCCCTGTCTCTGCCATGTGAGGACACAGCAAGAAGGTATCCATCTGCTAACCAGGAAGAGAGCCCTCACTAGATACCAAATCAGCCAGCACCTTGATCTTGGACTTCCTAGTCTCCAGAACTATGAGAAAGAAATGTTGGTTGTTTAAGCCACCCAGTCGATGGTATTCTGTTATAGCAGCCCAAACTGACTGAGACATGCCCCAAGTTAGGCTTTGGACAGCAACTGGGAGGAGAACAGTTTTGTTGTGAAGCCAAGCAGGAATCCAGAGCTCTGACAGACGGTCAGAAAGCAGTTTCCTTTTTATAGACCAGAGATGGTAAAAGATGGGGTAAGAATACCACAGACCAAGCCAGCAAAACAAAACAAAAATTGATTTTGGAGGGGCTAGGAAGGAAAGGAGGAAGTGGGGGCACTTCGGTGCTGCCTTAAGCTGAGCAGAACTGACAATGACCACATGAGACCCGTCATTTACCAAATTTCCCTCTGGCATGTACTCTGACCTGCCCGCAGATCTTAGTCAGATATTTTATGTGTTGTAAATAGATGTTGGTGAAAACAGTAAGTACAATTAAAAACGGGCAAGGAGAAAAACACATTCCTACCTCCTCTGGCCCCATTCCCAGGCAGTAGAGGTTTTCATGCAACAAGGAACATCGTGCCCATTCCCCCCACAGAGAGGACTGGCTGGACCGTGAGCTCCGCAATAGCGCCTTTTCCTTCACGACTAGTCAGAGAGGAGACTACTGTGCATAGCCTCTGTGAACAGCAGCCAAAAGCATTTAATACTAGTAATTATCACCATGGGCCATGCAATAAAAGCTAACATGTGTCAAGTATGTGCTAGGAACTGTTCTAAGTATTTCACATCATTAATTCCTTTAACCCTTATATAATAAAAACCTTATTCTTTTACTATGCCCAGTTTAAGATGAGAAAACTGGGAGATAGAAAAGTTTAAGTCACAAAGCTAAAAAGAGTTAAAGCCAGAACTTAAACTCAGGAGATCTGGTTTCAGGGCCTGTGCCTTTAACCACCCTATGTCATAGACCTTTGAGATGAGGCCGTTCCTCTGGTCTCTGTTGCTTACTTGGGGACTATGTCCAGTTGGATTTAGTACAGTAGAATGCAGACCAACATTGAAGGCCATAAACAATCCTCATGCATCCACAGTTTGCACATGCTGTTTTTAAGCCCAGCTCATGCACACTCCCCACTTCACACCTTCCAAAGTCTAGCTGAGGGCCACTTCCTCACAAAGTCTTCTTTGTCCTCCCTACTGCCACCTCCTGGATTGATCTTTCATTTGTGTTATCACAGTTTTCTCTAAAACCTTTACTTCCTATAGCAATCATGACATTTCATCCTAAGTATCCGTTCATTTATGTGACTCTTTTACTACTGTGCTCTGTGCCTTCGAGGGTAGAGAGCCTATCTTTTTTAACTTTGAATTCCTAATGCCTAATACAGTGTGTGACAAATAAAAGGTGCCCAATCAACAGAATTAATTAAGCAATCAATTAAATGTCCTGAAAATCATTGTCTTTCTTGGCACTTGATTCACTAGGATTGTATTTCACTATATGGACACTTTTTCTAGATGTCCATAGGAAGAATAAATGCAGGGGAATTTACCCCTTCCTGCTTGGAAGTTAGAGGACAAAAAAAAAATCAACTTATTTCAACTATGATAATGTTCTTCACCATTGAGTGTAATTACTTGTTCATATTTCTGCTGTGTAAACTCTCTTAAGACAGAACTATCCTTTTCTCTCTTGGTCACTACTGTGTCCCCAGGCCTGGTGCAGTGACTGGCATATGGGAGATGCTCGTGGCCACTTTAGGTGGAGTGCAGAATAACTCTGAACTGAGTCAGAGACCTGGGTTTACATCCTGACTCTGCTGTCAACTTTCCATAAAACCTTGGGAAAGCCTTACCCACTCTGGCCTCAGTTTTCTTCCCTTTAAAATAACAATCTATATCAAGAAAAGTATATTTTTCATTTTTGTTGGAAGATGTAGACATTTCATGTCTCTAAAGCTGTACATTCATGAGGCAGGTGGTTGTGGCAGAATGGTCAAAAGTACTTACTAGTCACTGGGCCAGGGTCAGTGAGGGGTGGCCCCTGCTGGCTGTATTGTCACTCCAGCTGTCATTGGAGGCAAATGTCAGCAGGGTACTCAGTGGAGAGCAGAGCTCGCAGCAGTAACTGGCTTAGGACCACAAAGATGATGGCCATCCATTGACTGAGGATGCCCTAAATTAGAAGATCTGTAAAGTCCTTTCCAGTTCTCAACATCTCTGAACCTGTAATATGTGCCCCCAAAATGAAAGATAAAAACAGATTGGAGGTAACTAGAATTCAAACACTCAAATGTTACTTCAAAGGGTGATGAGTAAACATGATGTCATTTCTACTTGTTCCAAACTCTCACTTTTTCATTTGAAGTCACACTAAGTTTAGGGCAAAGGGAAAAATTCCTACTTCTCTTGTTTGCATGTCACAGGTACAATTTACACAAAACTCAAAAAGCACAGGGACACTTTAGCCTTTTCTTTATTCTGCCTAAAACAGCAAGCTCAGAAGAGCTGAGGCTGGAAAAGCATTCTGGCACTGCTATGCAAACAAGAACACCAGGCTTCGCACTTGGAAGCTTCATATTCCTGTGAAGTGGAAATTTTTTGCTTTGAAAGCAGTGTTGAAAGATTGCAAGTGATGTAAGTGTGATGTCAACTATCTGTATTCCACTCATGTTTTCTCAAAAGATTCAGGACTTGAAGACCCATAACATGTTGAATAACCATAGTCAAAATGCTCAGCGGCTTCCTTTCCAGCTGCTCGGCACTGCAGCTGATATGCAGCCTCTGAATACAGCAGCAGTCATTGAGTCACCTCCACAGAGCTCTGAGATATCACAGCTGCAATTCTCTCCCACACCTCACATCCTCAGGAGGGGTGGGGGAAGCCATGGGGAAGTGACAAACCAGTCACAAGCTATTGAACACTAACACACAGCTGCAAGTTCTGCAGCCTAAGCAGCATCTGGTGCTATCCTTCATAAGGAGATTGTTGTTTTTATAAAGTGAATACAGTTCTTTGGGCATCGTTGACAGAAATTTAGGTACGAAATTTAGTGATCATGTTTTATTTAAGCATATTTCATTAAGTCCCCCTACTTTGTAAATATAGTACAAAATCTAAAATTTACGACTGCCTTGCAAAAGAGGCTGGTGTGTTAATAGAGAGCTATAGCTGTAACCGGGGGCATTATTGATTTTTAATTTGCGCATTTACTGTGGGAAATCTTGAGATTCCTATTGGTGTTCCAGGCAGCCAATATGTGTATGTTTCTTATGACCTGTGGGGACCAGGTGAAAAGGAATGTGGCACTTTGCTGTACTTGACTGCAGGTGCTGAAGAGCACAGCCTCCTGGTGCTGAGGGGACAGACCAGAGTGCAAGACCATATGGCACAATGCAGGCTGGATTCTCTAATGAAATTATGGAGGCGTATGAGAATGTCATTATTTTAAAGATGTGCAGCATTGCAACTTTCCTTAAGAACTCCTCAGAGACACTGCTCTTGAGAGAGTAAGACTGCAGTCTCGTCACAAACAGGTCTATTTGCTGAAGAGAGACCTTACAGGACCACACGATCAATGTGGATATTGGGAAGTATTTTGAACTGTAAGTGAACTCAGGGGCTATGACAGAGCAACCAGTAGAACAGGATAGCAAGAGCCATCCAAGGGGACAAGTTCAAGACATTAGTGGGTATCCAAGGAGAAAAGGCACACTTCAAGAACACCCAGACCCCATCTGCTTCAGAAATTTCCAGAAAGGGCTCCAGGCTTAGAACACTTCATTCTTATGGGGAAAATGCGTGTCAGCTCTTCTTCATTCTGAGCACCCCAGGGGAGAGTAGCAGTTGTGCCCCCAGAAAAAGGAAGATGGTAACTAGGAGGTTTGGGGATCTGAGAGCTTCCCGGAGTTGTAAGGGATGTGAACTGTAACAGCCCCATGAAATTCCTTGAGGGGGAAGGAGTGCAGAAGTTGATAAATGTCAGAATGATTTGGAGGTAGGCTAATGAGTCCTTTTTTATGTTAATGAAGTAGATATTCCAAAACAGATGAAACTTTAGAAAGTGTTTCAATATGGTTGATGAATCCTCTACTTAATAATATCTAATAATGCACACACAAAGGACATTTGAGAATGACATATATAGTATGTGAAAATGCCTAGCACTATGTCTGGACATAGTAGTTGCATCCCCCAACCAGTGTAAACCACTATCCAGAGTCACTTATTCCTATGAACAAAGCTCAAACCAAGGTTTTACACTGGACTGCACTAGGAAAACCCTATTCATGATCAGATGTATGCATTAGTCAACCAATTACAGTATCATGGTCCCTTATTTGCCAAATTCAGATTTTAACATGTCTAATAAACAGAACTGCTCTTGAAGTGTTTATAATTTCATTGGTATAGATCAGTGACTCTCAACACTGGTTCTACATGGGAATCACCTAAGCAATTTTGAAGAATACAGTACTTGTTCCAGACATTCTGATTGAAGTGGTCCAGTGAAGGCCCATGCACCCGTATTTTTAAAGCTCCTCAGGAAATTCTAGTGTGCAGCTATGTTTGAAAACCACTGGTGTAGCTCATTAGTCTCATTAGTCTCCCACTCTACAATTTCCTCTGTACTCCGCCATCAGAGGATTTTTCTCTTCAAAACACATCAAAGTTTTTCATTAAAAATCTTCAATAGTGTCCCATAGTGTGGTAAAATGAATTTAAATTCTAACCTGGCATTCAAGGACCTTAGAAATGTACTCCCAACCTATCTCTCCACTTTTATATTTTATTAAATACCATATTCCATGAAGCTATAGAATTCAACTAAATAAATCTGACCTTCTGCCAAAAAGCATGTGCATTTCAATGCCTCAACAATTGCCCCACACTACTCCTCTGCGAAGGTTGCCCTTCTTCTACTTTGTTGATCTAGCAAACTGTACTCATCTTTCAAGGTTCTACTTTAATGTCGATTTCCCAGCACTTCAGCAGATTTAAATGACTACATCCTCTCTGCCCTCTTAGTGCCGTGTACATACCATAATCAGTATCTTATTTTATTAGAGACTTATATGGCAGAGACAATGCTAAGTGGTCAACATGCTCTGTTTCATCTTTGTTTACCTGGACACACAGGAAGACTATATTTTCCACCCTCCTTTATTGCTGTGTTGGGATTATGTGCTGTCTTCTAGCCAATGGAGTGTAAATGCAAGTGATGAAAGCTATTCCCATACACAGCTGTTGAGAACATCCCTTGTGAATCTCCTATTCTTTCTTCCTTTACTGTGGCAATCTGAGATCAATGGTAAATTTCTTATGTTTAGGGACTGTGTCTTAATCACCTTTGCATTCCCAGGAACTAGTAATGTTTCTAATCCTATAGTAGGTGCTCAATGAACATTTATTAATTGATGCCAATATCTACTAAAAGAAAAGTAAGTGCAATTAGGAGTTTATAAACAAAGCTGAAAGCTGATTGCTGCTGGAAAGGCAGGACACAGCCCAATAAACAGGGAATGCAATACACCAAGAAATAGAAAACTGTATCAAAAAGGTCAGTGTATCCTGTGGAAATACAGCTGGCATACTGTGGAGGTCAGCATGACATTTGTCTTCAGAGCAAGCTAACAGGCTATGGAATAGTTTTATAATGATGATGATGATCAACATTATAATTTCTTACATTGCTTAATATTCTACATGTTTTCAACATATGTTATTACCTATTATCTAATTTGATCCAGAAAACAATGCAGAGATAGTTGGAGCAGGTATTATGATTTCTATTTCAGATAATGAAATTGAAGTGCAGTGAGATTAAGTATTTGCTCAAGGTCACACCTTGAGTAGTAGCAGAATTAGAGCTTAGTTTTCCTAATTAGGAACCCAAAGCCCTTTCCCCTGGGCAGTAGGCTGTCTGGTACTATGCACTACCTCAGGACTTGGACCTGTCATCTCTCTGTCATCCATGTGCATGTAGGATTTTCAGTCATCAACAGTAAAAGCTTAGCAAGAGGCCAGTTCACCAGCATCTACTTCAATTATACTGCTTAGTCAATCCCCGAGGCTGTTATTGTTCCTGCAATGGGCCCATCTCTGTGGTTAATGGAAATGGCCAGGTAGATAGAGAAGGCATCTGGACTTAATAAAGCACTCGGAGCAGCAGATATAGTGCAAAATAGGAAATCATTGTAGCTTCCAGGACTCCCTGGTGTAGCACAATCACAAACAGGGAGTTTTGATTATGTAAGAGTTTTGGTAAGCCTGTAAGACAGAGGTTAAACCAAAAATTCCATGAGGCTAGATTTACCACGTAGAAGGTGGGCCTGGGCCCCATTTCCAGCAAGTCGATGGGAGAGGTGAGATCGTATCAGGGATGAATGAGACAAAGGTTATAGGTTCAGTTTCTTTTCACAGATGATCTTAGAGATAGACCACTTCATGAGGATGGAGGATTCTGGTCAACCCAGGTCTTTCACGTAGAAGCAATTCAGAGCCTATACTCTGACCAGGGTGGTCTATTTCATATGAGGAGGCTGGAAAAGACATATTTTGCATTCCAAGAGATTCTTTCTGTTTTTTCCTCTCCAGAGCTGGCTGTACTTTGGTTTAGTACCTAATACATTAAACTTAAAGAAATACTACAATACTGAAGCTGTCTGCCTATGTCTTCAAATTCTTCTACAATTTAGTAAGTAAAGCAGCATTGTAATAATAACATTAACTACTATGTATTACAATAAAATACTGTGTGCCAACTGAATTATATTTATTACCATCTGCAAGTTAGATGTTATTTCCATATGATATATGAAAGAACACAAGCACCAAAAATGTAGCTATGGTCACCAAGTTAGAAAGGGAAGCTTTCCAAGCCCCTATTTTTTCAAAAGAAGAAGAAGAAGAAAAAAAAAGCATAGGAAGATAGGAAGAGAGAAAGAATGGGGAATTTGTGCAATTTTAAGCACATGTTATATGCAAGAGACTTCCTTTACATTATACCAGATCCTCCCCAGCTACTTCTTTAAGCCTCCAGCTTCTTTTTGAGCTTTTTCTCTTGCCGCCTTGATATCTAACTGAGGGACCCTCCAACCAGCCTCTTATTCTTCTCAGGATTCACGGCACAGGAACAGATGTCTAGGGCCTGGGTACCATGTCTTTGTCCCAGAGAGCTGAGGTCATGTCTCATGCTACTCAAGGCTTAGGGACTTTATCTGTCTAATTCACCTACATGGTGGGTTAAAAAGGCCATTGTAGGCTGGCCCAAGACTTGAACTACCATGGGTTATACTGTTTCTATGGGAAAAAAGTTTCAAATGCCAAATAAGTGACTAACAAGTAAATTTGGGGGACTTCTCCATTCATAAATTTGAAAAAGCCTATGTAAATATGTCAAGAGTATACATTTCTTTCTACCTTAATGAAAATTTAAGGGAATGATCACTGCATGAATACTGCTCAGAGTTAGGAAATTTAAAGATTTCCATGAGCTTTTATTGCTCACATGAGAGTGATGTGATTTTCCTAAGACCTACAAAATAGTGATATTATTAAAGAGTTTTATCACAAGCAAAATTTCCATAAACTACTCTCTCCTTAACTAACACTTTTTTATAGAGTCTAATTTGTTGAGGCTTCAGTTCTTTTTTCTGGCTTTTTTTTTTTTTTTTTTTTTTGAGACAAGAGTCTTGCTCAGTCGCCCTGGCTGGACTACAGTGCCATCATCACAGGTCACTGCAACCTCAAACTCCTGTGTTCTAGGGATCCTCCTGCCTCAGCCTTCCAAGTAGCTGGGACTACAGGGGTATGTCAGTGTGCCCAGCTAATTTTTTCTGTTTTTAGTAAAGACAGGATCTCGCTCTTGCTCAGGCTGGTCTTGGAGTTCTGAGCTCAAGGGGTCCTCCCACCTTGGCCTCCCAGAATGGTAGGATTACAGGCATGAGCCACTGCACCCAGCCTTTTCTGGCTTTAAACAAAGAAAATGAGTACAAATATCCCCATCACCCCAGACCACACAGGAAATACTCCCGCCGGGCTTGGGCCTGAGTGCTCTGCCATGCTGTGCAAGCAGTGAAGATGTGAGGTCTCTGCTGCACTCAGGTGTCTGATGGTGCAAAGGTAGGAAAATGGGGGAAAGAGGGAGAGACCCAGGGAGGAGTCTGAATTATCAGCTGCGAGGATGACACTCTTGAATTTAATCCCAAGTGTTTCTTGAGTGCCTGCTCTGTGGTCTCTCCTGTACACTGGAAAAAGTGCAGCCAAGTCACTGTGCAGTGTAAAAAGTGGAAAAAGCTCATCATTCCTGACAAAAATTTATATTCTAAAATGAATGAATGGAAATCTGCTGTTCTCAAGGCCTACATCATTTCTCATGTGACTTTCATAATGTGAACATTTTTCTGAGCCAAATGATGCTGGTTATTTAAAGTTACAATTTTTGGGGGGTGCAACATGTGTCCTCAACTCAAGCCAAGTACTTCATTCTAGTTTCCAGTTAAAAAAAAAAAAAAAAGAAAAAAAACAGGAGAAACTGCCATGTCGAACTTATTGAGGGATTTTGTGTCAGTTCAACATTTCTAAGAAATGCTGTGCATAGTTTCCACCTTACATGCTGTCTTTAAAACCTAACTCCTATATAAAATGTGACTCTGCTTTGCCTGGTTTGAAGATTAGATTCACAAGCCAAATCCCAATTCAGACATTTCCTAGTTGAGTTATCAGGAAACATACATAAAATTAAAAATCTGTCATTTTTTTGCTTCTGCGTGCTTATGTTTCATTGCCATGTTTCACTATGGTTTGCAATCATTTTTGTCTTTGTGTTGCAGACAACGAGCACACAACTGCCTGGAACATCAGGGATTCAAACACCCAGGTTAGAAGATGATGTGGGATCCCTCAGGTAAAAAAAAGTGCAAGGGAAGGTGAGAGTATGTAGATTCACTTTTTTGTGAGTCTTTTTTTGAAAAAAATGTGGAAGGAGTTTGGCAAAGCATGACTGAGCAACATAAAGACAGAGAATTGATTTTAGATTTTAACAATGAGCCTGAGCAAGTAGAAATGCGATACTAAAGCAGGCAATGGGTGTACTGTAGGACTTTGACATGAGGAGCAAAATGATGAAAATGGTGTTCAACCAAGCAGCAAGTTTCTATGAAGCATGAACCATGTGACAACAGCAGCAACAAAAGGTCACATGGAATTTACAATCTAGTGGTATCCAATGAGTCTTCCACACGTCCAAACTTGTGAACCGGATGATACGAAGGAAAAAGCTGAACCATGCATTAAGGACTATAATAGAATAAGGCATCATGGAAAGAGACTGGCTGGCTTGTATGTATAAATAAATTAAAATAGGGAGAGATGGGATGCCAGATGCTATAACCAGGTGAGGTGAAAAGGACTTAAAATAAAAGGGTGGTTTTGGAGAAGGAGAGAAGGAACAAGTAGACTGGAATATAAGGGGGGGGAATCACAATTTAAAGATGAATTGGACATAAGAACAAAGAAGAAAGAGGATTCCAAGAGACTCAATCAATGTGAGTGAGCCCCATGGAAATCAGTGAAATACATGCCACGAGAAAAGGAGCAAGTTATAGAAATGTAGGACATAGTGTTTAGGAAATCATTAATCCGCATTATCACAAATAACATCAAGCTGTCCATGGGCAGTGAGGATTTGTTGGCAAGATACATCCAGGAGTGCTCAGTGAGACCATGTCTGTATAATCTGTATCCAGCCATCTGTGCAGATAATAATTGCTTCCAGAGTTCAGGGTAAGGAAAAGTCATTAGGGATCAGGAAAATCATAAAAATCTTCTAGGAAAATGTGGGATTAAGCTTGACTTCAAGGATGAGTGTAATTTGAATAGGTAGAATGGAAGTTGGAAAAACATTTCCAAATTATAGGAGGAATTATAAGAACAATGGTCCAGAAGTGGTAAAATACAAGAACTGTTCAAGATGGTTGGCAACAATATGTAGAAGACTGAAAGTGGACCCACACCTCTCACCTCTCACAAAAATCAATTCACAATGGATAACAGATCTAAACCTAAGACATGAAACCATAAGAATTCTCGAAGAAAACGTTGGAAAAACTCTTATGGACATTGGCCTAGGCAAAGAATTTATGAAGAAGACCCCCAAAGCAATCACAGCAGCAACAAAAATAAATACATGGGACCTGATCAAATTGAAAACCTTCTGCACAGCCAAGGAAACTATCACTAGAGTGAACAGACAACCTACAGAATGGGAGAAAATATTTGCATGCTACACCTCTGATAAAGGGCTTATAACCAGAATCTATACAGAACTTAGGAAAATCAATAAGAAAAAATCAAACAACCCTATTAAAAAATGGGCAAAGGACATGAACAAAAACTTTTCCAAAGAAGACAGAATGATGGCCAGCAAACATATAAAAAAGTGCTCAACTTCTCTAATCATCAGGGAAATGCAAATCAAAACCACAATGAGATATCACTTAACTCCAGTGAGATTGGCTCATATCAAAAATCCCCAAATAACAAATGTTGGCGGGGATGTGGACAGGTAGGAACACTCATACACTGCTGGTGGGACTGCAAATTAGTACAACCTCTATGGAAAAGAATATGGAGATACCTCAAAGAATTAAAAGTAGAATTACCATTTGACCCAGCAATCCCACTACTGGGTATTTATCCAAAAGAAAAAAAGACATTTTATAATAAAGACATCTGCTCTCGAATGTTCATAGCAGCACAATTCACAATTGCAAAGTTGTGGAAACAACCCAGGTGCCCATCAATACACGAGTGGATCAATAAAATGTGGTATATGTATACCATGGAGTATTACTCAGCAATAAGGAACAGTAGTGAATTAACACATCTGGTGTTGTCCTGGTCGGAGCTGGAGCCCATTCTTCGAAGCGAAGTGTCACAGGATTGGAAAAACAAGCATCACTGGTACTCACCATCAAACTGGTACTAACTGATGAACACTTACATCACACGGGGCAATAACATTCATCAGAGGGCGGGCGGGCGGGCGGGAGGGGGGTGGAAGGGATGGGAAAAACTCTCGCTGAATGGATGTGGGGAGCACAGTTTGGGAGACGACCACGATTGTGGCTCTGACACGGGCAGAACAGGGGCAATGTGTATGGCCAAAATGTTGTACCCCCATGATATTCTGAAATTAAAAAAATAAATTATAAAAAAAAAAAAAAAGATGGTTGGCAACAGAAAAGACCCCGTATAGCTAAAGCAACTTAAGCAAAAAGACCAAATTGGGAGGCATCAATTTACCAGACTTCAAGCTATGCTGCAAGGCTATAGTAACCAAAACAGCATGGTACTGGCATAAAAACAGAGACATAGACCAATGGAACAGGACTGAGAACCCAGATATAAAACCATCCTCATATAGCCATCAGATCTTTGACAAAGTAGACAAAAACATACACTGGGGGAAAGAATCCCTATTCAATAAATGGTGCTGGGAAAATTGGATAGCCAAATGTAGAAGCCCAGAACAGAATCTGCACCTCTCACCTCTCACAAAAATCAACTCCTGATGGATAACAGATTTAAACCTAAGGCATGAAACCATAAGAATTCTAGAAGAAAATGTTGGAAAAACTCTTATAGACATTGGCCTAGGCAAAGAATTCATGAAAAAGACCCCAAAAGCAATCACAACATCAACAAAAATAAATAAATGGGACCTGATCAAATTATAAAGCTTCTGCACAGCCAAAGAAACTATCACTAGAGTGAATAGACAGACAACCTACAGAATTAGAGAAAATATTTGCATGCTATATATCTGATAAAAGGCCGATAACTAGACTCTATATAGAACTCAGGAAAATCAGCAAGAAAAAATCAAACAATCCCATTAAAAAGTGGGCAAAGAACATGAACAGAAAGTTTTCAAAAGAAGGTAGGCTAATGACCAAGAAACATATGAAAAAATGCTCAATCTAATCATCAGGGATATGCAAATCAAAACCATAATGAGGTATCACTTAACTCCAGTGAGATTGTCTTATATCAAAAAGTCCCAAAACAACAAATGTTGGTGTGGATGCGGAGAGATAGAAACACTCCTGTCTCTCTGCATATCTCTCATATGCAGTGTATCTCTCATACACTGCTGGTGGGACTGAAAACTAGTACAACCTCTATGGAAATTAATATGGAGATACCTCAAAGAACTAAAAGTAGAACTACCATTTAATCCGACAAGGTCACTACTGGGCATCTACCCAAAGGAAAAAAAGATATTCTATAATAAAGACATCTGTACTTGAACGTTTATAGCAGCACAATTCACAATTGCAAAGATGTAGAAACAACCCAAGGGGCCTATCAATCCATGAGTGGATTAATAAAATGTGGTATATGTATACCATGGAGTACTACTCAGCCACAAAAAACAATGGTGAACTAACACCTCTTGTATTATCCTGGATGGAGCTGGAGCCCATCCTCCTAAGTGAAGTATCACAAGAATGGAAAAACAAGCACCACATATATTCACCATCAAATCGGTACTAATTGATCAACACTTAGGTGTACATATGAAAGTAACATTCATCAGGTGTCAGGCAGGGGGAGGGGGGAGAAAGGGGTGGGTATATTCACACTTAATGGGTGTGGTGTGCACTGTCTGGGGGAGGGGCACGCTTGTAACTCTGACTCAGGCAGTGCAAAGGCAGTATAAGTAACCTAAACATTTGTACCCCTGTAATATTCTGAAATTTAAAAAAAAAAGATGGTTGGCAAATTTATAGACCAGCTTTCCATGTGGAAAGTTTCTAAGAAGGAGGAGAAGAATACAAGATTGCTAGAATACTTTGTGTAATGGACTGAATGTTTGTGCCACCCCCCAAATTTATATATTGAACCCCTAACCCCCAGTGTGGCTGTATTTGGAGATGGGACCCCTAAAGATGTAATTGAGGTTAAAAGAGGTCATAAGGGCGGGGCCCTGATCCAACAGGATTAGTGTCCTTATAAGAAGAGACACCAGAGAACTCTCTCTGTCTCCGCATGCAAGTACCAAAAGAAGGTCATGTGAGTACACAGTGAGAAGGCAGCTGTCTGCAACCCAAGGCGAGAGCCTTCAGCAGACTCTAACTGTGCTGGCACTTTGACTTTGCACTTTCTAGCCTCTAGAATTGTGAGAAAATAAATTTCTGTTGTTTTAGCCACCCAATCTGTGGCATTTTGTTCTAGAAGCCCGACCAGACTGGTATAGACGTTGGTATCAGGTTACATTAATGGCAGACAAAGGAATTTGGAATGGGTGAGCCATTGGAGATTTTTGAGAGGGGTGCAAAATAATGAACGTTTTGTTGGAGGAGATCAACAGGTAAGTCAGGTAGAAGGGACATGCTGTGGTGAAATGGAAAACAATGAAATTTGGCATTTGCAGACCTAGGTTCAAATTCTGACCTGCCAAGTATTAGGTGTGTAATTTTGAGTGTTCTACACAATTAACCTTTCTGGGCCTTGATAACTTTCTAGTTAAGTAGACATGTAATATGTACCTCTCGGGACATGGAAAGAAATGCCTGGCACAATGCAGGCCTGCAATGGAGAGTCGAATGAATAGATCGGAGGGAGAGAGTCTTGAAGTAGGGATTCTTCAAGAAAGTTGTTTCAATAATCCATGTGTAATCCTGGATTATTATTTCACCAGAAAGAAAGGAAAAATAGGGATAGATGGGAGAGAAGGGGGGAAAATGACAGAATTTGGCCGTTTATTGGACTGAGTAAGGGAAGTATGGAGATGAAGTCCCAGTTGATTACAAGTGCTGTACGGAATGCTACTGTCTACTGTCAGAAATCAGGGTATGCAACAGAGTGGAAATATACTGAATTTGGCTTTAGGCAGAATCCATCAGAGATATGTAAGAAACTTGAAATTTTCCATATTTCTAGTTCAGTTTAACCTCTGTTACAGTTTTTTTTTTAATGACAGCTCTTTTGTTTGACTTTTCCACCATCAGAGATTTGGATTCCATCATTCCTTCTCCTAAATTGGCCAGGAGAGGAGCTGAAGGCAGAACAGAGAGATAAATTTATCCAAGACTGGTAGAAGTCCTTTTATACTTGCTGCTGAAGAAAAGCAATTGCAATTGTTTTGTGACCTTTGGTAACAATTGCTCTGCATTTTGTGAATCAAGACTGGTTTTGCACATCAGCATAGGTGAAAGCCAATTGCCCAAGAGCTGAGATTGATGTTCTATCAAAATTAAACAGCTTTTCTGGAGAAAGAGTCTGTGGCAGAGCATCACAGGTGCTGATAAAATGGTTGCTTTTTCCCTGCCCCTAAGGTGACAGTGCAAAGGTGTTCCTTTGTGCACACTGTGAGATGATAACGAAACTCAGTATTCATATGGTAGCTTCCTGCCAAAGAGTTCATAGTATTTATTAACAATGTCCTTTTGCTCCATACCCTCTCTAGGGCTCCGTGGAGAGTAATGATTCTTAAGAGACACATCCAAAAACCTCACAGAGAGACAAAGTGTAGGCTGTATTATCAAGGACAGATTAACCATTCTTTTTTTTTTTTTTTCATTTTAATAGCTTTAGGGGGTACAAGTTGAATTCTGTTACATGTATATATTGTATAGTGAAGTCTGGGCTTTTAGTGTACCCATCACCCGAATAGTGTATATTGTACCCAAGAGGTAATTTTTCATCCCTCACTACCTCCCACCCTCCCCTCTTTTAAGTCTCCAGTGTCCATTATATCACTTTGTGTGTCCTTGCAAAGCCATAACTTAGCTCCCACTTATAAGTGAGAAAATGAGGCATTTAGTTTTCTTTTCCTGAGTTACTTCACTTAGGATAATGGCCTCCGGTTCCATCCAAGCTGCTGCAAAAGACTTTATTTCATTCTTTGTTATTGCTGAGTAGTGCTCCATGGGATACATACACCACATTTTCTTTACCAACTCATCAGTTGATGGGCACTTAGGTTGATTCTTTATCTTTACAATTGTGAATTTTGATGAGATAAACATATCAGTACCAGTGTCTTTTTGATAAAATGACTTCTTTTCCTGTTGGGTATATACCCAGTAGTGGGATTGCAGGATCGACTGGTAGGTCTACTTTTAGTTCTTTGAGAAATCTCCATACTGTTCTCCACAGAGGTTGTACTAATTTACATTCCCATCAACAGTGTGTAAGTGTTCCCTTTTCACCACATCCATTCCAACATTCATTATTTTTCAACTTTTTAGTGATAGCCATTCTAATTGGAGTAAGATGATATCTCGTGTGGTTTTTAATTTGCATTTTTCTGATGATTAGTGATGTTGAGCATTTTTTTCATATGTTTCTTGGCCATTGTATATGTTCTTTTGAAAAATGCCTGTTCATGTCATTTGCCCACTTTTTAATACGGTTGTTCTCAGACCATTCTTGATTCACTTATGTTGAGTCTGAAGTGATTGTGACATTACAGTTTGAAGACTGCTCTGAAGTTCACAAGTTACATTCACATACATAATCTTAGAGTTCAGAGTGGGGTTTTGATGCCCATCTCCTGTCATTGACTCCATCTCTCCCTGGGGTCCTAACCCAAAGAGCTGGACACACAAGAAACAATTGCCAAATGCAATGCAAAATACCATTTTATTAACAAAATATGTGCAGAAACACATGATCTCTGGAAGTCTGAATAGAGGGTCTCATTTCTCCTCCCTTGAATTTAAGTTAGTCAGGTTTGCAGAGTAGATCTACTGTGACATGCCTTCCCAGTTTCAGAGGGAGAAGTAGGAATGGAGGTAGGTAGCTCTGATTGGGTCTTCCCAGGAAAATAATATACAAGTTTGGCTTTTCTTTAAGACATTGAATAAAATGTTATATGAGTTTTCATAGTGAGTCTACTTAAAATATAATCCTAAACTTGAATTTCTTTGAACTGCCACAACATTTTGATCGTTCATGTAATGCCACATCCTCTTTGGGCTTAGAAGTAAGACCCATTTGTTCCTTCTCCATAGGTTTGTAAGGTTTGGAGCTGGGAAAAGGCCTAGCTTGGGCTGGGGACTAACATAACTGTGGAGTGTGGTGATCAGAAACGCAAATTTTAGTGTCCTAAGGAAAAAAATTAGCAAACGGTTTAACCAGGCCAACATAACCATCAAGAGTTCTAATATGGTGCAGTTGCAGGCGAGGTACCAGGCACTCAGGGAGGCAGGTTGCAGCATGGAGACTCTGAGGACTCCTGTGGTTTAGAACAGAATTCAGCCTGTGGGGGAGGGAGCTGGAGACAGCCAGGCTGTGAGCCAGGGCCGTGAGCAAGTGGGTGTAGTTGAGGGCAGAGCTCCAGTCTCAGGGAAAAAACTGGGGTGCCCATCAGCAAACCATGGCCCAAGCAACAATTGGGCCATAGTAGTGGGGATGAGGGAAAATTCCAAGGCTGGGTCAGTAAACATGTACTGAGGGCTCAGCCTAAGGACACTGGCAGCAAAACTAACTCTGGTGATGGGCCTGAGGCTTCAGATTTGTACTTAGACCAGATCAGTTCTGGAACTCTATAGGGAAAGATAGAACAGATCCATTCGTCACACACTGTACAGAATCACTGGTATTTATGTGGGCTGGGGGTTCCCACCAGCGCTTAAGCTATGTTTCCCACTGGGATTCAAAAACATCTGGTCATTTTGGTGAACTGGTGGAAAAAGACCATTAGAAACTTATTTGTATCCAGAGCCAAGGAACCAGGGAGCAAACTCATTCTATGAAAAGAAAATTGAGGCATTGAGTTCTGCCCATTCTCAAAGCCTTAGACAGAGTTGTAACAGGGTGGCAGTGGTGGGTAGGTATTCCGCTTTCAGCATGGTTTCTGTCACTGGGATTTGCCTCCTGTCCTTGTCCCTTTGAGGACTTATGTCTTATGTCTGAGTAAAAACATCAAAGCAAGTTTATTCTAAGATATTGAACCAAATGAAACACTGCTTTGTATCACTGTAATAAAATAACATCCAAGTGGGGAGAGGGGCAGTCTGTGAGCCTGTGATGCTTTCTGTCCCTAGAGAATACTGCCACTCACTTGCACGCCAGAGGACTGAGGCATGCGAACAAATGGAGCCCACTGTCTGTGAGCACAGCCTGCAGCCTCGCTCCCCTCCACACATTTCACACTCTGCTGCCAGAGTTATCTTTCTAGAACAGTGCTTCTCAAAGCATGGTCTCCAAAACACCTGCATAGGATTCATTAGGTGCTGGTTTAAAAAATCTGTTCAATGGACCTCAAACAAGGCCTAGAGAATAGCAAAATCTAGGTGGACATCCTGAGAATCGGCATTTTTATCAACTATTAAGTGATTCTTGTGTGCACTCAAGTTTGAGAACCACTATTCTAGAATTTGGATTTCGCCAGTATGTTGCTCTCATGCTTAAATACTTTAAATGGGTTTCAGTCATCTGTAAAATAAATTCTAACTGGCAAAAATGACCTTCTAGGTTGCTTACAACTGGGCACACCCTGCTGCCTTTACAGTCTTTTTTTCCCCTGGCTTGTGGGTTGTACTGCTCAGCCACACTGAGAAATTTCCTCTTCCTGGAGCACATTCTTTTTGTCAGGCCTCTCTGGGCTACTTCTGACATAAGTTTTTCTTCCTTTGTTTTCTTAGAGAAAAATCTTCCCTCACTTCCTACTACTTCTTAAAGACTAAAACTAATATATCACCCCCTCTGTGAGTTTTCTTAACAACTCTAAGTGAAATTAGTCACTATTCTTTCTCACTATGATGGTTAATTTTATGTGTCAACTTGGCTAGGCTATGGTACCCAGGCGTTTGGTCAAACACTAGTCTAGATATTGCTGTGAAGGTATTTGTGGATGGGATTAACATTTACAATCAGTTGACTTTAAGGAAAGCAGACTACTCTCCATAATGTGAATGATCCTTGTCCAATTCGTTGAAGGCCTTAAAAGCAAAGACTGAGGTTTCCTGAAAAAGAAGGCATTCTGCTTCAAGACTGCAACGTAGAAACCTGACTGAGTTAACATCCTGCCAGGCTGCCCTACAGATTTCAGACTTGGCAGCCCCCACTCACATGGGAGCCAATTCCTTAAAATCTCTCTCGCTCTCTCTCACCATATATATGGTTCTGTGCTACTTGTTCTGTGTCCTCTCTCTCACCTGTAGGGACAGTTCAACTGTGCCAGGGGCTTCAAAGTTTTGGTTTTCAGTGTTTCATAGGAAAGTGTCTCTTGAACAAGGTGAACTTCATTTCAGGATATTGTCATTGTTCCCTCTCTGCCACATAAATACAGGCTGACAGATTGAACTTACCTTTGATTGCGAAGTCAAAGTGGTGACTTGCTATTTAACCTTTTGTTTGGAGTGTGGATCATCTCAGAATGAAAGGTTTGTACTTCCCAAGTGGCATTTTAATCAGAGGTGATTGTGAAATGAATGTGAATTTCATTCTTCTGTTGAGAATCCCCTAACCAGCTGCTGTGCACAATAATATCTTATACCTGATAGTACTTCATATTGTAGGAAGCCCTTTTATATACAGTAGTAGGGGCTCAATAAATGTTAGCTACTCTTTTTCTTTAATCCTGACAACAAACCTGAAAGGTGGTTATTGATGTCAAATTGCAAAGGCAGCTCAGAAAGGACAAGGGGAACGTTCAAGGTCACAAAGCTAGTAATTCAAGGATATAGGAACAGTCATGCTTTGCTTAACAACAAGGATACATTCTGAGAAATGTGTTGTTACATGAAATGTATGGCGATTTCATGGTCATGTGAACGTCATAGAATGTACTTAAACAAACCTAGATAATGTAGCCTACTACATACTCAGGCTATATGGTCTATCCTATTGCTTCTAGACTACAAACCTGTCCAGCATATTACTGTATGACATACTATAGGCAGTTGACACAATGGTATTTGTTTATCTAAACATATCTAAACATAGAAAATGTACAGTAAAAATACGGTATGAAAGATTAAAAAATGGTACACCTGTGTAGGGTGCTTACCATAAATGGAGTTTGCAGGATTGTAATAACACTTAACTTAAAACACAATACATTGTACAGCTGTATGAAAATATTTTCTTCATTTATATCCTTATTCTATAAGTTTTTTTCTATTTTTTAATTTTTTTTTTTTACTTTTTAAACTTTTTTGTTAAAAACACACATAAGCCTAGGTCTGCACAGGGCCAGGATCATTAACATCACTGTCTTCCAGCCTCACATCTTGTCCAACTTGCAGATCTTCAGAGGCAATGACATACAGGGAGCTGTCATCTTCTATGATAACAGTGCCTTCTTCTAGAATACCTTCTGAAGGACCTACCTGAGGCTGTTTTACAGTTATCTTTTTTTTTAATAAGTAGAAAAAATACACTCTAGAACAACAATAAAAAGTATAGGATAGCAAATACATAAACCAGTAACACAGTCATTTATTGTTATTATCAGGTACTATGTACTGTACAAAACTGTATCGCTATACTTTTATGTGACTGGCCATGCATTAGGTTTGTTTACATCAGCATCACCACAAACACATGAGTAATGTGTTGTGCTGCAACATTATGATGGCTACTATGAGGTCACTAGGTGATAGGAATTTTTTCAGCTCCATTATAATATTACGGGACCACCATTATGTATGTGATCTGTCATTGACCAAAACATAATTATGTGGTGCATGACTGCATATGTGTATGTATATAATAATAGCTACTGTTTATTATTAAGTGCTCATTGTATGCCAATTGTTTACCAAGAGTTTTATGTGCATTATGTCTTTTAATTCTTGCAAGAACCTCATGAGATAAGCACTAAAATTATTCTCATTTTACATCTGCAGAAATTAATGCTAAAAGATGGTAAGTAACTTGCCCGAAGTTGCACAGCTAGTGAAATGATGGAGCCAGATTTTAACCCTGGCTCCATCTGAATCCAGAGCCCATGTGCTTAACTGCTACCTTCTACTGCTTTTTTACCTACGAAAGTATACGTCTGTGTGTGCGTGCACATGAATGTTTGTATGTGCACATTGTATGTTACCATGTTTCAAAAAGAAATAAAACAGTTCACACAATAAGGGGCACAGAAGTTGAATTAAGCCCCTGTACTTGTCATTACACTAGCCTTCCTGGGTGCTTGTGTCTGTCACTTTAACCCACAGGCTTTTTACGTCAACACCAGTTTTCAATTAGCTCTGATGATTGGGGCCAGGGAGAACACAGGTCACTGAAATCTAAAACTAATCCCTAAAACATATTTTCTACAATATCCTGTGTTAAAAATCTCCTGCCAGGGCTGTTTAGTATAGTCTCGGAGCCGGGTCCAGATCGACCTCATTTCCCTTCCTGTCCTTCCTGGATCAGAGGTTCAGACAACACTCAGATGACCAAGGCTAGGCAACAGGAGGGAAGGCTGAGGGGAGGGTCTTGGGGGAGAAAGAAACTTTAATGCCATACACAAGAGACTGAATCACTGGGGATTTATTGGCTCCTTTATGTACATTTTTTAAAGTCTAAGAGCAGGGGTGACAGGGATGCGGGGAGAAGGCATGAATGAGTGGCAAGTGATGTTCGAATGACCCAGGGTAGGATTTTGTGCTTTATACACATTGGATGCATGTTTGATGAATGAATGACTTACTGAACGAATGCAGGATTAGAACTTGTTTAACCTCAACTGACCTTTTGCATATATGCCATACCTTGACTTAAATGAACAATTCTTGGAACCTATATCTCCCAGTCTCCTGAAAGGGAGTATAATGAACAGGAATTGTGTGGAGGACTTTTGTCATTTTTTTGACAGTCTAGCATTAACTTTCCATTCCTATTAGCACCTGATATCTCTTAGTAATTCCACATTATGTGCAGTTCTTGTAGTGAACAAGTGCCCTTCTCACCAGAGGAAGGCGTCTTCAGTTCAGCCAGTCTGACTCACTCTCCTATAACCGTGAATGGCATGGGGTCGCATAGCTGGTTGAGGTCGTCTTCTCGTAGCAGCAGCAGATGACCTTGTGTCTGCTTCATGGTCTTTGCTATGGTGTCTGCTGCCAACTTCCAGAGTACCCTTGGTATCTACCATCTTCTCAGTCTGGGATTCCAGTCTCCTCCTAGTTCTGTGAGACCTGATTACCCTTCCAATATATTCCCTTTTTGGCTTAAGATTCCCAGGCATTTTCTATAGATTGCAATCAAGAACCCTGATGATACAAATCTTATGAATCATTTGAAAATAATGAGCAGTGAAAAAAAAAATGGCTGTGTATTTAACCCTTCCTGGTACAAAGCCATAAAAGCCACAGCATAGAATACAGAGTCCAATATTTTTTTTTTACGTGCTCCCCCAGCTCTGCCAGACACAATCTACTCAATTAAGTACAGCACTGAAATCAGTATACGATGCACTCACATAGAAACAGCAGGGGTTCAGCTTGGGAGCCCAAGAGTATAATTTCCATTGCTAGAAAACTATATAGCTTATTGACTCAGAAATTGGAAAATGTTTATTTGCTGTTGAAATTAGAACACAATTTAACAGAAAAGACTTGCCACAGAAATCTGCAAGCTCTCTACTCAGTGATGACCTCCCATAAACAATTCCTTTAAGGTTTAATGAGCGATTTGTGTTAGGGCAAGCTCAAGAGCAGGTTTTGTGTGGGCAAATACTCCCATCAGTCCTCTGGGACCTACGTGAACAGACAGCCGGTATTAGGAGAATCCCTCTTGTTAAATTGATGACACTTCCATGAGCCATCAGGGAACCAGGTAATTGTAACACTATTTCTGGCCTAAGTTCCAATCACTGCTGCTTCAAAGCAAGAATGAGAAAGATGTCTTCAGTTTTTTTAATTGAATTGTATTATCTGTGCTATAGGACAGGAGTAGGAAAAAGAAAGAATTAAGATCACAACCGAATTTTTACCACCAGATTTAGTCTCAGTGTCACTTAATGAAATTATGTACGTATTTAAGAGTATAAAGTGTTAGGCCTCCTTCTCCCCACTTCCTCTCCACCTTCTGCTTTCAGGTGTCTGAGTCATCAGCCTTGGAAATGTAGAGCAGTTGTTGTAGTTGAATGTGTCACCAGAACAAGGTCACAGTGGAGTGGAGAGGGGGAGAAGGGAAGCAAGGGAAGGTGTGAAAGGTCAAGTTCAAAGTGGGAAAGGGGACTCAAGACAGGGATCTGTGCCAATTAATTGCTTCTCAGTTCCAAATCCATTTATTACTAGCTTCTGTGATAATGAAAACTGACCCTTTATTAAGCAAAAAATTTCCTTTTTGCAAAGAGCACAGATTCCACTTTGTTAGCAGAGGGCACAGGGGGGAGGGAGATGTTGCAGAGGAAGGACTTCTCTTTCTGATTCTGGAGCATTGCTGTTTTGATTCTTTCTTGCTCCTACCACACACTGCCGGTGATGTGTGTGAGGAATGCCAGTGGCTCTCTTCCCCAGCCACTTTCCTGGAGCGATCAAAGTCCCTTGGCCAGTCTGCAATCCTGGCCCTGACCCTGGCCAGTTGACACTTTGCCGTGGCCCTCTCGATGCGGACAACAGGCATCCCAGGCCTCAGGTTGCCCTTCCGGTGAGGGGCTCTCACCTGATTCCTTCTGTCTACCCCCAGTCCTGGCCTCAGCCAGCCCCACCTGAGAGGTTGTCAGTTGTCTCCTGCTTGCCTGGTACAGTAGCTCCACCCCGATCCCACCATCATCCATGGTTTCACTTTCCCAGGTTTTGGTTACCCAGGGTCAAGCATGGTCCAGAAATATTAAATGGAAAATTCCAGAAATAAACAATTCATAGGTTTTAAATTGCATACCATTCTGAGTAGGTTGATGAAATCTCATGCCTTCCTGCTCCAATCTGCTCTGGATGTGCATCATCACTTTGTCCAGTATGTCCATGCTGTAGATACTGCACACCCATTAGTCACTCAGGACTATCTCGGTTATCAGATTGACTGTTGCTGTATCACAGTGCTTGTGTTCAGGTCATTGGTTTACTTGATAATGGTCCCAGAGTATAAGAGTAGTGATGCTGGCAGTTAGGATTTGCCAAAGAGAAGCTGTAAAGTGCTTCCTATAAGGCTTCCCTTCCAAATTTTTCCTTCTGTCTCTTAGACCTAAGGTATTCTTTAGAGTTCTATTTACATATCTGTAGCTTCTCATAGTTACTCCCCTGTTATTATGAATAATGCTTTATTTTAACTTTCCTTGTGTGGTTTCTGTCTTCCACTTGGAAGCCAACTCATAAAGAATTGGTAGTGGGAGTAATCCCACAAAAATAGTATTTAGGAGTTGGTTTGATCATGCCCTTGGGCTGAAATACAGCACTGAGCTCCTTGACAATGGGAAATAGGATACTAGTAATCCGCTGCAAACAGTGGCATTATAACTAATCAAGCTATAATCTGTGGTTGATAGCGATGAAGTGCCAATGGAAACAAGTGCTATAGGATTCCAAGTGGTTGCTGCACTTGACTTTTATGGCAGTAATGATGACTACAAGGACTATGATTTGGGATTGATTTTTTAAATGCACTTAAGTACTTACGAAAAGAAAATGACATGATCAGGTCCTTTAACTTTTAGGTTAAGTCACTATCTGAGAACTAGAGAATTTCCATGACAGCCTTGAAAGAATCTCCTTTTTCTTGTAGCCACAGGACTAATATTGCTGAAAATAAAGTGCAACCATTTAATTGTATGGATTGCTGAATTACAACAGTTAAATTTAAAGTTTCACCAAGTTTCTCATGTGAAATTTAGGACATTTATTAGGAAAGAACCTAGAATGGGGACATCTGGTTGGACTCAGATAAAACTCACAATTGGGAATTCCTGTGCTATTTTGAGCCTCCCTTACCAAGGGACTTAAATTCCTCTCTGGTGTCTGAGGAGATAGACTACCTTGCTTAAAAATTCTGTGATAACCTCACCTAAGGCAGAATCCTTGAAAATGGATGCTCATTCCCCTCAAGATACACCACAACCACACTCTGCTGGCACTAGACTCATAACTAGGGTCAAATCTCACCATGTTCCAAGGGGCCAGGACACACTATAACCCAAAAGAAAATAGTTGACATACAAAATGCATTGCAAGACTTTACTATTGAATATGGAAAGAAACTCAGGGAACATGTGCAGGAGTGAATTCTAAGGGTATTAGAACAAGTGGCAGCACTTAGCCAGAAAAACAAGGTGGGAATGTTTACCATAAAGGACAGCAGAGAAGTACCAGTAATCAAAATGCTTTGACCCTCAAGAATATTTGGCAGTGGGCTAATTGATCATGGTGTCCCAAGAAATTAGATAGGTAATCTACTAGAGTGTTTTTTGACTGATATAATAAACTATAGATATGGAGCCAAAACATGACTTGAGTCACCACATTGAAGAGTCATGGACTATCCTTGGGTTTCCAGATCTTAGTCAATTCACAGACCCAGAGCCTCTTAATTGAAGGGGAGGCCAAATAACCTTGAGGAAGAACCCTGTGCCATTGTTGCAAGTACTTACTATATACATAATCCTGTGGCCATTTATTACAGTGAGAATGCACTGGGGAATAGGAAATAATCAGACCTTTGGGGGATTATCAGATAATAGGTATGAATTAATTATTATTCCTGGGGATGCAAAATCCCACTATGGCCTGACAGTTAAAGTGGGAATTACAGTGATCAAATAATAGATGGAGTCTTACTTCAAATACGACTTATGGTGGGCTCAGATTGTCCCCATATGGGCTCTGTGACCATAGGGGTAGGGTCATTATGGGAGGACGGACTAAGTGAAAGCCCCTGGAACATTTTTTCACTCTTAAGATAGTCAACTAGAAACAATACCTCATCCCTAAAGAAATTGCAGAGATTAATGCCTCTATCACAATTTAAAAATAGCAGGGGTGGTGATACCTATCACATTCCCATATAACTCACCAGTTAGTTAGGCCTATGATAAAGTCAGATATATATTGGAGGATGACCAGAGACAACTGTGAACTTAATCAGATGGTGGCTCTAATTGCTGCTGATATTCCAGATATATTATCTTTACTGGAACAAATCAACATGAACTCTGGCACTTGGTATGCAGCTATTGACCTGACCAATGCCGTTTTCTCCATACCAATTTGTGAGGAACACAAAATGAACTTTGCTTTTACCTAGCAGGGCGAGCATTATACACTTACAATCCTGCATCAGAGGCCCATCAGTTCATCTCTGAGCCTGCAGAGATCTCGATTGTCTTATTCCACAAAACCTCTCACTGGCCCACCATATCAATGACATTATGTTCATCAGATCTGATGAACACTAATTAGCAAGTGCTCTAGATACTTTAGTAAGACGTATGCAAAATAAAGGGTGTGAGGTAAACCCCACAAAACATAAGTGCCTGAAACCTCAGTGAAGTTCTGGTGGTTCACTGGTATACAGCCTGTCAAGATTTTCCTTCCAGGATGAAAGAAGAATTGCTTCACCTCATATTACCTACCGTGCAAAATAGGCACAATGCTTGGTAAGACTTTTTGGATTTGGGAGGCAACTTGTACTACATTTGAGTGTGCTACTTCAGCCCAACCTTGGAGTCACCTGTAATGCTGCCAGTTTCAAGTTTAGGTTGCAGAACAAGCCAAGCTACCACATGGGTCCTTATAATCCAACAGATCCAATGATACTTGAAGTGACCATGACAAATAAGGATGTTGTGTGAAGCTTCTTGCAAGGACCAACAGGAAAATAACAACAGATATTTCTAAGATGTAGGAGCAAATCTATGCTATCTTCTGAAAATAACTTTTCTCCTTTTGAAAAACAGCTTCTGACTTGCTGCTGGGCCTTGGTAGAAACTGAATGCCTAAACATGGGATATCAGGTGGCCATGAGATCTGAGCTTATCCTCATAAACTGAGTATTGTCTGACCTTCTTATTCATAAGGGTGGATGTCTGCAGCAACAGTCTAACATGAAATTAAAATGGCATATAAAATACTGATCTCAGGCAGGTCTTAAAAGTAGAAGTAAGCAAGTTGCTCAGACTCCTTCAACACCAATTCTATTGCATTGCCTCCTCTACTTCAATCAATGCTTATGGCCTCTGGGGGTATTTCCTGTACCCAACTGACTGGAGGAAGAAGAATCTCAAGCCAGATGGGTTTGTATGATATGATGGCACCAACAAAAAGAAGACAACTGCATCCCTACAGGCTCTGGATGGCAGTGCTGAAAGAAAATCCTCTGAGTGGGCAGGACTTTGAATAGCACATTTGGTTTCTCATCATGTCTGGAGTGAGAGATGGACAAAAGTGTAGATGCTCACTAACTCTTGGGCAGTTGCTAAATTTGGCAGGATTGTCCGAGATTGAAAAGGGACAGGATTGGAAAGTAGATGGCAAGAGGTTTAACACATTGACTGCCACACTGAAAATTTTTTTTTTTTCCTTGGGGCCACAATGTTTTATTATGGAAATAGAATAAAAATTTCGAAAACAAAATGATCCTTTCTAATTTAATGAAAAATTTGTTATTTTTTATTGTTTTTTGTGTGTGAGTTATATGCAGCTTTAAAAATAGTTCTCACTGCTCCTAAGGTGCTCCCAAGAGACATGTGAGTTACATATGCTTCACGAGGTCCTGGGCTCAAAACTAGCATGAATTAAATACAACTCACATGGCAGTTAATGTGTTAGGGAAGAGTTATGCTGATGGACCTCTCATAATGGAACAGACTGAAGATATTTATGTCTCATGTGAATCCTCAACAAAGAGCATGTAGCACAGAAGAGACTCTTAAAAATAATGTGGATAAAATAGCATGCTCTAACAATATCAGTTAGCCTTTTTCCAGTCATACTAGCTCATGTTCAACAGGACAATGAACAAAATGGTCATGATAGCAAGGACAGGGGCAGTCAAGAACATAGATTTCCCCTTACCAAGACCAACCTGGCTAATGCCACTGCCTAATTTGCCAACAGCAAAAACCAAAATAGAGCCGCCAATATGGCACCATTCCCCAGGGTGACCAGCCAGTCATGTGGTGGCAGGTTGATTACATTTGATCTGTTATATCATGGAAGGGACAAAGATTCATCTTCACTGGAATAGACTTATATATTCCAGAATTGCTTTCCTCTACCCATAATGTTTCTGTTAGCATCATCACTCATAGACTCAGAGAATGCCTTATCTACTGTCATAGAATTATGCATAGCATTGCATCTAATGAAGGAAATCATTTCATAGCAAAGTAAGTGCAGCAGTGAGCTTATGTCTGTGGCATTAACTGATTTTACCACATACCACGTCACCTGGAAGCAGCTGTACTCACTGAATGTTGTATTGCTTATGTACAACTCAATTACTGCACAGGTTGGGAAACACCCTGAAATTATGGTATTTTGTTTATAGGGTACAGTATGTGCTTCAAATCACAGACCAGTATATGATACTGTCTCCCCCATAGCCAGAACACATGCTCCAGGAATCAAGATGTAAGGATGCCTCTTTTCACTATTATATTTAATAACCCCCTTACAGGATTTTTTCCCTGTGAGTTTGGAGGTCTTTGCACCTAAAGAGGGAATACTTCCACTGGGGGACAATGGTATTTCCATTCAATTGGAAGGTGAGACTTTCATCTGGCCATTTTGGGCTCCTTTTGCCACTTGAACAAACAAGCAAAAAGGAGTAACTCAGTGTAATTACCGATCCAGAATATCAAGAGGAAAATGGAGTTACTGCTACACGTTAAGGTCAAAGAGGATTTTGTTGGAAACCCAGTGGACTCTCTGGAGTGCCTCTTAGTACTTGCATGTTTGACAAAATAAGTTAATGAAAACTACAGCAACAAAGAAAAGGCAGGTTAATTGACAATCCAGATGCTTTGGGAATTAACATTTGGGTCATTCTACCAGGTAAATAATCCCAACCAACTGAGATTCTGGCTGAGAAAGGGGGAAATACAGAACTGGTGTTAAAATAAGAAATAATTAAATATCAACTAGAGCCTTGTAACCAATTACAGGAATAAGAACTGTAGTAGCTTTGTGTGTTTTCTCTTTGTTATATGCATTTATTTGTATGCTAACCAGTCTCTTCTCTCTTGTTTGCCGAGTTTTTGTTTTATATGCAAGCTGTTGTGGATTAACTTTATAAATTTTACTCTCTTTAGGTAAGAGAACTTTCAGTGGGATTGTAATGGAATTTGGGAGACATTAATATAGCTAGTGATGGATGCAATGACTGTTACAACTATACATCTCCTTATTTTTGGGAAAGGGTGAGAATTCTTCACTTGCAAGAAGGATAGCTGTATCTTATTAGGGTGGAAATACAGAGTTATTTAATTGTGGTATGGAAGTTCAAATGTGTGTTGAGGGTGAATATAGAATCTGAGTTGTCAAAGGAGTGGACTGTGACATTAATCAATTTATTGCTTCTCATCTCCAAATCTACTGGGCATTCCCTGCTCTGTGATAATGGAGCTGGACCCTTTAAGCATTTCTATTTCACAGCAAGCATGATGTTAGGCTTTATCAGTAGAGTGTACTGGAGGGATATTGCAGGACAAAGGAGCTTCTTGTCTTGGTTCTGGGGTGAGGTTGTGTTATATTTTTCCTGCTTCTACCACACGGCTTCCAGAAGTGGACAAAGGAAAAATCCAATGGTGCTCTACTTCAGCTGTTTGGCCAGAGCATGCAGTTCCTTACAAGTTCACATCCTTTGCCCTGGCCCAGTGACCACCTCATTACGGCCCTCTCCACAGACCCCATACACCCTAGGTCTCACACTACACTGCTGGAAAATAGTCTCTCAATACCCTGAGTCAGTAAATTGTGTATTGCTTAGATAAATGGACTATCCTCTGGGCCCCTCTGAGGAATTTATCTGGCTGGTGAGTTTTCCATCTTTACATGGTAAATACCTCCAGCATGTTCTTTTCTCTGAGCCTTTTGTTCACTTATTCTATAGTCATGTCGCCATATTAGTTCTGGCATTTCCACTTCACTTAGTGTGTGCCATTACTTTTTCCAAGCTTTCAAAAGCCATTCTAGCAGCATGTTAGCACTATCTCCTAAGGCCCTTACTAGGGTGGTAAGCCCTATATTATGAGAGAGTGCACTAATATCAATAAACTCCCTTATCCAACTCTATATTCCATCCCCCTTAATCTAGAACACTCAAGATCTAGTTCCATACAATTTTTCCAGTTCCTGCCAGAGGGTATTATCTAAATTCTACAACCCCTTCAGTATATAGTCCTATCTTCCCTAAGCAGGCTGAGCACATGCCCAGTAGGCTGTGCCCAGATTTGACTCTTTTTATTAGTCTGGTTTCCAGGATGACATAAGTGACCTTTATCTTCTAAGGCACCTGCCTCATCTGAGGCATTGTATTATCTTTAAGTAAAGAAGAGATCACTATCTTCTACCAACTGTGAGTGCATTGCTCCTGTATGCCCAGTGCACTCAGGAGAGTCTGGCAATTCAAATTTCTCAAATACATCTACCCAGATATCCTTGTCCCAAGTCTCAAGGTCCCACTCATTCCCTATTAGACTTCTTGTACATTCTACTACTAAGTGGAACTTAAGCCTAAGCCTGATCTTGGGTCTAATCCTCCAACCACAGGAGATCCTTAAATGCTGCCCAGGAGTCCTCTCCAACCTTCACATTGTGTCTTGAATTGATGACTTGGCACTCTGAGCCTATTATTATATCTCTTTAATTAATCACTGGTACTCAGCATCAACCATCAAATTCCATGGTTCTTCTGGGTAGCATTTCCTTCATATGCCTCCAGCACCATAAGTATTGCATCAGCCAGTTCATTTTCTTCCACCAAAATGCTATTCTGGTTAACCATCAAGCAGAGTTTTAACAACTGCACTGCCACAGCATTCCAGGGGCTGTTCATTCTCCACTACATCCTCACTAGCGATGGGGGTCTTGTTGTCAGATAGCCAGTGAATCATCGATCTCCAAAACCCTGCTTAGAGGCTACTTCCTAGTGCGATTTCTGATAGTTAGATTGGGTTCTCTGGCAACAGACACTGAAATGGATAGTTGGCACAGGGGGCTGTCAGGAGATAGAACTTTAAGGAAGTAAGGAAGGCAGGATTAGGCAGAAAGAGAAGCTGATTTACAACTGAGAGCTCAGCTGATCCTACTGAGAGTTTTAGAGCTGGAATGTCCTTCACAGTGTCCCAAATTGAGTCCTAAGGGGGCTGGACCTTTGTCTCCCTACTTAGCATATTGTTGGCTGTGGGCATGACTTTAGTCAATACTGGTCGGAGAGACTGAGGGCAAGCACAGTGGGGAACGCAGCTGTGAGCTTGCAATAGCTGACAGTCCCAGAAGCCAGGGATCGGGTGAATGGGATCTAAAGAGGGGATTGGGAAGGAGCAAGGAGCACCACAGTGCTTAGTACCCCAAGAGCTGGTGAGTCAGATCCTATTATTATGCTGCTAGTCTGGATCAGAACTGGTTCCAGAACAAGCGAGTAGGTTCAGTGTCCTCGGTGCCTGCAGATGAGATTAGCTGGGTAAAGTAGGGACTTACAGTTTGCATCTATTCAAAAATTAAAAAAAATTATTGAGAAAGTCGTGTTAGTTCATTTAATTAAGTTATAATTTGATAGACATGACTTTTATATTCTTCTTTTTGTTCCTGAAGTTTGGAATGAAGGAGAAATGAAAAGAAGGAAGGCAGGAAGGCGGGTCACGGGCTTATTGAGCCCTCAGATGTCAGGCCCTGTCCTTGGCAACTCTGCCCTTTTGTAGATGAAACTAAAGGTGGAGATGAGTTCCAGACCCGCAGTGTGAATTACCTCCCTCTTGTCACAGTTCAGTGATTAATCGGCCCTGACTGCAAAATAAAATGGAAAGTAACTATGGGTAAAATGACACTCACCTTAAATCAAGTTAGTTCATCCTGATTAACATGGTTTCACTCAGAAACAAATAAGTTAGTAGTCATCCCTGGTTGAAACTATGTTCAGAAGAAAGGAGGTCTGAAGGATGTATGGCCACTCTGGAAATTATTGTTTAAATCCCTGAAATTGAAAAAATACCTCCTGACCCCGCAATTCTACCCTGACTACCCACAGCTGAGGACCATCTGAAGTTTGTGTGCCCAAGGTGCCATGCTACGCAGCTGAAGTGTGAGTCCTCCCAACCCACTTCCAGAACACCTGTCCTGCTGTCCTTCAGAATCTACGGTCACATTAAGGTGACTGCCCTGAAAGTCGGTTCTCTCTTCCTGATGTGAATGGCAGCATAAACAGCAGGGGCGGTGCAACAAGTGAAGCATTGATCTCAGGAGCAAAATTTAAGGGGTCACTAGAAAACTCAGTAGCAAGACAAATATTTTAAAAAGTAAAAAGTAAGGCAAAAAAAATCATGATGAATAAAATATCTAAATTTTAAATAAAGAATGAATCAATTTATTGATTTTTAACTTTCACCTTAAGTCCCATTATAGATCATCACTGCACTGCTAAATGGGAAGAGTGTAATTTCAAGGGATAATATTATATAGACTTTCTGCCTGAAGTTTATGGTCTCTAGAGCAGTGGTTCTATATCTTTAGTGTACATCAGAGCCACCCAGAGAGCTTGTTAAAACAAAGATTGCTCAACCTCAAACCCAGAATTTCTGGTTTATTGAATCTGAGATGGGGCCTAAGAATCTGCATTTCTAACAAGTTCCTGGTAATGATGCTATTGTTGATGCAGGACTGTGGTTTGAATGTTGGTGTTTCCCCAAATTCATAAGTTGAAATGTAACCCCAAATGCAATAATATTAAGAGGTGGGGGGGTGATTAAGCCACAGGGGCAGAGCCCTCAGGAATGGAATTAGTGCCCTTACAAAAGAGTTTGAAAGGAGCTGCCTTGCCATGTAAGGACATAGTAAGAGGTGCTATCTGTGAAGCAGAGAGCAAGCCTTCTCCAGACATCAAATGTGCTGGTGCCTTGATCTTGGACTTCCCAGCCTCCAGAACTGTGAGAAATAAACTTCTATTATTTATAAATTACCAAGTCTAAGTCATTTTGTTATAGCAGCCCAAATGGACTATGCAGGGACCACAATTTAAGAACCACTGTAGAGACAGCTTGTAAATAATAAGCCAGTAGCACTAACTGCAGGATCTCAATTTTTAAAAAAAGTTTTTGAAGAGCTGAGTGAGTGAATGAAATGTCATCATGCCAAGATCAGCTAGCAAGTGTATTTATTCTGAGTGGGGTATTGAAATTGAATTTCTGATCCCTTGTCTTCTTAAGGAGAACTTCATTATTTACACTGGATGGATTCATCTCCCTACTGCCCAGTACAAGGGACAGGTTTTAGAAAGACTTGGGGGACCAGGTTTGGGGGATGGACCTCTCATGCCCACCCATGCTCTAGGGTAGGGCACAATCATGGCAGAGTTTGAACTGCAGTTTGGCTCTGGGGGCCTCTGTTTTTTGGCACTCCCCTCCACCCATTTCCTACCTTTCATGCCATCCTTTACCCAAAGGATGGCTACCCAGTTCCTTCCTGCAGTGGCACCACTCAGACCTGGCCTCCCAGGCTCCACTCAGAGAAGGGGTGGGGGTGCAGGTGGAAAAGCAGGTATGGAGGAGACAATTCCCTTTAGGTCAGGCAGAAGGACATTTTAAAACCTAAGTACTAAATTTCTAGACTCTATTTAGGTGTCACTGCTACCAATTAAAAACCCACTCTTCAGACTTTATTGACAGCCATTTCCAAATTGCATCGGGCAGGGGAATCAGGAAGTGGTTATTTACAGTGGTATATACTTTAAGTAATGGTCTTCTTTTGATTTAGCCTGAGTTTATGATTTTAAGACATGGTTTGACACAATCTAATAAACCTAAAGAATTGATTCAGTTGAGTTGAAAGGCCAAACCATAATTTGGAAATGTGAGAAAATATTTGCATTAATTGTTATTCTAAAATTTTTATTCTTCCTACTTATATGAATACCTGCAAATCAACTAGGCTGTGGGTTTATGTAGTTACCTTTCCTATTACAATACTGCAGGGGATGGATATAATTCTGTAATAGTCATCCTGGAAAGGAGGCCAGAAACAGCATGAAATAAATTCAAAAGAAGGCAGGAATAATAGAGACAAATACTCAGTTCTTTCCTCCTTATCTCTTCTTCCACCCCATACCAACTGAAGTAAGGAAAAAAAAATCCTGAATCCTACATTGTTCTTTGAACCCAGAGAGTCTCAGAAGAAAAGAACAGGGAGCTGTAAGACATGGTAAAACAAACAAGCAAATAAACAAAAAAAACCAGTGAATTGTTTGTTATTAGATTTGTCCAAGACTAGGCTGAGAGTATTACTGAAGATGCTAATTTGACACAAATGCAGAGGTTCAGCCTGGGATTGGAACCAATAAGTGGAAAGTGATTAGAAATTCAGGGAGTATTCTTTTCTCCATTCGCATCTCTGTTCCTTGTTGTACATCTCCTTCATATTTCTATTTTTGCTGACTGGTTCACATACAGGAGGTTCAATATACCACCACTTTCAAGGTTATCAACTGCCTTCAAGAAAACAGTCCAGACTGAGCGTGTGGTAGCTCATTCTGATTCTTTGTTATGGAGGAGGGCGCTCTGATTGGCCCAGCTTGCTGCAGGTGTTCACTCAATAGCAGTTGCATGGGGAGTCACCTTGTGTTCATCTAACTGCTTGGGGTTCTGCCAGGGTGGAGGAAGTTCTAGACAAAACAGGCAATTCTTAACCTTTGGGCTGGGAAGATACCCCAAAGTAATCTTCTACACTGGATGAACATTTGGCAGGGATGTTTGTAGAAATCAAGCATCAGATGTGATTTTCAACTAAACAACGCTTCCAGGTCTCCTCTAATGTCACCATTCTGAGAGCATGATTGACCAGAACAGATGAAAGGAATGCAAGGGGAGCGACAGCACTGGGATTATGCCTACCTTAGTGACATTTTGAGGATTCATTAGATATTTTAGTAAGAGCTTTAAAGATGAAAAGGGCTGGAAACAGCATTCAGTCTTTACTTCCAAGTCCTAGGAAAGTAGGTTGGGAGATGAATTAGCATCAGAGCTGTAATGTTCTAATGACATTCACTGAAAAATTGCCTATACTGTGTTTTACAGCAGTGGTCCCCAACCTTTTTGGCACCAAGGACGGGTTTCATGGAAGACAATTTTTCCATGGATGGGGGCATGGAGGGGATGGTTTTGGGATGATTCAAGCGCATTACATTTATTGTGCAGTCAAACCTCTCTGCTAATGATAACCTGTATTTGCAGCTGCTTCCCAGCGCTGGCATCACCACCTCAGCTCCACCTCAGATCATCAGGCATTAGATTCTCATAGGAGTGTGCAACCTAGATCCCTCACGTGTGCAGTTTAGAGTAGGGTTCACGCTCCTATGAGAATCTAATGCTGCCCCTGATCTGACAAGAGGCAGAGCTTATGTGGTGATGCGAGCAATGGGGAGCGGCTGTAATTACAGATGAAGCTTTGCTTGCTCACCACTCATCTCCTGCTGTGCGGCCCAGTTCCTAACGGGCCATGGATTGGCATCAGTCCGTGGTCCCGGGGTTGGAGACTGCAGTTTGGCAGGATTTCTTTCACCTCAGAGAGGACTTACATGAGGCCCAAGAAACTGGAGTTCTGAAAGGAGAGGAAACTAGGATTTTAGGCTTGCCAAATAGCCTTAAGATCCATTTCCTATACTCATCCAACATGTAATCAACCCTTCATAAATGGGGGGTTGGGCCTGGAATAATCCCTGTGGATTATCTTGTCCTCCTTCCTCTTGTTACAGATGAGAGACTCAAAGCCTAGAGCTGGTAATAGCATAACTGGTACTATTATTTGGATCTCCTAATTCCCATTTCAGTCACAAAATGGTGTGGTTTGTGATTTGGGAGATTCTGGGAAGCCCTTTCTCAGCAACTTGGAAATATTTTTCACACCAGCCTATTATTCATGCTGGGAACCACACCTATTCTAATTCTTAACTTTCTATTAAGTGCTGCTTTCTACTGCTGATCCTCCTTTAAGATGAAAGTTTTTCAAGGACAGATAATAGATTAATTTGCCAGTCCATTATTATAATTATTGGAATAACAACAACAACAGCAGCAACAAAACAGATTTAGGAGTCTAATAAATAGGAGGCTAAATTTCACCTCTACTATTCACCAGATATGGTACTTTTTACAAGTTATTTCCATTTGGAATTGTCAACTTTATCATTTGTAAAATTGGGGAAACAGCAGTATCAATGTTGTAGGGTGGATAGGATTAAACAAAACAATGCCTGTGAAACCTAACCTGGCCCCATAACAAGCACTGAGTAAATAACAAGTAAATGGTAAGCACTGATTAAAGAGCAGGTATGATCATCCTCACCATCATCATCATCATCCTCATTTTTGACCATGGATTTTAATGGATTTGTTTCTTCTCAGTGCATGGATGAACTTGCAGTAACAGGAGAAGGGAAATTTGGAACACCGAAGGAACAAAATGTCATACTTCCTAGTTTGGCGGATGATCAGTCTACCTTATGTTAACCAAAACTCTTACAAGTACCCATGGATTAGAAATCAAAACCAAAAAAACTTCCTTGCATTAAAGAAACCCTCAACAATAGTTACATTTATATCAAAGTTACCATCAATCACTTTCTAAACATTTGATTTGTAAAAAACCTTTCAAAAGCAAAACAATACATAAACTATATTTTTACACAACTTGTGGAAGCAAAAGCAGTTGTATATTCCTTTAATTTTGTTTTTCACAAGCAAATAAAGTGTTTTTAGACCCTGTTTCCTGGTTTGAGCTTAGAAAGCTATAAGGACTTCTTGGTTTCATTTTTAGCCATGGATCTGAGAACCTACTAAATGGCTTTGGATCGACCACCTCTGATTTCAGGAGCTGCAGGTAATTTGTGAGGCCTGTCCAAAGTCAGTTCCCCACCTTGCCATGGAACTCAGCTGACCAAATCTGGTACTCTTGAAACACAGGGAAAGAGAAGTTGAAGCTAATACATTTTATTAATTTGATATTTGTGGGTTCATATGCTCAACAAAACATCATGAGCCACACACATGTGAAGGAGACTTCAGTGAGTTTTGGCTATATCCTGGCCCCCCACAGAAGTATTGGGTGTGTGGAGTCATCAACACTCCATGGATCAAAAATGCTGCATCCTTCTTGGCTGCATTTCCTATTTTCTAAAGCCATTTGTTTCCATGTTTTCTGGAGGAACATATATGCACCTTGGGCATTTGAAAATAAAATAACTTATTTTATTTCTAGCTTTCTATTGGCCCTTAAAGCTCCCAAACCTGGTGAGTTCTTTTGTTTGCAAATGGTCTACATCAGCAATCCCCAACCTTTTTGACACCTGGGACCGGTTTCCAGAAGACAGTTTTTCCATGGATGTTGGGGCAGGGCGGGGGTTGGGGGAGTGGGGAGTAGTGTCGCTGCCTCAGCTCCACCTCAGATCATCAAGCGTTGGATTCTCATGAGGTACACGCAACCTGGATCCCTTGCATGTGCAGTTTGCTGTGTGGTTGGTGCTCCTATGAGGGTCTGATGCCACTGCTGATCTGACAGGGAGTGGGGCTCGGGCAGTGATGTGAGCGATGGGGAGCAGCTGTGGGTGCAGGTGGGGCTTTACTTGCTCGCCTGCCACTCGCCTCTTGCTGTGTAGCCCAGTCACTGGCAGGCCAGGGACCCGCTGCCAGTCTGTGGCCAGAAGCTTGGGGACCACAGGTTTACAGGACTCCATTTGCTCCTGTAGCACAGTCTATGGCTTCAACTTGGGCTCTTTCCTTCAGGCTCACACCTGATCTTGGTCCTCTAGATCAGCGATCCCCAACCTTTTTGGCACCAGGGGTTGGGTTCATGGAAGACAATTTTTCCAGGGAAGCAGGTGGTGGGGTGGGTGACAGCAGCAGAGCTCAGGCGGTGATGCGAGTGACAGGGAGCTGCTGTAAATACAGATGAAGCTTCGCTCGCTCACTGGCTGCTCACCTCCTGCTGTGTGCCCCCTTCCTAAGTTTCATGGAAAACAATTCTTCTGGGGATGGGGAGTGGGGGGCAGCGAGCTCTGTGGCCTGGTCCCTAACAGGCCACTGACTGCTACCAGTCCTTGGCCTGGAGGTTGGGGAATGCAGCTCTAGATGTTACCACTCTTTCAGTGAGAAAAGAAAAGATGAAGAAATAGGGTCTAAAAAGGGGCTTATTCATTCATTCATTTGTTCACTCTCTGTGAGGCCTAGAGAGCAAGCTGGCCATCATATCTTTTCCTCTAGATATATTCTCCATGCCTTCTCCCTTAGGTTCTACTCTGGTCCTATTTGCCTTCCAGGCGTTCATGATAGGCAGACAGCGTCCTAGGCATATTTTACCACTTCAGTCCAATATTAACAAAAAACAGGTGAGAAGGTAAGACAATCCTCAAGAGAGTCAAGAAAGCATTGCCCTTAGTAAAAACCTTACTTCTCCTACTAGAAGATCTCTCCCAAGGCATGTGTCTAATGATTTTTCTGGAAGTCCATTCAACTCTTGACTTACATAGAGACCTTTTTGCTAAGTGGGAGAGCTGGCAAGGTGGGCAGGGCATGCAGAGACATCCTTGATGTTCCTCTGAGGAGTCAGACCATGTGGTTGGCCTGTTGGTGAGGGTGAGGTGAGGCTAACATAGCAAGCATCGCAATAGGTTATAATGACATGATGAAGGGCTTTGCAAACCCTGCTGAGGAGATTGAATTATTCTATCCTGTGTGCAAGGGGAGGCCATTGGCAGTGTGTGTGAAAGGGGATATCATGTTTGAGAAGGATAGTCTTGGCAAGAGAAATTTACTTTTATGAATTTCATCCATGAAATGACAGGTTTAATCTGGTCTATAGAAGCCAAAATGCTCCAACTAGCAGGCAGCTATTTTAAGATTAAATGGTTGAGTGGTTGGAACCTTCAGTAGAAGAGACCTTACCCATCCATCAAGCCATTAAAGAAACTGTATTTTTACATCAGGAGAATCTGTGGCATAGTGGGAAGTATACTGCTCTAGGAGGAAGAATCGGAGCTTAATTCCTAGCTCTGCCATTTATTCACTATGTGACTGGGATTAAGTCCCTTAAACTTTCTGGGTCTCAGATTTTTTATCTGAAAAATGAAGGTAAAACTTGTCCTGTAACACTTAGCTGTTGTGTGGATAAATGAAATAATCATGTGAATATACTTGAAAAGTGATATGTAGATGAAGGTATGTGTATGTGCTTTGACTTCTGGCTCATTGCTTCATCAGCTAAATCAAATAGCCCCTCCTTTGGTATTCTCTCAACAACAAAATGTTTGCTGAAAGATAAAGACTGATTCCTTCCTTTGCAAGGTTTACAGAAAGTTCCCAAAGCAGTTCTCAGCAAAAGAAGTTGGTAGTTAGTCACTTAAAGACTTGGAGGCTCTTGAAGATTATAAAATTGAGGTGACATCCCTCCTTACAGAATCAATGTAAAACATTAATGAAATGGGACCTGAAAGGTGCCTTCCAGTGTGACTATACATCACCAACTGTCAATAAATATTCCTTTCCTTACCTTCCTCCCATTAAGTGAGATGATCTAAGTAAAAGAGATTTTATAGACTGTAAGAAGCTTTACTAATATTTATTATTGTCCTCTTGGACCCACTGTCCAAAAAACATGTTCCCAGAATACCGAATCAATCATTAGTCTGAGGTATACTCATAAGCCTTCTTTTGTTCCCAGATCATTCATCCAGAGCTTTTTCTTCAGCGTCCACAAATTCTTAGTGACTGTCATGTTTACATTAATGTTCCATTTTCTTTAATATTTAATACATACTTAAAGGCATAAACAATATTTGTGAGAATAATCTTTTAGCTCCACAAGTAGATCAACAAGTCATACATGCTTTATTGAAGTTCAAGACCAGATATTTGAATTTTCAGTGATAGGAGAAAATCATGTACCTCATTAGAATCGAGAACGTAGTTGCTTTGTTTCTTGACATGCCATGTCTTCTTGTTCTACCGGTTTATGGAATTTTTGTTTTGTTTTGTTTGTTTTTGTGTAAAGTGTTGTCAAAAGAAGCTATCATGAGTTCTCTTTGCTATCAACTTAAAAGGAAAAGTGTTCAAGGCTTCTGATGAGAAAACTACATTAGCCAGAAAAACTGACAGTAATCAAAACAACTCCTTCCTGAAGTCAAAAATCCCAGACCTATAAAAGAAAAAGGGAAAAAATATGTGTAAATAGACAAAGATAATGATACTTCTCTCAACTCTTTCTAATTCTTAGACATGTCAAGAAATCAGAGATATTTCATGATGGGCTGGGGTATTAGGACTCTGTTGAATTTATTTTTCATGGTTCAACGATGAAAATAATAATAAATTCCACAAATAGATTTCAAGTTGGTCAAGCATTTTGGCTTTAGAAAGTTAATCTCCTGAGCAGTGAGCTCTGTCCACGCCTGGTAAGGTTCAACATGACAGTGACATGTGAGAGCAAAACATGCAAGTACTGAGCAATTCAGAGCCTCATATCAACAAATGGGATTTGGTGGGGGGAGGGGGAGGGCAGAGCCAGAAGTTATTTTGTTGTTATTCTGTTACAGCTCTTTCTTCTTTCTGTTGTTGCTGCCAAAATCTATGCTGGCAGCACATGGGCTTTTCAGTGTTTATATTAACTGGTGTTAATCAAAGAATCCTGACTTAACCTTGTTCTTTCTCACAGACACAGTTCAATGTTGCGATGGAGCCCGTGGTGAGCCTGATTCAATAAGGCGGGTTGCCTCCTGAGACACAGAATCAGAATCACAGGGCTGGAAGGAGTGCCTGCAACACTTTATCTCCCCCTTGGCTTCAGGCAGGACTATACCCAAACTACCTCAAGTACAGGATAATTTACCCTAGTTTAGAAGATTTCCAGACACAGAGCTTGAACAGCCCCCTTGGCAACTATTATTAATTTTAGCTAGCTTTATCCTTCCTTCTAGATAATCCCATAACTGTGTGCTGTAGCTTAAATGTTTTCTCCTTTTCTGTCCACTGTGCATTTGAAGTCAAACCATGATTTCAGATATGGTGTTGGGTCATCATGAAGTCAACTCTCAGACCTCTTTCTAGTTTAAGGGGTCCTAACCCTCCCCTTAACTTTTCCAGGTGTCCTGACTTATGAGAGCCTGTTATATGCATGTTTTACTTCTATGGAATACCTCACCAGACAACTTGTAATTCTTAATGACTAGAAGTGTTTTATCTCCTAGGAGTTCTACTTTATTTATGCCTCAGTAACAAACAGTAACAACCACTTAATGGAAACTGCTGCAGGCAGAATTCTAAGATGGCTGCCAGTTTCCTGTACCCCCTGCCCCTCAGGTATATGTATATACCTTGTATAATCACTTCCCCTTGAGTGCAGGCAGACCTGTGCATATGACAGCACTCCTGTGATTTGGTTGCTAATTTGTTGATTTTGATCTAGCCAAAATGGAGAGTATTCTGGTGGGCCTGACCTAACCAGGTAAGCCCTTTCTGAAGTCGCAGAGATTGAAAGTATGACAGGGATTTGATGTGAGGGGGATTCTCTGTTGCTGGTTTTGAATAAAAAGGGGGCCATGTGATAAAGACTTGAGAGTGACCTCTAGTTGCTGAGATCAATGCCTAGCTGAAGCTTGCAAGGAACTGAATTATACCAACAACTTGAATGAGTTTGGAAAGGAATTCTTCCCTAGTCAACCTCTAAGGGGAATGCAGCTAGCTGACACCCTGATTTCAGCCTTGTGAGAATCTGAGCATATAATCAGCCACTCAGTGCCTGGAGTTTGACTGACAGAACTGTGAGATAATTAATGTCTGTTGTTTCAAGTCACCAAGTTTATGGTAATTTGTTACATAGCAGTGGAAACTAATATAGGCATCTATCCATGTGTTCAACACTGTAGTATAAACACATTCCCCATATTATCTCATCTAATTCCTACAGCAACCCTTGAGGTAATCACTGTCTGTTGTCAGAGCAAGAAAACCAAAGCTTGGCTCAATAAAGCAGCAGCAAGGATTGGTTCTTCAAATACTGTGAATTTTACTCTCACTTTATTTGAGTTTGAAAGAACTACCTTCAAACAATGCTTTTTCTTTCAAATTGCTTTGCCTGTCCTTATAATTTTGTTGATACTGGTTGATGCTGGTGACTTGGAAATAGTATTTTGATCCAAACCATTTGGCTTCCTATAGGTACGAGCCACTGAAGGAGCTATTTTCTATTTAACTGTGCTTTTGAAAAAATCAAATGCAGGCTTGAGTTTTAAAATTATTAAGCTTAAACTCTTTCACAAAATACAAATTGAATTTGATAGCTCTGTCTTTCCTATTTAAAAGCCAAGCAGTGTAAGGACTGAATGTACTGGCTCATTGCCAGTTCTCAGTTCTCAGTTGTCCTTACCAGCCCTTACAACCTCCCCCCAGCCCTGCCTCGATCAACCTTGGGGACACTTTATTGCCACCTTCAGGCTTAGTTCCTGCCTCCCAGGCTGAGAAACTATAAGCCTCCTGGTTTGGATTCATCAAGTCAGCCTTGCTGCTAGACCCATTCGGATGCAGTGCCCTGGACCAGATAAGTGAGTCTTTATGTTTTCTTTGTGACCACATCTCTGCCTTGTGTCCAACTTTCACTTATTGGGTTACTAAATGTCCCCCTCATGCCTTCCTTCAAGGAATTATTCTATTTTTAGCACTGCCAGAAAGCCAGTCTTTTCCCACCAAAACACAGGATTTCCAGAGGGGTTAAATAAATGTGCCTTTGCTCCCACATAAGACGGCAAAGAAGGAATAGTGAAAATTGTGGAAAGAATTGAAGACAGAATAGAAGATAGGGTGCCAAGCTTTGGGGAAAATTGGTTATGAAAATAAAGGGAAAATGGAAAATAACATTGAACTGCAATGGAAAAAAAGAACACAAGAGAGAATAGAAAAATATAAAACAAGCTTCCCCAAACAAAGGACAAAGAAAGAATTATTCAGGGGAAACTATAAGCACCTAAGACATAGCAGCAAAGGCCAGGGAAACCCTATAGTATCTGAAGTTTCTGACCTTTATTTCTCTGCAGTGAGGGTCTTAAAGATGCTACATATGAATAAGCAACAAAGTAACGTGACCCTTTCAGAGATTATTTTTAGGTCAGAAGTCAAAACATTAGACACTTTGAAGAATATCAGATGAAGGTAATAAAAATTTTGATAATATAATATTGACATTTTTAGAACTATTGACATTTTTAGAACTATATATAAGTATTGTTATAAGTATTTTACCTAATTTAATGCTGAAAAAATCCTCTGAAGTTACTACTATTTTTATGCCCATTCATGGTCAACTGATAATAATAAATATGGCGGTCATATTTTACAAAGCAATTTTCTGTGCATTACTTTGGAAACAACCCAATAAGGTATATGTAGCAGATATTACTCCTGTCATTTAACATGAGAAAACTGAGCTCCAGTGAATTTAGAGTTTCACTTGTCCAGTGTTACATGAACTGTGAGTCAGAAGCCTGTGCTTTCTCCACCAAACCTAACTTCCTCACTAAGCTTGTGCCAAGGAACATTTCAAGATAAAAATGAAGAAAGAGTCTACAACTTCCAGGATAAAGACTTTGGTTTGAAAGCAAGCATAAAGCAATCCCACTGTGTGGCATTTGGGAGGAATGCCTACCTCCTGTATCGACCACAGTTGTTTTTCAGTATTTATAACATATGCATTAAAAGTTCGACTTGGATAAAAGTTGCAAATTACTATATAGAAGGCCTATTAAGTTGAAGGAGATTCAAATAAACCACAACAAAGGCTTTTCTTTTATAAGATGATTTTAAATTAAAACACTGGAGACTTTTGAGAAAGTGCTCAAAGCATTTCCTCTGCCCACTGCAGCTGCAAGAATCAGCACATACATCCACATCCTATTAGCTTTGATTTCCAATTCACGAAAACCCAACCCATCATTTTTTGCTCTTTTTTCTCAATATGTAGTGACATTAACTCAGCCTTTTCTTCATAAATTTTCTTCTTTTCTTGGCTGTTAAATAGATTATCTCCTCTCTAATGACAAGGCCAAGACTAAGGTGAGGCATTCATCCTGAGCACAAAATTTAAGAGGGCATTAAAAAACTCAGTGATCAAGATAAATAATATTTTAATGTGACTTTGTGAAAATCAAAATTAATGCCAAAAAATTGAGAGTGAACAAAATATCACAATATTAAATAAAGAAGGCATCAGTGGTACTGATGTATCCTTTTGCCTCAGGTTCCACTATGGCTCTACACAGTACTGGTAAATGATATTGACTTCTGATGTTTTATGTTTCAACATTCTTTCTACATGTAGTATTCAGTACAAGCTTAAGGTGGTTTCTCTCAGCTGAAGCTAAAATATAGGGAGAATAAGAATGGAGATAGAGCAAGTATTGTGTCTTGTAGAATATATTGAGTACACCATGATTTTCCTTTAATTCATTACAATTCTCTAAAGCATCACAAAATGTAATCTGTCATCATCTTAAATCTCCATCACACAGAGCAATACCAACTAGGCACGGCCGGATGTCCCTGCATTGGTGGCTGAGATGCTGCAATGCAGCATATTAAACAAAATTGCTGGCCTCTTTGACACCACCTCACTTGTGCTCTGAACGCTGGAAGTAAATGCTGATTATCTGGAGATGGTAATAACATGACTTTTGAATAAATAAAGCACAAAAAACAATCATACAGTTAACACAAAGCTATGACCGTCAGGCAGTTATACTTAACACAATTGCTTGAGCCATTAATTAGAGTATAGCATTTCCTCTTGAGATAATGCTGATTAAAATGTATATACACTCTTCTAGAAGATAACTTCAGGGCTGATGGGAAGACAGCAAAGACAGACTTTAAGTAAATACCTTTGAAAGAAGGGACATTTTTGTACAGGGGGAATGCTTGTCTCCCTGCCCTGCTGAGAGCTGAGTATGCCAGAGCCATTTTGTGTTTGGCTGGGCAAGTTTTTTGGAAAGATAAAAGAGATGAAGAGTAAAGAAGTGAGTCAGCTAAATTCTTAGTAGCTAACAAACAATTTTCTTTGGCGTTGACTTTCTCCTTAATCTTTTGTAATCACAGATACATAATTCAATGTGTTTTTATAAAATATACATGCCATTTTCCCCGTAAGCAGGTATGAGAGCCGACTTTACGAATTAGCAAAATCCTCATATGCACTGTTTGGACTGACCCAGTGTGCATCTGGAAATCTCTGCAGCATGAGTTAGCTGGGCCTTTTTGGTCTTTAAATACTCATTAAGCATTATGACTAGCTAGGACTCTCTTGGGGGCCCATGCTTTGCTGCTCATTGATGACATAAAATGCAAGAAGTGAGCAAGCAGTCATAGCTCACTCTTCCTTCTAGCATCTTGCCCTTTTCAAACTGTGCTCTGAGGACAACATCACCTGAGAGCTTGTTAGACCTGCAGACTCTCAGGCCTCTCCCTAGACCTATTGCATCATAATCTGCATTTTAACTAGATTGCCATGTAATTCTTTTTTTTTTTTTTTTTTTTTCGAGAAAGAGTCTCGCTGTTGCCCTGGGTAGAGTGCAGTGGTGTCATCATAGTTCACTGCAACCTCCAACTCCTGGGCTGAAGTGATCCTCTCACCTCAGCCTCCCAGAGTGCTAGGATTACAGGCATGAGCCATCATGCACAGCCTCCATGTAATTCTTATACACATTAAAATTTGAGAAGTTCTGGCCTAAGAACTTTGTGCCTGCAAACCTGGGCTTTCAAAAACATCCTTGTGATTGCGGGGAAATATCAAAAGAATGGCTTAATGACCTGCAACTGGAAGCAAATGCAAAGCAGGTGTAAGCCATTAAAAATTCAGTAGCCCTTCTGCTCAGCAAAGAGTTTACAGGGCTGCATAGTTGATAGGTAGGTTTCCTTAGTGAAGGGGAGACTTTCTTGTAAATAAAACCATTGTTAGATATCTGGAAATTGTAAGGAAGAACATCTAATACACTGAGGTTCAGTAAAGGTGACTGCTGGAAGCTTCTTAAGGACTGAGCACGTTAAGAAGAAGAAAGGAGAAGAAACCATCTTCTAGTTTATATATTTGTGGCTGCAGACTGGGCCATGCAAAAGTTGGTAAATTGGTTCCTATAACAGAGGATTTTACAGAGCCCCCTAGTGGATCATAGCTGGTGTCTTATTAGATGTTGACAGTTTCCACGCTTTTCCTGCATGGATCAGTAAACCTTTTTGATAATAACAGTTGCTGCCACTAACAGAGTGTCTGCTTTATACCAGATACTGTCTCAGATGACTTGAATTATTTATCTCTTTAAACACACATTATTGCATTTTATAAACTAGGAAACTTAGACACAGGTACCGCTACTTCAAATTTTGCCCTCGACCATTTCATTTGTCTTGAATAATTTGTTTGAACAAATAGGCAATTATTGTTCCTGGTTCTTCTCTTTCAATAAGCCAGTCTTCTCTGCCAGTTGGTCAGCAGGTGATCTCAGCTCGTCTTTGTCATCTATTCCCTGATCCTGACCAATGACTGACCATATCTTCCCTTTCCCTGCCATATGATAACCTTGATTCCTCCAAATAAACTCTTTTCTTGCCTCCACCTTACTGAGGCCAACCACCCCTCTCTCCACACAATATTTCATGGGTTGCCCACCCCTGCCCTTAAAGGCCCACTTCCTCTCTGTGGAATGACAAAGTTGCTAAGAAGAGCTGTTCCGTCATGACTTCAATGAATAGAAAAGACTTCCTTTTCTCCACGCCCATGCAAATAAAAAGCTTCTCTCCCGTCTCCTGCTAATTATTCATCAGCCAAACTACACAGACTTTTGGAAGTGAAGTGACTCCTAATGAAGGAAAAGAAGTTATTTTATAGTAAGTATCAAGTCAATCCCCAATTAGGGTCAACCCTCTGGAGTGCCCTGGCTTGTCCCCTTACATTCTAACACAGATTGGTCCTTGGGAAAAGTCTAGTCTCTTCTAATCCTGGAATAATTTAGGTCAGTGCATCTCAAACTTCTTGCATTAATGCCAAGGAGAGTACACTTATAATCGTAAGAGATACCTTAAGGAGTCTAGAAACACAGCCCCAAAGGGGGTGGATAAAAATGGGAAATTTATTTGAAGACTGAATCAAGTTTTCACTTTTAAAAAGTATGCAAATTGTGACTACCTTTCCACAATGTTTTTGTTTTATTGCAAAAATGATATTAATTTCTTACCAGATTAAATTTCATAAATTTTTACCTCCAAATTTTTGAGTGAAGTTAAAACTCCTGGATGATGTGCTGTGTTTCTTCTGTGGCTTTTAGTATCCCTGGTACACTGTCATGTATCCTCTTGAACAGCCGAATATTAGGATATTATAGTTCCCTGATGATTTTGCTAAATAACCCATTATGGAGAATAGGATAGTCATTCAGAGGAAAAATGTCTGAACCCTGCTCTTTCAGGAAACTTAAGAGTAGTCATGAATATATCTGCTCCGTGGCTCCTGCAATCTCAGCATCTGTTTCCAATTAGAGAGCCAGAGATTAAAGTGCATCAGTGTTACCGAAGCAGGTGTTCTTGGTGAGCTGCAGAGCCTCCCAGTGACCACTCTTCAGACAAAACCTCTTATGATAGCTTCCTTCCCATAGTCCTTTGAGAATCTTGTTGTGCATATCACTTTAATTTTTTTTCCTGTCTTATACAGCAATTAGGGAAGCCAGATATGTGTATGTGTTCTAGTCAATATCTTAAGATAAAAAATGAATGCATACATGTGAATTCAATATTTTACCACATTATCTTCCTCGCCAAAGGAGTAAATCCTGTCATGTAGGAGGGAGTTTGGAAATAGTGCTCTAGGGCCACCCACTATCTTATGTGTGAAGTGCATTGTCACTTGGGAGGCCAGGCAATGACATCAACAGAGTTATCTGGTTATGTCTTTGAGCCTTGGGACCCTTGTAATTGTTCTTGTTGATGAAGCTATCTTTGGGTATGAAAAACTTTGCCAAATAAATGCCTTTGGCTTAAGTCACTTAAATAATGCCAGCTTCAAAATTAGTGAACACATTATGGAAAATGTCCAAATAGTAATTTGGAAGACAATTTACACATATATTTCTATTTGGAAGAATAATACTTTGTAAACTAAACACATCTCAAGCCATAATTATAAGTGTCAGAACATGAACAGATTGGTGAATTTTAGAAAGAGAAATTAAAAACAAAACCTTAAAAAAATAAGTCAGGATATCTTAATGGTACAGAATAAATGAGACAGTAGAAACATAGAAATTTCCCTAATTCATTATGTAGTTCTCTTTTTCTGGAAATTTGCTTGTTATTGTGAAAACTAGCTACATTTAATCTTTTTAATTGTTGTTATGAGAATACTTTTCTTCATTTATTTTGAAATATATCCTACTAAAAAGAGAGTATATATAAAAACACATGTACAATTTAGAAGATAATGTTAAAACAAATACTTACGTACTCACCAGCCAGCAAAAGGAAAAGAATGTTAACAGTTACGTTGATATCTCTTGTGCCCAGATTCATTGTGCTCCCTCCCCCTAGGGTAATAATCACTTTATATTTTATATTAATATCTTCCTTTAAAAATGTATAACCATATGTGTATTTTTGCCTAAACAATAGATGGTTTAGTCTTGCATGTTTTGAGCTTTATAATATCTGTTTGTAGTCTTCAGGGACTTAACGTTTTTTTCCTTCTCAAAATTAGCTTTCTGAGAATCATCCATGTTGATGGATGTGTAATATTGCATTGTGTGATACTGCAAGTTATAAATCCAGTTATATATCCATTTTCCAATCAATGGACATTTATATTGATTCTAGTTTTTGCTATCATGCACTGCACAGTACAACAAGGAAGACTCTTGTATATGACTCCTGGTAGACATGTACAGGGATTTCTCTGGGGTCCATACCTAACAGTGAAGTTTTTAAGTCATAGAGTACACAAATGTTCAATTTTACATATTATTGTGAAACTGTTCTACAAAGTGCCTATACCAACTTACCCCTCCACCAGAAATGTGTTCCTATTGATCTACATCTTCTCTAGAACATGTTTTAGACAATTTAATCTTTTCATTGGCATGAAGTGGTATCTCATTATCTTATTATGCATTTCTCTGGTTAATAATGAGATTGATAATATATTCAAATATTCCTTGTGAAACGTCTGTTCCTTTTATTGTCCATTTCATCTATTGGGATGACTTTCTTCTTACTGATTTATAATAGTTCTAGGAGTTGTTTGTACATTCTAGAGACTATTTTTTTTTTAAATAGAGACTAGGTCTCACGCTGTTGCCCGGGCTGGAGCACAGTGGCCCAGTCATAGCTCACTGCAGCCTTGAACTCCTGGGTTCAAGTGATCCTCCCACCTCAGCCTTCCAAGTAGCTAGGACTACAGGTGTGCGCCACCATGCCCAGCTAATTTTTTTAATTTTTGTAGAGACAAAAAATTTGTATTGCCTAGGTTGATCTTGAATTCCTGGCCTCAAGCAATCCTTCTTGGCCTCCCAAAGTGCTGGGATTATAGGTGTGACTCACCATGCCTGTCCCTAGACTAGTTCTTTATTGATCATATGTGTGGCATTATGGCTCACATTGTTACTCCCTTTATGATATCTTCTGATGAACACAAGCTCTTTGTTTTCATGAAGTGGACTTATCAATCTTTTCTTTATGAATTATGCTTGTTGACTCTTATTTAGAAACCCTTCTCTACAAAGCCCAGGAAAATATTCTCCAGTGTTTCCTTCTAAAAATTTTAAAGTTTTGACTTTTACATTTAAATCATCAATCAAATGAGAATTAACTTCCATATATGTGTGAGTTTTCAACTCTTGCTCCATTGATCAATTTGACTATCCTTGCACCAATACCTCCCTGTCCTAACTGCTATTGGTTTACAATAACTCTTGATATTTGGTGTGCCAAATTCCCACAACATATTCATCCTTTTGGATATTCTTAGTCCTTTGTCTTTCCATATGAAACTTGGAATCATCAAGTTTGCTTAAAATTATATTGGGATTTTGATCAGAATTTTACCATAACTATTAATAACTTTTCAACATTTGATATATTCAAGTCTAATTTTTTAGCCACAAATGTGAAATATCTTTAAATTTGTAAGTATTATTGTTTAATGTTATTCTTTAAAGTTTTATAATTTTCTGTCTAGAGATATCACACATCTTTTCTTGAATTTATTCTTAGATACTTTGTTAGATCTGCTGTTTTTGTAAATGGTATCTATGTTGGGAGTCCCCAAGACCTTCCTCAGGCTTGATGATTCACTAGAAGGACTCATAGGACTTCAAAATGGTTATGTTCATGGTTATGATTTATTACTGCAAAAGGACATAGATCAAAATCAGCAAAGAGAAAAGACATGTGGGGGTGAAGTCCAGGAGAAATAGGCACAAGGTTCCAGGTATCCCCTCCCAGTAGTAAATATCCAAACTGAAGCACAAAGAATAAAAAAAAAAGGTAAATGCAAAAAAGAACATAAAACACAGAGAATAGGGTAAGAAGTAACATTTGAAGAGGAGATAACCAAAAATTTTCCACAACTAATTTAAAAAACTAACCCACAAAATCAAGAAGCTCTGAAAAACCTAGTCAAGATAAATGCAAAATAAACCCCACATTGGCTCATAATAAGCTGCTGAAAACCAAAGACAAGGACAAAAATCTTAAAGAAGCCAGAAAAAAAGACATTGCTTTCAAAATAGCAAGAAAAGACTGAGAATTAAATTTTCCATGCAAATGATGGAAGCTAGAGGAAATGAAGATCATAAAGAATGTGTTCTGTTCCTGAAATTGATGCACCTTGATCACAATGTCTTTTCCTTTTTATACAAGACTATAATCAGTTTCTAAATATGTTGTTTAAGATTTTTGCATCTAATTGTTCTTCAATTTCCCCCTTTTTATACTCTTCTTATCTCCATTAGCTATCAAGTCTAAAAATAGCTGCTTTGAAAGAGTTAAGGAGAAATTTTCTCTTTTTTCCATTTACTGAAAAAGTCTGTGTCCAATTGAAATTAGCTGTTTGATAAAACATTTGATAGGTTTCCATGTACAACTATCTGTATCTGGTTTTCTATGTATAAGGAGGCTTTTAAACTATTGATTCAATTTCTTTGATAGTTGTAGGGCACTGAAGTTTTCTGTTGCTCTAATTGCAGCCGACATATCATCTGCTTTATTCTCATTATCATTTAGTTCTAAGCATTTTCTATTACAATTTGTTCTTTGACCTAGGAGGTATTTAGAAGTTTGCTTTTAAACTTTCAAATGTACAGGATTTTCTTACATGTCCTTTTCTTAATGATAGCTAAATTACTTTTCCTCTTGTTAGTGAAGGTAGTCTTTGATACTGATTGGAATATTTAAAGACTTTTTTGGCTTAGTAAGTGATAAATTTGTGCAAATGTTCCCTGTATGTCAAACAATTATTCAACAACTAGATAAAATGTTCTTTATATATCTATTAGATCACTCATGTTAATTGTGTTGTTTACACTTTCTTTAACATTGCTGAGTTTTGAAGTTTCATATATCAACATCTGAGATAGATGTGTTGAAATTTATTACTATTATAGTGGATTTGTTACATTTTCATCATAGCCTGTCAATTTTTGCTTTATATATTTTAAAGAAATGTTTTTAGGTGTCCATAAGCTTAAACATCACAATTATTTTATCTTCCTGGCAAATTGTACTTTTCATTAATATATGCTTACCCTTCTTTCTAGTAACTATTTTGGCCTTAATGTCTATGACTAGCCAGATGAGCTTTCTTTAGCTTAGTATTTGCCTGGATGTTTTACTCTGTTTTGTGCTGCTATAATAGAATATTGCAGACTGGTTAACTTATGATGAACAGAAATTTATTTGGCTCATGATTCTGGAGGCTGAGAAGTCCAAAGACATGGCAGTAGCATCTGCTCAGCATCTGGTGAGGGCCTTCTTGCTGTGTCATCCAGTGGCAGAAGGCAGAAGGGCAGGAAAGCATGTGAGAGGGAGACAGGAAGGGGATCAAACTGACTTTTTTATCAGGAACTCACTCCTATAATAACTAACCCACTTCCATGATAATGGCATTAATCCATTCAGGAGGTCAGGAGGTCAGAGCCCTAATGACCTAATCAATCACCTCCTAAAGATCCTACCTCTCAACATTGTTATATTGGGCATTAAGTTTCCAACACATAAACTTTGGGGAACATATTTAAACCATAGCATTTTACCCCTGCCACCCTGCAAATTTATGTTCATCCTACATGCAAAATACATTCATTTCATCTTAATAACCCCAATAAAGTCTTAACTTGTTCCAACATCAATTTCAAAGTCCAAAGTCTTATAAAAATCTGATATGAGTGAGACTTGTGGCACAATCCAACCTGAGGCAAATTGTCCTCTAGCTATGAGCCTGTGACATCAAAATAAGTTACATACTTCCAAAATACAGCTGTGAGATAGGCATAGGATAGATATTCCCATTCCAAAAGGGAGAAATAGGCAAGATGAAAGGGGTAGCTGGTCCCAAGTAAGTCCAAAACCCAAGAGCAAAAACAATATTAAATGTTAATCTTTCCCTCCATGTCCCACATCCTGGGCACACTGGGGAAGAAGTTGGACTCCCATGACCTTAGGTGGCCATGCCCCTATGGCTTTTCTGGGCTCAGTCCCCCCAGCAGCTCTCATAGGTTGGAGTCTCATGCCTGTGGTTTTCCTAAACTGGAGTTGCATGGTAGTAGCCCTAAAGTTCTGGGGTCTTGGGAGCTGCTCCACTCCCACAGCTCCACTAGGCATCACCCTAGTAAGCACTCTCTGCAGTGGCCTCTCTCCTACTGCATTGCTGGGCGTTGCCCTAGTGGGGGCTCTCTGCAGTGGCTCTGCTCCTGAAAAAAGTCTCTGCCTGGGCCCCTAGGCTGTTAGATACATCCTTTGAAATCTCGTGGAGGCCACCATAGCCGTATAGCCTGTGCACGCTGTGTGTCTGCAGACTCAGCACTGTGTGGCCACCTCCAGTGCTTACTACTAGCACCCTCTGGAGCTTCAGCATGAGCTGCTCCTGGGCCAGCCAAGGAGTTCTGCACTGGGATGCAGAAAGCAGACCCTCAAGATGGCCCTGGGCAGTGAGTGCTGAGGTCTCATAGGCACCTCTCTGAGAAGCTTACCCCTCAAGGTCCTAGCTTGCCTTGAGGATCTTTGAAATGCCTTCAGGGTCATTTTCACATTGTCTTGATGAATAGAAACTGAATTCTTTCTATCCATATTAATCTCTTTAGCAAATGGTTGCTTGGCCACACACTTAGTAATTGCTCCTGAACATACTTTATTATTTTTATATGATCAGGCTGAGAGCTTTCCAAATCTTTCTTTTCTGCTTCCCTTTTAATTATAAATTCTATCTTTAAATAATTTCTTTCTTCCCATATTTTACTGTAGTTGCCAAAAGAAGCCATGTAGCACTTTTAATGCTTTGCTGTTTAAATATTTCCTCTGCCAGATATCCTAATTCATTGCTCTTAATTTCTGCCTCCTACAAAGTCCTAGGACATGGACATGATTCTGTCAAGTTCTTTGCAACTGTATAACAAGAATGGCCTTTACTTCAGTTTCTAATACCTTGTTCCTTAGTTCCATCTGAGACCTCATCAGAATGGCCTTAAATGTCCATATTTCTAGCAACATTCTGACCATAATCACTTAAGTAATCTCTAAGAAGACTTATGCTCTCCCTACAGCTCTTATCTTCTTCTGGGCCCTCACCAGAATTGCCCTTAATGCTCCCTTCATGGCAATATAGGCTTTTTCTAGCCTGCTCCTCAAAATTTTTCCAGTTTCTGTCCATTACCCAGTTCCAAAGCTGCTTTCATGTTTTGAAGTGTTTGTTATGGCAACAGCCCCACTTTTTGGTGCCAATTTTCTGTTTTAGTCCATTTTGTGCTGCTATAACAGAATACCTGAGACCGGGTAATTTATGATGAACAGAAATTTATTTGGCTCATGGTTCTGGAGGCTGGGATGTCCAAGGTCAAAGGGCCACATCTGGTTAGGGCCTTGATGTTGTGTCATCTCATGGTGAAAGGCAGAAGGGCAAGAGAGCCAGAGAGAGGAAGAGGAAGGGGGCTGATTGCATCCTTTTATTAGGACCCCACTCCCATTCCCAAAATAATAACATTAATCCATTTGAGAGCAAAGCCTTCATGACCTAGTCACTTCTTAAAGGCCTCATCTCTCAATACTGTTGCATTGGGGATTGAGGCTCCAACACATGAACTCTTGGGAACATGTTCAAACCATAGCACTGCTGTATTTTTTTTTTCCATCTTTTCAATTTTTCTGTCTTTTTCTGATTTAGATGTACCTTTTATGATGAGCACATAGTAGGACAATGTTTCATTTGTTTGCCATGATGAAGTTTTATTTTTCACCTGGAAAATTTATTCCATTTTATTTAGTATGATTATTGATTATTTTGAATTCATAAATGTCATCATATTTATACTCATTAACCTGCTTTTAATATTTTTAGTTTTCTTTTTCTTTTCTTGCTTCTTTTGAATTGATTGAGTTGTTAATATTACCCCCTTTAATTCATTGTAGTTTGAATATTTAACATTCTATTTCTCTACTTTTAGTGTTTATCCTAAAATATTTGTATGCCCACTTAATATTATAAGTTATAAAGTTAATCAATATTTTTATCTTCCTCCTGAACACTAAAAAAACCTTAGATTGCTTTAACTTCTATCATCATCATTCTACCTTACATATAATTATCTAATCTTTTAGTTATGTTTTAGTTTTTTCTCTGCAAAGCAAACAAACCTTATTAGTATTGTTTTTGCATAGTTCATGTTTGTTTTGATTTACCGCATGCTTGCATTGTGAAACTCTCTCTTCCTTTTTTTTTTTAATGTCAGGCCTGTCTTGTGGATTCTCTTCCCCATTCACCTAAAAGTACACATCTGCACAAATCACACTGTTATCTTTCTTTCAATTTCAGTGGACTGATGAACCCTTTGAAGGACATATATGGACCATAGGTTAAGAGCTCCTGACCTAACTAAAAACTGTCTTCACTATCATAATTTTTGGTATGTTAAATAAAAAGAATAGGCTTCTTTTTGTCCACAAAGCTGTCATTGGCAGAAATGGCCAGTGAAAAATTCAAGGGGCAGGTCAAGTTGTTGCTCCCCCAATACCATTCCCTCAAAAGGAGATTATCATCTGGAAAGACCCACCAACAGAACAGTGGGCCCTGCCGTAGGGCAGAGTGATTCCTAGATGATTTCTCTGTACTGCCGGGGGCTGTTCTTTCCCACTCCTAGCCTTGGCCATTGGCAGAACTTGAATATCACTTTGGGACAATGTAATGGTTTCTGAGTTCCAACTGTAAAATTTAAATGTGATCTTGTGGATCTAAACTTGTAGGACTAGGAAGGAAGCCTCTAGTAATAAGTAGTTTCTTGTTTTCTTTTTTCTTTTTTTCTTATTAGGTCATTCAAACTATGATGTGTCTTGCTAGAATGTTGGAGTTCATGGCCCATGCCTAACTCTTGGTCAGCAGAGGCTATATGCATGAAGATATACTACATACACAATAGTAGACAACTGGACAGTTTAGTGTTCTGAGAGAATGTTTGCATGCACCAAATGGCTGTAGTATATTTTTCTAAGGCAAGGAACAGCTTTACAGCTGACTTTATAATTAAGGAAAACGGGGTAAAGAATATGAGAGGAAGCTCCAAGGAGAGAAGAATACTAGATATCAGTGGTATAGTGGGAGTACCAAAAGGATGTTTATGTATTTGTGGTCCAGTCAGTAAAGTGCTTGCCTGAGCATCGAGATCTTGATTCTATTAGCAGTTCTGGTGATAGCTGTGTGGGGTTCTGGTAATGACTGTGCATTGTTTTTTTTTTTTCATGCCCCCCCCAACCCTGTGCAGTGTCTTGGTGTTAGCCGTGAGGTGTATGAAAAACCACGGTTTTTGAAAGCCTAGGTTCAAATGCTGGTTTTAATACTTGTTGGCTTTGCAACTGCTAGTAACTGTTTTAGCCTCTCTTGGCCTTAGTTTCCCAACTTGTAAGAGAAGAACAAACATATGTACCATGCACTATTGTGAGTATTAACTATAATGAAAATAAAGGACTTTCAACTCCTGCTCTATGGTGGCTCCTCAGTCAGGGGTAGCAATTATCATTATGTGACACTAGACCTATCAGTGAATATCTCACCATAATTTTCTGATCTATGAAATGGGGTAACATTTTTTTTTACCTCCTCCACTCATCTTATAAAAGGGCTGTAGAGGTAATTATGTATTTAAATCAGCTTGAGCACTTTGGTGATATTTTGGACAATTCCATTTAACAGAGTTCTTTAAGAATCCAGGCCAAAAAGAAAAAGAAAATTCAAGTTAGATACTGATGACTAAGCTGTTCTTTAAATAATAATTCATTTCATGCAAACTTTAAAATACTACCAAATTTAACTGTTTCTTTGAGAAGTTTTTCTCATATTTTGATATATATAGTGTACAGCTTTCTTCAAAGTATTTCCAGTTCAAACCAAAAATTGGGGAAAAAAATGAAATATTTATGGGAAGAATCACCTCCTGAGATAGTTGGCTGTCTTTTACATTTTGAGACTCTGTGTATTTGAACGTATGGGTGAGTTACCTGCACCCTGTGCTTTTTCTCACTGCCTCTCATAGCTGTTCTAGGCCACCCAGCCTGAAGTCGACGTCCCTCTATACAATTGCTGTCTGTTGCTGCAGGTATGTGCCCTGCTATGTAAGGTTTTGTGTTTGCATTTCTTCTCAATTGAGTGTTCCAGCTTTTTCCCTTTAGCTGTGATGGTGAGGCTTAGTTTCTGAGATAAAATGAAAGGGGCATTCTAGCCAAATAAATTCCTATCCTGAGCAGGGTTTGTGTCCAAATCCCTTTCTACGCTTTAGCCTGGTACACAGAGCTGGGAAGTTCAGCAGCCTTATGGTTCCCCTCATCCTCATCCTTTAAGTCTGAGAACGCAGTCAGTTCTAACCCGCCAGCAACCAAGGCTTCTATTTCCCTGGGCCGCTCCCTGGCCCGTATTCCTTCTCCAGAGACAAAGCCATCTCTCACAGAAGGCACACCCAGCCCCAAATCATAGCACCCCAAATTTTACCTTCAAAGTAGAAAAAAAAAAGAAGAAAAAAAAGAGGAAAATTACTCATTTATTTTTCTCTACCTTTCTATCTTGTTTATTGCTAAAACCAAGGAATGGGATCTAAAACTTAACAGACATTCAATAAATATTTATGATATGAATAAATAAACAATGTGAGGTAGGGGATGAAGTGGGTTTTCTAAAGCCTGATCATGATGGATTCTGTGCACTGGCATCCATTCCAACCTCATTCTACTACGTCTTTCCAAATTGTAGGGTTCAGAAAGCTGAAAGCAACAATCCCCAGATTTCCTTGCTGCTGGAGTTCTAGATGTGATTCAGGTTCTACCAACCTGGTGCACTCGCATGAGATTTGCATTTGAAACTGAGTTAAAAGGGGTTAGGGGCAGGGCATAAGGCGTTCACTTTACCATCGTAAATCGTGAGAGGCAGCGCAAAACTGTGGTTAGTGGCTTCCTGATTTGATAGCTTGCTGCAAGTTCAGGTGGACGCTTCCCTATCGCTGGGAGAAATTCCCAAGCTCAGGCTAGAGCCTGCTTCTGCCACCTTTCCCACAGTCTTGCAAGTCATTCGACACATGTTAATAACTCGCTGAAGTTTATGACCTGTTTCATCTCCTTTCATCACCCCATCTCCATTTAAAATTTTTTCTTGTGCAATATGTTCTGAAACATTTTTCTTATTATATAGGACTTAGAAAAATAAACAATTGGATCTTTCCATTCACTCAGCCAATATTTGTGATCAATATTTCCCTGGAGGCCAATAGCCTCTGGGCATAACTAAAGGACACTTGGACATGAATATGTACATTTCACTATTTTATTGCTCCAACCTGCTTAATGCAGGACCTTGAACCTCTCCCTTCACTCCCCCGCCCCCAAATCAAAACTTCCTCTGGTTTGTTTGTTTGTTCTGTTTGTTCATATTTTGAATCCTCAGGCATTTCTTCCAGCTGGTCATAAATGATTCTTTTGTGTTCTTCCAGTATGCTCTTTTTATTGACATCCTCTGTCTTCTGTGCTATTTGAGGATAATATCTTCCTTATGACCACAGCTTTCTGCATGAGAACACTGACTCCCGCCAAGGCAGGGGTTTCCATGTGCTTCCACAGTAGCCAAACACTCAACATGATTGTACAATGCCATATAATCCCTTAGTCATCATACTGCCTGAACAATACCGCTGCAAGAATAAATGGGAAAAAGCCCTTCTCCCTTAATCTGTGACATGATTTGTAACCAAAGTAAAAATAACTTATGCCCCATGTCTCACTAAAACCTGAAAACAGCTCCCTTCTCTGTAAAGGCTGAAACTTGTGCATGGAGTTTGGTGGAGGAATATATATCAGCTGTTCTCTAGTGCCTTCTGTCTTCTCTACCCCCAAGCTTGCGCCACAATCTTCTCCTACAGCCAAAAATAAAGCCCCTGAGACACAATTAAATATGATTTCAGGCCCATCCCTCATTCCTAAACTTCATCAAAGAGCAAGCCCTAAACTCCAACTAAAATTACCACTACTCATTTATCTGAACATCTGCTCCATGCACCAGTGATCCTAAGGTGAATCTCACATGGTTTCTGCAATTAAGGAATTTATCAGTGGAGGTCAGTTATAGAGGCCACCTTTAAGGTGTGCCATACCGTATAGTAGAATCAGGAAAACCTAATATCCAGGAAGTGCCTTTCAGATATGAGTCCCCAAATAAAACCAAAGAAAATTAAGAATTTTTCTTATTCTACTCTTACCTACAAAGTAAGCATATCTCAGAGAGAAAAAGTCTTTTTAGGTGCTAAACCTGAAAAAAATAGATATAAAGTATCCCTACCTTCTAAAGTAAGGGGTTAGACCATCCGTCAGTTCTTAAGAATGAGATCTTATGTGGATTCAGGCTTTAATAATAATTTCAGGGACACAAATAATCACAAGGCAAAGCCAAAGCCAAGAGAGATCCAAGACTGCCAGCGCAATTCCCCAGGCCCTTTCTTACTGCATGAATAGCACCATAGCCCAGATTACCTTATGATGTCTCTAAATTGTGTACACAGAGATATTACTTACATGGAAAGGTATTTTTCAGTCATGAAACTTCTCCGTGTTATACTCAAATAGTTATATAGCTCACATGACATTTTCTAGGGAACTATGTCTAATAAATCTATGGATTCCAGGTTTGTTTTCCATAAGTAATCCTAGAAAGATCACATATGTTTTGCTAACAGCCTTCTATTAATAATAAATCTCCTTTAAGCAAATACCATCATTTTCCAGGAAGTCTGTCAACCTGGTAAACTTTGTTTCTCAAAGGATCTCCCCAAGCCCAGCATAAAGTGAAAGAAGGAATTGGAAGCCTGATCCTAAACCATCTTCTTCCCACCACAGGACTTCCAAATCAGATGGCCAAAGACAGGTTCTGCTATGCCAGCACTGGGACATCACCCACTTCCAGGACATAGAACAGAAAATTAAGCATTAACGTGGTTGTTGTGGAAGATTGGCAGAGGATTCTTTCAGGTAAAGAGACAGAGAGGGAAGGAGGGAGGGAGGGAGGAGAGATGCTGGAGTATTGCTATTTTTCACTTTTCTTCAGGAAGAGGGATACTTTCCTTTTCCCACAAATCAAGAGAGTGGGACTTCAAAGAATCACTTAAAGCAGCTGACATGCATTCCCTGGAGTTTAGGGATAGAAGGATTTGGAACTCATGCACAAAAAACTTTTAGTAAGAGGCCACCCAGAGTTGCCTGGAGGGGAGAAGACGATATAAGGGCAGGGAGCTATACTCTCATTGGCGGAAGAAGAACTGGGATTGTTTTGCCTCAAAAGACATTACTCAAGAGGCATAAGATTACCCTGATGTAAGGATTCTGTGTGGCTGAAGCCAGAGGGTAGGGGAAAGCTGTGAGAAACCAGCTGAGGGGGCAACATCCTCAGAGAACTTTAGGGACAAAGATCCTCAATAGCCATGGTTCTAAAAATCTACCAGTAGCACGAGAGAGAGAGAGAGAGAGAGAGAGAGAGAATTTGGACCTCTGCAGTATGGAGAAGACTCCAGAGTCAGATAGCATCTTCTCTGCCCCTTACCTGTCCTCTGAAACCCTGTGGCATCTGAGGCCATTGGGGAGCTGACAGTGGTGGAAGAGAAAGTCTGAGGACAGAGAGATGCCCACACCCTCTTCGTCACTGGGAGGCAAGACATTCTAAATTCATGAGAGTTTGAACATTGACATCAGAATTATCTGGTTTTTAACACAGTTTGTTAATATCTAAATATGAATGAAAATGCTATGGGAACTTTCTAATATTTCATCCAGAGAAAGAAAAGGAAGAACCCACCAGAGGTTTCAAGCAAAAGCTGTGAAAACATGATAAAGTTACTCTCTGCTTACATTTCAGCAAGTTTTGATTATCCAGTAAATGGGTCATACATGCACACCAAAATATCCTGGCTTCATTAGCACGTATACCCAAGGCGTGTGTGTGGGAGGGGTGGTGTGTGTATACCTGTGTATACATCTGTGTGTGTCCATGAATTTCCTTATTTCCTCCCCTTGGTGTTAGTGGGAATTAATCAGTAATCCACATCATGCTTGAGAAACTATACAGTTCTGTAGGCAAGAAGGAGCTTGGGAGAACGTTACTATTTACTAATGTTTTATGCAATTTATTTTCCACTTATGAGAAAATGTTTCCTTATATGAGAAAATAAAGTGAGCCTTAATTAAAAGTAAATAATTTGAGCCTTAACTGAGGCAAACTTACAGAGCTCAATAATCATTGAGACCCTTCGTGACACATGAGCATTATCACGGGCAGGGGAGAGCAGAAAGGATTCAGTCTGAAGAGGATTTGCCCCAAATCCCCAATCATCTTCAAAGGAAATAAAATCCATGGTTTATTTGACGATAAAAGTGTGTTTCAAACAGATGTACAAACACTATTCTTTAACGCAAGTTAGACAAAAATGTTTGTTTGATTTTTAGTTGGTGAGTTCTCTTGGGTTTCTTTGTTTTGTTAAAGAGCTTAGATTCCCTTTTCCCATGAGATTCAACTATCAGCATAAAGGTATCTCTCACTGGAACAGCCTCTTGTCACTTCCATTTTGCTGTCACACTTTCTGTGAGTGATCAGAGAATTCCAATGTAAAATGGTTCTCCTCTTCTGCAAGAAGAAACTAGAAAAATCTATTTAGAAAGTAATAAGAAAAGTTCTAATTATTTCTCTAGAAATTGACCAAAGAAGCAAGCCCAAGTGACAGAAATAAAAACTTCTCTCTTACTACATCTTAAAATGGAAGATTGACAAAAGGGCAGACGGAGCTTGATGTAGAAGGCTTTCATTTAGGTTTATCTGTGAGGCCCTATTGATGCCAATATTGTCTAGTAAGCAAGAGAAGCAAATCCTATAGATTAAGATACTACTGATTAACTTTCTTCAAAACAATACAGAATAGAAACACAGACTTTAAAAGTGTGTAGATTTAAGGAAAACACTTGCAATTTAGTATGTTATAAGAAAAATCGTAAGGAAAAGAGAGGAAGGACTTAATGCGTTCTGTTTCTTTTTATCCAATTGTCCTTCTCTCATAACATACAATTTCATTTTTAATATATTGAATAAGAGGGGAAGACTAATTATATAACAGGCTACTAGTTTTCTAGTTTACCTAGTTCTTCAGATTACTTTTGTAATGATTAACACATTTTAATCATGAAAATTCATAAAATGGACATTCTATAGCAGAAACTTTCATAAAGGCTTATCACCTGATAATCATTTAAATATGCTTTCTTATATTCCAACTATGAATATGACACTGAAAAAGCTATTGTGCAAGGCAGAAATTTTGGCTTTTGATTAACAGTGAACCAAATGTGGCTGAAACAGATTATGGTATGTAATCACGTATTGACTGAACAGATGCTTAAATAGAGGTAGCATCTGAAGTTCCCTACTTATCATTCACATCTCAAATCTAACAACATAAAAAAGCCTCCAGAGAAAAATAGCCTTTTTGAATGTTATAGTGTCTATGTCTATCATATACATTGAAGCTTTTTTAAAAAGTGGAAAATATTTAACTGACCTGTCAAATAAATAGGTAATGTTTGAGTGACGTAGAACATTGGCCAGATGAGGACTGTACATCGAGTCTAGGTTGGAAGCCACTTTTAGATCTTTCCTTACTTGGATCTCTTTGTTTGCTGATGATGTTACATTCATCCCCAAATGGGAGCTCATCCATTTCAAATCCTTTTATTGATCCTAATGGGGAAGGATTCTAGATTTTTCTGTTATATCCATCTATGTTTTAATCCTTCTATTTTATTCTCTTCCAAAAAAAGATTGCACAAATATTGAATGTTTGGGGATAGATCAGAATTTTGGTGTTTGAACAAGTGAAGAAGTGAGATGTAGATGAAAAGAATAGTGAGCTTAGTTATCTTTCTTTCCCTAGAGCATTGCATATGAGTTGGGTTACAACCAATAATTCTTTGCTGTGTGGAAGAGAAGACAAAACAGGAATGAACAGCACATGGTCCTACCCACCCTCCACTTGGATGAGTCAGGTAGTACATACACTGTATGTGCATGCATACATTCCCTAAATACCCATGCTTATATGTCTATCTGTGCATTTGTATATGCATGTGTCTTTATGTGGGCCTCACAGAATTAATGAATTGTGTTTTATTCGATCGTTATTAAAATTTTCTTGTCAAAATTTCCTGGTGCTGCAGTAATCAGGCCTTCTCCATTCTACAAAGCTCAGAAAGCTCTAGGCCAGGGCTATGATCATGGCAGTCTCATGTATGAGTAGTAGAGGGTTAATGTTCCTGAGGAAAGAGCACCCATTCCCTCTTTTCATGTCTATTTCCTGAGTGTTCACTATGTGCCAGATACTGACTGAGGCCCTGAATGGGCCTATGTGAGGAAGGGGATGTACAAGTCTGTAGAGGGGACACCAACAGCCTGATTGAAATTATAATAACTAGGCACTGAGTCACCACAGAGGCAGGCAGCCTCCTGCCAACCCCACAAGAAAACATCAAAATGAAGGTTACATCAGATCAAAATAGCAGGACTGAAATATTTTTCTAATCATCCTTGATTACAGAATGTTGAGCAATCTGTGCACAAAGAGCCATCCATGGTCAAACCTAAATTTGTTCTTGTATATTCATAATTAGTTGTAATGTTTATTTTAACTGTTTGGTAAATTCAGTTCATATGCCAGTGTGATGAAGTTATCTCCAAGCAAACTCCTTTTTGCCCTGAGCCTCAAGGAGAGAATATCAAGAGGGTTTTGGTTTTAATACATGTACTTAAATCCACACATGTTCTAATAACTGTGGTCACTGATCTAGTGTTTAGCCAGACACAGACCACCCCTGACTGGGTCTACATTTACCCTGACTATTGATAGAGAGGAAAGAGAAGGTTAACCTATTGGCTTCCTAAAAAAGGATGGTCATAAACTGAGTCAAGGCCTAATAGAGGAGATCAATAAAGTGCTGGTGTGGATGGTGATAATAACAGTTTACAGATGCTCTGAAGCCCATGAGTCATCATCATCAATTTAGCTCCACATGTGTGTAGGCAGAATAATAGGATTCAGACAGGCCTCTGAGGGAAAGATCTATCATATTGATTGAGAGCAGCAGGCAGAAAGATGGGCTTTTGGGTCTCATGTCTGACAGTGTTATGATGCAGTGAAAGGCAATCGATAAGCCCTGCCATCTGACTGCATGGCCCGCTGCTCGGAACACAGCCTCACCTCCTCCCCGCCACTTTAGCCTGAGACCCAGAATGAAGTCACCTGCAGCCTATCCAACCTCGCTTCTGCTTGACTCTTTTCTTTATATTATGTCAAAATATCATGGGGGTACAAATGTTTTTGGTTACGTGGATCACTTTGTTATGCTTGAGTCAAGATTATAAGTGTGCCTATCACCCAGATAGTGCTCATTGTACCCGTTAGGTAGGTTTTTGCCCATTCCCTCCTCCCCTTCTCCCTGCTTGATTTCCACTGAGTTTTACTTCCCTCTGTGCACATATGTGCTCATTGGTTAGTTCCAATTTAATAGTAAGTACATGTGGTGTTTGTTCTTCCATTCTTTAGATACTTCACTTAGGATAATGGTCTCCAGTTCCATCCAAATTGATGCAAAAATCTTTAATTCATCCTTGCTCATGGCTAAGTAGTATTCCATGGTATACGCATACCACATTTTGTTAATCCACTCATGAATTAATGGGCACTTGGGTTGGTTCCATATCTTTGCAACTGTGAATTATGCTACAATAAACATTGGAATTCAGGTGTCTTTTTGATAAAATGACTTCTTTTCCTTTGGGTAAATACCCAGTATTGGGATAGCTGGATCAAATGGTAGGTCTGCTTTTAGTTCTTTGAGGAATCACCATACTGTTTCCATAGAGGTTGTACTAATTGAAGTCCCACCAATGGTGTATAAGTATTCCTTTCTCTCTGCATCCATGCCATATCTATTGTTTTTGGACTTTTTAATAAAAGCCATTCTCACTGGAGTTAGGTGATATGTCATTGTGGTTTTGATTTGCATTTCCCTGATGATTAGTGATGTTGAGCATTTTTTCATATGTTTATTGGCCATTTGTCTATCTTCTTTTGAAAAGCTTCTGTTCATTTCTTTTGCCCACTTTTTAATAGGGTTGTTTGTTTTCTTCTTGCTGATTTGCTTGAGTTCTTTATAGATTCTCGTTATTAGCACTTTATCAGAGTGAATATTTTATCCCATTCTGTAGGTTGTCTATTTGCTCTGTTGTATATTTCCTTAACTGTGCAGAAGCCTATTAATTTAATCAAGCCCCATTTATTTATTTTTGTTGTTGCTGTGATTGCCATTGGGGTCTTGTTCATAAATTCTTTGCCTAGGCTGATATCTAGAAGAGTTTTCCAACATTGTCTTCTAGCATTCTTATGGCTTCATGCCTTACATTTAAGTCTTTTATCCATCTTGAATTAATTTTTGTGAATGGTAAGAGATATGGATGTGTTTTCATTCTTCTGCATGTGGCTGTCCAATTTTCCTAGCACCATTTATTGAATAGGGCTTCTTTTCCCCATTGTATATTGTTGTGTGCTTTGTCAAAGATCAGCTGGCTGTATGTGGATGGTTTTATATCTGGGTTCTCTGTTCTGTTCCATTGGTCTATGTCACTATTTTTGTGCCAATACCATGTTGCTTTGGTTACTATAGCCTTGTAGTGTAGTTTGAAGTCTGGTAATATGATGCCTCCAGATTTGTTCTTTTTGCTTAAGACTGCTTTGGCTATTCAGTCTCTTTTCTGGTTCCAAATGAAGTGTAGAATTATTTTTTCTAGATCTGTGAAATATGACATTGGTATTTTGATGGGGATTGCATTGAATCTATAAATCACCTTGAGTAGCATGGACATTTTAACAATGTTGATTCTACCAATCCATGAGCATGACATGTTTTTCCATTTGTTTGTGTCATCTGTGATTTCTTTCCTCAGTGTTTCATAGTTCTCTTTGTAGACATCTTTCACCTCTTGGTTAAATACATTCCTAGGTTTTATTTTCTTTGTGGCTATTTTGAATGGTATTGAGTCTTTAATTTGCCTCTCACCTTGATTGTTATTGGTGTATAGGAATGCTACTGATTTGTGTACATTGATTTTGTAACCTGGGACTTTGCTGAATTTACTTATCAATTCCAGGAGTCTCTTGGTGGGGTCTTTGGGGTTTTCTAGATATAAGATTATATCATCAGCAAAAAGTGATAGTTTGACCTCCTCTTTCCTGATTTGGATACCCTTTATTTCTTTCTCTTGCCCGATTGCTCTGGCTAGGACTTCTAGCACTATGTTGGATAGAAGTGGTAACAGTGGGCACCCCTTGTCTTGTTCCAGTTCTTAGTGGTAATGGTTTAAACTTTTCCCCATTAAGTATGATGTTGGCTGTGGGTTTGTCACATATGGCTTTTATAATTTTGAGTTATGTTCCTTCTATGCCTAGTTTGTTGAGGGTTTTTATCATGAAAAGGTGCTGAATTTTGTCAGATGCTTTTTCTGCATCTATTGAGATGATCATATGGTCTTTGTTTTTGCTTCTGTTTATGTAGTGAATCAAATTTATTGATTTCTGTATGTTGAACCATCCTTGCATCCCTGGGATGAAGCCCATTTGGTCCTGGTGGATTATTTTTTTGATGAGCTGTTGAATTCAGTTTGCTAGTATTTTCTTGACGATTTTTGCATCTATATTCATAATAGATATTGGTCTATAGTTCTCTTTTTTGTCGTATCATTTCCTGGCTTTTGTATCAGGGTGATACTGGCTTCATAGAATGAGTTGGGGAGGATTCCCTCCTTCTCGATGGTGTGGAGTAATTTCCGCAGTGTGGGTACCAGCTCTTCTTTGTATGTCTAGTAAAATTCAGCTGTGAATCCATCTGGTCCAGAGATTTTTTTTTTGTTGGAAGCTTTTTTATTACTGCTTCAATCTCATTCCTCATTATTGGTCTGTTCAGAAGGTCTATTTGACTTTTGAAGCCACATACCTAATTTGTGCTTTATGCTAGTATATGGAGTCCTGCTTTGTTCCTCGAGCTTGATTTTCTCAAATTTGTCAGCAAATTTAGTGTCCATTCCTTCTAGAAATAAGGCTGTGCCCTTTGTGTCTGTCACTCCTATTTCCTGCCCAGGCTTTGCAAGCTGACTCCTGAACCCCAGTCAGGTGGCTGGGCTCCTAAGACTGTCATGCATGTCTGCCTGCATGCACTTTTTAATGTCACCTTTGCTAATTCTCCATCACTAAATTCTTGTCATTGGTTTGGGGACTACCATTGCTTCAAGTTGGAATACAGATGCTAATTGTTTACCTAGTATTGCTTATTGTTTAGGGCTGTTCTTACTAGATGCTGAATTCTGTGTGGCAGTCTAAGTGTCTGCTCAGCTTCTGCAAATAGGTTGTTTTTCCCTTTTGCGCCCTTCTGTCTTCTAAAAACTGGTGTAGTTAACTGGGCCAAACCTAGTCCTGTCATAAAATATTGTAAGATGTATAGGAGTTGGAAGTTGGCCCTTGACCTTCAGAAGGACCATTAATAACAGGAACAACATTTTAATGCATTCATTAATTCAATGAGTATGTTTTATTGGCCACTACATGCTAAGTGTTGGAATCAGAGCAACAGTAACAAAGACAAGATTGTCATTCTCATGAAACTTTCATTTTTAGGCATTCATATGTTCATGTGTATGTGTGTGTTGTTGTTGGAAAAAGGGGGCAGACAATAAAAGTCAATATCAGGTTATAAACAGTTCAGTTTAGAGAATTTAAAGGGGTGACGTGATAGAGCTGCTTTAAATTGGGTGGCTGGGAAAACTCTCTGCGGAGGTGACGTTTGAATTGGAAACTGACATAAAAGAGCCAGACATTGTATGATCAGAGAAAACAAATTTCCAGAAGGGATAAAAGCTGGGCAAAAGTCCAAAAACAGAAATAAGTCTGAGAATCTGAGACCCGGGAGATGCTCTGAGTGGCTGTAGATAGTGGGTGGGAAAGAATTGGTTGGAATGAGGGTAGCAGCATTGGAAGAGACCAAATCTTGTGTGGCTTTGTGAACCATGGTAGTTTGAGTTTCATTTAAGTACAGAGGGAAAATATTTGAGGGTTTTAAGGAGAGGAGCAACCTGAACTGAGTTATATTTTAAAATGAACACACTATTTCTGGGAAGACAGCGGATTTATGTGGAAAGCCAGAGAGGCAGCTGAGACACTTGTTGGAGGCTCTTGGAATAGTTAAACAGGAGGGATGGTGGTTTGGACTAGGCTATGTTAGTGCAAATGGAGAAAAGCAAAGGTAGAATCTGCAGGACTTGCAGAACGATTAGACATGGGAGCATGAATTGTAGATTTTATAATGAGCAAAAGGGCTGATGGTGGTGCCATTTTCTGAGGACAGGAAAGATGGAAGGGAAAAGCAGATTTGAAGGAGAAAAATCAATTGTGCTGTTTTGGGCTGCATATGTTTGAGTTGCCTGTTAGAGATGATGTAAATATGACAAGCAGGCAGTGGGGAGTATGAATCTGAAATGCTGGGAGATGTCAGGGTTAGAGACAGAGAATTGGGAGCCAGCAGCATAGCCTTGGTGTTTACAGGCTTGGTAGTGAAGGAGGTCACATAGGAGAGTGTGCATGGAGAAGAGAAGGGTCTGGAGAGACCACTGTAGCACTCTAGTATCTTGAAGGCTGAGAAGTGGTCAGAAACCTAAGAGAAATCCACTTAATGAGCTTTTAACCTGTGTGAGGTCACATACTAGTCTTTTATATAGGTTAACCACTTTAATCTTCACTTCAACTTCCAGAACTAGTTAGAAAGTGAAGTCTGACATTGGGCTTTCTCTGTTAGAACCCAAGCACCCCCACTCACCAGTGTGTGTGACCTTGGGCAAGTCAATTAACCTCTCTGTGACTCAGTGTCCTCCTCTGCAAAATGGAGCTATAAAAATATTGACCTTATAGGCTTGATGGTTAGATTAAATGGATTAATATGTATAAAGCCCCTAGAACCGTACCTGGCACATATTAAGTACCCAATATATGTGATCTAACAATTGCTAAATAGCTGTTATTATCTGAATTGTACATTCAAGTGGGGCTTGGAGAAGTTTATGTCCTCAAGGATCAAAGATGTAGTGTATAGTGGAGCCAGGGTTAAAACAACTTTGTTTGATCCCAAAAGGTGTAGTATTTCTACTTTCCCTTTATTTGGGCTCTTTAAAATAATAATAAACTGACTTATGACCAAGCCATCATTTTTATCAGCCATAGTGCCACAGAGTAGAAAACAAATATTTCATTTCAAATATGCATTTCAACCTGCATTCTCCTCAAGCAAATATTTTTATAAGAGATGCTGACTGTTAGTCAGACTCACTAGATTTACTTTCTGTCTTGTCTATGGAGTGGCTAAGGATCTTTTTCCACCCCCCAAAAAGGAAGTCAGATTTAAAATGAGGCAAAAATGTTCATATAAGTAGCAAACTGAATAATCAGTCCTCTTATAAATATGTAATGTGTTGACCATTACTGGAAATGTGAAAGAAAAAATAGTTTTTAAAGGCAGATTTTATTAATTATCACAATTTTAGACCAAATTAAAGAGTCAGTCTTAATAAAATAATTTTTAAAAGAAACCTAATTCTATTAATTTCAATTAAATAAAGCAATTCAAGTTAGGCTAATTAAATGTTGTCAAGCAAAGGAGTTGGGAAGCTGCTTCAATAAATAAAGAATGATTTGTATTTAACATATTTGTTATCTATCCATAAATTGGTGTTTTTAATTGTTTGAAAGCAATTTGTTCTCTTCAACAAATTGAATGTTCCTCTATGAAAGTGTTAGACTACTTTATTGGCAATATTTTATAAAGCAAAGTTAGCTTCAGCTTAATTCATAACCAAATTAATGAAAGTTTTTTTTTTCATTTATGAGATTCTAAATCTTTTCTAGTGATGTTAAAATTAGGTTCTATTACTAAATTTGAAAAAGAGAAGAATTTCTTTGTCCATAATTCCAATATCCAATTATAATAAATTATGCAAAAAGACTGTTGTTACTTTGAAAGAAACTGTGAGGAACATCTGCCACCCTAAGCAGCAAGAGGTCTGGCTATGATACAACATTTTAGGGTTCAAATTTGTTTGAAATTCTTAACTCTGTCTGAGTATACCACAGTGCATTATACATCACAGACATTCTTAAAATGATGGAAGGAAGGAACAAAAGAAGGAAGAAAGAGAGGGAGGGATGGAAGAAGGGAAGGAGAGAAGGAGGGAGGGAAGACAGAATCTCTTTGATTAGCATTTGGTTTGTGAGCAGTGGTCTCTTTCTGAATAAGGTCAATCACCAGGGACTGGCACAACCGTGAAAAGTTTCCAAAGTTAGGCTGATGTGTTCTGTTGAAATTCACCCAAGAATTGCACACCTTATTGCTGAGGAATCACACCAGATGTCCTGTCCAAGGACTAATGTTTATTCCTGTAGGCTACATCCATATGTGAGAAAGCAGAAGAGAGCATTTCAGAGCTGGTTAGTCAACTTTAAGTTATGCTCAGTGCACTGTATCGGGAATACAAAAGCATTTTCCAGATGGCATCATAAAGTCAGTTCATTTTTGCAAAGCACCATCTCATTTTTGAGAAATAGCCCCTTGTTTTTCATTCCCCTTGGTTGTTTTAGAATTGCTTTTTTTTGCCATAAATGCAACACTTAAGCTAGAGGGCTGGGTAGGATATCTGTTGTATATTATAAAAAATGCCTTTCAGGCTATAGAACGTTCAGATATGAATTGGTGAGGATGGTGATAAGATATTGTCTTCACCACTGGCCAGGCCATCAAAGAGACAGAGAGCCAGATGGATATTGGGATTCTACTTTCACTGTTAATGATATTACCTTGGGAGAGTCACTTAATTATGCTGTTTCAATGTCTACATATGCATGAGAGCTATTCTAACTCTCAGAAATTCCTCTGTGAGTCATCCAAGCACCACCTATCATTTGAGTTTTTTCTCTATCTGCTTGTCTACATGAACTGTCTGCTGTAGTCAAATTGTTCAACTCACTTTCCTCCAAATAATCCTTGTGCCATTCACACAAGCCCTGTCATCAAACTTTTTCCTCGGCCTGGAGTGCACTTTCTCTTCCTCTCTGTCTAGCCAAATCCTTTGAGGCATTGGTCAAGTCTCCTCCTCAGTGAAGACATTCATGTATCCATGTCACTCTAGGAAGGGATTTACACATGTAATCTCATTTAGTCATCAGAACAACCTTATAAAGTAACTATTATGATGCTCATTTTACAGAAGAGAATATGAGACTCTAATAAAATGCTTTACTGTCCCATGGTCCAAAGGTGCTGTCAGAACTTGGATTTGAATCCAGGTTTCTTGGTTGCCATAAGTTCCTTCTGACTACTCCAGTCAGTCTCTTAGTGACATTTCTTGTATCCTTTGTTGGAATCATTGTTATTATTTGCTATTTTATACTTTTTTTTGTGGCTCCAGTTTGTTCATTCATATTTTATACTTTTTTAATGCAAAGGTTCATGTCTCCTTAAAGAAATAGTAAATACCTTGAATAAAGAAATAATATCTTTGTATTTAATATTTCTTACACTAGAATGTAAACTCCACAAAGACAGAAAATTTGACTCTGTTATTCCTACTCCATCATTAGAGCAGTGCCTGACACATAGTAGAGACACAGTAAGTATTCATTTGCTAGCTCCCTACTCTTGGTTTATCATGCTGACACCATACACTGTCATGCTTGGCTCTAGGGAAGGCTGAATGAGAGTCACATTCTGAGTATTTACCCTCAATAAAAATTTCTTACTAAATATCATTTATTGAGCACTAATTATCCCCACACTAAGCATTTCATTTATATTATTTTATTTAATTCTCACAAAAGAACAACGATTCTTCATCCCATTTTACAAGTTAGGAAAATAGGGTGTAGAGAAATTAAACAACTTGATCAGGACCACATTGCTAAGAAAATAATGAGCTAGAATGAAAGCCCAGTCTCCAAACCACTGAACTCTATTATATCCATGTGGCTTGTGATGTTCTGGGAGAAGAAGCTGAATATCCTCGCCAGCGGGCATGGTCAAATTGGACACATCCTCATAGTCAAGTCAGATATTGTGAATAAGGGGACTGCATTTTTGAGGGTTAACTATTGGGAAAACAAAATCGTTGATGGCCACACAGATATCAACTGTTTCTGTTTGTTTTCTTGACATAGTCTCAAAATTATTAAACATGCAACTAAAGTTCCAACTTTGAGTAATGTTATTTAGTCAGTGAGAAATAGCATCTATTCATTAGTAGAAGAAAATCATTAATATGTAACATTATTATCTCTAACTTTACCCTAGTAAAGGCCAGTTGATATTTATTAACATTTGGAATATGGATAATATTTTACTAAGCTTATTTAACAAGACTTCATCAGTTAATGTTGACATTAGTTTGGGTTTGGCATTGAGTCACAGCTCTGTTATTTCAGGGAGTAAAACTAAGTGAATCAGTAGCATTCAGTGAATATTTAAATGTGCAAGAAAAAAACACAATGAAAAACACGTCTTCTAAGTGTTTGCAATAACTCTCACAGCTTTTACAATTTTGGAGCTGGTAAGAGTCTAGTTGTTCTTCTGTCTTCTAAAATAAACGTATTCAGAAACTTGGCCTAAGCCTATTTTTAATTCTTTAGAATTAAAAATTCTTTCTACTACAAGCTTTATCAACAGCACAAGTACCTTTCAAAACACAATGTAATCAGACAAAGAGAATGATATCGGTAACAAATAAAATAATTCAGATGCTGTTTCTTTCTATACTACCTACCATATATAACACTGAATAAATTCCTCTTGAAACAGGTGTTAGTTTATTCAACTTCAAGTACAGGTTAATACATAACTCAAAGAATTTTAAGGGGATCTATAAACCCACAAAGTGCTTGGAATTCCTTCAGTCAAATCACAATGTAAACATTGGGTAGAAGACCGAGACACTGTGACGTGCTGCTATTTTCTCTATTTTGATTTCTGTGCAGTATGGTAATAGATGCACTGCAAGTGGAGAATTTAATTCATAATACTTGTTATATAGTTCAATCCCAGATGATATAGGAAAAAACCAGAAGTATGGCTTAGGAAACAGTATTGTTGTTTTGGTTCTGTTGTGATATTAATAAATCAGTAGCTTCCAACAGACTCAAACAGGAAGCTGAATTTTATCTTATTGTAGGAGTCCATAGTCTCCCGATCTGCAGGCTTTGAATCATTGCTTGGAAGAAAATTAAACAACATTTTGTTTTACTAGCAAATCAGCAATTAATGATAAATTATTTAGATGACTAGAGATTGCCTTTGGCTTTCACCTTGAGTATATGCACTATAAGCAGATGACTCTTTTAAAAGGTTGTCTGGCATTCTGTATTAGCAGAAAGGATGCATTCATTAGTATTCACTGCACATGCATTGAGCACCTACTATGTGTTAGGCTTTGTCTAGAATGCTGAGATGAATCAGATATGGTCCCTACCTTTAAGGAACTCACCATCTAGTGGGGGAGAAAGACACATCAACAGCTAATTGCGGTATGCATCCCAATAGCATTCTTTGTCAGAGGTATCATAACCAGAAGAAATAACGTGGGAAACATGGCAACATACCCAAAAGTCAGATAGAAGGCAGGTTATAGAATAAAAATCTATTAAATAATAATAACTTTTAGAAAATATGGAATGGACCTATGGGAATCTTGATGCAGAAGGAGGTGAAGCAAAGTGCTGGACCAAGGTTAGAGGTAATGAGGGAAAGGGGTGTGAGGGAATGGGGTGCCCACTGAGTTCAGGGGCAGGGAGGAGGTGGGGAGAGGAAGTCTGGGAGGGAACTTGATTCTGGCCTATGTGAGACAAAGCAGGCTGCAGCTCTGGGAAGAAGCCACTGACAGTGTAACACAGATTCTTCCATCTTTATGAACCTCTGGGAGAGCCAGCAGAAGCCTTAGTCTCTTCCGCAAGGGATCAGAAGAGGAGCAGGGCTCTGGGGCACGCTGTGGGAAGGCCATGCTTGCCACTTCAGCCTTGTTTACTCTTCCTCATGTTTCCTTCATGAGCCTAGATCAGGCCTATATCCTGGGTGATACATGACACAAATGCTATGAAAAAATGTGGAATTTATCTTGCGTTTGCCTTAATACTACAACAGTTGCTGCACTTAGCTAGGAGACATAAGGCTGACTTTCTCCAATGGTGGAAGGAGGGGGAACCAAAACCCAGAACTTTATATTGTTAATTTTAAGCTTAAAAGGCTTGACCTAAGTGAGCAATATAAAGATTTTGGAATAAAATATTTAATAAACTGCTTACTTCCTTTTTCTACCAATGCTGTAAGGTTTTAGTTTGGGTCTGCTGAGGGGGCAGGAAGAAGTTCTTAAATTTGGCCGAATTTAATTTTTAAATGACTGAGAAATCACTGAGGAATTTGTGTCACCATAGAGAAGCCTACAGAAATAGGACTCAAGGTGGAAAGTTAGTCAAATTTGAGGAAAACAGAGAAAGCAACATTTTTGTACACCAGAATTTGTGACTTGAGAAAGTTGTTTCAGCTAAACTTACTTTCAAAAGTCAGTCCAGTGGCCATATGTGATTTCATGGGCATACATAACCAAAGGTTTTCCACATCTCTTTTCTGATGACATCATTTTTTTAAAATTACTGAAATGTATTTCATTCTACCAATAGGGTCTTGAAATTAACTAGGCAACAAGAGTTTCAGCTAAAATGTAATTAATTGAGAAGAACAATGATTGATTGTCAGGGCCTCTCCTATATTAATTTGTAAAAGGGGATGCAGATATCAATACTTGGAGATCTGGGGTCAGAAGCAATGAAAGAGTCACAGGCAGAAAGGCAAATGTATCCTCCCAGGAGGGATTATTCTCTGAGGTGTTGTTGGTGCAAACAGTTTTCCCTTGCATGATTTATGAAGATGTTTCCTTTTAGCAAACTAATTTCTGGGGATTCGTGTGTGGAAAAATCACTGTATCTGCATTATCGGTGTTGAAAAGTGCTTTAGGAGCCTTGCATAATTTGACTTAAAGTTTTCTTTTTGTAGGTTCTTATTTGCTAAAGCTTAAAGGCCCTCTCCAAAAGTATTTTTCTTCAGCTTTATAATAATTTGCATCTAAAATCCTAATTCCTTGCAAATTAAATTCTGTGATTTTGGGAATTAATGGTGTGCTGAATGGTATGTCTAGAATGCCCAGGTAGTTTTAAATAGGAATCCCCCCATGGCAGTCACACTGGGTTTCCCCCGGGAGGCTGGTATGCCTAGAGAACTCTTGAGGAGGGTGAACCAACTGTCTTTTTACAAAAGGAGTTATCTACATCAGGACTCCTGAGACCTTAGCATAAAGGAAATGAGTCTAGATTTACAAGGTGTCCCTTCAGACTCATCTGAATCACAGGGTAAGAGACTGCAATCAAGAGTGGATGAAATCTCAAAGAATTGATACACTAAAACCTCTGTCAGACGTTGAGAGCTCAATGGAGCAATGCTTTGTAGCCCCTGTAACAGCAATCAGATGAAAGGCATTTACCCTACTCCAGGGTGACTGTGGGATCCCAGGGAAGTTAAGAAATGGACACAATAGCCTGGACAGCAAGCTGGGGCATTCTGTGTCTGCAAAGGAGAAGAAGCCGTGGAAGATATCATGTTTCAATAGCAGCCATGGTGGAAAGTGGCAGAAACAGTAGATGTCACTTCTGGGAGCTGGACCACAGGAGAGGGAATCAAAAAATAGACCTAAGTGGGTGGGTAAAAGGTGATGTCAAGTGAGGCAGTCCTTTGCCTGTCAGTCTCCTCTGAGAGGGATGTGAAGAGGTGGAGTTGGGGGTGAGGAAGGACTGGATTTTCTGCAGATGGAATGGGGGCAAAGTCAGGGAACTTGTGTGTGTGTGCGCGCATGCGTGTGTTTACTGTTACTGTAAACGTATTATTTACTCTCAGGCTGATGTGCCTGGTAAAAGAGGGCTTGCTTCAGGCTTTTGCAGTACCTTCTAAGCAGATTTTTGAATTACACGTCTTTTAGATTGTTTGGGGTGCCTTTCCCTTGGAGTTTTCCGAGGTGGTCCCAGCACTGTTATCAACTTCATCACTAAAGTGCTGTTCTAACTTATGGGTCCGCCAAGGAAGGACCTAGATGGTTAGTTGTGGTTTCTGAGAGCAGGGAGAGTTGTGCTGGTGGTTGTTATCATCATTTTCCAGATAATGGGTAATCAATGTAGAGAGAAGTCAACCTTGGTGAAGTGACAAGAGTGTAGGGAAACAGGAGGCTTTAATTAGCTTCTCCTGGCTTTAGTTTCTTTATCTGTAAAAATGATGTGATTCTTACCATGGAGTGTGCAAGAGAATCATCTGCAGGACAAAAAACAAGAACAATGGCTTTTTGAGCCTCATAAATACCAAATTAGATTAAATGCAGGTGCATTTTAAAGAGCTCCAGAGGCGTGTCCACCCCACTGGTTAAGGACTACTGAACTATATTTTTTCCAGGTTCCCTTCCAGATTTCAAATACTATTTTCCCTCACATATTTGTATATATCACTGGTGGGAGAGTAAATTGGCACAATATACATTCAAAGCTTTAAAAATCGGCCTGCCCTTTAACTTAAGTATTTTTATAGCAACTTATCCCAGGAAAATAGGGTAATGCACACAAACATGTGTATTCAAGAATAATCATTTCTGGTTATAAAAGAAAATCATTGAGACAACAAAAGTGATTAACAATACGATCTTATTTGTGAGATAAATTATGGTATATCCCTAAAACAGAATACAATTAGTCATTGAAAATTAAATTTTAAGAAAATAATGACATGAAAAATGTTCATAATGTATTTATAAAATGAAGAAAAACAGACTTTAAAATATATGCAAGTATAGTCATATATGATTATAAACATATAAGAATTTATGAGTGAAAGAAGCTAGACACAAAAGACTATATACTGTATGATTCCACTTATGTAAAACTCTAGAAATGATAAATCTAATCTCTAGTGGCAAAAAGCAGATCAGTGGTTGCCTGAAACAGGGAGTAGAGATGGGGATTGGACACAAGGCACCTTTTTGAAGTGATATGAATGCTTTTTATCTAGGTCCTGATGGTGGTTATACAAGCATACAAATTTGAAAATGTAAAACGGGTACCTTGTATTGTATGGGAATTATACTTCAATTCAAAATATACTTTGTTTCAACTATGTCAAGAGAATATCTATAAAATGTTTTTTTAAATAAATACCTAAATTTTTAACTGTTAAAACATGTAAACTACTGAAACAAAACCAGGGAAACATTATTCCTTCCATTTTCAAATAAAAATATGTGTGCCTGTGCCTTTTTTAAAAAATTGGAAGTATATAAACATAAATAGTGGCTATTATGTTCAGGTGCTGAGATTATAGGTGATTTTTTTTCTTTATACTTTTCTATTTTTTTTCAAAATTTCTAAAATGAACATGTTATAATTTTTGTAATAAAACCATAGTTATTTTAAAATTTATGTTTAGAAGATATTAAGCTGAACACAAAAGCATGGGAAGAATAGATGAACCAAGAGTTTCAAAACCTAGTTATTGTTGTCTTAATAAAATGTGACCTTTATTAAAAAGAAAAAGCAAAACAAAACCAGCAGCAGCAACAATAATGTGGGTGAAAAATGACCCAGTGGGAATATGTACTGCTGTTAGTGAGGACACCAAATACACAAAGCATGCGGGAATGTGGGGATGTCTGTTCCCTTTCACTGAGATGGGTGGAACCTCGGCCAATTGTAGCAGAAACCCAGGCCTATTTTTGTTCAGGAACTGAGCACCTGCTGCCTTCCCAAGCTGGCACCCCCCTTCTATTAGCCCACTGTCCTTTAATGTGTCCTGAGTCCTCTGATCACAGGTCTGTACATCTGGCATGGCAGGATGTTAACAGTGCCCCCAGCCATGGGGGAGGGGGGAACACCAACCAAGGGACATGCCAGAGAAGAAGGAAATGACACAGGCAGTTGCTCTCAAATAAATAAGCAGAGGGGAAAAATATGGCTGGGAACCTAAACAAGGATGCAGGAGAGGAAGTAAACAAGCAAACAAAGCTCAAGGCTGAGGTCTCCTAGAACAAAAGCCCAGCCCCAAAGTCATTTCTAGGGGAGGATAAAAATCTCCTCACCAAAACCAGAGGAAATAGAGAACTTCCGTAGTAGCATTACTATGGAATGACAAATATCCTATAGGCCCATTGATTGTGAAGTCCTGGCTGGCTCTCTGGGTCTATTAGCTCCTAAGGAATGAAGTGGCTTAAATCCAGACAGACCTTAGCTTCTTGATGGGATAAACTCACAGTCAGCCGGACCTAGACTCCAAATCTAGAGCACGCGGTTGTGCTGTAGGGGGCACCCTTCTCATAGAATACAAAGAAAGGTGTCCCCCCCCACCAGCCCCCCGGGTCGGCACACATGCTAAGAATCACCTCCCAAACTTCATACATAAAATGAGATTAATCATACTAATCAGATTCTGTGGTACGGATCAGTGACACGATTATGTATTATTCAATTTCTCTGGGGCTCACCAACTTCTGGTCCAAATGAGATTACAATGATACTTTTGTTGCCTCTTTCCCCTTTGGGTTGGTTATTCTTTGTTAGGAGCATAATGAAGACTGCTTACACTTAAGTTCTTGGAGATTTTTCTACTGATTTAACTCTTTAAAGTTTTATTTATTGTTCCCTCCTGTCCGAGGATCCACACAGATAAGACTAGAAACAGATCCAGATCAAAGACAACTCCTCTGTATTATAAATTACCACTTTCCTTCCACCTTGATACTTGGATACTGGATCAAAACTCTGGTATCTGACTCCATCGTCCCTGAGAATGAGTTCTTGACTAAGAACTTCTCAGTCTCTCATGTAAAGGGGCTTCCACTGGGCGTGAATCTTGGCTATAGACGCAAGTCTGTAGCACGGTGCCTGCCTGTTTCATAGTAGCTCCCAGGAAAAGGGTGCTGTGGATCTCATTGTCCACTTGGAAATGATGGTCATGTGAATGAAAGATGAGGGAAAATGCTCTCTTCCAACAGACTGATGACCTTCTTAGATGTTTGAACCCACAATGATCCTGAGAGGTTGCGAAGATTGAGAAAATAAAAGAAAAGTCTGGGTTTCCCCCCGCCAATACTTAATTAATAGTCAAGCAGGGGGCTATAGGATTTATTCTTGGCATATTTCAACTATTCCTCCCACCCCAGAACTGTCCTCTTACTTAAAATATGTCATTAAGCACTGATTTTATGAGAAGAGGATACTTTAAAAGTTTAAATGATTTTTTAAATTATGGTTTTTAACAGACCCAGTAAAGAGGCCTGGACTTAAACATTGAGGGGTGAAATATAGGTGAAAATCTAACATTTTATTGCTCCCCAATTAACTTTGAGAATAGTGGCATGTCTTAGGTAATCATCTAAATTTCAAACTGCAGAGATATTCTGCTGTGTCCAGTCCCTGCAAAGAAGAGGCTAGATGAGCCCCTTCCGCCCAGGGCTGTGAGTTCCTGGAGAGCAGGAATTGGACCACTCACGGTTATCGCTCGATCCACCCCAGTGTCTGGCCAAAAGTGAGTGCTTAATAAATGCCATTACTCGATCCTCATGGTTTCTTTTGGGGAGCTTAGAAATGAGTATGTGAGGTGGGGCAGGGGAGCACCCTCCCCAGATGCCTCTGCCTGCTCCAGAGAAGCCTAGTACAAGGAGAAATCCATGATACTTTTCAAAAGGGCAAAGAGTTGTAAGATCTTTAGATGTTCCAAGATGCAGAAAATCTGAACTTTTTCTGATTGTAACTCATGATAAAATAAATAATTGTGAAGCAAAGCCAAAGAAGTAGAAAAATGGCCAGAAATGAACAAAATAAAGTTCAATGGCAAGGGGCAGAGGAGCTCAAAGAAGTGAAGCAAAATACAGCAGTATACAAAAAAGAATAGTTTAGAATTGACAAACATAGGATAGGAAGATTGGCCCAATACAAATTCTACTAAAAGGATGTGGAAATTTTAGTGGTCTCAAGATGTCAATCAGTAACCTGCTGCTATCTTTTTTAAAAAAATGTAACATAACCCTTGACTATATTTACAGGATCAGAGATCCCAGAAGAAATGTTTCCAATGCATTTGGCAATAATTATGTATTTGTTGAAGACTCTCATTATGTTTGTGGATGAACATCTAAGGGAGGTGAAAAAGAGCTGGCCAGACACTAGAAGAAAACAAAGATACAGATTTAGAATAGCAAATCTAAGAATAAAACTGGTAGGGAGCTTCTATTGTTCAGCCCAGGAAAGTGATGGCTGAGAGATGATTTAATAATGTCTCCAGTCTATAAAGGGTCATTATCTGGTGGTTTATGACCATCTGTTCTTTACCTTCCCCAAGGATAGAAAAGAGGAAATGAGCTTAAAGTACAAGAAAATAAATTTAGGTTAGACCAAAGGGACTTCCAGACTGAGGTCTGTGTAATGTTGTAAACCTGGGTGGTTGTGGCATTTCCTGCTCTAACCTCGTCTGGGACACAGACAGGCATTTACCCATCTGGATGAATTCTACATAGTCCAGCTGTGATAAGTCCTTGAATCTTCTCAGACTTTAAAAAATGATTGAATGTCACTTTGATAAAACTTACTCTCTTCTGTCTTAAAGCTTTGGTCTACCTGGAAATTCCTCCTAAATCCTGAATAAAGAGTTATCTGTTGATGCTACTGACCCACCATTAATGGGAATGAACTTTTCATTGATGTGCCACTAAAATGTGGCTCATTCATTCACACCCTTTTGCCCCATTGCCTAAATATCATAGAGTGCCGATTCTATGATAAAATCAGAGGCATCTCCTTACTTGGGATCTTCCCATACCTTGGGGAAGATCAAAAGTGTTAGCAGGGAATAGCAGGCTTTCTCCAGGCTGGCTGAGTCTGCCTGCTCACACTCATCTCCTGACTTTCTTTCTCGCTTGGGTACCAGATATGCAGAGCTGTAGTTTCCAAGTATGACATAGCACCTCACCACCCTCTGCCTTTTCAAATCCATCTCCCTTTCCTCAGAATGCTGTTCCCTCCACATCTGTGTGGCAAACTAAAAATTCTTCAGTCCTCACTCAAATGTTACAGCACTTCTGAAAGGTTTTTTTGCCTTTCCTAGAGAAACCTACATTCTCCTTTCTGCATGACCTATGGTTCCTTGTGCACCTATGCATCTATAGAGAATTTAACATGTGTTATGGTGCTCTTCAAACTATTTTTCCATCAAGCTGTAGTAGACTTGAGAGCAAAAATAGTGATAATTTTTTTTATCTCCTGTGCCCAGCTACCCAATAAATATTTGTTAAATAAGAGGAAGAATGAGTAAATGAATGGTATGCAAACAATTGTGAAACTGGTCTCTAGAACTAAGGGTAGAAATCATTACCACAGATAAAAACTAACATTTTATTAACAAAAAAAATGCAGTGATTGCTTTATTTTTATTTCCATTTGTAGTTCTAGTCCTAAATCAATTAATGGCTTATATTGTATAGTCTGTTTGGATTAATGGTGTTAACAAATGAGTATTTGTTGATGATATAAACTAGTATGTACATTTGCAATGTTTTCTTGCCCTTCGTTGACATTGCTAATATTGCAGCTTTAACTAACTCTATATGCATATACTCAAACATAGGAATCTTCTGTGGAAACTAAAAGATGTGTTTTTGTACCAGTTAAGCAGTGCTTTTTGAGGCAATATTTGAAAGCTGAATAAGAGAAAGGTAACTCCATTCAGTAAAATAAAAATAAAAATCTTCAACTCTACCTCTATTTTGATTCAAGTTACCTTAATCAAATAACTATACAATCTCCATTATATTCAAATCTCAGTCCTAGGTGTTTGAGAAAATACAATGACAAAGTTTCTGTTCTCAAGAAGCTTGCAATCTGGAAGCTCGAGGGAAAGATATCCGCACAAATGACTGTAAGAAGAGGGAAATCACAACTGCAGAGGGACTAACAGGGTACGTACGGGTCCTGGAGAGGGTAGGAAGAAGTTTCATGGAGCACCTGGCACTTCAAACTGGTCTCTGAGGCTGACATGGGTTTCAACAGGAGGAGTTGGGCAGTGGAGTTTGGCAGGTTAATTCACAGGTAGAGCAGAAGCAAAGAGAGGCAAGAAAGGTACCTCAGGGTGTGTTTTTAGAAAAGCCCAGATTGCAGTCTGGCAGAAAGCTGGGGTATGTGTAGTTCAATCTGAAGAAAAAGATAAGCAAGGGTATTGATCACAAGGATGCGGACTTTGTGCTTAACTCAGGAGTTGATGGGGAGATGCTGAAGCTATTGATTGGGAGAGTGATCAGCAGCACGTGGACGTCCTGAAATCGGAGAAGGGAAGTAGAGGAGACTGATTACAGCAACCTAAAGGAGAGGTGACAAGGCCTGGATGACAGGAGCAAGCAGTGGAAGTGACGATGAGGAAAGAAGCAAGTCAAGGTGCTTTGTAGACAAGGAATATCATCTGCAGGATTCTGCAACTGACTGGATCAAATGTGAGAAAGAAGGGAGAGCAAGAGGCCAAGAAGGCTCTGAGGTTCCCATCTGGGTTCTAGGGAGAGAGGCGCCGCAGATGAACACAGTATGGAAACCAGAGGGGAAGAGAGAACAATTGAGGTTTAGGTACGTGGGCCAAGTGCAAATGAAACACACAGATGAAGCTACTGGGCACACATTTCTGAAGATGGGCCTCTCCTGGAGCCCAGGAGGGAAGTTTAAGGTAGAAACCCAAGAGTCATCTCCATAAAGATAAATCCTGAAATGTGGTTTTTCCTTTCACTTATGTGATCCTTTGGAGGATGCTGTGTTTTGTGAGAAGCACAATTCACTTCTCTTTTGCTGAAATCTGTGAACTAGGTCAGCATTTTCAGCCCTATAATGAGACATGTGCTATAAGCATTAAATAAAATACATTTATGAAGCCTTTAAAATATACTAAATGTTCTGTAAATACAAAATGTAAAGTGATAATTATAGTCATGTTCTGATCATGAGCAGGTAGGAAAGAGTGGCCTATAGGATAAAATGGGAGCTAAAAAGAGATGGAATTATCCACGATGGGGTGTGCGCTTGTGTGTGTGTGTGTGTGTGTGTGTGAGAGAGAGAGAGAGAGAGAGAGAGAGAGAGAGAGAATGAGGGAAGGAGGATTTGTTTTCAGTACTCAATGTGAAAACACATAAATTTTCCTTCAGTCCTGAGGGTTGGGAAAGCTCATGCGTTGTGAAGGGTTGCTTTTATGTGCTGTAGTCGTTGTAATTTGGAACCTACAAGATAGTGTTCAGATGTACGTAACTTGCTCTTTTTGAAAAGCTGGGTTTTTTTTGCTTTTTCTTTCTAATAGCTCTTCAGCTTGACATAATACCCAGGTGAGAAATGATAAAGTACATTTTACAAACTAAAGAAACTCAAGAAAAAGACTTTTATTCCTATTACTTGATCTCTGTTCTTCATGGTGTTTTTTATTTTTTCAAATTCTGAAAGTCTCAAGGTTAACTTTCTTTCATAAACCAGAGGAGAATCATGGCTACATTCAGTGTTATTTAGATATTTGACTGTGTTGTTTTTCACTATTGTTGTTTAAAATATGTGTATCTTGTATTTCCTTTTATTACTAGTAAGATGTTGCTTTAATTACACCTGGAAATTAATTTACTCATAATTCATTTTAATTTAATCACCATGTTAATGAATATAACCTTAAAAATACTTTCCTATATACAATATAGGAAAAAATCTCTTAGCTATGAACATTTCTTATAAGCTCTTAAAAAAAAAACTTACATTGTATTAGAGGTGCCTTGCTGGCACTTCTAATATGATCTTTCATTTGTGATTGTGTTACTTTAATAGGTTAAACAGATACTTCATGAATAAAGGAAATTCATTTGACAATTTCTTGCGTGAATAGGATTGCTTGACCTTGTAAGGATTTCTTTCATAGCTGCAAAAGCCATGAAGATTATGAAATTTTCCGTAAGTATTTGATGATGAAAATGATGGCAGTGATGATTGGTCTGGAAAAAACCATTTTAAAATGTCTTTAATAATGATCCACCTATGGCTTTGAATGACCCAGAATGAGTTTTCAGTTCTCACACTTGACTTAATAATACTGTTCTAGCACCATCATCTGGACAACCCAGTTTTTCCAAAAACACAGCTATTAGTAAAACAACCACTGTACTCTTTTTCTTTAAAAACACAACCTCTCCTCTAGCTCAAAGCATACTTTATTTAAGTATATCATCATTACTTATCATTTCTTCAGAATGTCTGATAATGTTATCACAATATGATATTGAAAATGAAAAGTTAAGAAAAATGAGGTAAAGAATTCTTAAATAAAATGACTAGTTGCTTTAACCTTTCCTCAAAGTTTAGTAAAGTTAAGGCCAACCCTAATCATAATACTGCACTGGAATATTTCATCTCACAGAGGCTGGCATGGCCCTTTAAGTTTAAGGCCATGGGTAGTTGGGAAGGAAACAATGGAGTGACAATCTCTACAAAGTACCTTGAAGTTCCCAACTTCTATTTATGCTGGAGGGAAGGGAAGGTAGGCGGGCACTTAGTACCTAATCACTGGGCCATACAGAGGGCTTGCCAACATACCCATATGTTATTATGAGGATAAAAACTTTTTAAAATTAAACTTTTAAGTTTGTGATAATTGTAGATTCACATGCAGTTATCAGAAATAATGCTGAGAAATCTCATGCACCCTCTAGCTGGTGTCCTCCAGTGGAAACATTGTAAAACTAGACTACAGTATCACAACCGGGATTTCAACATTGAAAAAGTCAAGATACAGAGCATGTACACCAACACAAGGATTCTCATTTTGCCCTTTTATAGCCACACACACCCCCACCTCCATCATCTCCTTAACCCTGACAACCACTAACCTGTAAATCTGTAATATGTCATTTCCAGAATGTCATATAAATGGAATTATAGAGTATGTAGCCTTTTGAGATTGGCATTTTTTTCACTCAGTATAATTCTCTGGAGATTCACCAAGGTTGCTATGTGTACCAATAGTTCAATCCTTTCTATCATTAGGTAGTATTCCATCATATGGACGTACCACAGTTTAACCATTTATCTGTTAAAGAACATATGCATTGTGCATGGGATTATTATGAGTAAAGCTGCTATAAACATCTGTGCACAAGTTTTTGTGTGAAAACAATTCTTCATTTCTCTGGGATAAGTGCTCAGAAATGAAACTGCTGGGTTATGGGGTATTTGCAGGCTTAGTTTGTTAAGAAATGCCAAATTGTTTTCCAGAGTGGCTGTGCCATTTTATACCCACACTACCAGCGTATGCGTGATCCCAGTGTCTCTGTAGCCTCACCAGCATTTACTGTTGTCACCAGAGTTTTTTATTTTAGCCCTTCTGATAGGTGTATATTGATATCAGATTGTTACTTTAATTTTCATTTCTCTGATAGCTAATGATATTCTCCATTTTTTCACATGCTTATTTGCCATCTGTATATCCTTTTTCCTGAAATGTCTCTTTGTTAATTTTGTCTATTTTCAAACTGGATTGTTTCTTCTTTCAGTGGTTGAGCTAAAAGGGTTTTTAAAAATAATATGCTAGATGTCAGTCCTTGTTGGATTTACAATTTGCAACTATTTTCTTTGTAGCCTGTCTTTTCATACTCTTAATAGGGTCTTTCACAGACCAAAAGTTTTTAATTTTGATAAAAATCCAATTTATTCATTTTTTTTCTTTTATGGATCATGCTTTTGGTATCAAGTCTAAGATCTATTTGACTAGTCTTTGGTTCCAAAGATCTTCTCCTATGTTTTCTTCTAAAATTTTACAGTTTTATTTTACACTGATGTCTGTGTTCCATTTTGAGTAATTGTTTATACATTTAGGTTGAGGTTCTTATTTTATTTTTTTGCCTATGGAAGTCCAATGCTCAAATACTGTTTGCTGAAAAGCCTATCTTTCCTCCAGTGAATTCCTTTGTACTTTTGTCCAAAATTGGAAAGTGGAAAAGCAAAAGGACATTTGAGTAGGTTGATTTCTGGATTCCCTGGTCTGATCCATTGATCTATGTTTATCTTTCTGCCAATATCACACAGTTTTGATTACTGTAGCTATATAAGAAGTCTTGAAATTGAGGAGACTGATTCACCTCACTTTCTTTATCAATTTTTTAACCATTCTAGTTCATTTGGGTTTCCATATAAATTTTAAAATAAACTTGGTTTTATCTATAAAAATTTTGTAGGGATTTTCATAGGAATTGTGTTAAATCTGTGTACCAATTTGGAAAAAATGAATATTTTTACTATGTAAAATTCAGTGGCACTGTATATTTTTACGTTACTTAGGTCATCTTTGATTTCTTTCATCAGTACTTTATAGTTTTTAGCATAAAAATCTTATGCCTGTTTTGTTAGATACACACCAAAGTATTTCACTTTTTGAGCAATATCATAAATGTTACTGCATTTTTAACTTTGGTGTCCATGTGTTTATTGCTAGTATATAGAAAAACACTTGATTTTGTATATTGATCTATATTGTAACCTTGTTGAACTCACTTCTTAGTTTGTGGAGTTTTTTTAATAGATTCTTTGGGATTTTTTGACATATATTATGGTATCATCTACAAATAGGAACAATTTATTTCTTCCTTTCTGATCTGTATGCCTTTTATTTCCTTTTCTTGCTTTACTGCACTGGCTAGAACTCCCAGTATTATGTTGAATAAGAGTGATGGGAGCTACATCCTTGCTTTGTTCCTGATCTTAAGAGGAAAGCATTCAATTTTGCACCATTAGGTATAATGTTAACTGAGGATTTTTGTATTTTCTCTTTATCAAATTGAGTAAGTTTCCTCTCTATGCCTAGTTTTCTGAGAGTATTTATCATGAGTGGGTGTTGAATTTTGTTGAATTCTTTTTTGGAGTTGATTAACATTATCATGTTATTTTTCTTCTTTGCCTATTAATATGTGGATCACATTGATCAATTTTCAAATATTGAAACAGCCTTGCATCCTTAGAATAAACCCCACTTGGTCATGATGTATAATTGTTTTTATACATTACTGAATTCTGTTTGCTAATATTTTAAGGATTTCAACACATCCATCCATATATATGCAGGATATGGGTCTGTGGTTTTCCTTCATTCTTTCTTTTTTTGGGGGGAGGATATGTCTTTATCTGGTTTTGGTATTAGAATAATAATAGTTTCATAAAATGAATTGAGAAGTGTTCTTTCCTCTTTTGTTTTCTGGAAGAGATTGTGCAGAATTGGCATTAATTATTTTTTAAAGCTTCCAGTGAAACTCTCTGTGCCTAGAAATTTCTTTTATATGAGTTTTAAAAGTATGAATTCAATTTCCTTAATAGTTATAAAGGTATTCAAATTATCTATTTCATATTGGGTGAGTGGAACTATTTTGTGTTTTTTTAAGAATTGGTCCATTGCATCTAAATTGTCAAATGTATGCATGTAGAGTTATTCATAGTATTCTCTTATCATCCTTTTGACATCTGCAAGATCTCTGGTTTGTAGATTTTATTGATTTTTTTCAAAGAACCAACTTTATTTCATTTCTTTATTGTTCTGTTTTTATTTTCATTGAGTTTTGCTCTTATCTTTATTATTTTCTTCCTTCTGCTTATTTTGGGTCTACTTTGCACTTCTTTTTTTTTCTAGGTTCTTGATATGGGAATTTATATTATTAATTGGAGGCTTTTCCTGTTTTCTAATATGTACATATAATGTTATAAGTTTCCCTTTCAGCAGTGCTTTAACTATGTGCTGCAAATTATGATATCACGTATTTTCATGTTCATTCAGTTGAATGTGTTTTTTTTAATTTCCCTTGAGACCTCCTTTTTGACCCATGTATTATTGAGAAATACGTTCTTTAGTTTCCAAGCATTTGGAAATTTTCTTGTTATCTTTTTTGTATTGATTTGTAGTTTAATCCCATTGTGGTCAGAGAACACATTCTGTATGACTTTAACTATTCTGAATGTGTTGAGATTTGTTCTATGGCACTGGATATGGCTGATCTTTGTTTGTATTCTGTGGGCCCTTAAAAATGCGTATTCTTCTGTCATTAGATGGGGTGTACATAACTGCCAATGAGATCTTGTTGGTTGATGATGTTGAGTTTCTATACTTTTGCTGAAGGCTAGTTGTTCTATTAATTGTTGAGAGACGGGTGTTAAAGTCTCCACCTATGATTGTAGATATGTCTATTTCTCCTTTTAGTTCTATTACTTTTTGCTCCAAATATTTTGCAGCTCTGTTGTTTAGTGCATGCACATTTAGGATCTTCTTGGTGGCTTGACCCTTTTATCATCATGTAATGCCCCTCTTTGTCTCTAGTAATTTTCTTTTCTTCAAAGTCCACTTTATCTGATATTAATATAGTCACTCCTGCTTTCCTTTGATTGATGTTCTTGTGATATATCTTTTTTCATCCTTTCACCAGCAACCTGCCTGTATCATTATATTTGAAGTGAGTTTGTCTGCAGACAGCATGTAGTTGGGTCATGTTTTAAATCAACTCTGCTGATCTCTCTTTTCCTTTACCTTTCTGACCTTTTCTGCTACTGCTCTGTCCTTCACTTGTTCTGCCTTCAATACACAGGCCTCTCTGTACTTCCCCATAGTCACACTTCTCTCTGGGCTTTTGCTTCTGTTGGACCCCCTGCCAGGAATGGCATGGTGACTCCCTTTACACAGCCTGCTCCCTTGTTCTCTCAGGTTTACCCAAATGTCACCACCCGGTGTAAAAACAAAAACTCATTCTCAACATATTCCCTGCTTCCCTTCCCCAATTTATTTGTCCCCTCAGCAGTGATCACCACCTAACATACAACATATTTTTCTTATTTCTTTTGCTTACTACCCGTATCATCCACAAGAATATAAACCTCACTGCTAAATCCCCAGTGCCTGATGCAGGACCTGGCTCATAGGAAGTACTCCATACATATATGTTGAATGAATAAAAGAAAGAATTAAAGAACTGGCCCCTGGCTTGCCCTCCAGTTTCATCTGTACATTCTTTCCCTCTTGACTATTCTCCAGCAGTACTGACCTTCTTTTCTGTTGTGTAAGGAGACGTGCTTTGGATGTGTGTCATCAGGCCTTGGGTCCTCCATAAATGCTGCCCCTCTGCCTAAGACCTTTCTCCTCCCCATTCCCACCCCTGCTGCCCAGCCAACCAGACTCAACCAGCAGCCAGCACTGTCTCTGACAGGCTTCCTCTGACACCTGGCACTAGGTCAACTTCACCAGTCAGAGGCTTGCTTAGCAGTCACTGCATTGTGTAATTTTTGTTTTGGGGATTATTTATTTAACTTGTATCTCCTCTACTGGAAATTAAGATCAATTAAGGCAGTGACTGTATCTGGTTTGCTCAGCTTTATATTCTTAGCACTCTGCATAGTACCTGACACATGGTAGATAATAAATATTTTCCAAGTGAATGAAATAATAAATCAATGAAGGAATGAGTACTCGTTTTTAGATATTTTAGCTTCCAGAAATGATAGGAGAATTTGAGGAAAAGCACTTGTGCAATTATTAGCTGTAGAGGACTCACTTCTCCACAGAAACTAAACCAGACAGTGAAGAACAGGCATGGATATGTGAGTGTGAAGGTGGAGAGGAAAGTGGGCTCTGTTTTCTTTGTAAAGTTCAAGTGATGGTCAACTGCTGAGGGTTAGGGAAACGTAGTGTGGAGATGACCAGGATTTCTCAGCCAAAGCACCAATGATATTTTGGGCTGGATAATTCTTTGTTATGGGGGTTGCCCTGTGCATTGTAGGATGTTTGGCAGCATCCCTGAGACCTCTACCCACTAGATACCGGAAGCACAGCCCTCTGTTCCCAGATGGGCAACAATATTTTTTCCAGGCATTGCCAATTGACCCTGGGGGGCAAAACTGCCCCAGGTTGAGTATCACTGAGATAGATATTAAGATGTTGAGAGGACTTGAAAAAAGTATTATATGGAATGAGAGAGCAAGAAAAAGAGTATGTATGCGAGGGAGAAAGTATGTGACAATAAAGGAACCGAATCTGGTCTCGTAAAATGACAATTAGAAACATTTGAGGACCCAGGTGACATATGAGACAGCAAATTTGTAGTGCAGCAATGTGTGAGTATACGTGATTACATTATTTTCTCCAGAAGTGCACAGCAACATAGATGAAGAAGTGAAGGATGCAGATGATGGCCTGATCCAAGGTGGGATTTTGCCAGCTAGATGACACAAAAGGATAAGAGAACAAGGGCATTACATTTTTTTGATCAGGATTTTTCTAGATGTGAGTTACAAGGAGAGGTAGAGAGAGGTGTAGCCTAGTTCCCAAACTTTGCTGTAGATTAGAATCACATGAGATCTGTAAAATCCCAATGCTAAGGTCACACCCCATACCAATGATATCAGAATTTCTGGGAGTGATGCCAGACATCAGTAGTTTTAAAGATCTCCAGGGATTCCAAAGTGCAGGAAAGTTTGCACACTGCATGAAGCTCTGCACTTGTGTTTTTCAGAGTGCAGTCCCACAAGGAGCAGCATCAGTACCACCTGGGAACTGCTAGAAATGCAATTTCTATAGCCCCACCACAGATCTGCCGAATCAGAAACTTAAAGAGGCCTAGCAGCTATATTTTAACAAGACCTCCAAGTGATTTATGCACACTCAATTTTGAGAGCCATTGCCCTAAAAGAAAAAGGGCTTCTTGGCGATGTCTAAGAGAAATTATTTAGAGAGTCCACCCTCTTTCTTATTCTTGTAATATGTAGAATGTGGAAAAGTAAAAGTCCTTTGGGCACTTAGCATGGTACCCCCATAACCACAAAACAGAGTGAAAAGAACAATAAAAGGGACAACAGAGACATTGGTACTGTCCCCTTTGGTGCCACCCACCCCTCCCTGCCAACACAAGCAGACTTTCTTTTAGAATGTACGTCAGATGCACATTATTTGCTTTCTGTTCCTGCATCAAAGATGAGTGTATTGTCCTTTCATGTGAGAGGAAATGTAAGTAGGAAATGTTTAGCATTTTCTTTGTATCACCTCACAGAGTTCCCACGTATTGTTCAGGCTCTGTGAACAAATCCCACAGGACACTCTCAGTTCACCCAAGTGAAGCTTGTACAAAATGGCGCCTCAGTACTCAGGCTTTGGGATGCTAATGTCTGAGCAACCTGCTGCTTTGGTTTTTTTTTTTCCTGCTTGAAATTTGAGCTGGTGCATAAGTGTGTGTGTGTGTATGTGTGTGTGTGTGTCAGAAGAGTGAAGATTTTCTTCAACCATCCTAAGGTCCTCTAATTTGCATGAGATGTGATATAGTCACATTGTTTTAAATTATTTCCTTTTGTCTGTTGCATTATACCAGACTTCAGTGTATCTTAACTTGGTTAGGGAAAAAATCTGAGCTTTTGTCTACATTCTTGCCAAAAATGCTAGTAAAAAAATTACTTAAACATGACATGGGTTTAATATGATTCGAGTAGACCTTTCATTATGATAGAATGGTTAATTTAGAATCGAGTCCAAAATCATATGCCGGAATTATATTATGTTTTTCTATAGGTAAACAGCGTGAACTATTAATAAACAATGAAGTGGAAAAAAAAAATGGACGTCTCTAAACAAAAATAAAGCATAGTATGACTTTAAATGTCTTCCATTGTGTTTACAATTAGTGTTTATGATGGTACTTACTAATGTAACTCAGAGAGGTGTCATTTTTTACTGATCTTCAGCCTAAGTGTGAATTCATAACCACTGTGAATAGAGAGATCAGGTAACTTAACCAAGGCCACCAAGCTGGAAAGTAACAGAGCTGGGATTTGAACTTGAGCAATATGGCTCCAGGGTCTGTTTGCTTTACCACAATTCTACACTGTGCTTTCTCCCATTAATAAATAAAACAGACCATGAATTCATTAGCACATTTAAGCCAATTGGTATTTTTAAATACATACATCTACATAATACTAACCTATGTATTGTAAGCTATTTTACATATCATTTCATAGACCTAATAATTCTGTCCTCCCTGACATTGGCTAAAAACACTGCTCTAAAGATTAAAAATGTTGCTTTCAGGACAATTTTTTAAACCTAATGCAGCACTTATATACTTTACACTTAGACACAGCTCTGATAAGTGTGACCACCTGGCTTTCAACCCCATAGCAGATTAGAAGCAGAATGAGTGGTTTAAAAAAACCTCGGGTTATGAAATCAGAATGCCTTGGTTCAAACCCTGGCATTGCCGCCTTTACCTGGGTTACCTTACTCAGGTTACATAAATTATCTAAATCTCATATTTTACATATAGAAGGGCCATAAAATGCCTATCCCATGTATTATAGGGATTAAATGAGATAATGCACATAAAGTACATTGGTACCTGGTGAATCCTCAATGATGTCAGGTGACAACTGTTGTGTAGATGGTAGCAACAGCAGTAGTAATGATGAGGACTGTAAAAATGTACAGGTTCTTATTAATAGCCTGAGAGCCTGACAGTCAAATGGCAAGATCAATGATCTTTTTTTTAAGCTTGGAAATATTCCTCTTCAAAAATTCACACAGCTTTGGAAATATTTGTAAAGGTTTTTTAATGGTACCGTTTTACAAACTGGTAAACAGGAATTTTTGAAAGGTTTTTGGATCAGTTTTTGATAATGGATGTTGAAAATAGAAAAGAAATTTCTGTCACTGCTCTCAGACACAGGGAAGAAGTATATTTTTCTCACATGCCATAACTGCCAGAGTGACTGTTGTATCCACTGTCTGCAGCTTCCTCACATTATCCCCTCAGGTGGTATGTCAGACAATTTCTTTTGCAGTCTCCCAACATGAATTTCTGGAATGCCAATCAAGGCCATATATAAAAGAAAGAAGATCATATCAGATCATTCTGTAGGCTGAAAACTAAATATCTAGCATCATTTATTACCAATTCAAAAATGTATTTGTAGAGAAGATATGCTTGCAGGAATTATTCAAATATAAGATCTCATTTGAGTTAAGAATGGAATCATTGCTGATCGGACACATCAATCTCTTTTTCAATGATATAATTCCTTTAAAAAATCCCCTCGTCTTCATGACTATGTAAAAGACATGCTTTTTAGAAAGCAATCTTTATTAATGAGCCATAAATATAGTCGCCTCAGTGCCTCCTGCAGCATTTGGTAAGAGAGTCTAGTGAAGAAAGATTCAAATTCATGAATAGGCTCTTTAAAACTGTCATTATGGATGTTTTGTGATTAAATCTTGATTACTTCACCATTTATGAGGGGTGTATCAGCACACCTATAAGCTGCTTCTGTATCCTGCTTCCTTTTCCAATCACTCACATGATTGTTAAAAGGGAAGCTGCAGAAGTGAGTTTAACATGGAGAGTCAAACAATCCCACATATTAGGATAATGTGATTTTATTTTAAAAATTGTTTAATAGGAGGGTAAAGGACAGAATTCTGCAGCTAAAGACCAGTGCTTATCTAAATGAAAAGGATTATCTTCAATTCTGAGAAGTGTTTGGCTTCATTTGGGTTCTATAATTTTGCTGCTAGTGAGGAAATGATGAACTCTTTCCTTCCCAGAGCAAGTGAGAACATGCATTCCTCAGGTTTGGAAGAGGAAAAATCTCTTTGCTCACAGATTCTTTCTTTGTGCTGTGGAAGATAAAGCATAATCCTTATGCACAAACTCAAGAATTCCTCTGTCCTCATTACTCACTGTGCGTACTTCCCTTGAACTTCAGGTCAGGGTCAGCTTCCTATTAGGCAGTTAGTTGATGGCCCCTGAATATATAATGAATGTGAAGAATGTCATTGAAGCCGTGGGATTCTATGGGAAAGACTGTTGGGCTGAGTCAAATGATTTGAGTTCTGGCCATATCCACCATAGACTTGCTGTTTGGTATAGGCAGTGTCATAAATATGAAGAATATCTCAATGGTATGGCCCCTGTTATGGTTAGTAAAGATAGTGTAGACAGAGGAGATCATGGAGCTGACAGTCTAGAAAGGTTTCATGAAGAAAAAAGAATTGGGGCTGAATTTGTAGGATATGTGCAACTTAAAGACACGATTGTGGGTATTTATATTCAGTGAGAATATTTTGGAATAAAAAGCTCATGATAAGGAAAGGGTTTAGAGAAAAAGATAAATGACAAGGAAATAATTGTAATGAGTTAAATACAAGCATGCCTCATTTTATTGTGTTTCACTTTATTGTGCTGTTTTTTACAAATTGAAAGTTTGTGGCAACCCTGCATGGAGCAAGTCTATTGGCACCATTTTTCTAACAATATGTGTTCACTTTGTGTCTCTGTGTCACATTTTAGTAATTCTCACAATATTCAAACTTATTCATTATTATTATATCTGTTATGATCTGTGATCAGTGATTTTTGATGTTACTAATTATAATTGTTTTCAGGTGCCACAAACAGTGCTCAATAAATGTTATATGTTCTGACTGCTCTACTCACTGGCCATTCCCTCTTCTCTCTCCCTCTCCTGGGGCCCCCCTAGTCCCTGAGACACAATAATATTGAAATTAGACCAATTAATAACCCTATAATGGCCTGTAAGTGTTCAAGTGAAAGGAAGAGTCACTCAGTCTCTCACTTTAAATCAAAAGCTGGGAAAGATTAAGCTCAGTGAGGAAGTCATGTCACAAGCTGAGACAGGCCAAAAGCTAGGCCTCTTGCACCGGTGAGCCAAGTTGTGAATGCAAAGGAAGAGTTCTTGAAGGAAATGAAAAGTGCTACTCCGGTGAACACAGGAATGATAAGAAAGTGAAATGGACTTATTGCTGATATGGAGCAAGTTTTAGTGGTCTGAATAGAAGATCAAACCAGTCACATCATTCCCTTAAACCAAAGCCTAATCCAGAGAAAAGTCCTAACTCTTTTCAATTCTATGGTGGCTGAGAGAGGTGATAAAGCTGTAGAAGATAAGTTTGAATCTAGCAGAGATTGGTTCATGAGGTTTATGGAAAGAAGCTGTCTCCATAATACAAAAGTGCCAGGTGAAACAGCAAGTGCTGATGTATTATAGAAACTGCAGTAAATTTTCCAGAAGATCTAGCTAAGGTAATTGATGAAGGAGACTACACTAAACAATAGAGTTTCAATGGAGATGTAGCAGCCTTCTATTGGAAGAAAATGCCATCTAGGATTTTCAGAACTAGGGAGGAGAAGTCAATGCCTGGCTTCAAAACTTCAAAGGACAGGCTGACTCTCTTGTTAGGGGTTAATACAGCTGGTGACTTTGAGTTGAAGCCAATGCTTATTTACCATTCTGAAAATCCTAGGGCCCTTAAGAATGATGCTAAATCTACTCTGCCTGTGCTCTAGAGGTGCAACAAAGCCTGGATGACAACACATCTGTTTACAGCATGGTTTACTGAATATTTTAAGTCCACTTTTGAAACCTACTGCTCAGAAAAAGAGATTCCTTTTAAAATATTACTGCTCATTGACAACGCACCTACTCACCCAAGAGCTCTGATCATATACAAGGTGATGAATGTTTTTTCATGCCTGCTAACATGACATCCATTCTGTAGCCCACAGATCAAGGAGAAATTTCAACTTTCAAATCTTATTATTTAAGAATACATTTTGTACAGGTGTAAGCTGCCATAGATAGTAATTCCTTGATGGATCCAGGCAAAGTAAATTGAAAACCTTCTGGAAAGGATTCACCATTCTAGATGACACTAAAAACACTCATGATTCATGGGAGGAGGTCAAAATATCAACACTAACAGGAACACTTAGAATGAACATTTGGAACATGTTGATTTTAACACCTCATGAATGACTTTGAGGGGTTCAAGACTTCAGTGGAGGAAGTAACTGTAGATTTGATAGAAATGGCAAGAGAACTAGAATTAGAAGTAGAGCCTAAAGATGTGACTGAATTGTTGTAATCTCATGATAAAATTTGAGTTAATGAAGAGTTGCTTCTTATAAATAAACAAAGAAAGTGGTTTCTTGAGATGGAATCAACTCCTGGTGAAGATGCTATGAACATTGTTGAAATGACGGTAAAGGATTTAGACTATTCCATAAACTTATTTGATAAAACAGCAGCAGAGTTTGAGAGGATTGACTCCAATTTTGAAAGAAGTTCTATTGTGGGTAAAATACTATCAAACAGTACTGCATGCTACAGAGAAATCTTTCTTGAAAGGAAGAGTCCACTTGATGTGGCAAACTTCACTGTTGTTTTATTTGAAGAAATTTCCCCAGCCACCCCAACCTTCAGCAACCACCACACTGATCAGTCAGCAGCTAGCAACGTCAAGGCAAGACCCTCTACCAGAAAAAAGATTATGACTTGCTGAAAGCTCAGGTGATCATTGGCATTTTTTAGAAATAAAGTGTTATTTAATTAAGGTATATACATTGTTTTTTAAGACATAATGCTATTGCACACTTAATAGACTACAGGATAATGTAAACATAACTTTTCTATGCACCAGGAAACCAAAAACTTTGTATGACTCACATAAGTGTGGTGGTCTAGAACAAAACCTGTAATATATCCTAGGCATGCCTGTATTCTATTCTCTGTCTCAGTTATTTTTTCCTGTGTGCATTAGCTACTGACTAAAATTCATCCTTTAAGATCATTTTTATTAGGAACCCTGAACAAAATAAACATCAGTCTTTTAACCCAGCCTGAAGATTCCAAACATGCCTTATGAAGGCTGTCAAGAAGGCGTTCTTAAAAGCTGGGCTAAAAAGACTCCTTCTGGGAAGGCCAATACTTTTAATCTGTTGAACTTTTGTTCTATACTCTCAGAATGGCATAAAAGTAATAAAGCCCTGGAAGATACCATCCACAACAGTCTCAGTCTTACAGACACCACTTAGAATGGAATGTCCTTGAAAATCTCTAGGTTTGGGAACAAGTTGGAATGTGCTATGTGCAGTGAGGTAAAACAAATGATTTAAGATTAAGACTGTAGATAGTAAAAGGTTGTTGAAGTCCCAATATTTTATCACACTCTCTGTATGGTAAAACCTTAAAGTAGGAACTCAGAAAATGGGAGCTATAAGCAAATGTGATTGGCTTATCCACATGTCTATGTGTGTGTGTGTGTGCATATGTGTAAGTTTATGTGTCCTTAAATGCATTAAGATGGTTTCCAATTGACCATAGTAATTTTTAAAAATTAAATTTAAAAAAATTTTCTTACTCTATTTCTTGCTGCTTCATATATTAGTGTTTATATTACCAGGGTAGCCCAAAGTCACTTTAGATTACAAAGCTTGGATTTAAGTTTCTGTGAAACCCACATGGTTTCACTGTAAATTTTGCAAACATTTAAGAAAGAAATAAGACCAAAGTGGACAAATTCTTTCATAAAATAAAAAAGGAAAGATGCTACCTAACTCATTTTATGAGGCTGCCATGACCTCACAAGACATGGTATAAGAAAGAAAAGTTACAGCCCAAACTCACCCATGAATACAGATGTAAAATATTAGCAAATTAAATACAACAATATGTAAAAAAGGATATTATGGTCAAGTTGGACTTATTCCACAAGTGTGACATTCTTTAAATATTTGAAAATCTATCAGTGTGATTTGTCACATCAATAAAATAAAGGAAAAATATATGGTCATCTCAAAGTACCTCAAAAAAAGCATTTGATGAAATTCAACATCTATTCACTATAAAAACTCTTTGTGTATTAGGATAGAAGGTAACTTCTTTAGTCTGATAAATGTCAGCTACAAAACAACAAGAAAAAATATCATGCTTAATGGTAAAATATTGAAATATTTTCCTTTGCAATCAGGAAGAAAACAAAGATGCTTGCAATCACCACTTGTATTCAAAATTGTACTGGTGACCCTAGCCAGTGAAATAAGATAAGAAAAATAAATTAAAATGTATAGAAACTGAAGAGGAAGGAAAAACGCTCTCATTACAGCAAACAATATGATCAGGTAGCAGAAAGTCCAACATAATCTTCAGGTAAATTATTATGTTAATAAGTGAGTCTTTGAGATTACTGAAAACAAATTCAATATAAAAAATAAATTATATTTCTATAAACCAGAAATTAATAATTAGAAATGATATTCAAAAGAAATATACCATTTAAGATAGCACCAATACCATCACATAGTTAGAAATATATCTAACAAAAGTTATAGGAAACTTTGAGATGAAAATGGTAACAGAAGGCCTGTAAATAATTTCCTCTTTTCCAGCATTACCTGGAAAAAAAGAATGACCACGGTTAGTTCCTTTGTAAACATGCTCTTAACCCCATTTCCTGGTAAACGTGCCAATGATGTTTAATAGTAGAAAGATAAATGAGAGTCCTTTTCTAATATAATGCTTCAGCATTATTTATCTAGTATAAAGAAACCTGGAACATTTGGCTTTTTGAAGGTATGGCTGGAGAATGTCACATAAGCTATGCAATTTATTGAGTGTAAAATGGGGAGGATCTTTAATCAAATTGGTTCCCTCTGTGTAAGCAATATTTCACATGCGTTGCTTAAACATCAGTGTAAAATCTGAATCAGAATGTGCCCTAAAACAGAAGAGGAAGAATCTCTGGGCAGCTGTGTTGACGGTTTTGGACTTCTTCAAAGGGAGAACACTTTGCCTGAGTCTTATATCCTTTATCCTGTATCCTGGGAATTATTAATAATGTTTGCCATTGAATAAGATCTATGATTCATGTGAGTCTGAGTCAACAATTCTTCCCTCTGCGTTATCTCAGACTTTTATACAGCAAACTGTAAAACATTATTGAGACAAATTAAAGAAAACTTTCCAAAATGGAGAGATATATCATGTTATAGATTGGAAAACTCAATACTGAAAAGTTACAGATTCAATGCAATGAACTCAACCATTTCTAAAGTGTGTGTTTGTGTGTGTGTGTAAAAATTGAAAAGCTGATTTTAAAATTCAAATAAAAATAAAAAGGCCAAGAAGAACTGAGACATTCTTGTAGAAGAAAGTATGAAGTCTTGCTGTACAGATACTAAGATTACTATAAAGCTGAAGTCATTAAAACAACACGGTATTGCTTCAAAAATTGACACATCACTGAAACAGAATGAAGGCCAAAAAAACAGACCTATATTTTTATGGACAGTTGACCTGTGATAACCTTGTCACTACAGAATATTGGGGAAAGGATAATTATATCAATATTGCTGAGACTGTGCAAATAATAAATAGATAAATAGGTATACAGAAAGACACATTGCTATCTCACACCATAGCATCAACATCAGGTCGTCTTAAACAAGATATAAAAAGATATACACATTTGACTGACCACATTACAATTAGGAACTTCTGTCCATTAAAGATGTGATTATGAGAATAAAATGGCAAGCTACAGATGGGGAGAAAATACGTGCAGCTTAATAAGCAACAAAGAGCTCAAGGCAATAAAATATAAAGAAATACAAACCATTTAGAAAGAGACATCTCTACGGAAAAGTGGGCAAGAGACCTAAAGAGACACTTCACAAAAGAGGATACCTAAATGGCCAATAAACATATGAAAAGGCACTCAACCTTCTTAGTTATCAAAGAATGCATATTAAAGCCACGATATAATACCACTACATACCGTCAGGATGGCTAAGATTAAAAAGACTGACGATACCAAGAGTTGGGAAAAAATGAAGGACAATTGGTACTCTCAAGTACTTCATGTGCAAGTATAAGTTTTTACAACCACTTATGAAAATAATTTGATATATTGTACTAATGTTGAAGATCCTTATACCCTATGGCCCAGCAGTTCCACTCCTAAGTATAAACCCAACAGAACAGCTTGTATGCATCAGAGTGTATATACAAGAATGTTTACAGCAGCATAAGTTGTAATAGTCCCAAACTGAAAACAACTCAAATGCCCGTCTACAACAGAATGGATAAACTGTGATAATACAACAGAATATCATACAGCATTGACACTGACTGTATCACAGTTACATGCATGGATTCAACTCACCAAAATCATGAGTGAAGAAAGACATAGAAGAAGACATACTGCATGATTCCATATACACGAAATTCAAAAGTAGGTAAAACTAAAGTGTTTGATAGTGAATATTTGGGTGATAATTTACAAAGAAAACCTAGGAACCAAGGAGGAGTCATAATTGCCAAAGAGCACTGGGGGAGGGGGTGGGGTCCTAGGCCGACAACATTCTGTTTTTTGACCTGGGTGGTGGCTATGTAAGTGTCACTACATAGTGTTTATTAATCTGTACATTCATGTTTTATGCAATTTCTATATAATATTATGTTACCAATACTGTCAAAAAGAAAAAAAATGCTTGTGAAGGGCATAGACAATACATCAGCAGCAATCATTTTCTCCAGCTAGAAAAACATTTTGTCGAAATTTGTCTTTATATAAAGCAGGAATTCTCAACCTTGGTGCAACTGACATTTTGTGCTAGATCATTCTTTGTTGTTGGGGGCTGTCCTATGCATTGCAGGATGTTTAGCAGCATCCTTGGTCCCTACCCACCAGATGCCAGTAACACCTCCTCTCTCCAATGTGACAACTAACTGAGAACCACTGACATAAATGAATTAACCTTTGCGGGCATTGCTTTTTGTGCTCTAGTTACATAATTTTTAGAGTAGCCTTCTTTAAGTATCATTCTTTTGGAGTTTTCTATTGCCTTACTTTCAGCATTCTGTTTCAGTTTTCTCTGGTAATGTATTTTAAAACCCCTTGGGATGAATTTCTCTTTAATTTGCTCTCTTGATATATGGACCCATGTGAATATAGAGGAGCGGTCAAATTTCCCTTACAATTATTGTACATTTTATATTGCAAGGTTTGGTAACATTGCTGACGTGGAGATATTTTAAAATGGAATGCAATTACAGCGTGAATCAGCTGGTATTAGAGAGACTCTAATCTCAGTCTTTATTTAACAGACAGATTATAAAGAAATCTCGGGGATTTACCTATCACTAATTCTGATGAGGAATCCAGAAACAATTGAATCGTCTTCCTCATCCATGCAGCCTGTCTCCCCTTCCAGCATCTTACCATCCCCAAGTCCCTCCCTCCATACCTCTTCTTAACTTCCACGTTAACAAAGACAGAGTTTGGCAGTCATAACTCAACCAGTCATTTCAATTATAGTTTTCAGTGAGCCACATCAAGCACTAAAAGTAAAGGGTAAAAACCACACTCAGCTGTGGCATTTTTATTGCCTTATTTTAAGTCATTACCAGTAACTGGAATCTGTATACTTCACTGAACTTTCTAAAGGAAGCTCATTTACAGCACATTTAGTATACATTTTTGGGAAAATGAGTAACCAATTTTGCTAACTTTGTGCATTTTAATTGGTTGGCAATATCCAAACACATCTGTGGGACAAACAATGATAAGCCACCTCCTGCCAACAAGACATACAAACAGAATTTCAATGTGACTATACATATTTTTCGTTTTTTTCTGATGAAATCAAGACCCAAACCTCTAATTCTTAGAGGACTGATTCTCTGCCAAGTTTGCGCCCTCCAGGATCAACACAAAGGTACTGGACTGACAGTCCAGGCTAGGTGAGTTCAATGTCATGGGTCATCAGAAGCACAATGTTTCGTCATGGCCTATTTCTTGCCATTCCACTTCGAGGTCAGCCTGCTCACAGCTCTAGCCACGATCTTTGGGATACTTGGTCATCCTGGTTACCTTCTGTGTGCTGCCAAATCCTAGTCCTAGAATGACTTGGCTCTCTCCAGCCATTCAAACCCTGAATTCCTCCCAGCCTTCCCTCTCTTCTGCACATAGCTCAGGACAAGTATGTGAGACCTGTTGCTCAGAGGTGATGCACCCCCAGCTTTGCGTGTCTTGGTCTTTTTTTCATGGCATTCCTAAAGCTTTTCTCTGTTTCTCAGATCTCCATTTTTTTCACCAATTCATTCCAAAATAGTAATTTAAAACATTATAATTGATACTTATAAAGCATACTGTGTGCCAGGAATATTCTCAGTACCTTAATCTTCACAGCAACTCTATGAGGTGGATTCTCTTATTATCATCATTTTACAGATAAGGAAACCGAGACACAGATAGTTTAAGTTGCCTAAGGATATATAGCTAAGAATTGATGGAGCCCAGTGTGAATCTTGGAAGTTTAGCTCTAGACAGCAGTTTCTAAGAGCCAGAATCCTGGTGCGGGCTTCCATAGTCACATGTCCCAATAATTCTCCTTTAAACTACTGTGCTTGCTCCTTGTGCATTTCTAGGAGCACTTGTCATGCAGTCTGTGTTGTTGATACTACCTGTATCCTTGTGTTCTGTGCCCTAATATGTTATGAACCCCTGGAGGGGAAAGACTGAATTTTCTGAATCTTGGTGTCACTCCCTCAGGAGCTCAAAACATGATGAAAGATGTTTTGGCTACTTACCAACCTTTTTTAAAATAGCTTCAAAATATTGGCATATTAAAAACTCAATTTATATTATTGAATATAAATGAATGATTTGCTAGAAGAACGTTTTTGGATTCTAACAATGGGATTTGAGAGTAACTCTGTGAGAAGGAGTAAACATGGATTCAAATTAAAAGTTCCAGTTCCAGAGTCACTGAGCTCAGGGTTTGAATTTTTCCTTTTCCATGAAATAACTGCATGACTTTGAGCAAGTCATTGAACTATTATGGAAATAATCACACTTATTTCATAGGGTTATTATAATAAATAAGTACCTGAATTACCTAATAAATATTTTTAAATTTTTATTTATTTATTTTTAAATGATACTTTTCATTGACTGAAGGTAACTGAAACAAAGAGGGAACAGTGTGTGCCTGTAAAAACATGGGCTCAGAAAAAATTTGGCTTACTAAATCTTTCTTGCACATTAATTTCTACAGCGACAGCGCTGGTTGGAAGCTGCTTTATTATGGCTAGATTAGGTCAACATGTCTGGACCAGTTATGGTTGTTGAGAGCCAAAAATAACAGAGAACTCACCACTTAAGCCAGCAGCCATGGTTTCCTGACTATTCCCCAAACCAGAGACAATTATGTTGACTAGTCTTGACTTGGTACCATTAGGAAGAATAACTAAACAGGTTTATTTCCTTAGATATGATTCAGAATTTTTCATAAGTTAAAATTTTCAAGGTATTTTCAGAATGACCACTCTGTAAGAAATAGCTTGTCATCCCCTTGCACAAGGAACAGGTAATCTATCGGTGTGCCTGCAGCCAGCTCTGTGTAACTTCAGGAGCACAGAGTTACAGAGGTTGGCTCACAGGAATTTTCCTCACTTACATTTTACAGATTTTTAAAATTTATTTATTAACTGTAGTCTGTTCTCCAGAATTTCAGATTTGTAAAGTTCTCTAAACATTTTTGATCTTAAAATATTGGTGAAAGAGGTGGGTAGAAACCTTAAATCACTTTCTCTTATGGTAGGGGTAAAACTGAGACTCCATGATGAAAAAAGAACTGAATTTAGGGGTCCCATCTGAGGATAGCAAGCTCTCATGCTGATTAAAGTTTTCTAGACATGTTTTATCATTTTATTTTAAAGAAGGTTAGATTAATCTGTTTTTAGGTAGAAAGACATAGATTTTAGTGTGCATTTTCAAAGGATTGTTGTTTAATAAACAGAATTATTTGTTTTTGTTTTCAAAGCTTTAAATCAAAGTCTTCTTCTGCCTGTTAGACAACTCCCATGTGTGTGAGAACACCTTGATGGGAGGATAGTGTGAGGCTAAACAAGAACGAGAGAGAATGGTTCAGTCTGCTCAGTCATTCTTATAAGAGGAGCCTTTGTAGAAACCTGAATTGTATAACATTATAGACCTGATGTGCCCAGCACAGTGCCTTAAAAAAAAGAGAAGTTCAAACTCTTAGAGTCTGGTGAGAAGTGCCAATAGGCAGAAGGCTTTTGCTGGAGAGCCTCATAGCAGTAAAAAAAAACCAAACCAAAACCCTAGAGGATAATATTTACTTCCTTGAGAATTCAAGTTGCCCTCTAATCCAAGGGTTGGCAAACTGTTTCGTAAAGGGCCAGATAGTAAATATTTCAGCTTTTGCCAAATCATATTGTTCCTGTTACAAATCCTCAACTCTACCATTGTAGCACAAAGGCAGCCATACACAAAACCTGAATAAATGTTGCTGTGTTCCAATAAAATTTTATTTATGGACACTGAAATTTGAATTGCATATAATTTTCATGTGTCAAGAAAATATTATTGTTCTTTTGATTTTATAAAAATTATTTGAAAATATAAAAACCATTTTAGTTCTAGAGTGATACAAAAAACAGGCGGTGGGCCAGATTTGGCCCCTGAGCCATAGTTTGTCAACCCATGCTAAACACTCGCCACTCAAACTGTGATCCACAGACCAGCAGCATTGGCATCACCTGGGAGCCTATTAGAAATTTGGACTCTTTGGCTCCACTGCAAATATTTTATGTCAGAATCAGAATTTTACCAAGATGAATTTTATGCACATTATTGTGATAAGAACACTTAACATGAGATCTACCCTCTTAACAAATTTTAAGTGTGCAATACTGTATGGTAATTATAGGTGTGATTTTGTCCAGCAGATATGTACAATTTAATCATCTTGCATTACTGAAACTTTATACCTGTTGAATAGCAACTTCCCATTTCTCCCTTCTCCCAGCTCCTGGCAGCCACCATTCTACTCTCTGTTTCTATACCATCCAAGTGGTATCATACAGTATCTATCCTTCTGTGACTGGCTTATTTCACTTGGCATAATATCCTGAAGCTTCATCTATGTTGTTGCAGATAGCAGGATTTCCTTCTTTTTTAAGGCCTAATTATATTCCACTGTATGTATGATCCCATGATGAACATTTAGGTTGTTTCCAAATCTTGTTTATTGTTAATAATACTGTGATGAATATGGGAGTGCAAATATCTCTTCAAGATTCAGATTTCAATTCTTGAGGATAAATACCCAGAAGTGGGATTGCTGGATTAAATATTTCTGTATTTAATTTTTTGAGGAACCTCCATACTGTATTTTCATAGCAGCTGTACCATTTTATCTTACCTTATCTTACACCATATACAAAAATCAACTCAAAATGATTACAGACTTAAACATAAGACTTGAAACTATAACACTCCTAGAAGAAAACAGGGAAAAAGCTTATGACGTTGGTGTCGACAATGACTTCTTCAATATAACACCAAAATCACAGGCAACAAAAGCAAAAATGAGTAAATGGAACCACATCAAATTAAAAAACTTCTGTACAGCAAAGGAAACAATCAACAGAATGGGAAAAAAAAGGCAACCTATGAAATGGGATGGAATATTTGCAAACCATATATCTGATAAGGCGTTAATATGCAAAATGTGTAAGAAACTTCTCCAACTCAATAGCAAAAAACCAAATAACCCAATTAGAAAATGGGCAAAAGACTTGAATAGACATTTCTCCAAAGACACAAATGGCCAACAGGTATGGGAAAAGATGCTCAATATCACTAATTGTCAGGGAAAAGCAAGTCAAAACCATAATGAAATATCTTCTTACACCTGTTAGGATGGCTATTATCAAAAAACAAAAGATACTGTGTTGGTGAGGATGGGGAGAAACTGGAACCTTGTACACTGCTGGTGAGAATGTAAAAGGGTGCACCCTAGAGACTTTTAAACATTGGGTGCTTTCCTCAAAATAATTTTACCAGGAATGACAAGCAATTTAAAAGGTGATTAGAATAAAGATCAGCTATTTTCCCAGTCCCTGGATGACTACTCAAAATGTCACAGGAATCAGGGCCTTACCATTTATTTAAAACCACTGTCTCACTCATTTCTTCTTTTAATCCACTGATGCCTCATCAATTAGGTTGCTAGACACTGTGATATCACCTCCATTGTTCACAGACAGGATAATTAAGAGAGGTGACTAATTGCCCCAAACCCACCCCGATAATACGTGGCAAAGTTGTGTCTTCTGACTTTGAGTTTGTTGCTCCTCAGTTCTGTCTGGTAGCCAAACGGCCTTGGGCACAGACATTATTGTAAGGAAGGAAGGGAAGGAGGAGGGAAATAGGAAATTAACATTTATCTAGATATTATAGTGTATTAGGCACTATGCTAAGTGCTTTATAAATAACGTTCTTATTTAATCTTCACAACAGATTAATGGGGACTATAAATATTATTCCATTTTAAAGATTAGAAACTGAGTCTCAGATCACCCGTGGCTGCAAAGTTAGTAAATGATATAAGCAGAATTAAAGACTACTCTTTTTAATGCTAAAGCCTGTTTTTTTGTCTGTCTGTTTGTTTTTGCTCATTCATTGCAAAACATGACTCATTTGGCAAGACTGTCACTAAACCTGGCTTAATCCACTAAAGTAGGTTCCTACCTGGGAAAGGTAGAGGTTATAGGTAATTTTAACACATCAGTCAGTGGAGTGTGATGCACACACTGATTAGACACACATAAATATCTGCTGCCAGAAAGGATTATTGCCAAGTAGTAATGTGTAAAATGATTGCTGCTTGTAAAATGCCATCCTCTTTCCTTCACAGGGGCTGGCATAATTTAGTTAGCTTTTTTTAGCCTTGCATGAGAAATAACAGGAAAAGTTGCATTGCCCAGCAAACATGAAAGGCACCAGAGGATTCATGACGTCTGTAAATATAAAACAAACCAGTATTACTCACTGCTGCCTCCACCAAATGGAACCTGGGAATAAATAAGGCAACTGATTCTTCAGGAAGGAGACCACAGATCTTGTTGTGAACAGAAAGGGAAAGCAGGCACACTTCTGCTGCCCCTCTTGTGCCGTCTGTGCGGGTTACTCTGGTCTCCTGGCCTAGTCCCTCTCTCTCGGGCCCTATCTCCTATCCAGCTATTTGTCTTCTCTGAAGAATGACCGAAATTTTCTCAGACAAGAACGGCTAAGTGGAAGGACTTATTTTCTCATCTCTCTCTGTTACTTACTTCTACACAAGGTACAACTGGACATTGGAAGTTGATCTGCCAATCTCCCCTCCACCCTTACTTGGCATTTCCTCCTCCACCACACACACTCCACCCACGGACAGAAACCACGTTTGGTGTTTGTGCTGAAGAATAATTATCAGCACAGCCATCACTTTTAGAATAATAACAATAATAGCTACCATTTATTAAGTGTCCACAGTACGAAGGTGCTACGTAATTTTCAAAAAAGCAGAGATGTTAACTAAATTGACCAAGGTCATGTAGCACACAACAGTAGTGTTGGGTTTGAACCAAGCTCTGGCTGTCTCGCCCGTGCCCAAGGGGCTTCCTCTTTTCTCTCTGCCACACGACCTCCTGTGATCCTAGCTACCAACTGTGAAACACCAACTGTGAGCCAGGCACTATAAAAGTTTCAGATGCCAGCTAGGACACAGTACCTGAAAGTAAGGACTGAATGCTCTTCCAAATCTGGAACAGAGCAAGTATTATTTCTTTTCCCATTTATAGAAGTTGAAGAATTTACCCAGAGTCACAAAGCTAATAAATGTCAGAGCTAGGATTATAACTTGCATCTGTTGACATCTGGTACAAAGCTATTTTTACTATTTTGTATAGTCCCTCACTGGCAGCCCAGTGACAACAGGAATTTTGACAAGCTGGGGAAACCTCCTTGCCATTGGCCCGATCTAAATAAAGCCAGTAACAACAGCACAGATTAGATCTGCCCCAGTCCTATCACTTGAGTGACTCTTTGTTGATGGAATTCTGGTGCCCCGTTGTGCTGACAGACTGATGGATTTTCCAGGTCCTCCAAGGTTTTCCTGTACCTCTGGCCCAGGAAAGTGAGAAAAGAGAAGTCAAATCACTTTGGATTTTCCCTCTTTCTGTCATCAGCCATCTGGTCTTTCATCATCTAAAACCACTCCCTTGCAAATGCCCTCAACCTTGAACTCTTCTCTCTGCCGTATTGGCACAACTCGCCCTGGATGAGCTACCTGCAAGTGTGCCCTGACCAGTGAATCATGGTGAAGAACAGCCTCAAGCTGGGATTAATGGTTTCCCTTTAAGTCATGACTACACACTTGTTCTGCCTGCTCCCTGGCCTCCTCCCCTGCTCTGCCAATAACTGCTTTTGTACTCTCTTGCATAACTGTCACTTGGGCTTGGACATGGTGAGGATTGGTTGATTCACTCATTCATTCAGTTAGTTAGCTATTACCCAACATCATACTTTTGAGAATAAAAAAAGGAAATCACTTTATATTTAGGTCATTACAGATTTTGAGAAAATAATTCTCAAGCCAAATCTGAAATGATAACTAACATTGCTGCTATACATTAAAATTTTGGGTTCTATACAATTTTTTAAAAAGACATGGACATAGTGAAGGAAGTGGTAAATTTAATGTAATTTATTTTATAGTTATACTTTTTAATTTAAATTACTTTATGTAATGTGTGATTTTAAATATATGGGTTAAACTAAGTTAAATAACATGGATAGACAAGTTGGCCAAAAACATTTTTTGAGGGGAGCGGTTATTCTAACCAGGAAAATAGAAATACCGTCTTTTATTTAGAGTTGAGCTCTATCTGGAGTTGCTTCCTAGTCAGGCACTTTCTCCTACCTTCTCGGACTTCCCATGGGCCCCACGTCCCTCTTACTCTGCCCTAGTTTTCCCCATTGCATTTGTCATCATCAGATTTTGCATATTTATACGTATACTTGATCATTGATCTCTTTTGTTATGTTCATTGCTGTTTCCCACGGCCTAGATCAGTGACCACAATGTAGTAGGCATTCAATAAACATTTGTTGAATGAATTAATCTCAGTTAATGGTACCATCATAGCCCTGGCTGATCAAGTTAGGAGCTTAGGAAATAGTCTTGAAGCCTCCCTTTTCTCCAACTCCAGGCCCAATCCATCACCACGTTGAGTAGATGCCACCTTCAAAAGACATCCCAAAGACTTGTACATTTCTCCAACTCCAGGGCCACCTTAACTTAAACCACTGCCATCTCTTGCCTGGACTATAATAGTGTCCTATTTTGTCTCCTTGCTTCCACTCTTGTCCTCCCTAGAACCCAGTTTCCACACAATAGCCAGAGCAGCCTTCCGAAATAACATGTATATCAGATCACATCACTCTTCTATTTAAAATCCTTTAATGGCTTCTCTTTGCCCTCATAATAAAGCCCAAAGTCCTTATCAGGGCCTCTGAGATCCTGTGCTTATATCCTGCCTACCTCTCTGCCTCACCAGCCCTTTCCCACCTACTCACAGTGCTCCAGCCATGCTGGCCTCATTCTATTCACAGGATACAGCAGGTCCTTTCTCATCTCAGGCCACTGGTCTTGCTGTTGCCTCTACCTGGAAGGCTTTGCTTCCAGCTCTCTGTATGGCTGGCACATTTTTATCTTTCAGGACTCAGTTCAACTACCACCACCTCCAAGGGGTCTTCCCTTTCTACCCTATTCAAAGTAGGTATGAGATTTCATCATCCATTGTATTTACTTCAGAGATCTCATCAGAATCCATAATTGTCCAGTTTAATTGATTGATTACCTGTTTATTATCAATATCTGTCTTGCCCCTAGAATAGTAGCTGGCAAATGTCTTTTTGTAAGGACCAGATGGTAAATATTTCAGGCTTTGTAGGCCAGTCTCTGTCAGAACTGCTAAACTTTGCTATTGTTTCCTAAAAGTAGCCATAGACAATATGGAAACAAATAGGTGTGGCTGTGTTCCAACAAAATTTTATTTATGGACACTTAAATTTGAATTGGATATAAGTTTCACATCACAAAATACTATTCTTTTTTTTGATTTCTTCAAGTACTTAAAAATGGAAAAAACCATTCTTAGTTCATGGGAGGTACAAAAACAGATGGCAAGCCAGATTTGGCCTGTGAGCTATAGCTTTCTGACCCCTGACCTATAATATTAAGTATCAGGAAGGTAGGGACCTTGTTTTTTTGTTTCATGCTGTGTCTTCAGACCTAGACATTGCCTGACACATAGTAGTGGCTCAGAAAAATATTTGTTAAAAGAACAAATGGATTAATGAATGAAGTGAGTGATTTCAAATGAAAAAGACACTACACAATTTAGCTAAACTGAAGGTCAACTTCATGGGCAAGCAGCCTGGGCAGTCACAGAGGGCCCTGCAGTCAGAAGGACCTTGTGCATACCTTAATGCCCTGTTGTCCCTGTCTTGAAATGCTTAACACTTATTGAACAAGGGTCCCCATGTTTTCATTTTGCACTAAGCTCCACAAATTTTGCAGCCAGTCTTAAACTTATACTTGTAATAACCACGTGGATAACACTAATATCCCTAACCTCATGATAGCTGGAATGGGGACCCTTGTGTGCTGCTGGTATAGGGTAGAATCCATTTCCAAAAAATGACTCTGTCAAGAAGTAGGTAGGAGACTCAATTTCCAAGCCCATGGTGGAGGGTGTAGGTGGGTCCTGGCTTAGGGAATGGAGGAAGTATGTCTGGACTTAGGCATACAGGGATTTGGCAGGGGGAGGCAGTTGTTGGAGGCCTTACCTGAGCTCCTAACTTAGTTCTACTCCTCCTCAGACTGAAATATAAGGAAGGAAAGAAAATGTTATGATACATATTTACCCCTATGCTTTCCTTTTCATGTAGATCTCCTGCCTCTGCTATGAATGATCCCAGAATGAGACCTATTGTGCCTACCTCATGGGGTTATCATGAGGCTCATTTACATGATAGTAAAATAATAGCTATATAAGACAATAATTGTAAAGCTAAGGTATGCTACCACTTTAGGACGCTAGTGTACTTTGATAAGCATTTTGCATGCATTCTGTCACTTAATACAAATATTCAAAGCACCAAAAGGGTAGGTCCAATTACACTTCCATATTCCCATCAACAAATATGAAGCTCAGAGAGGTTAGGTAACTTAATCTAGGTAACATAGCTAGAAGTGGTGGACCTCAAACACGTGTTTGTGTCTCTGATTCCAAATCTGTGTCCATGGTATGCACATCAATGGTAAATCATGATGTTAATATGTAGAAGATCTTATTGCAACTGCTGGAAGGGGACAGACAGGCCACTTTTCTGCTAATCACTCTATGGAAAGAATAATAAAGCATGGACTGAACAATCAAACAGCAAGAGCTTCTTGAAGAAAAGTGTCATTAGTGCTGTCATAGAGGATAAAGGTAGGCTCCTCCAGAAAAAGTTAGCATGAATAGCCCTGGAGCAACTAAGAAAGAGGAAGAAAATGACATTCAATTAACTCCTAATTTGCTGTTGCCATTTCTCCTGATCTTAGTCCTCTCTAGAATTTTCCAAGGGATCAGGTTGCTTGAAGGCTGCTTAAGAACTAATTACAATGAATTCTACATGAGTGTGTAGACAGTCTGTCTTTTCCTTGAAGGACCTGGAGTTGTTGCCAGCCAAATAGCCCCAGGCAAAGTTGGATTCTTTTAATAAAGGTTTTCCAGCCTCCCTTTAATCTTTACCAAGTAAAGCACAGTATGTCAAAGAGTAAGGCAGATTTGTTTCTTTCAATGTCAGGTTATCAAACCCCTTAGAAGTCTAGGAACAGGACAGAGGCTTGGTTCTACAAGGGAGAATTGTCTTGTCTTGTCTCTTCTATACCTTGGAACAAATTTTCTGGGACATCTGGGAAAACCTCCCTTAGCTCAGTGCTCCACCCTCAGGACCCAAAGTGCAGACTTATTCTCTCCCAAACCCATTCCCTGTCCAATCAGGTCACCACCTTCTCTGGCCAACCCTGTGCTTGCTAATTCCCCTATCTCACCCTTTCCTCTTGGTGCCCTCTTTCACCTTTTTTTTCAAAGTAACTCCCCACATTGCTACTTCCTCCCAACTCCCAAGCCTCCCCAGGAAGCTGGTTTCCCATGACAGCAGGGACTCATTAAATGTGTATTGAACTCAACTGAGTTGAGTGAATGAATGATGCAACCAGAGCAACCCTAGGCTCACAACCCATTGATTTTATTTTTCACTTTTGCCCTCTTCAGTTTAGAAATCTAATACTATGACCACAGCTTGTATCTTTTCATCCCTTGAAAATATGCCATCTTTACATTCTTCGATTATAAAGTTCCATTTACTAGACCCGACTCTCTAACTTTGCTCAATCAGTCATCATTGAGGTTTTTAACTTATAGTTGGTTTACACTTACCCATTCCTGATCCAATCCTGACCTATTACTGGGAGCCTTCAATCCACCGTGAATGGAGTGAGCTGTGTTGCTCTGGACCTGAGATTCTGTATGCCTGGAGACAAGGCTGATGAACTGGGGGTTCTGTTAAAGAGTCATGGCAGATACAATCAGCTAAAAGCAGACTTTCCAATAACCTTTACTGTTTTAGTCACCTGCTTCAGTTTTTTCTTTTGGTATCAAAGATTCACCATGAGGCCTCAAGCATGTCATTTGACCCTCATCAGGTAGTATATTGCTATAAAATGGCTCATAAAAATGGCTATTATTTTGCACTAATGTCAGCATGATTAATTGAGAGGTTTGTGAAACCGAGATGGCACAGTGCATGGCATATAGCAAGTACTCAATATATGTTTGCCGGCCTGCCTGCCTGCCTTCTCCCTTCTTTCTTTCCCCCTCCCCCTTGAGGTCATCTTATAAAATATAAACATCATCATGATAGCTGTATGCATTAAGCTCATTCACACCTAATGTTATTTGACCAGAGAAAAGTAGAGGCACATTAGGTTTGGATAAAGAAATAGAGAAAAGAGAAATAACTAGGTTGAAAGAAGGGTCAAAAAGACTCGGAATGCAATATATTGAATCAAAACTGTGTTTAGAATATTGCCATCTAGGGACAAAACCAAAGGCCTGTGCTCCCTGCCATCATTCTAAGTCCTACAAGCATGGCTCACTATCAGGAATAAGGATTTGGCAAGTTGAAGGGTGATGATTAGGTGACAGTGCCAGGAACGGCGTCTGCCTATTTGACTTGACAAAACAAGATATTCTCTTTTCTATTCTCTGTCTTTTCTTTCCAGGTAAAGCAAAGTGGTACAAGTGGTTGCCAGGGACACCAGAAGCAACTTTTTCACCTTTCCATTTTGTTCTTTGTTGTACTTCCACAATACACCTCTCCTAGGATGCACCTCTCATACCTATGCTTTAGGTCCTGGGCAAACTTCCTCTCTCAAGGTATATTACTCTTGTTCCTTTCCTCTGAGTGTTCTGGATGTGTCTTTCTTTCCATTAGTAAATGATAAGATTTTAGATTTTAGTGTGATCTTATAATTAATAAAGATGGAAACCATGGTCTGCTTTGGTTCTAGGTAGTTCAGCCTAACTAGATAAGAAAAGACTGAGTCTTCCCTGTATTCTAGCCTCTTTTGTTAAAGTTCAACGTCAAGATATAGGACCAAATCCTCAATTAATAATTAATGTTGCTTTCACTTTCTTTTTCTCCCCTGTGCACATATCTCCTTCAGGAACCTCTTGGAGGGATGGTTAAACAAAGGCAAGATTTGGGTATTCTTGAGTGTTCTTTCTAAGTACTGCTATGTTGATGCCACTTTAAAATGTCATTTTTAAATATCACTTTTATAATTTTACCTCTAATTTTATTCTTTATAGGAAATTCCAACATAAAGCAATACTGTAAGTAGACATGACATTTGCAAAATCATATTTGAATTATTTATCCACAAAAAAATTATCACAAAGGAGAAAAAATTACATAAAAGTAGTGTTGCAACTGCTGGATAAAGAAGGCAGGTTGAACGCGGCATCTACTTTTCCTTCTTAACCTCACTAAAATCACTGTAAAGAAAGAATGATATCAGAGGTGAAGAAATCATAAAATATTTTTATTTTACACAAAGTAAAAATTTTAAAAATTTTCCCAAATTAGAGGACAAGAATTTACAGATTGAAGGAACCTATTGTTTGCCCAGCTCAATGCATAAACATAAACCCACACTGAGTCACATCATTATGAAATTCCCGAACATCAGGGAAAAGAAGACAAATTCTCAAGCTTTCAAAGAGCAAAAAGTAGACCCCATGCAAAAAACTAGCAATCAGAATGACTTCAGACTTCTCAATAGCACACCCAAATATTAGAAGGCAGTAGACAAATGCCTTCAAATTCTGAAAAAAAAATTATTTCCAGCCTAGAATTCTGTGGCCAGCCAAATTTTCAATTAAGTTGGAGAGTAGGATATAGACTTTTTAAGGAGTGCAAAGTCTCCAAAAAAATTAGCATTATGAATTCCTTCTCAGAAAGTTAGTAGAGAATGTGCTCTATCCCAGAAAATAAAGGAGAAAGACAATAAATAGGGAGACATAGGATGGATATAGGAAAAGAGAAATACAACATAGGCAAGAAGGATAAGAATGCTGGATTTACTATAAAAAGAAACCTCAGAATGGCAGCTGAGCCCCAAGCCCTGAGAGAAACCAGGCCAGGTTGGAGCAGGTCAGGGGATACTCTCTTGGAAAGGCAAATTTAATAGAAAACCCATCTCTTAACAACTTGAGAGGAGATTTAGACACTTGGCAAAGAGTTTGGGAGTGGATAAGTAACTAGTATGCAGAAAAAAAAAGGCAAAAATAAAAAAGGGCAAAAAACTTATTAACTCAAGGGAAAATAAAAGGTGTTAGGGAAATGAAATAGCAATACAAACATGTTTTTAAGAGACATAATCAGCTAAAACAGAAGAAAGTGGTTGTCCCTGGGAAGAGGTAAATAGGGGAGAGAGAGTTGTGCTATTTTATTTTTTTAAACAAAACTTGTAGAACTGGTTGACACTTTATGTACATGTATAACAAATAAAAATACAACCTGAAACTTAAAATTTAAAAAATACTGCATATTTCAATAAGAAAGATTGTCCCAGCATGAACAAGGAAAGCTGTAGTTATAGCTGTGGTGTCTGGATGAGAGATGTCCCCTCTGGTACTATCCTATTTGGCAACTGAAGGTCCCTCCAGTTCACCAAGAGCTATTTATGAAAGTCACTGGGAACTTCCAATGGTAACTTAGACAGTATTTCAAGTATACATGAGTCTTAAAAATATGCACCCTTAATATCTGAAAAATCACTTTGATATGCAAAACAATAGAATGTATTTTCATACATTTATAAATGCAGAAAGTATGTATGGAAAAATACACAAAAACTGGCATCAAAGTAGTCTGTTCCGGGGAGAGGAATTAGGAAGGTTGGGCATGGGAAAGAAGAAACTTCTTTCTCACCATATGTCGTTTGTAACCAGATTTTCTTTAACCAGGTTTATGAATTGCCCCTTAAAAATTCCTTAAAAATGTATGTATAGGGGAAATTTGAAAAATGTAAACCAAAAACAAATCCTAGTTAAATATATCAGTTCTCATCCACTTGGTAGGAACATTGACAGCTATGTTTCAGTAGAAATAGTACTAGGCTTAGAATAAGGAAGCATTTTTCTCAGTCCTGGTTTATAAGCTATGGAACAGTGCATAAGTACATATAATCTCTCTGACCTCAGTTCTTCATAGGTAAAATAAAAAATAATGTCAAAATGTCAGAAAAAATTAGATATTTGAAATAATTAATGATACTTATGAAAACACTTGGTAATTCTATAGCACTTTAAAGGCATAAGTGCAGGTTAAGGTTTAAATGTACAGTGTAAAGCACAAAGAAGCTTTTTAACATTCACCTAGCCAACCTATTGTTATTCTAGCTAGAGTAGACTAATAGCAGAAAAATGTAGAGAAATACAGCCAAACTTTCTTAATTTTAAAATTGCTACAAGCTAAAACTCCACAAATATTGTCAATCCCACTGCGCTTTCCATACCAAGGGTGCCAAATGTGACAAGGGCAGTTTATGAAAAATTCATAAAACTGAGTTTCTCTTTCCTTCTTTCTTAATAATTTCAGCAACTATAGATAACAAATTTCAAATAGGTAAACATTTCCAAAAATTTGTATGAAAAGTGTTTGCCATTTGGCAGCCTCTAGATGACACATTTGTTCATGGGATCATTATGGAAGAGAATTCCATGTTGCATAAATAAAGCACTTTTCCTATAGGTTATCTTCAGGATATGCAAGTATACTTTTTATGTGGAGCCAAAGGTTTATTTTTAAGGGTTTTTTAATTTAAATTTAAATTTTTTAAAATTCCACTAGATTTAGGAGGTACAGTTGTTTTTTGTTACATGGATGAATTGTATAATGGTGAAGTCAAGGCTTTTAGTGTACACGTCACCAGAATCATGTGTATTGTTCCCAATAAGTAATTTCTGATCCCTTGCTCCCCTCCCAACCTCCCCTTTTCTTAGTTTCCAATGTCCCTTATACCTCTTTATGGCCATATATACCTGTCATTTAGCTCCCATTTAGAAGTGAGAATATGTGGTATTTTTTTTTCCATTTATGAAATGTTTTGCTTAGGATGATGGTCTCCAGTTCCATCCAGGTTGCTGCAAAAGACATTATTTCATTCTTTTTTATAGCTGAGTGGTGCTCCATGGTAGATAGATATTTACATATATATACACACACATATATATATGCCACATTTTCTTTACCCACTCATCGGTTGATGGGCACTTTGGTTGATTCCATAGCTTTGTAATTGTGAATTGTGCTGTTATAAACATTCGGGTGCAAGTGTCTTTTTGATAAAATGACTTTTTTTCTTTTGGGGAGATATCCAGTAGTGGGATTGCTGGGTCAAATGGTAGGTCTACTGTTAGCTTTTTGAGGAAACTCTGTACTGTTTTCCATAGATGTTGTACTAATTTGCATTCCCACCAACAGCATATAAGTGTTCCCTTTTCACCACATCCATGCCAATATCTATTGATTTTTGACTTTTTAATAATGGCCATTCTGACAGGGGTAAGGTAGTATCTCGTTGTGATTTTAATTTGCATTTCCCAAATAATTAGTGATGCTGAACATTTTTTCATAGGTTTGTTGGCCATATGTATATCTTCTTTAGAGAAAAATCTGTTCATGTCTTTTGCCCATTTTTTGATAGGATTATTTGCTTTTTCTTGCTGATTTGTTTGAGTACTTTGTAGATTCTGGATGTTAGTCCTTTGCCAGATATATAACTTGTGAATATTTTCTACCATTCTGTAGGTTGTCTATTTACTGTGTTAATTGTTACCTTTGCTGTACAGAAACTTTTTAGTTTAATTAACTCCCATTTATTTAGTCTTGTTTTTGCTATATTTGTTTTAGTGGTCTTAGTCACAAATTCTTTGCTTAGGCCAATGTCCAGAAGACTTTTTCCTATTTTTCTTCTGCAATTTTTAAGGTTTCAGGTCTCAAATTTAAGTATTTAATCCCTCTTGAGTTAATTTTTATGTATGTTGAAAGATAGGGATCCAGTTTCATTTTTCTGCATGTGGCCATCCAATTTTCCCAGCAACATTTATTAAATAGGGAGTCCTTTCCCTAGTGTATGTTTTTGTGTACTTTGTCAAAGATCAGTTGGTTGTAGGTAGACGGTTTTATTTCTAGCTTCTCTATTCTGTTCCATTGATCTATATGTCTGCTTTTATACCAGTATAATGCTGTTTTGGTTACTATAACCTTGTAGTATAATTTGAAGTCAGGTAATGTGATGCCCCCATATTTGTTCTTTTTACTTAGGATTTCTTTGGCTATTCAGCATTTTTTTGATTCCATATGAAATTTCAGGTTGTTTTTTCTAATTCTGTGAAAAATGCCATTGTTATCTTGATGGGAATCACATTAAATCTATAGATCACTTTAGGCAATATGGACATTTTAACAATATTAATTCTTCTAATCCATGAGCATGAGATGTTTTTCCATTTGTTTATGTCATCAATAATTTCTTTTATCAGTGTTTTATAGTTCTCCTTGTAGAGATCTTTCACCTCCTTGGTTAAGTATATTCCTAGGTATTTTATTTTCTTGCAGCTATTGTAAATGGCATTGAGTTCTTGATTTGACTCTCATCTTTACTGTTATTATTATATAGAAATGCTACTGATTTGTGTATATTGATTTTGTCACCTGAGACTGCTGAATTCTTCTATCAATTCTAGGAGTTTATTGGAGCAGTCTTTAGGATTTTCTAGATATAAGGTCATATCATCAGCAAGCAGCAATAGTTTGACCTCCTCTTTTTCACTTGGATGCCCTTTATCTCTTTCTATTACCTGATTGCTCTGGCTAGGACTTCCAGTACTATGTTGAATAGAAGTGGGGACAATGGGCATCCTTGTTTTTTTCCAGTTCTTAGGGGGAATGCTTTCAACTTTTCCCCTTTCAGTATGATGTTGGCTGTGGGTTTGTCATATATGGCTTTTATTATTTTGAGGTACATTCCTTCCACACCTAGTTTGTTAAGGGTTTTTATCATGAATTGGTGCTGGATTTTATGAAATGGTTTTTCTGCATTTATTGAGATGATCATATGGTTTTTGTTTTTAATTCTGTTTATGTGGTGAATCACATTTATTGTTTTGTGTATGTTGAACCATCCTTGCATCCCTGGGATGAAACCTACTTGATCATGGTGAATTATCTTTTTGATGTGCTACTGCATTTGTTTTGCTAGTATATTGTTGAGGATTTTTGCATCTATGTTCATGAGGGATATTGGTCTGTGGTTTTTATTTGTGGTTGTGTCTTTTCCTGGCTTTGGTATCAGAGTGATACTGGCTTCATAGAATGAGTTAGGGAAGATTCCCTCCTTTGCAATGTTATGAAACAGTTTCAATAAGATAGGTGATAGTTCTGCTTTGCATGTCAGGTAGAATTTGGCTGTAAATCTGTCTGGTCCTGGGGGGTTTTGGGGGAGATTTTTTATTATAGATTCAATCTTGCTACTCATTATGGATCTGTTCAGGATTTCTATTTCTTCCTGATTCAAGCTTGGGAAGTTGTATGGTTCCAAAAATTTACCCATTTCCCTAGATTTTCTAGTTCATTTGCATAGAGGTTTTCATAGTAGTCTTGGATGATGTGGTATCAGTTGTAACATCTCCTTTTTCATTTCTGATTGAGCTTATTTGCGTCCTTTCTCTTCTGCTTTGAGTTAATCTAGCTAGTGTTCTGTTGATTTTGTTTATCTCTTCAAAGAACCAACTTTTGGTTTTGTTGATGCTTTCTTTTTTTTTTTTGTTTCCATTTTGTTTAGTTTCTTCTCTAATCTTTGTTTTTTCTTTTCTTTTGCTAGCTTTGGGTTTGCTTTGTTCTTCTTTTTCTAGTTTTTTGAGGTGTGACATTAGGTTGTTAATTTGTGATCTTTCTTTCATTTTAATGTAGGCATTTAGTGCAATGAAATTCCCTCTTAGCACTGCTTTTGCTGTATGCCAGAGATTTGGGAAGTTTGTGTTGCTTTTGTCATTATTCAAAAAAATTTTTTATTTCCGTCTTGGTTTTGTCATTAACTCAAGGATCGTTCAGCAGAAAGTTTTTTAATTTCCATGTATTTGTGTAGTTTTGAGCATTCCTTACAGAGTTGATTTCTAGTTTTATTCCACTGTGGTCTGAGAAGCTACATGGTATGATTTAGATTTTTCTAAATTTGCTGAGACTTGTTTTGGGGCCAAACATATGATCTGTCTTGGAATATGTCCCCTGTGCTGATGGGAAGAATGTATATTCTGCACTTTTGGAGTAGAATGTTCTGTAAAGGTCTGTTAGATCCATTTATTCTGGAATCCCATTTAAATCCAGTGTTTGTTTGTTGATTTTCTGCCTCAATCATCTGTCTAGTTCTATCAGTAGAGTGTTGAAGTCTCTGGCTATTATGATGTTGCTATATATTTCTTTCCTTAGATCTAGTAGAATTTTTTTATGAATATGGGAGCTCCTATGGTGCATATATATTTAGGATTGTTATATCCTCTTGTTGCATCGATCCCTATTTCATTATATAATGACCATCTTTGTCTTTTTTTTTTTTTACTACTGTTGGTTTAAAGTTTAATTTATCTGATATAAGAATAGCTACTCCTGCTCAATTTTGGTTTTCATTTGTGTGAAATATTTTTTCCATCCCTTTACCTTGAGTCTATGAGAATCTTTGCAAGTTAAAAGAGTTTCTTGAGGAAAGCGTATATTTGGGTTATTTTTTAAAATCCATTCTGCCAATCTATATCTTTTGAGTGGGACATTTGGATCATTTACACTCGATGTTAATATTGATATGTGAGATACTGTTCTAGTCATCATTTTGCTTGTTACCTAGTTGCTTTGTTTTCTCCCTTGTGTTACTGTTTTGTAAGAAATATGAGTTTTAACTCTGGGATATTTTCACATTGCTGGGTATCATTTGTACTGTTCTATGTATAGAGCACTTTTAAGCATTTCTTGTATGGCAGGTCTAGCAGCGACAAATTCCCTTAGTGTTTTCTTGTCTGGGAAAGACTTATTTCTCCTTCATTTATGAAACTTAGTTTTTCAGGATACAAAATTCATGGCTGGCAGTTATTCTGTTTAGGAAGACTAAAACTGGGGCCCCAATCCTTTCTGGCTAGTAAGGTTTCTGCTGAGAAGTCTGCCATTTGTCTGATGGGTTTTCCTTTATAAGTTACTTGATGCTTTCATCTCACTGCTTGTAGGATTTTCTCCTACATTTTGACTTTGATCAGGCTGATAACTATGTGTCTTGGAGATGTCCTATTTTCCAGAATCTTCCAGGTGTTCTATGACCTTCTTGTATCTGGATGTCAAAATCACTAGTGATACCAGGGAAGTATCTATTTACTCCCTCAAATAGGTTTTTCATGCCTTTTGCTTTTTCTTCTTCTCTCTTAGGGCTACCTATGATTCTTATATTCATTCACTTTACATAGTCCCATATTTCTCAGAAAGATTGTTCATTCCTCTTGATTCTTTTTTCTTCATTTGTGACTGACTGGGTTAATTCAAAAGCCTTTTGTTTCCAAGCTCCGAAATTCTTTCTTCTACTTGGTCTAGTCTGTTGTTAAAACTTTCCGCTGTATTTTGAAATTCCCTAAATGAATCTTTCATTTCCAAAAATTCTGTTATATTTTTTCTTACATTATCTCTCTCTAGTGAATTTTTCATTCACATCCTGCATTATTTTTTTGCTTTCTTTGTATTGGTTTTCAACTTTCTCATTGATCCCCTTGATCTTATTTGTGATCCACATTTTGTATTCTATGTTTAACATTTTAATATGTTCCTTTTGGTTGAAGTCCATTGCTAGAAACCTAGTGTGGTCCTTTGGGGGTATAAATACAACCTTTTTTTAATGTCATTGGATTTCTTATGCTGGTTCCTTGTCATCTGGAATCTTTTCCCTCAGTGCAAAACAGATAGCTTTGTGGTACATTTGTTCTCCTCTGCTGGGAACTCTGTTGCTCAGTGAAGAGAGAAAGAGGTGTACTGCCCTTCTGCTCATGCCAGTAGGTACCCACAGTAGTATTGCTGGCAATTTGGATCAGTTGGAACTCAGACCCTTGGGAGGGTGTTCAGGTGCCAGTGGTGGTGGACTTGGTTATGTAACCCCAAGTTCTCAGGCCCCTGGATGGTGTGCTTGGGTCCTGCTCCAGAAGCTTGATCAAGCAGGAAAGGGGTGGATGTACTAAGAGCCTGTAGCACTGATGTTCTCTCATATCTCCCTATTTCCCTGTGGTTGTCACAGTCTAAACAAGTTATGGAGGATGTTTGTGTATAGGGGTGGGCTGGGCCCCAGGTCGCTGCTGACGGCTCAGGTGGGGTTTACACCTGCCCAACTCCCTCAGTCACAGCTGTGGCAGTGGTGGCTGGGTGGGGCTACTGAGGTGGTGGCAGCAGAAGCAGGCAGTAGTGGGTGCATGCTCTGTCCCAGTGCCCTAGTGGCAGGGGCAGTGGCTGCCATAGTGGCTGGACAGGGATACCAGGTGGCAGCAGCAGATGCAGGTGGCTGTGGGCACTTGCTCTGCCTAGGTCACTTGTTCCCAGGAAAATGTTTTTTCCTGGGGTGCATGAGAGCACCCAGCCTCCTTGCTCCCTCCCTGTCCTGGCAGTGGCGATGAAGAGGGGGCAGCAATGGAGCTGGCTAAGGTAGCATTCTGGAGCTGAGCTCTCAGAATGGCACTGGCTGCAGTGCCCAAGGTTCAGAAGCCAGCAGGACCCTGCTGTGCCTTCTCTCCAAAGCAGGGCCACCATTCAGTCTCTAGGCAGCTCCCTGCACCTATTTGGAAACCCACAGGGATGAAGGGGCCCTCCCACAGCTCAGATTTCAGTGTTCATGGGGGGAGTCCAGAGTCCTGGGGCTCTTTTACCTGCCCCCTCCTCATGTGTGGGCCCCCCCCAGGTACCTCCAATACAGACGAGCAGGTCACCCTATTCCCTCTCCTTTGCTTTTGGTGCCTCCTGCTGCTTCTCTGTTTATTCCCCATGATCCCTCCCAGATGATCCCTCCAAAGGTGAATATCTACTCACCCACTTTTGATCCTCTCCGTGAAAGCGGCATGTGCTGGCTGTTTCTGGTCTGCTATTTTGGCCCCTCTCCCTTGAGCCATGAGGTTTAAATGAGATGGTATAGGTAAAAGGTTCAGCATAGATTTGGTGACAGTCAGCACTCCACAAATAGTAACTGTTTAAAGACCAATTGAAGTCTCCTGGGAAAGCCATTTTAAGGGTTCTAGGTAACTAAAGGAGTCCTCTAACAGGTTAATATTCTATATCTGAAGTATGTATCTGTGTAGCATATGAGATAGAAGCTGATGGCAGCCAAGACTGCAGTGGGACTGTTTGGTTGGTTGCAAAGATGAGGTATTTGCTAGGGGAGGTGAAATGTAAACACAAATGAAAATTTCACTATAATTAAAATGCAGATGTGGAAAAGGGCCACTGGACAGTTGAAAAAATGTCCACTAGGAATTAAAAGAATGAGAGGTCATAGACAGTTGAGATAATCAGAAAAAGCTTAATGGAAGAGATGACATTCGAGTTACACTGAAAGAAGCTTGAAAGAAGCATCTGATTTGATAGGCGCAGCTGAGGGGAAGAGTCCCGAAAAGAACAACTTACTCAGAAAAGCTGAAAAGTACAGAATAAGCACAGAGGTACTACAGGACATATGATGTGTAGCAGGGTCCAGTATGAAATAAGACTGAAGATGTAAATGCCCCTATATTTTCCCTGGACGCAAGTGTTAGTTTATTCTTTACTCAGTAGGCATTGGTGATCCACTGAATACATTTATAATTCCAGATATAGGATTATATATGCAGTTAAGAAGCATAATTTAAGACTAATCACACTTGAGGAAGTTCAAGCTCAGTAATGTAAGCTCTGGAGTTGTTTTTCCAAGTGCCTACTCTACCTTTCACTGGATGTTCATTGAGATCTTAAATATAGCTTATCAAAAATTGAATTATTGATTTCTAACTCCACCCCTCCCTGCCTGAACTTTCCCAAGCCTTTCCTACTCATTAATTGCAATACCATTTGCTTAGTTCCTTAGGCTCAAAATCCAGGGGTCATTTTTATTTCTCCCTTTCTCTCACACGCACAAGCCACCCCCAGCAGAAAGTCCTATGAGCTCTCCCCTCAAGAAATATCCCCAGCAATCATTTTCACTCTCTCCATTCCTGCCATGCTAGTATAAGCCACCATCATCTCTCTTGTGAAGCGCTGACCTCCCAAATGGTCTCACCACTTCTAAGAGTCTGTGTCCCACATTGCGCCTGAGTGATCCTTTACAATTGTAAATCAGATCACATTACTTTTGTCCAAAGCCTTCCAACGGTATCTCTCTCCCTCAGAATAAAATGCAGCATCCTCGCCACGGCCTGCAATCCTCTCACCATCTGACCATCTTCAACACATTTGTCATTTCCCTCCACAATCATGCTGCTCTAGTCATGCAGACCATGCTTTACATTTTCTGCTATTGCTGCCTGGAATACTCTTCCTGCACATACCCCCATGAATGGATCCTTAACTTCATTCAGGTCTCTGCTCCAGTGTACCCTGGACAGACAGATAGATGCTGTCTGTACCCCAGACAGATGCTGGCACCCAAAAAACCAAACATCCCATCTCTATACCCTTACTCTGCTTTATTTTTTTAATAATACCATTATTTACATTATAAATTTACTTGTCTCTTATTTGTTTTCTGTCTTCTTCATTGAAAGTTTGTTTAGTTTCAGGAGGGCAGGGACTTTGTTTTGTTTTGTTTTGTTTTTTTCATTGCATTCCCTTTGCTTAGAACAGTGTCTGGAACAGAATGGGTGTTTGATAAATACTTGTTGAATGAGTGGTGGAATAAGTAAATGAATGAGTCAAATGTATACTCAATTTGAATTCATGGTAGTTGGAACATAGTGTTATCTTTGCTCATACATACTAATTTGAATTATGCACTCAGAAAACAACATTTATTCATTCTACAAACATTTAATTTGGTTATTGATCATCTCAACTAATGAAGAAAAATGAAATAGCTGATTCTGTGTCGTGTGTCCAGAAAAGGCCTCTCTGATAAGATGACATTTGATCAGAAATATAAAAGATTAAACAGGAGAATGCCACAGAGGAGGATAAAATTTTCCAGGTAGGGCCTTCCCAGTACAATGGTGTTAAGGTGGGAGTGTGCTTGGGGAAGACATAAAGATGCTGGTCTGTGCTTCTTCAGTTGCCTTAGTTCTCATGGTTTGCTGTCTTGTCCAGCTAGTTGTGAATCAACCATAAATATACTACAGAATTATATTTTGCATATTGATACTTGATTATATGCTCTATAGTTAAATATGTATTATATACTTATTTGTCACTATTACTTATTGTTCAGGACAATGTCAAGGAACGCCACGGGTAATTTTATCTACACACAATTTTTGTTTTAAGAGCTGACTTTTGAACCAAACCTTTAGCTGTGACTCCAAAGTAATTACTGGGTAGCTGTGAACATAATGCACATCATCCCAAGACATATAGCAATTCTTTTAAAAACAGGGCTTTGGTTTTCTTTAACAATTTTATTAAAAGCATACCATGATTTCTCCCCTTGCAGCTCTGTAGTCAAGTGCATTTCTGCATCCCTTCATGTGCTAGGAGGCATCTGAAGGAAATTAGAAGTGGTGCAGAAATCTACAGGGTATGTGAGATAGTTGGAAACAGTTTGGCACTTAATTAAAGGCAATTATGACTTCTAAGAGCATCCAAATCTAACTAATAATGATAATAATTGCAACCTGAAGTGGGTGAGAAAGGCATGATAAGAATTTATGCTGATTTTAGTTGTTTGGGTGAGATGTAATTTTTAAGATAGGACCCTAAAATCAATAAAAAACTTACCTCTATATATGGTGCCAGCCGCGTTTCCCCTCCCACTGTTTTGGAAAAAAAAGACACCCACACAAATTTCTTATTGACTAAGATAAACTTCTCGTGACCTTGGACAAATGTGGAGTGAATTCCAAGGGTGGAATCCCTGGGGTTAGTTCAGGTGGATGTAGCAAGATTCTCATGCGGCCAAAGCCACGGCTCTGGCTGGTCCGCAGCCCTGCCCAGTGACAACTGCTGTGGTAAAGGTCAGCATTCATGACTGATTCCTGCTGCCTTTCCTCGCCAGGGGCTCATATGGTCTCATCACAAAGAATTGTGTCTGCTGAGATCCTGCCTCGCCCTCACTGACACTTGTTAACTCTCTTCCATTCTTGGGCCCAGTTTTGTGGGACTTTCAAGGTGACTATTTGACAATCGTTATACCAACCTGTGCTTATATGGAAAGCTTTCTTTCCTGAAGTCTTCTGCTTTCTTTTCCAGCCAATATGCAGCCTTAAAAAGTGGCCTTCTGGAAATTACGTACCTACATTTTTGTTTAGATTTAAGAAGTGACTCCCTTGAAGCCCAGCTCTTTTCATTTCACTCTCTGGCTAATTTCACCAAACTGTTCAGCCTGCTCTCCCAGGCCGTCCATGTTCTGCCTTCAAACTTTCTGTGTAAACACAGTCCCCAGCTGTCCCCTTTATCCACTAACAGGTAATAAAAAGGTCGATTCCAACCCACAGATATGGGTGTATGCTTAGCACAGAGTTGTAGAGCTGTGTTTTTAACTGAATTTTAACCCCTAGACGTGGGATATGTATCCTCCTTTGAATATGGCCCTTCCACTCCCTGCTGTCTTACACTGTGTTGCTTTCTCCTGCTGCTCAGAAAAGCTGCACTCTAGGCGACAGGAAGGACCCGCATGTTCCCTCCCTGCTTCCTTCTGTTAGTCATCTCTGCATGCCCAAGTCCAGCTCCTCCTTCAAGGCCCAGCTCCACTGCCACCTCCTTTCTGAATCCTTCTTTGATGCTAAGTTCTCCCTCTTCTACCATCCATAGAAACTTCTCTGCCTATGGACACCTAACCCTTCTGTATGAGTTTCCTGTGGCTGCTGATACAAATTGCCACAAAATGGGTGGCTTAAAACAACAGAAAATTATTCTCTCTCAGTTCTTGAAGCCAGAAGTTCAAAATCAGTATCACTAGGTTGAAAACAAGGTGTCAGTAGGGCTACACTCAATACAGAGGCTCTGGGGGAAAATGCGTTCTTATCTCTCCCAGCTTCTGGTGGCTGCCAGCATCCCTTGGCTTGTAGCCATATCACACAAATCTCTGCCTCCATGGTCCATTGCCTCCTCTCTTCTATCTGTTTGTAATCTCTATCTGCCTTTCTCTAAACAAGATTGCATTTAGGACCTGCCTAGATAATCCAGGATAATCTCTCCATATCAAGAAAGTCTGCCATGTAAGATAACAGTCACATATTTCAGGGATTAGATCATGGTCATATCTTTGGGGGCCCTTATTTAGCCTTCCACACCTTTCCTACATACAACCCAGTCATTCATGTACTTGCTCAGATACACTATGGAGACTGGAAGCTAGTTGAAGGCAAGATCATAGACTAGTTCTTCTGAAGGTTCTAGCCTCTCACTTTGCATCTGGTAGAGGGTGAATTCAGCATTGTTATTCAAAGTATATAACAACAGGTACAGCATAGGTATCAACTAATCAGAACAGATGCTGACTGCAGGGCTATGCCTGGGGTTAAGCCTTCAGCCATGGGATTCTGCAGATGGATGTGGTGTGTTGGGATAGGGGGTTTCTGAGAAGGGACTGGGGCCCCTGGGGCTGTCAGAAGAAGAGGGTAGGCACTCAGAATGATCTGGGCAATGGCTGTTTACAAACCAGAAGGAAGTAGTTGTATGCTTTTACAACTGGGATGGTGACATTGTGTATACTGGGTCAGTATCAGCCTATAAGGAGATACATATTTGTGTGATACATTTATTCATTGATGAATAAATGAATGAATGAATGAATAATGAAGTTGCTCTCATATAAAAAGGTTATTGGGGGAGAGAGATTTTGGGATTTGGAGACCTATTGCCCCTCAAATAACCATGAAAAGGTGACCACTTCACCTGCAGATCACATGGTGACCCACCCACAGTAATTTCTATGCTCTGTGGATTCGTGGGGCCATCAGTTCTATCTGACCAGGGCTAACATGTACACTTGTGATCACAGGAAGGACAGTATAGAAGGAGTGGAAGGACCAATGTGAATCCGTCTAACTGCTGTTGGAAATCCACTTGACATGCATCATCCTGATGTAGGATACAGGAAAATGGCATAAAAATAAGTGATTGCTCTCACCCGCGTGGCTGAGGGAAATGAAGCCCAGGGTCAGTGAGTGACGGCAACACACAATTAGGCGGCATCACCCAGACAGACAAGGTCATTGCAAATGTGCAAGCAATAGAGTGAAAGGTCTAAAACAACAACAAAATAACTGGAAGAAGCTTGGCAGAGTTCAAACAGTGAATAAATCTAAACTATTGAATAATGTTTCAAATGTTTTGATATCAGAACTATATTTAAAAAATGCCCAAAGTCAGAGTGCAGAGTTAACTATGATCAACAGCATCAAGGAAGAATGCTCTTAAGATGCAATGTCATTTAAGGTGGGTAGAGCAAGCCCTTTGGTGTTACCAGAAAACCTTTTTGCCCCTCTGTCTTAGGCTGTTCACCTCCTCTACCCCTGCATTCCTTGAGTTGAAAATGCTAATTCCATAAGCATGACTTGAGCACTGTCTCTTCACTTAGGTCCCTTTGCCACCACCTCATCACTTCTCCCCTGGACTCCCAGAGTAGTCTGCTCTCTGTAGTGTGCTTACTGTAGACTCGTCTGGTTCCATCCCATCTCACACATGACGGAAAACTGCTCTTCTTTAAGAGCAGCTCCAAGCAATCAGTCATCAGCCAATCAGTTCAAAGGCCTTCAGGGACCCATCTCTGCGAGTTAATGAAACACAAATCCCTCATTTGGGCATTTAAGGCCATTTTTGCTAAATAGGTCCTATGCTTTCTCTTTACCACACTTTTTCCTATGTCTAGAAGTCCCCCTTGTCAGCCTAAAGAAATTCAACCATCCTTCGACCTCCAAATGAACTAGCCCCCCCTTCAGGGAGCATTCCCTGGCCCTTCCCTCTCTACTCCCAATGCCCAAATGTAAACTCTCTTTCCTCTTAATATCCCTAGCATTTTGCTTTTATTTCTCTTTCTGAATTTCATCTTGCTCTCCCTTCCATTATACTATTTTTATAGCCCTGTTCTTCTTCCCTAGTCTGTGAGCTTCTTGAGAAACAAGACATGTTGTTTTGTTCCTCCTTCTACCCCCATACCACCGCCTTAGCCCCACTCTGCTCAGACCTGGTGCTCAGATCAGACCATGTGTGTTCACACAAGCAAGCCAAGTGCTGTAGGACTGGTTGAAAGTAGGCCCTTGAAAAATGGAGCTCCACAGTTCTCCCCCTTTTTATATATTGAACTCTTGAGAGCACGAGCTATGTCCTACTTGCAGATCCTATGTTCTTTCATCTATCTTGGTGCCTGGCACATGGTAGGCATCCAGTCAATGTAGGCTGAGTGAAGGAATAAATGAGTGAATGAACGAATGAATAAAAGGTGAACAGGTAAATATGGAAAATAGAGGTAGAGAGGTACCAAACGAGCGCCCCGAGAGAGAAAGGGGGCTTGAGGCTATAAAGGAAGGGGGAGTCCTCCAAAAATTAATTTCCTCTGCTCCACATTTTTTCTTATGTTCCTTCCCTGCTCACCACAGAGCTGATGGGAAAAGTCCAATGCTCCATCTAAGACAGTGAGCCCTGCTGGTTGGAGTTTACATAAAATGCCTGGATGGACTTATTCCAATGCAGTCAGCCTTCTGTGTCTGCAAAAGTCCACGGCCTTAAGGGTTCAGGGTCTAACAGATGCTGCAAATGGTGCTTCTGGCCCACACTGCAGCCTCTTCACAGCATCACACCATTCTTGCCCTGCTTGAGGTTCAGAGCTGAGGAGTGACGATGCCATACTGCAGGGGCAGAGGGACAAGAAAATAAGCACCTGTGGACCTGGTTGAATTTGAGGTACCCCATGTTGTCCAGGCCCACCTTTTTTTAAAAGACTAGATGGGGCAATACACAGCAGGAAGGACCAGAATCACTGGGGGATGAAAACAGTGAATAGTAATTTGTTCTATCTGTTACAGGGTATAATTAAGCTGACATAGTTCACAGTATTACATTCTAATGAACAGCCTTCTGATTATATGCTTTTTTTTAATTGAAGTAACCACAGAACAATTTATAAACTGAAATCATGACTGCACTCTGGGAACACTTGAACTATTAATCAATAAATTAGGACACCACTCCATCATGCTCACAACATCTCTGCCAGATAGGATGGAGGTGATATACTGTCCATTTGGCACACAGAAAAGCTGAGGCATGAGCAACATGCCTATTTATCCACCAGCAAATTCCTGGGTAAGAGTGCCAAGGGCACATACAGGTCTAGAAGACTCAGTTACCACATGGTCATTCAAAAAATATTTATTATCTATTGTGTTGGACACTTTCATTGGTGCTGAAGATACAGTAATGACTAAAACAGACAAAATTCCTGCCTTTACAGTGCTTATGTATATTGGGTGCAATATATAAAACCCAAATAAGCAAATAAATATGCAATCAATGTTAGGTAACAATAAATCTAGCAAACAAAAATAAAACATGATAAAGAATTAATGAGTAAGGGAGGAGGGTTTTTAGTTATTAATAGATCAACTTCAATAAATGTGGAAACTCAAGGTATGACATGAAGTAGTACACAGGTGTCAGGGAATAGAACAAATAATACTATGAGGGTAAGAGGAGGGTGAGGCCACCGCAAGTTGCAATATTCAAGGCAGGACTCATCAGAGAAGTGAACTGGACTTTGAAGTACGGCATGCACAATGACTTAGAAGCTGGAGTGCAAAAGTGTTATGTGGACAGTAAGTAGAAAAATTTTCACAGTACAAACATCAAGAGGTTAAAAAATTAATCATTCTAATAAGCTTCTTTCTGGAAACCATTCTTAAGATATTTACTTTAACATACACATGTGAGTATGCATACACACACACACAGAAGCTAATGCTGTGTGATGCCAAACCAATAACTAAGATATGAAAGACAATGATCTGAATAAAAGAAGGAATGTATAGATCACTAAAACTTATTCCTCCTGTCTAACTGAAACTTTGTACAACGTTTCAAAATTGCTAAAAGAGGAGATTTTAAATGTTCTCATGACAAAGAAATAAATCTGTGAGGTTATGGATATGTTAATTAGCCTGATTTAATCATTCTGCAATATATAAATATAACACCGTATTGTACCCCTTAAATATATAATTATTATTTTTCAATTAAAAATTAAATTTAAAGAGAATTTATTTTAAAAAAGAAGGAATGAATAAAAATAATATTTATAATTGAGGGCAATTCAGGAGTGATCACTAGAACAGCTTCTGCAGGTGGTATTGTGTATACTGAATGTCCTTGAACACCTACACCATCCCAAAGTGTCACAGCATATGATGGATCCCAGGAAGGGCAATTTCAGGGTCTGGGATGCTGGTGGAGGTTATTGGGAGCACGGGAAATATGATGTCTCAAACTTATTTGAGCTTATCTTCCTCATGAAGAAATTATGTTTGATTGGGTTGTTTTTTGTGTATATTATGTTTTGTACACAGTATCCCCACTTATGAAGCAACACATCTCTTAAAAAGTTGGTAGAAAGAACTTAAAAAGATTTTTAGCATTTTTGTAATTTTTTGAAGATTTCTACATAAGATCTGTTTTTTCAGTCTTATGAAAAAATTAAGATTTAAGAAAGGTGTTCCTTGTATAGAACGAACTCCTGAATTTGGGAATCATATGCCAAGCGGCTATAATTTTGTAACAAAGACTAGCTCATCTCCATAGATGGTTCCTTAATGAACCATGTTTCCTGGTGTTCATGATTTTATGTGTCCCTTTTTGTGAATCTGGGTTACAACTCACTTGTAACAAGCAGAATTCAGGAAAAGGAATATTGAGGCCAGGTCAGAAGAAGCCTTACAGTTTCTGCCTTGGTCTCTTGGAACACTAATTCTGGGTGGAGCTGCCCCCCATGTAAGAAGTCTGACTACTTTGAAACTATCCTGCTGATAGAAAGCCCAAGCTAACTGTATGGAGAGGCAGCATAAAGAAGGCTGGCCATCCAACTACTCCAGCCATCCCAGCCCAGGTGCCAGACGTGTGATTAAGAAGCCATCTTAGTAATCTTGCCCAGTGGAATATTTGGATGCATCAAGCCACAGCCAAGTTCCAACTGCACACGTTTGAAAGACTCTAAGTGAGCCTGTCTACTTACAGAATTATAAAATGTTAGGGTAATTTATTACTTTGTGTTATGCAATATGTAATCAGGACAACACTACAGTAACACAGGTTATGTATCTGAAACAATATATGTGAAAGAATTTAAAAAGTTTTCAACATTATATATGTAAAACAAATTTGAAATAGCTACAATAATTGTTGGGTGGTCTTTAAGGTTTATGAATCCCTTTCACATGTATTATTTAATTTAATCCTTATGACAGCCCTAGGAGGTATTGTTATTATTTCCCCCATTTTATATATTAGGAATTGGGCCTCAAAAAGGAAAAATGACTTGTCCAAGTTTACTCGGAAGCAAAGCAAGTTTTCAGACCTTGTCTCCCTGATGTCAAATACTAAGTATTTTTAGTCCTGGGTGCCTGAACTCCCACTCAATTTCTAGGGAAACTATTTATAAATAGTATATAATGTAAATTTATAAGTACAGTTCAGTTAGGTCACAATGATTCGTCATCATCCAAATGTAACAACTAATATTTATTAAGAATTTACTATGATCCAAGCACTAATGCTTTGTATGTACTGACTCATTTAATCCTTGTAAGAATATTATGAGGTAGTCATAACCACCATCATCATCATCTTCATTACCATCCTCTTTGCCATATTACAGATGAGGAAACTGAGGCATAGAAGTGTTAGAGACACTGACAAACATCTCAGATAGCTCATGGCAGATCTGGGATTTGGACCCAGGTAATCCGACGCAAGTGCCCCTGCCCCTAATCTCTACACTATACTTCCTGTTACTGAAAGTGGTCATCAGCATGTCCATCACTGGAACTGTCCCCTCTCAGACCTATTGCATCATGTGACCTTGAGGCTGGAATAGGTATTTTAATGCACCCATTGTTTTGGATCTTATAATCCTACAATCCTAATGTGCAGTTTTGTTCCATCTATTTATTCATTTACTCATTCAAGCATTCACTCATTCAGCAAATAATTATGGCTCACTTACTGCATGCCAAGCTCTCTGCTGGGGGCTGTGCCACCAGCTGTGGACCCTGGGCCTCTACACAAGCATCTCATCCATCCTGTCTCGTGATGTTGATCCACATATCTTCATGTTCTCTCTGTGGTGTCTTCAGCCCTGCACAGACCATTCCTGGCATCCATGTGAGAGCAGGTCCCTTTATATTTGGATACCTCCTTTCTGCTTACACAAAGCACTTTATATTCAGTAGCGTTTTATTGCTTTTCACAATAAACCCTAGAAAATGGAGTAGTCATCATTATTGATCCCCTTTAAGGACCAGAGAGTTCGACTTCTACTTTTTTACAGGGCCACCCCTGTGGTTCTCAACCACAGGGTTCTCAGGGTGATGCAAGTAATTGGATACTAATAATAAAGTACAAAATTTTGCAGTAATTTACTTTTTAAAAATAAATTTGTAATGGGTTCCAAGTTATCTCTATTAGAGCCCAGCTCTTATTTGTATTTCTTTGTTTTCTTTAATAGATGTGTAAGGAACAGTGTTATAGCTAGTGGGTGCTAGGAATTGCTCCAACACAAAATCTCTCTGTGCCACAGCCCAGGGGAAGATGCTGCCAGAAATGGTGACTTGTCCAAGGTCACACAGTGTCAGTCAGGACTGGAATGAGGTCCTAATTTCCTAGACTAGTAGAGTTTTGTTTTTTTTTTTTTTTTTTTTTTTTTTGCTCCGTGATATCTTCAACTCTGCCTTTTGGAATCATAGCCTAGAAACCTGGTTTTAGCAGGGTGGGACCAGGGCCAGACTAGGCCAGGATGAGTCTACTTATATTTTTTGGTCACACTTCCAAAAACCCTTCTCGCAGCACCAGAAATAACTGGCAGGACTTGCCAATGGCTCCCAAGGTATAAGTTGCCAACCCTCACCTAAGATAGCACATTCCTGTCTAATTGTTTTTCACCATTTCAAGGCAAATGTCCCTGAAAAAAGACTGGCCCATGACTTGTTAAAAATGCATTGTGAGCATTTCTAGGCACTGTAATTTAAAAAAAAAAAAAAAAAGCTCTGTCATTTTGTCATTTTCACACAAATAATGCATAAGTTGAAAGTGCAGTGTCAAATATCTGAGCTCTGACGGGTTTGAGACAAAACCAGGAGAAGCAATCAATGAGGAGATTTTTCATGGACCTTGGTTCATTTACATTCTGCTAATTTACTGAGACAAAGTGAAGCCTGGCAGCTGACTAGACGGCTCTTGATGCTGGAGTGTTTTGCTTAAATGAAAACCTGCCAGTCTGTTTTTTGAGAAAAATATGCTTCTAAAGACAGAATTATTTAATATTATAGATGTTTAAATTCCTACATTAAAGTGGACATAAAACATCTTAATTAAATCAGTCTCTCTGCAAAGGACTAAGCAATGGCTTTCAGCTCCTGAAGGGCTGGTATTAAATTTAATGCCTCTTGCAAAACTGAAGTCTTTATGATACCACACTGTGGTGTCTGTGGGTTTGGTTGCAAATGTGAATTATTTGTGCTGAAGGCCTAGGGAATGCTGTTATAACTTAAAATGTTTTAGGTCCACAAAGAGTAAATGACTAGTACGGATAAGATTCCCCATTGTCAGATGTCGTGGCTTAAAACTCAGACACAGGGAACCATTTCAGAGGGGAAGTAAGGAGCCTTTCTTTATATCCTTTGTCTTTCTGACCAAATGAAAGGTATAAACCAAATGGAAAGATTCAGAACTGATTGGCATGTTTATGCAAACGCAGGAAGCTAGGAAACAGAGATTTTACAGTTTGGGGTGTTTTTCCCCCCCAAGTAAATATAAAAGAGGAAATGCAGATAAAATAATAGCTCTGATAGCTTGCCTTCAAATTTAAAGGCAAGACACTTAGCCTGGTATAGGGTCCTTTGGGTTTCAGAAGCACTTGCTGGGACCACACATGTTAGTTTCACTCTGGCCCATTACACCACAAGCTGCTCCGTGATCACCCATCTTAATTTGCATATTTGGCTCCTGGGATCTACACCAGGACCTTTATTCTAAGGCAGATTTACAAAAACAGACCCCAGAAGCCCTAATCTAGAGTGTTCTAGTTCTGTAATTGCATGAAATTGAGGTAGGCAGACAGAGGACTGGTGAACTGTATGTCTATTGTGTAAACTGTGAATTGTGCATCTGCTGAGTAATTGGTTTAGAAGCAGTCAAGGGTTTAGCTAGAACAGTGGGGTTTCCGGCCTTGGCAGCAGGCTCTGGGAGTGCCTTCATAATGGCTTTGTCCTCTTCACATGTATGGGACATGGTAAATCAGATATTTATGAGTCAGGGCTGCCTGTGCCAGGGACATGTAAAAATAGCATTTATTGAGTACTACCTGTGGGTCAGGCACTGTGCTAAGTGCTTTGCGTACATAATCTTCTTCAATCCTTACTTCAGTCCTCTGTGATGTGTATTCTTGTTAACATCCCCAAGAGAAAACACATTTAGAAAGGTTAAATAATTTGTCCAGAGTGACAGAGCTGGTAAGAGGCAGAGGCAGGATTTGACCCTGTGCTGTCAGAACATTCTTAGTGTAATGTGCAGAAATACCACTCCCAGATATGCATATCCAGGTAGAAAGAAGAGAAAGAGTCTCTAGAGATCAGGATGACTCATGCTGCAGGTCACAGAGCAAGATGTACACAATGCTGGAATCACGGGACAGATCCCAACAGCAAATTTCCAAGAAATGTAATTTAAATGCCTGATGCAATAGCATCTTACCATTGATCATGGTATTTTTCAGAGTTGGCCACTCAAACCACAAATCGAAAACAAACAAATTAAAAAAAAAGTTTTCCGAGTTTTTTTTTCTGTATTTTAACCTACTAATGAAATATAAAAGCCAGTTCTCCATAGAAGATAAATGTAAAGTTGAAACCCTCATGAACAACCTATTAAGGTACAATGTGCTGCTTTTTGGTTTCCAGAGCAGGCTTAGGAGACCGTGTGCACCTATTAGTCTTATGCACATGACTGGGTGCATGTTGGCAGTTGGGTAGGGAAGGCACAACTCATACAAGGAGGACACATGTCCTCAAATTTCCTCGAAGAGAGGTAGGTCGAGTCTTATTTCACAGGCTTCCAGAGCATCTGTGCAAGGTGATCCCTGCTGCTCCTCTTCTTGCTCTTCTGCCACAAGGCAAGTGGCCCAGGCCCCTCACAGGCAGGAAGACAAATGCCTGGATGTCAGGTGGGCAGTGTGCCCTGGAGATGGAATCAGGGCACCACCTCGGATCCATGGGGCACCTTAGTGAAGTACACCTCTCTCTGAGACAAGAGGGCCAAATTCCCACCCCCTTCACAGTGAGCAGCCTTGTATTGTCTACTGGCTGCTCCTGGGATGTGTTTGTGTTCCCAGAGCTGGTCTGACTTTCTATTTGTTTGTTTGGTCTTTTTTTTTTTTTTGAGAGAGAGAGACAGAGAGAGAGAGAGAATGTCACTGTGACAACTATTTATTATCAAAAATATTGTCCGTGCCACTGAGATGGGACTTAATTTCCATGGTCTTGCTACCCACTGTACTCTTCGGTCCCCAAACTCAATTGCCCATTCTATATTTTGAATTATGAGGCTACTTAATTTCACACTCAATGTTAATTTCACCCCTCATCTTCCCCTTTTTTTAACCTCCATTTATTCCCAATAATATAGTATTTGTTTTGCATATCTGACATTCGCACTGGGCAATGAATTCCTTTGTTAGACCCAATCAGATCTTAGATCTTATCCATCTTTAATAAGGGTCCAGCACCTAGCACAGTGCTGTATACATAATAACGCCTTTCATTCTCTCTGCAATTGTTAGTAACTACAACCATAATTCATGAAGACCTAGCACTCTTCCTTTTAAGAGTTTTTTTCTGTGTTTTAACCTACTAATGAAATATAAAAGCCAGCTTACCACCTACCTAAATTCCACCTAAATATCTCAAGCCCCACAAAATCAGGAAATTCCAAAGCCCAGGCTCTGGGGACAGCACTGAGTCTCTGACTTTAGAAAAGTGTGCCCCAGGGTAAACACAGTGGGTGCATCTGATAAATCAAAACCCAAATGTTTAGAACTTTAAAATATGCAGTGTGATTTCTTTATTTTCACATTAAATGACTATTTTACTACAAAGTATCTATAATCAAGCTGCTTCATTTGGCTGCCCTATACTAAGGATGTCAAAAAAACGGATTTTTCATATTAAATACAGAAAAGATAGGATGATTTACTTAACCTCAATTTCTTCTCTCACATATTTCTCTTTTTGGGGTGCCTGTAACTCTTCGAATATTTCTGTCACAGGTCTCCTCACATAGAGTTGAACTTATCTTTTTATATATTAATGTACATACACTTCACTAGACAGTAAACACAAGAAGGGCAAAACTATACTTTATTCTTTTCTGTATCCTCAGTATTTATCATTGTACTAACAAATGTGAATTCGTTAAATAAGAGACAAATGAATTTTTTAAATCAGCTTAGTTTTAAACTAATCTTATTCCTTGCCCCTTCTTGCCAAGTTTGAAATGTACATTCTAAGTCACTTTCGTGTTTCATGAACACAAAAAGCATGACAACATTTCTTGTAAAGGAGGAAGCAGGACTGCTAGCCACCAAATTGGGATCCAGTTCCACCAAATTTATAAAACTCGACAGTAACTACAGCCCACACTGACTACCTTCTTCCTTGGAATTCCTGTTGTACTTGGAGACAGTATCACCCAATTTAGCACAGATTTATTTTCAGTTCTTTTTGTGTGTGTGCTACTTTTGTCTCCTGAACTAGGCTACAAACTCAAGGAGCAGATACCTCATAAACAGCTGGTGGATGATGAGTAGGGTGACCAACACTTCCTAGTTTTAGCACAGAAAGTGCCACATTCCAGAAAATCCCTAAGTTTCAAACAAACCAGGATGGTTGGCACCCTGATAGTGAATGGGTTGTTCAATTGACTAAAGGACCAATTTTATAAGTTCTACTAATCATTGACTACGGATGTTTCAGTAATATCTGTAACCACCGTAATCTTCCTTCTATTGCCATACGTGTGAGTGCAGGAAACACTGATAAACATGTAAGCATCTGTTATAACTCTGATATTTGGTGGGCCTTTTTTACTGAGTAAAAACATAAATTTTTTATTTTTAGCTAGACATAATCTGCAGATTCGGCTTGGCCCTTCACAAGGCATTCTTAATTATATGGAACCTAAGAAATCATCTGATCAAACTTTGAGTGAAGCCTAGCAAGATGAAATGAACTGACCAAAATCCCATTAAAATTGTAAGAGGGTTTTAAGTATAAACCTGGGCTGTGTCTCCCAGGCCCAAACTACTCCCAACCCTTCTCATAGTGTGTGCATTGGGACTAGATCCAAACTTCATTTATATTTTATTAGACACTCTTTTTACACTCAACAGAGCTATATTGTGGGGTGACCTAGGTAAATTAAATAACTTTCTTGAGAGAAATACAAGGAAATCTGTATCAGGTCAAACTTTCTCTTAAGATTGCTTACTCATAGAAGCTACATTTTCTGTTCTAAAAGCAAAGAAGTAATTCCTGACAGCTGCCATTCACCTAAAATGGGTAAGCGCTATCCTTTCAAGATTACATCCTTCAACCGAGTATACTGTTAGATAAGCCCCGAGTAATCCTCCTGCCATTCATAGCACTCCTTGTAAGTCAATGGAACAGACAAGTGTGCTAGACTAGTATTCCTCAAAGTGATAAATGGACCACCTGCATCACAATTACCAAGGTTGCTTGTTTAAATGCCCTCCCTAGACCTTCTGATCCTGAATCTCTGGGGACAGAAACTTGGAAGCCACATTTTAATGAGCACCGTAGCCTTTAATGAGACCCTTCAGCACACTAAATTTTACGGATCAATGTGCAAGAAGCTGAATAAGATACTAAGCAGTAGCCCAGAGATGCTAATGATTTGCCATCTCTCCCAGCTTGAATGTCTGTTCCATAAGTGTAAGGACTTAGTCTTGCTCAGCGTGGCATCTCCAGTACCTAGAACAAAGCTGGCACATGATAGCAACTCAATGAAATATCTGTTGAATAAATGAATCCTTCAATAACTCTCTGAAAAAAAATGTACTATCTCAAAGAATTTTCAGGAATGTCAATCTAAAAACCATATAGTACCTACAGAAAATTTGATAGCTGTGTTATAGAGTTGAATTTAAAATATTGTTGTTTTCCTACTCCTCTAACTTCAGGCAAATTATTAGAAATTAAAATTCATGCCTCTAATAGCCAATTGCTTTATCCCAGGATTTGGGTGGACTTTACCTTGGTAATTGCCAACGCCCTTTCACCTTTTGTGTCATAAGGTTAAGCTTGAGAGAGGAAAACTTGCTGGAGGAACGTTTTAGTTTCAGCTTCTGTGTCTCCACCATGGCTTGTATTTACAGAAGTGCCAATAGGACAGATCAGTGCAAAAACAACTTGGAGTGAGGTGTCATTGAACAGTGGTTCTCAGCCTTGCCTATACATTGGAAACGGCTCCTCAAATGTTTGGGTCCCATCTCCAGATATTCAGATTTAATTGATAGGGTACAGTGTGGGCATTAGGATTTTTCTCAGACAATTCTAACATGCAGCCAAAAATCAGAACCCCTGATCTAGGAAGAATTTTTGTGGCTAATGATGATATGGCTTACAGTTTCTTCACCTCTTTCTTCTCTCTTAAGGCATACAGCTTGCTCTACACCAGCTTACCCCAATTTGATTTCCAATACTGCTGAGTGAGGAATTTTTACCCTGAAAATATTCGACATCCTTATACTCTGTAAATCTGAAATAAATTGTGGTTTTAATTTGTAACCACAGGCAGAGTATCTACTGAGATGCTGGGAACATGGGAAATTAGTACTTATTTTCCAGCCTTTCCTTCTAATTAATATTGAAAATCTGAGGAAAGCACACTTGAATCCTCAGTTCCTATAAAGGAAAATAGAGCAAGTCAGATTCATTTGCCAGGGGGTATAATATCCTTGAGCAGACTTGGTGTGATCAAAGCATGAATCATTTAACTAGAGATAATACTCACTGCCTTTCTTTATAAATATGATATACTTTTAAAAATAGCTGAAATGTCTTTTGTTAGTATAAATGCTATTGTTTGATTCTTTCATATAGGGAAATGTGCAAACTGTATTAACTAACTACAATTTCATTAACTTGCTTTCAAAAAGGGAAAGATTAAAATTTTTTAAAAGTTAAAATGATAAATTTCAGAGAGCTGTTCCAAATTCCTATGATCATAGAACTATGCCTGTTGCTACACAGAATACAAATGAATATCATTTGTGATTTATTCAAGGATAAAGGAGGCCTAGGAATTAGTTCTTGGACTGACAACAGACCTTAATTTATTCTTGACAATTCACTTTGTGGTGTCTTCCTTCCCCTTGCTTTCCTGCCCCTTTGTCAGGATCTAGGTACTGTCTTTTGACAGGCACTAAAGGCCACAGGGCTCAGCTGGCTCCAGGAAGCAAATCTCTGAGCTGGAAAGTGGAGGTGCAGCAAGCATAACTCTTTCTTTGCAGAGTGAGCACAATCTATTTCCTTCTAGCCAGCAGGAGAGCAGGAGCAGATGCTGCCCTCATCTCCATTCAAGTGAAAGAAACATTCTTTCTGGAAATCTGGCTAGCTCTTTATAATTTATGCAAGTTGTTATGTACTGAATGCTTGTGTCTCCTCAGAATTCATATATTGAAGACCTAACTCCCAATGTGATGGTATTTGGAGATGGGACCTTTGGAAATTAATTAGGATTAGATTAGGTCATGAGTGTAGATCCTTTATGATGGGATTGATGGTCTTATAAGAGGAGGAAGAGAAAGAAATGTGCAGGCACAGAGGAAACGCTATATGAGGACACAGCGAGAAGGCGGTCATCTGCAAGCCAGGAAGAGAGCCCTCACGAGGAACCAATCCCTATCAGAACCTTGATCTTGGATTTCTCAGCCCCTGGTACTATGAGCAATAGATTTCTGTTGTTTAAGCCACCTATTCTATGGCATTTTGTTACATCACCCTGAGCTAAGACACAAATCCTTTCCAAAATTCCCGTTCTTTCACCTGAAGGCCCATGTTATTAGTTACACATTAATTAGTTAATATTTCACATTTTTACCGTGCTTTCACAAGGTCAGCATGTCTGAGCATACTGATTCCATTTGCAATAATGTACTTCATCACATAAATTTTAATCTCCAGAGGAAATTGGGAAGAAAAAAATTGAAGACATTGTGCAATGTTTTTCCCAAGACTCATCTCTATGTCAGGTTTTACTTTCTACTTTTGATGCAGTTTGGAGACAGAAGAATCTAATTGCTTAATTAATCATTATGAGGCCAACTAGACATTATGCTATGATAAAAGTTTGAATTTTGACTAGCATTGACATTAATCATGTAGGTTAGTTTAATCTCCCATAATTTGGGAGAAGTCTGGGCAGTGTTTCTTTATCTCTTGGCTAGTAAAAGGAATAAGCTATAAGTCCTAGTAATTATTGGCCTTCAACCAGGCCACTAATCACTCAGGTCCTTTGACCAGTAACTAGATAGTCAACTACTTTGTTGAAAGATACATTAAGCCTTGGATCTTAGATAATATTGAATAGTTCTTTCAAAAGATATTAACTTTAGAATAGTAAAATAAGGTAAGCATTAAAAAGAGAAAACAACCAAAGCTATTAATTGGGAATCTCTGTACTTTCAGCTTAGAAAAATTTGCAATCTATGTCTATGGGCCTTCCACTCTAAAGATCTGACTTTGAAGTCTCAGAGATATATCTCTAAAACTCACAAACAGATCAAGGTTCAGTGACCAAAACCAGAGGGGTGTTGTTTCCTATTTGTTCATAAATTGGTCTGCATGTTGGAAAACAATATTTCAGTGGAGAAAATAAATGGGGGCATATAGGCAGTTCTCATCACTCTTTGAACATTTCTTTAGTAACAGGAAAGGTAGAGAGGCAGACAGAGGAGAGGCTATATTGCAGAGATTTTAGGAGATTCTGAGTTAATCTTCCAATCATATAAGGTCCTGAATGACTGATGGCACAATGGTGAGGAAAGCATGAAAGAAAAGATTAGAGTTAATGTCTTAAATCTTACTATGTGAGCTCAGCCAAATTGCTTTTTAATTTCTTTGAGCCTCAGTTTCCTCATTTGTAAAGATATGCATATCCCTAGACTACTTTATGGCATTAAAGATAACATAAACAAAAAGCCCTTTTTTATTATTTTGGAATATTATGGGGGTACAAATGTTTTGGTTATATGAATTGTTTTTGTACAGTTTGAGTCAAAGTTATAGGTGAGTCCATCACCCAGATAGTGTGCATTGTACCTATTAGGATTAAATTTACCCATACCCTACTCCTCCCTCCCACCTGCATGAATTCCATTGAATTTACTACCATATGTGCACATGAGTGTTGATCAATTAGTTCCAATTTAATAGTGAGTACATGTGGTGTTTTTCCATTCTTGTGATACTTCACTTAGAAGGATGGTCTCCAGTCCCATCCAGATTGTTACAAAAGGTATTAGTTCACCATTTTTTACAGCTGAGTAATACTCCATGGTGTACATATACCACATTTTATTAGTCCATTCATGTATTGATGGGCATTTGGGCTATTTCCACATCTTTGTGATTGTGAATTGTGCTCCTATAAACATTTGAGTGCAGGTGTATTTTTTATAAAATGTCTTCTTTTCCTTTGGGTAAATACCCAGTAGTGGGATTGCTGGATCAAATGGTAGTTCTAATTTTAGTTCTTTCAGGTATCTCCATATTACTTTCCATAGAGGTTGTACTAGTTTACAGTCTCACCAACAGTCAATAAGTGTTCCTTTCTCTCCGCATCCATGCCAGCATCTGTTGTTTTGGGACGTTTTGATAAAAGCCATTCTCACTGGAGTTAGGTGATATCTCATTGTGGTTTTGATTTGCATTTCCCTGATGATTAGAAATGTTGAGCATGTTTTCATATGTTTATTGGCCATTAGTCTATCTTCTTTTGAAAAGCTTCTGTTCATGTCTTTTGCCCACTTTTTAATGGGGTTGTTTGATGTTTTCTTGCTGATTTGCTTGAGTTCTTTGTAAATTCTGATTATTAGACCTTTATCAGATGTACAGCATGCAAATATTTTCTCCCTTCTGTAGGTTGTCTATTCACTCTATTGATTGTTTCCTTGGCTATGCAGAAGCTTTTTAATTTAATCTGGTCCCATTTACTTATTTTTGTTGTTGCTATGATTGCCTTTCCGGTCTTCTTCATAAATTCTTTGCTAGGCTGACATCTATAAGAGTTTTTCAAACTTCTTCTAGAATTCTTATAGTTTCATGCCTTAGGCTTAAGTCTGTTATCCATCATGAATTAATTTTTGTGAGTGGTGAAAGGTGCAGATCCTGTTTCAGTCTTCTACATGTGGCTATCCAATTTTCCCAGCACCATTTATTGAATAGGGATTCTTTTCCCAAGTGTATGTTTTTGTGTATTTTGTCAAAGATCAGATGGCAATATGAGGATGGTTTCATATCTGGGTTCTCTGTTCTGATCCATAAGTCTATGTCTCTGTTTTTGTGCCAGTACCATGCTGTTTTGGTTACTATAGCCTTGTAGTATAGCTTGAAGTCTGGTAAAGTGATGCCTCCTAATTTGTTCTTATTATATAAGGTTGTATTGGCTATTTGGGGTCTTTTCTTATTCCATACAAAGTGTAGAATTATTTTTTCTAGATCTGTGAAATATGACATTGGTATTTTAATGGGAATTGCATTGAATATGTAAATCACTTTGGGTAATATAGACATTTTAACAATGTTGAGTCTGCTGATCAGGAGCATGATATGTTTTTCCATCTGTTTACATCCTCTGCAATTTCCTTCTTCAGAGTTTTGTAGTTCTCCCTGTAGAGGTCTTTCACCTCCTTGGTTAAATATATTCCTAGATATTTGATTTTATTTTTTGCTATTGTGAAAGGTATTGAGTCTTTGATTTGATTCTCAGCTTGACTGTTGTTGGTGTATAGGAATGCTACTGATTTGTGCACATTGATTTTATAACCTGACACTTTGCTGAATTTATTTATCAATTCCAGGAGTCTCTTGGCAGAATCTTTGGGGTTTTCTATGTTAAGATCATATCATCAGCAAAGAGCAATAGTTTGACCTCTTCTTTCCCTATTTGGATACTCTTGATTTCCTTCTCTTGCCTGATTGTTCGGGCCAGGACTTCCAACCCTATGTTGAACAGAAGTGGTGACAGTGGGTAACTTTGTCTGGTTCCAGTTCTAAGCAGGAATGCTTTCAATTTTTCCCCATTCAGTATGATGTTGGCTGTGGGTTTGTCATATATGACTTTTATAATATTGAGGTATGTTCCATCTATTCCTATTTTTTTAAGAGTTCTTATCATAAAAGGATGCTGAATTTTGTCAAATGCTTTTTCTGCATCTATTGAGAGGATCATATGGTCTTTCTTTTTGCTTCTATTTATGTGGTGAATCACATTTATAGATTTGCATATGTTGAACCATCCTTGCATCTCTGGGATGAAGCCCACTTGATCATGGTGGATTATTTTTTTCATATGCAGCTGAATTCGGTTTGCTAGGATTTTACCGAGAATTTTTGCATCTATATTCATAAGGGATATTTGTCTGTAGTTTTTTTATTGTTGTTGTGTCCTTTCCTGGCTTTGGTATCAAGGTGATGTTGGCTTCATGGAATGAGTTAGGGAGAGTTCCTTCCTTCTCAATATTATGAAATAATTTCTGCAGTATAGGTGCCAGTTCTTTGTAGGTCTGGTAAAATTCAGCTGTGAAACCATCTGGTCTGGGGCTTTTTTTTGTTGGGATTTTTCATTGCTGCTTCAGTTTTGTTACTTGATATTGGTCTGTTCAGGAGTTCTATTTCTTCCTGATTGAGCCTAGGGAGGTTGTGTGTTTCCAATAATTTGTCCAGTTCCTCAATGTTTTCAAATTTATTTGCATAGAGATTTTTATAGTATTTAGTGATGATATTTTCTATTTCTGTGGTATCAGTTGTAATATCTCCTTTTCCTTTTCTGATTGAGCTTATTAGGGTCATTTCTTTTCTGTTTCTGTTTCTGGTTAATCTAGTAAGAGATGTGTCAATTTTGTTTATCTTTTCAAAGAACCAACTTTTTGTTTCATTAATCTTCTGTATAATTCTTTTGTTATCAATTTCATTTAGTTCTGCTCTGACCTTAGTTATTTCTTTTCTTCTGCTGGGTTTGGGAATAGTTTTTCTCTTCCTTTTCCAATTCCTTGAGATGATTCATTACATTGTTGATTTGTGATCTTTCTGTCTGTTGGATGTAGGCATTTTAAGGCTATAAATTTTCCTCTTAGGACTGCTTTTGCTGAATCCCACAGATTTTGTAACTTGTGTCCTCTTTCCCATTTAGTTTGAAGAATCTTTTGATTTCCATCTTAATTTCCTCCTTGACCCAATAATAATTCAGCTGTAGGTTGTTTAATTTCCATGCCTTTGTGTGGAGTTGAGCGTTTCTGTTGGAATTGATTTCTAACTTTATTCCACCATGGTCTAAGAAGATAAATGGTATAATTTCTTTTTTTTTTTAATTTGTTGAGACATGTTATGTGACCTAGGATGTGATCAATCTTAGAGAATATTCCATGAGCTGATGAGAAGAATGTATGTTCAGTGGTTTTGGGGTTAGAATGTTCTGTAAATGTCTGTTAGGCCCATTTCTTCTAGAGTTCCAATTAAGTCCATAATTTCTTTGCTTATTTTCTGCTTGGAGGATCTGTCCCATTCTGTCACTAGGGTGCTGAATTTTCAAGCTATTACGATTCTGCTGTTTATCATTTTGTTTAAATCAAGTAGAATTTGCTTTATGAATCCAGGCACAACTGTGTTAGGTGCATAAATATTTAGGATTATTATGTCTTCTTGTTGAATTGTTCCCTTCACCATTATATAGTGATCATCTTTGTCTTTCTTTACTTTTACTGATTTGAAGTCTATATTATCTGATATAAGAATGGCTACAACAGCTTTCTTTTGGTTTCCATTTGCATGGAATATTGTTTTCCATCCCTTCACCTTGAGTCTGAGTGAGTCCTTGTGATTTAGATGTATTTCCTGAAGACAGCAGATACTTGGCCAAAAAGCCCTTTGAAGACACAAAATCACTACATAAAGAGCCACAGTTAATACAATTCCTTAAAAAATATTTTATGATTATAAAAGTATACATGTTTAATATTTTATATTTAATATGTTTAATATTAAACATATTAATATTTAGGTTTAATATTAAAGATTTTGAAAATTACTGAAAGGCAAAAATAAATTAAATCAACTTGTAGTCTCATCATTCAGAGATGAACACTTATTTTCCTCTAGAATTTTTTCTGTGCATTTTAAAATAATAGTGAAATCATAAACTTTACAATTTTGCATTCTGTTTTTGATCTTTAACATTGCATCATGAAATGTTTCCTGTCATCAAGTGTTGCTTTTAATTTTGTATATAACATTCCATCATAGAACTACATTATAATTCATTTATCAATGTTTCCTTGCTGTTTTTCTTGGTTGTTTCTAGTTTTTTATTGGTATAAATAACACACCAATGAACAGTCTTGATATCATTTGTGTGCACCTCTTATTATTTCCTAACAATGCTTAGACATGGAAATGCTATGCTAAAAAGCATAGTGTATTTTACAGTTCCTGTCATATCATGTAATAATATTCTTGGGGGAAAAAAACAAAATAGGCAGAATGTGTATCTAAATTCAAATTTCAGACCTGCTACTTATCGTATGAGTGATTTAGGAGAATTATCAGCTGCTCTAAGCTGAGCACATAAAGCAATGTAGCAGAGATTCAACAAATGTTTGTTCCATTTTATCTCTACCCAAATGTTATTCCAACTAGAGATTTACCTGAAAGCATTCCTGACAGCCCTAAACACAACTTATCCCATTCCTTACTAGCTCCTAGGATGTGATATTAGAGGAGGACATTTCAGGCTGAATCTCACAGCAGGTACCTATATCTTGTTGGAATTGCCCAGTGTTTAGAGCACGTTCACAGCAAGGCAGAGTCAGCCCTGTGGTTTTGTCATTTCACCCTATGGTAATCAGATCTTGGGAAATAACTCACCAGAGTCCAAAAAACTCACTTAGAAACCAACATATTAATTTATTCATTTATATGATAAATATAATTATACCAAGGAAAACAGAAAGAATATTCCTGTCAACTGGTCATTATAGTCTCTTCCCAACAGAAATTCTATCTGAGAGACTGAATTTATACCAGCAGTTTGCTTTGTGAGACAAGAGTGGATTTGCCACTTTGGTTTATGGTTATGTGTTTTTCTTTCTCCGGCTATCCTGTAGATACTTTGAAACCTGAAACATCTATTTCTTTATCTGCAATGACTAACACAGTGCCTGAATATAGATAGGGCTAAAATTTTTCTTAAAGTGCGTTGCTGTCTTAATTCATTCCTTCCACTATAACAAAATACCTGAGACTGGGTAATTTTTAAAGAACAGAAACTTATTTTCTCACAGTTCAGGAGGCTGAGAAGTCCTAGATCAAGGTGCCAGAAGATTAGGTATCTAGTGAGGGCTGATTTCTGCTTCCAAGATGGCGCTTCTTATTGCGTCCTCACATAGCATAAGGGGAAAACAGCTCCCTAACACCTCTCCTATAAGTGTATTAATCCCATTTATAAGGGGTCTGCTTCATTACTTAATCACCTTCTAAAGGCCCCACCTCTTAATACTATCACATTGGCAATTAGTTTCAACATACGAATTTTGGAGAGACACATACATTCAAACCATAGCTGTTGCCTAAAAGGCAGAAAGACAGGACACGAGAAAAAAGGAAAATTCAAGGGGTAGAAGAACAGCTTTCAACTATTCAGAAGTGGAGTACAAATTTAATTCAAACCAAAGGCCATTGGGAATCCCTGTCCACTCATTTTTCTCCATCACCCACTCATTTGGTCTTTCAATTTCACTCTGGGGAGATCAGTTATCTGTGCTTAGGGTCAATCAGTGTGCACACATAGTTGCTACTGCTGCTTTCAGGAATTCATACTGTAATAAGCAACAAAAACAACACGTAACCATCTTTATGAAAATTTGTCTCATTTGAAATTTCCTAGATGAGTACTGGGAACATTAGATTTAAGAAAAATTCACCATCTCTCCTTTAAGCAATTTTGTGAGATTGTACAATAGATTGAAATATTTATTTATGATTCATAGTTTTTGAAATATGGAGAGAAATTATCAGGGCATATTGAGAAGTCTGAGTTAAGTGGAATAAAATTTTGAAAACAGAGTTTCAAAGAAACAAATGAGAATTGCATCCTTTGAGGTTTTTTCACATTACAGTACTGATCTTTGTATGGCTTAACTAGGGAAAAATAGTGCTTATTCATAGATAATACGAGATCCTTTCAGAATGCAGCCCTAAGTAGTGCATGAAACCAAACATGATGTAGACACCCCCAAATCATGGGTTCATTCTAGGTTGTGACTGCTACCTCTGTTTTGTTTTATTTTTTGTTTTTATTTTTTTGCCACAGATCAAGAAAATGCCCCTGCCACCTCTGTTTTACTCTATATCCATCTCTATCCAACAAACTCATGTTGCAAATCATTTTGAAAATAAAGTGGGCATAAATGTTAAATGAATTAATTTTCATCAGTAAATTTAAAGGATATTACATAGTTATGGGCAATTAAAACTGGGAGAAGAGTACTCTTTACTGAGCAGCCTTTATGTACCCAGGTACAGTGACAGAGTGACATGTGTGACCTCACTTAACCTTTATGTCACCCCATTTAAGATGAAGATTATTATCCTTATTTTACAAATGAGAAAACTGCATGCCAGAATTAAATACTGGTAACAGATAGAGGTGGCATTCTATCCTAGCTTCTGCCTGATTTCATAACCTAATTGGATACAGATTTAGATAGGAACGTGTAAGAACTCCTCAAACTTCTAGCAATACCTGCATGTAACTGTATGACCTCAGTGAATCGACTATCCTTTTGGGGATCTAATTTTTTCATGAGTAAAATAAAACAAATGGACTGATTTCTAAGGTTTCTTCTACTTCATGACTGTATGATGAGTGTTTGTGTACCTGTATGTGTGTATATGTTTGTGTGTGTCTAAGTGTGTTTGTGAATTTATTTACAATACATATTTCTACATAAATGATGAAACAAGTATAAAACAGGAAAATGTCTGTAATAAAAATACCTGTTTAAATACATATATAAGATGGGTATGGTGGCTCACGCCTGTAATCCTAGCACTCTGGGAGGCCGAGGAGGGAGGATCTCTTGAGCTCAGGAGTTCGAGACCATCCTGAGCCCTGAGCAAGAGCAAGACCCCATCTCTGCTAAAAACAGAAAAAAATTAGCCAGGTGTGGTGGTGCATGCCTGTAGTCCCAGCTACTCGGGAGGCTGCGGCAGTAGGATCGCTTGAGCCCAAGAGTTTGAGGTTGCTATGAGCTAGGCTGATGCCATGGCACTCTAGCCTGGGTGACAGAACAAGACTCTATCTCCAAATAAATAAATATAAAAATATATACATATTTGCATCATATATACACATACGATGCATATGTAAGATTTATTTTAGGATTTACAATTAACTATGTGGCCAAACTAAGAAGGAAGGCCCTTATATCAGAGCTGGTATCTAGGCCACAAGGCTGCTTCCTGTGACTCTCCAGCTATGGCCTTCTCCCTCCTTTAGGTGACTGCTAGATGGACAAACTGAGTCTGGCCCATATTTAGGGGTTGATTTAATTGTTGGCCATTTGAGGCAAGCGTTATCTTCCCTTTATCTTTGTTCAGTTGTTGCAACCTGAGTGATGCGAGCACATTGAGAGGAATTAACCAGCTTCGTTAGTCCTCTTTCTGGGTCTGTCCTCCTGAGGGTGTTTGTTTTCACTTGCTGAACTGTGTCCAGCTGCCCTTGAGGAGCTTTGTCATGGGACTATTGGGTCACTTGAACTTGATCTTGATCTTGTCATGACATTGATCCTGAAAGTCCAGTGATATTTCGAATTATAGAAAAAGAAGTACTCCATGCTACCAAGGGACACACGAAGGAAAGTTTTGGGAGACCCAGCCTGTGGCTTGTCAGAGGAAGCTTTGAAACATTGCTTAGGTGTCTGGAATGTAAACTAACACTAACCTCAAATGTTGGTTTACTTTTATGAAAACAGAATAAAACAGAGGGAAAAAAGCCCTAGCAAGGGAGTTAGCAGACCTGAGTATCAGTGCTGGTTCTGGCTGGTGCAATGTAGTCTTAAGGAAGGCAGCAGGAATAGGGGTTATGAGGGAGGACTTAGGAGCCCTACAAATTGTGATTCTAATTCTAGTTTTGCCATTGCCTAGCTTTGTGATCTTAGGTGAGTTGCTCAATATCTCTGAACCTATCTTCAGAGAAGGGATAATAATACCTACCTTACAGCATTGCTGTAATAATTACAGTAATAATAAGATATCATGATGATATTATGAACTCTTAGTTAAAGGAAGAATATTATTGTTTTATAAAATATTAAAACTAGCTCTTGAACTATGGTGAGTATTTAAAATGTATTTGTTCAGTTCTGTTTCACCCCAACCACTAGATCTCTTCTTATGGAGCACTTTGTATAAAAAATCCAGTGTAATTTTACATAAAATTAAATATACATTCCTATAAAATTTCTTCCACGTGTATATGTGTACACGTGTATATTACATTTTTGAAATATATAGACAGATATAGCTTTGTACACAGTAATTTCTTTTGGTACAATCATCAAAAAGTAAGGTGTGTGGCCAGGCACGGTGGCTCATGCCTATAATCCTAGCACTTTGGGACGCCAAGGAAGGAGGATCATTTAGGGCCAGGAGTTTGAGACCAGCCTGGGAAATAAAGTGAGAACCCGTCTTTACAAAAATAAGAAAAACTAGCTGGGCAGGGTGGCATGTGTCTATAGTCCCAGCTACTCAGGAGGCTGAGGCAGGAGTATCGCTTGAGCCCAGGAGTTCAAAGCTGCAGTGAGCTATGATGAAGCCACTGCACTCCAGCCTGGGTGACACAGTGAGACCCTTCTTGAAAAATAAAAATAACATAAAATAAATTTCTAAAGTAAGATGTGGAAAAAATTTGTTTTGATTAAAAAAATATATAATGTAAAAAGATTATGTCACACCTTACAGTGTGCTTCAAAATAACCTCTTAAGATATTTTTTTTCTCTTAATAAACAGATATTTTTGGCCAGTCCACCGTTGGCATGAAGTTTCTCATTGTCTCAAACGTATTTGGGCATCACCCAACTCTTCTTCTTCAGACAACCCCAAGGCTGCAGAATGTTTCTTTAGTCGACAAAAGTATGGCTTCTAATGAGAGGCAAACCATGCCCTGAAATCCTGACTAAGCAAAGTTTTTGTTTATTTATTTTTTACTATAATATAGTTTTCAAATAAAAATAACTTCATATGCCCTGCTGCTTCCAATTAGCAATTTACTTTATGTGGTTACCACATGCTAATCAATCGAGGATGCCCTTGATGCAGCCTCAAGGACAAGGAGTACAGCTAACAGGAGTAGTAGCATCTAAATGAAGATGTGCCATCCTCCTCCCTAACCAGGGGAGACGTTAATATATATATTAGTTAGTTTCTAGCAGATGAGATGACTGAACCATTATATTTTTCTGTTTTTTTTAGTTGACAAATAATAATTGTGTATATTTATGTGGTACAATATAATTTTTGATATATAAATATATTATAGAATAATTAAATCAAGCTAAATAACATATCTATCACCTCACATACTTACCATTTTTTGTGGTGCGAACATTAAAATCTCCTCTTTTAACAATTTTTAAATATAGATTGTATTGTTATTAACTATAGTCACCACGCTGTGCAATAGATCTTCAAAACTTAGTCCTCCTGTCTAATTGAAACTTTGAACCCTTTGTATAATATCTCCCCTTCCTCCTGAACCCTGCCCCAGCTCCTGGCAGCCACCAGTCTATCCTCTACTTCTGTGACTTCGACTTTTTTAGATTCCATATATAAGTGAGATCATGCACGTTTATTTCTTTTATAAAATGAACCATTATGTTTAATCTAAAAGAAATAAATCCTCTAACTGAGCTTGCAACTAAGGACGGCCCGTTAACAGTTTAAGGACAAGAGCACCGAGTGGGAAAAAGTGTGGGAATTAGTATCTAAAAACCCAGGTTGGACGACATTCTAACTCACTATGAGACCTTGGGAAAAGTTATTATGAGCCTCTGCCACCTTATCTGCAAAATGAGGGTAAAAACAATGCTCCCTCAGGCAGGTATTTTGAGAAATAAAGGAGATAATTGATGAGGAATCATCATGTGAACAAAAAAGCACCATATACAAACACAAATTATTGACATACTTGAGCTTTCAGGAGACTGGTATGGGCTGGGAGAATCTGTACAACAAGCAAAAGAAATATTTAATAAATCTTCAAGTACTGAGGTCCTGGGTAGTTTATTATTGTTGCCAAAAATAGTTTCCAGTCACTGGGGAGTTCTGGATGGCTACTGTGGCTATTTTGACCGTGATGCAACCCTTGTGCCCTTCCTGGCAGAACTGGGTGGGGCGTAGAGCCATTCTAGCAAAGTTCAGGGCCTGGGCAAATCCCAGGAGATTTGAAGCAGCTCACTGTTTATATCAAAGGCAATTTTAATGAGGAAAGGAATATGGCGGGGTCGGGGGAAAGGGAGATGTGTCCTAAGAACCCACGAAGATGTCCTACAGTCATTTCTTTTTTCACTTATGTTTTAGACAATCTCCAACCTGGTTTCCTTTGTTCCTCACACTGTACTCACTATTTGGTTGATTTCATACATTACCATAATTTCAACTCCCTCCTATATAGAAATGCCTACAAAATCCACATCTCTGCCCTGACCTTTCCTCTCAGCCCAAACTACCTTTTTGTGCATGGTTGTCCTTAGCACAACCATGCACAAAGCAAATCTGTCCTCCAAAGCAAATCTGTTCAAAAATGAACTAGTTATCTTTCTTTTAATCCTGCCCTTCTCTGTGATCCAGTCTCAGTTGGTCTCTTCGTCTTCCACCCCCATCACCTCAGCCATAAACAAAAGTCATCCTTGATTCAATGGCTGGTACCACTTGCACGCTGCCAGAGTTTCTACCTCAGGAATGTCTCTTGCTGCTGCTTTTTTCTTTTTAGTCCCTACATTGTGGGCTCTCTTCATTCATCAGGCTCCTACAAGAGTTGCCTAGACAGCCTCTCTTCTGCTTGTCCTGAGGCTCCAATCACTCTTCCCTGTATCACCTCACATGCTGTCTCAATAAACCATGACAGCATCCTTTGTCCCAAAATGTCTGCATTCTCATTTTGTGTGGGATACTCATCCTTTCTGTAGTATGGCGTTGATGACATGTCACGATTTGTTGCCAACCAAACTTTCTAGCCTCATCTCCTGTCATTTCACCCCATATTCTCTATGATCCATTTTATGAGCTACTAATGGTTTCGCTCTAAACATGACACATTAGGAAGAAACAAAATAGTACACCTCCATGCCTTTGTTCTTACCATTTCCTCAACCTCGAATGTCCTTTTTGTCCTTCTTTGAAACCTTAGTGATCCTGCAAGACCCAATATAAACTAAACCTCATCAGCAAGGCCACCAATCCCCCCACCAGTACTAATTACCAACGTAGGACTTTGTTTGTAACACTTTAAGTTATTGCTTCTCAAACTTCTATGTGCCTATTTATCAAATGGGGATCTCCTTAAAATGCAGATTCTCATTCAGAAGGCTTGGCATGGGACCTGAAATTCTCATTTTCACAAGCTCCCAGATGGTGATGATGCTACTGGTCCATAGAGCATACTTTAGCTAATAAGGCTTTAGACTACTTGATTATATTCTGATTAGCAATATAGCTAAGTACAAGTATGCTGGTCTTGCACACAAAATTTGGGTTTTTTTTTTTCAGGTTGGAAACTATATCTTATTTATGTCTCAAAGCCTTTATCCTGTGTCCTTAAAAAATGAATTGATTGTTATCGCCTGGATGCTGACTGAGACATTGCACACCCCATTTCATCACTCATCTTCATGAGAAAGACACTAATGTAATAATGATTTAATAGCAGCCTTAATTTGTTGAGTGCTTGCCATATACCAGACTGTGCACTCGGCACCATCGTTATTATCTTATTTATGGTTTTTAACAACCCTGGGGTGGAGGTACGGTTATCATCCCTACCTAACACGGGTTGAGAGACTTCCCTAGAGCCCAAGCTAGTAAGTTGTGGAGCTAAGATTTCAGATCCAGGTCTGTCTGACTCCAAGACAGTGCTCTGCTCTGTAATCAAGGGTGACTCTGTTGTACAGTCACCCTTGATTAGATGGCAAGACTTTAGAAGCTGAAGATTTAAAAATAGCTGGTCCCCAAAGTTATACCAACTTGAGAAGTGTATATAATTAGTAGGGAATTAGTCGGGAATAAGAAATTTCAAAATGTATCATTTAAAACTTCCCTTGGAACCTGACCTTTCCTAGTGGATGGCATTGCTCCCATGACCAGTAATCCAGGAACCCAGATAATCCATCCCCCACAGCACAGCTCCCTTGTGTTGCCCGCACCGTGGCTTTTCAGAGCATCTGCTGCTGCGCTTCATCACACAAATAGAGAGAGAGGCCCTTCAACTCAGTGAATGCTTATTTTGTTGCTCTTTGCCACAGATAGGGCTCTATTTATTGCTGAACCTCAAATAGGATTTGGACATGGTCCTGGAAAATTAAAACTGATGGACTCAGATGAAAACAATGTACAGAGACATTTGGTACTTCTTTAAAAACACAGAGAAAGACCTAAATATATTAGTCTTAATAGTTTCTGTAGTAAATAGATTCATTTAAAAGGGCACAGAAAGGTACATTTTGTTCATTAGGAAATGATTGTGATCCACTTAGGTTGTAGGTGCACAAACAATGTGGGCCAAACTTAGTTCTTCTCCAATGGACATAAAGTCAAACCATCACCCAAAGTCTTATCTAAATGAACTTTAAACTTTATAAAATCAGAAAAGTGTGATCTCTTTTCCCTTTTTTGCTGTTCCCACTTCTTTTGGATGAAGCTGTTTTTTTATCACAACCATTCACTCCACGGTTTAAGGAAAAAATACAGAGTTAGAACACCTCTGGTTTGTTTATGACCAAACTTTTCAAATGCCAAAAGATCAATAAAGCTTAAGCTATAGTCTAACCTCAATCACTAATTCATTTTTTTGGAAAGAACTGACTTTAGTAACAGGCTTAGATTCCTTAAAATTATTATCATACAGTTTGAAAACTACCTTCTCTTCACTCTGTGAAGTTCAATAAATGTTTCCAAATTTTATTAACTAAAAAAAGGATTCATATTTTATTTATTTTAAAAGCTGAAGGTACATTTGGAAAACTCTGGCTCTGGGACTGTCTGAGAATTCATGTTTTATGACTCTAAATTTCAAATGACTCCTGTTCCTGGAAGCATTGTCCCACATTGTCCTAACATTGAGAAAGCCTACTTGATGTAGATAGTCTCTCATTAGTATGTCTTACTTTAGAATAGGGACTACAGACTAGATGCTATAGATATGCATCCAAAAGCACATTCGTAGCATCCTGCCAAAAACATGGAATTTTTGTAAAATCACACAATACTGACATTCCTTACATAGATATTAAAAGACTGAGTATATTCAATAGTGACAAAGAACATAAGTCACAATTTTTTAATATATTGGGATATTTCCAAGATGAGAATGAAACTTACAATAGCAATACCACCTGGCATAGAGTAGGCATCCAAGAAGTATCTTCTGACAGAATAAATAAATGAATAAATTTGGTATGTTATTATAAATCATCTTATTTTCTAACTATTCACGTGTATTTATCTCTTCTAACCAACTATACGGTAAGCTCCGTGACGGCATAAATCTTATTTTGCATTCATTTATTCAACAAATATGTATTGAACACAATATTCCAGGCACTATTTCTAGGCGCTGGAGATAAAGCAGATTTAAATAGTCAAAATTTACCACTACTGACGATCGTACAGCCCTGCAGGAACACTAAAATTTATTGAATCATACACTTGAAATGGTGAATTTTATGGTATTTAAGTTATATCTCCATAAAGCTATTAAAAAATACTGCTATCATGGGCCCACTTTCTAGGCAATCTGCTTTTTAAGTTTTTCTTATTGTAGCTATCCTAGCATGGGTATAAAATTAGGACTCAACAAATATTAGTTGATTGACTTATTGGTTCAGTCAAGACATTGGCAAGTAGGCACATGATTGACTGGCACCTTGGTGCCTCGGCCGAGAAGCAGCATAAGCCGGGACTCTGATGGAATTCATTCAGACTTTTGCTCATGTCCTGGCTTTGCCATGTATTAACCTGTATAACAAGGCTAATCATTCAATCTCTCAGATCCTCATTTTCCCGTTCTAAATGGGGCTGTTGATAGAACCTTTCTCACTGAGCGAATTAAATAAGAGGATGTTGGGGAAAGTAAGAGAGGGCTATTAATGAAACAAGATTGGCCGCATTTTGCTACTTGTTGAAGCCAAGTGACGGATATGTCAGGTTCATTGTAAGATTCTATTTTTTTTGTATGTTTGAATTATCTAATAAAAAGTTAAGTTAAAAATTGTGATACTGTAAGTTAAGCTTTGATGCATAGAAGGCATTGGACAGAAGATAATAATTTTTATTGACCTAAATGGATGTATAATTTTAAAAATAGCAAAACCTTTGGTTTTCTTCCTGAAGGTAAAGCCTTGGATGTTGCTTATTGCTTAAGTCCCTGTGCCCTGTGGGAATTGCAAATATTCAAATTCAAATACACTGATGATTTTCCTCTAGAGTAAATACAGGAGTGGAATCCAGTGGATATTTGTTCTCATCATACCATTCTGATAACTCTTATCACAGCCATCCTAGAGTGAGCTCGTGTAAAATGGAGAGCAGTTCTTCACACAGTTTGTGTCACCAAAGATTGTCGGACAGTCTCCCAGCACAGCCACCTTTTAATTTCTATGTGTAAGAGAAAGATAACTTCTGCTTTTTGTTTTTGTGTTTTTAAATATGTCTTCAACTTTGCCATCTGGGCTACATGAAAAAAAAAATACCACTGTTCCTTGATAAAATGTTGAAACAACTCCCCAGCCCTGGAACCTGAGCCTTGGTGACCACATTAGCTTATTGCTTATCCATTAGATTAAGGAAAGCAGTAAAACACCCATATGAATTTTATTTCATATTTTGCAAATACCTAAGAAGTAAGAAAATTGGCAATTGCTTTATTCCTTGGATAGAAGCTGGGAAAAGAAAAACATTGAAGGCTGAAGCAAGCCAGGGAGGGATGGGAACTGGAAGCAGGATGGGTGCTGGGCTGACCAGATATGACAGGGACAATTAGAGGGTAAGGAAAGTCATTCCTTAGCCTGGGAACTAGAGGCCTAGAAGGATGGATGGGGTGGTGGGTGCAGGAAGGGAGCCAGAAACCAAATGGACTAAATAAAGAGGGCACGCACATTGCCATAACCAACTGTAGGCAGGAACCAGGCAATGAAGGCAGCTGAGCCTGCCTGGATAGCTGTGGCCATGCTGGCACAGCACACAAGGCCTTGGAGCCTCCTCTTTCAGCAAATCTTTAATAAGCATCTACTCCATGGCTGGCATTGGGGCAGTGATGTATTAGTGGGCCAGACAGAAATAGTTCCTGCCCTTATATTCTAGCAGTTGAGGCAGACTATTACACAAACAATGACAAGGTTCTTAAGGACCATGAGAGCGGAAGTGCAGGGCACCTAACCCAGACTCAGGCAAACCCAAGAAAATTGCACCTAAGCTCAATCCTGAAGTATAAGTAGGAGTCATCAGGAAAGGACACAGGTGGGGGTGTACTAGTCAGATGCCTTCAGCTATAAGGAATAAGAAGCAGAAACTGGTTTGAACAGTACAAGTACATTTGTAACAAGTACATTTGTTAGGTGACAGTCAATCTGGAGGTAGGGGGTGGGGCCTCAGAATTGACTGGGCTACAGGCGAAGCAATGTCATAGGGGACACAGGTTGCTGCCCTCTCTCCACTCCACCACCCACAGTGTTGGCTTCATCCTGTCTCTGGCTCCCTTCGTGGCTGTAGGATGGTGGCATAGCATTTACCACTATGTGCTGCTTTGTTCAAATTGAAGAGAGAAATAATAACTTCTCATCATTCTCTCATAAGAGCAAAAAAGACCTTTCCCAGAAGCTTCTAGAAAACCTCCCTTGTATAGCATTTCCCAGAATCGGGTCATATGAACCAACCACAAGCAGTACAGATTGGATTAGCCTTAGGTCAGTTCTCCCATCACATTGCTGCTCCTCATTGAGGAATAAATAGAATTGATATTGGAGAATGAATCACAAAGTCTACTACAAGGCAGGGGGCAGAGTTAAACATGCCAGGAATAGGAATCAATATCTTTGAACTCCTGGAGGTAAAGGAGAGCATGAGAAAGACAAACACGGGCAAAATGCGTATGAAGAAGAGGAAGCAGGTAGCATATTATCACTCTAGGGCACAGGAAACAGGCAGAGCAAGAACGTCACCTGTGAGTGTACAATGGCCCATACAAAACATCCAATTGGCTTTTATTCCCAGTAGCTTCATTGCAGATGCCAAAGCCTCAAGTTTCTGGGACTGAGTTTGAGCCAACAGAGTTAGAAGGGTGAAGGTCAGAAGTTGGCAAATATGTTCCCGTGAAAGGCTCTATGGAACTTGGGGCATAATTAGAGCTGACCCTGGGCCCAGCAGCAATAGCAGAGCACTGGGAGAGCACAGTTTGCCCATCTTTCTGTGGAGCCCAGCCCTAGCCTGGTGACATAGCAGCATTAGGGGCACTGAGACCCCCCACCCTTGGCACACCATGTTCTCAGGGTAGGCACTGAGAGAGTAGCAGCGGTGAGGCTCTTTCACATGACTCCAGGTCAGTGTAGATCAGCAAGTAGGATTTGCAGAAGAGGAAAAGAATATGGTGGGGGCTGCCTGGTGGCCACAAGTGACTAATTTGTTTGGACCTAGGTGAGAATAAGTATAAACACTTCTAGGGGAATGAGTTCTTCAATAGAGGCCTGCGGGCCATTGTGATTTCGGCAAAAATGTGAAGCCAGGTGGCATTAAATTAGATTAGATTAGATTAGTACAGAGGAACGTTCATGATGCAGAGAGCAGCAGCAAGCAATTAGACTCCCTAAACTATGTAATTAAAAGAATGTTGCAATACAAAGGTGCAATGTTAGAATGTATTATTGTTTCCAATGACTTGCTACTCCCTTCTCTCTAGGAGGATTATCTATCTCTGCTAGTGTCACCAGATTTATCAAAGAAAATGTCAGGATGCTTATATTTCCAATACACAACAAATAATATTTTAGTATAAGTATGTTGCACGCAATAATGGGGACATACTTATGCTAAAAATGTATGTGTTGGTTATGGAAATTCAAGTTTAACTGGAGGTCTGGAATTTTTATCTGGCAATCCTAAACCCTGCTCTTGGTCCTGGGACACAGTGGGCCGGACATGGGAGCAGCATGTGTTGCCACCTCATTGACTTTGGGCTTAGATGCACAGCACGTTTTGACCCAAGGAATGGGAGTGATTGGGACAGACATAAACCATTTCTGATCAGAAGGTTTGAGGCACCAGGAAGCTCTCTCACTGTTTCCTTCTGCCACAAAAATGGCATGTCCCCAACAGGGACTGCTCCTTCAGCCTTGATCCTCAGTACACAAAAACACGTGGACCTGCAGCCATCAACATGTAACATGAGAGAAAAGAACCCTTAAGACTGAAGGGTTTTGGAGTCATGTGTTACCACAGCAGAACTTGCTTATATAGATACCAAGAATGATGTCCAAGAAAATCTATATGCTGTGAGTACATGAATATAAGAATAGGTTTTCCCTAACTCACAAGGTCTTAGGTTTTCCTACTTATGATAATATTTCACCTATATTACAACTGATTTTCTTTCTCAATTTTAGGATAAAAATTTCATTCCATCCCTTTTCTTGCAGGGGTTGGGGGGGCATCAGTGGGAGCATATTCCTTTCAAGCTTTGTATAGGTAATCATCCCAGAAATAACTTATATGTTGTGTAATATATAGTTTAATCAAAAATATTTATTCCATAGGTACTTTCATTGTGACTGGCCCTATGTTAAACATGAATCATTAGCCTAAGTGGCTGGTTGATATTTACTTTTAACTCAGACGACATGAAAATCTACATCTTTCTACTTTGAAAAGCCATGTTTAACCAGGACAATCACCTAAAATACAATTTTAAAAAATTGAAGGTGTGAATACATTTAAACTGATTTTTTAAAAATTCATTTAAGTATGCATTCGACTTTGAACTTTTGCCATCTTCTCAGGAGGTACCTAGTTCTCTCAGCATATAGTTGATGAAATTTAGCATAATGGACACATGTGCACACATACACACAAATGCACATGAGAAGTTTCTGCTTCTGAACATTTTTTTTTCTCTACTTCTAATACTCTACATTTTTCTTGGTTATGTCTATGGCATTTCATTGTTGGCACACGATTGCCACAGTTTCCCTCAATGAATTCAGTCTTCATCCAACTCTGCTTCTAGGAGGTGGCATGGCTGGACCCACTGCTCAGATTAATACTATATAAATATTTGGCTGATCCTTGTAGACTTGATTTATATCATTATTTGCTGTAGCTATGAGAGGGTTATGCTAGACCTGATATGTAAATGTACAATCTTGACTATTTACAACACCAAATAATAAACTTCAACATTTTCATTTGTGAATCACTGTCTCCTACCTTCACCTACACATTAGCTCTGTGAATGTGTAATTGCAAAGACATTAGGGGGGAAAAATCGTGGGAACACTTGTTTCCCTTCAGTCAGAGCTGTTTCTGCAGTTCTTCCTGGAACATTCCTGAGGCTGAGCTTGCTGAATTTTGTCAACAAGGACATGTTAGCCAGAGCCTGGTATTTAACTCATTTGCACTGTGCAGTTTGCAGCTCACAAGGTGCCAATTAAAAAGCCAGAGGAGAGGCAGAGGAGCCTGTCTCTCAGCTTGGTTGGAGTGAGATCTGATATTAATTATTAAAGGGACTTGAAATTAACAACAGCTAAGCCAGAAAAGCGCACCTTTCCAGTACAGCTCAATTCTCAGTAAAGTGCTGCTCTGAGAATTGAGTGAGCTGAAAGGGTTCCTAGCTGCAAGAAGCGGGAGTTAGAATGCCCAAACAATTACTGATGGGGGTTGTAAAATCTTATTTCCTGAGGTTTAAGAAACAAAAAGGATAGCCAAATATTTTATAAGGCACCTACTATGTGTCAGTTCCTACCTAGACACTGTGATTCAGCAGTGAACTAAATGGCAAACGTCTGGCCAAATGGAAGTTTACATTCCAAGAGAAGCAATTGCACAGTCTTTCCTTAGTCATAGAGAGCTCCCTGTCCTCATCCTAACCAGTACGCCCCTATTGATTCATCAGATCTGCATCTCCAGATTCATTTCCTTTATGCCAGGCACTGTACCAGACAACACCACATACATTTCATCCTCATAGCAACCCTGCATGGCAAGGTTTTTTCTATGCATTTTACCAATAAAGGCTGTGATACAAAATAAGATATGCAATTTAATGAAGATTGCACAGCCATGTGGGGGTGAATTTGAGATTAGGTTTTTTAATTGCAAGGCTAATCCACTGTTTTTCCATCTCACCTCGCTGCCTATGTTCTATCTCCCTACCACCAGAGAAACCCAAGGATTTCACCTTGCTGTGTGCTACTCCCTCTTCCATCTTGCTATTTGTTTGATGTCTTATTGTCTCAGGGACCAAGATGTCTGTCAAGTAGTTCCTCTAATAGGGAATGAGTCTTTTTAGGAATGATTCATGATATTGTGAATTTTTAACTGGAGCCTTCTAGACAGCACTCAGATCTAGACAAAGACTGTTTTATTGCTAACATCTCCCTCCTGTCCAGGCTGGTTTTATGTCTATGATCAAAAAGAAAAGCATTTCAGTTCATTTTGTTTGTTTGTTTGTTTGTTTTTCTTAATACATCAGGAAGACAAAGATAAAAAGTTGAGTGATGGTTTGATTTTGTTTTGGGAGACTTTGGAGAAGGCAGATCTCTTCTGTCCTATCCTCAAGCACTGCAGAGTGATTTAAGAAAAAAGAGGTTTTGGAGAAGGAATATAGAACCTTGCTCAGGAATACTGGAGAATCCTTGAACCTTCTAAAAAGCCAAATGACTTACAGATGTAAATGAAGACCAATGGTTGAAAACCTCATTAGGAAATAAAATGTATTAAGGCCCCTCAAGACCAGGTAGTTAATGGATGTCACTTGCTGAATGCAAGTCTCCATCAAATTGAGAAAATGAAGGGGACTAGCATACAGCCTACTAGAAGCTTCACATATGTTAATTTCTTTCATTCTTTTTAAAAAATAGGACATTTGAAAATTATATGGATGGATGCTATTGAATTACAATAGTGAAAATTACTCTTTTACTTCTAGCTTTTTCTTCTATGACCAATGAGTTAGGGAGCAATAAGCCACAGTGCTGAAGCCCTATGGATCTTGAGCTCACAAAGGGGATCCTTCTTAATTAGCTTTGCTTGAAGGTTAAAGATGATATTGCCATAATTGTAAAGATAGAAGAATAATTTGTATTTGGGACAATAGTAGGCCTTTTTCCTCACCTTGTTTCTTCTTTTTGTTGAGCTTATAAATTCATTTACACTAACCACAAAAGCTAGAAGGCATATATTAATAAAAAACAAACAGCAAAATGATAGATAGAAGTATGTCCTTCCTTATCAGTAATTACTGTAAATGTAAATGGATTAAACTTACCAATAAAAAGGCAGAGGTTTGCAAATGGATCAAAAAACAAAACAAAGCCATGATCAAATTATATGCTGTCTAAAAGAGACTCACTTTATATACAAAGACACAAATAGATTCAAAGTGAAAGGATAGAAAAATATATTCCATGCAAATAGTAACCAAAAAAGAATTGGAGTGGCTGTGGTAATATCCAACAAAATAGATTCTAAGCCAAAAACTGTTACAAGAGGCAAAGACATTATATAATAATAATGAGTGAATTCATCAAGAAGATATAACAATTGCAAGCACATATGCACCAAACAATAGAGTTTCAAAATATATGAAGCAAACATTGACAGAATTGAAGGAAAAAAACAATTCTACAATAATACTTGGAGATTTTAATACTGCTTTCAAAAATGGATATAACATTTAGACAGAGATAAATAGGGAAATGGAGGAGTTGAACAATATAAACCAAATAAGGCTAAAAGAAATACAGTTGATTCTTGTTATTTGCAATAGTTATGTTCTATAAAGTCATAATGAACTTTATAGCAAATATTGAATCATTACTCTTAGAAGAAATACAGCGTTCATGCATACCTCTGGTAAATAATATTTTTGTCAACCAACCAATACATAAACTTGTTTTAGGTATGTTTCTGTTTAAAGACATTTAGTACATATTGTTGATTCATTAACACTGAACCCAGAGCCAACAGCACTATAACTAATTCCTGAACAAAGATGATCTAACACATATATTTTCCCTATAAGGCACATCACAACCTTCTCACACTTAGAAACACTAGACAGCACTACAGCTGTATACTTAGGGGCTATTTTAAACAGCAAAATCACTAATAACAACCATAAAAATGTGAAAAACATCACACTGAATAGATCACAAAAAGGACACTCTTTATGGTATGAGAGCTGACAAAAGGCAGAGCATTGCCTTGTTCAATCTGAGCTGGGAATGTGTGCCTCAGACAACTCATATTTTTCATGGCTCTGAGCATGCCTATGTTCACAAATGAATGAAAAAGTACCATGAATATTGATTTCAGAATTACAAATAAACTTTAGTGAGTGGGCGAATTGGGAAATATGGAATCTATCAATAATGAAGATTGTATATGGAATATCCCACTGACAATAGCATAATACACATTCATCTCAAATGCACATGGAACAGTCACCAAATTAGACCATATGTTAAGCCACCAAATGAGTCTCAATAAATTTATAAAGATTAAAATCATGTAAAATACCTCTTCTGACCACAATGTAATGAAGCTAGAAATTAATAACAGAAGGAAAACTGGGAAATTCACAATTGTGTGGAAATTAAACAACACACAAACAACCAATGGTCAAAGAAGGAATCATAAATGAATTTAGAACATATTTTCAGATGAATGAAAATGAAAATACAACATACCAAAACTTATGGGATGCAGCAAAAGAAGTGTTCAGGGGAAATTTAGCACTATAAATTTCTATAATAAAAAAAAAGAAAGATTCCAAATCAATAACCAAAAACCTCTCAACAACAACAACAAAAAATTCCAGGATGAGATAGGTTCACTAGTGAATTCTACCAAACATTTAAGGAAGAATTATCACCAATCTTTCCAAAAAATAAAAGAAGAAGGAACACCTTCTTACTCATTCTATAAGGCCAGCATTGCTCTGATAACAAAGTCAGAAAAAGATATAACAAGACAAGAAACTTGCAGGCAATTATCCCTTATGAATATAGATGTAAAAATCTCCTACAAAAATAATTATAAACTGAATTCAACAGTGTATTAAAAGCATATACACAATGACCAAGTTGGATTTATACCAGGAATCCAAAGATGGTTCAACATAAGAAAGTCAATCAATTAATATACATTAATGGAATGAAGGAAAAAATAATCATCTCAATTGATGCAGAAAAAGAATTTGAAAAAATCCAGCACCATTGCATGATTAAAAAAAAAAACCACTCAGAAAACTAAGAATAGAAGGGAACTTCCTCAACATTATAAAGAACATTTACAAAAAACACATAGCTAACATGATACCAAATGGTGAAAGACTGAAAGCTTTTCCACAAAGATAAGAAATAAGACTAGTATGCATGCTTTCACCACTGTCACTCAACATTGTATTAGAAGTTCTGCCAGAGAAATTAGACAAGCAAAAGAAACAAAAAGCAACCAAATTGTAAAGAAAGAAATACAACTGTCTCTATTCATGATGACATGATCCTATATATAGAAAATCCCAAAGAATCTACAAGAAAATTATTAGATCTAATAAATGAATTCAGTAAAGTTGCAAGGTAGAATATTAACACACAAAAATCAGTTATGTTTCTATACACTAGCAGTAAATAATCTGTAAAGGAATTTAAGATAGCAATTCCATTTACAATAACATCTAAAAGAATAAAATATCTAGGAGTAAATTTAACCAAGGAGGTGAAAGACTCATACACTGAAAACCACAAAACACTGGTGCAGAAAGAAATTTAAGCAGTAAGATGACTGCCAATAAAAATAAGAACACGTGAAATGATTATAGTCCTTTATTCATTGAAATAGGATGGGAAAATTTAATATTTATTATGAATAATCAATACAATCCAAAGTAATTTACAGATGCAGTGCAATCCCTATCAAAATTCTAACAGCCTTCTTCATAGAAATGAAAAAGCTGATCCTCAAATTCACAAGGAAGTTCCTCCTTTTGTGACCTAATCACTTCCCACAGTCTCCACCTCATAATACCATCAGCCTGGGAGTCAGAATTTCAACATACAAATTTGGGGGGATACAAAAATTCAGACCATAGCAAGAATGAAGAACAAGTTGGAGGACTCAAACTTTTTGATTTCAAAACTTAACTAAAGAACTACAATAATCAAGACTGTGGTACTGACATAAGGATAAACATATGGAGTAAGGGAATAGGGTTATTTGTTTTTACTTTTTTTGTTGAGTTGTTTGAGTTCCTTATAGATTCTAGATATTAGTCCTTTGTCAGATGCATATTTTGCAAATATTTTCTCCCATTCTGCAGATTGTCTGTTTGCTCTGTTGATTTTTTTTTCTTTGCTGTGCAGAAGCTTTTTAGTTTAACTAAGTCCTATTTGTCTATTTTTGTTTCTGTTGTATTTGCTTTTGAGGTTTTTGTCATGAATTCTTTGCCTAGGCAGATGTCCAGAAGAGTTTTTCCTAGGTATTCTTTGAGAATTTTTATTGTTTCAGGTCTTACATTTAAGTCTTTAATCCATCCTCTTCTTTTTTTATTTTTGTAGAGATGGGGTCTTGCTATGTTGCCCAGGCAGGTCTCAAGCTCTGGGACTCAAGTGATCTTACTCTCTCAGCCTCCCAAAGTGCTGGGATTACATGTGTGAGCCACCACACCCAGCCTTTAATCCATCTTGAGTTAATTTTTATATATATATAGTGAGAGATAGGAGTCCAGTTTCATTCTTCTGCATCTGGCAGTTACGGCTAGTTGGTTTTTGACAAGGGTGCCAAGTCCATTCAACTGGGAAAGAATAGTCTCTTCAACAGATGGTGCTGGGACAATTGGATTTTTGCCACAAAAGAATGCAGTTTGACCCCTACCTCATGCCATATACAACATATACAAGAATTAACTCAAAATTGATCAATAACCTAAATATGACAGCTAAAACTATAATACTCTTAGAAGAAAACATTAGGGTAAATCTTCATAACCTTGAATTTGGCAAAAAATTTGTATTATATATAGAACACCAAGAACACAAGCAATAAAAGAAAAAATAGATAAATTGGACTTCACAAAAATTAACATTTGTGCATCAAATTACATCAATGAGAAAGTGAAAAAGACAACCTACAGAATGGAAGAAAATATTTGTAAACCATATATGTAATGATGAATTAATATCCACAATATTTAAAGAACTCCTACAACTTAATAACAAGAAGACAAATAACCCAGTAAAAAATGGGCAACAGACTTGAACAGACATTTTTCCAAAGATTTTATACAAATGGACAAATAAGCACACAAAAAGATGCTCAACATCATTAGTCATTAGGGAAATGTATATCAAAACCACATTGATATACCACTTCACACCCACTAAGATGACTATAATAAAAAAAATTTATTGATTTTGGTAAAGATAAGGAGGGAGGAATTGGAACCCTAATACATTGCTAGTGAGAATATAAAGTGGTACAGCTGCTGTCAAAAACAGTTTGGTGGTTCTTCAAAAAGCTAAACATGGACATAGCATATGACCTAGCAATTCTACTCCTAGGTATATAGGGACACAACAGATACTTGTAAACTAATGTTCATTGCAGCATCTTAATAGCCAAAAAGTGGAAACAACCAAAAAGTGGAAGCAACCCAAGTGTCCATCAATATATGAGTGGTTAAGCAAAATGTGGTATATACAGACAACAGAATATTATTCAGGTATAAAAAGAAATACAGTTCGAATACATGCTACAACATGGATGAACCTTGCAAATATACTCTGCTAAGTGAAATAGTCAGATACAAAAGGACAAGTTCTGTATTTGCCACTTATGTGAAATATCTGGAATAGGCAAATGCATAGAGAAAGAAAGTAGATTAGAAGTTACCAGAGATGGGGTGAGAAGGGAATGGTAAGTTATTGCTTAATAGATAAAGAGTTTCTGTTTGGGGTGATGAAAATGTTTTAGAACTAAGTAGTGGTAACATTTGCACAACCCTATGAATATAATCAATGCCACTGAATTGTACATTTAAAAATGGTTAAAATGACAAATTTTATGTTATATATATATTTTTTTACCACAATAAAAAAATAAGTTGTACCCATAAAAGACAGATATTAGTCTTCTTTTGTAATTCTTAGTTGTTCTGATAACTGTTTCCAAAACAGTGCATGAAAAAGCAACACACTGAAATAAGTGTTATGTAAGTATGTATATTGTCTCCTAAAGGGGATACTTTGAAGGCTAACACTCCTTAGCTACCCTGCTCCTCTTAAAAAAATTATCACGTCTCCCTGCTTTACCCCTGCTTTTCATGGGAATAAAACCTGTAATGCATGGCTGGCAGTTTCTGACACTCTGGCTGCCTTCCTAGAATGACAAGTGTTATTTCAAGATATTCTCTGCTGCAGGCCCCACTGCAGACACATTTTCAAGTGAATGATGCTGTTTGTGAATCACTCAGCTGAATTTTGAAGTAGTAATATGAAAGTTTGCAAGAAATGTGAAGTTCTTAAAAAATGAAGTAACAACTTGTAGATTTGAATTCCTTTATCTTTTCTTCGCCTCTAAGCTTTGGAATGCTCTATACACAGTCTCCGGTGATCTTACCTTCTCGATCTGCACTCACTTCCTGGGTAACTTCATCCATGGCTTGAAATATCAGCCCCATGGCTTGAAATAGCATCTATGCTCTGATGACTCCAGATTTCTAACTACAGCCCAGACCTGTGTTCTGAACTCTGAACTTATATGCCTATCTATTCAATATTTTATTTAATGTATTTTTACACAGTGCTTACCTCATGCCATGCACTGTCCCAAGCACTTTACATGTATCAACTTATTTAGTCCTCATAGTACTTTATTATTCCCATTTTACAGATGAGGAAACCAAGGACAGACAGGTAAAGTGAGTTTCCCAAGGTCATACAATAAGTAAGTGACAAAGCTGGGATTTAAACCAGGCAGTTGGGCTCTGGAACCCATGCTTTTAACAAATATACCATGTTGTTATCTGCTGAGATGAATAATACACATTACAAACTTAACATATCCAAACTCAACACTGGCATTATCACTAAAAGCCTCTTCCTTTTCCAGTCTTTGCCAAATCAGTAAGTGGCCTTTTCAGTCTTTCAGTTATATATTCCAAAAACATTGGCTAATCCTTGAGTCTTCTCTTTCTCTTGCAGCCCACATCCAATCCATCAGCATGTCCTTCTGGGGCAGTCCAGCACTTTCTCATCACCTCCACTGGTCCATTGGCTAAGCCTCTTCTCTGACCTCCTCCCTGGCCTATGAGCTTTCACTTTGCTTCTTTAGCCTATTCTCCACATAGCAGCCAGAAGGATCCATTTAAAACATAATTCAGATCATGTTACTCCTCTGCTCAAGACACTTCATCTCTAGGTAAAATCCAAAGCCCATACTTTGATCTGCAAAGCCCCAGGGCAATCGTGTTCCTGCTGCCTTCGAGATGGTACAAGCAATCTGGTCCCATTCTCCCTCTTGCTTACCATTCTTCGTCTCACTGGCCTCCTTGCTATTCCTGGAGCACGTGAAGAGAGTACCTTCCTTTCTCTTGCCTGTCTGGCTCTTCCTGGAGATATCCTATGGCTGGCTCCCTTACTAATGTTAAATCTTCACTCAAAATTACTCTTATCAGATAAGAGTTTCTGATATCCTATATAATTTCTTCATGCTCCACTCTCTATCCTCCTTATTCTGCATTTTCTGGGTTTTTCCCCCATATCATTTATTTATTTCAGTATTTCTTAATGATCCAAATCCCCACCCCTGGAATATAAGCTCCTTGAAGGCAGGGACTTTGATTTATTCACTGCTGTTTCTTCACCACTTAAGACAGTGCTTCCCCTATAGTGGCACTCAGTAAGTATTTGTCGAATTAATGAATTCCCTGTGAACAGACCTAAGACAAGGAAAGCCTCCCTCTGTCTCTGTGGAATCCTAGATCTTCTCAGAAAGGACATAGTGATTATAATGCATGCAGGGCCCAGAGTACCATCAGAGAAGGTGGAGGAGCTGGCTCCGGCACAGGCTTTCATCCACCTAACCCTCTAATGCTTCAAGGATTGCACTGATATAGGGTCACCTCTGTAGGGTCATCTCTTTTGGGAAATTTTAGTAGGGAAGCAGAGTCTGCCAGATGTGCATAATATCTAAAATAGCTATCATTCCCTGAATCTCTATAATATTATAGGTACTGAATAAGGTTTCATATAGCAACCCTAAAATGTAAGTTTTATTATTCCTATTTTATAAATGTACAAATAGACAATGTCAGAGATGGAAGTAAATTACTCAAGGTCACAGAGCAAGAAAGAGGCAAATTCATGAATCTTATTGCCTTAGTTTGGGTTCTTTCAAAAGCAGACCCTGTGTCAAAGATATGAGTGCAAGTAGTTTTTTAAAGAGATGATCCCAGGACGCACCATGAAGAAGGAGAGAAGAGAGGCCAGAAAGGAAGAAAAGCCAATGAAGGATAGTTTAATAAGTAGGCAAGTGAGGCTCCAACCCCCTGGGAACTGCTGAGAAAGTGCATGAAGCTCACCTCAGAACCGTCCCATTGACGGATGAGGAAGTGGGGTGTTTATGTACCAACAGCATCCCTCATTGGTTAGGGTTTGCTTCTGGAGTTTTAACTTTCCCACAATTCTGACCTGCCATGCTTCTGGACTAAGAAAGTCAGACATCCATGAAATGCTCTGAAGCAGAAAGACATAGGAAACATGTCAGCCTGAAAGGGAAGTGACCGGAGGTGACCTCCTGGGTAGGCTGAGGGAATATTTACAGAGCAGTGGGAGCGTCTGCACGCATGCAGCAAAGCCCTGTGCTGCCCACACGTTATTATATCACTTGTCCAATTATCTCCACTTTAGACCTCAAATTTATGCAGAATTCTTAGACCCACCTATTCCCCATATCCTATAACCCAATTAGTCTTCTTGATGGGTTTATTTTTATATACCCAGCTTAATTCACTCATTTGTTCAGCAAATATTTGTGATGCCTCTTATTTCTGTCTGGCCAAGAGATAGGAACACAATGATGAATAGAACAGTTTTGTCTTGAAGAATTCTGATCACAGGTTAGTAACAGAGACATAAGTAGACCCGCAATTTGATAGTGTTTAAGGAGACCGTGCAAAGGAAATAGGTAGAAAGGGAAGCAACTGTAAGTATTTGTCAAAACCCATTGAATTTCACATTAAAAATTGGTGTTTTGTATGTAAATTATACCTCAATGAAGCTGATAAATAAATTCTAAAAGTTAGGGAAAAAAGAGATAAATAATTAGATCTTGTCACCACTATTCTAATGTAACACTTCACACCCTGTAAACATAGACCACAGTTACAACACAATTTTGAGGCTAAAAGATGGACACTGCTCAAGAAAAGAGTTTCTAAAGCTTTAGTGTGCAGCTGAGTCACAGGAGGGCTTGTTAAAACACGGATAGCTGAGCTCAGCCACCAGAATTTCTGATTCAGTAGGTTTGGGGTGAGGCCTAAGAATTTGCATTTCTGGTAATGACGGTGATACTGTTGCTCACAGCACCTCACTTTGAGCACCACTACTCCAGAAAGAACATATTACTGTACTAAGGAAATTTATTCCAATCAAGGTATGAGATAGACTGTAGAATGCAACACTTGTCCATAAATAATAAGTGAATTGTACATTTACACTGCAGCCTAAGAGAGCTGCTGGGGTGTCGGTTTGTTTCTTAATATGGGTGGTGGTTATATGGGTGTGTTCACTTTACGAAATTTTACTGAGATGCACACTTAAGATTTGTGCACATTTCAGTATGTGTCATAATTGAATAAAAAGTACTTTTAAAAAAGGAAAAGTAAGGAATGTACGGCTCATGTCCATTCAAGTAGCCTCATTGATGAGGGGCTTTTGGAGACGTATGCATGCTTTATTTAACTTTAACCTTAACCTAGAAGAAATCAACTTTCACAAATTTTCACTAACAATACTTAGCCATATGTCCTTGCCTCAAACACTACTACGTGATCCTAGAACATATGATGTTCTCGATGTTTTTGCAGATGAAAGAGAAAGAAAGTTAACTAAAACACATTTGTTTCAGGCTCTTAGAGGAGTAGAGCAAGGCAGATTAGTGTTTTCTAATGGAAAAATACAGCTCCAAAGGAGCAATCACTTTCATCTTGAACATTAAAAGGCAATCACAAACAGTGCTTCGTGCAGTCACTGAACAGTTTCTGATGAATTGAACTGGATTTCTTCCTCTCACATTCTTTGTAAGAGGTGTTTTGCTGTGGGATTATTTCCAAGAACTGGAGAGTCACAATAGTCACAAATACCGCTGGCCTGAAGAGTTTTGGCACTTTAGCAGCTGTAGGGATTTGCGCATTAGAAGAACATATGAGTCGGTGTATGAGACTGCCTGCGACCAGGACAGGAAGATCCATCCGGCTGCACAGGCACCTATAAATTACCCAGCACTAGGAGGCACCAGGCAGGATAATTCTCTGCCTTCTGTTTCCTATGCAATTATTTACAGTTATGAGATGACATTTTTTCTCCCTTTTGGCATTAAACAGCAATTCTGCTGAGGTTATAATAATTGCACTGAACATTTGTACAGAGCGATGCCATTAAAAAGGCTCTTTACGTGTTGTGAGTTCTACTGACCAGAGTTTCCGTGAGCCTTCCGCGCTTGCTGTTCAGGGACCGCAGTGAGAAGTTGGAGCTCTCCGCTTTGTCTGGGGCAGTGGTAATTAGTGTGATGTGCTGTGATCACCCCCTGGTGTTGGGTCTGTGGAATAGCAACAGCATCTGACCTTGGCGTCGCTTCAAAGCAAATCAGTGAAAGCTAAAGGTGGATTGATCCATCCGCACTGCTGCGCATAAGAGATTAAAGATTACATCACCACATCAGTAACCTGCCAGTGAGGAAGGGGGGGAGAAAAGAGGCTCAGACGTAGGAGGGCTTTTCTGTAGGAGTGGTCTACAGTCGTTTCCAATTTGGCGATTTAAAGGTGAAGCTCTGTAAAGTGCTCAGTGCTCAGTCCTGGGGCGGTGGGGAGGGGGGGTGGTACATGCCAAGCTGCCCAGCAGGAGCACCTGGTGGGGTGGCGACAGTGAGAAGGACTGGATCTGCTCTTCAGGCCTCACTCACACTGCTGAAAGGATTCATTGACAGGAATTAATCCCATCTATAAAATGAACTTTAGGCCATTTACTAAAAGTCGCTAGGTCATACATCTATCTATATGTCAAGTTAAAGATTTGGGTAGATAATTACCATCAGAGTCTAGGTCTGGTTTTAGCCACCAATTTCCCCTCACTTGAGTAGTGGGTAGCCACAGCCAGGAATGTCTTGGTAATGTCCTTAGCCTGGTGTTGTTCCAGAATGTCTCTGCTTTATTGGCTTTATGTCTTGATTCAAGTTTTCTTTGTCTATTCTTTACATTAACATGGCTGTTTTCTGGTATTATTAATACTCGAATTATAAAGAGTCACCAGCTGCTTCCAGCCTTAACTAAACAGAGCTAAAAAGGTAATTTTTGTTGTCCATCGTTACTGTTATTTCTGTTTCCAATTCCAATTGTTCAGAGACATACAGCACATACAGGGTAAAATATGGAACTCCCTAACTGGGACTATCGGATTTGTCCTGAGGGATGGGCCCACCCACCCCAGAGCACTGACACAATCAATTGGCTACACCTTCAGGACCAGACATTGGGTCTTGGCGAAGTCATCTATCTATCTATCTGTTTATCTACCTATGCACACACACACACACACACATGCACATACCTATACACACATACATATATATGTATACCCCCTCAAGGTGTTGTGTAAGGATTACATGGCAACACCTGTAAAGCACTTTGAATGATATTACACACATAGTAAAGCAGAATAAACATCAGATATTATTATTGTCCATTCTTTATGTGTCAGCTCACATGTCACTTCCTCATGGATGCCTCCTCTATCCCTTGGTTGAGATTAGATTCCTTTATTGTGTGTTCCCAGAAGACTTCTGCCTTTCCTTTAAAGCACTGATATAATCTGAAACTTACATCTGTAATTTCACAGATGTCTCCTCACTCTAGTTCTGTGAGAGCCAAGGCCATGTTTGTCTTTTCTTATTACTGTATCTCCAGGGCCCAGCACCTATTAGGTGTTCAGTAAATACTTGTTAGTTATTATAGCTAAATGAATCTCTGAATCCCTCTGAAACCCTTCTGCTTAGCAGAGAATGGAGGAAGAGAAGGGAAGACACCTGTCTAACTAGAAGCTAAGAATATAGTCTAGATTCAAACACTCTTCCTTCTCTGGCCTTTCAATCTGCAGCAGCTGGGCTCAAGAGTTGCTACCTTAGACCTAAAAAGCTCCTTGTCTGGGGGCTGTGAGACCATTGCTATTTAACTGTTTGGGGCTCGGTGCACATGAACTACAGATGTCCTCCAAAAACCCAGGTTCTGGGGCAGGCTGACCTTGAAGATATTGGATAAGGCTGAAACTGCCCAGTGTGTGGCTTTGGCTCTTGGGGTCCCTTTTTATATTTTTCCCTTTGACTATAAGCAATAATTATCTTCTCACCTAAGGTCAGATCAAGTGTTCAGTTGGGTCCTCTTCCCTATGTCCCCCAAACTATCCAGGGGCAGTTGCTTGAAAGAGTCACAACACTTAGACTAGTTCAACAGCTATTTAGGTGAGTTTTGGTGTTATATTTTTAATTGTATTCACTCATCCATTCGTACAGACTGGCCCAGCTTAGGTTCAAAAAGTGCCTCTAGAATATGAACGGTACTGATGAAATTCCTATTTGGAATATGTAATATGAATCGCTTCTCGGCCTTTTGGCTAAGATCAAGTGTGGAATACGTAATATGTAGACTACTTAGAGAAAGAGGTGATGGGGAAAATAAATTCAGGCTAAAGCATGAAGACTCCCACTTTCCTTTGGGCTGTTAGTCCACTGCCCCTGAAGTTTCCCCACAGGGAATCAATCATGGTCTTATAGGGAACAAGGACAAATGCTGAGGGCTTTGTAGCCCCGGAGTATAACCCTGGGATGAAAGTGTCTGAGTGCTTCTAATCATCCATGACTAGAAAAGGAACTGGGACATAGTAGGTACCAATAAATTTTTGATTAATTAATGCAAGTCCTTTGGACTAGACTCTTACATATATTTGCCTTAGGCTGAGATAGTTTTTTACAGTGAGACAATCATCTTCATCATCATGACAATATGTATGTAATCATTGCTGTGTGTACTGAGATAAGCCTGCACAGGTATTATCCAGTTTAATTTTCACAACAGTTCTCTGACATAGGTGCTATTAGTATCCCCATTTTACAGATGACTGGACTGAGGCTTACAAAAATTAAGCCACTTGCCCAAGGTTACACTAGTAAAACCCAGACCTGTGTGACTCCAAAGCCCAGGTTCCCAACTACTCATAAACCTATAAATTAAGGAAACTCCCACAAAAACTTTGGGATTAGTAACTTAATAAAAAATGATCTTATTGCTGAATTTTTATTCACTTACATAATAGTCAAATTGACATTTTAAAAAATAAGGGTTTTCAGGTTAATGGTTATTATTCCCCTTTAAAACCAGCATGGAGATTTTAGGAACCATAGTCAGCCACTCATTGTTTGCTTCTAATATAAAGAAGCATCTTTACATCTAGATAGTAAAGTAAGCAAGGCTATACTAAGGTCTCCATCAATTATATTTTCATACCCTTGGCATCCTCCCATTTTCTATTTAATGTCCTTTAAGAGAAGTCACCTGCATAATTACCATTAGTACCACTGTTAACACAGAAAGGAAGGATAAAACCCATTGTATGGAACTTCTATGGCAGAGAGAGAGCCATTATGATGTTGTGAATAAAATTGCCATTATTTGATTTATGGAAAATCAAATAAAACACATAATAAAGTAACATAATTCAGGAAATCAAGATGTGGGGACCAGCACAGAATACACTCTTTCCAAATCTAAGAATATGAGGGAGGGATTACATGAGAAACTTTTGTGGGTAATGGATACATAATAATGTTTTAATGGTTTAAGGGATGTGTGTATGTGTCAAAAATTAGCAAATTATATACTTTATGTGAGGTTTACTGTATGCCAATTATACCTCAATAAAAACATATATTTTAAATATCATATGGAGTCAATCTCAGTTGGTTAAAGTTTTTGAGGCCATGGAGTTAGAGATATATTTAAAGCAACTGAGATGATCTATATGTGCTTCTATACTGGCATAGAACTTTCCAGTTCACAAGTTTGTTCTCATACTTTTAAAATTTGATTTCACACCAATCCTGTACACTAGAAACTGAAACTCAAAGAGAGTAAGTTATTTATTCAAGGTCCTGAACCAAGATTTCAGGTCATCTGACTCCAAATCCAGTGTTCTCTCCTTTGGGAAAAAAAAAAAAAAGCAGACTTCTATGCTACTGTGTCTTTCTTTTCAATAGTAATGCTTTTAAAAGCATAATTTCTGGCCGTTATAAGCCTGGTCAGAGTAAGACCCCTGGCTTAACTACACTATATTTGCACCATTGTAATTTCCAAATGGAGTCATTTACCTTGAAGTAAACAATAAAATGAAACATCAAAGTTCATTTCTCTATATTTCCTTTTCATAGAGAGAGCACAATTGCCAATAAATGTCTGCAAAAGATATTGCGGCTATTTTCAAATAATTTGGAGAGTTCGTCATTTCATACAAGTCTAAAAGCAGGACACCGATTTCAGGGAGCCATTCGATAAAAGCAGGATTCTTCAGCCACAATGCCTAGGACCAAATCTTTGGCTCTAAGTAAACTTTGATGTTCTATTCCTTTTTGGGAAAATAAAAGGAAAAATGAAACTAAGCAAAAGTATGCAATGTGAGACTCTGTGGCCATTCAAATAATGTTAAAATGTTCTATTAAAGAAATTTAGAACTGAAATACGTTATGAATAGCAATTTTTGTAAAATGTTTAGTATATGCTAAAGGTCAGTCAGTAGAACAGAAAGGGCTAGGCACAATCTCTCTGGTTGTCCTTGGGTTACCTTAGGTGGCACCAGAACTGCTGCAGCACACCCAGGTTTGCATAGTGAGTGGGCCACCCATAAAACCAGACCCTGAGACAGTGGTATGGTAGCAGAGGCCTTGGAGTCCCCCAGACCTATGTCATCAGTTCACAAATGTCCCTTCATGAAAATCAGTTCCAGAATTCTCCAGAGAACATACTGTCTGGGTCATTGAGGCTGCTCCAAACTTACTGATGGCAGGAATTACCTTACTGATTCTCACTCCCCTTCCCCCAAAAGCTCTATTCCAGGTGACTTCAACCCAATAGAAATTCATAAAGTTATTTTCAATTGAATTGTGCCTGTCTTACCAAAAGCACACAGCTCTTGTCTCCTCATCTGGGACTCATTTAACAAAGAAGCAGATGGATAAGCCTATGGTTATCCCATTTTGAGAGACAGAGAAAGATTGAACTGCAGAGAACAAGCACTCTGCTTTAAGCCACACAATTTATCCAGAATTGCAAATTGCCCCATTGAGTGACATGTATAAATAAATATCTGGATGGCTAAAAGCATTGACAGAATTCATAATTGCAAGTTTTAGAAATGGAATCCATTTCTCTTTCAGCAAAAAACTCCCAAATTAATAAGACCAGCTATGAGCTAGCAGATAATAAACCCCGCATCACTGATAGCAAAGCCTGTTGGTTGCAAATTTAACACCCTGCTATTTTATAGTCCCTCTAATGAATACATAGTTATGACTTTCTTTCAAGCATTGTGTGCAGAGACCAATTCAGGGATTCAAGTCACTCATGCCACAAAGCTGTTTTCTATTCATACTTGCTTGAAATTGCACAAGAGAATAATTGGTGTGTTTCTTTCCTCTTTTGGTTTAACATAACTCTGCTATAAGTTAATAAAAGTGCGGACACCTTATTCATATTCAGAAGGCAGGCTGCAGCAGGAAAACTCTTGCCACTACAACCACAAGTCGAACAAGTTAATCTGACATCAAATATGTATTATTGGGGCTCCTTAAAATAAGCATCTGGCCCAAAACTTTAAATTGCAATCCAGTAGCGGTCACTAAAACACAAAAGGGACCAAGACTGTCATCTCCAGACCAGCAAACAAATACACCAGGCAAAGAAAGAGTGATAAAAGATTCCAAGGGACTTTTGGTGGAGAAACTCTTCTGGTCTTTTGCTTCTAGGACAGAACGTAGTTACTTTAGAGGGCCACATGTCCATTTACTCAACAGTATTTCTCAAATACCTATAGTTTGCTGAGCACAGTGCTTAGGGGCTATGGTAGAGAAGAACAAGTAAAACAAGGTCTCTGCATGCTTGGAACTTTAATTTGGTGAAATAAGCAATCAAGAAACATAAGAAACCTGGCTCTTTAAATTGTCTTATTTATTTTCTTAGGTCCTCTGGAGATTTTATCAACCCAATCATGGACACCTTGGGAACAGGCTGAGTCTGGATCCAGCAGAAGTGGCTGGTGAGGTAAAAGGTAGATCAAGAGATCATCATAACCTGGAATCTAAGTTAAGAATTTAACCTAACTAAGCATTTCAAGGAAGGAGTGATCAACTGGGTCAAATGCTCTGAGAGATTAAGACAAGACATAATTCACATAGGATTGTAGCATGATGGTTATTCAGGGAAAGGTGAAGACAATACTTTGAGAAGTTTGGGAATTAAAAGAAAATTAAATGGAGCCATAATTGAAGGAAAAAGTGGATTCAAAAGAGAAGTTAGTTTTAAGATGGGAAACTAGCATGATTGCCTACTGATGTGAATGATCCAATAAAGAGGGAAAGTTAATGCAAAAGACAGTGGTTAAATAAAAGCATTTACACAGCAGATTCTTGAATAACATCATTTTGTTCAATGTTATTTTGTTATAATGTTGATGAGAAAAAAGAAATAAATTCTGCTGGGACCACTGTGTGGAGTTTGTACATTCACGGTTGAGTCTGAGTGTGGGTGTGTATGTGAGTGTGCTCTGCGATGGGATGCGTCCTGTCCAGGGTGGGTTCCCACCTTGGCCCTGAGCTGCCAGGAGAGGCTCTGGCCACCCACGACCATGAACTGGAATAATTGGGTAAGTAATTATCTTACTTGTTTTTAGTAATCTTTCTTAAATGTATTTATAGCTCAGATTTATTTCAATGTTTAATATTAGAAGTGTTTTGGTCTTTATATAGAAGTTGGATGAAGATTTTGTGACCAGAAATACGCTATAGGAACTTAACTCCAGTTTATATCCATCAGCCCGTGGTAAATGGGTTTTGTTATACGTTGTTTCACTTACAGTCATTTCCAAGAACCTATCAACCACGTTAAGTAAGGACTGACTGCATATGTCGAGCTCTAGTTTCTGCTGATGGGAAAGGGTAAACAAGTAAGTGAATGAAGCCCACAGATTCCCTCCCCACTTCTCACACTTGTGAAAGGGCTGCCCTTCCGTCATAATCTTTGATCAACTGAGTCTGACCTCTGTAATATCCTTGCCCCATCCCACCCCCAGCATGAACTAGGTAGATTATACTTGTGACAGGGTGGGAGTCTGCCCTCGGTTCTTGGTGTGCTCTTGGCCAAAGAAGGACCAGACACACCAAAGTGTCAAGTGCAGACTATTATCCCGGTCCTCTGACTCCTTTCTCGGAAAAGTCACCAGCAAGGCCAGTATGACAGAGTAACCTTAGGCAGAGAGTAGTTTCACAAGGGCAGCTATTTATTGTAGAATAAAACAGGTCTCCACGAGTGGAGAGAAACAGACCAACTCACTCACTGGGTGACCCACTCACTTCCTCCTGACTTCTTGGTTTGTTTCCTTTTATTAGCCCAGTCTGGAGGAGGGTTGGGAGGTGTAGGATGTTAGCAGATGATCAACAGGTGTCCTTGAAATTCCATCTGCATATACAAACTCTCTCTAAGAAAGCCCACCTGGGGTGGGGGTGAACAGCAATGTAGATTCAAGCTAATGGCATATTAATTACCCTTAGGTTACTCTAGGTCATTTTCTAAATCTTATTATGCCTAGTCTAGGGAATTCCTAGATTGATAAAGCATTCCCTCCTTCCCCAGCTGTAGCATTTGCTCGAGAAAGGATTAAGGGTGGGGCACCACCAAAATGGAGTGCTGGCCCTTATCCTTCTTCCCAGGTGGAGCAATTGCTCGAAACAGCACCAAAACAGGGAACCCTTGTCTCAAGAAGAGCCCAAGATCCTAACTATCTACCTAAGACTTCTATTTAAGACCTTACCTACTCTTGCTGTGCCTGTTCTGTGCCAGCTCCCAAAACAAAGAAAAAGACCCATCAATGAGAAAGTAATGAACCAATAGTTGATTGCACAGTTTCAACAGCTGCCTCCTCTAGTAAACCGTCACATATCCAACCCCAGGCCCCCAGCTGCCACCACCGTATGTGGCTCTGCTCTCCCTGTGTAGGACCCTAAGCTGTGGGTCTTGGATATCCTGAATCCAGCCATTGTATGCCCTTTTATTTCCATTGGTGTGACAGTCTGTGCCTCTATTCCCAACTTGGAAATAAAGGAAATCCTGAAAATGACATAGAATTGATAAGAGAGATATGATAAAACCAATTTAAAGGCAAAACTACAGAAGAAGAAAGAAGAACTTAGCTAAAACCTAATCAATAATTTTAATATTATTTCAAAAATAAGGTGATACAGTTCCCAGACTGTGTGCCATGGCACCATGGGGAAGCACAGCAAACTCATATGGGAAGAACAGGATATTTTAAATTTTGGAGGAAACCAGCAGTTTATCAGAAACCATTTTAACTACTGGTTCCAGGTGATTCACAATTTCGACATTAGATTGGGGTCCATTCCTTTGGATGATGTCATATCTTTGCAAAGCTGGGTTTTTGGTAGTTGCTCTGATAAAAAGCAATTACTTTGTGAAAATCACTGTGGGACAGGAAATGAGAGTGGCAATGTCCAGTCTGATTCTGCTGTTTGAGAAGGTGTGCAGTGTCCGACACACACACCCATTCTATTAGCATGTAATTGAGGTTATTTTAAAATGAAATACAATTTTTTTTTCAAAAGAAAGAAAAAATTGTGATCATCAAAAAGAGGATTAATCTCTCTGGGACATAGAAAAATGAAAGTCGATGGGTAAATATTATTTACCAATATTCCAAAATGGGACCAAAGACTCTAGCCACTCAATCCTAATATATATATATCCCTAAGGTAGACCTGACCATTTAGCTATCTTAGCCTGACATAATTAAAGATTTGATCCACTCTCTGTACCCCATAAGTACATCATAAATCCCATCATAAGTAAACTTCCCATATTGATTTACCTGCAGAAGACAATACTATATTCAGAGTAAGGTAGGATATTCTACCATTGGCATTATGAATTAACTAATTGTCATTCTTCTTTATATGTCCATCCCCCAGGAGCTGGGTTACTGAGATTTGCCCTAAGGGACGCACCCCAGAGCACTGACATAATTGGCTACTTTTTTAGAATTCAGAGTCAAGGACCAGAACTTCTGGGCTTGGGGAAGTCTTATATATATATATGCACATACACACATATATGAAATTGCCTGATACCTCTGGGCAGTCTGAGAGGTGATTTTCTTCCAAACTGACCCCATGTGTCAGGGACTTTTTTGACAATCTATACCTTGCACAGTGGTTCATTCAGACATAATTTACAAATGTGGCAGAGAAGTTAAGCAATTTGAACAAAATTATAAGACCTGTATATGATACATGTTGGATTTCTATTCAGGTTTTCTGACTACCATTTCCTTTTCAAACTAAATAAATCATTTAGCCCAAGGGAATCCAGTTTCAATACTGTGTTGCATTAAAACACACACAATATACACTGTAGCAGATAAAAGTAATTAAATGTAATTCCAGCCTCTGTTCACTTGAATAATATTAAAGGAAATCTAATTTATGACCCATGGAGACACTACTGAAATTAAAAATTCTCTCCCCTTCTCACCCATCTTCTCACACAACGGTTTGCTCCCTGACTGCCCCTTTCTCAGCTCTGCAGATACTCCGCACTCACAGGCATGGCTCTTCCACCTTTCCTGGTCCATAGTGACCTTCCCACAGGATGTGGCCCCTTAGAGTTCTGCTCTCACCCACCAGCCACGTGAGATGCCTCTGAAAGGCCCAGACCCGGTCCCCACTCCCTCCTCACAGACAAAAGCCCTTGGAACAGCCTGAAATGGTCCAGTTTTCTCATTCTGACTGCTTTCTATAAGAAAACCTTGGGGAGAATTTTCCGTAAATAAAAATTTCTACCTGGTTACACATTCCATCAATCACGCACACTTTCATTCATTCATCTGTAGTGAGAGAAAAATAAAAGTTGCTGTAAAAACCAAAAACAGATTTCCTCTTAAAGGAAAGGCAAACTGTCTTTGTTTAGTGTGTGGATGGGCCATTTTGGTTGAAGAAAAACAGCCCTGAGATGAGCCAGGAGCTGGACACAATAACCACATTGCTTTGTGCAATGAAGGACAGATTTTGAGTTTCCACATGGCATTTCCACTCAGAGGAAAGAAATAATATTTACTGGGGAGGTGCTGGAGTGGAGGAAAGCTACAGAGTATTATCTGAGCTCTGTGTGGAGGAAACTCCAGGAACGGCCAAGACATTTTTAAGGACAGGTGTGGCTGATATTCAATTTAAGTTTTTTGCTGTGCTGCAATACCTGTCCCTACTCCTAGAAACACACGCATTCCTTCATGGCCCCAAACCTTCTATAAATATTTCTATACACACAGCCTTGAGTTGGTGATACTCAGAGGAGTAGAGAGTTCGCAGCTGTGTACAATGGGGCAAAGCCCAGACACTGGGAAATTCATCAGTTTTCCCAGAGCAGGTGCTTCTTGTGCTGGGACTTCAAAAATGATGAAGTGTTTCAGAAAGAGAAAGCCAGTTGAAAGTCAGGGAAACACAAAGCAGCTGCACCACTTTGGGAACAGGACTTTCATAGCAATTTAATGTAGAGGACACAGCCCAGCCTAATGAATAAACACTCCTACCCTGCTAATCAGAAGAGGTGGGTTTGAATCCTGGCTACATCCATTGTGCCAGCTGAATAATCTTAGGTAATTTATCTAAACTCACACTGCCTCAGTTTTCTCATCTGTGAAATAGAACAATAGTAGAGTCTACTTTGTAGTATTGTTGTGAAGAGTAAATAAGGTAATATATGTATCTAATACAAAATTAGCATAGTACCTGGCCCATGGTAAGTACTCAACACATGTTAGGTCTTGTTATTATTTGAAATAGATTTGATAGGAGAACACTCTCCAGGTCTGTTTGGTGCCTTGCCTATCACCCCACCTAGGTCACTGCTAATTTTACCTATACCAGTTTCCTGAGTAGGATGGAGGGGCTTCCCATCATTTCCTAGATTTACATAAGGTCACTCAGAGTGGTTAAGACAATCACAGGCTGACTGTGAGACTGCTAGGGAAGCTTCCATAGCAAAGCATAAATATGTGGTTTTTGGCATTCTGTCTCCACTTTTGCAAAAAGAGCTGGGTCTGGCAGTTCTGAAGTGTGGTATAGGAGGTTATTCAGGGACATGGCATGCCTCATATTCTCTGTATCTTGTTTTGGATGTTTCCTTTTTAGCCTGCCTTTCCCTAATGTCACTGCGGCTAGATTACATTGGAGCAAAATGGAATGAATGAACAGAAAAACAGCATGCCCACTGTCTCCCCAGGGCCATTGCAGGACCCCGGAAAACAGCCTAGACTCTACCATCTCCACCCTTTTGTGTGGATTAATTTTAAATACGTAATTTAAATTTTTTTCTACTAAGAAAATTCCAGAACTAGATGGCATGATGAATGACTCCATTTACAAATATTTGAAGAAGAGCACACATTATGCACAAATTTTTACAGGGCATGTAGTCTAAGATCAGTATACTGAAACACTGCCAAGAGTTTGTGAAGAAAATGAGGGCATGTTTGGAATGGCTCATAGTGCAGAGAAGGAAACTCCAAGTCCTGTCTTTACTTGGAAAAGACCTGAAAGCAGAACATTACATTAGATCTTAGCTCAGGTCCTCTCTAGAAGACAGGCACCCAACACTTTATTTGGGAAGTCCAAGCTCAGGGCAGTGAGGATGAGGGAAAACCAGACATGAGGGAAGCAAAGATGCAAAGCGATGCAATGTGACAGATTATCACGTTGGCTACTGCTGTACAAGCTGCGGAGGCACGGCTCGCCACTCTGCAGGCATTTCCATGGCATCCAATGTATCCAAATACACATTGGATTAGTCCATGGGAGAGAGATGTGGATGTGGAATATGTGATGTGGTATTAATAGGAAGGTTTTAGTCTGTATGAAATCCACCACACACACACACACACACACACACCCCTATACACATATTCCTTTGAGTAAAGGACTACTGTGTCTTAACCCCAGGTGGGTGCCTACGATGGTCTGTTAGTCATCCTACAGGGACAGAATCGATCTTTCTCTCTCTTTCTCTCTCTTCTCTTCTCTTCTCTTCTGCTGTCTAGGCAGTCTCTGTGGATTTGCTCTTGTATAAGGATCTTATTAAAGCAGGATCCAGACAATTAAGCCAAAAGTCTCCACTTCAAATATTAGTAGAGCCAAGGGACAGCATACACCCCTGCAGTGAAAGCCAATGTCATTGAGCTATGTAAGCTCAGGGCTCTTGTTCTCTGTAGGGAAAACTCCCCTTCTGGATTGGTAGCCATACCCTTGCTGGGCTAGTCAGCATGTCAATGAAACAGCTCTAAAATATTCATCCTATACTCACGCACACGAAAGCTCTGCTATTTCATCCATCTGGCTGTAGGTTTTAGGAGAGATTAAATAGTCCTAGTATATTGGTGCTCATAGAATGTGGTGACTCTCTATGAGATCTGGGTAGTCCTTAGGGCAGGGGTTGATGGGGCTGTGGCTGGGACTGGGGGTGAGAGTTGTCATTTGTATACTCATACACTCTGCACACAGTAACCAAGAGACAGAAAGAAGGAAACAGTTCAAGAGAAGGTGCACAGGTTTGTGTCCCTATAGCAGAGCTAAGCAAAGAACAGAGTCCACCTCCTTTTCAGTTCGGTATACTTGCTGTAAGACCACTCCGCCAATGAAAACACTGGACCTGGAAAGACCAAATATGTTTGTTTAAGCCCTGATAATAAACACATGGCAAGGTGGCAAATGATAGGGCATGATTTTTTAGGAAAGAGATGTTATTTAAAGAGCCACTATCTGGTTTTATTCATACATGTTGTTAAATAGTCACCTTGATCAGACCTTCTTCTGGAAGACCCACTTGACTATTCCTTTCAGTTATCAAGACAGAAGATTTCTTCTTCTTTAGCTAATAAGAAATACAACCAAGACTTGAGCCCAGCCAAGCTGACTCTAGAACCTGCACTTTTAACCACTAATGTTAGTTTAACCATTAATGTCAGCTTATATTAGTCCTGAAAAATAGTTGTTAGATGAATAATGAGTGCAATTAGATGATGCACTCTATTGTCTTATTTGAGACAGCATAGCATGGTGATTCAATATTGATTCAACAGCTATTTATTTACTATCTATTAGATAACAGCATGGACTCTTGGCAAAGACTGCCTAGATCTGTGCTGTCTAATGTGGGAGCCACTGACCAAATGGGACTATTGCTCACTTTAGCTATGGCTAATGTAATGAGTAGCTGAACTTTTAATTTTCTTTAATTTAATTAAATATAAATTTTGAAGGATAATTCACTTATTAGAAACATTCAAATGTATTTGGAATAATATGGGTATATGAACCCACATTTTCAATTATAAATTTTATAAAATCAAAATACAGTCTAGTATTTCAGGTGAAAATTGAATGTCCAAATTGTGATGGCCTATAGGTATAAAATACACACCAGATTTCAGAGATTTATTACAAAAATGAGTGTAAAATATCTTTTAAATAATTTTTATGTTGTTTACATGTTGAATTGATAATATTTTAGTTATACTGACTTAAATAAGATATTATAATTAATGTCACCTGTTTCTTTTTATTTTAATGTGGATACTATAAAATTTAAAACAATATAGTTGGCTCTATTGGCTAATGCAAGATTCAAATCTTGACATTTCACATGTAAATCATGTGCCTTGGCAAGTTATGGCAAGTTTTACCTTTTTCTGCCTCTATTTCCAAGTCCAGGATATTGGGTACATATGTACATCAGTATGTAAGTATGTGTATGTGATGGTTTTTAAGGGCTCCTGGCACATGGTAAATTCTCAATAAAGAGAATGCTAATTCTATATATACTATACATAATCTTAATTTTATCATTTCAATGACATTTCCATTGGGAATAGACCTACAGAGATTCAGAACACATGTAAATATAAAGAGAGCTGTACTTAAGGTTTTATTTGGGTAAGGATTTTCAAAGGAGATTGTAGTTGTCATTTAGATTAATGGCCTGAAAAATTTGGACTTTTTTCCCTCTGGCAGAGCCAGTGTCCCTCTGACATTGTAGAAATTTTTGTGCTGCTGCTGCTGCTTGTATGCAATTTTTATAATATTTCAACAAAAATTCTTGACCTGAGCTATTGAAATTGTAAAGCAGCACACAAAATGGGGTGGCTCATTTCACCCAATTCTCAATAAGCATTGCAGGTTTTTTGTCTCTTTCTTTATGAAAAATGTCTATTCAATTATAAGGTATTATTCACATAATCATTACCTGAATACTGCCTTGAGGGGAGAAATCTGCAAGTTGAGAAAAAGCCGCACAAGGATAGAGGGTAGAGGGTAAGGGATGCCTTCCGGAGTTACCTGCCTCATGAAGAGTTATGTACAGCTCTCTTCCTGGAAACTGCCTGAGCCACTTTTCTAAGCAATTCTCTAAATTAAGACAACATCATTTTAGGCTTTCTAAATACTTCGTGAATAACCACAAGACACCTTTTCTTGGCTATAGAAATATTGGGATTCGTGTGCTGTGGCAAACACAGATTTTCAGATGTGTGACCAGAGAGTCTATGGTTGAGTGGGTGACACAGACACCTAAGTGTACTGTTAAGCCACAGGGGGATGCCGGGTCCAGAAGCTGGTGTAAAAGGTGCTGTGGGGGCACAGAGGAGGAAGACAGAATTCTGCAAGAGGAACAGGAGGAGCAGATGATCTCCCCTGAGGACAAGGACTTTGGTCAAGTCATTTCGCTGCTATGAGACTGAAATTCGGCAAAAGGAAAGTTATAGCCCAGAGGATCTCCAAGCTGTGGAACTCCAGGAATCTTTCAAAGGGAGTCAGAACTGCCATAGACCATGGCCACTAGTTTTCCTTTTGTCCTTGAATTCCTAATTGATTTTAAAAATGTAGGACTGCATCACCTACATCAGAATTCAGCTACCACCAGCCCCTTCCTCGCTCTCTGCTCCTCAAGTCTAGGAAATGTGTTTTGAAAGAGAGTGAGAAACATACACACAAAGTTTACATTTTAATTTTTATTGTGGTACCAAGGAGCAGTAATGATAAATTTCAGCAAAGATTAATGCTCTATTCATGTGATGCCTAAACAGAGTGGAAAAGTGGGAAAAAAAATCAATCGGGTGTCCCTTGGTTCTACATGACACCCGCCACTGGTGTGTCTGATTTCCTCCCCTACCGACCTCAAATTGATTTGAAATGGATTGTGGAGCTGTGGCTACAACTAGATGTGTTTGGGAAGAATCAGAGTTGCTAGTTGCCTACATGATGCTCCGAAGGATATCTGGAAGGTTTTGCCCCAAACTCTCATATCCGTCAGGCTATTCCTTATGAATGAAATTCTGCATGATCCTTTGAAAGAAGATGGATGTTCTCTGAAAGCAAACCACATGAAACCTTAGTGACACTCATCACTGTGCTCACGAAAATGGGATTGTTGCTTGACTGAGACATGAAGCAGGTTAATATCTGTGGGAGGGTAATGAAGAGACCCTCAGAGGTGACCATTTCCCCAATAGCAGGCCTGAACAGGGTGTCCTGGGGGTGAGGGAAAGGAATCAAAAAGTTTGGAAGGATCCTAGAAGCCCACTCCCAAATATATCAGGCTTGAAATGGCAGGAGGGTACGTGATGATGCACAATGTTGCCTCTGCACAATTGGCAGAAAGAATAAAGAATGGAGCCAGACATTCCTGAGAATGAAGTTCTTGACTGCATTTATCTTATTTTCTGTGTCCCTAGTACCTGATATCGTGCTTTGCCTGCAGTAGATAGCATGAAAGAGGCCTTGAATGAGTCTTGGATGAAAATATAAATTTCCCCCAGGACCAAAATTAAACATTTGTAATGGGCATTCCCTCTGCTAAAATTCCCAGAATCTATTTAATACACTATGTCAGTGATTGCTGCTTCCAGTGGTGTCCTTTGGTTCAATGCATAGAACTTAATATTCAGGAGATCAGAACAAAAAAGCAAGGCTTAGTGTTGACCCATGGGTGGACAACAGATTGGAATTTTGATAATATAATATTAATGGTTATTTTTAATATAAAGAAATAATAAGAGTGTAGGGGCAGAAAGGTGTGGTACTTTTCTTCACCCATCATAAGGGTGACAGCTGACATTCCTATAATAAAAGACAGGTTAACAACAGAAAAGCATAACAAATGTATTTAATCAAAGTTTTACATGACATGGGAGCCTTCAGAAATGAAGACCCAAAGACCCAGGGAAAACTGTCTGTTTTCATGCTTACGTCTGATGAAGATTGGACAGCCGTGTAGAACTATGATTGGACAAAAGGGAATGATCTAACGGTACTAGGCTGAGGGAGAAAACCCAGCGAGGCCTGCCTGTTCACATTCTTCTTGGCCTCTCTGTGCAGCATTCCTTCCTCCTGGGTATGGGACAGGACCCCTCTGGAACGAGGATCTTTAAGGGAGAAGGGAGAAGGGGGAAGGGAGAAAATGACCTTTGTAGGTTTTATGGCTTACTTTGGGGGAGAGGGGTTCTAATTTCTATGACCCACCTTGGGGAAGAGGAATTCTGGTTTCTATGACTCACTTCAGGGGAGGAAGAGGGACAAAAGACAAGCAGGCAGGAGAAGGTCAGAGAGAGAATTTGCTTCTGAGGTTGCTTCTGACACCTTCCAGTTCTCCTCTAGTTCAAAGTACCCAGCATGCCAAAGTGGCATACTTTGAGGTATCATTTTTTTGAGCCCCAAAAAGAGAAAAGCTAAAATGGCTCACAATCCACCACCAGACATTAAAGGTTTTGATACTCAAGTTGAGGAAATTTGAACAGTGGAAATGGTTCAAACATGAAAGCAAAAGCTTCTCTTCACATCACTCCTACCTGTACCAAATAGAATTTCTTGTCATTTTTAATAGGATGAAATAGTTAAAATTGGGACCATCCGGGATAATCTGTGAGCCACATTCGGTCAAAATTCACAAGTTCAGCCACGTGCATCACTGTGTAAGAGTGATCAAAGCACAGTCCCTGCCCCCGAGGAATTTACAGCTTCAGGATAATTGTCATTCTAAAAGTAAACTGAATAGTGTAACATTCCCACAAACTGAACTGAGCTTTAACTCTGTTATCACCAACTCTAAAGATCATGAAGTCTCACCTGTGGATCTTCAAACTGGTGCCACCATCCTCCTCCCCACGCCCCACCACACACACATACACTCCCACCTCTGCAGTTGGCCCAGGAAGAAGCTCTACTTCCTCCTATTTTCTATAGAATGATTTTACTGTAGCCATTTTCACTTTCCTTGGTGACATGAGGGAAGCTGGGACAATGAATCAGGGAAGCTGGGACAATGAAATCAGCTCCTCTTTTTTTTTTAAAGACAGAATCTTGCTCTGTCACCCCAGTTAGAGTGCAGTGGCATCATCAGAGCTCACTGCAACCTCAAACTCCTGGGCTCAAGCAATCCTCTCGCCTCGGCCTCCCCAGTAGCTGGGACCCCAGATACATGCCACCACGCCTGGCTAATTTTTTCTGTTTTTTGTAGAGACGGGGTCTTGCTGTTGCTCAGGCTGGTCTTGAACTCCTGAGCAAAAGCAATCCTCCCATCTAGGCCTCTCAGAGCTAGGATTACAGGTGCGAGCCACTGCACCTGGCCAGCAGCTCCTCCTAATCACAGGATCTCATAAAGTTACGGCCCTCAGATTTTATCTGGACCCCTTATATTATAGATGAGACACCTGAGGCCCTGAGAAGTTACATGATTATATCCTTAGTCACCCAGCTAGTTACTGTTGAAACCTGACCTTGAACCTAACCCTGACTGCCAAACCAGTGTTCTTTCTATCAGATCACACTAGAAAAAAAATCTGGCTGTTTTTATCAATGCAACATGCCCATGCTTCCTGGAAACAGCACAGACTGACAGCTACATTACTTTTCTAATAGCTAATGCAGTTTCTCATGAAAGCATATTCCTCTCTAAAAAAGTAAATTAAATGGCATAATCTTTCAATAAACTGGATTTAGTAACATATTCTCTATGATAAACAACATTCAAATTGGAATCACCTCCTCTGCAATGTGAAATTGAAGTTTACTTTTCATGTGTTATCTGTTGATGACGCTTGACTATAAAATGTAGGACCATTTAGTAAGCAAATAAACCACTCAGTTAGGAGGTAACATAATACACAGCAATTTTATAAATCTCTTTTCATCTTGCCTTTTCACTGGTTTGGTAGAATTAAAGGGGACACTGAAAATGCATTAGGTAAATTGTGATATTAACAATGTCATTTAAATCGTTGCCATGATTTGTGAAAACACAAAGAATAAAAATATACCTTGAGACTTGGAATAAAAAGGTCTAAGAGAATGGTTTTCCAACAGGGCTTCCTGGACCATAAAGAAACGTCTCAGGGGCTGGTTGGGGCAGGATGGGGTTGGCAGCCCCCTGCCCAGCCAGAGCAGCTCCATTTGTAACGTCTGCATTTTGTGTTTGAATTCTATAGACAAGTTCATCTGAAGAAAGGTCTCTGAAGCAGGCAGGCAGACAGGAATGAAGGATGGAAGGATGGAAGGGAGCTGCGAAAGAGGAAATTAAAAGGTTGAAAAGCCATGTCTTTGTCTTTGCCTATTTTAGGTAGAAAAGCATGCCATTTGTCAAACCTCAGCCCAGCCCCATCTTTATTTAATTATAGTAGCATAAAAATTTTTGAACTGATTTGGACAAACATTACTAGATATTGAACATCTTTCAGGTGACCATGATTAAAATAATGTGTTACTGATAAAGGTATAGGTAGGTAGAGATTAACGGAATAGAATATGAATCTGTAAATCAAGTCAAAATACATGTGAGTGTTTAGTCATACTAAAGGAGGATTTTCTTTGCATCCATTGAAGTACAGAAAAAAACAAAAGAGGATTTTCATGATGTGGAAACAATTGACTAAATCATGGGGATGGGGAGAACACAGTTAGATCCTATCAATTATTGTATTAATCAGGGTTCTCCAGAGAAGCAGAACTAATAGATAAAGAGAGAGAGAGAGAGATTGATTATAAGGAATTGGCTCACACAATTACAGAGGATAAGTCCCAAGATATGCAGTTGGCATGCTGGAGACATAGAAGTCAACAGTATAGTTCCAGTCCCAAAGCCAGTGGACTTGAGAGCCAGGAAGAGCTGGTGTTTCAACTGGAGTCCAAATACAGGAAAAACCAATGTCCCAGTTCTAAGACAGTCAGACAGGGGGAAATTCTCTCTTGTTCCGGAGGGGGTCAGCTTTTTAGTTCTATCCTGGCCTTCAACAGATGGGATGAGGCCCACACACATTAGGAACGGCAACCTGCTTTACTCAATCTGCAGATTCAAATGTTAATCTCATCCAAAAACACCCTCACAGACACACCTAGGAGAATCTTTGACCAAATACTTGGGCACTCTGTGGCCCAGTCAAGTCGACACATAAAATTAACTATTACATTGTCAACATTAATTCCAGGTTAATTAAAGATTTGAAAGTAAGAAGAAAACTAAAACACAAAAGAACTAATACAGATGAATATTGCTCTCTTTCTTGGTATGCACAAGGCCTTTTAAGTTTAGATAATTACAAAATCCTGTAAAGGTAATATTAAGAGATTTAGTTACATAAACATTGAACTTTAGGAACAATTTACACCTTTTAATTTGCTTTATTGGTGTTCAAACATTTTAGAGCCAAGGAATTCTGGAGAAGCAAGAATTGCATTTAGCTTCTAGAAATTATTTCCTCAACTTTCTGTCAAGCCTGAGCCAACCATTTCTAATCCCTTGTTCCTGATTCTAAAATGATTGGATTAGAAAGGAGATACACAGGGTATCAAGAGTCATTCATGTTTTTAAGGGGAACAATCAACTCCTTAGCTAAGTTTATGTGAACAAAAAGAACACTGAATTTTCTAAAACTTGTCCTAACCTAAGTTTGTTTGTGATTTCTTTCATTTTCATGTTCCCTGCAACATATGGTATGTAATTGTTTCCTAGCCAGTGTATAAATTTTAAGGTCATCCTAAAGTCTACAAATTCTTGCCAGGAAGTTAATCTATAAACAAGGTGTTACCCAGCATGCAAATTGAGTTATAAAGTTGTGGGAAGGCTTAATGACAGGCCTGCTATGACCACTTGCTGCACATGCTGGAACATAATGTATATGATATCTCAAATGGAGTGACCATTTTTGCAAGCAAATGCCTAGGATTTTGGACTTAATCCATCGAATTTTATTTTTATTGAGCATTTATATACAGTGATATAATTTGCAATGTACTTTAATGGTCACTTTAGTATCCATATAAATTAAACTACCATCAAGATTTGCAACATTGACACCTAAATTTGAATGGCATTCCTCTTTGTTTTAGATATTATTGTTTCATGAGGAAAGAAAATAATTTTTCTCTTCCTTTTTTCTCTTTTTGCTCTTTTGGTATTTGATCAAACAGAATTATTTCACAGTAGGGCTGACACAGACAGCTGTGCAGACTGGGGCATGAGTCACGCAGATATGATAAAAACGGCACCTTAGTCTAGACTTATCCAGAGTTCTGCCTTCATAACTGATTATGGCAACCCTCATTATAAAGAGTAATTTGTGGAATGTGAGAGTTTTAACCCAAATCTCTCTTCAGTGTCCATGTGCAGAAGGGTGGGAGTATTTGGTAGTATGCTAGAGCCAGCCCAAACTAGCTTATAAGAGCAGACTATGCACATCTCTTCCCAGCTTCCTGTTCCATGAGATCATGTCGGTAGCTTCAGACAGGCCACGGAGGAAGTATTTACCATGGAAACTTGCAAATGCTACAAATGAAGGCTTTTAAAAATTTTCCTCCCAGATTGCTGATTATTAAACATTTACCAACATACCACTGGACTCTGTGCAATGGAGGCCTCGACAAACAGGCTTTCTGGGTTGTATTGGGAAATTTCAGCTAAAGACGTGGGTTCATACCCTTTGCCGGGATAAAATTTTAATGCTCTTCCTAGTCCTTTTCCTAACAGACAGATTGACCTGCCAAAAGAAGGTTGTAAAAGAATCACATACCTACCCTGCTGTCAATCAAGGGCCAATGATGAGGAAAGATAAAACACCTGAAGCAGTTAAAAAGCCGCCTTGAGGAAGACGGCTGGCAACCTCGGAGGGAAAGGAAAAAATAAAAGTACATAATCTTCTCGATCCCTGACATAGACACATCTTAGCTCTTTTACTAAAAAATACTCCGGATTTGCGAACTCCATCAATGAAATTTCAGATTTTCAATTTTCACAATAATAATTCATATTGACTTTGGCTGTCCTCTATTTTCTGGTATCACACCCCAGTGCCCTCTCTAATCTCTTAGGATCTCGCCTGCCAGAGGTACTGATGGATCATGAAGTTGAAAGAGAATGCTATCAGATATAAATAGTCTCAGAAGTTATAAAGTGTCAAAAAATAAAACATACTTCAATATATGATAATAATTAACATATTACATTGTCTCTAATGTACTTTTAGATATCTTAACATAAATTATGTGATATGTATGATCTGTGTTTAAATTAACTTTAATCCTCATCTAGGAATGATTAGTTAATATCTGAAATAACCTAATTAGAAGTCTGTACTCCAGACACGCTTAGTTAGCATTTGAAAAACTTCAATCCATAACCCGGCATGGTGGCATGGGCCTGTAGTCCCAGCTACTGAGGCAGAAGGATCACTTGAGCCCAAGAGTTTGAGGTTGCAATGAGCTATGATGATGCCACTGCACTCTCGTTCAGGTGACAGAGCGAGACCCTGTCTCAAAAAAAAGAACCCAATCCATATTCCAGAAGAAGCTACTACAAGCACCTCCAATATTATCTAATCAACACTAGAGTGGCTATATTAATTAACATGAGGAATGTTAAAAGTAATTTTTCACTGGAGGAATGAATACCACTCAAGATATTTAATTGGTTAGAAAAGTTATATAGGCTCCTCCTGCTTGGTATGAAAAATTAAAAAGACTACCACAAGCCAAGTAACCTAATACTTTCAAATTAATACCACAAGTCTAGAACTCCATGTGGCCTGGTATTTCCCTCACTCAATTAAAGAGAGTGCTCTGTCCCCTAATCCAAATACACAGCCAGCCTAGCCTGCCATAAAAATATTCCATCTGCCTTGCAATTTCATTCCAAGAGAAACCCATTCCCTATTTCTCCTGGTCACCTACCATGTGTCTTACTTTAGCCAATGACCTGTGGGCAGAACTACCAGTTCGCAGTCACTCTTTGACTGCATGGAGCAAATTCCCTATCCCCAGTGGCCTGTACTGGCTGTTACCTGAATGCAATATAAACCATTATTATATTTATCCGTAGAAGCTTGGAGATTACATTACAGCAATTAGCATACTGGGACTAATGCAGTCAGCAACAACACTGAAAAAGAACCTTGTAAAGAAAAAAAAAACTAAAGTAATTTGTGTCTACAACAAGTAAATTAAGATTTTTCTATTATAAGAAATGTCTAGACTCAATGCCTCTGGAAAGAAAGAGGATTTAATATTGAATGTGGCTGAAGCAAAGAAGTAAACTTTGTTAACCCTATCAAGCCTTCTTGACTCTTAGGATGCCATTACATAAAATTTTTAGGCATGGTAAGACAGTGTCAGTCTTCTCCTATTCCTCAGCTAACTCTCCCTTTTCCCCCTTTGAGAAAAATGCAACAGAAATTAGTACAACCCCTATGGAAACAGTATGGAGATTTCTCAAAGAACTAAAAGTAGACCTACCATTCAATGCAGCAATCCCACAACTGGGTATCTACCCAAAGGAAAAGAAGTCATTTTATCAAAAAGACATCTGCACTCGAATATTTATCGCAGCACAATTCATAATTGCAAAGATCTGGAATCAACCCAGGTGCCCATCAATTCATGAGTGGATTAACAAAATGTGGGATATGTATACCATGGAGTACTTATCAGCCATAAAAAAGGATGAATTAATGCCTTTTGCAGCAATTTGGAAGAAATTGGAGATCATTATCTTCAGTGAAGTATCTCAAGAATGGAAAAACAAACACCACATGTACTCTCTAATAAATTGGAACAAACTGATAGACACACCAGAGCATAGAGGGAAGTAAAAGTCATTGGAAATCAAGTGGGGAGGGTGGAGGGATGGGAGGAGGAGAGGGGCAAAAACCCACCCAACAGGTACAATGAACACAATTTGGGTGATAGACACATTTATAGCCCTGACTCAAGCCATATAACAAAAACATTTGTACCTCCTTAGTATTTTGAAATAAAAAATAAAAAATAAATAAATAAATAAATTTTTAAAAAGAAAAATGCAACAAGAATTCTGCACAAGTTTACAATAGATGAGTAATATTCAAATGAAATGCAAAATAAGATGAAAATTAGCACCTGTTATTTTGAATCAAATCACAGGTACTTTTTTGGAAGAACACATCATCCTTGCTTGTTGAATTTTCCTTTTCTTTCAAAAAAGATTCTGAAAAACATCATCCATAAAATGATTTGTTTAATCCATTTTGTTAAAATACTGAGCTCATTAATGGAATAAACAATTTTATTCAATGAAATGTTTCTGTTGTGCAAAATCTGAAACACAATAGTCTTTAAACATATAATCCATAAATGTTTAGGAGCAATTAGACCTCAAAGAATTGCACCCCTAGGAGCATAGGAGAAGAAGAGCAATTCAGATATATTTAACCCATTACTTTCTGCCACTTTCTGATTATGTTCTTTTATTTGCATTGAATATAGTTCTCTGTGACTATGTAACTGTATTTATTTTATTTTTAATAAAACTCTTTATTTTATAATCATTTTAAATTTACAGAAAAGTGGCAAAGTTAGTACAGAGAATTTCTATAACCCTACCCAATTTCCCCTATCATCATCATCCTGCACTACCATGGTCCCTTTGTCACAACTAAGAAACCAACATTGGTATATTACTATTAACTGAACTCAACAGTTCATTTGGATTTTACCTCAATCAAATGCAGGTGTGCCCCACCTCAAGAGGTAGGGCCTAGGTCCTCTTCACCTCTACTCACTCCTCACTCCAGTGCCCATCAAGTGTGGGCTGCACTTACTAACTTCCACAGAGTATATGGGAAGGCCTAGGGATGGGACAGCTTCACAGTAGAGACACCTGGCAGATACCGTCTTACCAAGGTGATCAGAGTTAATGTCATCAGTGATAAGTCATGTTAGGAGCACGTATCCTCAGTTTTTTCCTCAATGTCCTTGTTCTTTTTGAGGGTCTTGTCCAAGGTATCACATTATATGGAGTCATTATATTTCCCTAGCCTCCCCTGGTCTGTGATAGTTTCTCAGAAACAAGAAGTTTCCTTGTCATTGATTGCATGACAGCTTTGAGGAGCACTAGTCAAAGTTTTTACAGAATGTCTCTCAATTTGAGTTTGTTCAATGTCTTTCTCATGGCTGTCCTGGAGTCATGGGATTTGGGCAGGAAAACCACAGAAATGAATCATGTCACGTCAAGGATACGTGCTACTAACATGACTTATCACTGATGACGTTAACTCTGATCACCTTGGTAAGACGGTATCTGCCAAGTGTCTCGACTGTGAAGCTACCCCATCCCCGGGCCTTCCCATACTCTTTGGAAGTTCCTAAGTGCAGCCCACACTTGATGGGTGCTGGAGTGAGGGGTGAGTAGAGGGGAAGAGGACCTAGGCCCTGCCTCCCGAGGTGGGCTCACCTACATAAATTACTTGAAGTTCTTTTCTAAGGGAGATTCATCTATTCTCTCCCATTTATATATTTATTCAATCATTTTTATATCAGTATGGGCTCATGTTTATTTATTTTATACTTTAAATTATAGTCCAATATACTTTATTTACTTTGTTGCTAAAATTGTTCTACCTTTGGCCATTAGGAACTTTTCCTTCCCCTTGATATCTGCAGGGAATTGGTTCCAGGGCCCCTGGAGATACCAAAATCCATAGATGCTCAAGTCCCTTATATAAAAAGGTGTAGTCTTTGCATATAACTTACACACATCCTCCTATAGTCTCTAAATCATCTCTAGATTATTTATTATGTATACTACATAATACAATGTAAATTCTATGTAAATAGTTGTCATACTGCATTGTTTAGGGAATAATGACAAAAAAAGTCTGTATATGTTCAGTACAGCTACAACTATCCATTTTTTCCCCAAATATTTTCAATCCATGGTTGGTTGAATCCACAGATGTGGAACCCACAGATCTGGAGAGCCAAGTATACTCATTTTACTTTTAAAATGTGTATTTCTGTAAATAAATACTTTTGAAGGCTAGAGAAGTTCCAAAGTTTTATTTTTAGAAGTAGCCAAAAAATAAAAATTTTTGTTTTATTGGAAATGCAACTTTACGGAGTCAGCATGACTATATGATAAAACTAGGGAGATTTATTTTTTAACTTTGTGTATCCATATTTAATAAGAAGGGACAATTGAACCCTTGAATATTTTATATCTGATAATTATTAAAACTGGAAAAAAGATATAATAAAACTTTTGAGGATAAGTTGCATATTATCACACAAAATATTTTTCTGGAAAGATTTATTGTATCTTATGGCACTAAGAATAGAATGCAATGCAATTTAGGGAGGGGGAGATAAGTATAATATTTAAATGGGAAGGCATAACTTTCCTTTTTGTTTAAATATTGCAGGCATCAAAGTGTTTTTCTACACTGCAGGAGACAGCCTATTAGTGGGTCTCAATCAGCAATTTTTTTTCAAAATTCAAAATTCAGAAAATACAAAAAAATTCTAAGAAATTAGAATAGAAAATGCAAAGTACATGTATCAGTCAGGATTCCCCAGAGAAACAGAATCAATAGGAGGCATATGTACATTTTATATATATATATAAAACAGAGAGATATATGCATAGATATAAATATACAAGGATCTGTATCCATATCTAGATAGATAGAAATTTATTTTAAGGAATTGGCCCATGTGATTATGGAGGTTGGCAAGTCCAAAATCTGCAGGGTAGGTTGCAGGCTGGGGATCTAGGCAAGAGTTGACATTGCAGTCTGCTGGCAGAATTCCTTCTTGCCTTGGGAACGTCAGTCTTTTTTCTATTAAGGTCTTCAACTGATTAGATGAGGCCCACCCGCATTATGGAGACTAATCTGCTGTACAAACAGTCTACTCATTTAAGTGTTAATCTCATCTAAAAATACCTTCACAAAAACATCTAGAATAATGTTTAACCAAATATCTGAGTACCGTGGCTGAACCGTGGTTGACACATAATATTCACCACCACAGTACATGTCATATGGTGAGAGGAAGTGTACTCTGAAACTTTTCCTTTCCTGGGCTGTGGATTATGTTTATCTTAATGTTACTAGCTTCAGCGCCTAGCCCAGCACCTTGTACAGGATAGGCACAGGATGAATGTTTGTTAGACTAAATGACTTTCATAGACAGGAATAAGAATGGCTGCTGTTTTTTGAGTGACTCCAATCAGTAACATTTTATATACATTTTTTCATATTCTCATAACAACTCTGAAGTGAGTTTGTCATTTTCTCTTACACAAAATGTGGGATTAGCTTTAGATGTGTGCATGACAGCACTGCATGCTCTCTATGATAACCACTGGACTTTGTAGGCAAACTCATTTACCTCCTAAAATCTACGAAGGCAGGATTTTCGAATTTCAGGGATTATCATTTCCTAAATCAGAAACTGATACTCAAAGAAGTTGGGTATCTTGCCTGCGTTTATACAGCTGGCAAACTAGAGAAATTTGAATCTAAGACTATGTGTCTGCAAAGCACATTTTCTTCCCTCTATATCAGGGATAGCAAAGAGAGCCCAGCTCCTGAGCCAACCCCAGCCCACCCTGCTGAGAACTGAGAGTTTGCACGTGGGCTTAGCTGAGAAGATAGCCACACTATGGGAGCAGGATGAGGTGTGCACATTTGGTTTCTCGGCTCCACGTTATATTGTTTCAGAAATAACATGCGAGCTGGAGGGAGCAATTTACCCAAGGACATTGTTCAATATGATAAGGAGAAGAACTTAAAATTTACCAATTTTCAGCACTGAATATGAAATTGCACTATTTATTTCTTTCAGGATCTCATTAGCACTTCATGCAAGTAGTCTAGTTGGGTGTGGACAGACAAGATTGAGAAATATAACCTTGTCTGGCAAAAGACAAGGGAGAAAAAATTGTATTTTTTTGTGTTTTTTCTTTAAAGTGATCACAGTATCTTTTGCACCACTTCTTTATACATCGAGGTTTAAGTCTGATGCTCTCTTTGAACTCTATGCTTCAAGACCAACTCATAAAAAATACTTTTAGTAGTTTAGCAGAAAAAATGATACTTGTGCATGGGATTTGAGACAGACCTTATCTCAAATTCCATTCCACAGTAATTGACTAGGATATTTCTTTCAAGCTCTATGAGATTTCCCCCTCATAGATGATAAGAATTGATGAATTAAATGATAAGAATTGATTTCTCTTTCATTTTGCATATCTCTTCCTAAAATGTGGCTTATAAATATGGAAGAACCACTATAGCTTTCCAGAAGAAGGAGGTTACCTGCAGCCACACTTTTGTATTGTTTTCTTTTTCATTTTTATTCTGTGCTGGGAAAGAGTTTGTCATTTTCTCTTACACAAAACGTGGGATTGGCTTTATATGTGTGCACGACAGAACTGTATGTTCTCTACGATAACCACCGAACTTTGTAGGCAAACTCATTTACCTCCTGAAATCTATGAAGGCAGGATTTTTGAAACACAAAATTACAATCCATGTAATGCATTATTTTTATGTATATACTGATAGCCAAGCAGAGAATTGTTGAATTCTCTAAAGGTCCTCAAATATGAGTTATTGTAGTGGCTGCTTCCACCCTTTGGGAGTTTACCCAATGAACACCTCTGGCTTAACGGTCAGGGCATCTCAGGCGAACAATACGGATGGTACCTAAAAAGTCTGATTATTTTCTTTCTTCAGTACTCACGACATGAAATACGAAAACATTATTAAAATGAATGCTATTGTCACTTGGGAATTTTACCTCACTATTTTCCATTTCATTCTCTTTAGGAAATCTTGTAGAAAGAAGAACAACCAAGAGTGAACAACCAAGGCAAGACTTGGATGCCAGCTAAGTCGGTAACAGTGTTGTTAAATGACAGAGAACAGGCAATATTTCCCCAGGTACGTCTGCTTACACAGGTTCCTGATTCAGCAGTCTGCTCAGAGGGCTAATGCCTACTTTCTAATTCAAATTCATCCCTCCAAAGTCAAGATCCGAAAATATTAAGTAATAGTCATGTTAATATGGGATAGTGCTTAAAAAATTTTGTTTAAACTAACAAGCAATTTACATATTGTCACATGTGAAAAATCACAGCTCTTGTGTGAAATAGCTAAAGATAACGTTACCATGTTTGTACTCATTTTGGGAAGACCAGAGTTAAAGGGTCAGTTCAAGGTTACAATGCTGGTTGTAGTGGTGGAACTACAATTAGCATTTCACTCTCCCTTTTCCCAATTATGTGTCTGTCATAACTCAAGGCCACTCAAACCTATGTACAAGATCATCTAACCCCCAAAAGATTTTGGTATTTCTGTCATCCTGAATGAACCTCAAGCACTTTTATTTTGTAGAACTTGCAGGACTGTAATGAGAATGCAGAGGGGAGCAACCAATCCAAGTTGAAGGATGCCTCCCTGGCACCCATAACCTCTGAGCTGACTCTTAAAGCACGTGTATAAGTTCCTGAAGGGAAGAAATAGGGGAGGCAGAAGAGGAGGCCTAGAGGAAGACACAGTCTAAGCAGAGGTAGTGACACATATAAAGGTATGTGCATATGAGAAACAATGGTTTACTTGGGGACTTGTAAATTATGGACAGAGAAAAAGAATAATCCTTCTTTCCATGGCATCCTTCTATCATATAGGGCTTATGCTGTGTGGACCTCACCTCCTGTCATTAGACTACAAGCTCCCAGGGGACAGAGGTCCTGCTTCTCATATCTTCACATCCCACAGAGCACTTCACAGGTTCATGCACTTAATAAATTTGATGAATAGGTGAATGAGCAGTGTGATTTAAACAAGTCATTAACTTCACTAAGCCTGTTTCTCGTCCATTAAATAGGAGAAATAATAGCATTTTCTTGGTACATCTATATGAGGATTAAATAAGGAAATTCCTGTAGAGATACCGGTATAGTGCACAGAACACAGTAAAAACTCAATTTATCTTAGCTAGTGTTTATTGTTATTATTGGTTCAGGTGCTTGTGTTTAAGTTCAAGGCAGGATTCATTGTGAACTGATAAATTCACCACTCAAAATAGAAACCAACACGGAAACCTCTGTATAAAGCAATGAGAGTTTACTTTAATTTCTCTTCCCATCTCTATAGCCTCGGAAGATGCTGCTTTTTGTATTTTTCTCAGCATGAATAAAAAATCAAGTAAGAGGCCAGGTGCAAGCTGTCATCTGACCTTTTGACACACTACACCCAGGTCAGTAATGAAGAGAAGCTTTTAGCTCTGCAGAAAAGCTAAAAGGGTAAGGGGTATGCGTTCTCTCTTCTGTAGAATTAAATGTATTATTCAGTATTCTTCCATGCAGGAGTGGAAAATACTTCATCAGTGGTGGAAAAGTAAATTTTATATATATTTATGTGTGTGTGTATTATACATATATGTATACTTACCTCTACCTTTAAACTTCAAGGTCCTAAGCTAGTCAGAATCTCAAGCTAGTAAGAAATAAGCCTTGATAGAAATAAAATATATTCATTTGATTTTTTAACTTCTACTAAATTATTCACTGAGTTTGTTTCTCTTCATCATATAGATACTATTTTATTACTATTAATTGCCTACACTTATTTTGTTTTTACTACATCATTATCTAATTTGATCCTCATGACGACTCTAGGAGATAGGTACTATTATTAATCCCATTTACAGATAAGGAAACCTAAGCTCAAGAGATTAAATAATTTGCTCAAGATCACACAGCTAGAAAGTTGCAGGCTGGGATTGAAGTCCAGCTCTGTGTCAATGTAAACCTAGTACCTTTAATCCCTACACTCTACTAGTAGAACTACCAATGAATGAATAAATAAATACATGAAAATATAGGTGAATGGCTGAATGAATAATTCTGACAATATTGATTCTCTTTTTTTTAAATTGGTGTGATTCTTCTGAAAGTCGAAATTTATAAGTCATATTTATTTTCCTGTTACAAAGTTAACTGCCTTTCCTTCAAGGAACTGCTGTTCCTTCAACAGGGTCGTGATGTAGCAGGTGTGATAATATGATCAGCACAACCTCAAGAAAATTGACTTTGATTAAACCAGCACAGCTAGTCAAAGGCTCCTGGTTTCTCAAGGACCTCAGAGATTCTAGGTAAGGGGCCCTTCCTAATTTTGTGCAGAAGCAAGTCATAAATGCTCCTCTTGACAAGAGCACAATCATCTCAACCCTCCAGGCTCCTGTTATCAATCACCTCCCCTTCAACTCAAATGCCCTTTGTATGCTAATTTAGAATTTCTGTGCCCATTTCTATCATCTGCATGGGCAATGAGCTCTCTAAACTACAAAGGAAAAGGTCTGTGGTCTTCTAAGGATTCACCTTGCAAGTGAGACCAACATTTTCTTGGGGGAAAGACCAAACAGAGCCAAGAGTTTATAGACATCTTCCAAAATCCTGAGCTACAGAAAAGAAGAAAGGGTCAGAAAGAAGATTCTTTCTGCCAGTAGGTCTGAACCAATTAGGTTCATATGTGTCTTTGGGCATTAATATGAAAATCTTGTATTGAATAAATGAGCTTTGCATTTAGAATACTTTCTCTTCTATATTAAGCATATTAAAAATTTCTCTTGGTGAATGTTGATTTCCACCTCCCACCTCCCACCTCCACCTCATATAAATTTGGAGTAGTTTGGGTCTCATCCCAGCAGGGAGAGGAAAGGGGTGAGGGGACTCTGGGAAGGGGGAGGTGGCTGCTGACCCTCTTACTTTGCCCAGGCCCGGGCTGCCATGTTGGACAACTCCAGAGCACACCATTCATGTCGCACTCTGTGTGGGTGTGGATAATGCCCTTGGGCACGTGTGATATGGCTGCCCTGCCATGGCCTGGTCTTAAACCAAATTGGGAAACAGATGAAGTGTGTCATAACCCCATCCTACCTCTTATTCCATTTCCTTCTTTTGCTTGGTGGTAGTCTTTCTCACCCCCTACCCTACTCCCTCCCCAGGCACATCCTCAGATGGCAAGGTAGTCTGTGTGTGCTTAGTACATGCACACGCGGGACAAGCACACACACTTATACATGCATGACAATTTCAGTCAGCATGTGTGGCTGGTCCACCCCTGACTCCATGTTTTATCAGATGTATGACCTTGGGCAATACTTAACTTCCTTTCACTTCAGGTTCCTGACTGTAAAATGAGGACAAGAATATTATTCACCTCATAGTGTTGTTGAGAGGACTAAATGATGTAAGGGGCATGTGAAGTGTTTGCCCTCAGAACAGTCAATGAATATGAGCTATTTTTAGTGCTATTATCATTATCACAGCTGCCTACAGGTTGCACAACCACCCAATACCCGAAGCACAGCAAGGTCTTGTTCACCCTCTAGTGACAATAAGTAGAGATATTAGTCAGCTCAAAGGAGTCTAATAGATTATACAACCCCACCCCTTTCATTTCAAATGAGTCCACTGAAGGTACAAAAATAGGAAATTCCACAAATCTCATAGCTGGTTATGGAAGAACTGGAGTCCCCTGCCACCTAGGCCAGGACATTTTTCACTACATCAAACATTTGATTAAATTTCCACGAGACCAGCGGGCTTCAGCTACCCAATCTTCAATCATGAACAATTTCAATCAGGCATATGTATCTGGATGATTATAATCAGCTGCTAGGAAAGAAAGTCCTGATTGATCAACTCATTTTCATCCTCTTCTCCCTAACGTGGGATTAATGAGACAAACATTTTTGACTCATGAATTCCTGAGCAGTAAAAGACAAAAGGGGACTTGTTCCCGAGGAAGGGAGGATGGTGCTGGCAAGTCCCCCAGTGTTTCTGATGGGCCAGGCTGCCTCCGACTCTGTGGAAGCCAGGAAAGGAGAACCAAACCCCCAGCCTGAGGACCGTCTCCTTCAGAGTTGTGTGGTAAGGGAGTTTTGCCTAGACTAATCTCACTTACCCTTCAGCGCTCCGTTTAAATTCCATTTCTTCAGAGAGGTCTTTTCCTCAACCTGTAGACTAGCTTAGTCCCCCCTCCCACACACACACAGCCTTCAGAATGAACAAGGAGTGCTAGCTAAGCCACTATTGCTCATCGGGAGACTTTTTTGGAGGGAGTCATAGTACCACATCATATTTTCAGGTTATCTTCTCTTATGACATTTCACCAAAGAATTATGGTGATTCTCTAATTACTGACATTAAGGGAAAGAAAAAGAAATCCTAAATTTTTATTCTTCTGTTCTTTTCCTAACCACTTGAAATGGATGTTAGCACACTAACATCCATCCATCATTTCTAATATAAACGTTCCTAACTGAACATTTCTCTCAAAGCTGGGTATAAATGTTCTATACAGACATTCTTTTCAAGCTTAAAGAACAGGACAATTCTGAAAATTGACTTTGTACTAAGCCATAAAGGAACTCAGTGAATTTCAAAGAATTAATTCATTTTTAACCATAATGCAATTAAGTTAGAAATCAATAATAGGTAAATAGAACAACCTCAAATATTTTAAAATTTCTAAAATACTCATGTGTACTCTTCAATTGCTGAACATAATGTCCTATATATAGCAGATCATTAGATCAAGGTTGGGATTGACCAAATTATCAATATTTGTTCTGACTGTTGTCTGCTTGATCCATTGAGTGCTAAGAGAGAAGTATTAAAAATTTCCCACTATGATGGTGGATATGTCATTTTCTCCTTATAGTTCTGCCAGTTTTTTATTCATATATTTTGAGGCTATGTTATTATTACATACATATAGTTTTCAATTGTTTTATCAACTTTGAGAATTGATTATTTTATAAATATGGAGTGACCCTCTATTTCTAATAATGCTTTCTGCTTTATACTCTGTTTTGTCTGATGTGTTATAACAGCAACACTGTATTTATTTTTACTAGAATTTGCTTGACATATAATTTTCCATTCTTTTGCTTTCAACTCTTCTGTCTTTTAATTTTAGTTATATCTCTTATAAATAGAAAGAGCTATAATTCTAAAAAAATTTATTAGAACTCTCTGACTTTTTTAATAAACTTTTTTGAAAAAATTTTAGATTTATAGAAAATGTACAAGTATGGTAAAGTTCCTAAATATCCTTTACCCAGATTCCTCCCTTGTTAACACATTATATAACCATTGCACTTTTGTCAAAATGGAGAAATCAACATTAATAAAGTACCATCAACTAAACTATTATCCAAATTTCACCAGTTTTTCCACTAACGTCCTTTTTCTGTTCCAGAATCCAATTCAGGATACCATATTGCATTTAATACCTTTGTGTCTTAATTAAAGAGCTTAGCCCTTTTAGTTTATTGTAATATTCTTAAAATTATTTTTACCACCTTATCTTATGCTATTTGTGCTGCTTTTGCTAATTCCTTTTCTTTTCTTTGACTTCTGATCTGTTAATTGAATTTTTTTAATCTAAATCATTCTCTTTTGTCTCCAAAGATTATGGAATTTATACAAGTGATTTCCTAGATCTTTAGTGGTTATCTCAAAAATTCTAATAGTCATTATTAATAAAGCCTAATGTTAATCCATGTTAACTCCAGTCACCTCCCTCTCAAAAGATACATTAATATTTCTATGTATTTTAATTCTATCTTCTTTTAAGTTCCTAAGACACCATTATTATTTTTATAATGGCGTTTTAGAAAGTGTTTGTTTAGATGTAGCAACATATTAAACTCTTTCTTTGCTCATCAGCCCATCTTACACTTAAGACCTTCCATCTCGGATTTTACTTTCCTTCTACTTCAAATAATTCCTTTGGTAAAGAGCTTTTGTTAGCAAAATGCCTCTGTTTTTACCTTAAAAATAGCTTTACTTTACATTTGTCTTTAAAATATAGGTTTATTAGGGTATAAAATTCTAGCTTGGCAGCTACTAGCTGTTAGTTCTTTCAAGATATATTTTACTGGCCTCTCCCTTCCTTCACTGCTAGAGTGAAGTTGAGAAGTTTGCTGTTAGTCTACTTGTTCTTTTGCAGATAATCTGTCCTTTTTCTCTGACTGCATTTATGATCATCTCTTTTTCTTTGGTGTTCTGCAATTCCACTATCAAATGTTTAGAGGTAGATATATTTTTATTTAAGCTGCTTGGAGTTTTTTAGGCTTCCTGAAACTAAGGATTCATTAAGTCTTTAAATTTCTTCATATTTAAAAATTATTTAAATTCTTTCAAATTCTCAGGCATCGTTGCTTCTAATTTTGCGTCTTACTCATCCCATTGTTTTATTTTAGAATTCTAAATAATTCCTAGTAATTCCAATTAGATGCATGTTAAAATTTCTCACTCTACCCTCCACATCTCTCTGCTCCTCTTTTACATTTTCCACCTCCATATTTCTTCATGCAGCTTTTGGGTAATTTTTTATACCTATTTTCCAGTTCATTAATTCTTTTTTCAGCTGTATATTATTGTCTCTTTAACTATTCCTTAATTTTTAGATTTCAAGTTACTTATTTATATCTAGAAGTCCTGTTTGATTCATTTTCAGGCACTTTTGCCATATTTGATGGTCTCCTAAACTTTGCTCATGTTAATCCTATCTTTTATTTATTGAAACAAGTTAAACCTACAAATTTTATATTCCCTAATTGGTAATTCCAATATCTGAAGTATTCACAGATCTGCTCCTACTCTCTGGTCTTGTGTGTATTTGTTTGGGTTTGTTATGCTATGAGCTAATATTACCATAAACCTTATCAGTTCAAATTCTTTAAGTCCTGGCTAAAGGTACATTCACTCAAGAGAGGACTTGCCTTTGCCTCAACCTGAAGTCACTTTAAAACTAAACCTTGACTTGAAGTTTTTTGAACCACCACAAGTAATATGAAGTTAGGCTATGAACTAGCCAAAAATCAGGCCCACAGCTAAGAAATTTTACAGGAGTTTTTTGTTGTTTTTTTTTTTTTTACTTCTACTAAAAATCAAGATGGTGAAATAGATAGGTTTCTTGATGTTCCTTCCTGGGAATAATTTATTTTTCATCCTCGCACTGTAGTTGTAGTCCTTCAGAGTCCCACTGTTTTAAGGGGGTCTTATTTTAGAGTCATCACCATGGGTGGGCTCTATATGTTATCTCCTGACCCCTGCCCTGTGCCCTGCATAGCCCTCCAATCAGGGAGTGAAGGTCCCTGCAGGCCTGGAAGATGCTACCAGGGCAAAAGCTGACTTCAGAACTAGCTTACCTTTCTGGAGCTTCATGTTTACTTCATTGGAATCTAAGGATTCCTGCCATTTTGGTAGTCCATCAATGTATATTTTCAATATATTATCCATCATTTTTTAGTTGTTGTCAATGGGTATGTTGTTTAGCACATTGGACTGTGATACACTGGAAAAAGACATCAAGAAAACCTAAACATTACAGGCTAAAGCTCGAAATATTTTTCCAAGTCTTGCCATCTCCCCTAAAATCAGTATCTGGAAGATGAATTATGGCTTAGATTTTATGACAAAGTCCCAGGCAGAATTGGTGAAATGCCAAATCTGCTAGATTATCTGATTATTAAGCTTCTCAATTTATTAAAATATTTTATCACTGTATTAGTTTCCTTGGGTTTATTATCATGAACTTGGTGGTTTAAACAACAGAAACTTATACTCTGATAGTTCAAGAGACTAGAAGTCCAAACTCAAGCTGTCAGCAGAATTGGTGCCTTCTAGAAAGTCTGAGGGAAAAACTGGTCTCGTGTCTCTCTTCTCTTCTAGTTTATAATGGCTCCAGGCAAGCCTTGGCTGGTAGCTGCTTCACTTCAGTCTTTGCCTTCATCTCTGCGTAGTTCTGCTCTCTATATGTCTCTCTGTGTGTCCTCTCCTCTTCTTATAAGGAAAGCAAGTGGTTGGACTTAGGGTCCATACTAATTCCATATGACTTCATCTTTTTTTTTCTATTTATTTAACAAAAATGACCTCATCTTAACTGAACATATCTTCAAAGACTGTTTCCAAATGTCGCATTCCGAGGTTCTGGGTGAACATGAATTTGGGGGAACACTATTCAACCCTCTATAACAAGATAAAACTCACATGTAACTCAGGGAAATAAATTTATATTGCTTCATATCAGGACATACTTATTGCCTAACATCACTTCCCTCTATCTTATAGTGTCAGGCATGGTTAGCTATCATTTTTTTGACTTAGGATGAGTTCATTAAGTGTTTCCAAGGTCTCCTCCAAGGGCTCTGTAGCCCAGAGCCCATCACTCCTTTCTTCCCACCATCTGAATTCAGTTTTGTAGACAACTTGACAACTCCAAATTCTTAAAATGACCCATCAGAACACAGCAAGCCATAGAAAATTGTATTGAGAACTTCACAGTGCAGCAAAGCAAGCTAGTCAGTTGCACTTCAGCAACAAACTATACCTACCAAGGAAATTCCATGATCTTGCTCCAACCTAAATCTCCAGCCATATCTCTTGCCGAAATTATTACCGTACCCGCTTTCCAGCCCTTGCATCTTCCTATTTGGCAATATAGAATTTCTTGTGATTCTCCAAATGTGGGATAGCATATCATGCCACTGTGACTTTACGCGGTCTGTTCTTTCTGCCTGGCATGCCCTGATACTTCTCATTCACCTGGTGATCTCCTACTGGTCCTTCAAGAAACTAATCAATCATTTTCTCCTCCAGGTTTCTCTGATCCACTTGCTCAGATCATTCTTTTGCTAATACCCTTTCCAGTTATACCAGTCACAGTACTCTGATATTGCACTTTCTCACTGCATCTAATTTATTAGTTCACCTTAAATGTCTTCCTTTAGCAGAATACAAACTCTTTTGTATCCTCAGCCCAGTACAGAGCCTGGCACATGGTTAGCACTCAATAACTATTAAATGGATTGAGCAAAATGGGTATTATCTACTTATATAGGCAGAGTTTAGTGAAAATTAAAGGATAAATAAGGCCTGATTCTGACTTTCTGGGTATTTGTATTCTTTTTCTATTTATTGACCTTCACTTGGTTGTATGAACTTTCAAACTCAGTATTTGCTACTTGATTGCTCAAAATTCTGATTTTGGGGGATGTGATTTATTATACTGCCATCACTTCAAACTTGCAAGCAAAACCTTTTCATCCATCATTCATAATTACTTCTAGACAAACAAACGCTCACTCCTCTCTGCTAATCAGATACTTCATTAATATTTTAATCCCTGGCTTCTATACTGTCAGACTCACACATTCATCTCTCACTTAATGCTCGTCAGATCAGTCACTTCCATTCCATTTGTATATCATTTGTAAACCTTCTGAAAGGAGCATTCTTTTCTAGACCTATGTATTCAAGTGATTTAACACATTAACTGCCATGTGAGTTGTACTTAACTCACTCTAGTTTTGAGCCCAGGGCCTCGTGAAGCATATGTAACTCACACATCTCTTCACCTTGGGAGCTGCATGAACTATTTTTCAAGTTGCATATAACTCATGCACAGAAAACAATAAAAAAAATAATAAATTTTTCATTAAACTAGAAAGGATCATTTTGTTTTCAAAGTTTTTATTCTATTTTCATAATAAAACACCATGGCCCCGAGGGAAAATGTTTTTTCTAGTGCGGCAGTCATTAATACAGAAACTTATGGGCCATCTTAGGAAGCTCTAACTCTTGTCCTCTTGCTTCATAAATGAAGAAAAAGCTTTTCCTTCTTTCCCAATCCCCCAGGTCCCTTTTTAAAAGCATTATTAGAGCATTCCTCCTGCCCCATTTTTCTTCTTACATTTCTCTGATCAATTTCCCATCACATTTTTTAAGAAAAATGCCAGTTGTTCAAGTAGATGATAATATCAAGAACTCTCACACTACTGTTAATATATGTCTTCATGGGGATATGGTAATACACTTATTTCTCCTTTCTTTTAAAGCTGGAAAGAGCCTCCTTTTGAATGCAGTGTTACCTTAACCCCTCCATTTCCAAATGCTACAGTTTTAATTAAAATTTTTACAGCATTCTCTCTCTTTTAAATTAACTGCAAAGGAAAACTCTAGAAGAGTTTGTTTTCTCTGTTAGAGATTCTACAATGGGAAGTTCCCTGGAAAATAAGGAGGTAAATAGTACATTTCCTGAAGCACTAAAGATATAAATCAGTGTCTTCTTCAACATAAAGGCAATCTTGAAGTTATCCTCTTGAAAGAGTAATCTGTGGACTTTTGTGAACAATCTAGGCTGCTATTCTAAATCCAATCCCATTGTGTCATACACTGATCTCATAATATTTGAAAAGGTTCAATTGTACTAGTTTCCCCTTTCCCTGGAAAAAAAATTGAAGGAAACTTCAGCTAAATGTGGTGCTTTTAATCCAAATTCTCCACTTATTTGTTTGAGTATAGTAGTATGACTTTGTGTGTGTGTCTGTTTGTGTGTGTTTTATGGGAAGGTCCTTTATACAGAAGGTGATAGAATGGATCTGGATGATTTTGCTAAATGACCTTGGGATATTCCATTAACATTTATATTCCTTACTAAATGAATTAGATTATCTCTAAGTTTTTCCTAGTCTGACATCCTAAAACATCTTTGATTAAAGCTGAGGCCTGAATTTTGACATCTATGCACAAATATTACTGACACAAATTTTCCAGGACAATTTCAGAAGTGTCTAGGAGAGTGCAGAAATGCCATCCCTCCCCTAGAAAGCCTTCATTTCTTTCTTCCATTCAACTAGCAAGCCATTGTCAAGTATTCAGCACATGCAAAGAGCACATACTCTGCTATCAGAGTGCTTACACCTCCTTCCAGTAGAGCTCTCACCACACTGAATCAACATATCTGATTAAATTCTGTCTGCTCCATTAGAATAGGAACATGTGCAGAGCACCTAATATATAACTTTCATCTCTACATTTCCTGGGTCTCACATAGTGTTGAGCACATAGTACATGCTGAATTACTATTTCCTAAATTATCATAAAGCTGAGAAGAAAAGAGTCATGACTCTCAAACTTCATCTTGGAATTAAAATAGACTTCCTTGAGAAGCACACCTGAGGTATATTCTTACTGGCATTTTCAACTTAAGCCTTGATATCTCTTGCCAGAGGAATCCTCAGCATAAGAATGATAAAATGCCATCTTTATGGGAAGATAGGGATAAATCAGCATGTCTTTGTTACCTTACACTTTCAGAGTCATTGCTATTTTAAACCCCTCCCCCCAAATAGCAAGTCATTTATATTAGGAAAACTTTCTGACAAGTATACATATATAGGAAGGGAAAATTAAATATTTTATCTTAACAATTTGCATCAGAATTCCTGTTAGGGAGAAAACCATGTTTAGGGAAATAACTCATAAATCTTTCAGGTGGGCATGTCTTATTTTAGATTCTCCCAGAAGCAGACCCTGAAACAAAGATTTGAGAACAAGTGGTTTTGGGGAGGTGAACTCATAAAACACTGTTAGGGGAGTGGGTTGAGAAGGGAAGAAAACCAATCAACTATATGTTATCAACTAAAGCTTAAGCATGCTGGGGAATTGCAAGACCCCTTGTAGAACACATGCTCAGAGTCATCCCAACCAAGGGGTAAGGGACACACAGGCATCCAGCAATCACTGGTTGAGGACTGTCTGAGGAGGGGATATTCCCCAGTAATTCTGGCTTAACATGTGCATGATCACATGGGTGGAGCTAACTCTGCTGACCAGAGAAAACCCTCAGGCAAAGAGATACAGGTGCTATGGTTGAGTTCAGGCCTATATGCATGAAGAAAGGTCTGAATTTCATATATTGGTTCAATGTGGTACCAAACAAAGCCAGAAGTGTGATGTTGAGACAAGTCCATAAATTCACTGGAAGCAGAAGTGCAGAGCTATAGGTGACCATGAGGTTATGGGCACCTCAAGAATTTTCATTTTTTTAGAAAGGGACATGAAATTATAGTCCTTATGGTGCTTTAAGGAAAACTCATCCAAATCTTAAAGATCAGGAGACAGAGCTAACATGTGAGACAGACATGAAATTAATCTTTTATATATTAACTGGGCATTTCCCACCACTCCCATTCACTGACTAGCAGGAGCCCCTAATTTACACATGAAAGTCTGTAACATACAAACAAAAATAATGGTGAGAAATGAGTCACCTTTCACTTTCCAAGAACAATGATACCTCCAAAACGCCAAATGCTGGATGAGATTTCTGCCTTCTTTCTACAAATGACTCACTATGAGACCTCGAGCACCTACCAAACCTCCCCTGTCATGAGTTTCCAACCCTGTTCAAAAAGAAGACTGTGAGGAGATCTTCAATGTCTCTCGGTGCTTTACTAACTCTTTAAGATTCTCAGTATGGATTTACAAACATACAGCCTTAGACTGCAGGAGCGTTGAAGGCTGGGGTCAAATTTTATTTATATTATTCTGATGAGAATGTTCTTTGTCTTCTTATCTGCCCCTCTAACAACTTCATCAAAATTTTCTGATGCTCCGTTCAGTGTCGATTCCCACTAGCTGTTCTCTCATTGCATCCTGTTTATCTATTCACCGCTCTGTCAAGCACTTATCACATATAGTGTTTACATACCTCTTGAGATGAGCTCCTTAAAACAGAGCATTAAACTTTTATCTCGGTAACCCAGCACTTAGCATGATACCTGAATGTACAATTACTCAATAGACACTGGTTGAATAAATCAATGAGTAAGTAAATGAATGACTTTTATCCCCCGTAGCATCTAACACACTTTGGTGATGATGCAAGTTAATTAAGTTTGTAATGGATTATTTTGTTCAAGATTTTCCGGAATTGTTTAAAGGCATCAGAGAAGTAGTCATAGTGAAGGCAGGACAAGGACCTGCTTGGGTGTGAAGAAGAGTCTTGTCATCTGTAGATTGAGACCACATAAAACTCCTTGTTTTGAATATCTTCAAATGGTAGTACTTAGAGTTTGAATTGTTTACTGTGTTTTAATTCCTAATTTACAGACAAGTCAGAGATGTTTTATCCCAAAATTCCTTCTCTTTCAAGATATACTAGAGGAAAGCAGTGATTGGATTTGATTCCCATAGGATTATTAATACTATCATCAAACATTTATTGAGAACCTAGTGTAAGTAAAATTTTTGGTAGAGGTTATGGAAAATACAGAGCAGAAAATGTTGCTCTTGCCATCTAATTTCATTAAATTAGAAAACTAGATAATAGAACGAATATAGATACAGTGTACAAAGCAGGTTATAGTATCCCCCCTGCCCCACCCAAATGGACCATAAGATCTACAGAGTTTAAAAGTACTGAGGAGCACTAGCCAGGCTGGCTGAGGCATCAGCAATAAAGGTGGGAGGTACATTATGAACTTAGATGTCGGAAGAATATTTCAGAACGGTGAATGGTGAACACATTGGAAGAATTGATGCATATATCCACATTGTCAGACTCATACCACAGAGTAGGACTGAAGCCCATTGTAGGGATATTTAAACTTTCCCTCTGAAGGTTCAACAATTAAGTCGTCCTCCTGGAATAAACTGACAATAGACAGATTAATAGGAGAAAAGACATATAAAGAACTACATAAAATATGAGATTCAAATGGCCAGATGACTGATGCTTAAATAGCACCCCCTTCGTAAGGGAGAGGAAGATGGGGGAATGTAGGCAATTTTGAGGGGTAGTAAGTGATTTTGGGGGGAATGGAATGAACCCAAAGAACAGACAATAGTCTGGGACAAAGTTTCTCTGAGCTCTGGGGGAAGTGGCAACAAACCACAGGAAGGTAAGGAGTGGAATTTCACAGTGAACAAAGATTGTCTCATTATGCAGATAAAGTTCCCCAGGTAATCTCTCAGATTTGCCCTTAGAAAAATAGATGCTTTCTCCTACCCATCTAGGTTCTTTGGCTGGTCTATAAATTAAATTAATATAAAAGATATTGACAGGAAAAGAATAATTTTAATTATATACGTAAATACAGGAGTCCCACAAAAATGTGAGACTCAAAGAAGCAGCCAGCTGATTGAAGTTTATATTTCATTCTGAGCTACAAAAAGGAATAGAGGTTTGTGGCTTCTGTGGGTGGTAGAGACAAGTTACAGGAGGGTAAATATGATGAATAAAGGTTTCCTTGTTATGCAGATAATATTCTCTCAGGTGATAAAATTTGTCTCAGAGTAGCTCTCTTCCTGGTTCAGATAAATAACTTTATTAATGAAAATTTCCTTTATGAATATATAATTCTTTACAAAATGATAACCTTTCAGGGTTTCTGTGTCTATGGTTTCTCAAGATAGCCAGCTCAAAATAATCACTATGCCAAAAAGTCATATTTTAGAGTGGCATACTCTGGTTTCCTACAGTCATATTTTAAGCAGGATGGTGTGTCCTGAATCTCACCACCCACACGTTGTTTATTATGTGAAATGATGTTAATCTGTGTTGGATTAAATCACAAGTAAAATTCTACTCAGTAAATTTCCCTCCAGAGTTGTTTTATAGTGAAGTCAATTCACATATATCAGCCAACAAATATTTACGAAGTTCTCTCAGAGACTCTATGTGCCTGTAAGTTATACGTAGAACCACTCCCTTTTCCCCTTGGAGTCAGCACTAATCATTATGACATCCATTATCATGTAGAGGCAAGGAAAAAAAAGTAAGAAATATGACATAGAGGCCAAGAACTCTGACTTTAAGCACAGACAGACCTGTGGATTTGAATTCTAACTCTGATACTTACCAGCTGTGTATCATAGGACGTAAGAGGACTTAAAAGTCTCAGTTTTTTCCTCTGTTAAATGTGGGTGATTATAGTGGTTATTTCACAGAATTGCTGTGAAGATTCAATATGTGAATTTGTGTAAAGCATTTAACACACTGTCTGTCACATACTTGTGCTTAATAGCATTTGTGATTTTTATTACTGTTGTTATAACCTAGAAGGCTATACAACTTGCAGTGAAATAGAAATACAGTTAGGAAAGGAAATATATGATTAAGTAAAACAGTATTCCTGATGTTCATTTTGGCTCTGACTCCATTTTAATTTTCTCTTCTGTTCATTATTAAGACTTTGGTAGGATTAGAGAATCTATACAAAAATCCCCACTATTTTAGTAATATAATTCCAACCATTAGACATGTATAAAGTAAGCTACCATTAAAGATAAAATATGGTCAAACTAAAAGATTTGGAGTTCTCATGACACTAACTTGCATCTGCCACCTTGTAGGTTTTACTGATATAGCCCAGTTCTCCCCAACGTGGTATTTTTACTATTGTCTCATCATTATATCATTTTTTCTTCATGTATGTGACATTTGATTTTTTAAGAAGTAAATTCAATCCATTAGGCCTATTTTTTTCCTGATAAAACCCATCTTTAATTTTATAAAGGAATATTGAAGCTAGAATGAGCTCAGTCAGACATCATCTAATTTAACTCATTCATTTTATGAAGGAAGAAATGAGTTGCACAGAAGTTAAGTTACTTGCCCAGTGTCACAAAGATTTGCAAAACATGTTGGCTGGATGAATAAATAAATGCTAAAATTAGAATTCAGGTTATCTGCCTTTGAATCTAATCTGCTTTCTACTACTTTAACAATAGTAAATAAGTTTAAAAATAAGCTAAATAAAAATTTTGCAGGCAATATTTCTAGGAACTATCTAGGCCTTTAAGTGTAAACACCTCTTTAATTCTGACCATAGGTGACAAATCCAGTTGCACAACGAGAAAGAAATAAACATCCACACTACAGCCCTCTGCTTTGTCCTTGGATCTTTAGGAATACTCGTCTGAATTTTGGAGGTTGCCACTAGTTGCTTTATTTAAGACTCTGAGTTAAATAAGTAATCTGTACTTAATCCCAGGTTTTCAGAAGTCTTTTAACACATTTGAGACCTTCTTTTAATTGTATTCTAAAGGCTCATAAGAGTGTTTGAAGCTTTCTGGCTTTTATCTTAAATTAAGTGATAAAGAAAAATGAACAAAACTTTCTCCCAGAGCTACAGTGTTCATTATGCAGAGGTGAAGGAAAGTTTTTCTTCCCTGTCTGAAGGTTCAAGTCTGCTGAAATAAACTGACAATAGATTAAATAGAGAAAAAGCATACAAATTTATTAACGTGCAGGTATGCAGAGGAGCCATGCAAAATACAAGATTCAAAGAAAAGCCAGATGATTGAGGCTTAAATACCCTCTTCACAGGGGAGAGGAAAATGGAGGAATGTAGGCAATTTTGAGGAGTAGTAAATAATTTTCAGGAGAGCTTGTTGAGCCCCCATAACAGACAATAGTTTGTAAATGATTCTCTTGGGAAACTAATGGGACTAGAAAACAGACAATAGCTCGTGACCAAGTCTGTCTAGGTGTGGTGATGTTCCTCAGTCTTCCTTCTTGGGATATGAGTCTAGTCTTTTCTGATTAATGACATATTAGGGGGGAGGAGGAATGGAGGCAACTGTATTCCTTCTGGAGGAGCTTCCATACGAGAACTTCAGAGGAAGAGAGTTCCACCCTGCTTTTTCAGAACCAAGGTCAGAAAGTCCTTGGTTCTGAGGCCACTTTTAATTAAGCCCTCATAATTTCCTTCAGTTCAAAGTGCTCAGCATTCCAAAGTGCCATACTTTGGGGTATCATTTTCTGAGACCCAATAGTTACAACAACATGGTGCAACTGGCCTAGCCATTCTAGTCTCTAACTGTTCAGCATGCCCCTTGTGTCCTTTCCTACCCATTGTTAGTGCTGTGCCCTCAGTACTGGGTGAAAGGCCTTTTCTGATTATGCAGCGCCATCATTCCTAATGCTTGATGGACTTTGTGGAATTCTAAGGGTGTTGTTATGAGCACCCAAATACAAGAGAGGAAATCACCATTTCAATCAGCAATTGAAATTAGTTCCCAGACTTTGAGCAGGAGGAAGAAAGAGGCCTGCAGACAATTAGGCCTCCTGTGGTTGCTCAGTTAAGGGCTGGCATAGAATTTCTGCATTCTTCTATAATTCATGGTGCAAATTTATGGCCATTGTATTAGCCTGGAATCAGGAAATTTCCTGCTAGGGTTTACAAGGAGGGTTGTTAGCCATGGTGATGCCTGATTAGTTTCATTGAATTAATAAAATGAACTAGTCTCAATGCTCTAGCAACTTTAAAACTCAGATACCACATACAATCCTGCAAGGGCAGGGCAAGGACAGATGCTACAATCCACTGGGCAGTAGCATTGGTCTTTATTCTGCTTTGACCTCTGGTCTTTACCACTATACTGAGCTCCAGGCACTGTTCAAACTGCCTTCTGAGTTGAATGTCTCCCAGCAAGGACTACATCCAATTTTTTTATTAATTTAAAAATATAGAGTGCCTTATCATTCTTGTCCATTCCAGACAATAGCAACATATCCAAAATTAAATTCCTTCCTCAAAATATGCTCCATCTTCTCCATTTTGTATCTTGGTGAGTAGTGAAGGAGCTCAGGAAATTTTACCCCGGAATATAACTCCTTGGTATAAAGAGTATTTTGAATATTAAAGGCCCTTAGAGATCAACAGGCCTTGGAAGGGGCTTTCCCTCTATCTGCATAAACCAAATGGACCCATCAAAAGAACAATCAACTTCCCTTCCCCTCCCTGTTATCTCACTATATTGCAGAAAAGAAGGTCAAGAATGCAACCAAATCTGGCCCAAATCATTTTAAATACAATACCCGCCTCTCAAGTTAATTTAATTTGCAAAGAGACTCATTTACAAGTCAATCTATTTCCTCCATCCATTCATCCTCCCTACCAACCATTTATTGCCCCTAAATAGAATTACATATATTCCTCATCTCCCCCTCCCCAAAAGGGGAGTATATAAATTCCTGGACCCCATGGGGGTCTGGGGTAGTCACTCTGTAATTCTCCTGCACATGGTAAATAAGCCTCTTTCTCTCATTAATCTGCCTCAATTGTGAGTTGATCTTTCAGCAAACTTTCAGGGGAACGGAGAAGTTTCCCGTCACCCCCACAGTAGCTTTATCATCCACTTAATTCGGCGCGGTAGTCACACTCTCCCTGTCCTCGCCCTCCCTTTCAGTCTGCGATAAAGTTCTCTAAGTTCTGTGTTCTGAACAACTCTTGGCTACATCTTTCCTGTCCATTCCCATTGCCACGAACCTTGTTCATGGATGTACTAACTTTTACCTGGACTGTCGCAACTGTTTCATAATTGTTCTACGTGTCCCTATTTTTATCTTCTATAGATTGGCATTGCTAATCTTTTTAATTTTTACTTTTCACTAAACACTTTAAATATATTCGCTTAGTTAAACCAATAAAATCTGGGTGTGGTAGGGGAGGCTTCTTTTACTAACCACACAGCTTAACAGGATCAAGAACAAGAAGTGCCTATATTAATACATCATTTTACTATTTTAGGAAATTCTCACTCAGAAGGTAAAGTTCAAATAATGTTATTGTTTGGCAAAGAAACTTCCTGAAAACACATTTACCTGAACAACAGACTACACAACTAACCCTCTCTTTAGACAATAGATTGCTCCTCAAGATTCATGTGGTATCATAGAAAATATATTTGGCCTTTGTCCTGGGTTCCTGGCACAGAGCTCCTGAAACCCTTGGAATTTCCTGAGTGATAGGAGTATCTTTTGATAGGAGCCCTTTCAACCTTACCTGAGTTTATGCTAATGAGATGAGGGAGGAGGAACCCTAGGTAACTTCAGCATGAAAGCTGGTCGCCAGAGCAACTGATCATATGATTAAAGGCGGAATGTTCAGGCCTCCTCCCAGACCTCTGTGGAGGGGGTGGGGACTGGAGATTGGGTTCAAACACACCACCAGTGATTTAGTCAATCATGCCAATGGAATGAAAACCCTGGAAAAATGAGGCTCAGAGAGCTTCCTGGTTGGTGAACGTATCTATGTGCTGAGAGGGTGGTGTGCCTGGAGAGGGCTTGGACGCTCTGTACCTCCTATCCCTGAACCTTGCCCTTTGTAAATCTTCATCTGGCTATTCATTTGTATCCTTCATAATAAACCAATAATCATAAGTATAGCACTTTTCTGAGTTCTATGAGTCACTCTAGCGAATTATGAAAACTGAGAAAGGATTGTGGGAACTCTTAAATTTGCATTCAGCCTAGCTGAAGCATGGGTAGCTTGTGGATACCTGAGGCTTGCAGCTGGTGTCTGAAGTGGGGGAGGTCATGTCATCCTTAGCCCTTAACCTGTGGGGTCAGTGCTAACTCCAGGTAGTTAGTGTCACAATTTAATTGAACTGTAGGAAATAGAGCTGGTGTCATAGAATTGTCATTGGAATGGAGCCCTCTTCTCAGGACAACAGGTTGCTCAACTAGACAAACTACTCAGTTGTCAAACAGCGTTTACTCACCAAGGTGCACTTCAAAACCCTCCCTTCATACATTCACCAATCCAAAAATATCACATTTTGAACTCTGTGCAATCCCTGTCAGATCCTGGTATTAAAATACCACTTTAAACTAACCCCAAATTTTATAAATATCCTCCCTTGCACTTCCCCTCCTGAGACATACTTGGTCAAGGTGGTATTTCTTCCTCTTGAAGTAGATAATACACTTGGCTCTGCTTGATTGACAGGTGGTTTTGGTGGTGTTTTCAGGAAGTCACCAGTCTCCAAATTTTATGAAGAAAGTATTATAGGGAGCAAGGCTCTTGCTCCGCTAAGGTTCACTGAAAAATCACTGACATGAGGCAGATTGATTATTTGGAGGAAAAGATAAAAATCTATTTAACATGTATACCCAGGAGCCTTCAGAATGAAAATTCAACTGCCCAACAGGGTTCAGGTGACTTTCTGGTAAAGTGGGTTATGGGAAGGGGTAAAGGAAAGATTCTGTTGAGGGGCAATAAAGGATCACTAGGGAGGATGAACGGATAGGAACAAAGACTGACTGGTAAATAGTTCTCTCTGGAATTTGAATGAGTCTGAGAGATGGGACATTATCTTCTTAAAGAGTCTGTTCAGCTGTGGTCACATTCCTGGTCTTACAGGGAGGGGAGAAAAAGAACAATTGTTCCCCTTGGTGGGTCTAGATCTTAGGCAGACAAAGAAACTTCAACTTTTCTGGGAGAACTGATGGTGGGGGTGGGTGGGGAAGGTCAGAGAGACCTTGAGGCTTCTTCAGTCAGTCCAGCATTATCAAAATGCCATATTTTGGCATATTGGTTTCTAAGCCCCAACAGTATCATTACTATCTTTATTTTTTAATAATCAAAACTGGGTCACAGATTTATTAAAAAAACTTGACCAAAGTCATTTATACTCAACAAGTGATGAAACCCTGCTTCTAGCCCTGGTCAATATGGCTCCAATTCCAGGTCATTGACCTTGAACTCTGCTGCCTCCATTCTTGCATTCTCCACTCTTATTCCATAGGGAACTCTACGGTGTGTTTTCTAATATCATGACTCTGACACAAGGAAAAGCTCACTATTTGGATGTCAGAAATTTAGAAAATAAAAGGAGATGGATGGGGGACAGCTGTCTATAAAGATGGTAAAGACAAGGATGATGTAGCTCTCCTGAACGGGCCATCTGATCATAGGGCTCACATGACTTGCTGGCAATTCATTCCCAAGAGGTAGCTGTAAACACAGACAAATGTTCATCTTTTCCTAATTCTAGCCCAAACAAAGGAAGTGTTTGATGAAATGGAAGTGTCATAGCTATTGCTTTTTATCAGTTCCCAGTTTTTCAGGTGCCCAGTTACCACAGTCATTAATAAGAGTTTTATCCTTGCCATTCTAGATTATATAAGCCATCTCCCTAATGGCTTAAGCTGGTTAAAGTTGAGTTTCTGTCACTTGCAAACCCAAAGAGTCTTTGACTAATTCAGAAGATAACAGAAATCTTGAAAGAAGTGGATGGTTGGGAAATTATCTTGTATTTTTTTACGACAATTGAAGAAAATTAACTCATTACGATTTTGCTTTTGTATTACCTAGTAGACAAAATGATCTTCCAATTAACAGGGCTCAGAAGTGTTGGGGCTCAGAACACTATACCCCAATGCATGGCACCCTGGCATGCTGAGTGCTTTGAACTGCAGGAGATTGGAAGACCCGAAGAAGCAAGAAGTTCTCTCTGAACTTCTCTCACTGTCCTTTCTTCTGTCCCCATATTTCCCCCAAGAAGGTCCCCCAGAGAAACTAGACCTCCTCTCCTTCCAAGCAAGCCACAAAATCTGGGAAGGCCACTCTCTGAGCTCTTCTCTTTTCCCCAAAGGTTCTCCTGTGACAGGTTCTCTGCCCCTTACCCAGAGGAAAGGAATGTCACACAGAGACGCAGGAAAGAATCTGAGCAAACAGGCCTTGCCAAGTCCCCCCGGTGTATTACCATTAGATCATACCCTTTTTTTGTCCAATTATGTTTCTCCACAACTATTCACTTCTTTCATGAGACTTAACATAGAAATACACAGTTTTCCCTGGGCCTTTGGTTCTTCATTTCTGAAGGCTCCCGTGTCATGTAAAACTTTGTTAAATAAATTTGTTATGCTTTTCTCTTGTTAATCTCTCTTTTACTATAGGGGTGTCAGCCATAAGTCTTGCCATGGGTGAGGAAAATATATTGCTTTTTGTTGTCCCTACAGAAGTATTTAAAACCCAAAAGAGTGAGGCGATGATGATAAAACCCCTAGTTGCTTTATCTAAAGACAAGACCCCAGGTCTAGGTAGAATGCACATCAGGGCTCTGAAAGTAATTGTAGACCTGCCCATTGTGCCGTCACCAGGAGCATTCATTCAGCAATCCTGGAGCAATAAGAAGAACATTGACCATAACCCTACTCTTACATTTGGCTGCAGAAAAGGAGATTGCAAACATTTCAGAGAAAAACTGGGCATGCTCCTAGGGTCAGAGCCTGTAAAAGGGGCTATATTTCAGGAGGGATTAGAAATTCTAAAATAGATCAATTCTGTGTCCATCTTCCAAAGTATCTCAGTGGAGAGAAGAGATTCTGATGTTAAATTAGAAGATAATTTCTAGGCATAGATCACCTTGTCATTTTTGTTAAATATTTTAATTATTGATCTAGGTGAAGTCATGAGAGACATATATATATATCAAGTTTGTAGAGGACACCTGGTTGACACCTGTCAGCATTTCAGAGGACAGAATCGGGATTCAAATTGATTAAGTTAGTATTAGGGTCCCTAATCGACAAGATGACATTTAAAATCCATTTCCCTCTGCTACTGCCCTAAATCATACCCTCATCATCCCTCATTTGGATGACTGTGACCACCTCTAATCTCTTTACACCTTCCGTAATCTACACCTTCATACCTTACTCTTCTGTGGTACTAGAAAGTTTTTCTTATAAAATACAAATCTAATTATGGTTCTCCCATGCTTTCAAAACTTCTACCATGCCATCATTTTCTATAGGATAAAATCTGAAGCCCTCAGCTTATTGCTACAAAGGAAAAGAAATATCTTTTCCATGTTCATCACTAGGTTAGTGGCTGAGTCCCCTATAACAAAAGACAGATTAACAAGGGAAAAGCATACAAATTTATTTAATATAAGCTTTATGTGCCATGGGAACCTTTGAAAATGAAGACCTGAAGAAACAGTGACGCCTATGTATATTTATGCTAGATCTGATGAAGAAGTGAATGGTTATGGAGAAAAATGATTGGATAGAAGGTGTGATCTAATGGTAATAAACAAGGGGGGAACTTAGTGTAGGAAGCTTTCCCTCTGCCCACCGAAGTTTTGCTAAAATGTCTGACAATAGACAGATTAATAGGGGAGAAAAAGCCACAACAAATTGATAAGTGTACATATGAATACAGGAGTCCTGCAGATATGAGACTCAAAAAAGGGCCAGATTATTAAGGCTTAAATTCCCTCTTTATAGGGGAGAGGAAAGTGGGGGGTATAGACAATTGAGAGTAGTAGTACATGATTTTCAGGGGAAATGAATGAGCCCAAAGGACAATGGCCTGGAGCAAAGTTCCTCTGAGCTCTGGGGGAGGTGACAGGAAGGTGAGGGACAGAACTTCACTGTGAACAAAGGTTGTCTTACTATGCAGATAAAGCCTCCCAGGTAATCTCTTAGAGTTGCCCTCAGAAAAACAGGTGAAAAGTTTATCTGGTGTGATGAACTTTTAGTCTCTTCTCTTCTCTACTGGTTAATTTTTCCTGATTATTTGATGAGATTCCTAGGGAGGGGGTCTTATTGCATTTCTTTTGGAAAGACACTTCTTTAGTCAAATAAGGAAATTCCAGTGGAAATCCCTCCCACTTGTGGAGGGGTGGAGTATAAGCAAGAAAAGATGAGAAAGTCTTTGGTTCTGAGGCAACTTTTCAGGCCTTCCTATTTTAGTTCAAAGTGTTCAGCATGCCAAAGCATAAAACATTTGGGGTGTCATTTTCTGAGCTCTGACATTAGCAAGGCTTGTTTGTTCAGATTCTTCTCTGTGTCCCTGTGTCTCCAGAGAGAAGAATGTTCCTTTCTTCCAAGTATAGGAAGGTCACCTCTGGAATGAGGGTCTTATGATCTGCTTCAGGGAAGGTGGGTGAAGGGAAGGTGAGGATGACCTTCCTGCTTCTGCTGTTTTCTCAAATGCCAAGGTGCTGTATTTTGGAATAGCAGATGTCCAATGTCATATGCCTCCAACGTCTCCTGTGTATCCATCTCAACAATCGTCTGGCATTCCTGCGTCAGGCTGTTCTACCCCTGCAGGTCTTTGTACACACTGTTCCTGTAGCCCACAGTGTGCTCACACCCCTCTCTACCTGGAAAAGCCATTCATCCTTCAAGATAGGACTGGGTGCCCCTGCCCATGAGGACATTTCCTTGCTCCTTCAGCCATTCTCTCCTGTCTGCTCCCAGAGCATTGTTCATTAGTCCATATTTTAACACTTACATGTGTTATATCTGTTTTATTGCATGTTTCCTCAACCAAATCATGAGTTCTTCCAGGACAGAGATGAGATGATTTTTGTACAACTCAGGAGCCAGATCAAATGAATTTGATTTCTACCTCTTCCACTTCCTAACTGCTTGACTTTGATCAAGCTACCTAACAGCTCTTTGCTTCAGTTTCAAAAATGGGGATAATAATAGTACCTAATTCATAGGCTTATTGAATGGATTAAATGAGCTAATATATATCCAATTTTGCTGGCAGGCTCCAAATCTTTCTGTCTCACTCTTTGAGTCAGGGCTTCTTTGAATCTTTTTTTCTGTTTTGTGGGAGCTGGGAAGGTGCTAGTGACAAACGGGCCCTATGATATCAGTGACAGAGCAAAGAGGGGAAAGACAGAAAACTTACAGTGAAGACTTTGATATGTAGCCTTGCCATGGATGAATTAATTAATTAATTAACAAAATTAAACAACCATCTATGCATGTACGGAGGAAAGAACAAGATGAAAATGGTCTGAATATGAAAAAACATAAAGGTATATATGACTCAAATTTCAGCACAAATAACAATGTCTCATACAAACATCACTTCAAAATCATGATACTTTGAGTATAGTGTAGAATTGGTTATTTTACTTGATAATAATGGAATTAAAAGTTCAGATTTATCGAGCACTTATTACACATAGCATCATTCCAAATGCTTTATTTTTATTACGTCATTCGAATCTTTACAACAACTCTGTTACAGATGAGGAAATAGAATCAAGAAATTAAGTAAATTACTTGAAGTCATACAACTGATAGGCATCACAGCTAGGATTTAAAACACAACAGACTAGGCTCTTATACACCAGTCAAAATTCAAGCATATATAAATCATGTATTCATTAAAAAAATCTCAAGTGCTTGAGAAAATGCACAGCTGTTAATGATTAGGTGCCAGCCCCAAAATATGCATTCTCAAGCTTTGACATTTAATGTTACTCCAAAAGGAAGCAAATTATCTCCAAAATTCTAAGGTCAAATCTCTTGAAATAGTAGTCAGATGTGCTCAGAATTTTCCAGTGGTCATTGTGTGTAATAGAGGAGGAAGAAAGGGAGGGAGTGAGAAGCATTAGCTGTCACGATACAGCAATTCTGAGTCAATGATTGCTTCCTGCCAGACACAGTGATTCCAGTAGGCCTCAAACAAGGCAGCAACCAGTAAAGCTAAAGTTATTTCATGTCACCAATTCTCTTCAACACGTATTTATTGAGCATTTACTAAGTGCAGTTGCACTAAGTGCTGCAGATTCAGTAGCACGAAGAAGCTCAGCAACTAGAGGGGAAAGAGACACGTAAACTATCGACCACATGACACTCTGGCAAGCACTGTGATGAAGGAACAGGAAGGAGAGGTGCATCTAAAGCAATCTGTGCCTAGCGAAGTCTTCCTGAAGGAGGTGATTCTGCAGCTAAGACTTTAAGAATGTGTTGATAAAGAGAAGAGGGGAGCAGCAGAATTGGGGAGTTACTTTCAAGGCAGGGGAGATAGTTTGAGTAAATGTTTAGAAGCTTGCTATGAGCAAAATCCTCCAAGCTCTATGATGCAGAGAACTCTGCGGCAATGTTTGTTGTGCCTTGTACTCAAGTATGTGGTGACCTCGCCCTCCCTCTCAAAGCGTCTGCTAATCCACAAAGAAAGGGATGAGCCTTGTTTAGGGATTACTCCCATTTGAACATGGGGAAGAGAAATGCAGGTCCTTTCTCTTCTTTTCTTCCTTTCCTGTCCTCTTTTGAGGAAGTCATCCTCCACCGCTTTATCTTTGTACAGATGACACACAGAAGAAAATAAATCCTGTATAAGAAATCTGTGAACTTCTGCTATTGCACACCCTTTAAAATCCTTAAAACATCTATTTTATGGGACCATAATTTGCATACTTGATCTGCTTCCAGCATTTCAGAATGCCATTTAGGGTTGGAGAGTATGCAATGGCTTTCTGCATCTTTCCAAAGGGGTTTGTGTCTGTGATAGGAAACTCTTTCTGGAGGAAATCCAACGTACTACTTACTCAAGGATCTTTAGATGCTTATATATTTTTAACAAAGAAATTTGTAATATCTCATTTGTGATGTTTTACAGTCTTGACATGCATGTCTATTCTTGTGGAAGCCAATGTCTGAAGCTGAAATTTTTAAAGTTCTGGGGAATCATTTATTTTGAAGTTGTGCTCATTCTATCTAAAGTAACTTGGTATCTGTCCACATGCAGTGAAACCAGTGGAAGAATTTTTAAATGAATAAATCTTATAGTTTATGGGTATGGTACACATTTGTTGGTTGCCTTGCTACCATACATTTTGCTCATTCCCTCCCATAAAAGTAACCAGATTTTCATTTGGTTATCTCTCAATGCACAATGTACTTGGTGCATAGCTGACCCTATGTCTAGCTTTAGGGATGGCCTCCATTGTTATATCCCAGTAAGGGTGGTCTAATTTTCTTTGTCACCAGAAGCCCAAACTAAGAAACTCAATGTATGACATTCCCCTGAGTAGAAGGATTAGTTCCAAATGTGATTATGACAGAATTTGTTCCAATAAAACTAAGGGAGACTTTCAGGGGGCTTATTAGGAAGAAAATTCCTTGCTCTTCTGAGAAAGCTAGTAGAGAAGACACTGTCCTTCTGGTCTGTATAGGATGTGGATGTGAATTCTGGAACTGTAGCAGCTACTTTGCCATCATGAGGGCCGCTGACCTAAGAATGAAGGCAATATACTGAGGAGGGCAGAACTGAGAGAATCATCAAAGAGAAATCAAGCTGGTATCAAACCATGCCCAAAGCCTATATTAAATGTGACTTTTTACTTTTATGAGTCAGTACCTCTCCTTTTTAAAACTTTAAGTTAGTTTACAATTATTAGAGAAATACCTCAATTAATCATAGTCATTAGAAAATGGAATGTCCTGTTTAATGGAATGGTAAAGACAAGAAAGTTGGAGGGAGTTGGCATGAGGAGGAATTCTCTTCCCTCTCTGGGATAAGGTTTCTGGTTTGAGTTCTGGCAAAGTCCATTCCCCTGGAGAGTAGGCCTTTGTTATGGAGAATACCTGGGCTTGTTTCACGGAGGTTAGTTACTCTTCCCCTCCCCCTGTGGGGCCTGCAGAGGATTTTTCTTAAATCTTTACAGGAAGAACCTGGTGGGTTTCCTGAAGGACGAGCCCAAGAAAGTGAGACTGCAGCCTTCAGGTGTGTTTTTTAGTCTTAGTAGTCCACGCTTAGCCTGTAGCAATTCATCAAAGTTACCATTTAAGTACGTCTACCAGGTTGCGGCTCTACCAGCTTCTGCTCCAGGTAAGTAGACATTCTGGATGTGACTGTCTCATTAGATTCAGAGTGGCGATTTTCCCTGCAACCTTTGTTCTCTGATGTGCCCAAGAAAAGTCACTTGTTCTTAATTTGCCCAGCTTTTTCTTGTGGTAAGTATGAAGTGACAATTGACAAAGATTCTTTGCTTGGCCAAACTTTAGTCAGGCTTCTGAACCTTTCCCCTAGACTCATCTGTGCACGTCTTTGTAAAACTCAGTTTTAGCAATCCCTGCTAATGTAACTGAGTTGAAGTTCGTACCACTCGCTGCAAGACAGTAAGTCGAGAGGCAAGGTGTTAGGGGAAGGAAAGCGACTTTATTCAGAAAGCCAGCAAACCGAGAAGATGAGGACTAATGTCCCAAAGAACCATCTTAAGTTAGTATGAACTTTAGGCTCCTTTTTATCTTAAGGGAAGGAGAAGGGGTGGGTGTTGCAAGAGGTAACCGAGGACCACAGACATCTTGGTGTCAGTGAGGATCTGAGGAGGTTGTAAAACTTCTTTGCTCTTGGTCAGTTAACTTTGGAGGACAAAGGTCAGGATGTTCCTAAAAATCTTTAACATGGCATTATTACTTGTGTGTATACTTTCCTTATCTCTCCGGGGGTTAGTTTAGGAGAAGGCACGGTTGTCACCTTTCTTCTAGCCTACATGCAGAGCTAAGCAGAAGCTTTTAACCTAAAGGATATTACTGCAGGGGGTCAGAAGCAAAATGGAGCTAGTTATGTTAAGTTTCCCTTCCACTGTTACACTAAGTCAATTTAGCAAGAACTTCTCACCCCTACCCTAAATATCTGATCACCCTGGATATTTGATCAGGTTCCTCATCCTCCACCATCGCCCAGGTGATGTCTGATCACCCTGGCCTGTCGTCGGCAAGAATCCTCTTAAGTCAGTTTAGCCAGAATCCCCCCTTATCCCTGATATTTCCTCTTAGTAATTTTCCATCCACTGACCCCCACCCTTCTCCTTGGCTATAAATTCCCACTTACCCATGCTGCATTCAGAGTTGAGCCCAGTCTCTCTCCTCCACTGCAAGACCCCATTGCAGTGGTCCTAAATAAAGTCTTCCTTAACATGGACCAATATAGCACAACAGAAGAAAACATTCCTCCTGTTGAGGCTTTGTACCCTTTGACCATCATCTCCCCATTCCCTGCCCCCACCTCCTCAGCCTCTGTAACCACCGTTCTACTCTCTGCTTCTTTAAATTTGGTTGTTTTAGATTCCACATGTGAATGAGAATGTGCAGTATTTGTCTTTCTGTGCCTGGCTGATTTCACTTAGCATAATGTTCTCCAATTCCATCCATGTTGTAGCAAATGGCAAAATTTCTTTTTAATGGCTGAATGGTATTCCATTGCGTACATATACCACATTTTCTTTACCTGTTCATCTATTGATAGATACTTAGCTTGATTTCATAACTTGGATATCGTGCTGAATGAACATGAAAGTGCAGATATCTTTTGTACATACCAATTTCAAATCTTTTGGGTAAATATCCAGAAGTGGAATTGCTGGATCATATGGTAATTCTATGTTTAGTTTTTGAGGAACTGCCATACTGTTTTCCACAATGATTCTTCGACATCTACTGAAGCATTCCCTCAATGGTTAGGTGGGGAATGGAAGAGTTCTAAGCTTACCTCCTGGCCCATCTCCCTAGTCTAGGAGCAAAGCAGCTCACCACGTTAGCTATCCAGTTGCCTGTTCTCCAGGTTGTGCCGGTGTCTTTGGGGCCATCATCCCAAGCGAAGAATTATTTAGGAGATGAAGCCAAAGTTAGGAGGATATTGATGAAGATTCTGGTTCAGGATGTGCCCACCTCAAGCTTCTCCCTTCAGGAGAGCCTAGCCATAAGTGTTGCAGCCTTAGCATATGCTGAGGAGTACTCTGGGCAAGGCTGGAGAATAAACTCATTACATGAGTCCTTAATGAAAGCATTCTACCTTCCAAGACATCAGTGAGGGACCCAAAATAGTAAATGTGGTCCTTCTACTTGGATAGATCCTTGAAGGGATTTCTACCTGATGCCTGAGGTTTTTGTATGCTCTACTCAGCTGTGCTGTTTAAGCACTTGCTGAAAAAGTGATGGATTTGTTTATTTAACAATTGCTCATGAATGGACCTTGGCTATTTTAGTTATTTACTAGCTTTGAGCTTTAGTTATTTACTAGCTTTGAGCACAAAAAGTTAAAATGTAGATTGCAGCATATCTGAGCTATATGTTTTTGTATGCTCTACTCAGCTGTGCTGTTTAAGCATTTGCTGAAGAAGTGATGGATTTGTTTATTTAACAATTGCTCATGAATGGACCTTGGCTATTTTAGTTATTTACTAGCTTTGAGCTTTAGTTATTTACTAGCTTTGAGCACAAAAAGTTAAAATGTAGATTGCAGCATATCTGAGCTATATGTCAACTGGTAAAAAACCTATAAACTGTCTTTGTAAATGGTAGGCATAAATTCTTACCATGTAAAAATTCCTGCACAAAGGGTATATGGTTTATGGCAAATCAGAGCTGCGTGACCTCTAGTAATGTAATTCAAAATATTGCCAGAGGTGGAACATGTCTCTTGGGCTATGTTTTTACAACGCATGAGGCACTGCTGTGGCCACAAAATGACTGGAGTAGAGTATGCTTAAAATAGGTATTCTCTAATGAAACTATATGATGATTAATACAAATGTGTTCTCAATTTGCATGCTGTTCAGATGTCTAGAATTTCTGGTGTTTCCCCCTACCTGGAGCTCTAGCACATGCCACAGCTGTCTTTTAACAGACCCCGTAGGAGGGATGTTCACATATGTGACCACAATGTCAGGACAGATAGAGGAGATTTGGAGTCCAGACCTCTTTGGATACAAAATAGATATTTTTGTTCATTTTCATGTCTTGAAGATGTCCCAATTTTCTAAAGCTCCACTTACCAAATGGAGATATTCTAACTTACTTCCCTCTGTGGTGTTGGGCTTGCCTAACTCTAAAGGGTGGTAGTGACCTCAGGCAACACCCTTAGGTTCCCTATTTGCTGCAGAGGCATAGTCATGGGAAAGACCCTTGAAATTCTTTGTTTCACCTTTGATTCTGAAAGCATGAATTGCAAGATGGCTGTCTGGAGAAAGAGTCACTGTCTTTGGCTGGGAACCTACAGTGTGTTGTAAACACCTGTATTTCTACTACACTGGGTGACAGGAACAGTGTTGTGTTTACAATTGTAAACCTGGATCCTAGACCGTGCCTAACACATAGAAAATACTCATAAATATTTGTCAAACTAAAGAATAAAATTAATGTCTCCCCCACCCTGGCTGGGCCACATGTGGCCCTCCAGATCCCCAAGTACAGCCCCTTTATTAAAATTATTTGTTCTGTAAAATTTGGATTAAGTCAAAAGGCCACACTCAAGGATCCAGAAGGCCACATGTGGCCCCAAGCTCGCAGGTTCCCCACCCCTCGGAAGACTTTAGCAGGGCTGCATGGTTACCAAAGGAAGGGCGTACCAAACCCTAACACCAGGCACCGGGTAAGGCTGAGATCCAGTGGCTGGAGGATGAGTGGAGGAAGTCTATAGTAGGCTATGAGAAAGGCAGAGAGAAAGGGTTTCCCTTCCTCCTGTTCTAAAAAGAAATAAAAAGTGATGGCAGTCATGGTTGGGGATAGAGGAGAATGAAATGCTGAGAGTCCACTTCACCATTTGTTTCTTGGTGACCTTTAGCTAAGTCACAAACCCTCCCTTCCTTCCTAGTTCTTCAACCAACCGCCCTGTCCACTCTGCCAGGACTGACAGCCTTCCCTCTCACCTGGCCGCTGCTCCCTACTTAGTTTTGCCATTTATTCCCACTCTTGTTTACAGTCCTCCAGTCAGTTCTGTTCCAAGACAATTTAAATTAATTTTGCAAATAAGATCTCACAAGATGCTGCATAATATGCTTCAATAGGATCAGAACACATTGCATTTACTGTATATCAAATTAGCAAATTAGCTTTTGCACAGATTATAATTCATTGTTTTACTTACACATTTCATTACTTTCTCCCTCTCTCCCTCTCTCTTTCCTTCTCTCTCTTTTTCTCACAGCTGCCTTTTAACATGTTGAATAACACAACATCTTCTCATGTTTTACAACAGCTGCAATTAACAAGAGTTTAAATCAACTTTCAGTTACGCATAGATCCATGCCGCATGGGTAATACTGAACTGTGCAATTGTACAGGAGTTCATTAAAGGCAAACTTTCAAAGGCAAGTCAGAAAGGAAAATCATGTTTTATGAAATATATATGTAGGGTTCTGGACTCAAAAGCTAGGAAGAAAAAAAAAGGAATCTTAGGCGTGTAAGAAAATTTCCCAAGCATCTTTAACTCATTTTGACACTTATGACAGCCTTATGCCTAAGAGAAAACAGTTTGGTGTCTTATTCTGGTTCAAATAAAAATGACGTTAGTATGTGAAACTGGAATGTGAGCTACAAAGACATGCAGTACACAAAGGAGCTGATGCTTGCTGTTAGGCCTGTCAAATTATCCTTGCCACAGAAGATTAAAAATACAAGCTTCAAAGAGGAGGCAGCCTCCATTCCCATGATGTCTATAGTGATTCTGCTCAAATGAGCATTTGTGGAACTTGTGAGCATTGCAAATGAGGTCAGCATGTTGATCTCGGTTTGTTACATCTCTGTGATTTTGTGCAACCCTAGTTAGCTGTTGCTCTAACTCGGCCATGGATGTGATCCTTGGCCTCCAGGGAGGGGCAGAAAGGCTTCTGAGCTTTGACCTTGTACTCGTAACCTAGAAAAGAAAAGGGGATGAAGTACTAATTGGGCTGATTTGAAACATCACATTGTACCCCATAAGCAATTGCAATTATTATTTGTCAATTAAAAATAAAAACTTTTTTGGAAGTTTTATTTTTAAAAAAATACTTTAAAAAAAGAAATAAAAAGAAAAGGTAGGTTAGGAAAGGCAGATGGAGTGAGAATAATGTTTCTCCAAGTTCTTTTTTTATACAGGTGTCTATTAACATGCGGAACAACAGTGGCACAGCTGCTTCTGTTGGCACCCTCTGTGGCTTAGAGCGAAGTGTTGGTAGGGGATGGGTTGGTGCAGGAAAACATTCTGACGCATGTGATCTCTTCAGCTTTTGAAAGGTGCTTATCCTCACTCTATTGACACAAGATGCATCAAAATAGCATAAATGGTAGCAGAATAAGGAAAAATTGCACAGGATCTGCCCCTACTCACCATCTGGGAGATAGTGTGGTAAGGAAGGAAAAAGCTCCCCCTACCCCACCCCCGCCTCCTTTTTTTTTTTTTTTTCCAAATCTTGGATCCACTTTCTGCCTATGAGACCCTGGGCAAGTTACTTAAACTTCATGAGCCTCAGCTTCCTGTCTGTAAAGTCGGAATAAGATCACTTACCTTTTCAGGTTGTTGTAACATTTGGCTAGATGCTCAATAGATCATTGTTTTCTTCTCACAGTAGGCATCACCAGTACCAAAGAGTCACTTCCTGAGAACTCTCTGTGGTGTATGTGAGAGGCGGCTGCTCATTGTTCTATCAGCTGCTTCTGTAATAGGTCAGGGTAACTGTTTCCCATGTTGCCTGGAGATACAGCAGTGGTTATTGTCCCTAATGAGAACATTCCTGATGAGTGTTTGACTTCTGCAAGACGAAGGTTACCCAAGAAGATGTTATACATCAATGGGTCATGAATCCTGCAAAACCTTTGTAACTCACTCTCAGTACTCCTCTTTGTAGTTATATAATCTTCAGATGAGACGATTCTGGGTGGATATCTTGGGATCTGTCATACTCTAGGGTCCTAAATACTCCAGAGGTACTCGGGATGAGCCTTCTCATCTTGCCTCACCAACCTGTAAATTATAATGGAGAAAGATAATACATCATTGCAGACTTCAACACTTTTAAATGTGGTAATAGGGAAAGAAAATTAATAATTATTGCCTCTGCTTCTTCTTTGGTTTAAAGTTGACATGTCTCTGTTAGAATAATTCTAGAACTAAGGAGACCCAGCACTGTGCCCTGATGAGTGGTGCTCCTGACTGTAGGTACAGTCTATCAGTACTATCCAATTGATTTTCTGGCAGTGATGGAATGTTCTAGTATCTGTGCTGTCCAATATGGTAGCTACTAGCCACATGTGACTGTTGACCACATAAAATGTGGCTAGTGCAATTAAAGAACTGAATTTTTAATTTTATTTAAATTTAGGTTTAAATTTAAATAGTCACATGTGGCTGTTGTCTACTATATTGGATGGTGCAGGTCAGGGCTGTAGATTGGGGTTTGTCTTGATGATTGAAAACCTAAAGTAAAGACAGACTATTGACACTGAGAGGGCTATTGTTTCTACTTTTATCTATGAAATTGGTCTGGTCCTCAAGGTTTTAAAAAATATAGTTATTATTCGGCACAAATGCCATATTTCTAATACTCCCAAACAGGATCACATCATTGTGCCATTTTTGCAATATTTGTCATGAATATTTTAAAACCAAACTTATTAGAATTAAGTCTAATTATAGTCACTTCCACATAAGGTGTTCACCAATAGAATAACTTATATTTAAATTACTGAGCCCATGGGACTGAATTGGAAAGAAGTTTATATATTCCTCCCCTTCTTCCCTTTCCTAACATACTGCAACTGCCATTGTCTTTTCCTAACTCATAACTCACTATCTCAATATTTTTTAAGCTAACACATATATAGTACTTACAAGGTCAGGCACTATTCTATGACAAATGCCTTGCCTACCCACGTTCACATAGTAAGAGAGAACACACAAGAATGCACTATAATTTTTATTGATGTGGAAAGATTTATTTTTGCTACAAGTGAGGAAACCAGCTATTATGATGAAGCTTGTGAGCTGGAGCATTAGACTGAATGTCTCATGTGATGCAGGTAGAGCAAAGTACAACCTGACTTGGAGATTAGAGGTATGGCATAGCAGCCAGCTGGCACCAAGGGGAGATGGCGAGTTATCTGAAGCATACAAGAAAATATAACAAAGCATGCTCAGGACAGTAAATGATTTTACCCAAATAGTTACATGGTACTGAAGGACTAACTAGTGACCAGTAGGTTTATTATAAATGTTTTCATAAACATTTTGAGACTCTGCTATACTGTTATATAGAGTTGTAATAATTATTGATGCTACTTCTGTGGTATTGAAGTACTTTACTATTTTGGTCTCTTGAGCATACCCACCGAAGTTTTAGTATTTCAAAATGTATGTAAAAAGTGTATACAAACCATTGCTCTATAATGTCTATATTCTCCCCAAAGAGTCATTCTATGTCATTCTCTGAGCCCAATCCATTCTTTTCATCTATAAAAATCACATCCTCAGCTATCCCAGTTAATTCACAAAACTGTACCTCTCCCAAACAATGCAACCAGCATCTGGGGCAATAACCAATTTCTCAATCAATCCTGTGCAAAAAGGCATATTGGAGACTCCCGTAGTAGAAAGCAAAGGAATTCTGTATCCCCATCAGAACTCCTGCCATGTTGTTGGCAAAACAGAATGAGTCAGTGGGTATGGGAACATCTTTGAATATACACCATTTCCCCATGAAGAGATACGGTCCAAGAAGCCAAAAGGGGAGGCTATGCTAAATATCTCTGGATATTAAGATAATTGTGTGTATTATTCCATAATACAGAGAGGGAATAACAAAGGCTAGAGGATAAACATACTCAAACTCCCTCCCAGCGGCTTCCTTCCCACATAGGAGGTGACCTGTCCTCGCAGGACTACACAGGAGTTCAAGGAGTATTTCTTAGGCATTGGATTAGTGGTTTTGAGGATAGAAGAGTCCAGGGGCCACTCTGTTGGTTTCCCATTCATCCTAGTTATTAAATTATCGCCATTTGTTTTCAAACTCATTTTTGAATACTATTCTGCTTTGCAATGCTGAAGCTGGGACTCAGAAAATCACATTTCTGCTTTGCTAACTGGTCTCTTGTTAGACTCTTCCCATAGGGGCGCTGTGGGGAGACTGCAAGGCTCGAGAGGGAAGAAAGACATGCTCCTTTCTGTTTGCTTCTGGCCAGTGTCCTGTGGTTTTTCTGTTACTGTTAGTGCCACCTCAGGAATGTTCTACATCCCAGTGGCAGCAGCTCCTACAACAACCGAATCAGTGTTTGGTTTTTCCAACACTTGGTAGAACCAGCTTCATCGTGCCTCCCCCTGCCCAGAGACAATAGCACCAGCCCAGCTGTACCCTCCTTTCCTTGGAGATCTGGGACTCCACCAGGTCCCTCCTCTAAGTGTCTAAGTTATAGTAATTCCAAACTTTTACCTTTGTTCCTTCAACCCTAAGGGTGGTAGCTACTCCTTGCAGTAGCCATTTGCATGGCATCTGAGTTTTCTTTTTACCCTTTTAGTTATCCATTAACTTTATACCTAGTTAACCATTCTTTAAATTCTCTCTGTTCAAATGACGAGAGTGGTTTCTGTCTCTTGACTGGACTCTGACTGATGTACCTCTGAAATGGTCATTTCAATGAACAAATATGACACAGTATAGGAAGTAGACTTTCACCACCTGTGTGAGCCTTGAGCCAAAGCTTAAGTCTGTTTTCAATACTGAAGAAAAGCTTTGAGAATGATCAACACCCAATAGAAAGGAGTTCTGCTTTCTCTTTTTTTTAATTTAATTTTTAAATTTTTTGATTTATTCTTATTTTTATTTTTATTTTTTTGAGACAGAATCTCCTTTTTTTGTTTTTGTTGAGACAGAGTCTTACTTTGTCGCCCTGGGTAGAGTACAGTGGTGTCATTGTAGCTCACTGCAACCTCAAACTCCTGGGCTCAAGGGATCCTCTTGACTCAGCCTCCCGAGTAGCTGGGACGGAAGGTGCACACCACCATGCCTGGTTAGGTTTTCTATTTTTAGTAGAGACGGGGGTCTCACTTTTTCTCAGGCTGGTCTCAAACTCCTGACCTCAAATGATCCTCCTGCCTTGGCCTCCTGGGATGCAAGGATTACAGACATGAGCCACTGCGCCTGGCCTAGTTCTGTTTTCTTTAACAGGATGTGGCAACCATTGGAGCAAGGGTCCACTGGCCCCAGTCAAAGCCAGCACAAACTGGTTACTGCCAAGATGAAGCCCAAAGTTGACTACTTGAAGACCTTTTCCCACATTTTAATGCTGAAAATCATGCCCAAGGGTGGAGATTTAACATGCTAGTGAGACATGCAATGTATGAAGAAGCATGATTGCCAGATGGGCAGCTAGGTGGGTGATTCTGTTAAGCCATGTGGTGGCTATGAGTCACCAGCAGTGGCAGTGGCTGAAGAAAGCCACACTGCGATGGAGACATACCGTTTAGGAAAGCCTCAGAAGTCATACAGTATTTGGATTGTTTACTTGCCTGACTTCTGGACTGCAAGCCCTATGGGGGGAGTATGGTACCTGTCATGTTGATAGTTTTGTCCCCAGTGCTAATGTGTATTTGTTGAATAAATGAATGAATGAAAAAAATTAAGCATTTAGTGCAGTTTTAGGTGATAGTAAATTTAACCATATGTCCAACTATCTCCTTTTGCAACAAAAGTTTGAAAGTTGGGCTAAAATGGAAAAAAAAATCCCTTTAAAAATGTAAAAGTGGACCCTCCATATTCCCTTTTATTGTCTCCAAATTTCTTCCCTCCCTCAGTTTCCAGACATCATTGTGAGCTCTTTAGGCCCTTGGTTTTTGTAGCATTATTAATTACCCTAAAACACCATTCAACTGTAGCAGTCTTGGCAATCTTATTATCTCAAAGGGACAAGGAGCAAAGATTAGTTGTTTTATCATTTAAGTAATGAGAATTTTACACTTCTCTAAAGAGATTTATGAGAGTAATTAGTCTAAGCAGGAGTTTCCAGCATGAGTGTTATTAGGTGTAATAATTAACCCTAGTGGGGTGAGTTACTGCCTAGTAACTTAACAATCATTGACAGTGCCATGAAATTTCAGTTCCAGACATTTGGAAATATATATAAATAAGCATTACTATTAATTATTTAATAAAACACTAAATTTAATTATAAAATTATCAATATAAAACATGGAATATTGGCAAGTTTTGTGTGTTCTTATAATACAATTATGTGCCAAAGAAATTAGAGGCAGCTTCATGCACTAGCAGAGCACTGATCTTGGAATTCTTAGCTCTGCCATTTACTAGATCTGGGTAAGTCATTTGACCTTCTAAACCTCAGGTTTCTTCAGCTTCAAAACAGGTGGTAAAAATAGATGTCCAAGGCCTCTCCCAGCCCTGGCTATCTATAACTATACAAGACACAAACATCTCTTAAATGAGATAGCAAGAGTTAGTGCCATGGCCACCCAGGCTATGACTGAGTTCTTCATCCCTAAAGAGTAAGTAAAATTAGCATCTGTTAAGTGTCTACTGTGTGTTACAGTTTTTCATATATATGATCTCATTTATACTCCTTCAAGTAAGAATGATATCCCTCTTGCATAGATAAGGACACTCAAGAAATTTGAGGAACTTGCACAGTAGGTAAGAGTTTGTATGAAACTGAATAGGTTCAAGTACCAGTCCTATTACTCACTCACATCTGTGAATGGCAATAATTATCATTTATACCTTAGGATTGGGGAAAAAATAAATAAGATCATACATGCAAAGTTTTTAGCAAAATATCTGGCTAAGAATAGACATTCTATAAATTTTAACTGTTATTGCTATTATTATTGTAATTATTTTTAATATCATAATTACAAAATGCCAGTCAGGTTTTGAATCTAGGTCATTTTGATTACAAACACCGTATAGATTCAATTGTATCATCTCAATAAACTCTGAGAACTTGGAAAAGTTCTTTTTAATTACTATGCATCTCTTTCTCCCCTATTTCGTTCCTACTAATACTTTATGCCTTTAACAGGCATTGGATTTATCTTAGTTATAAAACATAATCTAATCTCTCCATGCTAGTTCATATTCCATTAAGTCAGATTCTATAATTAATGAAATTTTCCCAAACATAATAAAGTTAGCCCTTTAAAAGAGATTTTTAAGTAATTTAATGTAAGTCTAAAACAGAACTAAAATTTAAATTCAGTTATTTGGTTTAAAAAATCCCCAGGCAACACTATAGAAATGACAGGTCTTAATTAGATGTCTATTGAGTGCCTGCTGACTCTTACCAACTATGCAAACACAATCCAAATCCAAAAATGGGAAGGGATAAACCACATGATTTGGACATTGGTTAAAAGTGATAACACAATGCCTGACACTCATCTGAGCCACAAAATAAAATTATTTGAGTGCTTATTTTCCCCATCTTCCCAAAGGTGGTACATAATTAGTACTACAGTAGATTGTATTTTCCAAAGATTGTACCTATATATCCTATCCCATGTACTTTTCTTACAATGTGACATTGACATTCCTCCATAGAGAGATGGGGTTTCCATTCCCTCCTCTTGAATATGGATGGATCTGTGTGACAACAGAAGTGACATTATGTGACTTCCATGGCTAAGCCATAAAAAATTCTTCAACCTTCTCAAACTCACTTCCTGCTTCTCATGGTGGCTTGCCCTTAAAACTCAACCACCTTGCTGTGAGGAAACCAAGCAGATTCATAGAAAGATCATGTGTAGGCATTCTGTAGGGATCCCAGCCAACAGCCATAATCAAGCGCCAGACATGTGAGGGTTTAAGATGATTCCAGCCTCCAGCCTTGGAGCCACCGCAGCTGACTCTGAGTGGAGCAGGGACAAGCTATTTCCATTGAGCACTAGCTAGCCGAATGCAGATTCATGAGTGAAATACATGTCCCTGTTTTAAGCCTCTGAGTTTTCAAGTGGTTTGTAATATAGCAAAGGTAACTAGAAAAAGTACTATTCAAGACGCATTGTACTACATACAATGGATACCTTATAGCATTAGAGCTTATTTTTCATTCAAAACCAGTTGAGTAATGATTATAATTAAACACATTCTTTTTTTCTGCAGTGGTCTTACTCTTCATATAATCATATAGATAATCATATAGATGTGGTTATAAAAGGTATAAATTAATATGATGTGAGAAGAAAATAAATTCTGAGATTGATAAGTTGAAAAAACTTTAAAAATTGGGGTATTTTTAATATTAGAGGAGTCCAACATTTTGTCATCTTCTGAAGTAATGATAGAATGGTGTGACACATGCAAGCCATCAGGAATTTAACAAACACCGCAAAAGACTTAGATGACCCTTTATGTGGACAAAGTCCAGTGAGAAATGTGCTTTGCTTCTAACCTGATCTCCCTTACCAACACGACATTATGAGTTTTCAACAAACCAACCCTCTTTGAGGTATTTCCAGTTTTTTGTTATTCTTATTCTCAATAAAGAACAAATTGAACATAGAAATTTTTTATTTTTTCTCCTTCTTTCTGTTTTTATCAGCATCAATCCTAAGCAAAATTCTTCACCCTTCTCCAATGCCCATGCTCCATTTTTGTACACCCTCTCCTTCTTGGTGCTAACCTCCATGTACATCTCCCACATCCTGCAATTGTGCTGTTTCCCTGGACTTCTTGCATATGTCCAAAAAATTTCCAATCCAAGTCTGCCTTCCAGGTCTTATCATCAACGTTCCAGGACATTCCCTTTGCTGTGTCTGTAATGTTTATGCTTTGTAGAGCTTCAGGGAGATTTAAGACCCACAGGGATTCATTTTGCTTTCAGGAGGGGCTAGAACTATGAATTATGAAATTGGTTAAAGGGTAAACAATAAAAAGAAAGCTAAGGCAGGGGTATCTAGCAGGTACTTGACACACATCTTCTCACTTCCTTTCAGATGCCAATCATGAACATCACTAACCAATTATATTATTTCCTGCTAAGCCCTCACTTTCCTTAAGCATCCTTCTTAAAACATCAGACAGCCATGACCAACCTCCCGGAAAGAGACAGGAGGGAGAAACCTATTTGTCAACCCAAATATGTAGTAATTAACAAGCCATTAGTCATTTCTCCTGGATGAGGCCATTATGAAGAGTTTTTGCTTTTTCAGTCCAATGTCTTTTCTTGCTGTTACCTGGTTTTCAAGCGGTGATGTTTTTCCCAGGGTTTCTAGTACTCATTAAAAACTGAGTGTCACTCTTTCACGTTTTATTCTCCATCAATTTCATTAAACATAAAACATGCATAACTTCTACCACATGTAACAATGGGCTGAGCTTTGACAAGATAATGCCAACCATGGAGGCAGTTACATAACACCCAGATTTTTGTGGTGGTCTTTATTGCTAGGTGATGATATTACACGATATATTGCAACCAGAAAGAGAAAGAGAGGAAGAAAGTCAATTATGATAAAAAGAAAAGGGGTAAACAAAAGAACATCATATATTACCAATTGTCTGAGCTACCTCCTCAGGGGCTGGGTGAGTTTTAAGAATCATCATATATTAATGCTTTTCTATCAAGAATCGTTTTGATTTTGGATACAGCCAACTCAATAAAAATAGGAAAATAGTTGTTTCTTTTTAATACCCTTATCCTGCTTTTTTCATTGTTTCTTGCCTCCCACATGCTCAGAATCCTCCTACTATTACAATCCACCAAGCCCCCACGGCTGGATCAAAGAATAGAGAAGAGAGAGAAGGAGAAAAAGAGCTTAGCATTTAATCTCTATAACTAAGCTATGATCTAATAAAATGACATTTTTATACTCATTTTAAGAGCTAGCCATAGTAACTTAAGAAACCACAGTTAGAATCCTCTGACATCTTATTAAAACCCTGGGTGATAGTAGAGTACTGTGATGGCGTGGGAGTTACTTAGTCTTTAAGGAGAAAAATGCTCTCTGAATACTGATTCTGATTGTTTCTGATTAAAGGTATCACTTAAACATGCCTGAAGGAAAAGGGTTACTATGGAGTTTTTATCATTCTCCACGATTTTATTTCTGCATGCTTTTATTTTTCATCAATTTCATTAAACAGAATATTCTCATTCTCATAAGGATTTCTGTCCAAAATGCAATTTACAATCCCTTTTCAGAGAGCTGGTTGTCCTTAGTGACCTTCAATAGACAAATTTGCCATCCCCTTCGGTAGGCATGAGTGTAGCTGCTTTGAGTTTGATGTTTCAAATCAGGTAGAATTGCCTGGCATTCCCCATCTCCAGTGTCTGATTAAAGTTACTACATGGAGGAAAAAGAATTTATAATGTGAGCAATATCATCAAGAGTTGATCTATCATCCCCTAGAAATAATTGGCTCTGAATAATTGATTGCTACCAGACCTGGAAAACACAGTTTTGAGGTTGAATTAGACAGGCAACTCTGAGAGTAAATAATACACTTTCCGTAAGACACCTGCATAGACACCAGCTCTGTCAATTGTGAAGTAAGCAGTTTCATCTGCCCTAATTAATTTGGGAACAAAAGGTAGATGGCACATCCCAAATGGTAATAGTCTGAACAATTCAGCAGCTGCCTTTGTTTACAAGCTGTGTACACAGGAGTTCAATGGAAAGATTTTTTAAAAAGCAGTAAATGGCAATCCACATGGATAATGAACTGGATTAATGTAGCAATTAAAGTTTATTAAAATGAAGTATTATCCTCAGACAGAATCTGGCAATGATGTAAAAGCTAAAGATCTGCTTACAAAAATTGAGGTTTAGCAAAGGAAATTTAAATTCCCAAGAGGTTATAAAGTCCATTGTGAATATGAGTAGCCACACCAATCCAGTAAAGGTTTAAGAAGTAATCTTAGAAGAGTGAAGGATTTAAAGCGAGAATAATTAACTATTTCTCGTCTGGGAGATAGGTTTCCTTTAGACAAGTGGTGCCAAGTTTTCTGCTGATAAAAGAGTCTCTGGGGGCTAATGTTTTGTTTTTATCCCATCATGAGAAAGAAATCTGTGAATTGTAAGTACCTCACCTGAATGTAAAAAGCAAAGAAAAATGGTAGTGGAACAGGGAACGCAGATGATGTATAAATTATTTTACAAATTTAAAATGTGGCGTTGAGAGGTGAAGGAAGGCTTTCAGCAAAGTTAATGAACTCCATTCTTAGGAGGTATCTGACATTATCGGATCTTACTAAATCCCATTATACAGATTACATCTAAAACAAAGTGTAAGAAGTTCCCTGAATTTTTTGTTCTGTTGCTCATTAATTTATATTTCAAGGGTGGGAGGAAGGTACTCCAGAGAGAACGGCATACGAAATTCCCCAAGTTGCACTACTGCAATTTGTCAGAATTTTGTTATGGAATTTTCCTCTCTGCTAGAGGTTACTGTTACTGTATCTGGTTTGTTATCCATAGTTTACAGACATGAAGGCTTTTTATTTTTCTCTAATCACTGTCCCCAGTAGTGCTGTGTTGAATCTCCCTGGCTTGGTGTTGGATCTCCTGATAATACCTACTGCAGAAAACATTGACTTCCAAGTTACGTTAGGTTCAACTTAACACTGATTCAAACATTCCCCCACTTGGCTAGACCTGTGGTTTGAAGGACCTGACCAGGTAAAGGGTGTGGCCTGGTTTTTGATTCCTCCTTTCTCACCCCTACCTTGAAGTGGAGGAAGGATTTTGGTCTGCTTCTGGAATACCTCTTTCACCCCTTCTCATAGAATTTTAGAAGTTCTCAACTCTAACTGCTCATTAGCACCACCAGAAACCTTTTAAAAATTATCCACACCAGGGTTTCTTTCTGGTCTCACACAAAATTTTTAAGGAGAAGAAAGGAGGGGTATGTGTCCATTATGTCACAAGCTACTGATATTGTCCTCTATGTTAGTTTTGACTGGTTCCCACAGTAGTTTTGACGGGTTCAGGACACACTACCCCAAAATTTGGCACTTTGGTATCTGAGAAAACAGCAGCAACAGGAAGATCTTTCTAACCTTTTCCATTGTTCTCTTCTGCAGGCCATAAAGGAATTTTCTGACCCTCCTCTAAAGTAGGTCATAAGACCCTCATTCCAGAGGGGTCATCCCTATACCCAGAGGAAAGGAATGAAGATACAGAGATGCCAAAAAGCATCTGAACAAACAGGACTTGCTAAGTTCTCCCCAGTTTGTTACCATTAGATCATACCATTTTGTCTTCCAATCAAACTTCTGAATGACTATCCATAAAAATACACAAGCCTCCCTGTTTCTTTGGGTCTTCATTTCTGAAGGCTTCCATGTCACATAAAATGTGCGTGAAATGAATTTGTTACACTTTTCTCTTGTTAATCTATCTTTTATTATAGGGGTCTCAGCCATGAACCTAGTGATGGGTGAGGGAGGAAATCTTGCCTACTCTACCTGACCACTGACATCCTCTAGGTGCAGGCACTCCAGTGGGATGGCTGGGGAAGTGGGTACGTTTGGAAAGAGTCCCTTCAGCTGACCTCCCCATTATAGAGAAGTAAAAGATTTGGCTCCAGCTTGACCTCTTCCAATCTTCCTAATTCCCTCTCCTGATACCTCTAGAGTAACAATCATCAGCCTTTGGCTGCTGGAGTCTTCTTGCGTCAAGGCAAGAAGCTCCCTTGGATGGGTTGTTGGCAAAATGGCTCTTCTGTGGGTGTCCTGCACACACACAAAATGGTGAGTGGGTGAGCAGATAGGCCCACGGCTGCTCTTTCTCCCTGCCCTGCCAATTTTCTCTAAGTCTGTTTTCCTCTGCTCAAATAGGAACAGGGTTCATGTCAGCACAGCCTCCGTATAAGCAGATGAACCATTGATGAGATGCCATGCTCTGCTTTTTGGACACCCCAATCTTTGCAACTGATTTGGTCAATGCCATCTTTAATTGGCTGGAGGTGGAGTGAGGAATTCATGCTGTTCTCATTCCAAACCCTAATATCTTCCACTAGGCATTAATGGAAGTAAAAATAAAAAATGAGAACATAAAGCACAGAAAGGAGAAAGTGAGAATGCTTAGCTTAGCAATCCCACCTCAGAAGACAGCTCCGGTCACAGCCTTCCCATGATACAACCTGGGGGGCTTGGCATTTCCCTACCATTTGCCTTGAGCAATTTATTCTCTTGTTGAATGAAAGCATGACCCCAAACAGTATTTCTCAAGCATAAAAACAATAATTAACTTAGGCATAACACAAAAGTAGAAACAAAAATTGACTGCCTACCCAATTACAGAATACTTGATAAAGCAAGAAAAGTCATGGTTCCCTTCACAGACATACAGGCAGTGTAATGGGCATGTCCTTTGGGGAAACTTTAATATGTATGAATACTTTTAAAGCTTCACAAAGCTATTAATCCTGTGTAATGTCACAGTGACAGGTTCATCTGAATTTGTTTTAAATTAGAGGAAAATTTCAGTAAAGTTGATTATGAAAAGCTTCATTTACATTGGTAGGAAAATTTTACCTTGGCAGCTTGACACTAGATTCTAATGTGTCCTAACACACATACAGACCAGAGAAGGACTTCCAACCAACATCTCCTCAGGGAAAGAGAAGTACTTTTTAGCTCACACAGCCATCTAGAAGACCTGATGAGACTTCAATGAGAAGTGGGCAGTTTCACTGTGGGAATGGCACAGATACAGGCAAACAAAAAGATTTATGTTGAAGAAAAAGTATCAGGAAGGGGAAGATGGATGACCAGAGACAACAGCTGCCAGATTGTCTCAGAAAGAAGGAAAGTTTTAGATGAAAAAGAAAAAACAAACAAACAATCACAGATCAGGTGTAATTCTGAGGGAAAAGTGCCAGAACCTACAAGAGATTCCATGGGAAGAAGTTGTGAAGCAGAACAAGAAGGATCAAGATATCAGCACAGATCAACCCCCAGTAGGCTTGGAGTCCAGTGAAAAGGGTAGGTGGAGTGGTTTGTTTCTCCCTTCCTCACATCTCTGGCAGTCAGCAGGATCCTGAGCTACTGGAGAGACTTTCTACCCTCACAGGCCCAAAAGCTGTTGCCACTAGTGAACTGGGGGCTTTTTGAGGACAAAGCACCACACTACCAGCCCCCTTGGGGTATTTCCCATCACCATAGACCTGAGCCAAGAGGGCAAGCGCCATGTTACTTCTCCACCCACCATGTGCCTTTCTCCTCCCCATGGGGCATCAGCCCTGCAGTTTTCATCTTGTTTGTTCCCACACAAACATTTCCCAACTCCATCCCACACTGTGGGAGCCACAGGGGGCTGGTTGGTCCCAGGGGATCTGCATGACCCCAGAGCCTGGACATTCTGGGTGAGCTGCCCCCCAGAGAGAGGGACAGAGACAACCAGAGTGCTAGCTTTCCTCCATTCAGACTTTTTTCCTTCCTTACCCCTCCCACACCTGTGGCTTCCAAGAAAAATATCTGAGCTGGGGCTCTCAGGAGCTGCTTCTTCTCCTCTGTTGGGGCTTCCACAGAGAGTGGGGCTCAAAGCTTTCCTCTTAAAGACCTGCAAAGGACTAAGGGGTGCTTAGACTGTGAGCTTCCTGCTCACCAGCCCTCCCCTGTGCTGCTTGCCTGGCTGCTCTATCAGAGCAGGGCACATTCTGAAGCAGAGGGACATCAAACATGCTTGAGCACCCCATAGGCAACTCAGGACCAGCACGCTTCTCCCTGGCATGGTCAGGTATTGATCTACAAGGACCCAGGGACAGGTCCACAGGCCAGATCCCATACCCCCAGGACTGGATCATGTTGCTTAGAAGCACAGAGGAGAGATTTATTAACTAATCTCAGGAGGTGAGGGAGCCTGGTGGGAAGAACTGAAGAGAGTGCAGTGTGGGTCCCAGCCACAGCGCACTCGTGGAGCACCCCTCCCCCCACAGGACAGCTGCACTTTCAGCCTGGGCAGGATCCTGGACAGGAAAGCTCCCAGCCTGCAGTACTATTACTGAGGAGCTCAGCTAGTTTGAGTTCCTGTCTACTGGCAGATACTGCAGGGAGCCTACAGAGCAGGGAAGGGGGGGAAAGAGTGAAACCTACTTCTGATAGCTAGATTGTGAATCTCAGAAGACCCCTGCCTCCACAAGCAGACTTTCAGGCTGAGTGGGGCCACATCAGCCTCTCCCTGGCAGCTTTCCCCAGAAGGCTGGAAGCAGACCTTAGACCCCTGCCAAAATAGCTACCTTACCAGCTTTTGTGGAGCCTGAGGGCAAGCTCATCCAACTCAGTCCCACCCAGTCTCACTCCCCCACCTGTCTCTGCTGTGGTGGAGAACAAGGACTCACCTGGAAGGTCCAGGGCCCCACAAACTACCTGGGGCACTAGAGTGCTTCTCCTGAGGGGCTAGAGCTGGTCACAGGTCCTGAAAACAACACTGCAGCTTGTGCCTTCTGGCACATGCCACCTACTGACAGGGAGGTCAATTTGCACACCCTTTACAGCATTTACTGACTCAATCATACAGGGTGTGGTTGATTCCTACCCACAAGCACCACCTACTGTCTCAGAGATTAAACTGGGCATGCCAATACAATTGACATGGTTAAGAACACCACAGGGCTGGGGAAAGAGAAAGGATTCCAAAGCCCTCCATCCTCCCTCATCAATAAGAGACAAGGAATCTGCCCACATGTATAGCTCACCACTACTATAGCCTACAAACAATTACCAACTGAGAAAACTACCACACTAAGGATATTTGTAACCAGGTATCCATCCAGAACCTAGACTCCCATCAAAGCACCCACAAGCAAACCCCAAGTTTCTTACCCCAAATATGGTACAGACATACCCTCATGAGTGAGGGAGGAAGAAAAAAAAAGCACCATCTAAACAAAAGAAAATCCAAGAATAAGAAGTGACAGCTGCCCCAGATGAGAAGGAATCAGTGAAAGAATTCCAGAAGTATGAAAAATCAGAGTGAAATGACACCCTCAAAAGGGCACACCAGCTCTCTAGTAATGGATACCAACCAAGATGAAAATATTGAAATGACACATAAAGAATTTCACATATGGATTGTAAGGAAGCCCAGTGAAATCCAAGAGAAAATGGAAAACCGGCTCAAAGAAACCAGAAAAACAATCCAGGAAATGAATGAAAATTCACTAAACAGATTGACATGTTTAAAAAAAAAAAGAACTTCTGGAAATGAAAAATTCATTTAAGGAAAAACAAATTACAGTGGAAAGTTTTAAGAATAGACTAGACCAGGCAGAAGAAAGAATCTCAGAGCTTGAAGACAACACTTTTGAATTAACTTAGTCAGTCAAAAATAAAGAACCAAGAATTAAGAGAAATGAACAAAGCTACAAGAAATATGAGACTATGTAAAATAGCCAAATATAAGAATCATAGGCATCCCTGAGGGTGAAGAAGGAAACACACAAGGGCTGTAAAACCTATTTGAGGGAATAATTGAGGAAAATCTCCCTGATTTTGCTAGAAATTTAGACATCCAGGTACAAGAAGCTCAACAGACACCTGGGAGATTCATTGCAAAGAGGCAATCACCAAGACACACAGTCATCAGACTGGCCAAAGTCAACATGAAGGAGGAACTCCTGTGAGCAGTGAGGTGAAAACATCAAGTAACTTACAAGGAAAACCCATCAGGCTAACTGCAGACTTCTCACCTGACACCTTGCAATCAAGAAGGGATTAGGGCCCATCTTCAGTCTTCTTAAACTGACCAACTGCCAGCCTAGAATTTTGTATCATGCAAAACTAAGTTTCATTTATGAAGGAGAAATAAAGACTTTTCCAGACAAGCAAACACCGAGGGAATTTTTCAAGACCAGACCTGCCATGCAGGAAATATTCAGAACTGCATTATATATGGATCAGCACAATAGACACCCACCAGTGTAAAACCACTTAAAGGTAAAGCTCAGAGCTCATATAAAACAATAGTACATATGATAAAACAAAGCAATGAGTTAATACCCAACAGGATGAACAGAACAGCATCCCACATATAAATTCTATCAATTAACATCAACAGTATGAATGCCCCTCTCAAGAGACATAGACTGGCTGAAATGGATGAAAAAATACAACCCAACTATCTGTTGTCTCCAGGAAACACATGTAACCCACAAGGACTCATACAGATTCAAGGTGAAAGGATGGAAAAAATATTCCATGCAAATGGAAATCAAAAGGGAGCAGGTGTAGCCATTCTCATATCAGATAAAATTGACTTTAAATCAACAATAGTAAAGAAAGACAAAGATGGTCATTATATAATGGTAAAGGGAGCAATTCAACAAGAAGACATAACAATCCTAAATATTTATGCACTTAACACAGAAGTGCCCACAAGGCCATCCCTTGTGTACCTCTCATCACTGGCCCTTGATTAGTCTTGAATCTCCAGTGTGGTCCGTAAATATATGGAACACCATCCTGGATAAATAGACATAACCAATTGCCAGGAGCAGAGAGTATGGCAGCAATGATTATGTGGTTTAAATGAATGTAGCAACAGTAGCGCCAACACAATCTATTTCCATGGTGAAAATAATTTAGCATCCTTGTTCAGACATCTCCTGCTCTCCATCAATTACCAGATCAGCAAGAATCACACATTCCATCTAAGTCACCCGGATAATTGTAGGAGGCATATATGTTTTCTACATAAGCAGATTCACTACATCCCAGTGAATCTGCTAAGAAAGACAGGGCTGCGAAAGTTTCATGCAGTAAAACAAACTTGCTCCTGTTTTTCTTTAGCAGCCTAATTCTGATGCAGTGAAGCCAGGAATAAGTGGCATTTTTGTTTTACTTAAATTGAAGGAGAACACTCTTCAAATCAAAGTGCTGGTATGCTACACTAACAATAGCTTATACTTCAGGGTAAAGCTAGAACATTCTTTATCAATAAAGTAATAGTGACAAGCAGGTAACATTTATTGAATGATTACTGTGTATACATTATCTCATGCTTCGCAGAAATCTGAAATACGTTTCTATTATCTCCATTTTTACAGACCAAGAAACTAAGGCTTAAGGAGGTTTAGTCACTTGTTTAAGCTACTAGGTGCAGAGTCTGGCTTCCAATTCCATTTGACTCAAGAAACTGAGTGCTAAACAAATATGTTATACAGGCTTTATATGTAGTATTTAAGGAAGACCTTGTCTCTATCATTCATTTAGGATGCTTAATGCCACAAGTAACCCAGTTAACAGCTTAAACAATAGGCATTCATTATCCCGCTTCACAAGAAGTCAGGTGCCAGACAGATCCAGGCTCATTCGGAGGCTGCACCATGTCGCTGGGACCCAGGTTTCATCCATCTTTCTGCTGTGTCATTATGGGTCAGGAATTCCAGTAGAGCTGCCAGATGACTGCTGCAGCTGAGGCTCTCCTCCCAGGGCATCTAACAGAGGCCAAAAGAGGCAGAGGGCGGGTTTCTCCACACATCTCTCATTCTTACAGAAAGGAATATCTTTTCCAGAAATCTCACAGTATTCTCTTGTTGTCTAAATGGCCAGGGTATGGTCTGAGCCCATACTTAAACTAATGACTGATTGTGACTTTGCCATGATTGGCTTAGTCACCCCAGGGCTGGCGAGAGGCCCCATGAAGCACATGTATTCCTAATACCACAAGAAAATTGAAGTCTTTTAACATGGCAGTCCATAGCGGTAGGAGGCAGAAAGAGAGGTTGGGTATTCAACAGTAGTTTACCTACCACCTTCTACTTCTCTGGCTGCCCAATACCCAGACATGCCATTCATTGTGTATGTGCTAAAAATAATAGCCTCACACTTACAGGACACTTATTTTTCCCTTTCCTAAAGGGAGCATCTGGCTTCAGGTTCTGGACATCTGGGTGATGTAGACTTTTCTTCATTTATTCCATATGTACAACCTTGTGGTTAAAAGACAAGTTGTCTATCCATAACACACAAACATATACTGGGAGAAACAGAAGAAGGTAACTGCCATAAAAACTTACATTTGGACAGAGATAGAATGAGAATTCAGAGACCCTGGTGTGCGCTCATCCCTACCCAGCTGGACAAGAATGGCGAGGACTCTTGCCCAGGTAGTGCCAACCTGGCAGCCCAGGTTCTACCCTCTGAGAGGATGGTCCTGTCCACTGTCCTGAGTAGACCTGGTTCTGCTGTCTGGGTGGCTCATCCTCCATGACTATATCAATGTGAAACAGCCTTCCTGAAGGAGGCATAATGTAGCTACCCACCGCATGTTGGTTCAGGTGTAGAGGCCTGCAATTTGCCTTGGGGGTTATCATTCGTAAGCTGTTCTCAGCCAGGATCGGTGTTTTTTTCACAACACAGTAATCACACAAACTTGGCAGACACCTAGTCTATTTACTTCTAGTCAATTTCATAGGTTAGTAACTACAGCTAAAATGTTTGATTAGACATGGTCGCTAATTCTGAAATTCTTGTTTCCCCGTGTCTGTCCTCTAACCTCTGTCTCCTGACTTTCTCTCTCTCTGTTGGTTTAACAGCCTCTACCTTAGGACCTTTGAAAGATATGGCCTTTGTTAGGAAAGCACCCACCTTATTCAGTCTTTGCAGACAGATTTGCCTCTCTTTCATTTAGAAGTAATTAATAACGGGGGTATTTTGAAAAGGCCTGAGGAACCAAACTTATTAATTTTATCTTCTGATAAGTCTCCTGTGTCCCTGCTACTTCATAAACTAGCTTTAGCTTGGGGGGGAGCTAACACTGCAGGACATTTCCAACACTGCAAGACTTCAAATTAAAAGATTCTCAGTCAACTCAGTTTTCAGCCTCTAGGCATAAAATACCTCTTAGCAAAGTCTGTTTTCTTTCACTTTGTTCTCACACGGCCACATTCAGAGGATGTGTCTCTTTCTTGTAGAATCTTACTGAAGGAGTCTATAAACAGCAACAAATGGCTCACACACTGAATTTTTCCTCCTATTTCCTCTAAACTAGAGCCAAATCAGAATGTAATCTGCATCACAAGAAACAACCAGCAGTTGGATCAAATATTTTACAACTGCATAACAGGTATCTCTAACTTCCCAGCCTTCCCACAGTTGCCACTGTCTTCCATTCTATCAACTGTATTCAGCAAGTTCTATATTTTATGATCTGTTCCTTACAGCATTCTGAAGCAAAGTTTGTATCATAAAGATGCTATAAGTAGTTTAAATTATATGCAGCTTATTGTCTCACTTAAATCCGGTGGCAAGGAAATTTCAAAGGTTATTTTAATCATCAACAATGTCATCAAGAACCATATTTCTTCCATCTTTCTTCTGCATCATCCTCAGTGTGCTGGATACTCTGCTTATGTTAGAATATGGCTTTACTAGCTCCAGGCATTGTCTCCCCACACAGCTACATTTGGGGCAAAGAAAAAAACATAGCAGTGGCTTGGTGCATTGCTCTCTTCAATCAGAGTGAAAAACTTTCCCTGAAGACTCACCATTTTCTCTTACTGACCAGGGTAACATCTCATGCCTGTCAAGTGAATGGAATTATAGTTACTGCTTCAATTGAATCAACATTCATCCTTTTGAACTGGGAAAGCCTCATAATACTCAAGAATCTTTTAGTTAAAAAGGCACTGGGGGAGGGGAGGTTATTGGGTAGGTAACAACATTTTCTAATCCTTTAAGCTCTTATTTTTGAACAGTGTTTCTCAAAGTGCAGTCGATAGATGTAGTGTTCTGATTAACATAAACATATACTTGGGCCCCACTCAGACCTAAATTAACAGACCCTCCAGGTTAAGGTCCAGGAACTTGCATTTTAACAAGCTTCCAGGTGACCCTTTAGCACATTGCAGAAATCTTTGGGACCTCATATGATTCAAATTCATGTCCTCATGCCATCTATATTGAATATTGTTCTTGGTAGATGCTTAATGGAGTTGTTTCATTGTCATATTTAAAACTGATCAACCTTGTTTTTTCTTCTTTTTCTCTTCTTTTATTTTTTATTTTTTTTATAGCAAAAGTCATCTAGTTCCTTTATTACTTTCTATAGGATAAAGCACTTCTCTCTGTGCACTGTGGGAACCCAATAAATATTGTTTTAAAGAATTCTGTTATTTCCTCTTCTACTAATATTATTCCCATAAAAGGAGTAAGAGAAAATATTATTAAAAACAACAACAACAACAAACTAGAAGGAAAAATAGAGTGAGTTACCAGTTTTTATTTTATTTTTAAGAGGAAATAAGTTTCTCTGGGCTCCCCTTGATGCAGATTGAGATAGAATCTAGATTGGGAATGAAATGGAGGAAATATCATAAAATCAACAATTTTTCAGTGTCAGCCATTTGATGGCTGCTTAGAACATTCTTTTTGGAGGAAACCTACTCCGTTTGCCACCCAGAGCTATGCAAGTCTCACATCCATTGCGAATGATGGATTTCATGTCATAAGACACAATGATAATAAGTTTTAATAATAAGATATAGTACTTACCATGTGCTGGGCACCGTTCAGGAACTTGAACAACTCATTTAACAATGACTCGTTTAATCCTTATATCAATAACTTGAGGCGTGTATCCTCACTTCTGTCATGAGCCCCATTTTACAGACAAGGGGACTGAGGCAAAAAAAGATGAATGGCTTACATCCTCATGAGTAACGGGGTGGGCATCTGAACTTGAAGTCTGGCTTTGGAGACTCTTCTTATAACCACGACATCACTGTTACCAATAGCTTGGTGCTTGTCCCCAAGGCCGAATCAATGAGAACAAAGAACAAGGACAAATGGCTTGAGGAAAAAGGAAAGAGAATTTTATTAATTTGCTGGCAAATGAGGAGGGCAGCAGACTAGCATCTCAAAGACCACCACCCTCCTTTAAGCAGAAAAACAGGGCTTTTTAAAAGGAGGTTTTTGACAGTAGGGCTCAGGCCTTCTTGACCAATGTCACATGTCACAGCTTCTGGCTATTTTTGTTTAACTGTAATCAATGTTTTCAGTCTTAGGCCATCGTGACCTTATCTCTGGTGACTATGACCTTGTGATCCTTGTCCGGACAATTCTGTTGTAAGATAATAGAGAACAAACAGCAAAGAACATTTTTCTGCCCCTTTGCTCACTGGCCTCAGGATGGAATGCAAGTTTTAATTGCAACCCCCAAAAAGGCTGGGGGGTTTAAAGAGACAACTCGTAAAACATTTCATTACCTTTACCTCTATTACACCAGGATGTTATTACTGGCTCTCAACTGACACTACAAACTGTTGCCCTGTGAACCACCTGACGGTATGTGTTGAATTTTTTGTTGTTGTTTTTGTTGTAGATACGAGGGGGTCTCGCTGTGTTGCCAGGCTGCTCTTGAACTCCTGGGCTCAAGCAATCCTCCCACCTTGGCCTCCTGAAATGCTGAGATTACAGGTGTGAGCCACCATGCCTGGCCACTTTTTCTTTTCTTTTCTTTTTTCTATTTTTTTTTTTGTGTTGAGTTCTTAAAATTTTGTAATTAGTTTGAAGTATCTAACAATCAATAGAATACATTTTAAAATTATGGATTCTAGCCTTTATTGAAAAATCAGAAGATTTATGCTCGCTGTACTAGGCCAGGAATATCAATGGCAACCAATAGCTGAATGTGAGTAGAGCTGTCCCCTTCAAATGAGTCATGTATTCTCGTTTGCTATAGTTTCCCTCACTCCCTGTTCCTTCCCAACACTGAGGCTGAGAGTTTATACTATTGCTTTGATTAAAGGAAAGAACCCACAGCTCTATATAAAAGAAACAATGTAGCATAGTAGTTAGGCATGTTCATTCAGGAGACAGACTGCTTGAATTTACATTCCAGATCCAACATTTATTAGTTGTATGACCATGAGAAGTTACTTAACCTCTCTATGCCTCAGTTACCTCATCTTTAAAATGGGAGTAATAATAATATTCACTTAAAAAATTTAGATGATGTATTAAATGAGTTAATATATGTAAAGTATTTACTGGCAGGGAGTAAGTATCATGCACTTCTGATGAGAAAATGAAAGACGGACCAAAAGAACCCTGTGTGTGCTTCATAGAAAATAGACGAAAGCATGTAACTTTGGAAAACTGAAGAATCTTCCTATGTGATATTCACTATGTAAACAAGGTTTGTGACCCCAACAGAGGTAGCTTGGGTCCAGGTCCACTGCATGACATCAGCTTAATTTCTAAAAGCAGAGATCAGTCTCCAAGAAGTTCCCTGTTGAAGAGGCATTGTTTCAATCCTGTTTATATCCATGGAGCTGAGGCTCAGAGAGCCCTGTGACACCACCTAATGTAGCACAGACCTGTGATGTCAGAGCCAGAACTTGTAGCTAGGCCACTCACTCCGAGAGCAAGGGTTCCTTCCACCAAGCCTGACCATTGCAAGTCCTACCACCGCCTTGGTATTTATTGCAAGATGAATTTGCTGCATTTAAGATTATATTTGGTGCATTCTGTATAAAAGAAACTCTAGTTTGCTGATAAGTGGGACAGCCAGGGTATTTTAAGCTATTTGGCTCCTGGACCCATTTTTAGGTCAGTAATTAGAGGTAAATTGATTTGTTTTGGAAGTATAAACTTTACTCTGCTTTCAAATGTTATACAATTATTTTTAACTTTATACAGAAGTTTAAGAGCTCTCTGGTTATGCCATTTTCCACATGAGGATGCTGTAGAAATTGATGTTGGGGAAGGTCATTGCTCCTTGTTTTCACTCCCAAAATCAACACAAAATGAGTAAAAGGCATGTCTTTTAATGGTTCAGATACTACCATTTCTGATTGACATATTTTTTCTTATCCTTTTACCCAAAATCATCTTAGTTAAAACATTATCATTCTCAGTTTTTTAATATACTGAGAAGCTAATCATAGGAAGAAAATGTGAGGATCTAATGCATCTTCATGGCATATAAATTTTCCAAAGAAAAGTATCTGGACAAATGAACTCATAGAATAAATAGTCAAGCCCTAATTTCTTGGCTTGATGTTTAAGACCCTCCACAATCCATCACCAAAGTACATCACACTCATCCTCACCTAGCCTCCTAGCACCTGGCATGGAGGGCTTGGGCAACACAGTTGCCCTCTTTTCCTATACTGCCAACCCCACCCCCATTGTTTCTCCCTCTATCTACACCCCAACATTACTGACTCCAGGAAGAATGTCTGGACATTTCCTTCCCACTCTCACAAGGTTCATCACCCCCTCCTTCATCCTACCTTTTACTAATTACACTTAAAGTGTGTACCCATCATTATGTCTCCCCCACCAGACCATGAGGTACCCGAAGGCAGAGACTGTGTCTCCAGTTTCTGCATAAAATTGTTTCCATTTAATAATTTTAGTTTTTATTTTATAATCTGTATTTATCATTCCAAACATTCTTTCAAGATACATCTAAAGACACGTCCCCTCAAATCCTCTCATATTGATTAATCCACTGTGTATTTTCCATTGGCTTTTCTAACTTCACTCCAGTGTTTACGTAACTTCACAGTGTTCTGGCACAGTAGTTCAGATACCACGTTAATAGCTGATATTTATTGAACTTGAACTATGAGTCAGGCATAAGCTGAAGCACCTTATATTCATTATCTCATTGAGAATGGGGTAAGAACTATGTATCATCATTCCCATGTCAAAGATAAGAGAACTGGAGCTCAGGTAGGTTAGAGAATGTGCTGAGGCAGGTGGTAGGTAGGAATCTGGACTCCAAACCTGTGCTTTCTCAGCAACTGCCCTACATATCCTCACAAAGCAATGTTTGTAATCCGTCCTTTTTAAACTTAACATTGTGTCATTTGCCATGTCACGTAGCTTTAAGTAATTTTTATTTATATCATAGCAATGCAATCACTTCAAAATCCAAAAACCATTTAACAACAGGAAAAAAAAAAGACGTCTTACTCATTTCCTCCTTCCTTGCACCTAACACAATGCTTTTTACTTGAATTGTTAAATCAACTTCCTTAGATCATTGTAGGACAGTGCAGGATCCTTGTCTAAGAGGAAGTGTTTTTCTAGGGAGAAAAATGCTCCTCAGAAGAGCAGGAAGCATGGAGTCCAACAGCCCAGATCCCTCCTCCATGCAACCACTGCAGGGCATGGCACATTAATGTGTGTTTAAATAAACATTCTCCTCTAATTCACTCGTCCATATGGCTGCAACAGTCCTGGCAAAGACTGAAATTTTGCACTGAACAAATCAAAACATTTGCACTATTAACAAAGATCTTGTACCACTCTTAGAAATTATTTGAAATCACACATATTTGTGACCTTAGAGCTGTCTAATAAATCAGCCTCCCACTGTCTCTTGTCATCTCTCCCCTCTTCCTTAACACTATTTAAGGTGACAAGAAGACAAGCTGAAGGCTCCTGGTTTGCTGACCATGCATTCAGTCATAAGTGTGTTGCTGAAATCCAGCTTTATCAAGTTACAAGTAACAAGTAATTACCATGCAGCACATCACCTGGAGTGCCATTATGCAAATTTGCATATGGCTCAGCTGCACAGTTTAGACAAATATTTATCATCGTCCTAAAGCCTGCCTTGCAAAGAGAAAATAGGCCAAGTGGTATTTTGTCATTGCACATTCCTCATTTAAACTAGAAATGAACCAGGCTGTGCTTATCTTTGACACCAAAACTCTCTGGAGGAAGTACCTTCTTATTAGTCTTTCATGGAGGAAGGAAGTTTTAAGGAACCTTTGATTAACCTTAAGAAGAGACAATTCAGAGAAAACACGAAAACTGTCTTCAAAGATGTGAAATGCTGTCCTGTGGAAGAGGGAACAAACTTGATCTCTATTGTTCTGAAAGGCCATGTTGGAACATGTGTGTTGAAATTCCCAATCTAAGGTGGAATTTTTTTTAAAGGGGGCTATTTTTGGAAAGTTGGGCTTTGCTGTTGTTGTTTGTGTGTATGAGGTTTATGTACATTAAATTTGTGGACTTTTTTTTAACCAAATGAGTCAGACATTCAAATTAGTATGTTGCTTTCAAAATTATTGTCCTGGAAGGTTATAAACTTATTCCAGAGAGGCTGCCCTTGACCAGGACAGCTTTAGAACACCCTTGTGAGAAGAGCCTTTACAGCCTGTGGACCATTTTCTCCTGAAATGCCTCTGCAATGGCAAATCTATAATATCTGATTCTTGGATAGGTCAAAAGGTATCCAGACCCATACCTCTCTCATGAATAACGTGATTAATAGAGGTAGATGGTACTTTTGAGAGACCAAAAATTCAAAATTGAAATGACAGTGTTACTATAAATCTTGAGATGGAGCCACTTAAGAGGTTTCTAAAAGCAGTTCTTGCTGAGAGGCCCCCAATGTCCTCCTCCACCCTGGTAACAAACTCAGAGAATGGAGGGTGATCCAAGGAGGAAAAAAAGGTTCGGTGTGTTCTTCACTCATGACTCAGACAAAAAATAGAATGAAGAACATGGCATCGTGTGCCAGCAGTGCCGTATGAGCTCCCAGGGATAGAAAGAGGTAGAATGTGATAGCCGGATCTGGGTTCAAACCATGGCTCTGGTACCACTTGCTGGATCACAGGGACACATAATGTAAACTTTCTGAGTCTCGGTTTCTTAACCTGTAAAAATAGAATAATGATAAATAACTCAAAGGATTGTTTAGATATTATATTATATTTACAATTTATATAATATGTAAATAAGTATGTAATACAGTGCTAGGTATATATAATATTAAGCTCTCAACACATTGTAGCTGATATTAGTATTATTACCATTGTTAATGTTATTGTTGTTATTTTCATTTTGAATCACCCTTCTCACTGCACTTCCTCACCTCATCCATTTCACTTTCCCTAATTTTAAAATTAGTTTGCATAAAATTCATTTTAATTGCCCTACCGATTTCTAGCCCCCTATAATCCTCTTTAAGGGACTTTGTCAAATTATGTGTGACAGCATTTTCATACACAATATGAAGATTAGAAAACAAAGCTGCTTTTAAACGAGTTTTATCACCCAATTATACACAGACTACATTGAGTTGTCAGTGCTATCACAGTATACAAGCTAATAAAAATCTACAGAAAAATTTTTAAAAGACTTGGGACAGGTTGTTGAGTTTGCTGTGAACATAAGACCAAGAGCGTGGACACTGGAGCAGACTCCCTGGGACAAAACTCTCTTGTTAGTTCTCTAATATTGGGCAAGTTGCTTAACCTCTGTGTGCCTCAGTTTTCTGATCTTCAAATTGGGTACAATAATAGGACCTACCTTACAGGTTTGGTGTGAGGATTAGATGAGTAAAAGGTACTTAGAATAGTACTTGGCAGATAGTGCGAACTTCAGTGGTAGCTATGATTAATTACTATTGCTAGTGGTTCATTGTAGTAGAGACATAGGGTTCAAAATTGTGGAAGAAAAGGAATAGTCAGAATAATGGATGACAGATATAATTTCACAGAAAACAGGTCTCATTGTGGTATCTAAATTAGCTCTTTAAAGTTCTCTGTTCTTGATTAACTGCGAATACAATCCAAAGAGACTGGCAGGCATGCTAGAGAGGGTTAAGGCTGCCAGCTGATGTAGACCCTCAGACTCTATAGCCAAGTCCAACATGCACCGCCTTTGAAGTCACTTTTCAGTATTCATTACACATCATATTAAATATTTTTCCCAAGTTATATTTTTATATCTAATATATAGAAATTAAGTACATGGTTTAGCAATATAAAAAATTGTTGATATGTGAGTATGGAAAAGAACAATGTCACACATTTATGAAAAGGGAGAAAATGATGAATGGATGAAGAGTCCCACATCCTAGGTTTAAGCCCCAGGTTTACAAGAAATTTGCTAAGTGACCTTGACCTGGTTGTCTCCTGGGTCTCAGTTGCCCAAGCTGTTGAAAGAAAAAAGTAGATAGGTCAGGGTTTCCCAAATTTTAGCCATCCATATCTATGTACATATTCACCCCATACAATAATATCCTTGATATCATGGTTTCTTGCACTATTTAAAAATTTTTAATGCATATTAAAATAAATATTCACCTATTTATCATTTTTAAAATTAACAAATAGTTCTTCCTTGTACAATCTAGAATCATACCGTATACTCTATGGGAAACATTAGAATAGATGATCATTGAGGTCCTTTAAAATTTGCAGACTCAGTGATGCTATTTCTGAAAAACAAAAAGGAAAGAAAGAAAGGATAGTATGGAGATGAACATCCTTCAGCTGTGCAATGTCAGCATGATTTTTTTCATTTTCAGTTAGAGGAGCCAGAACCAAGCAGGTTGTTATCTTCCAATATGGAAGGTTCCATCCAATCTGAAAGTCAATGCTTTGACCAGACTATAATAGATACTATTAGATACAGCAAGGAGATTGAAAATCCAAAGTATAACACTGCTAAGAGAACTGAGTCATGCCCATCAGTCCAAAGGAAGGGCAAGATAGCATGACTCAACCTCCATCTGGAAAAGAGTCAAGACATGTGTTATGGAAAAGGGTAGGAGTTTCCACAGTAAGAAGCAAGGAGGAGGTAATGTGAGGGCAAGGGGAAAACAAAATGTTTGTTCCTTTGCATTCGCTCACTTACTTTTTCTCAATTGTCATCTTTGTCACATAAAATTTACTGTCTCAACTGAATCAGAACATCCTAGTAGTTTGTTAATGGCCTTCATAAATCAGGTAAATTAGTTATTTTTTTCTTACCAGTTTTCTTCTTCAATGGTTTTATGATCAATTTACGTTGCCTCTCATCCAAGGGAGAAAGTAGGGGCCCTGCCTTCTCCGTGCAAAGGAGAGGAAGCCAAAGGACTCACCTCACCCAGCAGCCGCTTCTGTCTTTCCTCAGACTCAAGGTTACCTCTGTCCAGGCTGAGAACCATCCGCAGCACCACAGCAGCCACAGAAAGAATTGAGTCTTCCCTCTGAGAGCTGAGTCTTCAGCTGTCTTCTTGTGTGACATGCAAAGCTCAGCCCTTTGGGAGTTATCATTATTGTCGTATGAAAAGTAGGCAAGAAGGAAGGACTCTTTGCTGTTCTATCTGCCTGGTTTAATGCAGGGGCCTCAGGCTGTCAGCTTCCTCACAGCCCATGTCCCTAAGCATTGTTGAGGAGCACCCTAGGATCCCCACGAGTTATTAGAGCTTTTAGAACACTTACATTGTTTATGGCAAGGAAAACATGGTGAAAAGTGTCAACCTCTACACCAGTGTCATAGAAAATGCAGGGAAAATCTAAACCCACAGCTGCACCCTAAGAAAGAAGATTCCATAGTTTTATTCTTTCTACTCAGCTTCCTCTTCATCCACTGCAGTGATGGATTATTCTTCCCCCACTAGAGAATCGCTCTTATTCTTGAACGTAAAATTTGCTCACCCTAACTTGTGGATTATCAGTTTGAAAGATGCTGTGAAGACTTGTGAGGGTATTTTCCTGATGGTTTTCTTTTCTAAAATTAGTCACCCCAAATCCTCAGAGATTATATGTAAAGGGATAATATGCATATCTTAGACTTCCAAGGGACTCCAAGTATTTTCCCTATGTGGAGGTTCCCAACATTTTTGTGAGAGATACATTTTAGTTTCCCAAAACTTGATGTATCCATGTGAGTGTACACTCCAAAGTGCACATTGATGGTGTTGTACATCCCAGAGGGGCCATGGTGATCTATCCAAGTCACTTCTATCTGCCTCCCTATCCTCCAGAAACATTCATTAGTTCCCAGGGAGGAAAATTAATCTGCTTGTGGATTCCTGTCATAGTTCACTCATTAGTTACCGTTAGAGGGCAGTTGATGCCTTTGTTTGGTAAGTGGGGAAACCGAGTCACAGAGCAAGGAGAGAGAAGCCTTCCCAAAACTCAAACTTCACCCAGACGTTGCTTCTTGCTCTTTGTAAGCTTCTGTCCTAGCACTCACCATACCATGAGTACCATTAAATTGTCATTAGGGTTTAAGTGGACACATCAAATTGCGTGTAATTCAAGAAACAAAAGGCTTCAACTAGGGAGAGAATAACATAATAAAGATAACTTAATTGCTGTAACTACCATTTCCCAACTAGGCCTTGCTGTTCCAATATTTTCCATATGCTATTCATGCTGTCTAAAATATCTTTCTTCCCCACTCCCTTTGCTTGTCAAACTCCCACTCATCCTTCAGGACCCAATTCAAGTGTTACTTTTCTCAGTGAAGCTTCTATTGGCTTGCACCTGTGCTTCCACTGCCTTTCAACAGTATATAGCTACCATAGCAGTTATGACACTGCATTATAATTGCCTGTTGATATGTGTGAGAACCCCATAATACTGAGAATGTTCAAATTTTGTCATCACTAGAGGCACACAGCAGACCCAAGCCCCTATTGAGAAATGTAATTCCACACTGACAAGCATTTCAACTCATAGTAATCTAGCTGGCATAGGAAGCAGATTGTGCAAACATGCACAATTAGAAAACCAAATTGTACACCACTTGGGATTTGTAAAGAGATGCATTGTCAATCACTGCCCTTCTTCTCAAACGAGATGGTAATAAATACATCCACAGCCCAGAAGTGCTGGGGGAATTTATTGCAGAATGTACAATTGATATTAATTAGGAAAGGATGTAGTGTGCAGGGATTTTATACCTGAAATCATTCTGGAGGCCACTTGCACCCCTTTTCCGGGAACACCTCTACATTGCTTTGATAACTGAACACAAACAGCAGGTTCCATTTCCCACTTGTGAATACTAATGAGTCACATTATTATTTTCAAATCACTGCACAGAGTTATTTGCAGGGCCTATTTTTTCCTAGCCTGTGATTTGGCAGGCATGAACCTGCAGCTTTAGGAAAGAGCAGGCTACCTTTACAAAAGTGTTGCCTTGTGTGAAATCACAGAAGTAGGTGAACAACATTCCAGAAAAAGGTATGAAGGATTTATGTGCCTTCAGAGAAGCAATGCAATGTGACTTGCGGTAACAAGCCTAAGTTGTGAGCAGGCATGATCAATGTTGCCCCTGATGGATGACTGCCCTGTGAGACCTTTAAGAAACACAGCAGGACCATGAGAAACACCATAGAGGCAGAGCACCAAAGTGAAAGATGTAGCTTTCCCCCTCAGGCTATCAGCATTAGGTCCTGCTGTGCTAATGTTCAGGCCATAAAACCCAGGCTCTACCCACTGCGGGGAGGGTGGTTTTCAGCAGTCATCACTCATACACAGGTAATTACCTTTCCTCTCATTGTCCTGCTGCTTCTGCAGAAGCTCAGGGTGGCGGCAGGTCACACGCTTCCCATTGTGATGTACTGTGTTGTCCACTGTCACTCCTCTGCACTGCCAAAGGCCACCTTTACTGTTCCAGATGAAAGATCTCTCTATAATCATGGAAATAGGTGAAGCGATATAATCATTAGCTGGCCCATAATCTTAGACAAATAAGCTTGATGACATGCATAATCACAAAAACTGTGGGCTCTTTTAGTTCATAATGTAAGAAGCTATCCTGCTATGTTTCTTTGAAAGTCATTTAAGATAATTTTAAAATAGTTATCAAAAACAAGTAGGCTGCCTTTTGGAGACTACTGTGAATACAGCATGTTATGGTGGAAAGAATTTAGAGTCAACCACCCCACCTCAGCCCCTCATTAAACCCATGACTTTTGATCAAGTTATTGATGACTTAGTCCCTGCTTTTCTCATCTGAATACAGAGGTATTAATATCTATTTCCTAGGGCTGTTGTGAAGGTAGTGTATGTTAATATAAAGTTTTGGGCACAAAGTTGGCACATAATAAATAGTAGCTTTTAACTTTATCAGTAGCAATGGGATTACCTCCTACTTCTTTCCCCAAATTTATGCCTACATCTAGCAAACCATGTCCTCTTATACCTCATTTATATCTAATTGTATTTGTAAAAGTAGTTCTTTTTTTTTTGAGACAGAGTCTCACTCTGTTGCCATGGGTAGAGTGCAGTGGCATCATTGTATCTCACTGCAACCTAAACTCCTGGGTTCAAACGATCCTCCTGCCTCAGCCTCCTGAGTAGCTGGGACTACATGTGTGTGTCATGATGCGCCTGGCTAATTCTTCTATTTTTAGTAGAGACGGGGTCTCGCTCTAGCTCAGGCTGGGCTCAAACTCCTGAGCTCAAGCAATCCTCCCGCCTGGCCTCCCAGAGTGCTAGGATTAGTGGTGGCATAATCCACTGCTCCCAGCCTGTAAAAGTAGTTCAGAGAATTGTCCCAGCCTTAGCTTTTAGTCAAATGTTTATAAGAATACCAAATTTTATAATCTTTGAATTTTCAACATTAAGGTATCATCCTACTTTCCTCACAAATTACATGGTAAAAATATAACCCATAGACTGTAAGGTGGAAGGGGGAAAGATAGACTTCCCCAACAGATCACTAGAAGACATCAAGAAGTTTTGCTAGTGCCATCAACCAGAGACCCAAGTTAGGGAGTTGGAGTAAAAACTATACTGGAAAAGTTCTTGGACTTTTCTTATATTATGATATAAGCAACATAACAGAAACATTATGTAGCCCCACTACATGCCAGGCACCATTCTAGGCACTGGGGATAAAGTAATTAACAGAATCAAGTTCCTGCCCTTATAGATCTTATTTTCTAGTTGAGGGAAAGAGACAAAAAGAAACACACACAGTAGATGTGTGACGATCAGTGCTACAGAGAAGTAAAGTAGTAAAATGGGGCAGGGGGTTTCAGCTCTGGGGGAGGGGTGTTGCCATTTTAAAATGACCATTGAAATGGTCAGGGAAAGCCTCACTAAAGGGTGATAATTGAGCAGAGACCTAAAGGGAGTAAGGAATGAGCCCTGTGGATATCTGGTGGGAGAGGGTGTCAGGCACAGAAAATAGCACATGCTTTTTGGAAAATGTTGAACAGAAGAATACCATGATATACATGCATTTTAAAAAATCCCTCTGGAGGCTATATTGAGGGTAGATTTTATGTCAAGGCAAGAAACTAGGAGACCAGTGAAGAAGCTAATCCAGAAGAAAAGGGATGGTGTCATGGCCCAGGGTGCTAGTGGGAAAGGTGGTAAGAAATACAGAAGTCTGGATATATTTTGAAGGAGAACCACAACGATATCCTAATGGATTGGGTGTGGGTGTGAGAAAGTCATGGATAGTGACAATGTATTAGGGCTTGTGTATCTGAAAGAGTGCAGGTGTCATTTACTAAGTTGAGGATGACTGAGAAAGGAGTAGATTTTGGGGGAATATAAACAGTTGCATTTTAGACATTTAAATTTGAGAGGCATGTTGGACATCTAAGAGGGGTTGTTAAGTAGGCAGTGGGTATTCAAGTCCAGAGCCCAGGGGAAAGGTCTGGGATTGCAGATATAGATTTGGGGGTCATTAATTTATAGATAATATTTAAACCCATGGTACCGAATGAGATCACCTAAGGAATGAATAGAGAATGGCAAAAGAAGAGGTTTGATGACTTAAACTTTGCTAAGCAGCCAAAGCAGAATGAAAAAGAAGTATAATATAATTAGAATCTCCCTAAATCCTATGTGGTATGAAAGGGTCCAGAATTTCTGCATGCTGTGGGGCAGACATGAAGAGTAGGTGATGATACTGACCAGTGAACCTGTAAGGGGAAGTGACTACACTGGGAACAAAGTGGTCCCCAGGTGAGAGGTACAGTCAGGTACCAGGGAGACACTCAGTCCAAGCAAGGACCAAGGTGGGGGGACTGAATGCTTAGGCTCTGACTCCACCAGGATCTGACAGAACCAAGAAAGAAAATCTCTCAACTTCATAAACCTATACCTAACCATCAGACACCAGAAAGATACCCACTGACCACAGGAAAAGTGTCATTGGCTGGGTCTAGAGGAGCCAAGAAGATGCTACAAGGACATAGGCACATGGCTGTGGGGCTGCTCCTCTTTCCTGCCACCATGAGGTCACACAAGCCTCCTCCCCCAGTTTCTCAGATTGATATTGGAGAGAATCAGAGATGGGAGAAGCATAAAAACAAAGACTTAACCAGAAGAGACTGATTTATATATCAGATACTATTTAAATAATAGGATTCAAATGGGTTTACTGAATTGGACTGAATTTAGTATCCTCTCCCGTCCGCTACCCAATAAGGAGGGGGATTCTTAAGATAATTAGGTGAATTATGAAAAACACAGAAGCTGTGCTTTCTTTGCATATTTGAATGTGGTATGTAAATTTACAATCTAAGAAATTTATAAAAGCATCTTGTCAACTGTGAAGTATTTAGTCTGAGAAGCATAGGAGTGTGGGAGTACCTAGGGAAGCCCCAGAAGTGTCAGTAAGTTGGAACCCAGAATACAACATATTCAAAAGTTACTAAGAGATAGTGATAGGTAAAACTACCAACATGTAAATTAGACTTCAGTGCCTGGGAAGATAATGGAACTAAAGAGGAAAGAGTAAATACCTTGGGAAATTAGTAGAGTCACATCAAATATTATAAATTAATTATATGATGTGCTCAGGGCTATTCTTTAAGAAGCAAGAGCTAATTTACAGGCATCTCTTCAATTCAATGAGGCTTTATGGATTACCTGGACACTGTGGGACAAGTCTCCCAGCATTCCCAAATGGTATTAGAGAAGAGATATGCCAAATGTACAATATCTTCCAGATTTACTAATGGAGCCACAGGTCAAAGGGCAGTAGAGGTATAGTGGTCAGTCTCTTCCTGTTAGCTTTGCTTCTTTATGTGTGTTGTTCCTGAGGGCACTCCCCAGTGACCCACCTGAACACAAATCTCCATCTCAGAGTCTGTTTCCTGGGGAATTCAACCATGGTAGGTGGAGGATGATCTTTTGACTTTAAAAGACATAGCCAGTTTTTCCTCCCCCCACCTCATCTTCCATCTCCTAGATTCTATGTGGGAGTGGACTCCCTCTTGGACAATAAAAGTTTTCTACTCTGTGCTTAATCTTTGGTCTCTGTGATGATTAATTTTATGTGTCAATTTGGCAGGGCTAAGGCACATCCAGACAGCTGGTAGAACATTTTTGGGTGTGTCTGTGAGGGTGTTTCTGGAAGAGATTATCACTTAAATTAGTAGACTAAGTAAAGAAGATCCACTCTCACCAATGTAGGTGAGCATCGTCCAATCCTTTGAGGGCCCAGAAAGAACAAAAAGGCAGAGGAAGGGCAAATTTTCTTCTTGAGCTGGGCTATTTATCTTCTCCTTGCCCTCAGACATCAGAGCTCCTGGCTCTCGGTCCTTCAGACTCCAGGTCCTTCAGACTTACACCGGCCCTCTGCCCAGGTTCTCAGGCCTCAGCCTCCACCTGGGACTCACATCAACATTATTCCCAGTTCTTCATGTGTGGTCTCAGACTGAATTACACCACCAGCGTTCTGGTTCTCCAGCTTGTAAATGGCGTACAGTGGGACTCCTCGGCCTCCATAATTGCATGAGCCGATACTCATAATAAATTGCCTCTTACATATCTCTATATATCCTATTGGTTCTGTTTCTCTGGAGAACCCTGGTTAATACAGTCCCTTAATCTTTATTGTGCTTTCCAAATGCTCCAGGGAGATAGAGTAAAGAAGCTAACCTAACCAGTTTACTATCTCCAGTTGCTTTTATTTCTGCAACTTTCACGTGGTGTCGCTGATAAAGCCCAAACATGAACCTTTAGTAATTCCACACCTGTCCATTGCTGGAATTCAGGCTCTTGGTGGCTCTCCCCACTTCCCCACTTTAGCTTTTAGTTTACATTTGCATGTTCAGATCCCATTTCTCAAAGGTAGCTGCTGTGCCAGGATGGCTGGGCCTGAAGGGCTCTTAGGTACAGTCACCAGCTGCCAAAACAAAGCCTCCGGTGATCGCAATTTCAGCCAAGACATTACAGCCAAGTCTGGCCCCACCCACCTCTTAGGCCCTCTTTTTTGTTTGCCTTTGAATCTCATCAGGAGTGTCTAAACTTAACAGAAAGTTTCTTTTAACATTAAATTTCAAACATTTCCAAAGTAAAGAATTTGGAGGTCTTAAATGCATTTCTCAGGAGACTTCCAGGAATTTTGCCTATTCCCTACCCAAGAATTTAGAAAAAGTATCAGAAAGACAATCTAAGAGGGCCCTGCTTTTGACTCTAGAAACAGTACCCAAAAGGTGAGTCTGGCAACTTTTGAATGGAAACTTCTTTATTTAAAAACAATTGTAAAGTTCACCCAAACCAAGCAGCCCATTATATCACTAAAGACTGAACTTTGCCTAATAACCAAAGCTTTAAATGCCGACTAATAAATCTATTAGCTGATCCACTGCTTATACTTAATTTCAATTTTTAATTTAAGTCATGCTCTAAGTCTTCTTGGGGAGTTCCCTGTAGAAATGTGGGCTAAACTTTTTTCCTCTGGTGAAAAATTAAAGGTTTACAGAATATAAACACAATTTAACTGAGTAATAGACTCTAATGGCCTAAAATAAACTCATAATCTCTTCTGCTAACAAACAATTAAAGCTTGTTTGTTTGACTTGTACACAACAGTTAGTTCAATGTGTTTATTATTGTTCCCTGCAGTGGATATTAACCTATCCTTGCACTTTGCGTGAGTTTTCCATTTTAAATCACTAAATAAAAACATTAAGAATGATAAATAAATAGGGAAGGAGACAAGATATGGTAAGAGATTGTTTTTGTTGTGATTTCTCTTTGGAGGCAGGAGTCTGAATTCCATCTCCCACCCCAATGCCACAGATTGGAACCTATCTTGCCTTCTCCATCTTGGTCCATAGCACCATTTATCCCAAGCAAGAGATTTAGCTATTACTCTAGCAATCTCTCCGCAAATCAAATCTTCCACCACGCCCTATATATGCCACATCCTATAGACGTCTTCATCCCTTCCTTCCTCTCAACCCCTACTTCTACTTCAGGCCTGCAGGCCCTCCCTCTTCCTTAGTCTCTTAGATTCTTGCCATTATTTTTAAACTGGCCTCTGAGCTTCTAATCTAATCTGCCTCCATCTTTCCCCTACATTGCTATTAAACTGGTCTTTCTAAAATGCAAATTTGATGAATTTTATCAAATTGCTTCTTCCCTTCCCTCTGTATCATTTTTCACCAGCTTCACACTGGCCAGAACAAAATCCGAAATCCTTACTCTTAATTGTCCTCTTCTGATACCACCTCTCTGGTCTCATCTCTTCTAGCTCCACTGAACTCCTTAACGTTCTCTAACTACTCTGTCCTGTCTCTTCCCCTGTGCCCTGGTCACACCTCAACCTCTGCTTGAAATGTTGTTCCTCGGTTGAATGCCTGAAGACTCAGTTTCAGTGCTATCTCCTTCATAACATACCCCATCTTTAACCTCTCAGGGCAAACACCTTCCTTCTGCATATTACCAAAGTACCCTGTTATATTCCTTCAGTTGCATTAGTTGCATTACACAGCAATTAGCTAGTTGTACTGTCTTTGTCTTTAGGTTCTGACATCCTTAAAGATCAGAGTGCCTGGTTCTCAGTCCTTCAGACTTCAGGACTTACACCAACCCCCACCTCAGGTTCTCAGGCCTCAGCTGGGACTTACATCATCATTGACTTTCCAGTTCTCAGCCTGTGGACTCAGACTGAATTACACCACCAGCGTTCCTGGTTCTCCAGCTTGCAAATGGCGTACAGTGGGACTCCTCAGCCTCCATAATTGCATGAGCCAATATTCATAATAAATTTCTCTCTTAAGGATAGGGGCAAAGTTTTGGTCTTTGATCCCCAGTTCTTAGATAGAGCCTAGTATTTAATAATTCCTTAGTAAAAATTTCTAGAATAAATGAATGAACAAATGCATCAAGAATACAATGAGGAGATGTCTAGGTTTACATTACTCATTGCCATCCAATATATTGCGATTTCATTCGGCAGAGAACTTAGCACAATAGCGAAAAAAAGGTGTTGCTATAAAAATCTTTACCATGAATGGGTACACATACCCATTCTTGAAGGCACACTCACACACATCTACAAATAGACTCTCAACTGGGAAAAATAAATTAAATAGACTATCAACATATGACAGGAGCATATCAGTTAGAAACTTAATTTGTCTGCTAGTTCCAAGTACTCCAGTGGCATAAGCAAGTAAAGGTTTACTCTCCTAAAGAAACAGTTTGAAGGTAGACTCTCCAGGGCTAATAGTCCAGGTCTAGTGTAGCAGTTCTAACAAGTCATCAGGGACCTCAGCTTTTTCTATTTTTCTGCTTCATCATGCATAGTTTCCAGCCTCCACTTCATCTCATGGAATACGCTAGTGGCTAGAGCACCGTGCATTACATCTACATTCTAAGCAGCAAGGAGAAGAAAGGGTAGAAGAGGGTTTGCCTCCTCCTTAGAAAGGCATCTTCCCAAATATCCCACTCAACCTTTACACTTATATCTCATTAGCCAGAATATAATAACATAACCATATTTAGCCAGAAGGAAAGACAGAAAATATAGTATGTCCTTCAGGCACATTGCCCTGAATATCTGTTTTGTATCAATTTTAGTAGTAAATATATATTATTATGCTTCATTGTGTTCTTGTCTTACCCATTAAATGCTCACAACAACCTTACGAGATAGTTATATGATTATCCCCACTTTTGTAGATGAAGAAACTTAGGCATCGGACACAAAAGATGAAGTTATTTCCCCAAAGCCACACAGCTGATAAATGTTAGAAATTTGGATATAGGGATGTACCTAGGAAAGGCATTTAAGAAATGTTCATTAGTTCTTTGGCTAAAGGGATCTTTATTTCTTATTTAAAGACTGCGTTTTTTTGTTGAACAAATATTACTGGACATTTATTATTTTCCAAGATTATGTGTTAAGTGCTGGGGAATATATCAGTGAACAAGAGAGATAAGGTCCCTGCTCACGTACGGTTTATATTTCAAGAGGAGACAACAAAGAAGAAACAAATAAACACATAAAGAAATTATGGATTGTGAACAGTGCTATAAATAAGTAATCAAGATGATTTGGTATGAAGTGTAACAGTCAGGATAAGCTAGGAGGTTATGCTATAGTAATAAACAACCCATCCCTCTGCCCCCTCAAAAAGAAGGTTTATTTCCCACTCATGTTACTTGGGCATTGTGGGTTAGCATGGAAGCTCTGCTCATGTGGTCACCCAGCAACAGGCTGAAAGAGACTATCTCCAAACTCCACAATGACTTCAGCAAGAGAAAAGAGTGTAACAGATCTCATAATGGCAGTTAAATACTTCCACCCGGAAGCAATACATCAACAAATATCATGTCTGTTCAACCTTTACGTTAGTCAGCCACAGGTTGAGGGGATCACGTTCCAGGCGTAGGAAACAAGAGTAGAATAGGCTGGTCTGATGGACAGACAGAAATGCATCCCCTGTCCTGCAGCTGCAGAGTCCCCTTCTTGGGCATCCTTCTAAATTCACTGATGATACTCTTCATCCCTGGATTGGATCTGCTGATTAGGGTTTTATCTGGGATTTTTTTCTATAAACACAGAAAGAATTTCACCCAGTCTGTACTCCCTTCTTTACCATGAGGGCTTGTGATTATAGTCTATGAATTTGTCCAATAATATCTCTATAGTCTTGGCACTGCTGCTTATTTTCTCTCCCTAAATCTAACCATGAGAATCTCGAAGAAACAATTCATCATTCTGTCATTCTGCCAACTGCTTTTACTGAAACATAGGATGGAGAAGGTCCATAGTCACAGTGACTGTAGTGGTTTCCTAAAGCTGCAATGTCAATAAAGTTTGTTGTGTATAACCTTCATCAGACTCATTACTCCATTCTGAAGAATATTTTATAATCACCACTCAAAATTTTCATTGGCAGGATGTGTCTCTGTTCCTATGCTTTCTTTTGATTCAGTAAGAGGGAAATGATTATCTCATTTCTTGTGGGGCATAATTGGTCTATATCAATGATTTCACTAAATGGTTTCGCTATCTGGTAGAATGTTGTGTCTTTTTGGGAAACTGTGACAAAGTTTATGGAGCCATTCATCTTCTTTTGGTGCCTTTCCGCTCTTTGAGTCTCTAATGGTTTCCATTATTTCTTCCCTAGTGATATACCCCTGTAATTTTTCTTTATTGCTCTGTGGTTACTGGCGCATTGCTGTTTTTGTAAAGAAATTGTGAAACCTGCTATCCCCTACAGGTTTTTGTTCTGATTTATAATCATTTTTATGAAATGTTACTAAAGTAGAATTAACTTAAAATTGGCTAATTTGAAGCATTCCCAGGCCCACCTTCTGAAACTGGAATTGGAGCCAAATATTTCATTTAAACAAATAGAAACAAAGACAACAATAATTTTCATATTCCATTAATGAAATGCCAATGGATTAATTTTATCCTAAAAAGAATTATTTTGGCATTCAGTATTTGCAGTGTGACTCACTTTAGCTGATATTCCTGGCTCATTGAAAAGGTTCAGCCTGAATGAAATACATGTCGCATGAAACCCTGCTATTTGCCCACCCAATAGTTATTCTTCTTTTCTTACAAAACCCAATTACACTCTAGTGGGCAATGTGTCCATCTCCAAACTACATTTCCCAGCTTCCTTTGTGCTAGAAGAGCCATGTGACCTGGTTTTGTCCAATGGGAAGTAGGTGGAAGTCACTGGACAGGACTTCTGGGAAACCCACGTAAAGAAGTAGGCTGACCTAGATGGCTTGCATATTTGCCCTTGATCTTCCCCTTCTTCCGTCATGGATTGCAAACATGATGATAATTATAGAGAAACTGTTTTGTGTCCTTGAAATTATATAAGATACTGAGTTTGCTTAAAAGCAAAGACAGGATGAGGCTGGCCCCCGATGACATCATGGAGCTGCCATACCAATGCTGGACTTCTGGGGTTCTCATTATATGAGATAAACAAAACAACTACTTTATTTCAGCTGCTGTTTTCCAAGTTTATGTTACTCAGTATCTAAAGATCAATTTGAGGAGAATTGCCGTCTTAACAATATTGAATCTTCTAATCCATAAACACAGAATATCTCTTTGTTTATTTAGATCTTCTTTAATTTCCATAAGCAATGTTTTATAGTTTGCAGTGTACATGCCTTGCACTTATATTTGTTAAATCCACTTCTAAGTATTTCATTCTTTTTGATGCTATAATGAATGGAATTGTTTCTTAATTTCAATTTTGGATTGCTCATCAATAGGCTATAGAAATACAAGTGATTCAGGTATATTGTTCTATTAATATGCAGTATTACATTATTTGATTTTTAGATGTTAAACTAATTTTGGTGAACAGAATCTTAATATGGTGTCAATAATCCCCACAACCTGATGTTCAGCATGATCACAATTGTATCCTTGTTTGATTCTTTCCCCTTAAGTATGGTCAGAACCTGAGACTTGCTTCTGATAAATAGAACACAGCAAATATGACACAAGGTATGACATTACATGATTATAGTATATAAGATTATAATGCTTGTCTTGCTGGAGTCTTTCTATCCCTTCCTGGTTTTGAAGAAGCAAATGCCCACATTGAGGAACCCCATATGGCAAGTAAATGCAGGCAACCTCCAGCTGAGCCAACAATCAGTAACTGAAGCCCTCAGCCCTACAACCATAAGAAACTGCCAAAAACTTGAGTGAGTTTATAGGAAGATCTATCCTCAGTTGAGCCTCAGGTGAAACTGAAGCCCCAAATAACATCTTGATTGCAGCCTTATGGGATACTAAGCCAAAGACCTAAGTAAGCTATGCCTTGACTCCTGACCTACAAAATCTGTGAGATACTAAATGTATGTTGTTTCAAGCTGCTAAATTTGTGGTAATATTATTATACAGCATTGGATAACTAATATATCAATCTTGCATTCTTGGAATAAATCCCACATCATCATGGAATATAATCTTTTAAATACATTTCTGGATGCAATTTGGTAGTATTTTGTTGAATATTTTTTGTGTCTATATTAAGCAGTAATATTGGTCTATAGTTTTCTTGTGATATCTTGTTTGGCTTTGTTATCAGGGTAATACTGACCTCAGAGCATGAATTGGGAAGTTTTTCTTCTATTTTCTAGAAGAGTTTGTGAAGCAGTGGTATGACATATTCTTTAAGTGTTTGGTGTAATTCCCCAGTGAAATACCATCTAAGCCTGATCTAATCTTTGTGGAAAGATTTGTGATGACTAAATAAATTTCTTCTCTTGTTAGTATAAAGAAATTGGTGCTTTGGGATTTTCTACTTTTTATTAAGACAGTTTCAATAATTTGTTCTTTCTAGGAATTTGTTTCATTTAAGTTATCAAATTTATTGGCATATAGTTTTTTCTAGTATTCCTTTATAAAGTTTTAACATCTGTGAGCTCAGTAATGATGCTCCCACTTTCATTTCTGATTGTGGTTACTGTGTATTCCATTTTTTCTTGGGCAGTCTAGCTAAAGATTTGTCAATTTTGTAAATATTTTCAGAGAGCTAACTTGTCCTTTCATTGTTTTTTTCCATTGTTTTTCTGTTTCCTATTTCATTGATTTCTGCTCAACTCTATATTTTTTCCTTCCTCCTATATGCTTTGGGTTTTGTTTGCTCTTTTTTTTTCTCATTTCTTAAGATGGAAGCTAATGATATTGATTTGAGATTTTTCTTTTCTAACATAGGTCTTTAAAGCTATAAATTTCCATCTAATCCCTAATCACTGTTTTAGCTGCATCCCATAGAATGATATGTTGTGTTTTCATTTTAATTATGTTTCAAATATTTTATAATTCTCTTGTGGTTTCTCCTTTTACTGATGGATTATTTAGAAGTGTACTGTTTAATTTCCAAATATTCTTGATTTCACTTAGTGATCAACCAATGATTGGGCGAAGTTTGTGCCTAAGTACCTTGAGCCAGCAAATCTTATTATCCACCCTTCATTGGTGGATCTGTGTTTGGGTTGAAGAACACATTCAAAATTTAGGCAGTTTTCAAGTCTGCCCTGGATTTTATTTTTCCTGTGTTGAAGGCATCACATTTAGCTAGGGACACAGAGGTAGCTAGAGACCTCTCCTGGCTCTCTTGAGCACACATGCAGCCTTGTGCATGCTCTCAGACTTTCAGACCACCAGAAAGATATAGGAGCTTATAAAAGCCCAATTTTCCTGTTAAATTTTTGGCTGGTGTGTTAGTTTGTTGCTTGGCCTAAATGATATCACAAACTCAGGCTGGCTGCTGTGTCAAATGGTTCTAATTGCCACCAAAATTCTTATTATTTTCAACAATGCCCCTTGACATGGGTTTTCCCTAAGTAAAGTCAGTCCTATCCAGCTATGATGGCACCAGTCCTCATGGCCTACTCTTTCCTGTTAGGACTGCTGCACCATGGATCTGGGACAAAAAGGGTGCAGATAGCACCATCCCCAGGCCAAAATGCCACATATTACCACTGTTCTTATTGAGGTTTAGTGGTATTTCTTGAATAAAGGCTTATCAATTTCTTGCATGCCTTTGGTCAATATTCAGAGGCCTGAAATTGTTGTTCCTTCACTCCTTTATGGTAAGAGAATTTACAGAGCTCTTTCTTCAGCCATTCCAGAAGTTGTCTTTTACCTTTTCCCTCATATTTTTATTTTTAATTTTTAATTTTTAATTATTATGGGTACATAATAGTAGTATATATTTATGGAGTACATGTGATATTTCAATATAGGCATACAATGTGTAATAATCAAATCAGGGTGGCAGTTCTATTTTTAGTTTTTTGAGGAACCTGTGTAGTGTTCCCCATACTGCTTGCACTAATTTACATTCCCACCAACAGCATACAAGGGTTCCCCTTTCTCCACATCCTTGCTAGCATTCATTACTGCCTTTCTTTCAGATAAAAGCCATTTTAACTGGAGTGAGATAATATCTCATTGTAGTTTTGATTTGCATTTCTCTGATGACTAATGATGTTGAGCACTTTTTCATATACCTGTTGGCCATTTGTATGTCTTCTTTTGAGAAATGTCTATTCAGATATTTTGCCCATTTTTAATCAGATACTTGATTTAAAACCTAGAATAAATGGAGAAATTCCTAGACACATACAACCTAACAAGATTGAACCAGGAAGAAATCCAAAACCTGAATAGACCAATAGCAAGTAATGAGACAGAAGTAGTTATAAAAAATATCCCATCAAAGAAAATCCCAGGACCCAATGGCTTCACTGCTGAATTCTACCAAGCATTCAAAGAAGAATTAATACCAATCCTACTTGAATATTCCAAAAAATTGAGGAGGGAATACTCCCAAACTCATTCTATGAGGCCAGTATCGCCCTGATACCAAAACCAGACAAGACACAACAACAACAACAACAAAAACTATAGTCCAATAACTCTGATGAACATGGACACAAAAATCCTCAACAAAACACTAGCAAATCAAATTCAATAATACATTAAAAAGATTTTTCATCATGATTAAGTGGAATTCATCCCAGGGATGCAAGGATGGTTCAACATATGCAAATCAATCAATGTGATACATCATATCAACAGAACAAAGAACAAAAACCATATGATCATTTCAATTGATGCTGAAAAAGCCTTTGACAAAATTCAACATCCCTTCATGATAAAAACTCTCAAAAAACTGGATATAGAAGGAACATACCTCAACATTATAAAAGCCATATATGACAGACCCACAGCTAGTGTCATACTGAATGGGGAAAAACCGAAAGCCTTTCCTCTAAGATCTGGAACAAGACAAAGATGCTACTTTCACCACTGTTATTCAACATAGTACTGCAAGTTCTAGCTAAAGCAATCAGATGAGAGAAATAAATAAATGTCATCCAAATTGGAAAGGAAGAAACAAAATCATCCTTGATGCAGAGCATATGATTTTACATCTAGAGAAACCTAAAGACTCCACCAAAAAAATTATTAGAAATGATAAACAAATTCAGCAAAGTTGCAGGATACAAAATCAACATACAAAAATCAGTAGTATTTCTATATGTCAACAACAGAAAATCTGAAAAAGAAACCAAGAAAGTAATCCCATTTACAATAGCTAAAATAAAATAAAATACCAAGGAATAAATTTAACCAAAGAAGTGAAAGATCTCTCCAATAAAAATTATAAAACACTGATGAAAGAAATTGAAGAAGTCACAAAAAAAGGGAAAGATATTCCATGCTCATGGATTGGAAGAATCAATATTGTTAAAATGTCCATATTGCCCAAAGCAATCTATAGATTGAATGCAATCCCTATCAAAATACCAATGACATTCTTCACAGAAATAGAAACAATAATCCTAAAATTAAGACCCAGAATAGCCAAATCCATCCTGAGCAAAAAACAAAACTGGAAAGGGCAAGATGGCTGACTACAGACAAGAGTCACCAGATCATCTCAGAAAGAAGGAAAAGTTTTAGATGAAAAAATATAGCCCAAGTGTAATTCTGAGGGAAAAGTGCCAGAACCTACTGGAGATTCCATGGGAAGAAGTTGTGGAGCAGAACAAGGAGGGGAAAGATTTTGACACAGATCGACCCCTGAGGAATTCAGAGCCCCATGATAAGTGTAGGTGGGGGTGTTTGTTTTTCCTCCCCTCACACCTCTGGCAGTTTGCAAGCTCCGGAACTGTTGGAGAGCTTCTTTACCCTCAAGAGCCCAAAAGCTGCTGCCCCAGTGAACTGGGAGCTTCTTGAGAACAGGTCATCAGGCTGCCAGCCTCCTTGGGGTTGTTCCTCCTCACTACAGACCCATGCCAAGGTGGTGGGCACCATACTGCTATTGTACCTATTGTGTGCCTTTGTCCTGCCCAGGGAGCTTCAGCCCTTCAGTTTTCTTGTCACTGGGCCCCACACAAAAATTTCCCAACACCTGCCCAGACTGCAGTGGCCACAGGGGGCCAGTGGGTCCTGGGGAATCTGCATGATCACAGAGCTTGGACATGCAGAGCAGGCTGCCTTCAGGGCAGAGGAGAGTACAGCAAGCCAGGGGAGCCCCTCAGGGCAAAGGGAACCAGAGTGTCAGCTCTCCTCCATTCAGACTCTTCTCCTTCTTTCCCCTCCCTCACCCACAGCTGCCAATGCAGCTGTGGCAGTTCCTATGTGGGTTGGCATAGGTGCCTCAAGGGAAGATTGAGCCAGAGCTCTCAGGAGCAGCTGCTTCCCCTCTGTTAGCATGTCCACTACATTGAGGCCTCCACAGAAAGTGGGGCTCATGCCTTTACTCTTAAAGACTGGCAGCAGAACAAGGGGTGCCCAGACTGTGAACTCCCTACCTGTCCCTCTCCCCAATGCTGCCCACCTGGCTGCTCCAGCAGAGAAGAACATAACTGAAATGGAGGGACATTAAGCCTGCTTGAGCACTCCATAGACAACTCAGGACCAGCACACTTCTCCATGGCACAGTCAGGGATTAAACTTGGGGGATCAGAGGACAGGCATGCAGGCCAGATCCCGTAGCCCCAGGATTCTATTATGTTGCTCAGGGGCATGGAGAGGAGATCTATGAACTAATCCCAGAAGGTGAGGGAGCCCATGTGGGCAGAGAAGAAAGGAGAGTGTGGTGTGGGTCCAAGTCACAGCACACTCATGGAGCACCCCTCCCCCTGCACAGGAAAGATGTGCATATGGTCTGGGATGGGATCTTGGGCAGGGAAACACCCAGTCTGCATTATCATTGCTGGTGAGCTCGGCTAGTTTGGGCTGCTGCTTGTGGCCAGACACTGGAAGGAGATCTGTGGGGCAAGGTAAAAGGGAGAAGAGTGAAACCCACTCCCACCTGCCAGACTAAATCCTAAACTGCCCCTCCTCCATGAGCAGACTTTTTGGCTTGATAGGTCCAGTTCAGCCCCTCCCTGATGGCTTTCCCCAGCGGCCTGGGAGATGACCCTCAATCCTTGCTGAAATAGGTCTCATGCCTGCCTTTGTGGAGCCTGAACATAGGCTCAAGTGACCCAGCCCTGCCCAGCCTTACTCTCCCACCAGCCTCTGCTGTGGTGGAGCACAAGAAGGAGTGCCCTGGGACCTGCAGGGCCCCACTCATTGCCTCGGACATCCAAGTGCTTCTCCTAATCAATTAGAGCCAGTCACAAGTTCCACAAAACACCACTATAGCTGGCTCTCTCCTGCAAGTGCCACCTACTGGCAGGGAGGACAATTTGTTCAGCCCATTACATTTACTGATTCAGTCATATGGGGTTTAGCAGACTTCTACCCACAAGAACCACCTGCTGACTTAGAGATTAAACTGAGCATCATAATATAACTCACACTGTTAAGAAGACCACAGGGCTGGAGAAAGAGAAAGGATTTCAAAGACCTCCATCTTTCCTTGTCAACAAGAGACAGGGAATCTTCCCATGCACATAGTGTACCACCACTATAGCCTACAAATAACTAGCAATTGAGAAAACCACCACACTAATGCTATCTATAACAAAGGTATCCATCCAGAACCTAGACCCCCCACCAAAGTACCCACAAGCAAAGCCAAAGGTCCTTACCCAACATATGCTACAGGCACACCCTTAAGACTGAGGGGGGAAAAGCCCTATCTAAACAAAAGCAAATCCAAAAACAAGAAGCAACAGCTGCTCTAGGTGAGAAGGAATCAGTGCAAGAACTCCACAAGTATGAAAAATCAGAGTGAAAGGACTCTCCCCAAAGGATCATACCAGCTCTCTAGCAATGGATCCCAAACAAAATGAAAATACTGAAATGACAGATAAAGAATTCAAAATATGGATTGTAAGGAAGCTCAATGATATGTAAGAGAAAATGGGAAACCAACTCAAAGAAACCAGAAAAATGATTAAGGAAATTAATAAAAAATTTACTAAAGAGATACATATATTTAAAAAAAAAACAAATAGAACTTCTGGAACTGAAAATTCACTTAGGGAAATACAAAACACATTGGAAAGTTTTAAGAATAGACTATACCAAGCAGAATAAAGAATTTCAGAGCTTTAAGACAACTCTTTTGAATTAACTCAGTCATTCAAAAATAAAGAACAAGGAATCAAGAGGAATGAACAAAGTCTATGAGAAATATGGGATTATGTAAAACAGCCAAACATAAGAATCATCAGTAGCCCTGAAGGTAAAGTAGAAAGAGCAAAAGGCCTGGAAAATTTGTTTGAGGGAATAATTGAGGAAAACTTCTCTGGTCTTGCTGGTGATATAGACATCAAGATGCAAGAAGCTCAATGAAAACCTGGGATTCATTGCAAAAAGGGCATCACCAAGGCATATAGTCATCAGACAGGCCAATGTCAATGTGAAGGAGGAACTCCTATAAGCCGTGATGTGAAAACATCAAGTAACTTACAAAGGAAAACTCATAACACTGACAGCAGACTTCTCAACAGAAACCTCACAAACCAGAAAGGAATAGGATCCTATCTTTAGTCTCCTTAAACAGAATAACTGCCAGCCAGTTTTGGCTGCAAGAAGAACTTCATAAATGAAGGAGAAATAAAATCTTTCCCAGACAAGCAAACACTAAGGGAATTTGTCACCACTAAACCTACCCTACAAGAAATGCTTAAAAGTTCATTATACATGCAACAGAAAATCAATACCCACCAGTGTAAAAACAACCAAAAGTAAAAACTCACAGCTTTTATAAAACAGAAACACAGAGAAGAGAACAAAGCAATCAATAAGATGACCAGAACAATATCTTACATATCAATACTAACATTGAATGTGAATGGTCTTAATGCCCAGCCCCCTTAAAAGATATAGATGGGCTGAATGGATCAAAAAAACCACAATTCAAATGATATGCTGTCTCCAAGAAACCCATTTAACTCACAAAGGTTCTCATAGACCCAAAGTAAAGGGGTGGAAAAAAATATTCCATGCAAATGAAAAGTGAAAGTGAGTAGGAGTAACTATTCTCATATCTGATAAAATAGACTTTAAATCAACAATGGTAAAAAAAAAAAGACAAATATGGTTATTATATAATGATAAAGGGATTAATTAAACAAAAAGATAGAACAATCCTAAATATATATGCAGCTAACACAGGAGCTCCCAGATTTATAAAACAAACTCTACTAGATCTAAGGAAAGAAATAAATAGCAACATCATCATAGTGGGGACTTCAACACTCCATTGACAGAACTAGACAGATCATCGAGGCAGAAAATCAACAAGGAAATATTGGACTTAAACGGGACTCTAGAACTAATAGAACTAACAGACAATTACAGAACATTCTACCCCAAAACTGCAGAATATACATTCTTCTCATCAGCGCATGGGATATTTTCCAAGATAGATCATATGTTAGGTCAGAAAACAAGTTTCAACAAATTTAGAAATATGAAAATCATACCATGTATCTTCTCAGACCACAGTGGAATAAAACTAGAAATCAGTTCCAAGAAGAATTCTCAAAACTACACAAATACATGGAAATTAAACAACCTGCTACTGAACAATCCTTGGGTTAATGATGAAACTAGATGGAAATCAAAAAATTTTTCATATTGAATGACAAAGGTGACACAAGCTTCCAAAATCTATGGGATACAGAAAAAGCAGTACTAAGGGGTAAGTTCATAGCCTTAAGTGCTTACATCAAAAACAGAAAGATCACAAGTTAACAACCTAATGTCACTCCTCAACGAACTAGAAAAAGAACAACAAAGCAAATCCACAGCTAGCAGAAGAAAAGAAATAACAAAGATCAGAGCAGAACTGAATGAAATGGAAACCAAAAAATATATATATAAAGGACAAATGAGACAAAAAGTTGGTTCTTTGAAAAGATAAACAAAATCCATAGACCACTAGCTAGATTAACCAGAAATACAAGAGAAAGGACTCAAATAAATTCAATTGGAAATGAAAAATGAGATGTCATAACTGATACCACAGAAATACAAAACATCTGTGACTGCTATGAAAACCTCTACGCACACAAACTAGAAAACCCAGAGGAAGTGGATAAGTTCTTGGAAACACACCACCTTCCAAGCCTGAATCAGGAAGAAATAGAAATCCCAAATAGACAAATAATGAGTAGCAAGATTGAAACAGGAAAAAAAAAAAAAAAACAACCAAAAAAAGCCCTGAACCAGAGAGATTCACAACCCAAATTCTACCAGACCTACAAAGAAGAACTGGCACCTATTCTACTGAAAATGTTCCATAACATCAAAAAGGAGGGCATCCTCTCTAAATCATTCTTCAAAGCTGGTATCACCTTGATACTAAAGCCAAGAAAGGACAAGAAAAAAAGAAAACTACAAACAAATATCCTTTATGAACATAGATGCAAAAATCCTCAACAAAATACTAGCAAACCAAATTCAACAGCACATGAAAAACATAATCCACCATGGTCAGGTGGATTTCATCCCAGGGATGCAAGGCTGGTTGAACATATGCAAATCAATAAATGTGATTCACCACATAAGTAGAATTAAAAACAAAAACCATATGACCATCTCAATTTATGCAGAAAAAGCATTTGATAAAATCCAGCACTGCTTCATGATAAAAACCCTTAACTAAGTAGGCATAGAAGGAACATACCTCAAAATAATAAAAGCCATATATGCCAAACCCACAGCCAACATCATCCTGAATGGGGAAAAGTTGAAAGCATTCCCCCTAAGAACTGGAACAAGACAAGGGTGCTAATTAAGCTAAAAAGTTTCTGCACAGAAGTGAAATAATCAACAGAGTAAATAGACAACCTACAGAATGGGAGAAAATATCCACAAACTGAACATCCAACAAAGGACTAATATCCAGAATCTACAAAGAACTCAAACACAGCAGCAAGAAAAAAACCAAGTAACCCCATTAAAAAGTGGGCAAAAGACACGAGCAGAGTTTTTTCAAAAGACGATAGAAAAATTGCCAGCAAACATATGAACAAATGCTCAACATCACTGATCATCAGGGAAATGCAAATTAAAACCATAATGAGATATCACCTTCTGTCAGAATGGCCATTATCAAAAAATCAAAAAACAATAGATGTTGGCGTGGATGTGGTGAAAAAGGAATGCTTATACACTGTTGGTGGGACTGCAAATTAGTACAACCTCTATGGCAAACTGTATAGAGATTCCTCAAAGAACTAACAGTAGACCTGCCATTCGATCCAGCAATCCCACTCCTGGGTATTTTCCCAGAGGAAATTAAATCATTATATCAAAAAGATACTTGCACTTGTATGTTTACTGTGGCACAATTTACAATCATAAGGATATGGAATCAACCTAGGTGCCCATCAACTGATGAGTGGATAAGGAAAATGTGGTGCATACACACCATGGAGTACTACTCAGCCATGAAAAGGAATGAAAGCTATTCCTTTTTGTGGAACTTGGATGGACCTGGAGAACATGATTCTAACTGAAGTATCTCAGGAATGGAAAAACAAACACCACATGGCCTCACTAATAAGTCGGAGCTAAACAATGGGTACCCATAGTCATAAAATGGTGTAAAGGACATTGGAAACTAAGAACGGGGAAGGGTGAGAGGGTGGTGAGGGACAAAAACTTACCTATCAGGTACAAAGTATGCTATTCTGGTTATAGGCGCATAAAAACCCTGACTTCAGTGTTATACAATTCATCCATGTAACAAAAACACTTGTGCCACCTTAATATTTTGAAATAAAAATATTAAATTTAAAAAAAGAAGAAGAAAACTGGAGGAATCACATTACCTACTTTATACTGTAGAGCTGTATAACCAAAGCAGCATGGTACTGGCATAAAAACAGATACATGGACCAATGGAACAGAATAGAGAACCCAGAAATAAATCCACACCTCTATAGTGAACTCATTTTTGACAAAGGTGCCAAGAACATACACTGGGGAAAGGACAGTCTTTTCAATAAATGGTGTTAGGAAAACTGGATATCAATATGCTAAAGAATGAAACTAGACCCCATCTCTCTCCATATACAAAAATCAAATAAAAATGGATTAAATACTTAAATCTAAAACCTGAGACTATGTAACTGCCAAAAGAAAACATTGGTCTGGGCAAAGATTTCTTGAGTAATACCTCAAAAGCACAGGCAACCAAAGAAAAAACGGACAAATGGGATCACATCAAGCTAAAGAGCTTCTGTACAGTGACGGAAACAATTGACAAAGTAAAGAGACAACCCACAGAATGGGAGAAAATATTTGCAAACCACCCACATGACAAGGGATTAATAACCAGAATATGTAAAAGCTCTCTCATATTTTTAAAAGCTGTTTTGTCCCATTGTACTACTCTTGGGGAAAATTCCTTGGCTCTATTTTCCAGTCTCCAGCTAAGTCCATTCTTCTTTTCATCTTTTGTTTGGGTTGCTTTGTACATATGAGTCTGGGGTGGGGTGAGGAGAGTGGCAACTCTGTGTGTGTATGTTTGTGTGTGTGTTAAATTTCCAAGATTTCTCCAGTGTTTTCCTTTTTATGGAGTCCTATTCCAATTTTATGCTGAAATATCCTCTTGAAATTCTCTACGTAGAAATTTTAATTTCTTTTCTCTTTCCTGCACTAACTTTTTCTTATTTCCTTGAGGGTTTTGTCTTCTAGTTAATTCATTTGCTGCCTCTTTATTCACACTGAGCACAGCTGTCTCTTCTAGTGGCAATAATACTAGCCTCAGGAAAGCATTCTGCTCTTTACTTGTACATCCTTTGCAAATCATGGCACAGGCCTGCAACTGCTGCCATAACAGCTATTCTAAAAGCCTGCAGTACAAGTGGCAAAGACCAATTATCCAACAACTGCCTGGGATCTCCAGGAATCTCCGTTTCCTCTGAGTATAAGTACAATTAGGAGCTAGACTATTTTTTCTTTTTTTTTTTTTCCTTTTTTTTTTTAGTGACAGAGTCTTGCTCTGTTACCCAGGTTGGAGTGCAGTGTGATGCCATCATAGTTTACTGCAGCCTAGAACTCCTGGCCGCAAGCAATCCTCCCATTAACCTCCCAAATAGCAGGAACTACCGGCATGAGCCACAGCATCTGGCATAGACTTTTTTTTTCTGAATAATTAAAAGGAAGCACAAGTGCTAAATAATTACCAAAATAAATAGGATAGTCCATGATTGGAAACAGAAGTTCTTTTGTAACTTTTAAAAAATTTTTCTGTATCTTCAAAACATATTGGTTTCAGTCTATGTTGAGTATATCATGTAAGTTTGCAACCTATTTTTTAAATGGGGTATTTTGGGAGACATTTCAAGAAACTAGTATTCTGTAGAATGTATTTTTTAAAAAGCTGATATGTGCAATATATAAATATTATATTCATGATATAAAGATTATAACCAAGCATTAAATTATTACTATTATTCTCAATAGTCTAGATTAGATCAAAGGTAGCAAACTGTTCACCTGCTCTCTCTCCCCAAAAATGATTATGATTTAAAAGAAATAATATCTAGAACAATAATTTTGAAACTAATTTGCAATTATAAATTCAAATGTAAACTCTAGGTATTGTGGAATGAGTCAGTCTTACATTTTAATTTCTTAAGGAAGGAAAGAAGGCAATTTATAGGTTTACATGACAAAGACACATGCTGACTGATGCCTAGTAAAATGACTAACAACTGTGAAGTTCCATAGTCTAAAAGTTAAATTACCCCTTCATACTTGTGTTAGGTAGGGATCAAATCTGCAGGTGGTGGGTATAGGCCAGGAGGGTGGTTCCTAGGGGCGGAGAAGCTGGGGGACGAATCAGGGGAAGGGACTGTAGGGAAAATGCAGAACACCTGATAATCATTTGGTACTATTCCATACCTCCTGTAAGCCCTCCCCCGGACCAGGCCAATAAAAGGAAACCACCTGGGAGTCCTCAACATCTTTCTGCACTTGCAGAGATTGACACATTTTTCGCTCTGGAACATATTTTCACTTTGGGTAGCTTCTTTCTTTACTTTCACTTTGTATAGTTTCTTTCTTTTCTGTAATGAAACTGTTTGTGTGGGATTGTTTTGTATTTGTGATCTCTCCGTCATCAGTTCAACTCAGTACCAGTACTCACTCTTGACAATGGGAACCAAGGAGCAGGGAACATCAAGACAGACCTAACACTTGTTTTAAGATTCCTGAATTCCAGGGGAAAATAAAACTCAACTTCAAAAATAAACTTTGCAGTTAAAATAAAAGCAGGCTAGCTTTTCCCTTGTGTAGAAAGAGCTATTTCTAAGCTACAGTGAAATTAATCAGCTTGTCAAACGGTGTCATTAACAGGATATTTGTTGCATAAATGTCTAAGAATGTTTCCTCTGTGTGAGACCCCTGACCTCAAACATCTATCTTATTGGGAAGTTGTAAGAATAAATTCAAGCAAGTGTTGGTAAATATCTTATGAGCCAGAGATGCTCGGTGAAGAGATTAAGAACATTTAATTGGAATGAGTAGGAGAAGCTTCCTAGTAGGGATAGCATTTGAACTGGACTTTGAGTCATGGTATCAGAGAATCAGAGAGCCTTAGGTTTGGGCATCCAGAAGTAGCAAACTCAGATTCCAGACAGGTGTCATAGGTAAAAGCTGTAAGCCAAAGCCCAAACAGGTGGGAATATTGGGACTGTGGGGGACTATATAGGTTGCTTGACCTTTTTAAGGAAGCAATCTGTTCTTAGCACCACCAATTATTGCCAAAGCAAATGCAGGCCCAGTGCTACCATATTTTCTGATGTTTTCCCCCAAGAAAAGCAAAATTTCAGATTTTTATGTGAATCTATTGATTCATAAATATTGATAACCAAATCCATTTATTGTATAGCATCACGTAGACTATATTTGGGCATGAGCTACTGGTTTGCTGCCTCCACTGTAAGATCATCTGGCTCAATACTTGCACACTTCAGAATCTCTGGAACTCCGCTATGACTTTAACAGCAAGCAGTCATCCACCTTCTGCTTTAACTCTTCCTGTGATGGGAATCTTAATGCCTATCAAAACAAGTTGACTACTGGAAATTTTTCCTCTTATTTGTCCCTAGAAATTATCCTAGTTCTTCCTATGTACTACAGAGTTCTACATAGGGTGCTTAAAGTATTTGAAAACAGCCAATTATGCTCCTTATAAATTTTGCCTGTCTGGAACCTTCAATTTTTGCACAACCCTCATGGTTTCAAATTTCTCGTCTCCTTGGTTACTCTCAACTGGGTGAATTCAGTGATCCGTTTTCCTCAATGCACAACACCCAGAACTAAATGAAGTGGTCTAGGTGAAGAAGGAATAGTACCACCCTTGTCCTAGTTATTACAGATTACATCAGTCAGGTCTCAATGCATAAGACTGAAATCACCCTAGATATTTTAGGTAGAAAGGGATTCACATAATACAAAATCATTAGAAGGGAGACAGAGGCACCACTGGGCTTCAAGTTGGAGGAGCTACCACACTGTTTTCCAAAGCAACTGCACAACTGTACATTCCCACCAGCAATGTATAAGGGTTCTAATTTCTCCACATTCCCATCAACATTTGACATTATGCATCTTTACTTTTGAATGTCATATATTAAAGATATTTAAATATGGTTCTTATAGATTCTACCATGGGAAGATATATGAATACCGCTGTTACTCTATTAATATTTTTGTGGGAATTAGTCCATTTCAAATTGATGATTCCATTGCCATTACAAAAACAAAACAACAGTAACTCATTACCTTTTGACCACAGGGAACTGCCTCATCCAAGGTTTTGCCCCATCCAAGGGGCATCCCATGGACAAATACTGGCTTATGCAAAGATACAAGTCCCCTTGCCTTGATTTGGGGCAATTCTGTTGTCACTCTAGCAACAAAGCTCCCTATAGGATTGGCTGAGGCCTCAGTTGCAACAGCATTGAAGGTTAGCTTCTCCCTCTGCCCAATTCTGTTCTCCTCATTTCCTTAGAGATGTACTTCCTGAGAGCACTCTGTAATAAACCTTCTGCACAAAATTTTCCATCCTAGCATTTGTTTGCAAGAACCCAGTCTAAGACATTTAGCTTTTCTGGATCTTACTCTCACGATCCATTAAAATGGGGATAATAAAACCTTTCTTACAAAATTACCGTGAGTAGAAATTTGTCATTCCTGTGAACTTCTTTCTAGCTTTGAGAAATTGGTAGGGAATGAAAGCTGTCTCCCCAGATCAGAAGTGAAAGGGCTAGACAGTTATTTTTCTAAACATCTGAGGGTAGAGCCAAATTGTGGCAGCTCTCCAACATCTTGCCATTCTCTTAGGAACTGGTGATGCAGTAGTGGTCACAGTGGATGAAATTTCTTGGAGCAGAAATCTCAGTAATATTAATGGTGCAAACTGCCACTGTAAAGTTCATTTTCTAACATTGAAGTTGACAGTGATGTACCAAAATCTAGTTTTTGGCAGCAGTGTTAATTCTTCTCGTCAGACCAGTTTATGTGACATACGTATTATTCTAGGTAGCACAGTCTTGGGCCTCATTCTTCAGCCCTCCAAATGTCTCTGTGGTCTACCCAAAGAGGTAGATCTCTTTTTAATTACCTCCTTTTCTGCTAAGTCAATCAGAGTTAGCATCTGTTGTTTGCAACTAAACACCAGATTGATACAGTGAGGATTAAATGACATACAGTGTGTAAAGCACGTCACATAAGTTATAAACTAAGCACATGGTAGGTGCTCAATACACTGCAAGTACTATGAGTTTATGGCCTTTTTAAATCTGGCTTTGGTCATTGTGAGGAGTAGTTGAGTTAATAAATGAAAAGCACTAGACCAGTGGCTTGCACATAATAATTACTCAGTTCATGTTTGGTATTAACATTTATTGCTCTTTAATCATGGGATCTTCCATATGCACTAAATTGTTAACTAAGGCTGGGAATGGGAGTTTGGGACTTGGACTGAACCATAATGTCTTTGTCTTGACTGGATGTCAGAAGTGAGATCTGAATTCAGCTTTCTTTATGGAGGCCTGAATCCCGGATAAGCGGTGTGCTCTGTTTAACTGGTTTCTAGTGCCAAGTCCTGCCGTCAGTCTCTATCCATGTATTTGAAGCTGGAAGCTTTATAAAAAAGAAAATGGATCTTTCTGTTTATTCTCAAGCTATAAGCTGTAATGTCATTAGGTTCCATGGAAGAGATGCAGATGGTCTCAAAGTGCATTCACGTTAGCATTTATCAGAAAACTTTATATGCTTTCTATGCTCTCAGTGTTGCCAGAAAGAGCTGGGAATTTTTAACGTTCTTCACTTACCCCAAGACAATTTATTTAAAATTCTATGCAGAAAAGTTTGTAAATCAAACATTTGGAAGTTGTCTCTTTGATGGCTGGTGTCCTAGATTTCACAAAGCAAAACCTTTCTGTTTCCTAGAAAATGCTTTACATTTATTTTTGTTTCGTTAAGATCTGAATTTACACAGACACAGACTTTCTCAAGGTCAGGGCAACAATCTCCAACATGGGTCTTGATCAGAAGGTATAATTCACCCATCTTCATTTTCAATTATGTGAACAGAAAAAAAAAAGCCTCAATTAAAACAGAAAGATAGCCCTTCAACTTTAATCTGCTTGTTGTTAGCACTCAAACTGAGGATATGCAGAAAGGAGTGATTTTTAAGTGTGTTTACTCTGCTTATAAGTGGAGATTTTAATAATCAAGTGTATTTTCAGAAATATTAATATACTGAAGTACCAAATAACTAAATATTTCAACTATATTTTGAGTATAAGATGTTGCATATGCTTTGAATATGTTATGGTTATTTTCTCCAACCACATTAATTTTTGAAATTACACAATAATGGGACATTCTGCTCTGCTTTCTTTATCTGGGAAGTGACTGCCCCTGGGGACACACACTTGCGCTTGTCCAGCAAGTGATAGTAAGGTTGTTTTATCAGGCATTCAATATTGAGAAACCCATGATTGTCACAAATCTAAGGCACACTCAACAACAGCACTATCAGTAATAAGTCTGAAATTTGACCTCCATGTGTCCAACTCTCAAGTATTAATTAAATACTTAATATTATCAGTTAAAAACTCAAATAAGGAGTAAAGAGTACAATTTTGTTTTCTCCACAAACCCCAACACCAAAGTCTTTTATGACATTATTGAACTGCTGAATTAACCAGCCTAAGATCTAACACTCTCTCTGGACCCCTTGTTTTGTGAAAATAGTAAAGTCTGCATTGCTTGAACACTCGAAGCCAAAAGCAAGTGAAGTGATACAGATAGCATCCTTCTGTACCTCCTCACCCTCCTGCTTTTAAAATACCCACCTTACAATTCCACCCCACCTACTTCTTAATCCATTCAAATACTTTTTGAGCATCCTTGTTTCAGGCACGATGCCTTTCATATCGCTTCGTTAGCAGTCCCCTCTTTCGCCTATACGTTTCACCTTTTCTTCTCAACGTTTCCCTTGCCTTTCAGCTTCAAAGTTTGCTTCTCCATCAACACTCTGCAAATTTCCAAAAAATATAATTTGATTTCATATTCTTCTATAGCTAATAACCATATCTCCCTTTTTCTTTTTCCTCTTTTATTGATATATAATATTTAACATATTTATGGGGTACATGTGTTTGTTACATGCATAGAATATGTATTAATAATAAAGTCAGGGTATTTGAGGTGTCCATCACCTTGGGTATTTTATCATTTTTATGTGTTGGCATCATTTCAAGTCCTCTTTCCTAGTTACTTTGACATATACATAATATTGTTGCTAAGTATAGTCACGCTAGTCTGCTATCAAACACTAGAACTTGTTTCTTCTTTCTAACTGTATGTTTGTACTGATAACCAACCTCTCTTCACCCCCCACCCCCACCCACCCTTCCCAGCCTCTGGTATTTTCTATGTCCTATTATTCTATTTTCTATATCCATGACATCAACTGTTTTAGCTCCCACATATTAGTGAGAACATAAGGTATCTGTCTTTTTGTGTCTGGCTTATTTTACTTACTATAATGAGCTCTAGTTCCATCCATGTTGCTGCAAATGACATGATTTCATTCTTTTTTATGGCTGAATAGTATTCCATTGTGTATATGTGCCCCATTTTCCTTATCCATGCATCTGTTGATGGACACTTAGGTTGATTCCCTATCTTTGCTATCGTAAAGAGTGTTGTGATAAACATGCAAGTGCAGGTATCCCTTTGATATACTGATTTCTTTTCCTTTGGATAAATACCCAGTAGTGGGATTGCTGGATTTTATGGTAGCTCTATTTTTAGGTTTTTTTGAGACATCTCCAAACTGTTTTCCATAGTAATTGTACTAATTTACATTCCCACCAACAGTACATAAGAACTCTCTTTGTTCTGTATCCTCTGTATTCTCTATATCCTGGCATCTGTTATTTTTTGTCTTTTGAATAATAGCCATTCTAACTGAGGTGAGATGATATCTCATGTGGTTTTGATTTGCATTTCCCTGATGATTAGGGATGTTGAACATTTTTTTCATGTACATATTGGCCACTTTTATTTCTTCTTTTGAGAAATGTCTATTCATGTCTTTTGCCCATTTTTAAGGAGGTTATTTATTTTTTTACTGTTGAGTTGTTTGATCTCCCTTTTTCCTTACAGTAAAACTTATTTTAAGAGCCGTCTGTGCTCACTAGACATATGTTCTTTCTTTCCATTCATTCTTAAACATATTTCATCTGAGAAGACCTCATCATTCTGCTACAGTTGCTCTTCCAAAGTCACCAGTGGCTTTCTAGTGGCAAAAAATAATAATAATACTATTCTGGTTTTTTCTTTTGTTCTTTCAGCGTTTGGCCTCATTGGCCACTGTCTGCCCTCGTCCCGTAAGCACCGCTCTGCGGCGGGCTTGCTCCCGTCCCGTGAAACGCGTTCCTCGGCCTTCCTCACGTCATCCTCCTCCTCCGCACATCTTCACATCTTCCAGCACTTTCCCATCTCCACCACCACGTTCTCTCGCCCTGCAGCCTCCCCTTTTCATGTCCATTCAAATGGGAATAAAAGTACCTACCACATATTGCTGACCAGATTGTTCTAAGAATCAAAGATATGATGGGTTTGAAAGTGCCTCTAATTAAGTAAAATACTTTCTAGAATATCATGTAAGAAACACAGATTCTTTCACCCATATGCAGGTTCTTTAGGTTATTTTTGTCCCCGACGACAAGTGGAAGCATATTTTTGAGGGCGGTGTCCAAGAGGGTTCAGATGCTAAACTGGTCTATTGATGTTGTGGAGGGGCCTCTTTGGTAAATAAAAGCACTCATTAGTTTTATTTTCAATGTTTCAGTATCTAAGGATTATATCATCAGAGGACATTTTGGTGGATTTGGGAGGCTGAGATAATGTAAAAACATTCAATAATTCTGAATAAAATATAACCCCCTCCCTAATTAAATATAGTGTTAAGGTCAAAACCAAAAAAGGAAAATTTCCAGGTATCAGAAATGAAGAAGAAACTCAGAGCCAGAGAAGAAAGCAGCATCAAATCTCAGACACTAACAGGGGATTTTGGCCTAAACGGTTATAATGCCTGCCCAAATAGGGCCTGCATCCCTTGCCTGTAGGGCCATGGAACTGAAATATCTGTGTAAACCCAGAAGTCCTATAAGGCTGGTGCATATGTGAAATGGATTTTAGAAGATCTCTGTTTGCCACCCAAGAAAGGAGCTCGGACACTTGCTACCAAATCAAGGCCCATCTAGAAAAAATAATTAACGCTGACACATTGTAAAATCAGTCTTTTGAAAAGTAAGTCTATGAATTTAAGCATTCTGCTTAGGCCTTTCACAGCATCAATATACATGGATAAGAACTCTGAATTAATACTTCTCTTACGGCACAAGACAAAAGCATGATCCAGGCTGGGTGTAGTCTACAGGCCCTGGCAGAAGCAAACTCAAAACATTTTGTGAACACACTCCTACAGCTCCACAACTCCAGAGAAGATAATCAGTCTGAACAGGAGATTACAGATTAAAATAAAAAGTCATAAAGCATAAAAATAAATGAACTACCATAAGAGAATTTATACCCCAAGTACAAGAAAAAAACACTATTCCTCTAGAGTACTCTCAACAGAACACTTCTGACACCAAATATGTGGGTTTTTCCTTCACATTAAGCAATTATCCAACTCTCCAGATGCCAACTGAGTGTCCTACAATTTAACTCAATTCTGACACTAACTGCCCACAGTTACCGGTAACCCTTCATGTTAAAGACTCTGTCCCACAAGACTGCCCCCACTTCAGATCCCAATTCCAAGTCCCAAGGTTCCACCTGCACATCTGACCAACTACCTATAATGTATGGGTTCCCACAACCCCCTTCTCAGGTGCAAAAATTTGCTAGAACAGCTCACAGAACTCAGAAAGTCACTTTACTTACATTTACCATTATTATAAAGGATACAAATTGAGAACAGCCCCATGGAAGAGATGAATAGGGCAAGGTATGGAGGGGGGGGTGCGTGTGGAACCTCCATGCCGTCCTGGAAAGGCCATCCTCCCAGCACCTCGATATGTTCACCAATCCAGAAGCTCTCCAAACCCTGTTTAGGATTTTTATGGAGGCTTCATCACGTAGTCATGATTGAATGAATCATTGGCCATTGGTGATTTAGTCAATCTCCAGCCCCTCTCCCCTCCCTGGATGTCAGAGGGTGGGGCTGAAAGTTCTAACCCTCTAATCGCTTGGTTGGTACCTCAGCCCCCATCCTCCAGGAGTCACTGCGTTAACATAAATTCAGGTGTGGTCCAAAGGGGTTTATTATAAATAACAAAAGATGCTTCTCTCACCCCAATCACTCAGGAAATTCCAAGAGTTTTAGCTCTGCAGGAACTGGACACATGGTAGTGAAATAGTAAATGCTCAAAGTCAAAGTAATGAAAACTACTAGATGATAGGATGAGCCTTGAAATGCTGATTGTCTTTGCTGATGAAAATAATGCAAACCAATGGATTATTCAAAAATACTTCTTTGTGCTTGGGAGTTATATTTATATCAGATTATTTCTAATAAATGGGGAATTCAGAAGTAAATAAACAACTGAAATTTTACCATGGGTTACTAATTGGTAGCCTGATCCTGGCTTAATTGCAATCATGCTGCCTCACTATTTAATAAAATTCTTTTACTCTTAAATCTGTGCTGAAGGCTGAGAATACCAGGTGGTCTTGTTTAAAGTCATCTGGTAGCATTTCTCAGCCATGCTCATGGGTATTATCCCTGTCTCAACTTAATTTGACCTTTAGCTCAGAGCTTGCTGAGAGAGTGTGAGGCAAGTCAGTGTTTGCATTTAGAAGGAGGAATAGTAAAATTTCCTCTAGGGACCACCACTTGTCTATTTTAGAATCCAACACCCAGTACAAGACTTTATCTGGTCCTTTTCCCACAGAACCTCTCTGATATTTAACACAAATGATCCCTCACTTCTTGAAACTTTCTTCTCCTTTGTCTTCCTTTCTCTTTCCAAATGCAACTTCCATCTCTCCTTTACTGTGTCCTCTTCCATCAGCATCCCTGGCTTCCCTCCTAGACCTACTTCCCTTCTCACTCTGTACTCCATGGTGTAAGCAGTTACCAAATTGGTATCACCAGCCCAGCTCTTTCTCCTGTGTGCCAGCCCCACAAACATGTCAACTCAACATACCTAGAATAAACTTGTAATCACCTTTCCTTCAAGTATTCTTCCTTTTCTGTTCTCTATGCCAATCCCCTTTTGTGGGGAGGGCACCAGACTCTCTCTTTGTGTATTAATTGGGCTCCAAGGAGCTCAAGCTGGAGCAGGGGACCCACCTAAAGCAGGGTGGGATGGGAAGACCCCAGAAGCACACCCAAGTCACAGCCCTCTAGAGAGGACTGAGAGACAGATCTCAGGTCTCTTAAGACCTAGTCTGGGTGGCCAGAGGGAACGTCCGAATGAAAGCACACATTCAAGAGGACCTACTGTTCAGATTAGGGAAGTGTGGAAAAGTGGGGAGGGTCCAAAGTGGGTGCTTTAAATGGCCCTTGGACTTGCTTTTATTGGCCAGGGAGGGGATGGTAATGGGGGAGATGTTCGGCTGCTAAAAACAGTCGTGTCTGAGAGAACATTCCCAGCCTACCAGATTGGAAGCTTGTCATTGACTTCTTCCTCCCCTTCACTGTAAGCGTCCAGTCCATCACACACACACACATATTTAATTCTATCAACTCCCTTCAGGCCATTCTTTCTCATCTGGCCACTATCGTAGTTGGCTATCAGTTTTGCTGCCTGTAATCTTGCCTCCTCTAATCCATCCACCACACTGTTTCCAGCATATTATTTTCAAAATCACCATAGAATCATGTCAACTCCATAGTTTCATCCTTCAGTGGCCCCACTGTGACCCATATTTTCTTGGTGGCACAGTAATGGGACATCGGAAAGTATTTGTGGAAGTAAGGGTGGACAGGAAGTCAGAGAGAAAGATTATAGATTATATCCAAATTCTTTCACGTGGCATATAAAATCGTGCCTCATCTCCCTTGACAATTTCATCTCCTACCTACCTTCCTCTTTCATGAGGTTCAGCCACACAGAATTATTGTTTTTCCCTACATTAGTCGTGTTGGCACAAAATAAAGGTTGGTTGAATGAAGGTTGTTTAATAAATAGCTGCCTGGGCCCGAAGCCCTGTGCCCCAGCAATGACAGATTTTCTGCATATAAAAAGTCTCCCACAGGAAGTCTTCCCATGAGCTGATCTTTCTCACTCGCTTCAGAATTGTGGGTCCTGCTCCGTCGTGCTGAGGGTGTGGGGGTAAGCCTCACTGCTTGCATGGTACAATTGTGTGTTGACTGTGGTAGGAAGTAGAGAAACACTACTTCTTTTTTTAGATGGAGAAATGGTCATAATCAGAGGAGCTGTGGTTCCTAACTTCTCATTGGGGTTTTGTCTAAAGATGTTAGCTGGAGGCTATGATATTTTCCATCCAAGAGTTGGAAACAAAAGCTGGTCTTTCTCTTTCTTTCTCTTTTGTTTTCTTTTCTTTTCTATTTTTCTCCCTCCCTCCCTTCCTTCCTTCTTCTAAGTTCTTATTTTGGAATTGGAAGGTTAGAGAAAACACCTCATCATTTTTGAACTCCCAGATATTTCCAGAGAACTCTGCACGGGTAACAAGTCCCTGAACACCCATAGCCATATTCTCCCTTTGCCTGTTGCTCCTTGGTCATTAGGCTCCTTAGTCGTTAGTATGCCTTCATGCCATGCAGACTTTTCTAATGTTATTCATTATTCATAGCCATAGCCAATCCTCCCCCTGCCCCTGCCCTGGTTGAAGCACAGAGGCAAGCAATTTTATTATGTTCCCTTTGGAAAATCTAATTTGGGGAGTGGCTTTTATGTTATCCCATTACATGATTATAAAACAAACTTTAGAAATAAATGGGCTCAGGTAGGCCCTATTGCTTCCCTCACCAGATGGGGTGGGTGAGCTCAGCAAGGATGTAGGTGACTGGTGGTAGCTTTCCCAGGGCAGAAACTGATGCAGGACCAAACAGTCCCCACAGAGGAAAAGAGCCTTTTCTGTATACCAAGTCACCATGAATTGGACAGGAAGTTTATAACTTAATAATTAACCTTTTTGTTTCCTTTCTAACCCATGACCTTCTTCTAGGGAAAAAAATCATGAGTCTCCTCCTTTCCATAAGTCTGACTGACAGGCTCCTGCATCTCAGCTCATAGGGAGGAGGAGGAGGAGGAGGATCCGCCATCAAACTTTGCTGCCAGTGGGCAGATTCACCTATTCCCCTTTCCTTCCACCCTCACCTCTCGAGGCTCCTGGTAAAAGCAGTTCTCAGACTTGTCACCGATGACCCAGAGAAACAGAAGTCAACTGTCCCTGCTGACATGGACCAAGGGTAGCAGATGTCCTATTTTCCTAGAGGACAATTCTACACTCCTGAGGTAGGCCTTATTTCTGACAACCACCCGACCACCACCAACACCCTTCCCCAAGCTCTCCTCTGTATTCTGTTGTCTACTTCCCCTGACATCTTCCTCCCAGTTTTTTCTGAAGCAAAATGTAAAAGAATGCTTCACCTAACATGCATCGCCTCGGATTTTGCCGTCCGTCTGCCTCTTAGGTTTGAGAAGGAAAGGAGGGAGTGGTTTATGCATATTTTCCAGATAACTTGGAAAAGTCCACAAATTTTTAGTTTAAGTAAAGGTGCAGAATACAAAATTCACATCAGAGGGATACTAAAGAACAGGAAGCTTAATGCTTCCCAGTATGGCCTTATTTGTAGAAACAGATGTGTTTGGAGAAACGTGTTGTTTAATACAGCCTCTCAGAGACAGATTCACTGGAACCCAGGACTCATGGAGCAGTTGATAATACTTGTATAGTTGGTGATCGACACAGCCCCATTGAGAGCAGAGGTAGGAAAAATGCTAATGTAATTGCTTTTTGGAACAATACCACCTCAGTAAAAACCGATCTCTTTATTTACAGTAATGCTTCTGCCATCAGACTCCAAAAATATAGCCAGATTCTATGTTGAGATGAAGAAGTGTGCAATTCCTTCCAACTAGCTTAGAGAGCATCCTGGCCACTGCAGCTTCCAGCTCTCGGAAATCTGACATTGCAGCTCCTAGTCTACAATTTATGAGCTGAGCCGTTGTTTTAGTTCAAAGTGAATAGTATTCCAAATGCAATCTTGCTTTTCATGGAAACACAATGCTAAAGCTTCTCTTGCCCCCTCCTGAGAAAGGAGGGAAAACCCTCCTATAGCCTAAGAACACCTGGGGGAAAGATGCAGTTGAGAGGTACAAGCTTCAAGGAAATTCAGAAAGAGGAAAGACAGCTCACCAGACTCTCTTCCTAAGAAGTTCTAGCTCCAAGCAGTGCAACTGGAACTGGCAATGAGCAGGCATTTCCCATCCCAACCTCTGAAAGAACTCATGCACTGCCTCCCACAGCATCCCCTTCCCCAGCACCCTGACTTCCTCAGCCACCAGACTCCTCTGCAGCCCAGATGGGTTTTGTTTTTAACCTCTATTGTAGCTGTTCCATGGCCTCTCCACGTTCACTATTTTACCTCATTTATCCATATCAGCACTGTCCATTGACACTGAAACTAATTTTATATGTTCTTGTATTCAATTTTTTTCATTACGTGCAGTCATTAAGAAAACTGGACTATAATGTCTCAAAGGCATGGCTCTGTTAAGTTTTGCTTTCTGTAGATTTCTGGACAGGATTGAGCTGATGTGTAGATGCAGTGGCATACTGGTAAACTCACTCTCTTGGAGAAAAAATTATTTAAAAGCCCTGATTTGTAGCATTTGCTGATCTTTGTGGTATAAATACACCCACAATAGGTAGATTCAAGCTGCCAATGGGATGTCACTGAGTGCAGCATTCAAATTGGTGTGGAGGGCAGGGATGGAAATGGAAGAGAGGTTAACCACGAGAATGGAAGTAATATTAAATTTAACTAATTTTGTTTTGCTTTTTCTCTGTCAGGAATACTATTTTCTTGGTGGTAGAGCTGAATTTATAAAGCAATACAGTATCCTTCCCCAAGTCCCATCCTATTTCACCCTCCTGTTTTAAGGTCCATTCAGGCCAGTGGTGGCATATCAAAGGTGGCTATGAATTCTTTTACACTGCTCTCACTGACAGGCGGGATCTATGTCCCTTCCCCACTATAACCGCTCAAAATAGAATATGGTAGAAGTGATCCTGTCCAGTTTCTGAGTTCAAGCCTTAGGAGAATGGCACTCCCATTTGCTGGCTTTTGGAAATACTTGCTCAGAAACCTATCTGCCCTGCTATGAGGAAACCTAAGCTGCCCCATGGCCAGGTTGGCATGAGAGGAGCCAATGCCCCTGCCTGTCTGACAGCCTCTGATGACTTAACTCCCAGTAAGTAGCCAGCACCTATTTCCAGACGTGTGAGCAGGTCCTCTTGGAAGCAGATTCTCTAGCCCTAGTTGAACTATCCCAGCTGATGCCACATGAGGCAGAGCTGAGCTATCCCCAACACATCTTGCCCAATTTGTAGATCTGCACAGTGAATGACTGTTGTTGTTTTAAGCTACTAAATCTTGGGTTGCTGTGCTATTCAGGAAGGGATAATCAGAATATTGACCAATCTCTCTCCCACTCTCTCTCAATCTGTGTGTGTGTCTGTTTCTCGCTCTGTCTCCATCACCACCCCACCAGAATGAACACATGCAGTGAAATCTGTCTAGAATGCATCTCTTCTCCTTCCCTCCCATTTCTCGGTTCTAACTATAACTCAAGTTGATCTCAATAAGACATCTCCAGTGTCACTTCCTCCTTCTCCTGGGTCCTTCCCCCACCCCACCTGGGTTAAGCATCTTTACTCTCTGTTCTATAATGCTGAGGGAATCATTTACCATGTTGATTGGATCCATACCTCTTATTGGAAATCTTTGGGGCAAAATGTTTTGGAATTCATAACTTCTTCTATTTTAGAAAGTTAATGTGGTACATATACTGGATATTATATAAAATTTTCAGTGGGCTCTGCAGCAGCAGCTTGTAATCAAATCCATTAATATTTCAGCAGTGAAATATATAAATATACACAATAAGTAGTAAAAATAAAAACTATAAATATCCTCATGTTAATTCAGGCCAGGTTTCATTGCCAAAGGAATTATTAAACAAAAAACTGTCAGTTTCCAGAGCTGTTTAGACTGAAGAATTACAGATAAAGCATTGTGGCGGGCACTGAATTCTTTGAGGACATGACACTGCTCATGATGTGTTCCCTCTGCCTGGAACACTATAGATTCTCCCAAAAAAGCATGTTGAATTCACCACACACACACACACACACACACACACCACATCACCACCACCACCACCATCGGGGTTATTGACACGGCCCATAGTCCCAGAACAATGTTTGTTTCTGAGAGGTCTGCAGAACCAGAAAATACTCTGTACCCCCTGTCTCATACTTATTTGGATCAATTGCCTAAACTAACAATTCGCTCGTTAATTTCAGTAAGATTTGGTGACGGAGTTGGAATTGAGAAGGGAAATGAGATTATCATAAAATGCTAAAGAAAAAGACGGAAATCTGAACCACTAGAAAATCTAGGCTATGTCTCCAGGATTTTTTTCTTTACAGTCCATACGCAACTGAAACTTCATTTGGCAATCATGGTTTAGACGACGATTTCAAATCAATAACTGTGTTCCGTTTAACTTTATGCCGCTAACGATAGATAAAAATATCATTGGCAATGCGTCGAATAATCCCCTCAAAGTACTAGATGACAAAAGAAATGATTTCATCACCCATTTCTAGCTCTTCTGCTTGGTTTAATACACATTATCTTAGTATTTAATTGAAGATATTGAATTTTTAACCACTTGAGAATAGATCACTGCAAAACTCCAGCCCTGGAATTTGCGAGGTCATCAAATGATTAAATATTAGCCTTATTTATTCATCAGAGAAGATTCTATTTCCATATGATTGATATTTGAATTGCTTAGTGATGACCAGAGCTGTGTCAAACTTTTAATTAAATTCATTGTTTTAAATTATCTGGAGTACAAACAAGAGGAGAAAGAATAAGAATAAATTTATAGATCCTGAACATTTCTAAATTCCATTTCTGTCTGAGTAAATTTGAAGAATTAAATGGGCGGGAGCATACTGCACACTACCACAATTAAAACGGGTTCCATTTGAACCTCTTCTGACATGGGGCAGGTCACAGCTGGGTTTCTTTTTGCAATCTTTGTGGACATTGTCAAAGAGAATCACTCATAGTTCATGCCTGGCTTGCAAAATCAGGTTAATTCAATCTGCATCCTTGGCACATTGTCAGTTTCAGATACTAAGAAGTTAACTTTGGGTGCTTGATAGAGCTTTGGACTTCATTACAATCACATAAAGCTCAAGTGGCATTTTTATGATTTAGAAATAACTTCTTAATTTACATCAAAGTGCCGTTTGTGAACAATCTTTTTTTAAAATCAGTTGAATATTCAGGTTTTTAGTTTAGTTCAATAAAAAAACAAATCAATCCTTGAAATGGGTTCTATAAAATCATGAGCACCAAATCTCAGACCTACATCACTCTAAAATGAGAACAGGGTGTATATAAAACTGCACACACAAAGAGATTTTACAATGAGTCTTAAGTGTGTCCTGCCCTGTGCTAGATGCTGTACTGGACATGAGACGTGATTTCTATCCCTAGGAATCTTTGTGTTTAAATAAGATTATGGCATTTTTCTGTTTGGTTTCATTTCACTTTTAGATTTCTATTTTTAGGATTTCAGAAAACCCTTTGAGATGGAGTTAACTTGGGAAACCACAAAATCAGTTGCGGTTATTAGTCTAGAAGCTATAACCTGAGGCTGTTAGTGTCCTACTTATAATATTCTAGAATGAGAAAATGCCTGTGAGACCAGAGGTAGCCATTTACCAGCTAGGCCCACTGCCCTGCCCCTCCTGGCTCCTCAACCCACCCTGACTGGACATGAGATGCACAGCACAGGCGTGTCCTCTGTTCCCCCAAGCCCCCTCCCCACTGGGCACTGGGCCACCCTGTCCTCAGTCTGACCTGAGCTCAAGGGGCCCAATGGATCCTCACTGTTCCTGAATTTCAGTCCCACAGTGACCAGGAGGGGAACACTGGGTTCCTTTCCCATTCTGCCCTATATACATATCCACACATACCCTCTCACACACTCACACACACACACACACACACACACACATGCATAGTCGCCCTGGGTCACACACATGCACTCACACACAAGTACTAACAGAACACCCCTCCTGCAGTGCTGCAGAGGCATAGGTTTCTTGATTCCACTTCAAGTCTTCCACTTAATGCGACCTCAGTTGGGGAGGTGAGCTAAGCACACAGAAGTTCAGTTTACTCATCTGTGTAATGGCCATTGCAAGGATTAAAGAAGTTAAGACGTGTGAAATACTTAGCGTTTTACTGAGTAGGTGAAAAATGCACAAGAAAAAGTAACTGTTACTAGCCGCTCTCTAATCATACTTGAGCCACAGATAAGCCCGTCACTGGCCCCCCACAATGTGCCTTGGTTCTATATTGGGTTTCTTTTTCCATTCCACAAGTTATTTCCTCCTGCAGTATGTGCTTGATTCCCCAACTCCTTGGTAAGACCTAGAGCCCTGCTGTTTTCTTGGTGGTCTCTTCCTTTGTAGATACGTTTCTCTCTGCCTGGCTTAAGTTGTGAATGTCACCTGCCACCTCTACTGGCAGCCCGCGATGCTGGGCCAAATTTCCCAACCCCTGCTGCCCTCACACGAGAGGGTGAGGACCTGGGCCTTTCTAGGACCAGCCATGAGCCACTGAATCCTGAGGCACAACAGCTACCCTTAAAGAGAACTTGTCATTTCTAAGCTATGTTTTTATTTACTAATAAATAGAGAATCTACAGGATTCAGATGAGCCTAAAAACATTTATTAATTTCAATAAACTCTATTTTGTCCAGAACAGGTCACTCAGGAACATTCTCTTTTTAGAGAGATTCCATGCAAGATAACTGTAGGTTTCTAATTTTCTAAGAATTATAATTCATAAAACATGAAATCAAATCTAAAACTGTATTAGGTATATCAATTTTTAATGATTTAAGAGGTGCTTTGCAATCTTAACATGACCATTGCTTCTCATCATTAACCTATAGATGAAATACTTACCTCCATTGGGCCTAATTTGTACAAATTAGAGGATATACCAGCAGTTTTTCAGTGTGGTTTTTAGGCCACGTGCCTCAGAACCAGGCCGACCTCACTGCAGATTCATTAGATCAGCTTAGTGCTTATGCAAAGCATTAAGATAATGATGAGCCTATTGACTGTTTCAATAAATCCCTAAAGTAAATTTTTAAAAAGTATTTTTGTGTAATTATTCATCAACGTGGTATGGGAGATACCAAAGAAACACACACAAATTATGGTCTTTGGCCTCATCACTCTAACCTCAGGATCTCCTTGTCCAGGTATATGTTTAAACCCTTTCACTACTGTTACTCATTACAGAGTTAAATGGTGTAAAGGGATACACGTATCAGTTGTTTAGAAGAAAAAAAATTAATAGAACCAATAACCTGAGGGATTAATGAATCAAAGATGAAGCTAAAGTTTCCAAATTTAACTTTAACATTTACTGTGAGATGTATTTATGAGTCTGACCTAAAAACCTAGAGAAGTTTTATATCTACCTACAGCTTTATATCTACCGGTGAATCTGTAACATATTCTCTCACAATAGTCACACAAAATGTGTCACTTGGGTGGCTAGAAAGATAGATATGAGGGCCCTTAATGTTTGAAGAACGTGAATTTCATCTTTAGACCCTTATAATCTCACATGTTCAAGGCTTCCCTGTTGAGAATTCCAGCTGTCTCCCTTTGTCTCTTACACATGGCTCCAACTTCCTTTTCTGCTAGTAATGTAGCATTAGCATCATGATAGCCACCTGAGGGTACGAGGTGTAGGGAAAGAAACCCATAGGAGGTAGATTTCATGATCTCTCCTGGGATAGCTCCAGCCTGGAGCCCAGCAGACTTGCTTATCAGGACAAGGAATGTGGCTTTCTGATTTAAAGAGGAGAGAAACTGAATTCAGCTACCCTTGTATATTGCATTCCCCTCAGTGATATCACAATAAAATAAGCATGGAATTTCTCTACCTGTAGAAGGCTCATGGGTTATTTTTGTGGCATAAAACAATGTGGAGTGTAGCCATGCCCAGAGCAGTGGCTTCAGTATCTGGGGGGAACTGATCAGATCTTTCAGAAAGGACTTCTAATATAAATAAAGTGATCATCACCATTTTCAGGTTCTCTGGTCTGCGGATTTGTGGATGGTTTCTGAGAAAAATATGTTTCCACTTGTCAATGTTAGGGCATTTGTAAGGGTTCTCCAGAGAAATAGAACTAACAGAGAGGAGAGAGGACAGAAGGAGAAAAGGGAGAGAGAGAAAGAAAGATTTGTTATAAGGAATCGCCTCAAGCGATTATGAAGGCTGACAAGTCCCAAAATCTGCAGTGGGTAAGCAGCAGACCCAGGAGAGCTGATGTTTCAGTACCAGTCTGACAGCAGGAAAAAAACCAATGTCCCAGCTCATGGCAGTCAGTTTGGAGGAAATTCCCTCTTAGTCAGGGGAGGATCAGCCCTTTTGTTCTATTTAGGGCTTTGACTGATTGATATTAGAGTGGGCAACAACCTGCTCCACTCAGTCTACCACTTTAAATGTTAAACTCACACACAAGCACCCTCACATGAGCACACCATGGGCCAGTCGAATTGACACATAAAATTAACTATCCCAGTTAGTGATTTGATTAATGACTTTTGGTTACCAAGCTCTTCAATCTAGTGATTGTCATGGCTGCAATTTTTCCATTGTAAATCCCTCTGGAAATCTGATCCATGATTGGAGTTGCTGAAGTCAACTGTCAGCATCAATATTGTGACCAGGAAGAGCTAAGAGCCCAGGACTTAGTAACATGCAAGAGTCTATGGCAATGGAGAGAGAAGTAGAAGAGGCAGAGTCCAGGACCCCAGAAAAGGAAGAAATCATTGTAGCCTCACCAACCCCTCAAGCAATTCAAATTATGTGAAGGGAAAAAAATCTTTTCAAGTTTTATAGCCACAATTACATTGACAGAGACTAGATTAAGAATCACAAATTCCTGTGGTATAAAATTGACTTGAAATATTTCATCTGGTGAAGGTACAAACACAAGAAACTTAGCATCCTTTTAAGGTCTTTATTGAGCATTTACTGAATGTAAGAATTATATTGTTGCTTTAAGGAGATTTTTAAGATAACAACATATCATAGTTTTTTCTCAAAGGGTTTCTTCTCTAATAGGACCAATAGCACTAGTATGTCTGTATTAGTTGTTAAATACATTGGATTTAATGATACATACATTGGCTATTACCCTTTGCATGTGGAAAAACACTACTGGGGACATCAGCTATTTATTTATAATGTGTCATGCAAATAATGCCCTACACCAACCACACAGATTAGGTTGTGATTCTTAGACTCCCTTTTAAAGAGGAATATATGCAGTGATTCCCATTTTTGTTATGTGTGCTTAAAATGTACACAAAAACTGACTTTTTGAAAGTCAAAGAGAAGAATTTTGTGTGTTGGAGCACATGTGCATGGAGGGGGGTTATTCTCATGAAACTAGAACGTTATAAAAGTCTTCATAACATCTTGCTTTATTGAAATAATCTTCAGCATGTATTTCCAACATTTGACTTATTTCTAAGTTTTAATTTTGTTCCATTTCTTCATAATTAATATAGTCAGCCAGTTCAATTCATTAAGCATCTAATTGAGGCTAAAAAGTCACTGCTTCAGCTCATCTAATGATGATCTCAATTAGGCTGAGTTTATATAAACTGTGCTGTTAAATGCTGATGCCAGCACTTTACCCCCTTTATACAATCTACTTATTTTTATAAAATAATAGGAGCAAAAGGCATTAAAATATCCAGATAACTGCACAAACATGACTAAATAAAGATGCCCAAGCATGTGACAGCTCAAAATGCTTATCAGCTAATGACAAAGTTTGAATTTGGACAAAAATTAGGTATCTCTGCTATTGAGGGGAGGATCCAGGGGACTTTGGGCATTTTGACTTCAATAGGATAATCCTCCAGCCATGACTATTCTGAATGACAAGCACATACTTCAAGAATAAGATCAAAGCTGTACATATTCAGACTACAGTTATCAAAATAATGTGTTTATTAAAACAGCAAAGAATAAATATAAAGGCTTAACCTAGTCTGGAATCCTAAAAAATAAATTGTTAAAAGCATACCTGTTATTGGACACTTCACTTATTAATCTATTGATTCTCAAGTCAGAAGCTCAGGGCTAGCTGGGGTGGGTACTGGGGCACCCACTTAGTGCAACTTTCCAAAAACACAAAGATGCGGTTTGAGAATGCACACTCCAAAGTTGTTTTTGCTTTGCTGTGTTTTTAGTCACAATATCTAATTGCTTTATAAACTTCAAATAACATAATGGAGGGTGTATTTTATGTTTGTCAAAAGAGGTTGTAAATTAAGAACTGCTGAGAAATACTGCACTACTCCCATGTGAATCTGTATTATCCAACAGCGACCCTTTGGGATGCTTCTGAGTTCCATAAAATTGGTATAGGAAAATTTTATGCAATATATTGTATAAAGGCAAGAGTAACACATCATTTGTCAAATAGTCTACTTTAAAGCTAGTCTGCCACCACGCTTAAGTAGAGAGGTTCTTTAAATGTACCAGGAATCTTACCCGGGCTTTGGCAGGAGGGCAGCATTTCAGAGGGCACAAGGATGAGAAGGAATCATCATCAGATTAATAGGTGCTTTGATTATTTTTAGACTAACAGGGTACCATTACAGTGCACTTTAAGCAAAGGTACTCCACATGAGCTGGGAGTGGGTGGGGAGTAGGGGAGACTCTTATAAATGCTGAAACATTACCCCATAGATATAAATATTTACATCTCTTTCTCTTTTCCTGCCAGTTTGTCTTGATTTTTCTCTTATTTTTAAAGTTCTTTTCCCACTTGTGATCCATTTTTAACCACTAAATCTTACACCCATTGCTCTTTGTCTTTGCCCATATACCACCCTAACTCTGCATTGCTCCATGCTTAAGGTCCCCCTAGAGACACACAAACAAAGCTCATCGTCCCTCCCTGCCACGTAAACATTTCTGCAGAGAAGTTTTCTCTGCCTGCACAGTCATGGCAGTACCCCACCCCCTGTCCACCCAGCTGGAGGTGCCACACATAAGCCACAGATTCGAACAAAACAGTCCTGACCCTAACCTCATTATGCACCGCACTTGAGGCTGCATTAGCAAAAACAGATGGTCTGGCTGCAAAGCCACAGATGCCAATCAGGTACACTGTCGGCAAACATGTTCTCTAATCAGGCCCCTTTCAAATGGCATCTGCTTCTCTCTCCCTGTAGGTATAGGTAATGATTCAAAACCTTCTGTACATTTCCTATTGCCCTTGGGGGTCTAACAACATGCTCACAGAACACAGTTGCCAGTCCAAGATGGGCCAGCTCACCCAGGCCAAGACAGAAAGGCAAGCAACAGGGCCTCAGCCCAGAGTCTTGTGAAGGGCAATTGTCTATTTGGTCTCTCTGTGTGTGCAGAGCTGGGGTCTGGGAGGAGACAGAGTGAAGCCAAAAGGGGCAGTGTCATAACTTTGTGTAATATAGTTGCTGTCTTGGCATCCATTTCTAGGCCTGACATAAGCTATTTGAAACCCAGTTGTATCCCATCACCTCTGGCCTAGTTAAAACTTCCCCTTCCTGAGTGCTTGTTTGCAATATAGCCCACTTGTTCCTCATCCCACAGACCCAAACCCAACACACCCCACCGCTGCTGACCATGATCAAACATAATGGCTGACACCAGAGTCTTGTAAATAAGTGCCCCACTTCACACGTGTTTTCATTAAACAAGCCAATCCACATCACCACCCCTGCCCCCACAATCCTGAGGGATAATGCACTTGGACCCTTATAAAGCCACAGTCCCACAGGTCTTCTCTCCCTCTGTCTCAGTCTCCACCCGCTGGTTGAGCCCCCTGCCACTTCCAGACTTTTCAGCCTCCCATCGGCACCCCTAACCTCCCTGGGATCTTTAAGTAATAAATTTCTTCTGTTTCATACATTTTGGTTTCACTTCCTCGTTGTGTCTCACCTGACTAACACAACCAAAGCTAACATTTTCCTGGCCAGGGCTCTCCTGGAGCATGGCTATCTTGGCTTCTGGCAACTCTAGACAGAGAGGCCTCAAGACCAAATTAGAAAAAAAGCATAACAATAAAAATCACAACAGACAGCAACAGGGATTGTTGCCTCTGGTATCACAGAGGCTGGCCCACAGCTTAAGGGAAGAATACAACACTGCTAGACTAAAGATAATGTAAGAATCTACAGACAATACATCCATTCATGTTGTGTTTAACAACAGGCAAAACTAATCTACAGTTACAGAAAGCAGAATGGTTACTGCTTATGTGGAGTGAGGGTTGAGTGGAAGGGGACATGAACTTTCTGGGGTGACGGGAATGGTCTGTGTCTTGACTAGGTTGTGCTCATAGGGATGTATTCAACTGTCAAAACTCATCAAATTGGTCACTTAAGACCTGTGCATTTTGATGTATGCAAACTTTACCTTGGTGGGGTGGGGGGAAGATGGGTAGTCTTTAAAATGCATCTCATCCCCTCCCATAAAAAAGGTGGAAAGAAGTTATTTTCTTAGAGAAGCTTTTCCTGCTCACCCTACATGACCCACTGCCCATCCTCTGTTACAGATTGTCGCTTTACCTTATTTGTTTTCTATATAGCCTTATCAAAATTTATAATATTAATTGCTGCTATACTTTTTTGATTTCCTTCATCAGATTGTAAGGTTTATGAAAGCTTTATTTGCCGTTGTATATTTATACCCAGCATAGTGTCTGACATGTATAGATATGTGGTAAATATTCATTGAAAGAAGAAAAAAGAGGGAAGGAAGGAAAAGAAAAGTTATGTCTTTGCCTTTGCCTATTTCAGGTAGAAAGTAATGCTGTCTGTCAAACCTCACCCCAACGCCCATATTTATTTTATTGCGGTAGCAGGAAGATGTTCAGCCTGATTGGGACAAGCACTACCAGGTAGTGAACATATTATCAAATAACCATAATTAAAGAAATGTGCTATAGGTGGACACCAGGATGAGGAAGTATACCCCACACTTTAAAATTGTCACAAATAAAAATCACTTCCAGTCATATTTTTTTTATTTTTAATTGACAAATAATAACTATATATTTATGGGGTACAATATGATTTTGATATATGTTTACAATGTGGAATGATTAAATCAGGCTAATTAAAAAACTCATCACCTCACATTTATTTGTGATGAAAACATTTAAAATCTACTTTTTTAGCAATTTTGAAATATACAAAGTCATATTTCATTAGCCAGAGCAAGTCACATGGTCAAGACTGATATCAATGGTGGCACATGACTGATATAGTTTATCACAGTATGACTCTTTCAGTGTGAGTGTTTATAAAAAAATTATAATACTAGGAATGGTGTTAAAAGAAAACTTGCTAATCACGTAAATGCAAATTAATTTTTTAAAAGACTCAGAAGATATGCATATGCTAAATGCTCTCCATGTATCATGGTTACATCTAAGAGGCATAATGAATTTTTTCCTGATATTTTTTCCAAAATTTTAAACCTTTATTTAGGAATAATTGAGCTTCAATAAATTTCACATGTTTAAAGTATATAATTTGATACTTGATGATGAAACCATCAACAAATCAAAATAATGAACATATGCATTACATCCTTCCACCATTGAAAGGCAACCACGACTGTCTGCTTTATGTCACTATAGATTCCTTTACACTTTCTAGAATTTTATGTAAATGGAATTATACAGGCAGAACATGTACCTTTTTTGGTCTGGCTTTTTTCAATTAGTATAATTATCTTAAAACAACATAGATGAATCTTATTAATCAATCATTCCTGTTTACTGCTGGTTATTATTCCATTGTGTAGGTATGCCACAATTCATTTATCTGTTCATTATTTTTAATTTTTATTTTTAATTGTAAATTGACAAATTATAGTTGTATATATTTATGGGCTGCAAAATATGATTTATGAATACAATATGGAATAATTAAATCAAGCTAATTAACATATCTATCACTACAAATGCTTGCTTTCCGTGGTGAGAATGTTTGAAATTTATGGTCTCAGCAATTTTGAAATGTACAGGACATTATTATTTACTGTATTCCCTGTGCAGTACAGTATATCTCAAAGAAAAAAACCTTATTCCTCTTGTCTAATTGGGGCTTTGTACCCTTTGATCACCATCTCCTCATTCCTCCCTACCACCACCCCCAGCCTCTGGTAACCACCATTCTACACTCTGCTTCTTTGAGTTTGATTGTTTCAGATTCCATACATAAGTAAGAACATGCAGTGTCTGTCTTTCTGTGTCTGGCTTATTGTACTTAGAATAATGTTCTCCAATTCCATCCATGTTTTTGCAAATGACAAAATTTCTGTAGTGGCTGAAAAGTATTCCATTGTGTATATATCACATTTTTTTAATCCACTCATCTGTTGATAAACACTGAGGTTGATTCCATAACTTGGCTATTGTGAATAGTGCTGCAGTGAACATGGTAGTGCAGATGTCTCTTTGACATACTGATTTCAAATCTTTTGGGTAAATATCCAGAAGTGGGATTGCTGACTCATATGGTAATTTTATTTTTAGTTTTGTGAGGAAACTCCATACAGTTTTCTGTGATGGCTGTGTTAATTTCCGTCCACACCAACAGTGTACAAGGGTTCCCTTTTCTCCACATCCTCGCCAACACTTATCTTCATCTTTTTGATAATAGCCATTCTGACAGGTGTGATATAATATCTCATTGTGACTTTAATTTGCATTTCCCTAATGATTAGTGATGTCGAGCATTTTTTATATATGTTCTAGCCATTTATATGCCTTCTTTTGAGAAATGTTTATTTAGGTACCTTGCCCATATTTTAATCAAATTATTTCTTTCTATAGAGTTGTTTGAGTTCCTTATGTATTTTGGATATTAACCCATTATCAGATGTATGGTTTCAATTATTTTCTCCCAGTCTGTACATTGTCTCTTCACTCTGTTGTTTCCTTTGTGCAGGAGCTTTTTCTTTTGATGTAATGCCATTTGCCTATTTTTGCTTTCATTGCCTTGTACTTTTGGAATCAAATCTGAAAAATCATTGCCCAGACCAATGTCATGTAGTTTGCCCCCATGTTAGTTGGTTTTGGGTTGCTATGAAGGAATTCCTGAGACTGGGTAATTTATAAAGAAAAGAGGTTTATTTGGCTCATGGTTCTGCAGGCTGTACAAGCAGCATCAGACCAGCATCAGCTTCCGGTGAGGGCATCACAGAACTTCTAATCAAGGGGGAAGGTGTGTCACATGGCAAGAGAAGGAGCAACAGAGGGAAGAGGAAGTGGTGCCAGGCTCCTTTGAACAACCAGCTCTTGCGTGAACTAATAAAGCAAGAACTCACTCATTATCATGGGGAGGGCACCAAGCCATCCATGAGGGATCCACCCTCATGACCCAAATACCTCCCACCAGGCCCCATCCAACACTGGGGATCAAATTTCAACATGACATTTGGAGGGGACAAGTATATCATGGCCCTATGCTTTCTTCTAGCAGTTTGACAGTTTCAAGTCTTATGTTTAAGTCTTTAACTCATTTTGAGTTGATTTTTGTGTAGGGAGTGAGATAAGGGTCCAGTTTCATTCTTCTCAATGTGGATGTCCAGTTTTCCCAGCACCATTTACTGAAGAGATTGTCCTTTTCCCAATGTGTACATTTGGCACCCTTGTTGAAGATTAATTAGCCATAAATGTGTAGGTTTATTTTTGGGCCCCCTATTTTTGTTTCATTGGTCAATAAGTATTTTTATGGCAGTACCATGTCTTAATTACTATCTTAATTACTGTCGCTCTGTAGCATAGTTTGAAATCAAGTACTGTGATGCCTCCAGTTTTGTTCCTTTTGCCCCTGATTGACTTGGCTATTTGGGAGGTTTTTTTTAATAGTTCCATGTGAATTTTAGAATTGTTTTTTCTATTTCTGTGAAAAATGACATTGTAATTTTGACAGGGATTTCACTGAATCTGTAGATCACTTTGGGTACTATGGACATTTTAACAATATTCTTCCAATTCTTGAACACAGGATATCTTCCAATTTACTGTCTTCAATTTCTTTCATTAAGGTTTTATAGTTTTCCATGTACAGATCTTTCACCTCCTTGGTTAAATTTATTACTAAGTATTATCCATTCATTATTGGACGAACACTTTGATTCCAGTTTGTGCTTATACAAATAAAACTGCCATGAAGATTTGTATATATCTTTGTGTGGACATGTACATTTGTTTCTCTTGGATAAATTCCTGGGTGTGGAATGGCTGGATCATATGGTACCTTTATATTGAATGTTTTAAGAATAAAGTAAAACACTTTTCCAAAGTAGTTGTATTGTTTTATATCCCCACTAGTAGTTTTTGAGAATTCTATGTATTCCCCATCCTCAAAACACTTGTTTGTTCAGTCCTTTTAGACTGAGACATTTAGGGGGTGTCTAGTAGTATCTCATTATGGTTTTAATTTAAATCTTTTAAATAAGGTGTTGGGCATCTTTTCATGTGCTATTTGTCATCTGTGTGTCTTAGTGATGCGTCTGTTTTTATGTTTTCATCTGTTTTTATATTGGGTTATTTGTTGAGATGTAAGAGTTCATTTTTTTTAAGTCATCTGTCAGATTTACATTGTCCAAGTGTTCTACCTTAGGTAAAGGTTTGTCTTTTCATTTTCTATAACATGTTCTTCACAGGACATGTTATACAAAAGTTTAACATTTTTATGAAGTCCAATTTAAGAATTTTTTCTTTTACAATTCAAGCGTTTTGTGTCCTTTCTCCAAAATCTTTGCCACATCCAAGACTGCTAAGAATACCTCTTATTTTCTTATAGTAGTTTTATAGTTTTAACAATTACATTTAGACCTATGATCAATCTTAAGCTAATTTCTGTATCTGAAAAGAGCAAAGGGTCAAGGCTCATTTTTTGTGCCTGGCTGTCCAATTGCCCTACACCTGCATTGGAAAGATTTTCCTTTCCTCATTGAATTGCCTTGACAACTTTGTCAAATCTATTGGCTATATATTTGTGTGTTTATTTCTGGATCTGTGGTCTGTTCCAGTGATCTATATATGTATCTTATACCAATATCATATTTTTATTATAGCTTCAAAATCTTAAAATAAGGTAATAAGAGTTGCAACACTGGTGTTGGCTTTTGGGTTTTTTGGTTTGTTTTTTTTTTTAACTTAAGACTATTCTAAGACCTTTCATTTTCTATACAAGTTTTAGGATAAGTTTTAAAAATTTCTGCCAAAAGAAGCCTGCTGGTATTTTGATTAGGATTGCTATCTATAGATCATTTTGGGGATAATTGGCATCTTAATAATATTGAGTCTTCTAATCCATAAACATAGTAACTGCTCAAATTATTTGGGTCTTTTTCAATTTCTCTCAAGAATATTTTGCAGTAATAATGAAAGTGTCTTGCACATATTTTGGTGCCTAAACTCTTAAATGGGAATTATAGAAGCCCACATCCTGTAGGGCTATGGATTAAGTAAGCATATGCATGTAGAGTGCATCAGAAGACCACCACCAGCGCCACCTGTCAAACAGCCAAAGGCTATCTTTCAATGAAGAAAAAATATCTTAGACTGGGTATTTGTTTTAAGGTCTATTTAACTAAATAATAATTTGGCAAGTTTAGTATGATTCAAACCTGCTTTCTTAACCCCACTATGTTGTTCTGTCTCCCAAGCAAAAACAGTGAGTGGCACTCAACTATATAACTATATACTATTCTGATAGGGTTTGTTTGTTAATAATTTCAATTCAAGAATGAACTTTAAAATATTTTTGAATATCAGTTAAAATTTCATTGGACTCTCCACCCTGTTACTTCAGAATTCCACAATCCCCCACACCTTTCACCCCTTCATCTTTTTTGTCACACACCACATTGTAGTCATTTATATTAGTAGTCTGTGGTTCTCTGTACAATTACTTTCTTTCAAAGTACAATAGTTTTCCCTTATTTATGGTTTCATTTTCTGCAGTTGGTCCAAAAATATTACATACAATAAGATATTTTGAGAGAAACTACATGTACATAACATTTATTATAGTATATTATTATAACTGTTCTATTATTAATATTTTACTGTGCCTAATTTATAAATTAAACTTTATCATAGTATGTATGTATAGGTATGTATATATAGGTAAATCCATAGTATATATAGGGTCCAGTACTATCTGCAGTTGCAGGTACCCACTGGGGGTCTTGGAACATATTCCCCTTGGGTAAGGGGAGACCATTGCAATTATTTCCAAAATGAAATTGCTAATATATATGACACCTTGTGGGACCTTCTTTATGGGACTGGAATGAAACACCTTCATTCCTTAAACATGAAAAGGTTAAAAGAAGATCTATAGTATGTTTTGTGGGATGAATTCCTAACAGTACTCCCACAACTTAGATAAATTACTTAACCTGTGCAAAGTAGGGCTCAGTCGAAATAGTCTATTTAATGCTTTTGATGTCATTCCATGAAAAAGATACATTCTATTCTTTCCTGTGATATAAATTTTCTCCTCCATGAATTCCCCAGGGTCAAGTCCAACGATGGTTTGTAGCCTCATTTCAAAGGCATGACTCAAATGCATGTTTTCCCATTCTGAACCATTTTTTAATTTTGTCACTTTTATGTTATTTCAGTTCTTTATCTTGACTATTTCTTATGAAATAGGAGACCTATACATTCCTGGCAGCTGATAAAGTCTTGTGTATTGTTAAGGAAACTTCTGTTTTAGCTGTTCTATAAGGCAAAGTCATTTTCTCTTTCTCGATGTCTCCCTCAGCTTTCTCAAGGTAACTGTCAGTTTTCAGGCCTTGTGAAAGACAGGTTGGGGGGAGAAGATGAGGCCCTCAGCAGTCTACCGTTCAGCCTGTCTTGTGATGAGAAGTTAAACAAGTCCAAAAGGACATAGTCTACCTCTAGAGTTCTCCAAGCTTGCTTTGAGCAAGGTCTGGGAAGACCTTTAGGGCATGCTCTAGTGACAATACAGGTCAGTAGAGGGACGCATCAAGAAGAATTCTTTTCCAGAGGATTTGAACATTGACTTTTTGACCATATAACGTTGACAGGCTAAGAAAGATTTAGGAAGTTAAGTCCCATGTAAATTTGCCCGAGAATTCTTGCCAAAGTGTCATATCACTCAGACGCTGCCAAGGCCAAGAATGAACTCTATATTAACCCTTTCTCCCACATCTACTGACATTTTCCAGAACTCTGAATCTACTCAGTCATGCTCTCGCTTCATTTTTCACTTGTTTGCTCAGTTGTTTTGCTTTCTAGGCACTAGGGATTTAGAAGCAAGTCAGTCAATGTCTCTCAAGCATTCACAGCCCACTTGAACAGTCAGACTGAACAAACAATTCAGGCTTAGAAATCAGTCTGCGTTTGAGTTTTTGCTCCATTTACTCATTAGTTATGTGACCATGGACAAGTTATGGGTCCAGAAGCTGAGGTGAGAATCCTATCTAAGAGGAGATTGTTTTGGGATGCATCTCTATGTCATCCTATATTGCTGATATATCTTAAGCCTCAGTTTCCTCATCTGTAATATGGAGATAATAAAATCACCTACTGCATGGAGGTAACCTAGATAAAGCGAACACTATTAGCTGTACAAGATGTAATAAGGCCAGACAGGTGTGGTTGAGGAGATGCGACTGAGACCAAAGGTAACACCTGAGCTGCAACCACACACTTTCGGCAGGTCGAAGAGGGGAAAGGAGGAAGTGTGCTTGGTGGGATAATATTTCTTTGGGAATCCAGCAAAGGGAGTTGTACGAGTTGATACATGAAGAGAAGTCAGAAGCCAGAAGGAGGAGAGCTCTGAACGCCACAAACGGGTGTCCGTACTTAACCCATCAGACAAACGGAAGCCATCAAAGGTTTCCACGTGGGAAAAGGACATGATGATGATCATGATCAGAAAGTTGAGGCAGGTGACCAGGAGGTTATTACAAGAATCTAGTAAGGTAGAAAAGAGGCGTGAAGCAAAGTGGCTGGCAGATAGTAGGTATTTGACTAATGTTTGTTGAAGGAAGGAAAGGAAGAAAGAGGGAAAGGAGGAATAATTTAAAAATAATGAATATCTAGAAGTAGTAGGATGTGTGGTGAGCTGTAGCATGGGAAAATTCAAACTTAAGATGAATGTTTTCCCACATACCATACGAGGGAAGAAAAAAATTCTTCAATTTCCTGCATCAGTCAGGGTTTAAAATGTATTTGTGTGTGTGCTCACTGCTCACACGTGCACTAAATGTAGGAGAACATGATTTGTAATAACTAGAGAACAAAGTCTTATAAATGATGATTTAAAAATCCCCTCTATAAACTGTGCATTGACCTCTACTTTTCAAAAACAATCTCAGAGCTACCTACTCCTAATGATCTTGGTGGATTGTAACATCTGCCAATTTTACAGCCCATCCAAATTCTACCAACACTAAACCCACAGAGAAAAAGTTGTGTTTTCCTATGGAGTTTATTACCAGCCAGTGCCACTCAGATTGCAGATTGCACTCATATAATAGTAAGACTCCAGGGCTTAGTGTCAGAAAGACCTAGAACTTTAGTTCTGACACTCTGTAGCTTTGCCAGCATGAATAAATCACTTGTTTTCCTCAGCTGTAAAATGAAGACAACAATCCCTGCCTTTCAGAGTTGTGAGAACAGAATAGGATGACAACGTAAGTGGAACAAGTGACAATGACCAAGACTTCCACACATCAGGCCCTGTTCTGTGTTGTCCATGTACTAACTCATATGATCCTGCATTAGGTGCTATTATTTTCCCATTCTACATAAGAAATACTTAATAAAAAATAATAATTAATGGCACTGATCATTATTTCTCTTATAAACTTTTTAGTTTTGCTGCTATTTATCACATCACCACAATTGCCATTCCTCTAAGTTTAGTGTAATATAGGGCAGAGAACATGTCTTACAATTGCTTTAGTACAGGACCCTAATAACTAAGACAAAACAAAATAAAACATAAGAATAAAAAATTGAAAATCCTCAAGGCACCCTATATTTCTCCCTTCAATGGTTATTGTAGAGTCCATTGTCCTGAGTCTAATCTCCTCTAAGTAGGAAAAGGATGTGAGGCTCAGAGCGATTTGTAGGAGTTTTGTGGTTTTGATGTAATAAAATTAATATGTTACTCATAGAAATGCAGGGTCAGAGAGGAAAGATTAGTTGAGAATGGCTTCTCCTCAAAAGAGAAGCACCTGGACCAAAGAAACTAGATTATTCTTCCCCAGGGGCCTTGATGAGAGCAGAAGGGGCTCTGTAAGGGATGGGCCCAGGTGGGTTGAGCTACAGGTCAATGGGAGGAAGGGGCTGGTAACCAGAGCAGACAGCACATGCTCACACAAACCTTCAGGGACACTTCTGCGGGAGGACAAAATCTATGCTCAAAGACTGCTCTAGGCACGACAAGAGCAGACAGTGTCGAGCGTGGAGAGATGGAGAACTGGCATAGCAGGGTGGGGTGCCAGAGGGTTCCTGAGCTCAGGACAGGAGAGGTCCTTTGGTGACTGAGTGATCTGGGGATGAGGCTCCTGTGGAACTTAAACCCCACAGATTTGACATTTATTATTTTTCAATAAATTTAGGGATATAAGTGGTTTTGGGTTACATAGATGAATAATATAGTGTTTTCAGAGTTCCTGCCACCGAATAGGGACTTGACATTTAAATCTCTTCCTAAAATCTTGGGTGTGTGCCCGTTGTTCAGGAGAGCCAGAGTGGCCAGCGCAGCATTCACATTTTCTGTGACAGGGACCTCAGCCTTCTCTACCAAGTCACATTTGATCAAAGGGCTGTGGACAGAGAAGAGGCTATGGAACGGTAACTGAAGACATGGGAGCAGTCCTCAGAGGGATCTGTCCTTGCCAGGTCAGCGTCTCACCTATACGCTCTCTTGTGGTTCCTTCCAGGTTATGACGACCAGACCTCCTGCCCCAGTGATTGCACCACCCTCATACTTGAGGCAAGCTCCTGTCCACTGAGGATGAGTTTAGGGAACACAAAAGACAGGGACCACATAGGCCCTGCCCTCTAAAAGCTTATCAGTGCCCTATACTAGCAGAGAAGTGGAATGAGCACTTGACTAGGAGTCAGAAAGCCTGGGTTCTTGTCCTGATCCTGATGTTCTCTTGAAACTGGCTTGGAACCATTTATTCAACATCTCCAAACCTCAGTTTCCTTGTTTTAAAGGGGTAATAGATCATGCCTCATAGATTTATTAAGAGAATAAAAAAGAAAAAACTAATAACATGTACAAGGGCTGTCCAGAAAGTATCCAGCCATTGTTAATGTAATGAGAACAGTTTGAGTGACATCGATGTAACCTGGCAGCCAAGGAGAGTGGACTAGAATGCACATGCGTGAACAATGACGATGTCACTGTATTAATCGGTGGGGCGCTAGATACCGTTGAGTGAGCATGTGTACTGTGTGGCCACCGCGTTCAAAATGAGCGAGTAGAGCAACAAATCTGCATCATATTTTGCATTATGCTTGAACATTCCTCCGTGGGAACTATTTGGATGATTCAGAAGGCTTTTGGGGATGATGCAATGAGTGCAGCGCAAATAAAAGTGTGACACAAATGCTTCAAAGATGGTCGAGAGTCTGCTGAAAGTCATACATGTTCTGGAAGGCCTGCAACAGCAGAACACCTGAGAATGTTGAACGTGTATGGGTTAGTTTAAGAGACGCTGGGAGAACTGTGTGAGGTCCTAAGGTGCCTACTTTGAAGGGGACTGAGGGGTCATTGTCCTGTGTACAATGTTTCTTGTATCTTTTTCAATAAATGTCTCTATTTCTCATATTATGTGTCTGGATACTTTCAGGACAGACCTCATATATAGACCTTAACTCTGTGCCAAGCACTGTTCTAAGTGCATCACATATAAGTAATTTGATCCTTAAACAACCCTATCATATAGGTACTATTATTATTCCCATTTTGTAGATAAAGAAACTGAGGTACATAAAGGCTCAGAAACTTGTACAAAGTGACAAGCCAATAAACGGCAGAGCTGGGATTTGCATCTGGACTACCTGCCTCGAGGCTGGGTCCAACCACTGAAAACTAAAATGCTATTCAAATAAGGCACCATTGTTTCTACAATTTGGGATGCAGAGTGGACAGAAGTCAAAGGACTGAACAAGAACCAGCTAGCACAAGTTCATACAGGCATATGATGAAGTACTCACGTCCTGAGGAGTTGCTGCAAACGTTTCCACAAGTGCTTCCATCGTGTGGCATTTCCTATTAGATGAGGGAAGTGGAGACATTTCGCGAGCACTTTCTTTGTATAAGGCTGTCCTTGGCGAGGCAATCTCGGGTACCTTAGTGTTGGCCACACAGGCACTTTTCTTGTGGGTTTCCGTCTGTGGAAACACTGCTTTAAAGCTGCGATTTAATGTCCATTATCCAAGTAGAAAGAGCACGAGCACTTCCACCGATGTGTTCTTTAGTAGTTTGTAAGTTCCTTTTCCACAATAGGTGCTCAGAGAATCAATCTGGAGTGAGGCTGAGAAGAAGGCAATTCTTTAAAGCCCAAGAAGGCTTTAGCAGGACAGGTAATCTGAAACAAAGCCTTGGCAAGTTTATTGTCAGTCGAGACACACAGGACTTGTTCGTAAGTGGGTTACAAAGCAAGGTAAACGAGTGCAGTTGTAAAACTGTGCAGCTGAATCCACGCATACCTCATTGGAGTCCTTCTATATTCAAACAAAACTTTAAATTTGGATTGGCTTATGTTTAAATAATTGAAAAAATCATTATCAGGGATATAACGTTCATATGCTTATAAGGTAATATGCATTTACTTTATGAGGAAGGTGATATATGTGCAGCTGTTAGACAATATTATTAGGAGTATCTATGATTTTTGTAGGTAAAGTTTTACTCAGGGTAAACTTTAGATTTAATCAGATCTAGAAGAAGTTTTTTCCTATTTTCTCAGTACGCACATGGCACACACACCCCTACTATGTATGGTGGAAGGGTCACAGGAGGGATGGGCATTGGTGAGTGGTGAAGTCTTGATAGATTTTCTGCTGTGTCAGTAAGGAGTAGACTCATTCTTCTTTCCTGCCACATTTTTTGAAACAAAATATTTCTCCCCAAACCATATGACTGCAGTAACTTTGGTAGCAGCTTTGCCAGTTGTGATGGAACAAGAGGCTGTGACACTTGATGCCACAGATTTGCTTGTCATCTCTACCGTCGATTTGTGCTGGCCCAGTTACTGGGCTGCAGAAAGCTGTCATCTGCTAATCTGCTTGAAATGTCAAAGAAAGCAGGGCTAAAGTCCTGACTATGAATCTTCTGTCCTGAATGCTCTCTGCTGGGTTCTGCCAAATGCAGAAAGGGCTGGCAGCAGAGCAGAGTTCTGATTAACTGTGCTGGTGTGTGCCCACTTGAGCGCCAGTGAGACTGGGTATTGTCAGTCAGCTGTCTCCTGGGTGCTGAATTCTCATTTAAGCTTTTGTATTTAACGGGAAACTCAGAGTTCTCTCACTCTGGAGTTTCGAATGAAGTTCAAATCAGATGTAATTTACAGTCTTATAAAAGCTATGCAGTATCTTCTGTCTCTGTAAGTAGCTCAGAAACGGAATTGCCTTTAATGATTATAACTCCTCATTCTCAAATTTGCATTAATGTGTGCTCCCTAACAAGATAAAAACATTTCTCCACCAAGCACATTCATATGAGGGTTATGCTCGTGCACTTCATGTTCCCAGGTACGAAGCTGCTTTATTTTAGCTGCTGTGACGTGGCTTACCTTGTTTTAAGGGCAATTTGAATGCATAGGATTCATTGGAACACAGATGCACTCTCCTCATCTTTCAAAACAATCAGCAGCTAGATTACAACAGGCTGTGATTAATGCAGGGCTTTCGTGGAAATGCAAGCCAACGTGTCTCTAATTGTTTAGCAACAAACATAGACCCCCCCATCTAATGCTCTGGAAATTAATGCTTTCTGTAAGAGCCAAATCAAATACTCTGGCCCTACAGACCACAGGCATCTAACAGTTCACAGGTACTACTGTTTTTCTCTAGAATAACTGTGTTGTTTCAATAGAGAAAGCTTTTTGGTTAGAGGGAGTCTGTGGATTTTTAGCAAGGTCTTTTAAAAGTTTGCAGTGTTGCTAGTCTTGTACATACACTGGAATTTAATGTCAATACCACTTATCAAATCTGCATGTGGGTAGAACAATTTCTGTAGGAAAGACATGCTAACAGAATACTAAAATCTGAACTAGGTAAGAGAAAAAAAGTATGTTTATCCTGGTTTCTTTTTTGATATGTAACTGTTTTGAACATGTCTCAATATTTAAGTTTCAGGCTTTAATGTTGTGACATTTTCTTTTCGAAAAACAGCTAGACTTTTCTGATGTCCCCTAAAAGCCCACACCACCCCCACCTTAACACAGGGGTCCCTGTTTACATGACGGCTGATATGAGAGGTCAAATAAATATCATAAGCAAATTAGGAAGGATCAGTCATGGTCTACTCAGGAAAAAAGAAATCATACCAGTTACTGTAACAAAAATAACTTAATAAAGGGAATCAATTAAACAGGTATTGGAGAACTAAAGCAGTAAAAAAGGGAAGAATGAGGCAATAGACAGTGACTACCAGAGGCCGCTCCCCTTCCACAGGGCCAGAGGAACCAAGGGGAAAAGTTGGGTTTATTAGAACCTACTGGTGTGAATGAGGGCAGTTTCGTGTGTGTGTGACCTCTGCACTCACACAGCACCCTGCCATCAGAAGGTTTTGGCTTATACTCTGCTGTCACTGTCTTATGATTCTTCACAATTTTTGAACAAGGGATCTTCATTTTCATTTTGCACTGGGCTCCACAAATTATGAAGCTGGTCCTGGTTTGAATAATATGAAATTGTTCTGTTTTTATTTTTTATTTATTTATTTTTGTATTGGTAAAATTACTATTTTTATTATTATTTTTATTTATTTATTTATTTATTTAAGAATATTATGGGGGTACAAACACTTTGGTTACACATATTGCCCATGCACTGCCCAAGTCAGAGCTACAATCATGAACATCCCCTAGACAGTGTGCCCCGCACCCATTAGGTGCGAGTTTTCCCATCCCCTCCATCCCCTTCCCACCTGCCTGACCCCTGATGAATATTATTTCCATGTGTGCACGTAAGTATTGATCAGTTAGTACCAATTTGATGGTGAGTACCAGTGATGCTTGTTTTCCATTCTTGTGATACCTCACTTCGAAAAATGGGCTCTAGCTCCATCCAGGATAATACCGATATGTTAATTACTGTTGTTTTTTATGGCTGAGTAATACTCCATGGTATACATATACCACATTTTATTGATCCACTCATGTATTGATGGGCACCTGGGTTGTTTCCACATCTTTGCAATTGTGAATTGTGCTGCTATAAACATTCGCGTGCAGATGTCTTTGTTATAGAATGTCTTTTTTTCCTTTGGGTAAATACCCAGTAGTGGGATTGCTGGGTCAAATGGTACTTCTACTTTTAGTTCTTTGAGGTATCTCCATATTACTTTCCATAGAGGTTGTACTAATTTGCAGTCCCACCAGCAGTGTGTGAGTGTTCCTATCTCTCTGCATCCCCGCCAACAATTGTTGTTTTGGGACTTTTTGATATAAGCCAATCTTACTGCAGTTAAGTGATATCTCATTGTTTTTAGATCAAAATGTTCAAATATCAGCAATGTCATATGGTTCAAGATAATAAAAGTTTACAGAGGGACCATGTGAAACTGGGACTCAAAGTGCTGGGAGAAAGGTGCTACCTAGCTGTAGTGCTGAGGTGTCCACGAGACTGATTCCAGGAGTGTGAACAAAAGTGAGATCTGAACCAACAGCTCTTGAGGGCAACTGTCCCTGCCAGGAAACAGCACCACTGGGGCTCACACTGACAACAGGAAGCAAACAGGAACACGTGTGTCCCTTCCTCCAATCCAATCATTCAGTCTTCCTCAAAATTGAACAGGGAGCCATCTGGCAAAGGAGAAAAAGGGGTTTGCAGAAGCCCCGGCCCAACTTCAAAAAGCAGGGAATGGAGGGGTAGTCTTGGAGTCTACTGTAGACTGGATGTTTGCCGCTGTCCCCTCACCTGAAAAATTCATGTTAAAATCCTGCCACCCGAGGTGATGGTGTTAGGACATGGGGCCTTTGGGAGGTGATTAGGTCATGGGGGCAGAGCCCTCATGAGTGGGATTAGTGCACTTATAAAAGAGGCCCCAGAGAGTTTCCTTAACCCTTCCACCCTGTGAGGGTGGAAGGTGGTGGTCTATGAACCAGGAAATAGACCCTCACTAGACACCAAATCTGTAGGCACCTTGATTATGGACTTTCCAGTCTCCAGAACTGTGAGAAATTTGTTTATAAGCCATCTAGTGTATGGTGTTTTTGTTATAGCAGCACAAATAGACAAAGACAGTCCAGAGATAATAGCTTAATAATGAACATAAAGGATACTAAGCCAAGTAAGGATAAATGGTTCCTGTGAAAACAGAATTAAGAGAATAAACACAAGATAACTATAGTAAAAGTGTAAAAAAAAAAAATCCTTAAGGTGATACAAATAGAGAACATAAAATTTTCTGGGAAATTTTTAAAATTTTGTAAACTTTAAAAAATCAAGAGAGATTGGGGTAAAAAAGAGTCACAGCTGGAAACTGCTCTATTAGTCTGAAAGATTGGACAGAAGAAATATACCATAACAGACAGCATAAATACAAAATCATAGCATGAGTTTTTACTTTATAAACTTTTTCATTTTTTTAAACTTTTTGACTCTTCTGTAAAAACACTTAGCTAAAACACACTGTACAGCTGTACGAAAATGTTATTCTTTATATCCTTATTTATAAGCTTTTTTCTATTTTTTACTTTTTAAACTTTTTGTTCAAAACTAAGACATAAATATACACATTATCTTTGGCCTACACAGGATCAAGATCATCAATATCACTGTCTTCCACCTCCACATCTTGCCCCACTGGAAGGTCTTCAGGGGCAATAACACACATGGACTTGTCATCTACTATGATAACAAGGCCTCCTTCTGAAATACCTCCTGAAGGACCTGCCTGAGGCTGTTTTACAGTTAACTTTTTTAAAAATAGAAGGAATACACAATAACAATGTAAACTACAGTATAGTATATACATAAACCAGTAACAAACATTTATTACTGTTATCAAGCATTATGTACTGTAAATAATTGTATGTGCTATACTTTCATGACTGCAGTGCAGTAGGTTTCTTTACACCAGTATCATCACAAACATGTCATAATGTGTTGAGCTATGATATTCTGACAATATCTACATCGCTAGTCAATGGGAATTTGTTAGCTCCGTTATGATCTTATAGGACGACCATCATATATGTGCTCCATAGTTGACTGAAACATCATTATGTGGCATATGACTATAGATATACAAAATATTATCAGGTAATGCTATGAAGAAAAATAGAGTGTATTAAGAGAATTGGGAGTAATAGGGGAATCAGAATGCCTTCTTTCAGGAGGTGACAAAGAAGAGAGATATAAGCAAAGGGAATAGTTAATCCTTGCAAATATTTGAGTGAAGGACATTTTTGAAATAGAATAAAGTACAGTATCCTAGAGGTGGGTGAATCTTGTCATGCTCCAGGAATGGAAGTAAAAACAGGCAAGAACATAGGGGAGGAGGTGAAAGAGATTGTCTAGAGTCAGAAAACGTTAGGCTTTGCTGTCTTTTACTCTGAGTGAGGTGGGAAGTTTCTGGAGTGTTTTGAGCAGAGGAGATTTGACTTATAAAAGAATTACTATGGTGACCCTATGGCAAGCAGACCATAGGAAGTCAAGAGTGGACATGGGGAGACAGGAATCTATTGCAATATTCTAGAAGAAAAAGATAATGGCGGCTTGGCTGTTAAAGATAGTAAAAAGTTGTTGGCTTCTCAATATATTTTGAAAGCATAGCCAATTGGACTTGCTTATAAATTATATCTGGAGTTTAAGAGAGAAATCAGGATTGACTTTAAGCATTTTGGCTTGAGCCACTGGGTGAGTGGAAGTGTCTTTTTCTAAGGTGGTGAATATGGAAGTGGAACAGGTGTTGTTGTTTTTTGGTAAGGAGGGTTGTAGGTACAGTAAGATTCCAGTGCTCGATTTAAATTTTCCATGATCTTAAACATTTAAGACAGATGTTGAGTAAACATTAAATAAGAATCTGGAATTCTGAAGGTATAAATTTGTGAGTCATCCGCTAATAAGAAAACCAGAGAAATAATCCTGGTACCCCTACATTTAACTGTTGAGAAGAGATATATTTATCAACATACTAGAAAGAGAGGCTAGTGAGGTGGGGAAAAAGCCTAGGAACCTTTGATATCCCTAAGGCCAAGTGAATAAAAGAGAATAATCAATGTGTTAAACGCAGCCAAAGATCGACCAAGATAAAAACTGAGACTCAATCTTGGATTAGTAATGTTGAATGATTTTTCCTCAAATATCTCCAGCAAAATAAGACAAAGCTGAATTTGTTGTTTACTGAGGTAAAGGAGAACACCACTTTGGCAGAGCTTGGGTGGAGTGTGTGGGGGTTAGGGTGGTGGTATGGGGGTGAGGATTGTCAGGACAAGGGAGGCAGAAACAAATTCCATTAAGAATTTGAAGTTTGGTTTAAGGCAGCTCTTTCAATGCAGGAAAGAGATTAGGATTGGGTAAGGACCATGACATAAGAGTTTAGGAAGGGTGGAAACAGCAAGGTGAGACTTTTAGGTTGATTCTTATTGTTGAAGAATTGATGAATCTTTTGGGGAAGTTTCTGTTATTAATAATCAAGGTATTTTCTGGGCAGGAGTCATCTGCATAAAATCATGTTAATGAAGACAATAGAATAGCAAAGTCCTGTTAACATGGGCAGTAAACTCTGGGGGGGATAGGAGGTTTTGGTTTTCAGTGTCCAAACTACATGTGAGGGTAGGTTGGTTCACAGCAATGTGAAAGTAATTGACCTTGATAAGAGGAGTTTCAGTGGAGTGATGGGCAGGAAACCTGTTGGATTGGATTCTAGAGAGAATGGGGTAAAAGAAGTGGCAATTGTGAAATATACTATACTTTCTAGAAGTTTTGTTCTAAAGAAATGGTGGCTAGAGGGGGATTTACAGTCCACGTGGGTTTTTTTGTTTTGTTTTGTTTTGTTCAAGACGGGAGATATAATAACACGTTCATTAGCTGATAGAAATAATCTATTAGAGAAGAAAAATTAACATTGGAGGAAAATTAAAATTTTCTTGGCATAATGGTCTATTCATTGGAGAAATTCAGAATTAGAAACCTGCCCTACATCACACACAAAATATTTGGGTTAAAGATCTAATTGTACAAAATGAAACTAAAATATACAATTCTTCTATTAATGTAAATTTTGGGTTGCCTTAGTTCATTTTCTGTTGCTATGACAGAATACCTGAGACTGGGTGATTTATAAAGAGAATTTATATTTGGCTCATGGTTCTGGAGGCTGGGGAGTCCAAAAGCATGGTGCCAGCATCTGCTCAGCTTCTGGTGAGGGCCTTCCTGCTGCTTCACAACATAGCAGAAGGTATCACATGGCAAGAGGGCAAAAGCATGCCTGTCAGCTCAGGTCTCTCTTCCTCCTCTTATAAAGCCACCAGTCCATCATGGGAAGCCCACCCTGAAGACCTTATCTTACCTGAATTTTCACCCAAAGTCCCCACCTTTAGTCAACACATGAATTTGGGGATTAAGTTTCCAACACATAAAATTTGGGGGACACATTCAAACCATAGCAGGGGTTGAGGTAGAGAGCAAAAGTAATTCTTAGGACAGGAAACCCAACAGCCATAAAAGGAAATGTTGGTAGATTTTACCTCATAAAAAATGGAAACTTTCCATATGGCAAAAAAAAAAAAAAAACACTGAGCAAAGCCAAGAACAAAAGATAGATTGGGGTAAAAAAAAAAAAAATAGTTGGAAAACATATGGTAGGCAAAGGGTTAATCACATGAAAACATCAGAAAATTCTTTGTATTAGTAAAAAAAAAAAAATCTAGTTTAAAAATCCTGGCAAAATATTAGAAAAGAAAATGTACAAAAGAGAAAATACAAATACCTAATAAATATATGAAAATATATTTAATCCTACTAAAGTTTTTTAATGCAAATTAAAACAATAATGACTCATTGTTATCAGCATGTTTGCAACAGTTAAAAAGATTGATTACATCCAGGGCTGATGAGTGTATAAGAAAATGGACTCTCTCATTTACTATTGGTAATAGGGTGAATTGCTATTTTCTTTTTGTAAATTAATCTGGCAGCATCTATTAAACTTAAACAGGTACAAATTCGATTCAATAATTTTAGTTGTATTTAATAGTTATCTAACTTAAGTAAAATTTTTACATACAGTAATATTTTATTGAAGCATTGTTAATAGCAAAAATCTGGAGGGGAAAACGTGAAAGCAATTAACATAAAAAGTATTAAGTGAATTTCACCAGAAGCAAACTACAGAATGTTATTTTGCAACTATGTAAAAGAATGCCCAAGCTTTGTACGTAATGACCTGTGAAATGTCCATGATACATTTTTAACAGCTTTACTGATATATAATTCACATACCATAAAATCCACTCATTTAAAGTATACAGTTCAGTGGTTTTTAGTATATTCAGACGTGCACAACCACTACCACTGCTCTCAGAATGTTTTCATCATCCCAAGAACAAACTCTGAATCCATTAGCAGTCACTCCCATTTTCTCACCCTCCCCCCACCACCAAGCTCCAGGCAACCACTCATCTACTTTCTGTCTCTTATGCTGTCTTAGTCTGTTCTGCTATAACAAACTATCTTAGACTGGGTGGCTTATAAACAACAGAAATTTCCTTCTCATAATTCTGGAGGATTGGAAGTCCAAGATCAAGGCACTGGCAGATTTGGTGTCTGGTGATGACCCACTTCCTGATTTATACATGGTCTTTTCCTTGTGTCTTCACCTGGCAGAAGGGAAAAGAGACCTCTCTAGGGCCTCTTTTGATTAGGACTCTAATCCCATAAACATACCTAAACATAGAAAAGGTACAGTAAAAATATCTGCAGTTCGTCATTGACTGAGATATCATTAGATGGCACATGACTGTAGTTGAATCCAGCCTCAAGTTTAACTACCACATGAATGTAACCTCATAAGCTAACACATGCTGGACCACTCAGCCAAAAGACAGAATCCTGAGACATTCTAATCATTGTTTTTAAGGCACTAACTTTAGAGATGGTTAGTCTAATCACCTCCCCAAATCTCCACCTCATATTGGGGATTAGGTTTAACATACAAGTTTGGGAGGACACAAACATTCGATCTATAGCATATAGGTTGTTGATGGTGGACATTGTATATAAATGGAATCATATGTGGTCTTTTGTGACTGGTTTCTCTCAATTCACACAATGTCTTCAAGGTTAACCCACGTCGTACGTCGTAGCATATGTCAGTACTTGGTTCCATTTTAACACCAAATAATGTTTCATTGTATAAATATACCACATTATTTTTTTTAAAAACCATCAGCTAGTGGAAATTAAGTTAATACTTTTTGGATATTGTAAATAGTGCTGCTATGAACATTTGTATACAAGTTTTTATGTGGACATTTGTTTTCATTTCTCTTGGGTATATATCTAGCAGTAGAGTTTCTGGGTTATGTCACAACTCTATTTTAATATATTAAAGAACTGCCACACTGGTTTCCAAAGTGCCTGCATTTATGATACATTTTTAAAAATGAAATTAAATAAGTTATTGTAAGTATTCAAACCCCATTTTTGTTTTTAAAAAAATCTAAAAACCATATATACAAATGTGCATGTGGGTTTATGTCTGTATCCATCATGGTACACATCCACATATATAATGCTTGGGAAAACATAGGTTATTCTACCATACTGTTAATATAAATTATATCATGGAGGAGTTATCTCTCTCAATGGTTTGAATTGCCACATGGGCATATATTACTGTTAAACAAAGTTTATGGGAGGCCATTGTTTTGCACTAGCCTCTGCCCTAGGCCCCAGCAGACCAGACCAAACCAGAATGCAGTCTTGTGCCAAGTGCCACATAATCAAACTGAACTTTAAAATGGGCCAGTTTTCCAAAGAAACAGAAGATTCCAGTTAACCAGAGTCATTATAAGAAAGTCCTCTCTATTTTAACCCTATAAGGAAAGTAACTTTGAAATGATCAAACTACTTTTTGTTTTGTTTCTGCTTTCTTTAGCCCTTTTCTGCCTATAATGACAACCTCTTCTGCTCAGTTCAATGGAACACTCATTATATTTTATAGAATGTATTGCCCAATTCTAGAATCACAAATAAAAGCCAATTAGATCTTTAAGTTTGTTGTAATTTTATCTTTTGATATTACTTTTTTTTTCCACAATGAAACAGAAACCTCATGAAATACATTTGGAGGAGAAAAACATCTTTAAAAAATTATCTGAATACAGATTGACAAAAGTCATATTGCAATCTGAGTTTTGTGTATAGGATGTGCGTGTGCATAATTTCATTATAGGCCCCTATTAGATAGAAATTATAGGCTTATATTAGATAGGGACTGCTGATTGATTATGGGTTCAATCAGCATTAATATACAAAACACTCACTGAGTCCTCTATCACATACATGGAACCACCACTGATCTATTCAGCCTTGCCTGACCTGGGACTTTGACCTTTTGCCCCAGATTCTGCTACCAGGACCAACACTGAATAGGGTCCAACTCACTTTACATGGCCCAATTTGATAGCAGTTTGCAGTTGAGACATCTCTGTTGGACCCAAAGGTAAGACTCCCCAGGACCTGCTCAGTGCTCACAAGTGGGAAACCAGGAATGTGGAGCAATTTACATTTCATAGGTATAAATTAAATAAAATTAGTTGGTCAATGAAAGATAGGAGTCAGCAAATAAATCTTTCTCCTGTACTCCTCCCAGCACAGACTATCCAGTGATATAGCAATTCAAATGGCCTCTTAGAAGATGGTCCCCCAAAATGGAGCAGTTATGATTAATACCAAGTGATTGCTTCCTCAGTATCATACACTTGTATTGTGTTCCCTGCCTCACTCTTTGTCCCCTAATCCCTGCTTCCCTGGAAAGTAGACACATATAAGCTTTTGCCTCAGGCTCTGTTTTCCAGAGGACTACAGGCTAAATCCTTTATCAGTTTTCTGTGTTTTTATCAGAAGCCATTCCTAAAAGGGCCTTAAAACCACCATTATTATGTCTCAGGATTCTGTCTTTTGTCTGAGTGGCCCAGCATGTGTTAACTTAGGAGGTTACATTCCTGTGGTAGCTAAACTGGAGGCTGGATTCAACTACAGTCATGTGCCACATAACAATGTCTTAGTCAACAACAAACCACATATATTTTTACTGTACCTTTTCTATGTTGAGAGATGTACACACACACACACACACACACATACACACACAAACACACATACACAAATTGTAACAGTGGTATTCAGTATAGTACAAACATGCTCTACAGGTTTATACCGCATAGCCTAGGTGCCTAGTAGACTATACTATTTAGGTTTGTGTAAGTACTCTATGACATTCACACAACCTCAGAACATATCCCTGTTGTTAAGCGACACATGACTGTAGTTCCACTGAAACAGCTGAGACTCTCTTCACCGAGTCTTTCTCTCCCTGTGATTCCTCTTACTCTCTGTGGAGAAAGGAAGCTAGCCAGGTTTGTTCACGAGCCAGCAGTGACCAAAAGAGTGAAAGCCAAAGTAAGTTCTCTTAAGGCTTAGGCTTGAAGATGCATGATATTGCTTCTGTTGCATTCTGTTGGTCAAGACAAGTCACAAGGCCAGGCCAGATTCAATGGAGGAGAAAGTAGATCTCACCTCCTAATACAAGGAGCATCAGTGACACATTACAAAAGGACTTGGACACTGGGAAGCAAATTCATTAAGGGACATTATTAAAATAATATAACCCAAATCCCCTCTCACAAAATCAGTATTATATTTTTCTTAATTTCTTTTTTGGGAAAGTCATCCCCCACAGGTGATTATACAGCTTCTACAGGAACACGTGAAGCAGAGTAAGAGGAATAAGAAGAAGATGGTCAGATTCCTCAAATCAATCCTGGCAGCAGATGGGACAGGAGCTATCACAACCATGTAACTCTCAGCTGCATCATTACTGTCCACCCTTAGGGCTAATCTCTAGATTTAACAAACCAGCTGGTTTTATTTTTAAAATGCTTTTCAATTTTTTTTTCTTTTTTCAGAATATTATGGGGGTACAACACTTTGGTTATATATATTGCCCATGCACTGCCCATGTCAGAGCTACAATCGTGAACATCCCCCAAAGTGTGCACCCTGCATCCATTCAGTAAGAGTTTTCCCATCCCCTTCATCCCCCTCACTCCTGCCCGCCCCCTGATGAATATTATTGCCACTTGTGACATAAGTATTGATGAGTTAGTACCAATTTGATGGTGAGTACCAGTGGTGCTGCTTTTCCATTCTTGTGACACTTTGCTTCAAAGAATGGGCTCTAGCTTCATCCAGGATAATACCAGATGTGTTAATTCACCATTGTTTTTTATTGCTGAGCAATATTCCATGGTATACATATACCACATTTATTAATCCACTCGTGTATTGATGGGCACCTGGGTTGTTTCCACATCTTTGCAATTGTGAATTGTGCTGCTATAAACATTTGCGTGCAGATGTCTTTATTATAGAGTGTCTTTTTTTCCTTTGGGTAAATACCCAGTAGTGGGATTGCTGGATCAAATGGTAGTTCTACTTTTAGTTCTTTGAGGTATCTGCATATTACTTTCCACAGATGTTGTACTAATTTGCAGTCCCACCAGCAGTGTATGAGTGTTCCTATCTGTCCGCATCCCCACCAACATTTGTTGCTTTGGGACTTTTTGATATGAGCCAATCTCACTGGAGTTAAGTGATATCTCATTGTGGTTTTGATTTGCATTTCCCTGATGATTAGAGAAGTTGAGCAATTTTTTATGTTTGCTGGCCTTTATTCTGTCTTCTTTCGAAACATTTCTGTTCATGTCCTTTGCCCATTATGTAATGGGGTTGTTTGACTTTTTTCTTGTTGATGTTCCTAAGTTCTGTATAGATTCTGGTTATCAGCCCTTTATCAGAGATGTAGCATACAAATATTTCCTCCCATTCTGTAGGTTGTCTGTTCACTCTAGTGATAGTTTCCTTGGATGTACAGAAGCTTTTTAATTTGATCAGGGCCCATGTATTTATTTTTGTTGCTGCTGTGATTGTTTTGGGGGTCGTCTTCATAAATTCTTTGCCTAGGCCAATGTCTATAAGAGTTTTCCAAGGTTTTCTTTGAGAATTCTTATGGTTTCATGTCTTAGGTTTAAATCTGTTATCCATCATGAGTTGGTTTTTGTGAGAGGTGAGAGGCGTGGGTCTAGTTTCAGTCTTCTACATGTGGCCATCCAGTTTTCCCAGCACCATTTATTGAATAGGGAATCTTTTCCCCAGTGTATGTTTTTGTGTACTTTGTCAAAGATCAGATGACAGTATGAGGATGGTTTTATGTTTGGGTTCTCAGTCCTGTTCCATTGGTCTTGTCTCTGTTCTTGCACCAGTACCGTGCTGTTTTGGTTACTATAGCCTTGTTGTATAGTTTGAAGTCTGGTAGATTGATGCCTCCCAATGTGTTCTTTTTGCTTAATATTGCTTTGGCTAGATGGGTCTTCTCTGGTTCCACATGGAGCATAGAATTATTTTTTCTAGATCAGCAAAAAATGATGTTGGAATTGTGATAGGGACTGCATTGATTCTGTAAATCACTTTAGGTAGCAAGGACATTTTTACAACATTAATTCTACCTATCCAAGAGCATGGTAGGGTTTTCCGTCTGTTTACATCCTCTGCAATTTTTTTCTCAATGTTTCATGATTCTCTCTATATAGGTCTTTCACCTCCTTAGTTAGATATGTTCCTAAATATTTAATTTTCTTTGGTGGTATTGTGAAAGGTATTGCATCCTTAATTTGTTTCTCGGCTCGACTGTTATTGGCATATATGAAGGCTATTGATTTTTGTGCATTGATTTTGAATCCTGAGACTTTGCTGAATCCATTTATCAATTCCAATAATCTCTTGGTTGAATCTTTGGGGTTTTCTTGATATAATATCATATCGTATGTGAATAGTGAAAGTTTGACCTCTTCTTTCCCTATTTGGGCACCCCTGATTCCTCTCTTGTCTGATTGCTCTGGCCAGGACTTCCAGCACTATGTTGAATAGAAGTGGAGATAATGGGCAACCTTGTCTGTTTCCAGTTTTAAGAGGGAATGCTTTCAATTTTTCCCCATTCAGTATGATATTGGCTGTGGGTTTATTGTATATGGCTTTAATAATTTTGAGGTATGAGCCATCTGTGCCTATATTGTTAAGAGTTCTTATCATGAAAGGTTGCTGAATTTTGTCAAAAGCTTTTTCTGCATCTATTGAAAGGACCATATAATCTTTGTTCTTGCTTTTACTTATGTGGTGAATTACATTTATAGATTTGCATATGTTGAACCATCCCTGCATCTCGGGAATAAAGCCCACCTGATCGTGATGAATTATTTTTTTGATGTACATTTGAATTTGGTTTGCTAGGATTTTATTGAGAATTTTTGCATCTACACTCATAAGGGATATTGGTCTGTAGTTTTCTTTTCTTGTTGTGTCCTGTCCTGGCTTTGGCATCAAGGTGATATTGGCTTCGTAGAATGAGTTTGGGAGGATTCCATCCTTCTGGATGTTTTTGAATAATTTCTGCAGTATAGGCACCGGTTCTTCTTTGTAGGTTTGGTAGAATTCAGGTGTGAACCCCTCTGGTCCAGGACTTTTTTTTGTTGGAAGATTTCTTGTTACTGCTTCAATTTCGGTGTTTGATATTGGTCTGTTTAGGAATTCTATTTCTTCCTGGTTGAGGCTAGGGAGGTAGTAGGTTTCTAAGAATTTGTCCATTTCCTCCACGTTTTTGTGTTTTTGGGCATAGAGATTTTTGTAGTATTCGAAGATGATGTTTTCTATTTCCATGGTATCAGTTGTGGCCTCTCCTTTTTCATTTCTAATTGAGCTTATTAGAGTCCTTTCCTTTCTGCTTCTGGTCAACCTGGCAAGTGGCCTGTTTTGTTTATCTTTTCAAAGAAGCAACTTTTCATTTTATTAATCATCTGTATTCTTTTGTTCTCAATTTCATTTAATTCTGCTCTGATCTTGGTTATTTCTTTTCTTCTGCTGGCTTTAGGATTGCTGTGCTCTTTCTTTTCCATTTCCTTAAGATTATTCATTAGTTTACTGATTTGTGACCTTTCTGTCTTGTGGATGTGAGCATTTAAGGTGATAAGTTTTCCTCTCAAGACTTCTTTTGCGGTATCCCACAGATTTTGATATCTTGCATCCCCATTATCGTTTAGTTCGAAGAACCTTTTGATTCCATTTGAATCTCCTCCTTGACTCAACAGTCATTCAGCAACAGATTGGTTAATTTCCATGTTTTTGGATGAAGATGTGAGTTTCTATTGGAATTGATTTCTAATTTTATTCTGCTGAGGTCTGAAAAGATACATGGTATGATTTCTATTTTTTTGAATTTGTTGAGATCTATTTTGTGGCCTAGGATGTGATCAATTTTAGAGAAAGTTCCATGGAGCTGATGAGAAGAACGTATATTCAGTGTTATTTGGGTGGAGTGTTCTATAGATGTCTGTTAGGCCCAAATGTTCTACAGTCCTGTTTAGGTCCATGATTTCTTTGCTTATTTTCTGTTTGGAGGATCTGTCCAGTTCCGTCAGTGGGGTGTTGAAGTCCCCTGCTATTATGGCATTGCTATTTATTATGTTGTGTGGATCAAGCAGTATTTGCTTTACGTATCTGGGTGCTCCTGTGTTGGGAACATAAATGTTTAGGACTGTTAAATCTTGTAAGATTTTTCCCTTCACCACCATATGGTGTCCATCTTTGTCCTTCTTTACTTTTGTTGCTTTAAAGTTTATATCATCTGAAGTAAGGATGGCTACGCCAGATTTCTTTTGGTTTCTATTAGCCTGGAAAATTGTATTCCATCCTTTCACCGTAAGTCTGAATGAGTCCTTGTGTGTAAGCTGTGTTTCCTGGAGACAGCAGATACTTGGCTTGTATTTTTTTAATCCATTCAGCCAGCCTATGTCTCTTCAATGGGCAATTCAAGCCATTCACATTTATTAAGAGAATTGATATTTGGGGTAGATTTCTGTTTATTCTGTTGGGTAGTTTCTTGTTCTGTTTTACCTCATGAGTCATTGTGAAATCTGGGTTCTGGAGTTTTAGCTTTGGGTAGTTTTACATTGGTGGGTGTCTGTTGTGCTGGTTAGTGTACAATGCAGGTCTAAGCACTTCTTGCAAGGCCAGTCTGGACTTCACAAATTCTATCAGTGATTGCTTGTCTGGAAAAGTCTTTATTTCTGCCTCATATAAGAAGCTTAGTTTGGTGGGATACAGAATTATAGGTTGGCCTTTATTTTGTTTTAGGAGACTGAGGATGGGTCCCCATTCCCTTCTGGCTTGTAAGGTTTCAGCTGAGAAATCTGCAGTTAATCTGATAGGTTTCCCTTTGTAGGTTACCTGCTCTTTTTGCCTTACAGCTCTGAGGAGTGCCTCTTTCGTGTTTACTTTGGTCAGTCTAATGATTATGTGGTGTGGTGAATGCCTTTTCACATTGAGTCTCCCAGGAGTCCTGTGTGCTTCTTATACTTGGACATCAAGATCTCTGGCTAGGCCATGGAAATTTTCCTCTGTTATTCCTTCAAATAGATTTTCCAGCCCATGAGAATTTTCTTCCTCTCCCTCAGGAATGTCTATGATCCTTATGTTTGGCCTCTTTATATAATCCCACATTTCTTGTATGCTTTGTTCATGCCTCTTGTTTTTGTGTTCTTTCTCTTCGACTGATTTATTTAGCACATAGGAGTTATCTTCTAGCTCTGAAATTCTTTCCTCTGCATGATCCAGCCTATTCTTAAGGCTTTCTACTGTGTTTTGTAGATCCTTGAATGCCTCTTTCATTTCTATTTGATTTTTGCATAATACTTCTATTTCTTTAGAAAATTTTTCATTCATTATTTGCATTTTTCTTGTGGTTTCTTTGTGCTGGGATTCAATTTTCTCTTGAATTGCATTCAGCTTTCTTATAATCCATAAACAAAATTCTTCTTCTGTCATTCTACCCATTTCATTTGAGTTGGTATCCGTTGCTGAGGAACTAATGATTTCTTTTGGGGGTGACTTTTCACTCTGGTTTTTCATGTTTCCTGAGTTCTTTCACTGATTTTTTTCTCATCTGGCCTCTTGGTTGAGAGCTGGGGGTGTTAGGACTAGTTTATGGCCCTGTCTCCAAGCCCCCAAGTTTCATTCCTTGGCAGAGCCAGGGAGAGAGGAGTAGTGATCTGTATTGCCTTAGGTGTATTTTGGCAAGTTTGGTGGATCTTGGGTTACCTCTGACCTGTTGTCTTCTCCTCTTCCCGGTGGAGTGTAGTGAGGTTGTCCTCCCAGCTTGAGCTCCAAGCTGGTGGATTGTACTTGAGGGTATGAATCCACAGCTCCCTAATAACTAGGTATTCTGTTGTGTCCGTGGCAGACTGATTCCCCAGGTGGGGTATGCAAAAGCCCCAAGCTTTGGGAGGGGTCTTGTAGCTCTCAGGGGTTACTTTGACCCTGTTCCTCCTGAGGTGAGGGTAGAAACACAATTGCTTTTGGCTGCAGTGTGAGAGCTGAATTGGAAAAATTCTATACAGCTCAGAGGTTGCTTATCCAGCTGTGTGTGTCTGTCCCTCTGACGTGCATCTCCAGGTGACACTGGCTGATAGGGGGATCTCCAATTGTGCACCCCTTTTCCACCACTAGATCCCAAGGTGAGGTGGGTGGGCGTCTCTATCCCCAGAAGTCTCTGCCAGGGGTATGTTCCCATGGAGTGGGGAATAGTGGCCACTGGAGGCACTCTTGGATAGTGCAAAATTCTCTAATGAAGTGGGCAGGGTTATGGGGACCTGCTGTGGTTCAGCCTGTGGCTCTTGAGGCATTCGGTTGCCATGAGAACTGGTACTTATACAAAATGAGTCGCTATAACCAGCAACTTTCAAAATGACCAATCTCTTGGGTACAGGAAGGCTGGGACCTGAAGAGCGGGCACTAGGACCAGCACGTAGCAGACTTGTCAGAGACCAGAACCAGGGTGGCAGGACCAGATGGATGGGCTATAAACTGTTTCCAATACACAAAGGTTCTGCTCCTACAGTTCTGGGATCTCATCCCACCTGGAACCCACAGATGCAGCTGTCCCTCGCCACCAAGGGTGAAGCTTGTGTCGCCCCAGCAGAAGAGCCCCCGGCCAGGGTGGGGTGGAGCTAGAGACCCGGCTCACAGCTCCAGGCGGGTGGCTTTAAAGATGGCTGCCGCCGCCAGCCTGGCACACAGCAGGGCTCAGATCGTGCCTGGGAATGCAGCTTTTCTCAACCGGCCTGTGTCCCACAGAGGCAATTGCCAGCAGCCCCTACGGGCGTGACCTGCTCTCCGTTCAACTCCTGGGCCCGGTCCCCCTGACTTCCAGTGGTGCAGTGCCAGTCTGCAGATTCCCGTGCACTGTCCCGGGAAGCTGTATCTCCACCCAGTCCCTACCTGGCCCTGAGCAGTCCCTGTATATCGCAGCTGAGAGTTACGTGTGGTTCCCACAATTGCTTCCTGTCCACAGAGCCTGCTGTCCTGAGCAACAGCTTTGCCTCGACTCTGGGCTTGTCCCTGACTGAGTGGATGGGAAGTCTGTGGGGAAGTTGTATAACCGCTTGTAGGTCAGGTCACGCTGTGCTGACCTGGCTAGCGTGTCCTTCCCACACTCTGGGCTCTGTTGCACTCCCTGCACTCTCCGATCTTTGTGAATGAGTTTCCCTGTCACCTGTTTTCTTGGGCTGAGCGTCCCACGATGTTTCTCTGTAATTCACAATGCTGTTTTCAGAGTGAGCTTTCTACACATGCAGGCAGCCAATGGTGTTTTTCGCCTCCTTTCCTGGGAGCAGTGAGGTGGGAGGACTCTATCAGACTGCCATTTTTCCTCCTCTGCTTTTCAATTTCTTAAAATGATAACCATAGTGAACAACAGAAGGTGCCTCAAAGTACCTTGTAATTTCAAATCTGCAAGGAAGCACTTAATTGACAATTGGGTAGATGAAGTGGTTGGAGTGAACAAGGCTCTCTGCTTTTAATCACAGTCATCAACCTGCTACAGTGCTCACAGGGGAGCCCGACCTGAAATGTATAGAGTTTTCCACTGAAAGCAAATTACTGGAATGTTTCCGGTTGGCCATATGGAAAGCAACTTTTAGGACTGTAAGAATTAGAGTGGTTGTTAGAACGAGGTGCCCCTTTCCCCAGGGGCTGCAGCTCCACCCCAGGGTGCTCAGATGGGCAAGCCACGCACAAGCTGAATTCCAGGTCCACTCGCTCCTCAACCAGCATAACCTGCACAATCAGAGGCAATGGCCCTACCAGGTCACCAAGGATTATCAAAGTAAGCTAGAGAAAATGTGGGCAGAAAGGAAAAGCAATCTGACTCCTACGAAGAAGTGGCAGTGCCAAAGAAACAAAAGATGGCAGAAGCACATCTGTATTTCAACCAGTTCTATTTTATCAGTTAGGATTTCCTCTTGAAAAAGAAGATTGAAAGACCTAATCTAATGAAAATATCTGTATTCTATTTTCAGGGAGATAGAAAATACCAGCAAAGTTATGAAACAAGAGATCAGGACAAATTCCATGATAAATACTCATTAGAATCATGAGTAGTAGAATTAATGTTTCAAAAACAGATTAATGAAACAGAAAATAGATTCTCCAAACATAGACTGCAAAAGAAAATAACAAAAATGACAACTCAAGAGAGGATAACAAAATTATAGAAGACAATACATCAAGACACAACCCAAGATTAATTGAATTTCCTAAAGGAGAATATCGAATGAAAGGGAGAAATTTATCAAGAGTGTAATTTAAGAAAACTTTTCAGAACTTAACAAAAATCCTAAAAACTTAAATTGATATTTGTTTTAGAAAAAAATAATAAGCATACTCCAGCATCACAACACATTCTAGTGACATTCTTAACCTTCAAAGAAAAAAACTCTTCTTATATTTGAACTAAAAGGAAGAAAAAATATTTGCAAGAATAATTTTTCTTAAAGGGTACCTTTAGAAATCTAAATGATTAGAAGAAACAGGTTTGACATTACTGATTTCTTAGGGGAGAGTGACAATAGTTCAATAGAAATAAAAATCATGAATCATATGGAAAAGTAGCAGAAAGACATACATTTATAAAGCTTTCAAATTTTTACCATCAATTTCTTTTTCTTCAGGAAAAAAGGGGAGTTATAATCCAGAAAGGAATCTGTGGTTTGTCTCCACTGCTCTCCACAGCTTTAAAAGGTTTGTTCTCATTAGGAACTCCAAATAATCTAATTGTGAAGTCCAGTGGTCAGTTTTGACTCTAGATTTTATTTGACTATGCTATAGACTTTGAATTTCCTATAAAAAAATAAAAATATTGTCTACTCCTTCCTTGGAAATATTGTCTGCCTTGGATTCTGTACCATTTCTCTCTATAGGATGAACATCCCTAACCTGAAAACTTGAAGTCTGAAATGCTCCAAAACCCAAAATGTTTTTTATTGATACATAAGAATTGTACACACTTACGGGGTACATGTGATATTTTGATAAATGCGTACAATGTGTAATGATCAAATCAGAGTAATTGGGACATCTAACACCTCAAAATGGATCATTTCTTTATGTTGAGAACATTCTAAATCATCTAGCTACTTTGAAATATACAATAAATTATTAACTATAGTCATTCTACTGTGTTATCAAACACCAGAACTTATTCCTTCTACCTAACTGTGTCTCTGTACCCATTAACTAATGTCTCTTCATCTCCTCCCCTCCCCTCCCCTCTACCCTTCCCAACCTCTGGTAAGCAGTAACTACCATTTTACTCTCTACCTCCATGAGATCAATTTTTCAGTTCCCACATAAGAGTGAGAACATGTAATACTTGTCTTTCTGCGACTGGCTTATTTTACTTAACATAGTGTCCTTCAGGCTCAATCCATGTTGCTGCAGAGAACAGGATTTCATTCCTTTTATGGCTGAATAGTATTCCATTGTACAGATATACCACATTTTCTTGATCGCTCCAACACTTGATGTCTCTTGTTTTTTTTGATGTTAGCTACATTAACAGATGTGAGATGATATCTCGTTGTGGTTTTGATTTGTATTTCCTTGATAATTAGTGATGTTGAGCACCTTTTCTTATACCTGTTTGTCATTTGTATGTTGTCTTTAGAAATATATCTATTGAGGTCCTTCACTCATTTTTAAATTGGGATAATTGGGTTTTTGCTATTGAATTGTATGAGTTCCTTACATATTTTGGATACTAACCCTTCATCAGATATATGGTTTGCAAATATTTTCTCCCATTCTGTAGGTTGCCTTTTCATTTTTTTGGTTGTTTCCTTTGTTGTGCAGAAGTTTTTTAGTTTGATGTAATCCCACTAATTTATTTTTGCTTTTGTTGCCTATGCTTTTGATGTCATATACAAAAAATCATTGTCAAGACCAAAGTCAAGGAGCTTTTTCTCTGTTTTCTTCTAGGAGTTTCACTTTCAGGTTTTACAGTTAAGCCTTTAATATATTTTGAGGTAAGTTTCATATATGGCATAAAGTAAGGGTCCATTATAATTTCAGTCTATTGCATGTGGGCGTCCAGTTTTCCCTACATTATTTATTGAAGAAGCTATGTTTTCCCCATTGTGTATTCTTGGTGCTCTTCTCAAAGATTAGTTGACCATATGTGTGGGTTTATTTCTGGGCTCCATATTCTGTTCCATTGATCTATGTGTCTGTTTTTATGCCAGTATCACATATATATATATATTTTTTTTTACTAAAGCTTTGTAATACAGTTTGAAATCAGGAAGTGTGATGTCTTCAGCTTTGTTCTTTCTCAAAGATAGCTTTGGCTATTCAGAGCCTTTTGTGCTTCCACGTGAATTTTAGGATTGTTTCTTCTATTTCTGTGGAAAAATGTCATTGGAATTTTGTTAAGGAGTTCATTGAATCTATAGATCACTTTGGATACTACTATATGCATTTTAACAGTTCTAATTCTTCCATGAGCATGAGATATCATTTCATTTATTTGTGTCTTCTTTAATTTCTTTCATCAAAGCCTTATATTTTTCAGAGTACAGATCTCTTACCTCCTTGGTTAAATTTATTTCTAAGTATTTCATTATTTTTGGTGCTGTATAAATAGGGCTGTTTTCTTAATTTCTCTCTCAGATAGTTTGTTGTTAGTGTATATAAACATACCTGATTTTTGTATGTTGATCCATATCCTACAAATTTACTGAATTCATTTATTAGTTGTAACAATTTTTTGGTGGAGTTTTATATATGTAAGGTTTACACATGTAAACCTTTAGGTTTTATATATGTAAGATAATGTCATTTGCAAATAAAGACAATTTGACTTCTTTCTGATTTGAATGCCTTTTTCTTTTCCTTTTTTCTTTGTTTTTTTTCCCCCTGACTGCTCTAGCTAGGATTTCCAGTCCTATAAATAGAGTAGCAAGAATGTGAACACTCTTGTCTTGTTCCTGATCTTAGACACAAAGTTTTCAGCTTTTAACCATTAAGATGTTAGCTGTGGACTTGTCATATATGATTTTGCTAAGATCAGGTGCATTCTATACCTAATTTGTTGAGTTTGTTGAAAATGCTTTTTCTGCATCTATTGAGATAATTGTATGATTTTTTTATCCTTCATTCTGTTAACATGGTATATCACATTTATTGATTTGCATATGTTGAAACATTGTTGCATCCCAGAAATAAATTTCACTTGATCATGGTGTGTGATTTTTTTATGTGCTGTCAAATTCAAATTACAAGTATTTTGTTGAGGATTTTTGCATCTGTGCTCATCAGGGACATTGGCCTGTGATTTTCTTTTCTTGTAGTGTTCTTGCCTGTCCTTGATACTAGGGAAATGCTGGCCTTATAATGAGATTGGAAGTGTTTCTTCCTCTTCAATTTTTTTGAGAAGAGTTTGAGAAAGGATTGGCATTAATTCTTCTTTAAATACTTGGTAGAATTCACTTGTGAAGCCATTTGGTCTTGGGTTTTTTAATTGTTGTTGGAAGGTTTTTGATTGTTTCAATCTCCTTATTCATTATTTCTCTGTTCAGATTTTCTATTTCTTCATGATTTGGTCTTCATAGGCTGTATGTTTCTAAGACTTATCCATTTCTTTTAGGTTATCCAAATTGTTGGCATATAATTGTTCATAATACTCTGTTATGATTCTTTGTATTTCTGTGGTATCAGTTGTAATGTCCCATCTTTCATTTATAATTTTATTTGAGTTCTCCATTTTTTTCCCTTGGTTAGTCTAGATAAAGGTTTATTTTATTTTTTCAAAGATCCAACTCTTAGTTTTGTTGATCTTTTCTATTGTCTTTCTTTTTATTTCATTTATTTCTGCTCTAATCTTTATTTTTTCCTTCCTGATATTAACTTTGGGCTTAGTTTGCTCTTCTTTTTCTAGTTTCTTGAGGTGTAAAATTAGATTGTGTATTTGAGATCTTTCTTTTTTCTTAATGTAGGCATTTATTACCTACATTAGAACTGCTTTTGCTGCCTAGCAAATGTTAAAACAAAATCTGAAAATATCAGACTACTTGCAATTAACTTAAATTAAATTACTTACAATTAACTTAAATTAACTTCCAATTAAATCCTGGAACAAATTCCAAGAATACTTACAGGAATTCAAAAAACAAAAAATCAAGAATCCGAAAAGATAAAATTTCAGTCTGGTGTTTCATCAAAAATTACAAGGCATATAAAAAAATCAGGAAAATATTACCCATAATCAAAAGTGAGAGTAGTTGAAAATGACCCAAAATGGACACAGATGTTAGAATTTGCAGACAAGTATATTAAAACAATTATTAAATAAACTATATTCCATGTGTTCAAAAATTTAAGTAGAGAAATGGAAGATATACAAAAAGACCCAAATAAAACTTCTGAATTTAAAAAATTGAAAAAGTGTGCAATGAAAAAGAAACTCAATGGGACTAACAGTAGATTAGATAGTGCCAGAGAAAAGATTAGTGATCTTGAAGATTAACAATAGAAAATATTCAAAATGAAACATAATGAAAAAATGAAAGGCGCATCAGTGAGCTATGGGATAACTTCAAGTGGTCTGATATACTTGTTTTGGATTCAATGGAGGAGAGAAAGGTCAGGGCAGGAAAAATATTTGAGGAAATAATGGCCAAAATTTCTCTAAATTTGGTTAAAAACTAATAAACCTACAGATTCATAAAGCTCAATGAACCCTAAACATGAGAAACATAAAGAAAGTAAAAACGACACACATCACAATACAACTGCCCATGATTGGTAAAAAAGAAAAAAATGCTAAGCGCAGCTGGGAAAAAAAATACATTCTATACACAGGAACAAAGATGAAGATGACAAATTTCTCGGAGACAATGATGCAATTGTGAAGATAGTGAAACACGTCTTTAAAGTACTGAAAGAAAATAAACAAAACCCTATCAATATGGAATACTATACTCAGTGGAAATTTCTTTCAAAAATAAGGATGTTCATCTAAAAGGCTTGAGGTTTAAAGAAAAAAACAAGGGTGAAAAAGTTTTTTACACACTGAACTTCAAAGACAGCATAAGGAAAATGAAAATATCTCATCAGTAATATTTTATATTGTTATATGTTGAAATGATTATTCGGTACATTGGATTAAATAAAAAATAAAATTTTACATATTTCATTTTACTTTTTAAATCTGTATACTAGAAAATACAAAATTACACATGCAAGTTTCATTATATTTTTATTGGACAGCACTGGTATATCAAATTCATTTACTTCTCTGGAAAAAAAAATCATCATAGTATTAATTACTATTACTGTCCAGTATCTCTTGCTTTACAACAAATTTTTCTAAAACTACTCTGCATACTGGTATGCATTTGCAACTAGATAGACCAAGTGTCAAAATCTTTTTATTATTTTCTTTACCATTACAGTCACTTATTAAAACTTAGGCTATATGATAGAAGTTCACATTTCTGTCTTAAGCTTTAGATTGGAAACTTCATTGCCTTCATCATGAGCCTTGTGCAGTATGGCCATCATCTGCATAGCCAGCAAGCTAAAAAGGCCAAATAAAATGCAGTCTTTGAGGGTAACCATAAATTTCTTTCCATATGTTTAACATGATGCAGCGAGTACAGAATAATGAAAGATTCATACCTGAGTTTCTGTTCCTATTTTTATGGAGGCTGATAATGGAATTATTTTATTTATAGAAAAATGACAACTATCATCTTGATTTTCAAGGAGGAAATAAAGGATGAGGAGTTCCAAAAGCCAACATGGCATAATGTAAAACAAACATAGGGACAGATTTAACATAACAAAAAGCTTTGAAGAAAAACATAGAACTTAAGTGAAATCTGATTGAACACTTGGGAGTAAGGCTAAAAGCAAGAGAAAAGCTTGAGTTGAAGAGTCACTCCACAGAATGAAGGTGGAGGACTGCCTTGAGAAAGAACTGTGGGAGGGAGAGAGATCAGTCTTGGAGTTGGTCCTGAGCCTTTCGGCTATATGGGGAGTTGGTGATATTTTTGCTGTAGGGTGAAAGGAAAGAAATAGGAAAGATGACCTTGAATTGAAATGAGAGGCAGGTGAGCTGTAGGTGGCTCATTTTCTCTGTAGGACACTGAGGTTGCCTCTGTGATGCTGCAACATCATTAACATGCAAGAATGAGAGGAATGATGGATTCCATCTCATAAGAACTGTGGCCCATGGATTCTTGTGCTGGGAATTATGCTGAATGCACCCAGAAAAATTAGAAGCTTCTAGTTAACTCCACAAAATAGTGTGTGCCTTATGAAGCAAGATTACAGGCAAGTTTGGATCAGTTCGTCAAATACTAGAGTTTAGCTATTTCTGAAAAAAGTAATTTCAGATCAAGTAAAGTTCTTCACTGATTTTATTCATATTCTTAATCAAAGTTGCCATTTATTGAGTGCCTATTAAGTACCAGAGATTTGTGACATATATTGTCTATTATACTTAGTACAACACTGAGACCTAGAGATATTTATCTCTATATTACCAGAGAAGGAAACTGAGGACAAAAGGTAAAATGACTTGTCCTGGGTCACACAGCTGCCATGTAACAAAGCAAAAATTTGAAGTCAGATGTTTCTGACTCAAAAAAAATCTACGTCTTTGGTGCTTTGGATCTGAAAGCTATTATACATGTTGTATATAGCTTTTTTTTTTAAAGATTATATTTGTTTTTTATTTCATTTTCTTTCTGGTTCTTTTTCAGCATTTTGTAAAACCCTGTTGAAAATGTAAGGACTTTGGTTGTAATAAAAAGATCTCATGGTTTTGTCTGGGAGAAAACCTGATGCAACTGTCTTAAGGTTGGAGTAGCACACTTCTGGGAGCGGGTGTGGTGGTGACATCCATGGGAATCAAAGTCAGAGGCTATCAAGGTGGAGGTAGCAGAGTGGGATGAAGCCAATGAGCTACATTCTTAAATTTTTTATTTGGAAATAATCTTAAATTTATAGAAAAGTTGCAAAAAATGTTACAGAACACTTTACCTGGACTCATCTATTATTCATATTTTGTCCCATTTGTTTTCTCTCTATGCATATACAAGTATTATTCTTTTTCCCAAACATCTGAAAATAAGTTCTGTACATAGTGGCTCTTTACCCTTTAATAATTCAGTATGCAGTTCTTAAGAAAAAGAATATTCTCTTTCATACCCATAGTATATTTATCAACTTCCATAAATTTAGCATTAAAACAACATTTATTTAATCTATTATCTGTATTTCAATTTTATCAATTTATTTGCCCAAGAATGTCTTTTTGAACATTATTTTCCCTCAAGTACCTGACGCAGTCAAGAACACATATTTTATTCAGTTATCATGTCCCTTTAGTCTCCTCTAATCTGGAATAGTTTCCCAGCTTCCTTTGTCTTATATGACATTAATATTTTCTGAAGAATACAGTCAATGGGTCATTTTTAAGCACCTTTTCATGCAAACATTCTCTTTTTAGAGTGTATGTTTGCTCAAACTTTGCATATCTTTACATCTGGTCAGTCAGGGCTAGAATCAAGCCATAAATGTCAATGCCAGAGATGCTGAAGTACGTGGAGAAATTTTCCTGAACAGAAAGACCTTCTACAGTAAAGGGAGAATGGATAGAAAGTGATAAATTGAACTGTAAGTCCTTTGAGAGTAGGTTCTCTCTCTCTCTCCCCCTCTCTCTCGGACAGATGGATGGATGGATGGATAGATCCAAATAAGTGATCTCATTATTTTTAAAAGGTATCAACAGACCAATTTAGATTTTGGTGAAAAGTAAAAACTGGGTCAACATCAACTCAGAGGTAAAAAGATCCTTAAAGATAGTACATAAAATGGCAAGTCTCTGCCTATTCAACCCTGAGTTTTCCAAGCACTGACTTTAATCTCTTCTTTCTGTGATGTCCCAGGTCCACAGCCCCAGGAAACTATCCATTGCTGGAGCAATCCTCAGAGGGAAGGTTATAGCAAGGGAATCGGAACCTGTCTTCCCGTCCATGAGAATGAAAGAACAATGCAAGTGGGCGAGAGGTCACGCCTACCATGTGGTGGTGTGAGATGGGAGGACAATTAGTTGGTTTTGGAGGTGGGACTTTTGGGTCCTAAGTTTGGACAAACTGTTTGGCCTCCCTAAGTCTCAGCTGATCGAATACCTGGCTTGTGTTCCTCACAGTTACTATGATAATGTTTGTAAGATCATTGTAAAAATGATAAAGCTTTATACATATGTAACCCTTACTATTGTCACGAACCATTTGACCTTGAAAATTAATTCATGAGGCTCTCAGAGTCTACTCTTGCACGAATATCCCCTTGAACAGCCATTTTGCTCAGCAATAATATCCCTTTGCTTTTACCACATGTAACCAAGTATCCTATTTTCCCAGCCTGGAGACCTTGTTCAAAAGAAGTTTAGCTGCCATAGGACCTGCTTTACTCTGAGAAAAAAAGGACTAATCTAGTCCCCTTCTTTCCTGTGTCCCTAGTTCTGGCTTAAGCCATGCAATTCCAGAGCTCCAAGTTCAGCCTGGGTTCACACGGACATGGAAACTCATAGGGAAGGGGATGTGAAAGGAAGCCTTGGGGTGAGGGGTAAAAGGAACAATGTGAAGATAGGGATGTGGGGTATGTGACCACCACCAAGGCTGCCGGGCTTTCCTGTGCCCGTTCTGCTCCTGGCTGTAGCTTGTACGTCCTGCAGCATTTGGGCAAGCACCCTACTGGCAGCAGCTTTCCACAGTGGTTTCAGCAAGATCCCTTCTGTGAGGTGTGTAAGGTCCATTCTGTGAGTTGACCTTCCTCTTGTCAGAGAGCCAAGGGGAGAAGGTTTTCCCACCATGTTTCCTTTGACTTCCATGGCTCCTCTGACTGAGTCCTCCCCGACTCTGGTCTCTGCACCTGTGGCTTCCTTCCACCCCTCCCTGGGTCTGAGCTCCCTCACGCTGTGCTTTTGTTCACCTCACCATCAGATGTCCCTCTGCCACCAGAGTTTTTTCTGCCACTGCCCCCACCTTCCGAGTGGCCCATGTCTCACCCCTCCCATTTACCTTTCCTCTCTTCCCCCAGAGCACACTCGGATTCTCAATGTCATTCCTAAGGCAGACTCCACCTCTGCTTTTTTATGGCAGGAAGGTGAGGTGGGCGGCTTCTGAAATGGCTCCCAGTGATCCTCACCTCCAGGTCTCCTTGCGTAGTCTCTTCTTCTTAAGTGGGGGCTGGACTTAATGATGCATTTCTAATGAATAAAATATGGCAAAAGTGATGGGATATCACTGCTGAGATTAGGTTAGAAAAGACTGTGGGCCAGGCATGGTGGCTCATGCCTGATATCCTAGCACTTTGCGAGGCCGAGGCGGGAGGATCACTTGAAGTCAGGAGTTCAAGACCAGCCTGATCAACATGAGACTCCATCTCTACCAAAAACAGAAAAATTAGCCAGGCATGGTGGCTTGTGCCCGTAGTCCCAGCTACTCTGGAGGCTTAGGCAGGAGGATCACTTGAGCCCAGGAGTTTTGAGGTTGCAGTGAGCTATGATGACGCCACTGCACTCCAACCTGGGCGACAAAGTGAGACTGTCTCAAAAACAAACAAACAAAAAAAAGGACTATGAGACTGTGTCTTCCATCTTGAGTGCTTTCTTTCTCTCACCTCGTGGATCACTTGCTCTGAGAGAAGCCAGATGCCATGTTGTGAGACAATCCTGTGGAGAAGCACACATGAGCCAGCAAGGAAGCATACATCTTAAGGCCTGCCAATAGCCTCATCAGGGAGTTTGAAAAGGAATTCTCCTACCAGTTGAGTCTTGAGATGACTGTACCCCATCCGGTATCATAATTACAGCCTCTGAGACCCTAAGTCAGAATCACCCAGCTGAGCTTCTCCTGAATTTCTGACCCACAGAAGCCTGTGAGATTAAAAATGTTTGTTTTCAGCCATTAAGTTTTGGGGCAATTTTTTATGAAGCAAATAGATAACTAGCAAGAGGAGAAATCCACCTCCTGTTACCCTATCACGCCCAGAAGAAGACATGCTCATGGTTAAGGATTTTGAAATCCTAGTAGGGGCAGAACTGAGGAGGAGAAAAAAAGCATATAAATTTCTCAATAGGTAACAAAAAAGCACTTAATGCAACTCAAAACCCATACTTATGAAAAAAACATTTAGGAAAAAAGCTCTTGGCAAATAAATATACTTTTACGTGGTTACAAAAATCCAAAAGTCTACAAAATTCTTGCAGTTAACTGTGAAATACTAGATGTATTTCCTTTAACACATTAACTGCCATGTGAGTTGTATTTAACTCATGCTAGTTTTGAGCTCCAGGCCTTGTGAAGCATATGTAACTCCCACATCTCTTTACCTTGGGAGCTGCAAGAACTATTTTTCAAGTTGCATATAACTCACACACAGAAGACAATTTAAAAAATAACAAATTTTTCATGAAATTGGAAAGGATTGTTTAGTTTTTGAAGTTTTTATTCTGTTTTTGTAATAAAACACCATGGCCCCAAGGAAACTTTTTTTTTTTTCTAGTGTGGCAGTCAATATGTTAGTCAGGAACCACGATACTGATATTTATTATTATTTCTATTCAACATTGTAGTGGAGTTCCTAGCCAGCCAAGTAGGACAAGAAAAAAATAGTAATTAGAATATATAAATATAAGAAAAGAAGAAACAAAATTATCATTATTCAAAAATTACATAAATAAAATTTAAAACCCAGTAAAATCTATAGGAAAAAATTAGAACTGAGTCTAGCTATAGGAGAAACTCCATAAACTTTGTTATGTACAAGGATTTCTCAGCTGCGACACCAAAAGCATGATCCAAAAAAGGAAAATTGATTATTTGAATGTCATCAAAATTTAAAACTTCTGTGCTTTGAAAGACATTAAGAGAATGAATAGACAAAGTACAGACAGAAGAGATATTTGCAAAGCTGAAGAAAAAAGTGGATAATTTGGAATTATCAAATTTAAAAATAGACATTTTATAAAATGAGATATAGGAATGACCAGTAAGAATATAAAATGGGGCTCAACTAATTGATTATTGGAGAAATACAAATTAAACCAAAATGAGATACCAGTATGTGTCTATTAGAATTGCTAGAATAAGGAAACAGTTGTAAGCATTGGTGAGGACGTGGAATAACTCTCACATGTTGTTGGTAGAAATGCAAAATGTACAAGTTTGGAAAAAATGTTGGCAATTTCTTATAAACTTTTACATATACTTATTGAAACAGTAATTACACTCTTTTGTATTTACCTAACAAATGAAAATATTCATCCACACAAAGTGCATGAACATTTGTAACAGCTTTATTCATAATAGCCAAAAACTAGAAAGAACCTGCACATCCGTCTACAGTGAATAAACTGTGGTATACCCACACAATGGAATACTACTCACGAATAAAATGCAACAAACTATGATACATACAACAGCTTAGATGAATCTATGTATAAGAAATTCTGGAACACACAGCATGATCTTTAGTGACAGAAAGCTGATTAGAGGTTTACTGGGCTAGAGAGTGAGGTGAACACTGACTGCTAAAGAGCCAAGATGAAATTGTTTGGGATGATGGAAATGTTCTGTATCTCGACTATGGTGGTGGTAACATGAGTGTAGACACTTGTCAAAATTCATGGAATTCTATACTAAAATGGATGCATTCTATCATATATAAATTATTCCATAATAAAGTTGATTTAAAAATAAAACCTTTTAAATGAGTAACAAGAGCTTAGCAAAATTGTTGCATATAAAATCAAGATACAAAAATCATTTGTGTTTTGAGTCACACACATAAAATAGTTAGAAACTAATTTCCAAGAAGGTATTACAGCAGCAGCAACAGCAGCAACAAACATAGCCACTAGGAAAAAATCTAACATGAGTTTCCTGTCTTTAATGGAGACAATTATAAAAACATACTGAAAGGCATGAAAGAAGACCTAAATAAATGTAGACACATAATATGTGCAAGAATAGGAAGATTCAGTATTGTAGAGATGTCAGTCTATAAATTCAATGCAACTACAATAGAGTTTTCCTTGGAACTTAAGTTGATTCTAAAATTGAAGAGGGACAGCAAAAAGACAAATAAAAGTTAAAGGTATGGGGATTTGCTCCATTGTATGTCTAAGATTTGTATGACACTGCAGTAATTATGTCAGCATGGAGTTGTTTCAGCACAGTCAAATGGGGGTAGGAGACAGTGAGGAAAGGACTGATCATTTGATAGTTTTGAGATAATTGGTTATCCCACCCAAAAAGTGAACTTGTATCTCTATCTCACACGATACAGAGGAATCGATATCATGTGTATTTAAGATTTAAATGTAAATAGTTTTGATGTGTGTTTTTTTTGGTGCTTTTGGTGTTGGTTTTTAAATCCAGGAAAGATTTATTCTGAAGTTTATTTGGAATTTAAAAGTTGATATTCAAATCATTAATAATTTAAAACCCCAGTAATTCCTTAAGGAAGCCTACAAATCTTATTATTCAATGTTTAAGTCTAGTCAATGTTAGCTACATTTTTAAGTGGTCATTGCAAAATGTTTGATCTATTAAAAACTTGGCTAAGTAAACATCTTCAAATATTTTAAACTGTGTTTATACTTATGCATCTATCATTTTCAGTTTCCTGTCTAAATACTTCAGTTATCTGAGTTAGTAACCAAAACATTTCTGGATACTGAAATAACTCTCACAAGCTAAAAATACGTTAAAGTTATAAATCTGTTTAGTGTAAGCTCTCTTAGTGGTTTCAAAATTGTTTATAAACTTAGTAGGATTTTACTTAAGATCATAAATTTGAATCTAGTTATTCCATTTTACATTTTAAATTGGAGCTACATGCTCTGATAGGCTTAATTTTATTTAAAATTATAAATACATAAAATACCAATTATGTACAAATACTACCTAAACTTTTCTATACATAATCTGAAATCTTTCCAGACTTAAATATGTGTATGCTAGAGAAAATAGTCACATCTAGTTCCCTGAAATTTTGAATGACTAGAGATTTGGGCCAGGGGGAAGTTTAGACTGCAGACATCAGAAGTTTCCTCTCATTGTCCTGGCTGTCATACTGAGCCTTTTTTCATTGTTACTATATTGTGAGCTTCAAAACTTAACTTTTACACAGGGAGCCCTTCCCCATGAATGTAAGTTATACACATTACCTGCTTTACTATCTACTCAAAAAAGTCTACAATTCAACTCTCAGACTTGATTGGATTTTTCATTACTTTGGCTCTGAGATAAGTAGTTATTAATATGTGCATCTTCAGTATAATTTTAAAGACATTTGAACTTCATATCTTAAGACATGTAAATTTTCTATTTAATGATGATTACTTGAAATTGGTGGACTCCTAAAATATGCAAATGTGTGTTCTATGGATAACAACAAAGACCTTTGAACTGACAGATCTTGTGCTTAACAAAAAGAAAAAGCATCTACAGACACATAACGTATGATATTTGGCAAGATTGCTAGCAGTCAGGAAATAAAGCAGTCATTTCTCAAAGGAGTGACTAGAGTCAGAAGCAAAACAGTTAGGAAATTTACAGTTATGCAAAGCCTATGGCTCTGCTATACCTTCTACACATAACCCTATATTCTAAGCTGAATTTGAGTCTGAAGACATTTATAGTTTTTTATTTTAAAAGCCATGCACCAGTGATCTTCTCTCAAAGCCTGTCCACATAGAAACATCCCAGTGTGTTTGTATGGAAGGAAAAAAAATATTTCTCCTCAAAATATTGAGGATTGTTATGTTAAAAACACTGAGAACATAGGAAAGCACTCTGCCTCAGCCTCTGTTTGCCTGATGGTGGGACGTAAATTCCTCCTTACTTATCAGCTCAGAGGAAGGCATCAACAGGCACCCGAGGTATCTGAGAACAGATTTTACTACCTTTCCACATTTTCTCGCCTATTAAAAGACTGGAAATGCTCTCTTTCCTCTTGTTACTGTGGGACCTATGGCTCTTTGTTAAAATACTGTTTAGCAAGGCTCCTCAAATACTTTTGAACTGAGGCCTCTCCCATGTGCACACATTGATAAATTTCTGCTGGCTTTTCTCTTGTGACTCTGACTTTTGTTTTCAGGAGAGTATTTGAACTAAGAATATATGAGGGTTAGAAAAGAAATTATATTTTCTCCCCTTCAGTATGAAGCTTCCTGATTAGAAGTTAAAATTCTGCTTCGATAAACGCTGATGGAATTCGTAGACCAGCCCCATGAGAAATACTTAAGGGAGACCTAAACATGGAAATGAAAGGTTGATGTACACCATCATGAAAACACAGGAAATTATAAAACTCACAGGTCTTATAAAACAATACACAAAGGAGGAAGAGAAAGGAATCAATTAACAACACTACAGAATTCCACAAAGCCACGAAGCAACAAGAGAAAGAGTTTACAAAACAACTAGAAAACAATTAACAACATGACAGGAACAAAAGCTCACATATTAATATTAACCTTGAACATAAATTGATTAAATGCTCCACTTGAAAGATATAGATTGGCAAAATGGACCAAAAAATCATAATCCAACTATATGCTTCTTTATAAGAAACTCACCTCCTTACCTGTAAAGACCACATATGGACTGAAAGGGGTAGAAAAAGATATTTCATGCAAACAGAAACTGAAGGTGAGCAGGAGTAGCTATACTTAGATAAAACAAGCTTTTATTCAAAAATAGTTAAAATATATATATATATATATTTTAAGAAGGTCATTATATGATAAAGGGATCAATTCAGCAAGAGGATATAATTCTAAATATATATGCACCCAGTATCAGAGGACCCAGGTTCATAAAACAAATAGTACTAGAACTAAAGAGATAGAGAATACAATAATAATGGGGGACTTCACCCCATTCACAGCATTAAATCATTGAGATAGAAAATCAACAAAGAAACATTGGACTTAAATTAGACCTTAGACCAAATGGACCTAACAAATATTTATAGAACATTCTATCCAAAACCTCTAGAATATACGTTCTTTCATCAGCACATGGCACATTCTCCAAGATAGACCATATTAGGCCACAAAACAAGTCTCAACAAATTTTAAAAAATTGAAATATCAAGTATCTTCTCAGACCACAGTGGGAGAAAACTAGAAATCAATACCAAGAAGAACTCTGGGAGCTATACAAATACATGGAAATTAAACAATATGCTCCTGAATAATCATTGGGACAACCAAGAAATTAAGACAGAAATTTTAAAAAATGTTTTTGAAACAAATGAATATGGAAACACAACATACCAAAACCTGTGGGATACAGTAAAAGCAGTAGTAAGAGGAAGGTTTGTAACATTAAATGCCTACATCAAAAAAGTAGAAAGATCACAAATTAACAACCCAACATCACACCTCAAGGAGCAAGAAGAGCAGTAACAAACCAAAGTCAGCAAAAGAAAAATAACAAAGATCAGAGCAGAAATAAATGAAATAGAGATAAAAAAACAATAAAAGGATCAATGAAATGAAAAGTTGGTTATTCAAAAAGACAAAATTGGTAAACTACTAGCTAGACTAACCAAGAAAGAAGAGAAAAGACCCAAATAAACAATCAGAAATCTAAAAGGGGACATTACAATAGTTACCACAGAAATACAAAAGATCTTCAGAGACTATTTATGAACAACCATGTGCTCACAAACTAGAAAACCTAGAGGAAATGGATAAATTCCTGGATACATACAGCCTCTCAAGATTGAACCAGGAAGCAATAAAAAACCTGAACAAACCAATATTCAGCAGAGAGATTGAATCAGTAATTAAAAAAAAAAAATCTTCCAACAAAAAAGCTTAGGACCAGTCAGATTCACAGCCAAATTCTACCAAACTAAGAAAAACTAATACCAATCCTCCTGAAACTGTTCCAAAAATTGAGGAGGAAGAAACTCTTACTAATTCATTCCACAAAGCCAGTATTACCCTGATACCAAAGCCAGGCAAGGACACAACAAAAAAGAAAACTGCATACCATATCCTTGATGAACATAGATGCGAAAATCCTCAACAAAGTACTAGCAAACCGAACCCAACAGCACATCAAAAAGATAATATCCCATGATCAAGTGGGTTTTATTCCAGTGATGCAAGGATGGCTCAATATATGCAAGTCAATAAATGTGATTCACCATAAAAACAGAATTAAAAACCAAAACCACATGATCATCTCAATAGATGCAGAAAAAGCATTTGTAAAATTCATCCCTTCATAATAAAAACCCTCAACAAAATAGTCACAGAAGGAACATACCTCAAAATAATAAAGACCATATATGAAAAATCCACAGTCAAGTTGAAAGCATTCACTCTAAAAACTGGAAAAAGACAAAGATACCTGCTTTCACCATTTCTATTCAACATAGTACTGAAGGTCCTAGCCAGAGCAACTAAACAAGAGAAAGAAATTAAAGTCATCCAACTAGGAAAAAAGGAAGTCAAATTGTCCCTGTTTGCTGATATGATCTTAAATATAGAAAAACCTAAAGATACCACCAAAAAACTCTTAGATTTGATAAATGAATTCAGTAAAGTTTCAGGATACAAAATCAATGTACAAAAATCATTGTACCACTAGAATTGTACAATAGAAATATATACCATTTCTATAAGCCAATAATCTGAGACCAAACCAACAAGGCCATCCTCTTGACAATAGCTACAAAAATACCTAGAAATATATTTAACCAAAGAGGAGAAAGATATCTACAAGGAAAACTACAAAACACTGATGAAAGAAATTTTAGATGACATAATAAATGGAAAACATTCCATGCTCATGGATTGGAAGAACTAATATAATTAAAAGGACCATACTGCCCAAAGGAATCTACAGATTTAATGCAGTCCCTATCAAAACATCAACATCATTTTTCACAGAATTAAAAAAAAATCCTAAAACTCATTTGGAACCAAAAAAGAACCCAAATAGCCAAAGCAACCCTAAGCAAAAAGAAAAATGCTGGAGGAATCACATTACCTGACTTCAAATTATACTACAAGGGTACAGTAACCAAAACAGTTTGGTACTGGTACAAAAATCAATTCAAGATAGATTAAAGACTAAAATGTAAGACCTAAAACTATAAAAACACTTGAAGAAAGCCTAGGGAAAACTCTTTTGGACATTGCTCTAGGCAAAGAATTCTAAAACCTCAAAACCGTAGGCAAAAAAAACAAAGACAAATAGGACTTAATTAAACTAAAAAGCTTCTGCACAGCAAAAGAAATAATCAACAGACAACCTACAGAATGAGAGAAAATATTTGCAAACTATGCATCCAATAGGAGACTAATATCCAAAATCTACAAGGAACCCAACAAAAAAAACCCTACAAATAATCCCATTAAAAAGTGAGCAAGGGACATGAATAGACATTTTACAAAAGAAGACATACAAATGGCCAACAGGCATATGAAAAAATGCTTATCACTAATCATTGGAGAAACGCAATTAAAACTACAATGAGATATCATCTTATACCAGTCAGAATTGCTATTATTAAAAAGACAGTAATAGATGTTGGAAAGGATTTGGAGACAAGAGAACACTTATACACTGTTAATGGGAATATAAATTAGTACAACCTCTGTGGAAAACAGTATGGAGAGCTCTCAAAGAACTAAATATAGCTTTTTAATTCTACCTTTTGATCCAGCAATCTCACTACTAGTTATCTACCCAAAGGAAAAAAAATCATCATGTCAAAAAGGAGGTATCTGCACTCATATGTTCAGCGCAGTACTATTCACAGTAGCAAAGATAAGGAGTCAACCTAAGTGTCCATCAATGGATGATTGGATTAAAAATGTGATATATACACATCATGGAATACTACTCAGCCATAACAAAGAATGAAATCATGTCCTTTGCAGCAAATGAATAGAACTGGTGGCCATTATCTTAAGCGAAACAAGTCAGACACAGAAAGATAAATACCATAAGTTCTCACTTATAAGTGGGAGCTATGTGTGTATATGGATGTAGAGTGTGGAATGATAGACAATGGTGGGTCAGAAGGGTCGGGGAGTAGGGGGGGTGGATGATGAAAAATTATGTAATGGCTACAATGTATATTATTTTGGTCATGGATACCCTAAATGCCCTGACTTTACCAACTATGTAATCTATGCATATAACAAATTTATGCTTGTACCCCATAAATTTATAAAAATAAAAAAATTCCACTTACAGCTCGCTTATCTTAGAGTTTTTATTTCTCTTTTAACAGATATCAATGGTGTGGTATAATACAAAATACATTTAGTCTTTGTCCCAGGTTCCTGACACAAAGTACCTAAAACCCTTAGAATTTCCTGAGTGATAGGAGTATCTTTTGTTATTTATAACAAGACGCTTTCAGATCACTTGTGCTTATGCTGCTGAGGTGATTTAGGGTGGGGCTCCTAGATAGCCTCAGGATGAAGCTAGTGACCAGAAAGACTAAGTGATTAGAGGATTAGAGACTTAAAACTTTCAACCCCACCCATCAACCTACATGAAAGCGGAAGGGCACTGAAGAAAGATTTGGAGAGCTTCCAGGTTGCTGAACATATAGAGGTGCTGGGAGGGTGGTGTACCCAGACAGGGCATTGAAGCTGTGCACCTCCCCTATACCTTGCTCTATCCATCTCTTCATCTGGCTGTTCATCTGTATCCTTTATAACAAACTGGTGATGTAAATAAAGTGTTTCCTTGAGTTCTGTGAGCTGTCCTAGTGAATTATCAAACTCAAGGAGTAGGGTCATAGGAATCTCAATATATAGCTGGTCAGTCAAAAGCACAGGTCACAACCCAAGACTTGAGATTGGTGTCTGCGATAGAGGGCAGTCTAGTGGGACTGAGTCCTAAACCTGTGGATCTGACACTATCTCTAGGTAGATAGTGTCAGAATTGAATTGAATTATAGGACACACATAGTTGGTGTCCACTTAAGAATTGCTTGGTGTATGGAGAAAACTCCACATGCATCTGGCCACAGAAGTGTTCTGTGTTTAGTCTGACTGTAGAAAGGAAAAAGGTGGTTTTTTTCCTTCAGAAATGAATTCTTACATTCTTTCATTTTCTTAGGACTATGTAACTTTTATATTTATTAAAAATGAGGCCGGACATGGTGGTTTGCACCTATAATCCTAGCAGTTTGGGAGCCTGAATTGGGAGGATTGCTTGAGGCCAGGAGTTTGAGGTCAGCCTGGGCAAAGTGATACCCCTTTCTATTAAAAAAAAAAAAAAAAAAAAGACATGCCATTGAATTTTGGATTGGCACATGGCTTTATCTGACATAAGGTTACTGTTTGGGGTCATTTTAACAAAAATCAAAACTTTAAATTTATAAGGAAAAACTGTTGTATATCCTAATGACCTTGTTCTGGGAAAACATAAACCATAGAAGAAAAGCTGAAAAATTCTACTGCATTTGAGTTAAAAGCTTTTATTCATTAAAACACAACATAAAAAAAAGACATGCCACAAAATGAAAATATGTATTTAAGAAAACATTATTGACGATGCGTTAATGTCCACAGATATATATGGATATTTAATTTCTAACAATCAGAAAAAGACAACTTAATAGAAAGAATTGGTCAAAAGATAAATAGCATTTAATAGACAAAAGTCACAAATGGACAGTAAACATAAAAAATTGTTTAACTTTGTAATTAGGAAAATGTGAATTAAATATAATGCCATTTTATATCTACCAGAATTTCAGAAATGCTAAATATTGACGAGGTTGCAGAATGACAATCATATCACTATTGGTGGGACTGTAAATTGGTTCAACCACAGTAGTAATTATAGTAATAAACTTACTATAATTATAATATAGTGCTTACTAGTGCTAGGCACTCCTTCAAGTACTTTATATATGTCAACTCATTTAATCACCAGGAAAATAATTTGATATTGTCTAATTAAGTTGACAGTTTTCCTATAGGAGATTCAGTAATTCCACAACTAGTTGTATACCCTAGAGGAAGTCTTGTAAATGCATGTTGTGAGACTTACTAAGAATGTTTACAACAGCATAGATTGTAGTAGCAAAAAACCAGAGCAATTCAAATGTTCATCAAGAGGAAACTGGATAAATAAATTGTGGCCAGTTCATATGTTCATACTGAAAAAAGTATCACAAAATATAGTAAGATATCATTTACATAAAAATAATGATGGGGCCAGTCCAAGATTAGAAGCAAATATTTGTTAGGTAGAAGAAATACGATTTAGGGATTCATTCATATTCAGAAGAACTATGAGAAAATTCCCAAGTGTATTAGGGTTCTCCAGAGAAACAGAACCAGTAAGATACATAGAGAGAGATAAGAAAGGATTACTATGGGAATTGGCTCATGCAATCATGAAGAAGTCTCACATATGCCATCTGCAAGCTGGATAACAAGGAACACTGGTGGTATAATTCTATCTGAGGCCAAAAACCAGGGGAGGGGAGGGGAATGGACTGGTTTAAATCCTAGAGTCCCAAGGGAGCGCTAATGTTTGCCGGCAGGAGAAGATAAACGGCCCAGCTCCAGAAAGAGAGAATTCACCCTTCTGCCTTTTTGTTCTATCTGGGCCGTCAACAAATTGGATGAGGCTCACCTACATTGGTAAAGGCAGATCTTTTTGTCTCAGTTTATTGATTCAAATGTTCATCTCTTCCAGAAACACCCTCACAAACAAACTCCAAAATGATGTTTCACCAGCTACCTGGATATCATTTAACCCAGTCAAGTTGACACATAAAGGTAACCATCACAAGGGAATTATACAAACCAAAATCAGGGTAGTGGTTGCCTCTGGATGGAGGGTAGGTAATGAGACACTGAAAATACATCAGGCAGTTTAAGTGGCGTTGGTAAAGTTCTCTTTCTTAAGCTGCATGCTAGGTACAAGCGATCATTCTGTTATTCTTTATACTTTATATATACACTGCATGTATCTATTTGAAATATTTTACAGTGTTCTTTATAGGAAAAGTAAAAAAAATGGTCTTGATTTATTATTCCTTTTATACAGTGAAGAATGAGACAGTGAGCCCTCAAGACCCCTAGAACAGTACCGTGCATGGAGACAGCGCTCAGTGTTCGGCAGTAAAGGAAACTGTTGTTGACAACTCTGAGAGCTGGGTTCACAATTCACAGCATGGCTGGCCTCCCATATCCTCTTCGTAAGTTTTACAGACGTGACTCTTGCAATGAATATATGTAATGTAACAAGTATGTTGCCTGGCACTGTCAATTCATTTTATTTTCTTGCCAGAAACTCTGCTATAGCAAATATTCGTCAAGATGAATTGATCAACATGTGGTTTTGAATATCCCTGCTTATTCCTTTTTTTTTGAGACAAGAATTTTATTCTGTCACCTCGGGTAGAGTGGCAGTGGCAGTGGCACCATCACAGCTCACTGTAACCTCAAACTCCTGGGTTCAAGCGATCCTCCTGCCTCAGCCTCCTGAGTAGCTGGAACTACAGGTGCATGCCACGACACCCTGCTAATTTTTCTATTTTTAGTAGAGACGGGGTGTCGCTCTTTTAGCATGTTCAGTTCCAAGATGATATATCTTAACAAAGCAAGCAAAGCTGAATTCTCTCTTTCCTGGGGGTGGGTGTAGGAGCTGAAAGAGCAAGAATTTTCTTTCTTGCCACTTTACCAATTTATTAGCTGAGCAAGTCACTTAAACTATCACTTAACCTATGTCTCAGTTTTCTTATCAGTAAAATGGACATAATCAAGTGTGTGATGATGTATGTATATCTATCTACCTATCAATCACTTGGAGCAAGACCTAACGTGGTAAGTGCTATATAAGACTTAGTCGTTGTTACTGTTATTGATCATATGCAGTCTAATGGTTTTCAATGAAATTCTGCAAATGCCAACTATTTGATTAAATTGTAATTTACCTTGTGAAAACAAAGTGGACCTTTAACACTAGAAACATAAATAAACCAGATAATGTGAGGCTTGAGAATATTATAATTAAATAATTCTCAGCTTAAATTTTTATTTCTAAACAATTTTTATATAAAACTATGACATGATTTTTTTTAAAACCTTAGTATTTAAATTCATCATCCCAAGATTGATTTTACAATACCTAAAATTTAAATTATGCTAGTTCATATAATGTTGTCATATGGCATTTCATTTGATATTCAAATCATATTTTGAAATGGAATTATAATCTACATTTTATAGATGGAGTAAATTAAGCTCAGAAGGACCAGGTATCTTAGCAAAAGTAATGGGGCTAGTCTAAGACTGGCAACCTGGTGGCCTAACTTCAAGTTGAGGGCCCTTGACACCATGCAAAAGTTGACTGACCACTCTTCTCATTATTATAGATATTGAACTTTCAAATTGCATACATTTCTGATTGTAGCTGTAGGCCAAAGTAGAAATACCACATTTGCTTTTTATCTAAAATAATTTTATCAAATATGTTATTTATAAATGCCAATGAACACTTATTGAGGTTATAAAAAGTTAAATTAATTTCTTCAATAGTTAAACCATAGTAAAAATACATTAGAAAGCTTGCAAATGAAGAAACTCTGAAGGGAATTGTCTCAAAATGTGAAAAGCTAACTTTGTAATCTGTTCTATAAGTTCACGTTTTCATCTGTTTAAGTTTATACTTCAATTTTTAAAAACTAGTGTTTTGTTTGGATTATGAAAGTAATACATTCTCATCACATTTGAAAAATGTAAAACTGTACCCAAAGTAAAACAAAAGTTACTTATCATCTTTCTACCCAGAAATAATCACCATTTAATAAAGGATGACTTTCTAATTTGAGATATATGTAATACCCATTACATAATAATTACACACATACTAGATTACATTGTATAAAATATATCTTTTCTCACTAAAATTTTATTGTAAGTATTTTATTTTTAAAATTATCACATTAAGACCAAGTTGAATTTATCCCAAGCACACAAAGATAGCGTAACAACCATGGACAGTGAGTTGAGGCTGACCTGAATGCCTTCCAGGGCTGAGATGGTGTCATTGATCACTTCAGCTGAAGTCAAGAACAAAGCTCCTACCACCCTTTTTTAATTGGATGACTGCTGTTATAGAGAAAGTTGCCCACAAGGGGCACATAAATAATGTAGTGGTTATTCTTCTGGGAACCTCCACCAGCTAATGAAGGGTAGACCCATTTTGGAGGATGTTCACAGTTGTCGAAAGGATGAATGATTGACTAGTAGTACTACTTTAAACACTCACGGCTCTCCTATGACCACCCATAAGTTGCACGTGTTTTGGGGAGGGAAGCAGGTTAATGCCTGGCTTCCATGTAAGAAGTGCAGTCTTTCCAAAATGGAAATGAGTAAATAGAAGTAAAATGGAAGAAGCTGCCCCAAGTGACTGGAGTGAATTTTGTCATTGTTTTCTTACATCAGTCTCCACATCTCTTTCAGAAATTAAAGCAGAAAGCTCAGGATACAATATAAAACCCCCAAAGAATTCTTGTTTAGGCACATGTGACACAAGGAGTTAAACTTCTATTTCTGCCCTTTAAATTTTTATTTTCATGTGTGTATGTGTGAAAAGGTCACAAAAATTGAAAGATGAACAGAGGGCTGATGGGAGGAAGTGTGTGAGTGCTAATATTTTCTTCTCCCTGAGCATATTTTTCTCCATTTCTTTTTGTCTTTTTAATTCTTCTGCCTTTTTCCTGTCATTCTGTGCTGGCTAGGACCTCTAAACAACGTTGAATAGAAGTGATGAGCTTCGTCTTGTTCATTTGAAAGTGAATGCTCTGTTTCCCCATGAAGAATGAGCTTTGCTATAGGTTTTTCATAGATATCCATTATTTGTGAAAAGAAGTTCCCTTCAATCCCGGTTTGCTAGGATTTTTATTTTGGAAATCAGCACACTGAATTTACCAAATACATAGCTGTGCCGTATTTTGTTTGGAGCCATTCCAACATCTGGGGGTCCTTAGGGACATAAAGCTGTTTGTTGCTTCTGACTGATTGAGAGTCTAGAATAATACGTGCTTTTGAAGCTTCAGAGGGGCTCCTGGGGGCCCCCATTCATCCAAAAAAATTCCCCTTATTGTTTTTGGTCATGTATTTTGCCATATTCAAGACGTGGACTGTGTACGCGGATACGTCCGTGTGTGTTGCGGAGGAGGAGGAGATGGAAATAGTTCTGTAAAAGGGAATGCGAAGGACTCACTCTGATTTTGAAATTATTTAAAAAATTTGGAATTTCTTTTAAAAATCTATAGCAAGTGCCACAACATGCTAATATTTGTTCATTTGGGGAGGGAAATAAATGTATTTGTTACCTTTTGTAACCTATATTTTCAAAGTAAGTTTTAAAAAAGGAAAAGAGAAAAGTCATTCTGTTGATAATCTTTGATTAAATTATATATACAGCGAGTAGAATTAGTCACTCCATCCACAGCCCTTTGCTACTCTGCCATATAATTATTTCAATGTACTATAATTTTTCTGTATATACTTTCTTTTTATGTATTACTTCCCAAATTTAAAAAAACTATAGTAACCATAAAGAAAAGCTGGAATAGCAATATTCATATCAGATAAAAGAATTTAGAGTGAAGAGACCATTTTTACATGTTTCACTGTCTTATTAGTTCTTAAATCTCTCAAGAGCAGAGATTTTTGTTTGTATTCTTGGAATCTGGCCAGTATCTGGCTTATGTTGTTTTGCTGAATATAAGTGCTAAAATTCACAAGCATGAGGTTTGGAGTCAGAAGATCAGTTCAAGACCTATGCTTCTTTACTCTTTTTAAGTAATTTTGTGTCATTGTACTGAATGCATCTCTGTAACAGATTCAGAGGTTTCATTGGATGGGTATATGGCAGAGAGCTAGCTCCTCCATGCTTCCCTTCTTTGAGCATCCAGCTGAGTACATTTCCCAGCCACACTAGAAATTAGGCATAGCCATGTAATTAAGTTCTCCCTAATGGAGTATAAACATAAATGATATGTGGCATTTCCATACATGGCCCACAAAAACATTCTACATGCATTCCTCTACGCTCTTCCCTCTCTAGCTGATTGGGATGTCAATGCCCACCTTGAAAGCCATATGCGTAAGCTGGCAGGACTGACATCAGTCTCTGTTCCTGTGATTTTGTGGAAGAGAACTGACCCATAAAATTAAACGCCTACTGTGGACTGTTACTTGAGCAAGACACAATCTTGTATGTGTTAAGATACTGAAATTTGCGGGTCAATTTGTTTCTGTTGTTTAGCCTACCTTAACCAATAAAGTAATACAAAATTTAAAATATTGTGTGGATAATCTTGGGCAAGTCATGTAACTTCTAGGACTCATATTCCTCATTTGTGAAATGAGAATAATATCTACTTAGAATTTAGAAAATTAAGAGATAAGCTAAGTAAAGTATTTTATGAACTGCAGGGTACAAGATAGTCATAAAAACTAAAAACTAAAAAGGGGAATATTTAAGACTTTAAATCTATGTAATATATTTAATACTTAAGTTAAAAAAATTAGTCTTTTAGGATGCTACCACTGCTCTTAAATTTTTTGTTTTCTAATTGCTGTTTAAAAAAAAGTCTAAATTCTTGTGTGGTACTCAAAGCCCTGACAAACAATTCAATTTATCTTTTCAGGCTAATTTTCTACTACTTGTCATTTCCACATTCACACTCTATGCTTGTAGAGCTGAAATAGTAGCTCGTATAAAGAATAAAAAAATAGAAAAAAGATGAATGTTTAATCGGAATTTATGCTTCCATTATTGTCTTGTCTGAATTATTCCTCTTCCTTAGTCATTACCTGAAGATATTAGTTATAATTATGTAAGTTATATATATAATATATATAAAACTAATATCTTAAGGTAATAAATTTATAATGAATTTATTAATACATTATATTAATAATAAATTATATATTATACATCCATTATAACTTTATAATATATTCTTCAATGTTTAAAAAGTATTTTTATTTAAAACCATGGGAAGACTAAAAATTAATGCTCTTATATTTTATTAAGTAATTATGATACAAAAATGATAGTCAAAATATTTATTATTGATTAATACACCATTTTAAACCTCTTACCTAAAACAAATTTTTGAGCCACTGAAAAATTGAAATTCCTCACAGAAATGTTTAATGTTATCAAAGGCATACTCCATTCAAACATTAACTCCATTAAGTTATTTAAAAGATACACAGGTATTATACATTAAAAATCCAATGAGATCAATAACACAGGGTAACTATATGCTAATGTTTTGAACTAACATTTCAAATGTAGGCTGACAATGTATTTTGTTTAAAGCTTAAACAATAAATGTTTTGTTTTGTTAACACAGCCTTTGTTGTCATGAGATTCTACTGATTTTTTAGAAATAGAGCTGCTCCACACTGAATCCACTGGTCTTGGTTGCCCCCACATGGAACATCGATATTGGTTACCACACGGTCCCTTTCAGCACTTGTGTAAACAGGCAAGGAGATGCACTCATCAGGAGAATATGGGCCATATGCACCCTGTTTAAAAAAAATATTTGTGTTAAAATATAGCAATATCCTATAATGAAACAGATTATTATATAACCAAAGAAACAAACACAAAACCTCCCCAATAGTTTATTTAACATTTTATTATGAAATCTTTTAAATGAAGACTAATATAATAAACCTCTATCATCCCGCTGAAAAATTATTAACTCATGGCCTATTGTGTTTCATTCATTACCTCCCCCAGCCCCAAATACTGGAGTATTTTGAACCACGTCCTATGATTATAAATGTTCATCTATAAATATTTAAATATATATCTCTAAATAAAATAGTATTATCACACATGAAAAAATTACTTAGTATCATATATCCAAATATCTCATTATCTCATAATGTTTAAAAGATTTTTTTGTTAGAGTGATTATTCAAATAAAGCCCACATTTTGCAATTTGTTGGTATCTCTCTTAAGTCTCTGAAATAAGCTTTTCCTCCTTTTTCTAGCAATTTGTTTGCTGAAGAAACTATACCAAAGAGTCTCCCACATTCTAGCTTTCACTGGTTGCATTCCCATGGTATCATGTTCCTCTGTTCCTTGTATTCCTGTAAACTGGATCTAAAGGTGAGCTCAGATTCAATTCCTGGCAAGTATAGTGCATAGATGGTACTGGATATTTCCATCAAAAAGCATATAATGTCTGCTTGTCTCTCTTTTGTGGATATTAGAGGCCATTGATAATCATTTTTCATTCAAGATTATAAAATGGTTATCTAATTCTATCATTCCTCCTTCATTTCCAAGTAGGAATATATCTATAAAGACAAACTTCACTTATAATTTTTTTTATTACCACAAGTTATAGTTTATATAGGAAAGGCTGGTTAAAGGCTATCTAATTTCCCTTTATGTGTTTTCAAAATAATGAATTTGTTTCCTAGTATACTCTAAAGGTGAACAATGACCACACCTTCTTTTTTTAAATAGCACTGTGAACTGGTGGGTTTAAACATATTTGATGTGCTTCAATGGAATGTGGTTAATATTTTATTGATGTTCAAATTATCAGTCTTTGCTCAAGGGGAGATTTTTAAGTTGGCTTCTGAGTTTTGATATGTCCCGAGTTGTCTTCAGCAGCTTCCTTGCCTTTCTAGTATGTGTTACAAGCTCATTTTGTATATATCCTGCTCCAGAAATCAAATTAGTCATTACTCTGATGATCCCTGGTTCCTTTCAATATAATTGGTATTAGACAGCATAATTTGGGTGCTAGGAATAATCGATCATTCCCATTCTAGGATTTTTCAGGGACTGTGCTTGGAAATATATATATTTTTAAAAGAGAAACATCAAGAGTTCATAATGGTATTTCCAATTCAAATTTAGGATTAGTGTTTTTATTTACATGATTTTATTCAACTAATACATTATTGTGATTTTTTTTTTAGAGTTGAAATGGAAGTTAAGAGATAAACTAGACCCAGATAAGCTAGAATATTACAAGTGATGAATCAAAAGCCCATAGAGAATTTAACCATGGTAACCTAGTTAGGAAGTAGCAAAGTTGTTATAGTAAAGTTGAAAAAATATTTTGGCATATGAATATTAGCATTTAAAGACTCTGTTGTTCTGTTACTTTTTGAATAGAAGACAATAGCATTTGTCTTCTATTTGAAATAAATAAATCATTTTCTGGCTCTAGAGTACTTGTCTAGGAGCTCCTGATCCTAAGTAGGTTACTCTCCAAGCATCAGTTTTCCTGGGCAAATGAAACTGGCCAACCTCACAGGATGTCAAAAGAATTAGATGATGTATGAAAGAGCTCAAATATAAGTATTATTTTATCCACATATTTCTAATTCTTTGGATTGCCTTTTCCTTAATCCCTAATTCTCAAATCAACTAGAAAAAGAAATCCCAGCTTTTTAGCATCTACATATCTTGGATGGTGCTGTGATAGAAATAAAATATTTTTAAACCTTAGTGGGCATTATTTGAAATTTCTATTTTTTCCAATCCTGCTTCTGTCTCTCTGTCTCTGTTTCTCTCTTTCTCTCTCTCTCCCTCTCTCTCTCTCTCTCTCTCTCTCACATGCACACGCATACACAGAGGAAACTATGGTTCTTTTTTTTATTTTAATTACCAAACTTCTTAGTTTTATTCAATGTTTCCATGAAGATATCATTGGCAGGAAAGCCCAACATCATTTTACATGATTATCTTTAACAAGGGAACTACAAGTGGTTCTTTTTTTGTGTGTCTGTGTATTTTCTGATTTAAATAGATTTAGGGGGTACAGGTGGTTTTTGTTACATGGCTGAATTACACAGTGGAGAAACCTAGATTTTTAATATACCTGTCACCTAAATAGCATACATTGTATCCAACAGGTAATTTTTCATCTCGCACCCCCCATCTTCCACTTGTAAGTGACAACCTGTGGTATTTGGTTTTGGGTTCCTGGGTTACTTTACTTAGAATAATGGCCTCCAGTTCCATCCAAGTTCCTGCAAAAGACATTATTACATTTCTTTTGATGGCTGAGTAGTATTCGATGGTGTGTGTATATATATATATACATATCTACACACACACACACACACACACATACACACACACACCCCATTTTCTATATCTACTCATCCATTGGTGAGCATTTGGGTTGGTTCCATATCTTTGTGATTGTTTACTGTGCTGCGATAAACATACAGGTGTAGGTGTCTCTTTTATAAAATGATTTCTCTTTGGGTAGATCCGCAGTAGTGGGATTGCTAGATTGAATGGTAGATCTACTTTTAGTTCTCTGAGAAATCTCCATCCTGTTATCCATAGAGGTTGTACTGATTTACATTCCCACCAACAGTGTAGAAGCATTCCCTTTTCACTGCATCTGTGCAAGCATTTATCATTTTTTGACTTTTTGTTAATGGCCACTCTGATGGAGGTAAGGTGATATCTCATTGTGGTTTTAATTTGCATTTCCCTAGTGATTAGTGAAGCGTTTTTTCATAAGTTTGCAGGTCATTTCTTTCTCTTCTTTTGAAAAATGTCTGTTCATGTCTTTTGCCCACTTTTTAATAGGGTTATTTGATCTTACCTTGCTGATTTGGGTTCTTTGTAGCTTCTGGATATTGGTCCTTTGTCAGATGTATAGCTTGTGAATATTTTCTCCCATTCCATAAGTTGTCTATTTACTCTGTTGATTATCTCTTTTGCTGTGCAGAAGTTTTTTAGTTTCATTAAGTCCCATTTATTTATTTATTTTTTATTGTATTTGCTTTTGGGATCTTAAGTTATAAATTCTTTACCTAGGCTAATGTTGAGGACAGTTTTTCTTAGGTTTTCTTCCAATATTTTTAGGGTTTCGGGTCTTACATTTAAGTCTTTAATCCATCTTGAGTTAATTTTTGTATATGGTGAGGGATAGGGATCCAGTTTCATTCTTCTGCATGAGACTATCCAATTTTCTGAGCACCATTTACTGAATAGGGTGTCCTTACCCTAGGGTATGCTTTTATCTACCTTGCTGAAGATCAGCTGGTTGTAGGTATTTGGCTTTATTTCTGGGTTCTTTATTCTGTTCCATTGGTGTATGTGTCTACTTTTATACCAGTACCATGCTGTTTTGGTTACTACTCCCTTGTAGTCTAAATTGAAGTAGGGTAATGTGATGACTCTAGTTTTGTTCTTTTTGCCTAGGATTACTTTGGCTATTTGGGCTCTTTATCGGTTCCATATGAATTTTAGGGTTATTTTTTCTAATTCTGTGAAAAATGACATTGGTATTTTGATAGGAATTGTATTGAATCTGTAGATTACCTTGGGCAGTATGGACATATTAACAATGTTGATTCTAACAATCTATGAGCATGAGATGTTTTTCCATTTGCTGTGTCACCTATGATTTCTTTCATTGGTGTTTTGTAGTTCTCCTTGTAGAGATCTTTCACCTACTTGGCCAAATATATTCCAAGGTATTTTATTTTATTTTATTTTTGCAGCTATTGTAAATGGGATTGAGTTCTTGATTTGATTCCCAGCTTGTTGTTATTAGTGTATAGAAATGCTACAGATTTGTGTATGTTGACTTTGTAATGTGAGACTTTACTGAATTCATTTATCAATTTTAGGAGTCTTCTGGAGGAGTCTTTAGTGTTTTCTAGGTACAAGGTCATAACATCAGCAAACAGGGACATTTTGACTTCCCCTTTTTAAATTTGGATGCCCTTTATTTCTCTCGCCTGATTGCTCTAGCTAGGACTGCCAGTACTATGTTGAATAGAAGTGGTGACAGTGGGCACTCTTGTCTTGTTCCAGATCCTAGGGGGAATGTTTTCAACTTTTCCCCATTCAGTATGAATGGCTGTGGGTTTGTCATATATGGCTTTTATTATTTTGAGGTATGTTCCTTCTATGCCTACTTTGTTAAGGGTTTTTATCATGAAGGAGTGTTGGGTTTTATCAAATGCTTTTTCTGCATCTATTGAGATGATCATACATTTTTTGTTTTTAATTCTGTTTATGTGGTGAAGTACACTTACTGATTTGCATATGTTGAACCATCCTTGCATCCCTGGGATCAAACCCCCTTGATCATAGTGAATTATGTTTTTCATGTACTGTTGAATTCTGTCTGCTAATATTTTGTTCAGGATTTCTGCATCTATGTTCATGAGGAATACCAGTCTGTAGTTTTCTTTTTTTGTTGTGTCCTTTCTTGGCTTTGGTATCAGGGTGATACTAGCTTCACAGAATGAGTTAGGGAGGATTCCCTCCTTCTTGATTTTGTGGAACAGTTTCAGTAGGATAGGCATCAGTTCTTTGTAGGTCTGGTAGAATTTGGCTGTGAATCCATCTGGTCCTGGACTTTTCTTTGTTGGGATATTTTATTACAGATTCAATCTTGCTACTTGTTATTGGTCTGTTCAGGATTTCTATTTCTTCCTGACTCAAGATTGGGAGGTTGTGTGTTTCCAAAAATTTATCCATTTCCTCTAGATATTCTAGTTTGTGTGCATAGAGGTGTTCATACTAGTCTTGGATGATGTTTTGTATTTCTCTGGTAACAGTTGTAATGTCTCCTTTCTCATTTGTGATTGAGCTTATTTGAATCTTTTCTCTCCTTTTCTTGGTTAATCTAGCTAGTGGTTTATTTGTTTATCTTTTCAAAGAAATAAGTTTTTGTTTCATTGATCCTTTGTATTGTTTTTTGGTTTCAGTTTCATTTAGCTCTGCTCTTTGTTATTTCTTTTCTTTTGCTAGGCGTGTGTTTGGTTCTTATTTTCCTAGTTCTGTGAGGTGTGACATTAGGTTGTTAATTTCTGATTTTTCTGTCTTTGTCATGTAGCCATTTAGTACTATGAACTTCCCTCTGAACACTGCTTTTGCTGTATCCCAGAGATTTTGGTAGCTTATACTGCCATTGTCATTCAAAAAATTTTTTTGATTTCCCTCTTGATTTTGGTGTTGACTCAAAGATCATTCAGCAGAAGGTTGTTTAATTTCCATGTATATGTATAGTTTTGAGAATTCCTCTTGGAATTGATATCTACTTTTATTCCACTGTGGTTTGAGAAGATACATGGTATGATTTTGATTTTTAAAAAATTTGCTGAGACTTGTTTTGTGGCCCGATATATGGTCTATCTTGGAAGATGTCCAATGTGCTGATGAGAGGAATGCATATTCTGTGGTTTTTTGGGTAAAATGACCTGTAAATGTCTGTTAGGTCTGTTTGTTCTACAGTCCTGTTTAAATCCAGTGTTTCTTTGTTAATTTTCTACCTCAATGATCTGTCCAGTTCTGTCAGTGGAGTGTTGAAGTCTCCCACTATTATTATGTTGCTGTTTATTTCATTTCTTAGGTCTAGTAGTATTTGTTTTATGATTCTGGAGCTCCAGTGTTAGGTCCATATATATTTAGGATTGTTATATAAGGGATCATTTCAACTTCTTGTTAAACCAATCCCTTTATCATTATATAATGACTATCTTTGTCTTTTTTTTTTTTTTTACTGTTCTTAATTTAAAGTTTGTTTTATCTGATAGGAGAATAGCTACTACTGCTCGCTTTTGGTTTCCATTTGTGTGGAACATTTTTTCCACCCCTTTACCTTAAATCTATGTGACTCTTTACAAGTTAAAGGGTTTCTTGGAGACAGTGGATATTTGGAGTGTGTGTGTGTGTGTGTGTGTGTTTGAGACAGAGTCCCAGTGAGAGTGCAGTGGCATCATCCATAGCTCACTGCAACTTTGAACTCCTGGGTTCAAGCAATCCTCCTCCCTCAGCCTCCCAAGTAGCTGGGACTATAGGTCCATGCCACCATGCCCAGCTATTGTTTTCTATTTTTGGTAGAGACAGGGTCTCGCTCTTACTCAGGCTGGTTTTGAACTCCTGACCTCAAACAATCCTCTTGCCTCAGGCTCCCAGAGTACTAGGATTACAGGTGTGAGCCACTGCACCCAGCCTTGGGTTGTGTTTTTTAATCCATTCTGTCAATCTGTATCTTTTAAATGAGTCATTTAGACCACTTACATTCAATGCAAATATTAGTGAGATACTGTTCCAGTAATTATGTTGATTGTTACCCAGTTGCTGTGTATTCTCTCTTGTTTTACTGTTTTATAAGAGCTGTGAGTTTTTACTTTTGACTGTTTTTACACTGCTGAGTATCAACCACTCTCTTTGGTGTTTAGAGCACTTTTGAGCATTTCTTTTTGGGCGGGTCTAGTGGCGACAAATTCCCTTAGCTTTTGTTTGTCTGGGAAAGATTTTATTTCTCCTTCATTTATGAAACTTAGTCTTGCAGGATACAAAATTCTTGGCTAACAGTTATTCTTTTTAATAAGACTAAATATGAGACCCCAATCCCTTTTGGCTTATAAGGTTTCAATTGAGAAGTCTGCTGTTAATCTGATGGGTTTTCCTTTGTAAGTTACTTGATGCTTTCATCTCATAGCTTGTAGGATTTTCTCCTTAGTTTTGACTTTGGCCTGACTGTTGACTATGTGCCTTGCTATGTCCTCTTTGGAATAATTCTTCCAGGAGTTTGTTGACCTTCTTGTATCTGGATGTCTAAATCTCTAGTATTAATATGCCCAGAGAATTATTCCCCCATTATTCCCTCAAATAGGTTTTCCATACTCTTTGCTTTTTCTTCTTCTCCCTCAAGGACACCTGTGATTCTTATGTTATAGCATTTTACATAATCCCATATTTCTTGAAGATTTTGTTCATTTCTCTTGATTCTTTTTTCTTCATCTTTCACTGACTGGGTTATTTCAAAAGCCTTGTCTTCAGCTCTGAAATTCTTTCTTCTGCTTAGTTTAATGTGTCAGATATGGAATTCAAAATATGGATCATAAGTAAGCTTGATGGGATCCATGAGAAGATGAAAACCAACACAAAGAAACCAAAAAAATAATTCAGGACATGAATGAAAAATTCACTAAAGAGATAGATAATTTTTAAAAAAAAGACCCATAACTTCTGAAAATATAAGAGAGTCTGTTTTTTTCATATTGCCATATTTCTTATGTTGATTCCTTCTTATGTGGAACCTCATCCCTCAGCTCAAAAGAGATAGCTTTGTAGTTCACCCATTCTCCTCTGTTGGGAACTCTGCTGCTCAGTGTAGACAGGAGGAGGTATATTGCCTTTCAGCTTGTGCAGGTAAATACCCACTGTGGTGTTGCTGGCAATTTGGGCCAATTCAACCTCAGACCCCTGGGAGAGTGTTCAGGTGCCAGCAGCGATGGACTAGGTTAGGTAATCCCCAGATCCCATGTCCCTGGATGGTGTGCTTAAGTCCTGGGTAGACTAGATTGAGATTGGGGTGGCAAACTTGCCCTCAAGCCTCCCTAAGTTCAGGAGCTGGCTGTGATAGTGAGTAGTGAGGTGATCTCCTGCTCTGGAAGAATGCTTAGGCAAGAGAAGGATGGATGCACTGTGAGTCTGTGACAGGAGGGGCTGGCCTCTCTTGACAAGATTAGCAGAGGCAGGCAGCTGTGTGCTGCTCACACCCTCCTCTCTCAGCATCGACAGTGGTCTCTGTCCTTTGCTGACACAAAAGTGCACAGATTCCCAGCTCCCACCCTGACCTAGCTGCAGCAGAGGTGGTGGGAGTAGCTCAACCCACTGTGTGCAGGGCTACCGGAGTGGCTGTGGCTGAAATGTTCTGGCAGAGGAGTGTGTTTATGCCAGGGACTTACTTCCAGGGGAGGCAGGCTCCTTCCAGAACAGACAGGCAGCTAGGGGAGAGGACTGCTAGCCCCACTCTCCCTCAGTGGAGGTGGTAGCTTTAGTCCTTAGGAAACATGAAAGCACTTGCTTTGGCTTTTTTGAGGGAAGGGAGTGCACTTAAGCTCCATGGAATCCTGAGTGGTGATATGTGCTCTGTCAGAGGCAGGGAAGCTGCTCCCAAGTGCCCTGGCTTAATCTCCCCCTCTGGAATCTTTACCAGTCCCAAGCAGAAACAGCCATAGCTGCCTTGGCAGCAGAGGGCAGAGAAGGGAAGGAGGGAGGGAAGGCCCCGAATGGTGGGGAGCTGGCTTCCTGGTTCCTTTTGTCCTAAGGGGCCCTCTGGCATCCTGCACTCTCCTCTCAGCTGGAAAAAGTTTGCCCTGAATGCCCAAGCTCTGGGAGACCCACAGTTCCCCTGGGATACACCCGGTCTCTCAAGGCTGCTGTGGTCTGAGTGGGTGCTGGGGAGCACTGGTTGTGGACCCAGCAATGTAGAGATCCAGGGGCTGAGATTTCCAGGTCAGGACAGCTGCAAAAACACTGCCTGTCTGTGAAGGCAGGGAAATGAGCCTCACCCTCCATGCAGAACCTGGGCTCAGTGTGCAAAGTACTACTGGGGATGTATCCCCTACCTGCAAGCCTAGAACTGGTTGTTCCGCAGCTCACCCACAACGAAAGCTCAAGCTTGGGAGCAGAGGTGCCTATGTCCACAGCACTGGGTGGTTGGAGTCCACAACCGTACTTGGGCTGCCCAGCTTTAAACTCCCAATATGGCACCTTAGGCCTATGACTAGAGAGTGCGGGGCTCCTTCCAGGCAAAGAGCATGGGCAAGATGCTGAGGGGAGTGCTGTCTGCTTGCATCTGAGTCTCACTGCAGTCTGCAGCAGGGTGGTGGGAATTGTCTGATGTGTGTGTAGGAGAGCTTGGGCTCCCTTGTCCCTCCACAGCTGGGTAGAGCTGCATCAGCCTGAATCCAGCCCAGGTGAATCCTAGATGATCTGTCTGAAATATGAGAATCTGCTTACTATTCTGGTTCCTCTCCGTGGAGGAGACATACTACCTGTGTCTAGTCAGCCATCTTGATCCTATCCCTGAAACTACTGTTCTGACTATTCTGGTCCTCGATATAAATAAGAAAGTCCCTTTGAAAAATCATTCATTCCTAACATTCTTAAATCTTAACCTGATTTACATATAATAAAATTGATTCTTATGTAGAATCATTCCCCAAATAGATAAGAAAAAAAATGTGTCCCGAATCTTTCTAATTATCCGTTTGCACTGATGAACCTATCAGTTATTCAGCCATTCATTTAATAGCATATTATATGCTAATGTTGTATCTAGAATTGTAAAGGCTAAGCATTTCAGTATATATACAAATAGAGAAAATAATCTTCTTGGAAGCTTAAAATTTAGATTAGGAAACAAAATATATACCTATCAAATATCTAGAATATAAGTTTTGGAAAAAATGTATACCTTAGAAAAACCAAAATAAAGAAAATACTACTCTGGGATATGTTAACCAAACAAGGATTCATGGAGAGACTGAATCCTGAGTTGGGCCTCAGAAAAAAAATGTAGGATTTGGAGTAAAGAGTATTTTCAATAATTGTTAGTTACTGACTAATCTCTTTCCTCTTGTCCAATTCTGCTTAAATGGCACAGCTTTAGGATTCCGAAATTACTATAATTGTCATAACTCTTTAGGCAATATTAAAGGTAATAGCCTAGTGTAGGCATTTTTCTGGTGTTGTCTCTAAATTCTTTAGCAAAGAGCAGACAAACATTTTACATTTGTTGAACTGAAGTGATCTATGAATGCCTATTTTTAATCCAAGGAAAGGTCTTAAATTATCTTTTTCTGCCACCTGATATTTGCTTTGCTTCCCATTAGTTCTATGATCAAAAATGAAATAGAAACAGCATATTGAAATGTTTTATAATGCTATTCCTTTCTAGTCAGGAGATTTTCTCTGTATCTCTTTATTTTAATGTGAAGAAAATTTCTCTTTAAATTAGAAACTTAACAATAATGCAACGTTGATTCTTTGCAAATTCACTAATAATTTACTAGTTTTTGTATATATTTCTAAAATCCTTCCAAATCTGCTTTTAGTTGTAGGCTTTGTTTGTTTGTTTTAAAGTAAAGCACCACAGAAGCTTCTTGGTATTTTGCTTATTGCTTCTCAAAATCTCTTAAGTGGTAAATGTTATTACTTCTGTAAAACAGTTAAATGGACTTGCTTTTAAGTCACCAATAAATAAATGGTCAAAGTAGAAACAAAGCTAAGTACTATTCTCATTATTAACACAATACTTTGTGCATATAGAAGTTCCATGAATACTGCTTAACTGAATTAAATTCTTGTGACCCAATTCCCTCTCTAATATGTTTAACAGGCAAAGCATAAGACTCTGCTGGACTGAAATATTTGGATGAAACTAAAATTTTATTAATAACTATTAACAAATATATTGTGTTCAATTAATGCAACAAAGGAGATATATTAGGAAGATTTCAAATAATTCATATTATATTACATGTAAACAAAGTTTTGTGTAACTAAAATTTAATAATTAAAAATCTGTAATTATGATTAAAGTGGTTAATGTGTTCATATATCATGCTGTTATTAAAAGAGAAACTGGTCCAGTTAGATCAGTTCAATAATGAGGCTAAAATGTGAAATATTATACTTACTTGAAATAATTTGCTTTTCATAGATAAAAATTATTTTATGTGAATAAGCATCTTGCAAAATTTTTCTGCTTTCCTAAAGTGTCCAAGAAAAGCCTGAATGTCTCACAACAAAATTAACTTCTCATGCCCCAGGCAAAGTAACTTAAAAGCATACATGTTTAACAAATAGCAAGAAATATGCTAATATTTGAAAGAAGACAATGCAATTTACAAAGGCAAAATGGTGATACAGTAGTTCCTCCTTATCCCCGGGGAATATGTTCCAAGACCCCCAGTGGATGCCAGAAAACAAGGATAATACCAAACCCTATATATACTGTTTCTTCCTATACATACATAACTATGATAAAGTTTAATTTATAAGTTAGGCACAGTTAGAGATTAACAAAAATAACTAAAAACAAAATAGAATGATTATTACAATATACCATAAGAAAAATTGTGAATGTGGTTTCTCTCTCAAAGTGTTTTATTATACCGTATTCATTTATTTTCTGACCATGGTGGGCTGTGGGTAACTGAAAGCACAGATGAGGGGGGACCTATTGTATTAGATATTACTTAGCTAACAAACCAAAGAAAGCAACAAAATAAAACAATAAAAAACAAAACCAAAACACAATGAAAACAAAATTACTAGGTTACTTATGTTAATTATCTGGCCAATTTTAATTCAACTTCATTATAATAAAACACATATGAATGTAAAAAGTATATTTCTCATCAGTTTATGCATAGTCCAACTTATACTTACACATGCTTTCTGAATGTTTATGAATCAAGTCGATGAAAAGGAGATGTTAGGAAATCAGAGCTTTAATGTATGTGTAAGTGGCATAATTTAGTAATGCAACTCTGGAAAAAAATAAATATCTCAAAACAGGGAATGAAACAACTTGCCACCAATGAATAAATATTTTGAAAGACTTTGTTCTGTCAAGAATGTCTAGCTACCTTTCAAAATGTATTTTGGAAGAGAGATACTTCCCTCATATTTTTCAATAATACAATGCTAACAGCATTACTTTCATAATAAGTCCTTGAGGAAAAATCTGTCACAGAAAAGATATCAGTTAAATATTTATTATTCTTAAGCCAGAGTGTATACAAAGTAGAGCATTCAATATATATCTTTTGATATACAAGATGGTAATATTTTAAATACCTATAAAAACGACTATAAAGTAATGACTGTTTCCCTGAGTGGCTTGTGGAATCATTTTGTTGTCATATTTTCCCTGGGAATACAATTTTTCTAAAGTTGAATTGTCAATTGTGGTGTTGGAAGATCTAGGTCCTTGGGGATCAGTCTGGTTCAGAACTACCATGTTACTGTGGGGCTGATAAACCCTAAGTAGCACTTTTATTGGAAGGATAGAACAAAGGCAAACTGACTTCCTGGGGAACACCAGAACAGAGCATCACCTGAGACTGATCTACATCATATAGCCATGTTTCCCAAATCTCATTATGTGGAATACAAGATCCTGATGGGAGGGTACGGTGTAGGTGCATGAGAAGGTTGTGTGGTAGATAATTTTTGGGACTTTTCAGAGCTTTTAATATAAGAATTTCCAAGGGGAGGGAATACTGTGTTTATTAAATTTGTTTGAACAATTTTTCACAGAGAATTATCCTGGAATAATGTTGTATAGAAACACATTGGGAAATGCTTTGGAAAAAGTTAATGCTTTTGGGGGTAAAATCGCCTAGGGACATATTAGTTTGGACCTATATTAATTTAACCAACAGAACGGAGCTGGAATTGGAATAACTTTAACAATCTGCATCATGAATGAAAGGTGTGAGTGTTGGTTATATTATGTTAGCACACATAATGATAAACAGAAACACTAGGAAAATAGTTAACCAGCATTTTACTTATTTTCAATTTTCCTTAAATTCATACTTCCAATTTTGTTATTCACAAAGTACACTGCATTAAAAATAGAAGTGATAATAGAGCTTCCTCCCTCTGCCCCAATAAAAGTCTTAGAATTTGTTGCTGATATCCTTTTAAGTATAGCCACATATTAAAACAATGTCAAAGAAGTTTTTCAATCTTCTGTAACCTAAAATGTTTTTCTTTGAAAAATGAAGGTACAGCCTACTTCAAAGCAATGTTGTGTGCAAATGACATGGTTTGCTAGAATGAAGCTGTTCGGGGCTATTGGGTATCAGACAATATTGTGGAAATAATTTGTGAAAAAAATCTCCTTCTGGCCTAAAAAATTTAGTCACCAAAGTTCTGAACTGTATTACTTCATCCAAGCTTATTAACGAATTCTGGACTTTCTGCAACAAAGCAGCTGTAGGAATAAATGGAAAAAGTAACTCTTTTTTACTGGCTTACATAAATTGATGATGCTTCTTTTGATTTTACACTGGTTTCTTTCCTCCTAATAGAAATGTGTTAAAATGTTGATGTTCCTTTTCCACTCCAAATTCTGTAAAACTTATTTAAAAACAGCTACAGCTGCTCTTAAAAAAAAAAAAACACAACTTTCTTAAACAAAATAATGTTTAATCTGAGCAGAAGTTGGAGAGTTTAATAGTTTATACAGGATCAGATAATTTTTTTTATAAAGGGGCCAGATAGTAAATATTTTAGGATTTCATATGCCATGTGGTCTCTGACACAAGTACATAACTGTGCCACTGTAGCCTGAAAATAGCCATGGACAATATGTACACAAATGGGCATGGCTGTTTTCTAAGTAAAATTTCATTTATGGACACTGAAATTTAAATTTCATATAATTTTTATATGTCATGGAATACTATTCTTCTGCATTTTTCAACTTTTTAAAAAGGTAAAAGCCATTCATAGTTCATGGGCTATGAACTATGAATGGGCAATACATTAGATTTGGCCCATAAGCTATCGTTTTCCAAACCCAGTTTATACCGTTCAGGTAGCTCAGTATTATGCCTAAGGTTTAAGAGAGATACCTGGATTTGAATCTTAGTTGCCTACCTATTAACTATGTAATCTTGGGCAAGTTACATAATCTTTTAAGCCTCAGTTTTCTTAGTTTAAAATAAAGATGATAATCCCTATTTCAAAAATTTCTGCAAGGCTTAACTATTTTGTATTTTAAACAACTTGCACAGTGCTTGGTACTCAATCAGTACAAATAAATGCTGATTATTATACAAACACTAATGCTACCACTGTGAAACTCATAAGTCACTTAACTTACTGATTCTGTTCCTTCATTGGCAAAACAGAGAGAAAACCTGCTCTACCAAACTCACAGGATTGCTATGAAAGGTAAGCGTAACAGTATTTTACCCTGTGCATTCCTATTATCCACTGTCTCACTGCTAGACCGATTTTCTAAAACTACAAATCTGATCTTACTACACTCCAGTTCTAAATTCTTAGTGGCTTTCCACTGACCATAGGGTGGTCTAAATTCCTTGGCATGGCTACTCTGCTTATCATACTTGGTCTTGGCCTTCTATGCTGACCACATCCCCTATCACTCTTCTATATGAACCATACACTCCAGGTGTACCATACTTGTAGTTCCCAGAATAACTTGACTTCTTTCATACTTCCATGCATTTACATATGCTGTCCCTTCTATCTGGAATGCCTTGTCCCCTATCTTTTTTGAACTTGTCCTAAACTATAAAGCACTACATGAAATGAGATAATTACTGTACTATTATAAAAACATTTTAAAATATTGACAATAGGATAAATTAGGCTTACCATATGTGAGGCACTACGCTGGGGGTCCTTTACACACACAAGGACATATTTAATCCTCAACATGGTCCTATAGAAATATCATTATTTCCATTTTCAAATGAGGAGACTGGCTCAGTGGGGTTAGTTACCTTGCCTAAATCACCTAGTTCATAAGCTTGGGAGCTGGGACTGGAATTTAGGTCTGCTGAACTCCAAAACTGTGTGTTCTGAAACACTTAACAGTATGTCTTATATTCTTTCCTTCTTAGCTGATATGGGAAAGACATTCTGAAAGTAGTAGGATAACAGGGAAAAGGAGGCTTGATGTAAAGGAAGGAGGGGAAAAGGGAGGTGGGGAAGTGCCAATAAATCCTTCCATTACATGTCATTAAAAAGTGCAAAAGCCTAGGGGGAAAATTCCTTATATAAATATAGTAAAAAATTCATATTACCTTTTAGTCATGTCTTTTATAGGCTAAGTACACAATTCATTTTGCCTCTCTTTACATGAGTTATTTTTCAAATTATTTTTAGCTTTTCTAATTCTGAGTATTTTAAAGTATTGATGAAATGACACATGAAGTAAAATATTGTAAAAGTATCAATTCCTGGTCTTGTAAAGTCACACTGCTTTTCATACAACCCAGAACAGATTGGCTTTGTCCATAAAAGCACTGCATTCCTGATTTGTGTTCAGTTTGTGGTCAATTATGTGGGTATTGCTCTAGGTCATTTTCTTCTACATTTATTCCTAGACAGTTACTCTTCATGCTCTATTTTCGTTGCTGGGGTTTCTCCTTAAATGAACCAATTTATATTTGTCCTACTTTTTTCTGCCCTCATCAAAATCATTAGATAGATTTTAATTTTATTTTCCAGAGACTTAGCACATCACATAATTTGGATTCATTAGAATTTATCTGTTATCATAAACAACTTTATATGTTATATTTACAACTGTTGGCAAATTCCAACATTAACTTTTGTTTGTAACTTTCAATTTGGTTCACACTCCTAAGAGCAAAATATGTGTAATCCATAATTTACCAACTTTTGATAGAAATTTCTTATAATTTCAAGCTTATAATTTCTTATAGCAAGATTGAAGTAAAACAATGATTCTTTCAACCTTTCATCTGAAAGTCACTCTAGTTTTGGAAAAAATGAAGCTGATGGGGAAAAAATAGGAAGTTTAACAGCAATGTATGCTCTTTAGGTCAGAGGATACTCTTGTAGATCTCTGGGCAATAATTGCTATTCACTGTTACAGCTTTCTTAGATTTATTTATTTTTTTTTTAGAGATGGGGTCTTGCTCTGTCACCCAGGCTGGAGTGCAGTGGTGATTATAGCTCACTGCAACCTCAAACTCCTGGGCTCAAATGATCCTCCCACCTCAGCCTCCTGAGTAGCTGGGACTACAGGCATGCGTCACAACACCAGGTAATTTTTTTATTTTTGGTGGAGACGGGGTCTCGTTATGTTGCCCAGGCTGGTGCTGGACTCCTGCCCTCAAGTGATCCTCCTTGCCTTGGCCTCCCAAAGTGCTGGGATTATAGGCATGAGCCACTCTGCCTGGTCTATTAGTTTTTTTAAAAATAAATATTCTGATGCTTTTGATTTTTATTTTATAAAGAGAATTTTCTTATGAGCTATACATAAAATAGTCTTGTTCCTCATTAGATATAGGATCAAAACTTTAAAGTTTATTTACATGTGTTTATACCTACATTCTTTAACTTCGTTAATAAAGTTATGTGTTTCATCTACAACTATGTCCTATTTTAAAGGCATATATGCCTCAAGTTCAACTATTGAAAAAGCTTTCAATAATTGAAGATTTTGAATGGGGAAAAGCTAACCAAATAAGTCTTTGTCAGGATTGTTTTCTTTATCTGGCAGAGGAAGCATAATGACATGGTGTGATATAAAGCCACATATGTATTAACACCTTGATTGTATCACTTTCTATGTGCCTAATTGTGGGAAGTCACCTAACCTGTGTGAGCATGTTTTCTTATTTTTAAATGGGAATAATATCTTCCTTGCACAACTGTTCTGAGGAGTATTTGAGGTAAAGAATATAAGGTACCTAGAACACATTGCTGACAATAGAGGAACACAATACATGGTAGTAGTTCTTATCATTAAAGGCTTTTTCCTTACCAGACTATAAATTCTTTAGAAATTAAAACTATGTTATTCTTTCCATAACAAAATGAAGGTTTTAAGATACCCTATACATCTTAAAAATTATAAAAGATAAAATATTTTGGCTGCAAAATTGTTCAAATGCAGGTGAGATTAGAAAACAAAAAATACACAGGCCAAAAATATCTTATTGAAAAGATACAATCTAAGGGTGAATTGAGGACATTAAAATTTGTGCCTGTTAAAAATGTATTACCTGTGGAATCCAGCCCATAAAACAAGGAAGAACTGACGACACACTAGGAGAATCATGCTGATTTTCAGAAAGTCGATTTCCATCAAAACTGCATCCTTCCAATAATAAGCCACTGATCTGCCATGGAAACACATAAATCATTAACATATGTATTAATGTCTGAAATGTCAGGAGTTATTGTATTATATTGTAACAAAAACAACACTTTCCATTGTGGCTAAGTGTTCCAACGAAAACAAAGATTATGCCATTTTATTTGAGAGTAAAGAAGGTAAGACCTGGATCAGCGTTCACTGTAAACTTCTTTTAGACTGAATTCTTATTTTTACCAAATATTTTTAGAAATAAATACTTACAAATGTCATCAGTTATATAACTGCAGGTGCCTTGACATTAGATTAATAGAAATATAGTGGATAAAGCCAAAAGTTATTCTTTTTCCAAAAGGGAGGGAAGAAAAGCATAATTAGAGAGCAAATGTGTACCCTGCTTGGAATTCTGACATCATCTTTTAAAGAATAGAACAAAAGTTCAGAAAGTTTAATGAAAAAAATTTTGGACATGCGAGGCAGGGCTGAAAGAAGAAGAAAAAAGGAGAAAGAGTTTGTGTCTTTCTCCAGGGTAACCTTAGTATAAACTTAAGAAACTCTGAAAATGAAAATACAGTGTTTTGGTAATATTAGCTTCATATATTTTCTTTGAAAATGTTCATTCTTTTAATCTACCCTGACTATCTAAAGGCAACAAGCGCAGAGTCAGTATCTTGCATTCATAGATCTTCACATTTTGCTTTCAGAGCCACATCTATATTCTCATAATTTGAACTTGGTACAATAAATAATCTTACAAATATTATATAGTACCTTCAAGTTTTAACATATTAAATGAAAGAACTTCCAACTTAAAGTGTTCCCTTGACCTTAAATTCTAAGTTGGAAGAATTGAGATAATTTTCAGCTCTATTATAGTTAGGGAACGGTTTAGGTACTAGGAGGTGCTGGGGAATGTATGTCTTACACTTACACTTGTTTGAAATAGTGATTCAAAACTATTTGTTTTCTCTAAGGCTGCTGTTACATGGAAAAGATAAATAACTTTGTTAGTGAAAGAGCTGGGGTAAAATTAGAACTATTTAATATTTAATTCGATATTCTTTCTACTATACCACTGATGTTAAAGTATAGGTCATTTTAAGAGTTTCTAAAATATTTTGGCCTGAATTTACTTCTATATAATTGCTAAATATATACGTATCCATATACGTATATATTTTTATGGATATTTTTATCCATAAAAAATAAGTAGGATTGGTTTTCATGTTTCCAAACTGTATGTAAAAGGTAACATGCAACCTATTCTTTTTCCCTCATCACTGGTTTTAAGGTACATCCATTTTGATCTTTCACTTCTAACAGCTGTACATTTTTTCATTTTATTAATATATAATACATTATCCATTATCTGCTAATATTTGTCATGTCCAATTGTTTACTATTATTTAAAAAACACTGCAATAAACATTATGGTATGTGCCTTCTTATACACATTTGCATGAATTTCTCTAGGTACAGAGATAAAATTACTAGGTTGAAAGCTATGGTCATTCTTAATTTTACTTAATATTGGCAAATTATTCCCCAAAGTAATTCTACCAATCTATACTCCTACTTGTCATGGATAAGAATTTCCATTATTTCACAATCTTGCCAATACTTGGTCTCTTGAGAGTTAAACATTTTGCCAATCTGATGAGCATGAAATGGAATCAAATTTTGGCTTTAATTTCATTTCCCAAATTACTAGTGAGAACAAGTACTTTTCCTTATGTTTGTTAGCCATTCAAATTCCCTCTTCATGTAAGTATCCTATTAAAATCCTTTGCCCACCTCCACCTTTTCCCCACTATGGGAATGTTGTTTTTTTTTAAGATCAATTTGTAAAAGTCCTTTATATGTTTTAAGCTCTTATCTTTTGTCAGTTATCCAATATGTAATTTTTTTAAAGAAATTGATGTTTATTTTCCATCATCCTTACTTCTACCTTGTTTAAGAGCCTATGGAAGAACAGCTTAAGACCATTCAGTGGTTGTTCCTACCCACTCAGTGGCCTGAGCCATGGGAGCCGCAGACCAGTCTTCCATGGCAGGCTGAGCCAATCTTCAGTGGGGAACTTCTAAATAGGCACAGAGGGTAACTGCCTGTCTTCAGACCAGTCTGTAACCTCAGGTTGAGTAGCAGTAAACTCAGCAGCTGGAGCAGTCCATTCACCCTGAAATTCCTCCCTGGTCACAGCTTTTTCAGCAGCAGCCTGCTCTTCCTTTTCAATCTCTTCAGGATCTCTGTAGAAGTAGAGATCAGTGTGTTTGTAGGAGGTGGTGCCTCACATGCAGAGAACTTCCTGGGCCACCATCCATCACATCAGACCCACTGAGTGAGCTCCCTTGTTGTTGCATGGGATGGCGGTGTTCACGCAATGCAGAGGAGAATCTGTGTTACACAGAGCAATGGTAGGCAGGACAACATAAGATGCCACTGTGAGACACTGGTGGTCAGCCCTGGGATCAGTAACCACCAGAAGATGTGGCTCCTGGAAGGCTGCCTGGATCTGGTTAGTGAAGGTTCCAGGAGTGAAGTTACCAGCAGTAGAAGTAGCTCCAGTGGCAGCAGCAAACTTCAGCACAGCTCCCTGGCCAGTATTCCTGGAAGATATGACACTGACATCAGCAAGGTTTTCGGTGGCAGCAATGGCATGTGCTGCCAACAGACGCTTCTCCTAGGTCATCTTCAGATTTATGATGCAGATGCCATCACTTTTGTAGATGTACTGTTCCATTGGAAGTCAAGGTTGGTGCCACCTAAGTGGGTTCCTGCTGCAAGGAATTTGAGGATATCCTCCTCCATTTGCAGGACATCAAGGGCTCTGGACATTGTGAAAATTTCCCTTTAAGTTACAACAACGGGAATCCAGAACAACACTGTATGGACCCCTCTCTAGGGAGCATGGAAAGGCAAGATGTAAATATCTTTTCCCAGTCTGTGTATTTTCACTTTTTATGGTATCTTTGTAATTTCAAGGTAGTAAATTTTATCAGCTTTTTCTTATAAGACTTTTACTTTTTTGTGTCTTAAGAAATTCTGAGTAAAGATATTTTCCATATTTGTTTCTAAAAGTCTTTTTCAAAAAGTTTTATTTCTATAACTTTGCTTTTTAAACCTTCACAATCAATTTTTACTTTTGATATAAAGTATGGATCAAATTTTATCATCATTTTCTGTATGAGTAAGCAATTGTCTCAAAATCATTTATCAAACAGTCCTTCCATTCCCCTAATTTATAACCACTACCACTTTTGTCACATGTCAAGTTTCCATACAGGCATAAGTCCAGTCTTGGACTTTCTATTGTGTTTATTGTGTTTCATTAGTCTCTATCTTTCTCCATACCAATACCATACTGTCTCATTTGCCATAGCTTGAGAGTAATGTGACAGAGTACGAAATATGGCCAAAAATTCTTCCCATCCTAGTATGCACACCCCTTTGCAATGTAAGTTTTGCTGCTGCTTCCATCAGGAGGTAGAATTCCTTTTCTATGCCCTTGAATTTGGGTTGGTCTTGTAACTTGCTCTGACCAATAGACTGTGGTAGAGGGATTTCAATCAACTTCTGAAGTGTAGGGCTTTGCCTTCTTGGAATGCTGCACGGAGACTACCATATAAGGAAGCTCTTCTAGTCTACTAGAGTATGAGGACACGTGAAAGAGAACTGAGGTGCCCCAGTCCAGATACATGAGGCCAGCTTGTACCTTCCAGTCTTGCTGACCTAGCTGAATGCAGCTGCAGAGTGGTCTGGGTAAATCAGCAGAGGAACTGCCCAGGCAAACCACGGAGTTGTGAGAAAATAATAAATTGTTATTGTTTTAAGCCACTAAATTTTGGGGTGGTTTGAGCAAATGCTAACTGAAACATAAATTTACATCACAATATTTTTTAAAAAACACTTTCAGATTTTGGGAAGTTTGACATCTTTAAGTTTTTCACTATTTACTTCTTTAAATTTCCTATTCTTTATTCTTAAATTATCTGTGTGGTCATAATTTAGATGTATACCTTTAAGCAGCATATAACTGGATTTTTTTCCTAATCTGATAATCTCTATCTCTTAATCGGTGGGGTTAATATGTTTACATTTATTGTTATTAGTCATATATTTGGAGTTATTTCTATTATATTTTTTCTCTTTACTATCATTTTTTCTTAATTTTTCCCCATTTATGCTATGGATTGTATACCTATTTTAAGTATTTAACCATATATTTTTAAATGCATAGCTAAGGATAAAGTTTTCTAATAAATATTTAAAGTATTTAGTACTGAACATGAAATGGATTTTAGCACATTATTTCTAATCTAATTATTACTGTTTAGATTTTTAGTTTGAACCTAATAAAGTTATATTTTATAGTCAATATTTAAATTACTTTAAGGTAAATTACTAAAATTATTTTGGGGTTCACTGTTGGTTTTGGTATTTGCTTTTGCTTTCTCTCTGGTTTTTCTTTTTGCAGAAAACATGTTTCAATACTTCTTTTACTGAGGCTCTGTGAGTGGTAGGATCTTGTGGTCTTTGGGTTCCTACAATGTCTTTTTATTTTCATTATTGAGTAATATGCTGGATGGGAATAAAATGAGTTTAACAATTATTTCTCCTCATAATTTTGAATATATTATTCTACTGTCTTCTGATATCCAGTGTTGTGAATGAGAATTCTGCTGTCAACATGGAAGTTATTTTATTTTTTATTTTGGTAGTGTATCTGGTAGCTTTTAAAATTTTTCTTTTTAATCTGGATACTGGATAGTTTCACTATAGTGTGAATAGGTGTGAATCTGAATTTACTTTTATTTATTCTTTTTTGGTACTTTGCATGTGCTTTCCATCCAAGAACTCTTATCATTCTTCAATTCTGGGAAGTTCCTGCCATTAGTATTTCAAATTTCACTTCTCTGCCATTCTGTCTGTTCTATACTCCTAGAAATTCTTTTAGAAGTAGGATGGAATATCTTAAACTATTGTCTATGTCTCCTAACATAATCAGTTTATCATGTCTTCTTCAGTTGTATCTAATGTAGAGTATATTTTGTCTATCAAATTTTTCATTTAAAGACTACATATTCCATTTCCAGCTATAACTATATCATCTCTTCCTGCTTCTCTTCCATAAGTTCTTGTTATATTTTAGTGAAAGTTATTTCTTCATGTATCTGCTTATGGAAACTAAAATAGTTAACATTTTTGTCATATTTTTCCTTCAAATTAATAATAGAATAAACAACTAGATGGTTCATCTGATTTTGCTAGTGTTCATCTTTTGGATTAGATTTTTTTTCCTATTAATATTTTAGATTTTGGTTTCTAGGTTCACCTTAAGGGGTACTTTATTTTTCCTCCTATAGACCTCTGTATTGACCTTTCTATATCTGCATACCTACAAGATTTATAATACCAGTTTGCAGGTTCTGTTCTGGTGATGTTAGAGATGCTGCAGATCTAGCAACTGATCTAGTGGGTAGTGTGATTCAATGACTAATGGTGAGGCAATGTCTTTTGTCTTCCAGCTTCCTTAGGCCTATAGCTTTCCATAATGCCATAGACCCAACCAGTGATTCTACAACAGCTTTATTCAGGGTCTTCTTTTATTGGGGAGATGGATGCAGCAAGCAATGAGCCTGGTTATAGTCCCATCTCATGTACAGCACTATCAATGCCTTTCACTCTGGTGAAACTATACTTCTATTCATTGCTTCTTGCTTCTGGACTTAGAGCTCAATATACCTGTATTTTCAGCCCTACTTATAATCTTATTTTCTGTCCTGTTTCTGATGAAATAAAATACATATCTTATATTTGAAGCCAGCCTGTGTTTGCGGTTTCCTTCTTTTATGTTCTATCATTCTTAAACATTTAGAATCATGATCTCCTGGGCCATCTTCAGCAGTTCTCAATTGTTTACAATCAAAGTATCTTACATAATATAATAAAATATACTAAGTGAGGAAAGAAAAATGGGCAATTATCCAAGAGGACACCTTAAATATATCTTTGATAATGACAGAAAAATAAGGTTTATACTAAATATGTTAGGTCCATTTTTAAGAAATAAATTACCATAAAATATTATAATTGATCTGCAAGATGGTTTCATAGGTCTGTTTACTTACTAAAAATTCATGAAGCTGTACTCTGAAGATTTGTGCATTTTACTGTGGTGATATTATACTTCACTATAAAGGTTTACCCTCCCCTCAAAAAAAAAAAAAAAGACAACAGAGGTCAACATGAAGAGGCTCCAAATATAGGCCAAACACCAGGGACAACTGCACATGAAAAAGAATAATAAATGCAATTTATGGAAACATCATTAAATATATAAAAAACTCACAATGACAAAGAAGAAATGCCATTGGACACTGCTGGAAATAGCGTATCAACAGCATATTTTGAATAATCCTAAATGAAAAAAAAATCAAGGATTTATCCTTTATTTTCCATACAAAGTGTATTTCGTGGTATCCAGGTAGCTACACAGACGTAGTTGATTAGGCTTTTTTACAGAAGAATTCCAGCTAATAAATGTGGAAGGAATAAGAGAATTAGAAAAATCAGTATGCAACACCTAATTATTAAGGCAATGAGCATTAATGGTTAAAACTATAAAATGGAAGACTGATGGGGAACTTTACCTGAGGAATCAGGCTGTCACCACCTGTGCGCATGAATGAATCTTAGTATTACTAAAAACAGGAAAAGAATACATCATGTGCTTCATCACATAATGTAAAGTGAAGCACACGGTGCCACCTATGAAGTATTCTCCCCTCCCCACCAAAAACATGCATCTAATCAGACCTCTGGAACTAACTTCCATTTGTAATAAATAGGGGACACAGGTACAAAAGTTAATCCCATAAGGAAGCAAACAGAAGAATACAGAATGTACATAATTCTATAGACGTGACCCAGTTCCTGTAACAAATAATGGTATAAAATAAAGAGGAATTGGATCGAGATGTAAAAAGACTTACGGCGCATAATAACCAAATTCAATGTAAGCATCTTATTTTGACCCTGCTTCAGACAAATCACTGGAAAGAGTTCTCTTTTAGACAATCTGGTAAATATTGTTATGGACTGAATATTAAATGATTCTAAGGAATTGTTAATTTTGGTATTTGTGATTATACATTGGATTTAAGAAAATATTGATTTTTTTTTTTAAGAAACACATTCAGAACCATGGAGGGGTAAAATAAAATGATGCCTGAAATGTGCTTTAGCAAAGACAATAAAGAAAAAGGAGAAATGTTTCTAAATTTAAAACCCTTAAATACGTAGATTTTCACTATTTTCTCTCCTGTATTTGTTAGAGCATTTAATAATAGAAAATATTAAACATTATTGAAAAAACCTTGAAAACCAAAGGATATTTACATTTTCCTAGCAGATTAACTTCTCTATCTAGAGCTGTCCAATATGGTACCCACTAGCCACATGTGGCTACTGGCACTTGAAATGTTAGGACAATCCTCTCACTGCCTTGGAGAAGATCTAACATTCGGGCTGAAAGGGAGTTGATTTATAGATATTCCAGTACTAAGTTTCACAACTGCTGTTTAACAAATAATAAATCAATAATGGTAGTGAGGAAATTTTAGAGGGCCATGTTCAGGATCTGAAAATAATCAATATACACATGTTCTCTTAAGTAGGTCTAGAGGGTTTAAGACATTGATCAGTTTAGAAAACTACAGCCTCAATGGTTTAATTCAGTCTAGGGTGATAAAGATAAAAAAATTAAAACTAAATTCTAGAGTGACAGTAAAATTCAAGTATAATTCAAATCCAAAGTTCTCCTATTGAAACAATACCCTTTGTTGAAAAACACAATTAAAAGGAGCCCAAATGGACCATTTAACTTACTGATTTTGCCAAGTGCTAACAGACAGGGGCTTACAAAGACATCTTCCCTGATAAGTATTTCTGGAAACTACAAATAAGTTAGGAAACGTGCTTTTACAGCTCGCATGAATGGACCAAAGAGAGGAAAAATTCTGTTAAATTATCTTAAATCTCATGTGTACGTATGACTTTTTAAATTAAAGTTGTAAATATATGTGAAAATATATTACTAATAAAAATGAAAATTATTTTCTGGCCATTATACCAAACTTATTTATGTTACTATATATTTACTAGTGAATATTTCAATTTTTTAACAATAACATACTTTTAATGAATCCCAAATGAAAATATGAAAGAATTCTGCTTTACTGGATATAGAGAACTTTACATTAAAAAATACTTTCACTTCTAATTAAGAAATATTGACTCAATGAAACCTAATCACATCTAATCTGAATGTATATATTCACACACATTGTATATATGTATACATAAACATTCAGAGATCCTCATAATAAATGTGTAAATGAAGTTATTATTTAAATCCATTTATAACTGTGACAGCCAAGGCTCAGACTATTCTATTAATTGATTAAAAAGCTCACATGGCTCTTTTTTTGAAAACTAAGATTAGAATCTTATTTTACTGCCTGTCAGCCTTCCCCCCCCGCCCGCTGCCCCCATCTACAAAACATAGTTATATAAGCTTGGAATTTTCTGGTTCTGGATAATTTTATTTCCATTTCGTAAGACCAGGGGCAAAATAGTTCTGGAAATATGAATGCACTTTGACACAGAATAAAACTGGCTTCCCTTGCGTTTTATACTCCTATATCGGAACCACACTACTTTGTGTGGTTCACAGCTGCCAAATACCACACGACCAGGTAAATAGTCTATACATGTTTATGTATGATATATACCTGGCTTGTGTTTCTCCCTCTCCTGACAATTAGGAAACAATGTATAACCACCAGTAATAGCTAAGGTAGTTCTACTTATGGGCTAGAGGTTAGGGTTAAAACAAAATGCAAAGGGATGAAAGAGAACCTTTATAATTCCTTCAGCTTTAAGTGAATTTTATGGCAACCTATAGAGTTAAGAGAGAAAGATCTGCTTTACTGTTAATGATCAAATTTCTAGCACACTACACTGTTATAGCTGATGTTAAGAACACCTACTATTGTTCCTCTTCTATTGTAGGCCCTCAACTCAAACATTCAAAAAGGGTTTGAGTGCTTATTATGTAACAGCTCTTGTTTCAGGCATCTGAGATACAAGAAAACCAGAAAAAAATTACCCTCATGGGACTTAAATTCCAATGGAATAAACCAACAAACATAAATTATATAGTATGTTAGAAAGCAGTAGCGATATGAAAACAAATTTGTTGAACAGGGAACTACTAATAGAACAATACAAATGGAACTTCTGAAAAGGTGGCTGCATAAGGTTAACTGTGTTAAAGAACTACAGTATTACATTGAATTTAAAAAATTGAACTACATGTGATATACTGGACTAGACACCAGAGATCTGAAGATAGCTAAGACAAAGTCTTTGTCCTCAATGACATTATAGTCTCATAAGATAGACCACCATGGAAGTATAGAGATAATCATAATACAACATACAAAGTGTCATATTAGCAGTGGAAAAAAAATGTCAAGAGAGCAATTCTATATGTGGAAATGGGAAAGAGTGATAGTAGGGAATGGTAGTGGAGGAGCAACCAGTGATATGGTAATGATATAGAAGAAGGTTGGAGTTGTTGGGGAAAATGTTTCCATAACAGACTTTGTTGTTAATGTTTGAATGATTATTATCGTAAAAGTAATGGATTTTAACAGGAAAAAGAGCTAGGAAAATTTACACTACAAAAGAAATAGATCATGATAGATGGCTTGATTTTTTTTTTTTAACAGTTAACTAATGTACTTACAAATTGTAAACTCTCTGAGGACAAGATTTGGTCTAATCTTTTATATGCTACATTTTATACAGGTTGAGTATCCCTTATCCAAAATGTTTGGGACCAGAAATGTTTTGGATTTTGGATTTTTTTGGATTTTGGGATACAGTCACGTGTTGTTTAACAATGGGAATATGTTCTGAGAAATGCACTGTTAGGTGATTTCATCATTGTGTGAACATCAGAGTGTATACAGATGGTATAGCCTACTACACAGCTAGGCTATAGCCTATTGCTCCTAGACTATAAACTTGGACAGCATATGACTGTACTGAATACTATAGGCAACTGTAATGCAATAGTAAGTATTTGTGTATCTGGGCATATCTATACATAGAAATGGTACAGTAAAAACAGAGTATAAAAGATAAAAAGTAGTACACCAGTATAGGGCACTGATCATAAATAAAGCTTGCAGGACTGGAAGTTGTTCTGGGTAAGTCAGTGAGTGAGTAGTGAGTGAATGCAGAGGGCCTAGGACATTACTGTATACTACTGTAGACTTTATAAACATTGTACACTAAAGCTACACTAAATTTATAAATTTTTTTCAATTAACCTTAGCTTACTATAACATTTTACTTTACACTTTTTAATTTTTTTACCTTTTGACTCTTTTGTATTAACACTTAGCTTAAAACACAGACACATTATACAGCTGTACAAAAATATTTTCTTTATAACGTTATTCCATAAAGATTTTTCTTTTTAAAATTTATTTTTATTTTTTACTTAAAAAATTTTTTTTATTAAAAACTAAAATACAAACATACACATTAGCCTAGGCCTAGAAAGGGTCAGGATCATCAATATCACTGTCTTCCACCTCCACATCTTGTCCCACTGGAAGGTCTTCAGGGCAATAACATTCATTGAGTTTTCCTCTCCTACAATAAAAGTGCCTTCTCTTCTGGAATACATCCTGAAGGACTTTGCTGAGGCTGTTTTTTACAGTTAACTTTTTTTTTTTAATAATTAGAAGGAGTAACTCTAACAATAAAAAGTATAGTATAGTAAATACATAAACCAGAAACATAGTTGTTTATTATCAAGTATTATGTATTATATATAATTGTATGCACTACACTGTTATATGCCTGGCAGTGTAGTAGGTTTGTTTACATCAGCATCACCACAAACACGTGAGTAATGCATTGCCCTGCAATATTAGGATGGCTATGATGGACATGACAGATGTCACTAGGCAATAAGAATTTTTCAGCTCCATTATAATCTTATGGGACCACTGTAGTATGTGTGGTCAGTTGTTGACACAAATATCATTATGTGGAGTGTGACTATTTGCACATACATAATGAGATATCTTGGGGATGGGACCCAAGTATAAACACAAAATTCATTTATGTTGCATATACATAGCCTGAAGGTAATTTTATATAATATTTGTAATAACTTTGTGCATGAAACAAACTCTGTGTACACTGAACTGTCAGAAAGCAAAGGTGTTAGTTACTATCTCAGCTACCCATGTGGACAATATGTGGTGTCATGTTGGAGCTCAAAGAGTTTTGGATTTGGGGCATTTCGGATTTTCACATTAGGGATTTTCAACCTGTATATACTTTATTGTAAATATTTATTAAATTGAATTTTAGAATAGGTAACCTAAAAGAACTTCATGATTTGTATAATTTTTTGCCAAAAGTTATACTTTTGAATATTGTATCCCTAAGATTCTTATTTTTGCATTAGGAGATTGTGTATTTTGTGTTACAAGTTGCTTTATGCTAAACCTTAACTTACTCTGATTTTTAACACAGATAATACAATCTAATTCTGCTGATCTCACACTATAAAGACGGGTAACTTTGAGACCAGAATTTCAGGATCTCTTATATCAATTGGTGATAAGTTTTAGACTCAGATAAACATCTAAAATTAGTCTAGTACCTTAACTTGCAACTTTGCTTCTTGAAGTCGACCTTTCCATGAGGCTACAAATTTAAGGCTATCCACAGAACGACCCATTGCCCTGTAAAGGTAAAGCATCAAATGTAACAAAGCAATAATCCTCAGGAACCAAAATATGAAGAGTAATTGAAGATAGATATATTCCTATTTACTTAAAATTTAAATATTTACCATGTATAAATAATAAGATCTATTAAACTATATATAATATCTTAGATTTCACACTAAGTTTTTAAAGTTATCAATAACTGTTTATGTTAGTCTCCTCTTTGAAATGATAAGTTCCTTAAGGATAAGACTTTTTTTTCACCATTTTTATAACCTCTGTTTTGACCATGACCCTCAAATGCAGGCACATGATAGGTGTTCAATAAATGTTTATTAGCTAAACTGAAATATTGACATTTATAATATCCTGAGGCAGTACAAATTGAAATGCCCCTGAGTCACTAAACAACTAAATTCTGTTGAGTATACTTTTGGTAGTGTCTCTTTTATTACATTCTAACTTGTTAAAAATTATAGTCTACATAGATATGATAATCTGAGTGTGGTATAAAAAGGAGCTTGATCTTAACCATCAGGTCCTATTCTCCACCAAGGAGGCTAGTCAGCACTGTCCAATAGACTTTTCTACAAAGATAAAAATATTTTCATGCAGCCCAACATGGTAGCCACTAGCCATGTGGATAATGAACACTTTGAATGTAGCTAGTGTGACTGAGAAACTGAATTTTTATTCTTATTTTACTTTAATTCATTAAAATTTAAGTAGATCCATGTGACTTCTGGCTACCATATTGGATAGCATAGGTCTAGATAAATCATCAAAATTATAAACTTTAAATTTCATCTTTTTCAATTCTAATAAAATACACCATAACTAAAAGCAATGCTTTTTTTAAAACTAAAAGTTAACTGTATAATTAAAAGTGTAGTATTAGAAAACACAACTATTTGTATTTTAACAATAAATTTATTTCTTGACAATCAATGGCAATGTAATAGGAAGTCAATACAGCAAAATACAGTTACCCTCAGGGACAAATAAGTAAAGTATTCATTTTAATTACCTTGCAGTTTCCTGGCGAAGAGCATTAAGAAATGTGTCTGGATGGAAGAGTTCCGATAGGTCAAGCGTATCAGAGAGAAGAGCCTGTTTTTCAGCTTTATCTACCCAGTTCTAGAGGGGGGGGAATATAAATATATAAATATGCACACACTTAAAAGATAAATCAATTAAAGAATATTATGCATATGCCATTTTCAATGAGAAAGTGGTACAGTCTCCAAATGCTTTGAAATGGTATCTAGAAAAAAAATAAGATTTTCACTTTACATTGTCAAGTCTGGCATCCTAACTTGGCATAAAATTCATCCATCATAAATAAGCTTCCTTGCACACCTTTTTGTAGGTAAAAACCTACTCAAAATAATAAGTCCAAAATGTGAAAATTTAACCTAATGTATAATGTTTCAGTTTGGGCCAGCACTTCTAGTGATGACTCATTTCTTGAAGTGTGCTAAAGAAATACTGAGCATCTGGGTCTAACTAGAGAGTCCTCAGGGTCCCCAAGTCTCGGCAATGCAAATTGAATTAGGGCTTCAGATACAGATTTGATAGTCAATTTCCCACCTTATTGAATCAAGTCTTACAGTGGAGCATAATGTCCAAGAAGAAATAATTCTGTGTTAAATGGTGTTTTTTAAATAGTCTTTTCTACTTATCTGCCGTTTTATAAATCAACCTATACTGCATTTGGAGAAATACAGACTAACATAAAGTATGCTTCATAAGTATTTAAAAAATTGCTGTTTGGAACAAATAAAAACTAGAGAAACTCTTGTGCAACATTTACTGTATGTTTTCCATTTATTTACCAATTTTATGCTTACCATGACCTTGCAAATTACTTTTAGTATCCCCATTTTTACAAATGAGGAAATGGAGGCACAGTGAAGTTAACGGTCTTGCCCAAGGTCACATAGTTAGTAGATGTTGGAGCCAGGAAATAAACTCAGGCAGCCTTAAGTGATTTTTTTCTTGGTAATATTTCCCACAGGTGCTAATGTACCTTTAGAGAGAGATAGCTTACTGATGATTTCTGAATCAGTCTATTATTTCAGCTGGTGCACAGAGATGGCACCACAGTAATGTCAGCTATTAAAAACCTAGAGTCCTCATTTACCCGGTAATTCATTTTTCATGATTTATAAACAGTCTAGGAAAAAACTGTATTTATTTAATTTATGACTGTTGTAGAAAGGATGTTTCATGTACTGTAACACCCTATTATCTACCCAAGCATTTACATCTCTTAGCCAAGACTAGAATAGAAGAAATTAAAATCTCCAAAGCTACTGTTGTTTGCATTAATATCTTAATGCATTTGACTAGTACTCACATCGTGTAGTAAAAATGTTCCATGTCCTTCCTACCAATGGATATGTTGATTTTCTAAGTAGAAAAGACTTGAAAGATTTCCCTAACAAAGTATAATTATTTCTTTTGGATTTTATCCTTTATAATAATAACACTTCATAAAGTATCTATTTTCAATTAAATAATCTTGAATTACACACTGCATATTTACTCCCTATCAAATAATTTTTATTAAATTATCTGCCTGATCATTTATCTTTCATCAGCTAAACACAGTCAACAAATTATGCTTATATAATACTTTTTATTATAAATAATATTTATTCCTGTTATTTGTAAGTTCTTTTAAAACAATCATTTAACAAATATTTCCAATTATATTATTATTTCATTAATGCCTTAAAATTAACTTTGAATTCAAATAACCCCAAAAGAAGCGTTGATAGGAATGGATGTACAAATGTTCAAACTTAATTAAAAATTAGAGTATGGCTGGTAGTCAGATTTTCACTTCATTAAAGTTTGAATTAATACAACTAGTCAAGGAGGGAAAGTTCTTTTAGTAAAATTTTTTTTATTAGTCCAAAGGAAAAAATAACTTGTTAATCTACTAAGCTTAAAGGTAGACTAGTGCAAAAGTATTACTTGATAAGAGAAAGTTTAAATAACAAAGATTCTTTTAGTGTAAGTAATGACTTTGAACAACAAACTTCACAGTGAAAACCACCATGCACATTTTTATTTTAAAAACCACATTTAGGAGAGGGGGAAAAAATGGCGGTGTGATAGGGTCCTCCCACCATACCGCTCCCAGGAAAGGAGGTGAAGAACGCCAGCGGCTGCCGGCGAACACGGACCGCTCACTCCAAAAACAGCATTGCGAATGACAGAGAAACAACGCGGAACGCCCAGCCCAAGAAAACAGGTACAAAATTTTCACAAAGATCGGAGGGCGCACGGAGCACAATAGAGCCCAGAGCGCGGGAAGGACGCGCTCACCAGGTCGGCGCAGCGTGACCTGCCCCCCAAGCGGTTACGCGCCTCCCCGTACACGCAGTCAGGGACAAGCCCAGAGTTGGAACAGAGTGGTTGCTAGGGACGGCGAGCCCTGTGGAGAGGAGGAAGTAGCCAGAGCAAGACACAACTCGCAGCTGCAATATACAGAGACTGCCAAGGGCTGGAGAGGAACTGGGCGGGGACCGAGATTCAGCTTCCCGGGACAGTGCGTGGGAACCCGCAGGCCGGCACTGCGCCACTAGAAGTCAGCGGGACTGGGCCCAGGAGTTTATCGGAGAGCGGGACGCGCCCTTAGAGGTTGCTAACAACTACCGGCGGAGAAAAACTGCGCTCCCGGCGTGATCGGAGCCCGGCTGGCGGCGGCCGCCATCTTTACAGCTGCCCGCGCGGAGCCGTGAGCCGCGTCTCTAGCTCCGCCCCGCCCCGGCCCAGGGCTCATCCGCTGGGGCGAGACAGGCTTTGCCTGTGGTGGCCAGGGACAGCGGCATCCGTGGGTTCCAGGTGGGACGAGATCCCGGAACTGTAGAGGTGGGACCTTTGAGTATTGGAAACAGTTTGCAGCTCATCCATCTGGTTCCGTTACCCCGGCTCTGGCCTCCGACAACTCCGCTCCGTGCCGGTCCTAGTGCCCGCCCCTCAGGTCCCAGCCCTCCTGTACCCCAGAGATCGCTCATTTTGAAGGTTGCTGGCCATAGTGACTCATTTGGTATAACTGCTGGTTCCCATGACAACCAAATACCTCAAGAGCCACAGGCTGAACCAGAGCAGCTCCCCATAATCCTGCCCACTTCAATAGGGAATTTCGCGCCACCCAAGAGTGCTTCCAGCTGCCACTACTCCCCCCTCCCCGTGGGAACATCCCCCCGGTGGAGACTGCTGGGGATAGAGACGGCCACCTGCCTCGCCTTGAGGTCTAGTGGTGGAAAAGGGGTGCACAATTGGAGATCCCCCTATCAACCAGTTTCACGCGGAGACACACATCAGAAGGGCAGCCACACGTGGCTAGATGAGCAACCTCTGAGCTGTGTAGAATTTTCCCAACTCAGCTCTCACACTGCAGCCAAAGGAAATTGTGTTTCTACCAGAACCTCAGGAAGAGCAGGGTCAAAGTAACCCCTAGGAGCTACAAGACCCCTCCCAAAGCACAGGGCTTTCGCATACCCCAACTGGGGAATCAGAGTCTGCTACGGATATAACAGAATACCTAGCTAATAGGGAGCGGAGGACTCATATTCTCAAGTACAATCCATTAGCTCAGAGCCCAAGCTGGGAGGTCATTCTCACCACACTCCACTGGGAAGAGGAGAAGACCACAGGTCAGAGTTAACTCAAGATCCAACAAACTTGCTAAAATACACCTAAGGCAATACAGGCCACTACTTCTCTCCCTGGCTTTGCCAAGGAAAAATAATTGTGGGCCTGGTGACAGGACCATAAACTAGCTCTAACACCCCCAGCTCTCGACCAAGAGGCCAGATGAGAAAAAACCAGCGAAAGAACTCAGGGAACATGAAAAATCAGAGTGAAAAGTCACCCCCAAAAGAAATTATCAGTTCCTCAGCAATGGATACCAACCCAAATGAAATGGGTAGAATGACAGAAGAGGAATTTCGTTTATGGATTATAAGAAAGCTCAATGAAATTCAAGAGAAAATTGAATCCCAGCACAAAGAAACCACAAGAAAAATGCAAGAAATGAATGAAAAATTCTCCAAAGAAATAGAAATATTACGGAAAAATCAAATAGAAATCCTAGAAATGAAAGAAGCATTCAAGGATCTACAAAACACAGTGGAAAGCCTTAAGAACAGGCTGGACCATGCAGAGGAAAGAATTTCAGAGCTAGAAGACAGCTCCTATGCGCTAAATAAATCAGCTGAAGAGAAAGAACACGAAAACAAGAGACAGGAAAAAAGCATACAAGAAATGTGGGATTATGTAAAGAGGCCAAACATAAGGATAATAGGTATCCCTGAGGGAGAGGAAGAAAATTTGCATGGGCTGGAAAATTTATCTGAAGGAATAATAGAGGAAAATTTCCATGGCTTAGCCAGAAATCTCGACATCCAAGTACAAGAAGCACACAGGACTCCTGGGAGAGTCAACGTGAAAAGGCATTCACCACGCCACATAATTATTAGACTGACCAAAGTAAACACAAAAGAGGCACTCCTCAGAGCTGTAAGACAAAAAAGGAGGTAACCTACAAAGGGAAACCCATCAGATTAACTGCAGATTTCTCAGCTGAAACCTTACAAGCCAGAAGGGAATGGGGAGACATCATCAATCTCCTAAAACAAAACAAAGGTCAACCCAGAATTCTGTATCCTGCCAAACTAAGCTTCTTATATGAGGGAGAAATAAAGACCTTTCCAGATAAGCAATCACTGATAGAATCTGCGAAATCCAGACCGGCCTTGCAAGAAATGCTTAGACCTGCATTATACACTAACCAGCGCAACAGACACCCACCTATGTAAAATTATGCAAAGGCTAAAACCCCAGAAACCAGATTCCACAATGACGCAAGAGGTAAAACAAAAGATACCACCCAACAGAATAATCAGAAATTTACCCCAAATATCAATTCTCTCAATAAATGTAAATGGCTTGAACTGCCCATTGAAGAGACATAGGCTGGCTGAATGGATTAAAAAATACAAACCAAGTATCTGTTGTCTTCAGGAAACACACCTCACACACAAAGACGCATTCAGACTCATGGTGAAAGGATTGAATACAATTTTTCAGGCTAATGGAAACCAAAAGAAATCCGGAGTAGCCATCCTCATTTCAGATGACATCAACTTTAAAGCAATAAAAGTAAAGAAGGACAAAAATGGACACTATATAGTGGTGAAGGGAAAAATGTCACAAGAGGATTTAACAATCCTAAACATTTATGCACCCAACACAGGAGCACCCAGGTACATAAAGCAAATGCTGCTAGATCTAGACAACATAATAAGCAGGAATGCCATAATTGCAGGGGACTTCACACCCCACTGACGGAACTGGACAGATCCTCCAAACAAAAATTAAATAGAGAAATAAAAGACCTAAACAGGACTCTAGAACATTTGGGCCTAACAGATATCTACAGAACACTCCACCCAAATAACACTGAATATACATTCTTCTCATCAGCTCATGGAACTTTCTCTAAAATTGACCACATCCTAGGCCACAAAACAGATCTAAACAAATTCAAAAAAATAGAAATCATACCATGTATCTTTTCAGACCACAGCGGAATAAAATTAGATATCAATTCCAACAGAAACTCACATCTTCCTCCAAAAACTTGGAAACTAAACAATCTATTGATGAATGAGTATTGGGTCAAAGAGGAGATTCAAAATGAAATCAAAAGATTCTTCGAACTAAACGATAATGGGGACACAAGTTATCAAAATCTGTGGGATACAGCAAAAGCAGTCCTGAGAGGAAAATTTATCGCCCCAAATTCCCACATCCAAAAGACAGAAAAGTCACAAATCAGTAAACTAATGAATCATCTTAAGGAAATGGAAAAGGAAGAGCAAAGCAATCCTAAAACCAGCAGAAGAAAAGAAATAACCAAAATTAGAGCAGAATTAAATGAAATCGAGAACAAAAGAACAATACAGAAGATCAATGAAACGAAAAGCTGGTTCTTTGAAAAGATAAACAAAATAGACAGGCCACTTGCCAGGTTGACCAGAAGCAGAAAGGAAAGGACTCTAATAAGCTCAATTAGAAATGAAAAAGGAGAAGTCACAACTGATACCATGGAAATACAAAACATCATCTTTGAATACTACAAAAATCTCTATGCCCACAAACACGAAAACGTGGAGGAAATGGACAAATTCTTAGAAACACACTACCTCCCTAGGCTCAACCAGGAAGAAACTGAATTTCTAAACAGACCAATATCAAGCACCGAAATTGAAGCGGTAATTAAAAATCTACCCACAAAAAAAAGTCCCGGACCAGATGGGTTCACACCTGAATTCTACCAAGCCTACAAAGAAGAACTGGTGCCTATACTGCAGAAATTATTTGAAAATATCCAGAAGGATGGAATCCTCCCAAACTCATTCTACGAAGCCAATATCACCTTGATACCAAAGCCAGGAAAGGACACAACAAAAAAAGAAAACTACAGACCAATATCCCTTATGAATATAGATGCAAAAATTCTCAATAAAATCCTTGCAAACCGAATTCAAATGTACATCAAAAAAATAATCCATCATGATCAGGTGGGCTTCATTCCCGAGATGCAGGGATGGTTCAACGTACGCAAATCTATAAATGTAATTCACCATATAAATAAAAGCAAGAACAAAGATTATATGATCCTTTCAATAGATGCAGAAAAGGCTTTTGACAAAATCCAACACCCTTTTATGATAAGAACTCTTAACAATATAGGCATAGATGGCTCATTCCTAGAAACTATTAAAGCCATATACGATAAACCCACAGCCATATCATACTGAATGGGGAAAAATTGAAGGCATTCCCCCTTAAAACTGGCACCAGACAAGGGTGTCCACTATCTCCACTTCTTTTCAACATAGTGCTGGAAGTCCTGGCCACAGCAATTAGACAAGACAGAGGAATCAGGGGCGTCCAGATAGGGGCAGAAGAGGTCAAACTTTCACTATTCGCAGACGATATGATATTATACATAGAAAACCCAAGGATTCAACCAAGAGATTACTGGAATTGATAAATGAATTCAGCAAAGTCTCAGGATACAAAATTAATACACACAAATCCATAGCCTTCATATATGCTAATAACAATCAAGCCGAGAAACAAATTAAAGATGCTATACCTTTTGCAATAGCAACAAAGAAAATTAAATATTTAGGAATATATCTAACTAAGGAGGTCAAAGACCTATATAGAGAGAATTATGAAACACTGAGAAAGGAAATTGCAGAGGATGTAAATAGATGGAAAACCTTACCATGCTCTTGGATAGGCAGAGTCAACATAGTAAAAATGGCTTTGCTACCTAAATTAATTTACAGAATCAATGCAATCCCTATCAAAATACCAACATCATTTTTTGCCGATCTAGAAAAAATAATTCTACGCTTCGTGTGGAACCAGAGAAGACCCCGTCTAGCCAAAGCAATCTTAAGGAAAAAGAACAAATTGGGAGGCATCTGTCTACCAGACTTCAAACTATACTACAAGGCTATAGTAACCAAAACTGCATGGTATTGGCACAAGAACAGACACGTAGACCAATGGAACAGGACTGAGAACCCAAATATAAAACCAACCTCATACAGTCACCTGATCTTTGACAAATCCCAGAAAAACGTACACTGGGGAAAAGATTCCCTATTCAACAAATGGTGCTGGGAAAATTGGATGGCCATAGGTAGAAGACTGAAAGTGGACCCACACCTCTCACCTCTCACAAAAATCAATTCACAATGGATAACAGATCTAAACCTAAGACATGAAACCATAAGAATTCTCGAAGAAAATGTTGGAAAAACTCTTATGGACATTGGCCTAGGCAAAGAATTTATGAAGAAGACCCCCAAAGCAATCACAGCAGCAACAAAAATAAATACATGGGACCTGATCAAATTGAAAAGCTTCTGCACAGCCAAGGAAACTATCACTAGAGTGAACAGACAACCTACAGAATGGGAGAAAATATTTGCATGCTATACCTATGATAAAGGGCTTATAACCAGAATCTATACAGAACTTAGGAAAATCAACAAGAAAAAATCAAACAACCCTATTAAAAAATGGGCAAAGGACATGAACAAAAACTTTTCCAAAGAAGACAGAATGATGGCCAGCAAACATATAAAAAAGTGCTCAACTTCTCTAATCATCAGGGAAATGCAAATCAAAACCACAATGAGATATCACTTAACTCCAGTGAGATTGGCTCATATCAAAAAATCCCCAAATAACAAATGTTGGCGGGGATGTGGACAGGTAGGAACACTCATACACTGCTGGTGGGACTGCAAATTAGTACAACCTCTATGGAAAAGAATATGGAGATGCCTCAAAGAATTAAGTAGAATTACCGTTTGACCCAGCAATCCCACTACTGGGTATTTATCCAAAAGAAAAAAAGACATTTTATAATAAAGACATCTGCTCTCGAATGTTCATAGCAGCACAATTCACAATTGCAAAGTTGTGGAAACAACCCAGGTGCCCATCAATACACGAGTGGATCAATAAAATGTGGTATATGTATACCATGGAGTATTACTCAGCAATAAGGAACAACAGTGAATTAACACATCTGGTATTATCCTGGTCGGAGCTAGAACCCATTCTTCGAAGCGAAGTGTCACAGGATTGGAAAAACAAGCATCACTGGTACTCACCATCAAACTGGTACTAACTGATGAACACTTACATCACACAGGGCAATAACATTCATCAGAGGGCGGGCGGGCGGGAGGGGGGTGGAAGGGATGGGAAAAACTCTCACTGAATGGATGTGGGGAGCACAGTTTGGGAGACGACCACGATTGTGGCTCTGACACGGGCAGAACAGGGGCAATGTGTATGGCCAAAGTGTTGTACCCCCATGATATTCTGAAATTAAAAAAATAAATTAAAAAAAAATAAAAAAATAAAATGTGGTATATGTATATCATGGAGTATTACTCAGCCATAAAAAAATTGGTGAACTAATACCTTCTGTAGCAACCTGGATGGAACTGGAGACCATCCCTTTAAATGAAGTATCACAAGAATGGAAGAACAAAAGCCATATGTACTCACCACTAAATTGAAACTTATAGATCAACACTCATGAGCACATATGGTAGTAAAATTCAATGGAAATCAAGCAGGTGGGAGCAGGGAGGAGAGGATGGATAAATTCACACCTAATGGGTACAATGCACATTATATGGGTGATGGATACACTTATAACTTTGACTCAAACTGGAGAAAAGCAGTTCATGTAACCAAAACATTTGTAACCCTGTAATATTCTAAAATAAACAAATAAATAAATAATTCTATTTTAAAAAATCTGACAAAAATGTGGAAAAAACACACCAAAAACCCAAATCTCAAATTAATAAAACAGAGAAGGACAAATCAAAAACCTTATCCAAATTAATGAGATACCCACAAGCAGAAAAGCAGTAGTAAACCTAGGTGATTATGAAACTTAAAGCATATTACATATTTCCCTTTGCTTTAAAAAACTTAGTTACAATAAATCTTTCAAAAAGAATAAAGTATGGCCATGTGGCCTGGTAATGAATGCAGATTCTGGGACAAAGTAAGTTCTATGAATTAAATGAATTTGGTAACAGCATGATGGATACTTAGAAGGCTTACTTCCTCTATCTCTATAAATTGAAGTCAATTATTCTACTTTTTAAAATATTAACCACTCTTTGATTGGGTTCTGTTAATGGTCCCTCACACTGTATAGCTGACTGAAAAAACTCAAGCTGTGCAGAAGATCTGAGGAAAACTTTAGCCTCCATAGCTATCTCCAACAGATTTATTTTTGTGAGCTTGTTTAACTTCATTAAGTTAACAGACATAGTCTTGTCTTGTTGGAAACAGAATATACCTTATTTTATCTTTAAAAAAGGAAATCTTACTCTTCCCCTATCTCAAATATACCCACTTATTAGACCACTAGAGAGTCCCTCCACACATATGGTATATTTTAATTTTAACTTCCCCCCCAAAAAAAACACTATAAATCTGGGTTTCTAGGCTCAATGTTTGATACAAAATACTATTTTTCAGTAGAACTTTGTGATGTTCTTCTATCACCTTGTGGAGAAAATTTTGGGGAATAAAATTTCATTATTTATGATCTTTATTGACTACTTCTCCTGACTTTTCCAAAGAGAAGAATGAGTTGAGTTACATGGGCTAAACCTAGACAGAGTTCATGCAGACCTGAACCACTGTGAGAAACAAGATTAGCAGAAATGGCTTTTTGGCATAGTATTTAATTTTTAGGGTGGCAAACCAGGGATTTATACTGTCTACCTTCTTAATGACCTATTACAATTTATAACTTATCTTATGAATACTTCAAGCTCCTATTTAAGGCCAATTCTTCCACATGTGCACTGGGATCTATTCCCTCTTGACTTTCTAAGAACTTTACTCCTAAAATTATTACCTTTTTTCTTGCATCATCAATTTTTTCATTTTTATTGGACACAGATATGGTAAAATATCCCCCATATTAAAAAACAAAACAAAAACACATTCCCTTGGCCCTTCTCCCCACCAGTGCCCCACTGTGCTACTTCATAACACAGCTCCCTGCAAGAACTGTCTACACGTGCCATCTCAGCTTCACTCCTTATTCTCTCTTGAACTCATGTGACCAGGCTTTCATTCTTTAGAACTTCACAAAACAACTCCTCAAGATCACCAACTTCCTCCATGTTGCCAAACATGATTCTTCTCTAATCTCACTTACAGCATTTGATATAGTTGATGACTTTGACCTTTTTAAAACACCTTTTCTCTTGGCTTCTTGATTACTACAGCCTCCCAAGGCTTTGTATTCCTGACTACCACTTCTTGGTTTCAGTGATTAACGACTCTTCCTTTTCTAAACATCTCAACATTGGAGTGCACCAGGGCCAAATGCTTGGCCAGTCCTTTGATTTCAAACACTATCTTGATATGCTGATGACTTCCAATTTTATATCTCCTACCCCAATCTCTCTCTCATCAGTTACTTCTCTGACATTTCCACCAAGATGTCTAAAAGCCATCTAAACATGTTCAAATTAGAACTCATAATTTGCAAGATCACCTCCCTCCTCCCTAAGAAATCTGCTCCATTATCAACATCCTTCAACTCAGTAAACCATTCAACCAAGTGCTTAGGTCAAAACCTTGAAATCATTTTTGACACCACTCTTCCATGCCCCACAGCCAAATCCATAGGTCTAATATCAAAATATTACCATTTCTCTGCCTCCACAGCCACTACCCTCTTCCATAATACCATCATAACCTCACTTGGATTACTGCATTTACCTCTTAATTGGTCAGCCTGCTTCCATTCTTCTTCCCTATAGTCTATTCACACACCAAGAGAATAACCCTTAATCCCCTGCTCTCGATTGTCTACTGACTTCCCATGCATTGAGACTAAATTTAAAGTCTTTACCAAGCCTACATGGACCCATACTTCATGATACTTGGCAACCCATCCAACTTCATTTCTAGTAGCACTCTCCTTACGTACGTGGTTCTAGCCACCCTTTTTATTCCTTGAACAAGCAAAGCGCATTCCTGTCACAGAAATTTTGCACTTGCTGGTCCTTCTGCCTAGATTTGTTTTTCCCTCAGATACATTTTATGGTTTGCTCTTACTTCATTCAAGTCTCTGTTTAAATATCACCTCCTAAGAGATGCCTTTCCTGACCACTCATACTAAAGTGTTACCTTCCCCAACCCACTTATTTTTAGCCCCCTTAATCTGCATCAATTTTCTTTATGGCATCCTGATATTTATTAGAAATGAAGTTCAGCTCAGTTTCAATATTTGGCCAAGATCTGTTATTTGCTTTTTACCTTCTGGTAGGCTCAACAAACAGATGCCTACTTTAATAGGGTTCCAACATCCCAGAAATGAATAATTTTAATATTTGTATAAGCACAGATGTTACTACCCTATCCAATAAGTGTAATAATGTTAGTAATGCCAACAAGGCATGACATTTAGATTTATTTTAAATAGTATTCACTATATGCTACTTGAAGTGAAAACTCTTTATGTGCTGTATAGGTTGAAATTTTCTTAGTTTGAACTATAAATATGTATTTATTATTGCAAGAGTAAAATTTAAAGAATAATGATTGTAAAAACTATTAATTTTATGTTAAAAAATTAAGAACTTATCAATAAATAGATTGATAATACTACTATTAAGGGAGAATATAATAGATGGATAAATATAAGGGAAAATGTTGAAAGCATTTTAATCAAGAAATAATAATAAAAATTTAAGTAATACAAAGAAAAATATGTTAGACAATATTGAAATCTAGATCTTTGTAGAATTATTTGACTTACTGTCATTGCACCATTAAATAACACTTAAGAACAAAATTCAATAGTAAGTTATTTAGCACTATTTAACCATGAGTCTCAAGAGAAAGAGTTATTTGGAAATACTTCCCATTTTGTGAGGACAAAGTAACAACAGAATATCAACTTTGCCATATCAAAATTTCTCAAGGAGAAAAAAGGTAGTATCATTTATAAGATTATCCAATATAAATCATCTTCAATTCAGACACAAAAATAAAAAGATGAAGAGGAAAAATAAAGAAAAATTATGTATAACAAATATTTATTTTCTCATTTATCAAATTTCAAAATTGTAGACATTAAAAGGAATATATATTTAGGAACAATTTCTTTTTGAGGTTTTGAATCTATGAAGGTTAAAAAAACTTGACAGCTGGGTGCAGTGGCTCATGCCTGTCTGTAACCCTAGCATTCCGGGAGGCCGAGGCAGGAAATTGCTTGAGCTAAGGAGTTTGAGACCAGCCTGAGCAAGAGTGAGACCTCATCTCTACTAATAGAAAAATTAGCCGAGTGTTGGGGTGCATGCCTGTAGTCCCAGCTACTTGGGAAGCTGAGGCAGGAGAATCACTTGAGCCCAGGAGTTTGAGGTTGCAGCGAGCTACGATGATGCCACTGCACTCTACCTGGGGCAACAGGGTGAGATTCTGTCTCAAAAAAAAAAACAAAAAACAAAAAAAACACTTGACAAAAATCATTGATATAGATTACCAATAGTTTTCAGGAGATGAAGTAAAAGGAGTTCTGAGACTTGCCTAAGGTTAGGTCTTATGTTCAAGATAGTAATATGTCTCTAGGAAACATATTACTGAAAAATATTTTCTTAAATTATTTTTACTGTATATAAAAGTATTATTGATAATATTAAATAGACTATTCAATAGTCTACTTCAACATTGTATACAACAGACAAATAGATATACATGTACAGCCAAAAGTCCTTTTAAAGTGTGATAACATGTAAATTAACAATAAAACCAATCACTGCTTTTCATGCTTGTGAAGAGATTTCCAGTTGCAAATAGCTAACAAAATGAATCTGACAGATGATACATTATAGAGTGGAAAATCAGCAACTGTCATGTAATTATCATTGACAATGGATCAAATGTGGTAAAGGCTATAATTGATTTAGGAATCACAAGCACACAATGTTTTGTTCACAATCTTCCATTGTGTGTTCAGAAATAATAACACAGTACTTGATAGGACAGATTTATTGATCATAGCAGAAAAATTGTCAACTACTTTTTTTATTCTTCTTTACCAAAGACAAAACTACATGGCACACAAGATATTTTGCAACTGTCTTGTTATATATTAATAAATTATGTTCAAATAAGATGTAAGAGAAGCCTTTAAATGGCTCCATAGACCAAGAAAAGCCTTGAAACGATATTTTGCAAATAAGGGTATCAACACAGCAGATATTACTAACAAACACTGGTTACTTGCAGGGAAAATAGTTTGTTTGCTAGAACCTGCTGATTTTTTAAGAAACAAAACTTGTCATAAGAGTTTAAGTATTCTCTGCATGTTTTCTGCTGTAAAGATCCTTTTATTATGCCACTCCAGGAAGCTGCTATAATTGGTATGCATGTGATGAGAGCTGTGATGCAGATAGAAATTCAGGAAAGATTTTGTTATCGTGAAAGCCAATTATGTTGCTATGTTGTCACATTTCTAGAACCAAGATTTATCTTCTGCAAGCAGTACAAATAACATGTTTTGTAAGATTACTTCTATAAAACTGCATATCATCATAGACCATACAGTACTGTTTAGTATTCCAAATGTGTAAGATAGGTGGCCATAGGAAGGATTTATCAGCTGTTAGTGCTGAGAAATTACTGTCCCTGTTCAAAATTTGACTCTCCAAATTTTGTAATACTACTGCAATAGTAATAGCTATATTTCACTGAATACAATTTCAGATATATACCCTAAGTTCATTCTGTGATGGTGATAATCCAACTTAAAGCTTGGCTGTATATTAATCTTAAATCTCAGGATTTTCGCCAAAATATATTTTCATGCAATTCTAATATTAACATATTTATTTATCATCTATCTCCTTCACTAAAATGTAGTGATTCCTGTTGAAAGGAATTTCATGTTTTCCCACTACTGTGTATTTCCAGCATTTTAGAACAGTGGCTGGCACATAATAGCTCAATAAATATTCACTGAATGAATAAATTAATGAATATACATATATATTTATACATATACATATGAATAAAAAAGATCCAAAAATTTCTCTTCTAGCTGAGTTTAATAGATAAAAATAGAGATGCTGGAGGTTTTAGAGTCACATATAGACTTTTTCAATTTTGTTTATATAAGTCTTCCTATGAATAATTTTATTGAGTACTTACTATGTGTAAAACACTGTAATAAGGACTGTGAGAGTTACTACGATGAGTTAGGAAAATAATTTCCTCTTCCAGGAATGCAAAGTATGGCAGAACCTTCCAAAATAGAACAAGACACCTCAGAAAATGAATGAAAAATTAATAATTTAGTTTTAATAAGATTACTTTTAGCATTTGAGATCTTAAGAGAATATAAAATAAAACAAGTCTTCAAATAATAACTAACGTTATTTATTGATTAGATCTCTCCAGACTTCAAGGTGCCTAATAGTTGATATAAATAGCAAGGTTCTGTCATAAGAACAAAGGGTGGCAGGATTTGGTAGTATAGCATTTTACCAGTCACTAGCTTGAGTTAGGCCAAAAAATTGGTGGAATTCAAGGAGAAGTCACTATAAATCTTAAAACTAAAGACATGGAACCAAAGTAAAAGCTTAGTCTTAAAAAATGAGCATTAAGGCTTGCCATTAATATGTGGAACTCCAAATTTGATTAGCAGTAGAAGTATAATGGGGAGATATTCAAGAGTCCATTATATTAATATTAATACATGTCTAGAACATTGGGTCTGTTTAGTATACTCAAGCCTAACTGGGTACTGGTGATGAAGGTCTCTATATAACTTGGCTTAGATAGAATCAACTCATGAGCTGAGTTGGAACAAAAATTGCAGGTACAGAATCAGGGATCCAGCCACAAGAATTTGAGAATACGACGACAGCGGAACCAAGACAAATTTTAACAATGTAAGATTTACAAACTGGGTAGACAACGTGCAGGAATTTAGGATGATCATTACAGAAAAATTAGAATATACTGCTATAAGGGCTATGCTGTAGGCCAAGGGGAAAACAAAGAGTAGAAATCAGAAATCAAAGAAATGCTCAGATGTTATTTCTGAAGAAAAGGCAGAAAAATTTGAAGCCAGGAAAATAATCCTAAGTTCCCAATAGGAAATAACCTGTCTAGTTCATTCATTGGTTAATTCTTTTGTTCATTCATTCATTCAGCAAACAGTATACTAGGTATTGGAAATATAGTAGAATTTAAAGGAAAAAAAAGGTCCTTGTTGTAAATGATCTTATAGAGACCATGGAGTGAGTGCCAGGCTCCCTGTAAGACTTTCTTTGGCTGAGATTCCTTGGGTACCTAGGAGTTCTCTAGCTCTCTCTAAATTATCAGCATTTGGAGGAAAATTTTAAATCTTATGCCACTGAGTAGACAAAGACTCTCTCCATACTGCAGCCAAAATGATCCTTCTAAAACATAATCTGACTTCCTTCCTTAAAATCCTGCAATGGTTACCTTTTGCCCTTAGGATCAAATATAATTCCTTAAAATATAGTATCATGACTTGGCCCTTCCTTCCCTCCAGCCTAATCTTTGAACATCCCTCCTTGCAATCTATGTTCTACTTTTAGTTACTTGAAACCACAATGCTTACTCTGGACTATGCCCTTCCTTCTGTCTGATACATTCTTTCCTCTTCTCCTCACTTGTTTATTTCTATTAATTTCTTGGCTTAGGCATCACTTCCCTGACCCCCTCTAGGTTAAGTACTCCTGTTATTTGCTTCCCTAGTACTGTACTTCCTTTATCACGCTTACTGTTATTTATTCAGTTCCACCTTTTCTGATAAATTGTAAGGCTAGTTCCTGGGGAACGAGATATATAAGATATATAAGATATATGTCTGTTTTGTTTACCGTTCTACATTTATCAAGTGCACACAGTGTTTGGCACCAGGAAAGTATTCATCACGTTTATAGAATTTTTTTTTTTTTTTTAGAGACAGGGTCTCATGCTGTTGCCCAGGCTGGGCTCAAGCTATCCTCTAGTCTTAGCCTCCTAAATAGCTGGGACTACAGGTGCATGCTACTGCACCTGGCTTACATTTATAGAATTTTTTTTACATTTACAGAATTTTAATTGCTAAAATGAATGAATGCAAGAAATGTAAACTCTATGAGGCAGGAACTATATCTATTTACTAACCATTGTATCTGTAGTACTTCACAGAGAACATAGCATAAAGTAGCTGCTTACAATATTTTTGACTGAATGAATGAATAAATGAATGCCACCCTTGATCCTAGTCAGTCTTACCTTATTTGCACAAAACCCCTGTAATGAACTGGCACTATATCTGACACCTTCAGTAGCTTGTTCTCTTTCCTCATATGCTATACCCTAAAATGCAAGGCCCTGAAATATTAAACTAAGGCTGGATCTAGGCTCAACCTGCTGTGTATGTGTTTGGATTCAGTCTGATTATTATGTTTTCTTAAGAAAGCAAAAGCTTCCATTTTCACAGATTCTTGTAAATAGTGCTTCTAATTCTCCCTGCCCATCGGGTTCCCATCCCTTTATTCCCCAACTAGGTAGCTTCATTGTTCTCTAAGCATCACAAGCTGCTCTGAATATGTATCTGTGAAATAGAGAAGGCACAGATAAAAACAAGGTACCTATCAGGCCCCTGAATGGATGAAAAGCAAATCCCAAACATTAAAGGTTGCCTTAGGGAGGTGGATATCTTTTTACATTTACAACTGAAAAAAAATTGAGGCAGGAAAACCAAATAATACCAAAAAATATCCCCAAGTGGTGGTGGAAGTGAGAAATATTATATACTCCCTGGTTGGAAAGATGGAAGGTAAGCTACAGTCAAGCATGAAAGTTATCTTGAGGGTTAGGAGGTTATTTGATCATTATAATTAAGGCTGAATGCCTATAAAGCTTTTAAGAAAATTACATAGTGGAAAAGAGTTCAGTTTTGATGGCCAGTAATCAATATGAGTATGAATAACCATGCCAGAAAAATTGCAATAATTCATATAAAATTGTTTTAAAGGATATTAATTTCAGTATAACAATATGTTTATAATTACAAGCACACAGCATAATTATTAAGTGTTCTTACACACATAGTATAATATAGACTACCATTTAGAGCAAATAAAAAACCAAATGTCCCTGCCTTTTATAAAAATAATCTAAAGGAAACAATACTGAAAAATATATGAAGTGGTAAGTTATCATAGCCATGTAATTATAACACAGAAAGAACTTCAGAGCATTCTTATACTTTTCTAAGATCACTGATGATTTGTCTTCCCTTCCTGCCTTCCTCTCTCTCCCTCCCTTCCTTCCTTCCTGCCTTCCTTCCTTCTTTCCATTCTTTCACCATTTATTGATAGATTATGTCCAGGCATATACAGAGCAGATAAAAGGATGAGCAAATCAGAGCCCCTGCCTAATTCTTCTCTAACTGCTATTTTTAACCTCATTTTTGGATCTAGCATTTTTTTTATCCAACAATCCTCCAACCCAGAGGACTGCTTATAACAGAAGCAAAACAAACATTCAGATGGGTCCTGGTGCCTTCAAAGGAGTCCCATTTGTAGGTTGGCAAACAGAGTAAGAATAGAAGATGAAAAGACAGAAGAACAAGGGAAGACCCCTGGAGACAGTCACTAAATACATGAGAGCAGATGGAATCAAGTACATAGGTCTAAGGATGAACCTTCAACAGCAGAAGGTCAACTTCTTTTATATTAGAACAAAGATGATGAGGATGCCTTCAGACAAATTTGTTTGTAGATGGCAGAGAAGGGCAGGAATTTTCAAGTGGTCAGATCTCACAGCTTGAATTTTCTCTGTGAAGCAAAAAGTAAGATGTTCTAAGGGAAAGTGGAGTCACTGATAGAATGGTCTTCAGGAAGATAGTGAAGGTTTGAAATGTCATTGTGGAATATAGGAGCAGTGCTTAGGGCCCATCCAATACTGCACACTTTATATCTGAAGTGTCACTAGGAGAGCTCAGCAGCCTATGTATGGACAGATACTGATCCAAGATCAATGGTTTTCAGAAAGGATGAAGCCTTTGAAAAAGTGAGTTAGAAATGCCGAAGATACTAGAAAGAGAATGGTTAAAGTTATGTGCTATGGACCAAGATCTGTAAAGAAAGTAACAGACTGGGAGAACACTGAGCAGGAAGAGACTGGAAAGTCTAAGAGAATAAGAAATTGAGAGTGAAATGTGGTTGTTGTCAAAAAATGATATGTATGCTTTAGGGGTTCAAAGGTGGAATAGTGATAGTGATGACAAGGTTAAAGATGTAGACAGGTACGTGAATTACTAAAAACCAAAAGCATGGATAAAGAATGCTGCACTGAGAAGGAAAAGAACAAGTTATTCATGTGACAGTAGAAGTTAATGTGGTAAGTAATGTGAAGGCTATTCATGAAACAGGTGCAACAAGCAGAGGAAGAAGGCAGTAAGACAGTGGAAAAATCACAAAAGGAAAAGAGGTACCTTGCATGTACCAACTAACCTGTATGGTTTGCTATTCCTTAAAAAATATATTCTTTCTTCCTCTATATTATTCTTTATTCTGTTCAATTTTTCTGCATTTACCTGACTAGTTCACTCTGAAAAAACTTGACCAACTTGAACAAAAAATTTTTTTTGAAGCAGCTCCCCACAGGAGGATATTTCCTAGAGCAAACTAGTCACAGTTATGAATTGGTTTCAGTTAACATCTGTATGACCCATCTATATTAATTGTAAATTTTTCTTTAAATCCTCAAAAATAACAAAAAGCCAGAGGAAGCAGAAAGAACATACTTTTTGAAAAAAAGAGTACTATATAAAAATCACAGATGGCAGAATAAGGAATGAATATATGGTGCTTTATGCACAAAATCATAATGTAATTCTCACTAGACACTAGCAAAAATGTTATCTCAATAAGCATGTCTATACTACAATAGCCATACAGTCATACAACACAATTAATAAATAATGTAGGCTTACCTGTAATGCAAGGGCACGGGCTACAAGACCTCTAAGGTATTGTAAGGGATCTTCTGGGCCTTCCCACTTGCTCTGCCACGTGAGAGGACACTGCAATTTAAAAAGGGTCAAAATTAAATGTATACATATAATACTACATATAAAAGACAATTTAACATTAGTGTGATAGGTAAAAAATTTTTGGCATAATTCGCATTATGTATATATCATGAATTCATTTCACTAAGATATGTCTGTTTTTCCTTGAGCTCATTAAAATAGAGTGATAATACAGAGTGAATTTATGTTTCTCTAAAATGAGGATTTTTTCAAAGTAAAAATTCTTGAAAGAATAAACAAATGAAATTAAATTGGTATATAGAAAGTATTCAACCATGTTTTCTTGAAACAATACTTAGTGCATAATGAAATCAAATTAAATTTGACAAAATCATTTTATAAATGGCAAAGATTAAAAAACAACCAGCGTTAGTCCCTACAGAATTTCTTTAAACTATAAATAGAACAGTATAATGGAAACTTTACTCCCAAACCCACATTGAGACATATGGTACAAAGAGAAGAAATAAAAACAGAGTAAGTATATATTAAAAATAAATAAATAAAATAAAACTACTCTAAGAATAGCTACCTTACAAAAGATATCTTTCTAATATTTGATGTACCATTAACTGACATACTCCATTAATGTCTACTTCTTTCCTTCACAAGTATTCTGTAAATTTATACTCATTATAATATACCTTGTCTGAGGGTTTTCTAGATTTTCCAAATATTTTGTAAATATCATGCAAACTTCTTAATGTATTATTTTTCTGAAGTGTGGTAATAAGGAGAGAACACCAATTTCATACCCCCAAACACTGTCTGATTACATAGTTGAGAAACTAGTCTGGGCTAGAACAGAGGTTTCCAACTCTTAGCCAGTGCTAACTTGTCACATGTGAGTGAGCTGTGTGGAAGAAACAAACTTTCTCTTACCAAACCCTACCCAAATTTAGGATTTGTAAGCTCACAATAAACAATTTTTTAAAAAACAACGATATTGTTTTAAGCTAGTAAGTTTTGGTGAGATTTGTTCTGTTGCAAGACTTAACTGATACAGATTTTGGTACCTAGAAGTGGGGTACTGCCTTAATAAAAATCTAAAACGTATAGCATTGTATTTGAGACTGGGTGGTATGCTAAAGCTAGGACCTTCAGAAGAGTGTAAGTAAAAACTTAAAGGACTTCTAAGAGAATACTAATAGAAGCCTAAGGAGCTTTGAGGACTTAAAGAGAGGAAAAATCTCAGATGGACAAAAATATTCTGAGGACCTTAACAGCATGCTTGCAGACCCTCTCTGTTAGACAATAGGGATTCAATGAATCTTAAGAGTGTTGTCCTACAGCTGACTCAGAAGAAGCCTAAGGTAGAGAGAAAGGCTTATCTTGAAAAGATTTGTGGCTTTTGTCTAATGGAGTGAATCTCAATGAGATTCATAGCAAACTAGAAATTTTAAAAAAATTGTTCTGGTGTAAACTCTATCAGTTTGGGATTAAAGAGTAAGACAGGATGCAATGAAAAGAGAACTTTGGACTCCAGGACTTCTATGGGCAGAAAGCAGGCTGAGAAAACCACTCTGCTACAAACATGGGCTACAATTTATTGAAATGTATAGATAATTCTGAGGTCAGAATCAAGACCTCAAAGGGTAAAGCCAAGAACCATGGATCATCATTCCTAGGGAACAACACAGGATCCTAATAAAGAAACCAGACCACATGAGCTTGCCTGAATTTCAGAATTGCTAAGAACATGTTAGCCTCCCATTTCCCCACCCCCTTTTTGAATAGGAATGTCTTTGCAGTTACCTTCTGCCAGTCCTACCATTTTATATTTGTTTTGTAGAGGACAGATAACTTGTCTGTGCATTTCACTAGTCTTTAGATGGGAACCATACTTGAGGAGCTGTTTTTGAGGAACAAAACCCAGGAAGCCTCATCTATACTTCCATCCAATTTAGATGATAAGATATTATCTCTTGACTCTGAACCTGTAATGGAATGAAACATTTGGGGGAGTTTGGGAGGAGATGGCCATATGTTACACGTGGGGAAATGTAAATAATTTTTACCCAGAGGGCAGATTGTGGCAGTTTTAATACATGGCTCCCAAATTATTTGACACTCTCCCCATTGAGAGTTGGCCAACAGCCAAACCATGAGTGATCTTAGAAGACGAAATAACCGCAGCCGCCCCCACCCCCACCCCCACCTGATTTTTGCCTTGTGAGAGAACCTGAGGCAGAACACTCAGCTAAACCACATCCTGATTCCTGACCCACAGAAACTATGACATAATAAATTTTTATTGTGTTATGCAACTAAGTTTTAGAGCAATTTATTATTCAGCAATAGATAACTAAGACAGTTACCAATATTATTGCCAAGTTTAATATATTAATTCAAAAAATATTTAAATCCTTATTATTCATCCATTAAGTAATTATTTACTGAGTAGCTACAGTATGCAGGCAGTATAAGGTTCTTGCTATTATGGAACTTACATTTTACTGGGGAGGAAGGCAATAATATTTATTATAAGAAAAAATGTTATAAGTGTTAAATATTATATAGAGAATTAAAACATATGTGATATGATAGAAGTGATATTATATGATAGTGATATGCTAGAAGATTGTGGAATAAAAGATAAATATAGTCTTTACCCTAAAGAAAATTAGAAACCAATAAAGGAGACACTAAGCTGAAGTCTCTTGTGCTTTTAGAATGGATTATATATTGAGTTTCTGGAATTTAGAAGGGAAAAATGATTTAATAAAGGAAGTCTTAATAAAGGAGGCAGCTGTTAAGCTATGCCTTGAAAGTTGTGTTGGATTTGGACAAAGGTAAAAATTGGAGGGAATTTTTTTAAGCTAACATTTATTAGGTGCTTACTATGTATGTGCTAGTACTTGTGAGTGCTTGATATGTGCCATCTCATATACTCTTCAAAATAATCCTCAGATATCTACTATTATAATTTCCATTTTACAGAGGAGAAAATGGAGACATGAAGAGAATAGCCTGCCCAAAATCACAGAGCTAGGAAATGGCAGATCCAGAATGTAAAACCCCAGGTAACCTGGCTCTAGAACTGTCACTATTAATACTGCCTTTAATATATTTTATATTTCTATAATGATTTATACATATTATACCATTTGAGATTCAACATAAGACAATCATGTATTAGGAATTAAAATTATAATGATGGGGAAACTAAGGCTTAGAGTAAGTTTATTTAAAGTTTTTTGTTTTTTTTTTTAAATGACAGAGAACTTGAACCTAGGTGTAACCCTAAATGTAACCGCTTTTCACTATCCCATGCTTTTCATGAGAGATGTATAGAAGCAGAATAGAACTTGAGCAAGGTATTCATTTGTTAATTCACTCTCTCTCAAGTATCAATTAATTAAATGACTACTCAGCAAGCATTTGTTAAATAACTGCTATTTGCTAATCATTTGTTAAGTGCTGGAGATACTAAGTCATAACACAATCCTTGTCTATATGAGCTTGTGACAGAAGGGGAAACAGACAATAAAAGAGATAGCTATGGAAAATACAGTAAGCTCCCTGATAGTGACAAGCACTGTGATTGTGGACATGGAGGTAGGGTACACCAAATTCAAACTGCGTGAAAGGGCAAGAGTCAAGAAAAGCTTTCTAGTGGAGATAGTGCTTGAGGTGAGTCTCAAAGCATATATACCTTTACCTATATACCTTTATATACCTATATACTTATATATCGTCACCTAACTATAGGCCAGGTAAAGACAGACAGCAGGGAAAGAAAGGAGCACTAACAAAGCAGACACGAAAGAATTGGGCTGATAAATTAAGCAAAAACCAGACCACAAAGTTTTTGGGCGTTTATACTAAGGAATTTAAATTTTATCTGGAAAGCAATGATAAAACTAAATTAAACTTTAAGCAGGGAAGTGGCACAATCAGATTTGGATTTTAGAAAGATGACCCTAGTAGAAATGGGAAGGACAGGCATCAGGAGGATGAAACTGGCCAGGGAGGTGAGTTAGGAAGCTACTGTAATATTATAACCACGAATCAACGAGGACTTACATGAGAATGAGAACAGAAGGCTAACAATAGCAAACACTTCTGTAGCACTTACGTGTGCAGGCACTGTCCTAAGCATTTTACTTATATTAATACTTTTATATCTCATAACAACCCTCTGAAGTGGGTGCAATTATTATTCCCATTTCAAGTATTTGGCAACTGATATAAAGAAAGGTTAAGTGACTTGCACAGAAAAACACTTTTAGTATAATCTTGGATGTTTTAATTTCCACTCCACAATCTTAACATGTTTATTGTATTAACTTTAAAAAGATGGACACTTTTAGTAATCTCTTCCTTTCTCCATTTAATGATGTAATTATCTATACTCCTGACAAATACCACTATTCCACTGGCAAAAACGACATGCTGTTTCTCAAATATGGGTGCAATACCAGTAATCCATATCTTCAGACTGCTGAAGTTAAACTGACATTGGATTTTAAGTTTTGAAAATATCAGAACTTTCATTTGATTCAATCTTATTGCAGTACCTGAAACAGGGTGACAGCACTGTAATTGCAATTTATTTCAAACACTAGAATTTGCACTGGGCTTTTATAGTGTGTGAAGAAAGGACTCAGTTAACAATTTAAAAAAAGAGAGCAAAAGGAAAAAAAATGCAGTAAGTTCACTGTAATTTCAATTTCATACGAAATGATTAATAATAGGTACAGTTTATGGATTAGCATTAACTCCTATGCTAGACATAATTTATAACTATACAATTAACTAAAACTCATTTCACAAACATAAACATAATTAGAGAATTATATTTCAAAAGGATAAAGACAAGATTCTGCATAAAATAATTTAATGAGAACATCTATACTTAAGAGGAAGTACAACACAGATCAGCATTATTTGTGATAAAAGTTGGAATTCCAGTTTAATCTTACTAAGATTTTTGTTTAGCTCTATGGGTGGGTCATAGTATTCTCTATCATTCAATTTTTTTATCAGTACAGAGAAAGGATTATAAAGGGCATCTGAACAAACTAAGGACTTTCAGATCGAAGAGATTTATTTAATTGAATGATTCTCTTCTAAAATATAAATTTTTAAATCTATCTTATGTTTTCCCTTCTTAAAGAGAATCTTCTATTATTTTCTTTCTCAGAAAAAGTAACCTCAGTTTTTCAACTAAAAAAATATAAAGTACTTGTTATCTTAAGAGTTAACACTGTTATAAAAAGGTGGAAGGTGGAAGCAACCCAAGTGTCCACTGATAGGAGAATGTAGAAACAAATGTGTTATATATACACAATGGAATATTATTTGGCCTTAAAAAGGAAAAAAATTCTGCTGTATGCTACAGCATGGATGAAACTTGAGGACATTATACTTAGTGAAATAAGCCAGTCACAAAAAGACAAATACTGTATGATTCCACTTAAACGAGCTACCTAGAATATCAGATTTACAGAGACAGAAAGTAGAATGGTGGTTGCCAAGGGCTAGGGAGAGGGGTGAAGGAGGAATTGTTTCTTGATGGGTACAGACTTTCAGTTTCGCAAGATGAAGAGAGTACTGGGGATTGGCTGCACAACAACGTCAATGTACTTTACACTACAGAACTGTACACTTACAAATGGTAAAGACAGTAAATTTTATGTTATGTATATATATATTTTTTGAGACACAGTCTTGGCTCTGCTGCCCCGGCTGGAGTACAGTGGCATCATCATAGCTCACTGCAACCTCAAACTCTGAGGCTCAAGTGATCCTCCTGCCTCAGCCTCCCATGTAGCTGGGGCTACAGGCACGTGTCGCCACACTCAGCTAATTTTTTTTTTTTTTTTTTTTTTACTTTTTGTGGAGAAGGGATCTTGCTATGTTGCTCAAGTTGGTCTCAAACTCTTGGCCTCAAGTGACCCTTCTGCCTTGGCCTTCCAAAGGGCTGGGATTACAGGTGTGAGCCACCACACCCAGCCTATGTTTTGACACAAAAAAATAAAATAAAACTTCATTGGGAAAAGGTAAGAAAATAAAAAAGACTACTTTCCTTCTATGAATTTCTGCTATGCCAACACTGTGTGCTAGTTAATTTTTGTTATCCATATTGATCTCACTGAATATAAATACCATGTATTGTTCATTTTTCCTATATCCAGGGCCTGACATGGTATAGAGAGCCCATGGTAGATGATCAATAAGTGTTGGCTAAATGTTATTTATTATTTTATCCAATTGCAATCTTTCTTTTATCAAAACTCCCCCTTTCCTCCCCACTCTCAGGCATTCTGAAAACAAAATAGCTAAAGTTATAAGTAGGGTGACCCTATATCCCTGCATTTGACTAATGATGCCTGTTGTCCCAGAGTTCCATTCAGGTAGCCAGCTGTTTCATTCTAAATACTATCCTGGTTTGGATGATAAATTAGATGATCATTCTAGTTATTTTTTTTTAAATGGCCAAATTCACATAATAATTTGAAGTTGTAGTCAATTTGAGGATTGAATCTTGACTTCATTAGCACCAACATTTAACTGAATTAACCCAGAATCAACAACAACCAAAAAAAAAATCAAGAAAACTAGATAATAGGTAAAACAATGCTGTTGTTAGGAGTAATATTGTATACTGGAATAATAAAGACAGCTTCAAAAAAGGACCTGCTGATTGAAATGGCTATTGGTGAATGTGATGGTTAATTTTGTATGTCAACCTGACTGGTCAAAGGATGCTCAGATTAAACATTATTGCTGAGTGTGTCTGTGAGGGTGTTTACAGAAGAGATTAGCGTTTGAGTCAGAGGATTATATATATTTACGTACAATTATTTATGTTTATGTTTACATTTATTTTTATTTATATATTTATATTATAATCTCTTTGTTCTGTTTCTCTGGAGAACCCTAGTACAGTGGAGAATGATAAATTCTATTCAAAATGTATATACTTCTAAAACAGCAATTTATTTAGTATTTGCTATGGACTGAAAGTTCATGTTCCCCCAAAATTCACATGTTGAAATCTTAATCCCCAATGTTATAGTTTAGGTGAGGCCTTTGAGACATAATTAGGTCATGAGAGTGAAGCCCTCATGGTGGAATTAGTGATCTTTTAAAAAGATGCCACAGAGCTTGCTTCCTCTCTCTGCTTTCCTCAGTGTTAGGACACAATGAGTAGACGGCCATCTGCAAATCAGGAGAAATGCCTTTACCATAAACCAGATCTGTCAGCACCCTGATGTTAGAATTCCCAGCCTCCAGGACTGTGACAAATTTCTGTTGCCTAAGCCACCTGGTCTGTGGTACTCTGGTATGGCAGCCCAAACTGACTAAGACAGTATTTGTCTTTTAAAATACAAACAGATTGGGGAGGAGATTCAAGATGGCTGACCAGAGACACCAGCAACCAGAGCACCTCAGTAAGAAGGAAAAGTTTTAGATGAAAGAGAAAAAACAAGCAGACAAACATAGATCAGGTGTAATTCGGAGGGAAGGGTGCCAGACCTTACAAGAGACACCACAGGAAGAAGTTGCAGAGCAGAACAAGAAAGAGCAAAATATCGGCAGAGAATTACCCCCAAGAGGCTTGGAGCCCAGTGAAAAGAGTAGGTGGAGCAGTTTGTTTCTCCATCCCTTGCACCTGGGATACTCAGTGGGTTCCCAAGCTGCTGGAGAGACTTTCTACCCCTACAAGCTGAAAAGCTGCTGCAACCAGTGAGCTGGGAGCTTCTTGTGGACAAAGCATCAGGCTCCCAGCCCCCTCAGGTGCTTCCTATCAACACAGACCTGAGCCAGGACAGGAAGTGCCATATTGCTTCTCTACCCACCATGTGCCTTTGTCCTCCCCAAGGGGCTTCAACTTCTCAGGTTTCATCTTGTTTGTTCCCACACAAACATTTCCAACTCCAGCCCTGGCTATGGGAGCCACAGGGGTCCACTGGTTCCCGGGGGATCTGTGTGACTCCAGAGACTGGACACTCTGGGCAGACTGCCTTCTGGAGGGAGAGACAGAGGTGACAAAAGTGCTAGCTTTCCTCCATCCAGACATTTTTTATCCCCTTCCACTCCCCCACTCATGGCTGGTGAGAGAGACAATTGAGCCAACATACTGAGGCTTCCACAGAGTAAGGAACCTTTCCTCTTAAGGTCCTGCAGTGGATTGAGGGGTGCTCATACTGTGAGCTCCCTGCTCACCGGCACTCCCCTGTACTGTTTGCACAGTAGTTCCATCAGAACAGGGCACACCCTGAAGCAGAGGTACATCAAACCTACTTGAGCACCTCATAGGCAACTCGGGTCCAGTGTCTTCTCCCTGGCATGGTCAGGGAATGACCTTCAGGGACCTAGGGACGGGCCCTCAGGCCATATCCTGTACCCCCAGGTTTGGATCATGTTGCTCAGGGGCATGGAGGGGAGATTTGTAAACTAATCTTGGGAGGCAAGGGACCGTGTGTGGGCAGAATTGACAGGAGAATGCAGAGTGGGTCCTAGCCCCAGCACACTAGTGGACCACGCCTCTCCCCACAGGAAGGTCGCACTTTCAGCCCAAGCTGGGATCCTGGTTAGGAAAGCTTCCTAGTCCATAGCATGACGGATGGAGAGCTCAGCTAGTCTGAGTTCCTGCCTGCCAGCACTCATCGGACACAAACTGCAGAGCAGGGGAGGGGCGAGGAGAGTGAAACCTGGTCCTGACAGCCCAATTGTGAAACTCAGATGGACCCGCCTCCACACACAGACTCCCTGGTTGGGTGGGGCTACTTTAGCCTCTCCCTGGCAGCTTTACCTAGAAGCTGGGAACAGACCTTTGACCCCTGCCAAAACAGCTACCTTACCAGCTTTTGTGCAGCCCAAGGGCAAACTCACCAAACCCAGCCATGCCCAGCCTCACTTCCCCACTCCCTCTCCTGTGAGAGAAAATAAGGACTGACTTGGAAGTTCCAGGGCCCCACCCACCACCTAGGGCCTTCCAGTGCTTCTCCTGAGGAACTAGAGCTGGTCACAGGTCCCAAAAACAACATGCAGCTTGTTCCTTCTAGCAAGTGCCACCTAATGACAGGGAGATCAATTTGCATGCCATTTACAGAATTTACTGACTGAATCATAGAGGAAGTGGTTGATTATCACCCACAAGTATCACCTGCTGTCTCAGAGATTAAACTGGGTGTGCCAATACAATTCAAACTGTTAAGACAACAACAGGGATGATAAAAAAGAAAGGATTTCAATGACTTCCATCTTCCCGCATGAATGAGAGACAGGGAATCTGCTGACTTGCATAGCTCATCACTGCTACAGCCTACAAACAACTGTCAACTGAGAAAACCACCACACTAAGGATATCCATAACAAAGGCATCCATCCAGAATCTAGATCGATAAAGCACCCACAAGCAAAGCCAAAGGTTCTTACCCAACATATGCTACAAACAAACCTGTAGGAGTGTTTGTGTTGGCGGGGGAAGCCCTATCTAAACAAAAGAAAATCCAAAAATAAGAGGCAACAGCTGCTCCAGATGAGAAGGAATAAGTGAAAGAACTCCAGAAGTATAAAAAATCAGAATGAAAGGACACCCTCAAAAGGGAACATCAGCTATCTAGCAATGGATACCAACCAAAATGAAAATATTGAAATGACATATAAAGAATTCCAAATATGGATGGTAAGGAAGATCAACAAAATCCAAGAGAAAATGGAAAAACAGCTCAAAGAAACCAGCAAAACAATACGGGAATTAAATGAAAAATTCATAAAAGAGATTGACATATTAAAAAAAAAACTAAGTTCTGGAAATGAAAAATTCATCTAAAGAAATACAAAACACAGTAGAAAGATTTGAAAATAAAGTAGACCAGGCAGAAGAAAGAATCTCAGAGCTTGATGACAACTCTTTCAAATCAACTCAGTCAGTCAAAAATAAAGAACAGAGAATTAAAAGGAATGAACAAAGCCTACTAGAAGTATAGTATTGTGTACAATGGCTAAATATATGAACTATAGGTATCCCTGTGGACGAAGATGAAAATGCACAAGGGCTGGAAAACCTATTTGAGGGAATAATTGAGGAAAAATTCCCAGGCCTTGCTAGAGATTTAGACATCCAGGTACAAGAAGCTCAATGAACAGATGGGAGATTCATCAAAAAGAGGCAATCACCAAGACACACAGTCATCAGATTGACCAAAGTCAACACGAAGGAGAAACTCCTGCGAGCTGTCAGGTGAAAACATCAAGTAAATTACAAAGGAAAACCAATCAGGCTAATTGCAGATTTCTCAACTGAGACCTTATAAGCCAAAAGGGACTGGGGCCCCATCTTCAGTCTTCTTAAACAGAACTGCCAGCTTTAGATTTTCACATCCTACAAAATTAAGTTTGATATGTGAAGGAGAAATAAAGACTTCCAGACAAGCAAACACTGAGGGAATTTATCAAGACCAGACCTGCTCTGCAGGAAATACTCAGAACTGCATTATTCATGGATCAGCACAGCAGTCACCCACCAGAGTAAAACTACCCAAAAGCTAAACCTCAGAGCTCATATAAGACAACAGTACAAGAAGTAAAACAAAGCAATAATGTACTACCTAACAGGAGAAAAGAACACCATTCCACATATCAATTCTATCAATCAATGTGAATGGTTTGAATTCCCCACTCAAGAGACATAGGTTGGCTGAATGGAAAAAGAAATACATGCCAAGTATCTGCTGTCTCTAGGAAACACATCTAAACCACAAGGACTCATACAGACTCAAGGTGAAGGGATGGAAAAAAAAATCCCATGCAAAAGGAGACTGAAAGAAAGCAGATATAGCCATTCTCATATCAGATAAAATTGACTTTAAATAAACAATAGCAAAGAAAGACAAAGATGGTCATTATATAATGGTAAAGGGAACAATTCAACAAGAAGACATAAAAATCCTAAATATTTATGCACCTAATACAGTAGCACCCAGATTCATAAAGCAAACACAAAGAGATAAACAGCAACATCATAATTGCCAGGGATTTCAACATGCCACTGACAGAATTGGACAGATCATCCAAACAGAAAATAAATAAACACTGGACTTAAATGAGACTTTAGAACAAATGGTCCTAACAGGCATTTTCAGAACATTTTACACAAAAACTACTGAATATACATTCTACTAATCAGCAAATAGAACATTCTCCAAGATTGATAATATTTTAGGCCACAAAACATAGATAAACAACTTCAAAAAAATAGAAATCACACCATGTATCTTCTCAGACTACACTGGAATAAAACTAGAAACAACTTCAAGAGAAACACACAATTCTACACAAAGTCATGGAAATTAACCTGCTGATGAATGATTATTGGATTAATAAAGAAATGAAGATGGAAATTAAAAGATTCCTCGAACTGAATGACAAAGGGGACACAAGTTATCAAAATCTATGGGATTCAGTAAAAGTAGTCCTAAGGGGAAAATTCATAGCCTTAAATGTATACATCAAAAAGACAGAAAGATCACAAATTAACAATCTAAAGACATGTCTCAAGGAACTAGAAAAGGAAGAGCAAACCAAACTCAAAGCCAGCAGAAGAAAATAAATAACTAAGATCAGAGCAGAATGAAATGAAATCAAAAACAAGAAAATAATACAAAAGATGAACAAAACAAAAAGTTGGTTCTTTGAAAAGATAAACAAAATCCACAGACCTCTTGCTTGATTAATCAAGAATAGAACAGAAAGGACCCAAATAAGCTCAATAAGAAATGAAAAAGAAATATTACAACTGATACCACAGAAATACAAAATATCATCTGTGAATACTATGAAAATCTCTATGCACATAAACTAGAAAGTGTAGAGGAAATGGACAAATTTCTGGAAACACATAAACTCCCAAGATTCAATCAGGAATAACTAGAACTCCTGAACAGAGCAATAACAAGTGAGATTGAAGCAGCAATAAAGAATCTTCCAACAAAAATAAAAAAACACCAGACCAGATGGATTCACAGCCAAATTTTAGCAGACCTACAAAGAAGAATTGGTCCTCATTATGCAGACATTATTCCATAACATCAAGAAGGAGGGAATCCTCCCCAATTCATTCTACGAAGCCAGTATCACCTTGATACCGAATCTAGAAAAGGACACAACAAAAAAAGAAAACAACAGACCAATATCCCTTATGAATATAGATGCAAAAATTCTCAATAAAATACTATGAAACTGAATTCAAAAGCACATGAAAAATATAATCAACTGTGAGCAAGTGGGCTTTATCCCAGGGATGCAAGGATGGTTCAACATATGTAAATCAATAAATGCAACCCACCACATAAACAGAAGCAAAACCAAAGATCACAGGATCAACAATAGATGCAGAAAAAGCATTTGACAAAATTCAGCACCCTTTCATGATAAAAACCCTCAACAAACTAGGTACAGAAGGAACATAACTCAAAATTACAAAAGCCATACATGACAAACCCACAGCCAGCACCATACTGAATGTGGAAAAGTTAAAAGCATTCCCACTAAGAATCAGAATAAGACAAGGATGCCCACTGTCACCAATTCTATTCAACATAGTTCTGGAAGTCCTGGCCAGAGTAATCAGGCAAGACAAAGAAATAAAGGGTACCCAAATCAGGAAAGGGGAGGTCAAACTATTGCTTTTTGCAGATGATATGATCTTATATCTACAAAACCCCAAAGATTCCACCAAGAGACCCCTGCAATTGATAAATAAATTCAGCAAAGTCTCAGGTTACAAAATCAATGTACACAAATCAGCAGCATTCCTATACATCAATAACAGTCAAGCTGAGAGTGAAATCAAAGACTCAATACCATTCACAATTGCTACAGAGAAAATAAAATACCTAGAAATATATTTAAATAAGGAGGTAAAAGATCTCTACAAAGAGAACTACAAAACACTGAAGAAAGAAATTGCAGATGATACAAACAAATGGAAAAACATATCATGCTAATGGATTGATAGAATCAACATGGATAAAATGTCCATACTACCCAAAGTGATTTATAGATTAAATGCATTTCCCATCAAAATACCAAGGTCATATTTCACAGATGCAGAAAAAATAATTCTATGCTTCATTTGGAACTAGAAAAGAACCCAAAGAACCAGAGCAATGTTAAGCAAAAGGAATAAATTGGGAGTCATCACATTACCAGAGTTCAAATTATACTACAAGGCTATAGTAACCAAAACATCATGGTTTTGGCACAAAAATAGAGACACAGGCCAATGGAACAAAACAGAAAACCCAGATATAAAACCATTCACATAAAGCCAATTGACCTTTGACAAAGCAGACAACAATATACACTGGGGAAGAAAATTCCAATTCAATAAATGGTGCTGGGAGAATTGGATAGCCACATGCAAAAGAATGAAACAGGATACATCTCTCTCACCATTCACAAAAATTAATTCAAGATGGATAAAAGACTTAAATTTAAGGCATGAAACCATAAGAATTCTAGAAGAAGAGGTTGGAAAAACTCTTACAGATATTGGTCTATGCAACAATTTATGAAGAAGAACCAATAGCAATCACAGCAAAAACAACAATAAATAAATGGGACTCGATTAAGTTAAAAAGCTTCTGCACAGCTAAGGAAATAATCAACAGCGCAAACAGACAATGTACAGCATGGGAGAAAATATTTGCAAGCTATACAACCAATAAAGAACTAATAACAAGAATCTATAAGGAACTCAACCAAATCAGCAAGAAAAAAAATCAAATAACCCCACTAAAAAGTGGGCAAAAGACATGAACAGAAGCTTCTCAAAGAAGATAGACAAATGGAAAATAAACATGAGAGAAATGCTCAACATCACTAATCATCAGGGAAACACAAATTAAAACCACAATGATATATCACCTTACCCCAGTCAAAATGGCCTTTATTAAAAAGTCCAAAACAACAGATGCTGGTATGGATGCAGAGAGAAAAGAATGCTTATACACTGTTAGTAGGACTACAAATTAGTACAACCTCTATGGAAAACAGTATAGAGATTCCTCAAAGAACTAAAAGTAGAACTACCATTTGATTCAGGAATCCCACTACTGGGTATTAACCCAAAGGAAAAGAAGATATTTTTTCAAGAAGACACCTGCACTCGAATATTTATAGGAGCACAATTCACAATTGCAAAGATGTGTAATCAATCCAAGTGCCCATCAACTCATAAGTGGATTAACAAAATGTGGTATATGTATACCATGGAATACTACTCAGCCATGAAGAAAGCTGACTTAATGCCTTTTGCAGCAATTTGGATGGATCTGGAGACCATTATCCAAAGTGAAGTATCTAAAGAATGGAAAAACAAACACCACATGTACTTGCTATTATATGGGAATTAACTGACGAGCTCACACGTGCACAGAGGGAAGTATAACTCAATGGAAATCAAGTGGATAGGGGGAGGAGGGGATGTGTGAAAACCTACCTAACTGGTACAATGAACACTACCTGAGTAACGGGCACACTCTTAACTTGACTTAAGCTTTACACAAATGATCCATTTAACCAAAAACATTTGTATGCCTGTAATACTTTGAAATTAAAAAAAAAAAGTATGAACAGATTGTACCATCTGCAGTATAGTATACATGTATACCTGGATACATTAATATATCTATAGAGAAGCTTAGCTCTGGGGGAGATGAAGAAAAGTTTACAAATAAATGTGTTCATCAAGTAAATGATAATGTATAAATTTTGTTTCATTTAATGAAATCTAATAAAAATACATTGAATATATATTTCCTTTTGTGAAATTTATTTATCAAGATAATATTTAATGACAAATCTTTATGCTTTTACATTCCTTGAGAGAGTAAAAATTTGTGTATTATTTCTACACTGTTTTCTGTGATACATTCATTTACACCAATATCATGTTGCCCTACTTAAATGTATGTATGTATGTATGGAGGCATGTTGGGGTTAAAATAATTTATATCAATATTTCCTCAGATTTTAACTGAACATACATCAAGAGAAGAAATAAATGGGTTCTGAAAGTTTACATTAAAATCTGATCTATAAACATTATAAAGCTAACAGTACTGTTTTGATTTTCATAATTTACCACAGTAACCATGTTAAATGAGGCAAAACAACAAAACAAAAACACACTTAAAATATTTTATTAGAATGTTTAATTTAAACTAAAAATGACTACTAATGCAAAATGGCATTAAAATGTTTCAACAGGAGAGATCAAGCAAACCCCTGGGAGCTACAGGGTCCTTCCTAAAGGTTGGGACATTCGTATGCCCCACGTGGACAAACAGAGCTTACAACGGGCACAAAAGACCATCTTGGCAGCTGACCCTTCCACGCAAACATCAATCAATGACGGGGGAACAATCCCATAGCTAAGCATAGTATCTCCCAACTCAAGCAAACAGGAAGCAGCTGATTCATACTCACAAGTACCACCCACAGTCACTGAGGTTAAGCTAGAGGACCTAATCACTACACACTGTTGGGAAGAGGTGAAGACAGCTGGTCAGAGGTAACCCAAGAGGTACACCAAATCTGCTAGAACACCCCATAGGCAACTCAGGATCAGCACTCCTCTCCCTGGCATGCTCAGGGATTGATCTTTAGGGACCTAGAGACAGGCCCATAAGCCAGGCCTAGCACCCCCAGGTCTTGATGGAGAGGCCAGATGAGAAGGAATCAGTGAAAGAACTCCAGAAACATGAAAAATCTGAGTGAAAGGATACCCCCAAAAGAAAACAACAACTCCTTACCAATAGATACCAAACAAACTAAAAGATTGAAATGAAAGATGGAAGAATTTTGAATATGGAAGCTCAATGTAGTACAAGAAAATATCAAAACCCAACACAAAGAAACCACAAAAGCAATGCAGGAAATGAATGAAAAATTTCCTAAGGAAATTGAATTATTTTTAAAAAAATCAAACAGAACTGGGAATGAAAAATTCATTCAAGGAAATACAAAACACAGTAGAAAGCCATAAGAATAGCCCAGATCAGGCAGAAGAAAGAATCTCAGAGCTTGAAGACAACACCATGAGTTAAACAAGTCAGTCAAAGAGAAAGAACTGAGAAATAAGAGGAACAAACAAAACCTACAAGAAATATGGGATTATGTAAAGGGACCTAGCAAAAGAGTTATAGGCATTCCTGAGGGCAAAGGAGAAAATACACAACAGCTGAAAAATCTATCTGAGGGAATAATTGAGGAAAATTTCCCTGGCCTTGCTAGAAATCTAGATATCCAGGTACAAGAAGCTTAAAGGACCCCTGGGAGATTCATCACGAAGATGTAATCACCATGACACACAGTCATCAGACTGGCCAAAGTAAACAAAATAAATGGCTCAAGTGGTTAAAAAAAAAAAAAGCAATAAAGTTCTACTCAACAGGATAAACAGAAATCCACCCAACTTATCAAGTCTTTCAGTAAATGTGAATGGCTTGAACTGTCCACTCTAGAGACATAGCTGGCTGAACAGATAAAAAAATACAAGCCAAGTATCTGCTATCTCCAGAAAACACATCTAACCCACAAGGATTCATTCAGACTCAAGGTGAAGGGATGGAAAACAATATTCCATACAAATAGAAACTGAAAGAAAGCTGGTTTATCCATTCTCATATCAGATAACATAGACTTCAAACCAGCAAAAGTAAAGAAAGACAATGATGGCCATTATATAATGGTGAAGGGAACAATTAAACAAGAAGACATAACAATCCTAAATATTTATGTACCTACCACAGGTGCACCCAGATTCATAAAGCAAACCCTACTTAATCCAAACAAAATGTTAAACAGCAGCATCATAATAACCAGGGACTTCAACACCCCACTCACAGAATGCGACATATCCTCCAAGCAGAGAATAAGTAAAGAAATGATGGACTTAAACAGAACTCTAGAACAAATGGGCCTAACAGACATTACAGAACATTCTACCCCAAACCAATGAATATACATTCTTCTCATCAGCTCATGGAACATACTCTAAGATTGATTATATCCTAGGCAATAAACATGTCTCAACAAATTTAAAAAAGTAGAAATTATACCATGGATCTTCTCAGACCATAGTAGAATAAAATTAGAAATCAATTCCAACAGAAACACTCAACTCTACACGAAGTCATGGAAATTAAACAACCTACTACTGAATGATTATTGGGTTAAGGAGGACATTAACATGGAAATCAAAAGATTCTTCAAACTAAATGACAAAGGGGATACAAATTATCAAAATCTGTAGGATTCAGCAAAAGCAGTTTTAAGAGGAAAACTCATAGCTATAAATACCTACATCCAAAAGACAGATCACAGATCAACAAGCTAATGAATCATCTCAAGGAACTAGAAAAGAATGGGCAAACCAATCCCAAACCCAGCTGAAGAAAAGAAATAACTGAGGTCAGAGCAGAACTAAATGAAATCAATAACAAAACAATTATACAGAAGATTAATGAAACAAAAAGTTGGTTCTCTGAAAAGATGAATATAATCAACAGACCTCTTGCTACATCAACCAGAAACAGAAAAGAAGGACCCTAATAAGCTCAATCAGAAATGAAAAAGGAGATATTACAACTGATACCACTGAAATACAAAATGTCATTTCTGAATGCTATAAAAATCTCTATGCACATAAACTTAAAAACGTTGAGAAAATGGACAAATTCTTAAAAACACACAACCTCCCTAGGCTCAATCAGGAAGAAACAGAACTCCTGAACAGAACAATATCAAGTAATGACAGTGAGGCAGCAATAAAAAAATCTCCCAACAAAGAAAAGTCCAGAACCAGATGGTTTCATAGCTGAATTTTACCAGACCTACAAAGAACTGGTATCTATCCTGCAGAAATTATTTCATAACATAGTGAAAGAAGGCATCCTCCTCAACTCCCCAATGAAGCCAATATCATCCTGACACCAAAGGCAGGAAAGGACACAACAAAAAAAGAAAACTACAGACCAATATCTCTTATGAATATAGATGCAAAAATTCTCAATAAAATCCTAGCAAACCAAATTCAGCTACACACCCAAAAAATAATCCACAATAATCAAGTGGGCTTCATCACAGATATGCAAAGATGGTTCAACATATGCCAATCTATAAATGTCATTTACTACACAAATAGAAACAAAAACAAAGACCATATGATCCTATCAATGGATGCAGAAAAATCAATTGACAAAATTCAGCACCCTTTTATGATAAGAACTCTTAACAAAATAGGCACAGATGGAATGTAACTCAATATTATAAAAGTCATATACAACAAACCCATAGCCAACATCATGCTGAATGGGGAAAAATTGAAAGCATTCCTGCTTAGAACTGGCACCGGACAAGGTTGCCCACTGTCACCACTTCTGTTCAACATAGTGCTGTAAGTCCTAGCCAGAGTAATCAGGCAAGAGAAGGAAATCAAGGGTATCCAGATGGGGAAAGAAGTAGTCAAACTATTGCTCTTTGCTGAAGATATGATCTTACATCAAGAAAACCCCAAAGATTACACCAAGAGACTCGTGGAATTAATAAATAAATTCAGTAAAGCCTCAGGTTACAAAATCAATGTACACAAATCAGTAGCATTCCTATACAAAAACAACAGTCAAGCTGAAAATCAAATCAAGGACTCAAATACCTTTCACAATAGCAACAAAGGAAATAAAATACCTAAGAATATATTTAACCAAGGAGGTGAACGACCTCTACAGGGAGAACTATGAAACACTAAGGAAGGAAATAACAGAAGATGTAAAGAAATGAAAAAACATATTATACTCATGGATCAGCAGAATCAACATTGTTAAAATGTCTGTACTCCCCAAAGTGATTTACAGATTCAATGCATTAAAATACCAATGTCAAGTTTTGCAGATCTAGAAAAAATAATTCTACACTTTGTATGCAACCAGAAAATACCCTCTATAGCCAAAGCAACCTTAAGCAAAAAGAACAAAATGGGAGGCATCATTTTACCAGACTTCAAGCTATACTACAAGGATACAGTATCCAAAACAGTATGGTACTGGCACAAGAACAGAGACCTAGAATAAAGGATCAGAACAGAGAACCCAGATATAAAACCATCCTCATATTGCCATCTGATTTTTGACAAAGCAGATAAAAGCATACACTGGGGAAAAGAATCCCTATTCAATAAATGTGCTGGGAAAATTGGATATCCACATGTAGAAGACTGAAATAGGATCTGCACCTCTCACCACTCACAAAAATTAATTCAAGATGGATAACAGACTTAAACCTAAGGCATGAAACTATAAGAATTCTAGAAGAGGTTGGAAAAAGTCATATATATTAGCCCAGGCAAAGAATTTATGAAATTTATGAAAAAGACCTCAAAGGCAATCACAACAACAATAAAAATAAACAAATAGGACCTGATTAAATTAAAAAGCTTCTTCACAGCCAAAGAGACAATCAATAGAGTGAATAGGCAATCTAAACAATGGCAGAAAATATTTGCATGCTATACATCCAATAAAGGCCTAATCATCAGAATCTACAAAGAACTCAAGTGAATCAGCAAGAAATCATCAAACAACCCCATTAAAAAGTGAGCAAAAGACATGAACAGAAGCTTTTCAAAAGAAGATAGATTAATGGCCAATAAGCACATGAAAAAATGCTCAACGTCTCTAATCATCAGGGAAATGCAAATCAAAACCACAATGAGATATTACCTAACTCCAGTGAGAATTAGTTTGGATTTTCTGGAATTATATTTTATCAAAAAGTCCGAAAACAATAGATGTTGGCGTGGATGTGGAAAAAAAGGAACACTTATACACTATTGGTGGGTCTGTAAACTAGCACAACCTCTATGGAAAGTAGTGTGGAGATACCTCAAAGAACTAAAAGTAGACCTACCATTTGATCCAGCAATCCCACTACTGCATATTTACCCAAAGGAAAAGAAGACGTTATAAAAAAGACACTTGAACTCGAAGTTTATAGGAGCACAATTCACAATTGCAAAGATGTGGAAACAATCCAAGTGCCCAACAGGACATGAGTAGATTAATAAAATGTGATATCTATCTATCTATCTATCTACTACTATCTATCATGGAGTTTTACTCAGCCATAAAAAAAAATGGTGAATTAATACCTTCTGTAACAACCTGGATGGAACTGAAGACCATCCTTTTAAGTGAAGTATGGCAAAAATGGAAAAAGAAAAACCACATTTACTGACTACTAAATTGGAACTAATAGATCAACTCTATGTGCACATATGGTAGTAAAATTCAACGGAAATTAAGTAGGTGGGAAGGGAGTGTTGGGGATGGGTAAATTCACACCTAATGGATACAATGCATGCTATCTGGGTGATGGACACAATTATAACTTTGACTCAAACTGTATAAAAGCAATTCATGTAACCAAAACATTTGTACCCCTGTAATATTCTGAAATAAAAAGAAATGTTTCAACAGTAATTGTTTGTTTCATCATGGCATGAGAGGTTATTAATATAAATCAGAACATGATGAAACAATTACTGGGTCAGTCTCAGTAATTTCTGGGCATTAATGCAACTAATCAATCAGTTGCTTCAGGTAAAACAAAAGCACTCGGGTTCAAGCCTATGAGTTTGTTAGATCTTTGATACCAAATTAGCTAGCTATTAATTGAAACACAAACTAGATAACAATCTCGTTTAGGCGTAGACTTCATGTGTTTATCTGAATGTGTGTTTAAAAATCTTGCATGTAGTCTTCCACATGCACTTAATAGTTTGGTAAATAATTCCTAAATATAATACATTCATTTTAGCCTCTAAATAGTATTTAAACTTGTATAGGAGAAACTCAAAATATAATAAAAGATTGTTGACAATATTTTCACCCTCAAAAGCTTCATTGATTCCATTTATAATTCATCCATTCTACCCTTACCACCTAATTTCCAGGCAGTTGCTAATCTGTTAATATAAATTAGTTTGGATTTTCTGGAATTATATATGATTAAATCATACATTACTCTTTTTAACCTTCCTTCTTTTGCTATATATAATTATTTAGAGATTTATGCAGTGATGTGATGGAACCAGATCACAAAGAATAGTGAGAGCTGATTCTTAAAATTTTATGAATTATGCAAGCCAGTTGTTAAACAGCCATTACTGAAAAATAGCTACATGAATTTGCAATAAATACATTTTATTTAAAAACATAGTTAACAAATATTCTAAACTCATCACTTCACAATTGTGTTACAACTTTTATTATTATGTTGTTAAGGACTGAATATGTCCCCCCAAAATTCTTATGTGGAGAGCTAATCACAAATATAATGGTATTTGGAGGTTGGGCCTTTGGGAGGTAATTAGGTGATGAGGGTGGTGCTCTCATGAGGGGGATTAAATCCCTTATAAGAACAGGTAAGAAAACGAGCTTGCTCTTTTTCCACCATATGAGGATATAAGGATAAGTTGGTTTTCTGCAACTTGGAAGAGGGCCCTCACCAGAACCATGCTGGCACCCTGATCTTAGACTTCTCAGCCTCTAGAACTGTGAGAAATAAATGTTGTTTATGCCACTCAGTCCATGGTAATTTGTTATAGAATCCTGAATTAAGATACTGGGTTTAAGATCATTTATGTCTACCGTATCTGTATGGTACTATACAATACCAGGTATCTCTTCCCAACTCCACATTCACTGACCTTATATTGGTAACTTGAATCAGCAATGGCAGGAGTGTTTAAACTATGGAAATGAGCAAATGCTACAGATTGGGGCTTTTTTTTTGGGCGGGGAGAGCCAGTTAGCCAGTTGTTCAGTTGTTAAACATTTGCCCCACAACACTGGATTCAACCATGTTGTTGCATAAATCAAATAGTCATTCTTTTTATTGCTGAGTAGCATTCCATTGTATGGATACAACACAATTTTTTTTTATCACTTTCCCTGTTGAATATTTTTGACTATTGAAAATAAAGTTGCTATGAACATTCATAAGCAAATATGTGTACAGCATATGCTTTCATTTCTATTGGGTAAATACTCATGAGTGATACAGTGGGATAACATTCTAAGTATATGTTTAACATAAGAAAAAGCCAAACTATTAGCAGGGTGAGAGTTCAAGTTGGTCCTCATCCATACCAACTCTTGGCACAATTAGTCTTTTTAATTTAAGCCATTCAAGTGGGTGTGCAGTGCTGTCTTGTGATTTTTAAAAATTTATATTTACTGAGATATAATTCATATCCTATAAAATGTACCTCTTTAAAGTACATAACTTAGTGGTTTTTAGTATATTCACAAGGTTATACAACCTTCAACATTATCTAATTCCAGAATATTTTCATCATTCCCCCAAAATGCTCTGCACTCATACAGTTACTCTTCATTTCCCCAAGAACAGAGGATGTCTTTCCATTTAATTAAGTCTTCTTTAATTTCTTTCAATAATATTTTGTAGTTTTCAGTGTACAAGTCTTGCCCTTCTTTTGTTAAATTTATGCCCAACTATTTAATTCTTTTCAATTCTACTATAAGCACAATTGTTTTCTTAATTTCATTTTGGATACTATGAATCCTATATGCTAGCATTCATTGTTATATAGAAATATGACTGATTTTTACATATTGATATTCTCATTGCAATTTTAATATTTACTTTCCTGATAATGATACCAAGCATTTTTTCATGTGCCTATTTTCATCCATACATGTTCCTTTTTTTGTTTTTTTTTTTATTTCAGAATATTATGGGGGTACAACACGTTGGCTATATATATTGCCCATGCACTGCCCGTGTCAGAGCTACAATCGTGGTCATCCCCCAAAACTGTGCTCCCCGCATCCATTCAGTGAGAGTTTTTCCTATCCCCTCCACCTGCCCGCTCCCTGATGAATATTATTGCCCTGTGTGATGTAAGTGTTGATCAGTTAGCACCAATTCGATGGTGAGTACCAGTGGTGCTTGTTTTTTCATTCCTGTGACACTTCGCTTCGAAGAATGGGCTCTAGCTCTAACCAGGATAATACCAGATGTGTTAATTCACTATTGTCTTTTATTGCTGAGTAATACTCCATGGTATACATATACCACATTTTATTAATCCACTCATATATTGATGGGCACCTGGGTTGTTTCCACATCTTTGCAATTGTGAATCGTGCTCCTATAAACATTCGGGAGCAGATGTATTTATTATAAAATGTCTTTTTTTCCTTTGGGTAAATACCCAGTAGTGAGATTGCTGGGTCAAATGGTAATTCTACTTTTAATTCTTTGAGGTATCTCCATATTACTTTCCATACAGGTTGTACTAATTGGCAGTCCCACCAGCAGTGTACGAGTGTTCCTATCCGTCCACATCCCCGCCAACATTTGTTGCTTGGGGATTTTTTGATATGAGCCAATCTCACTGGAGTTAAGTGATATCTCATTGTGGTTTTGATTTGCATTTCCCTGATGATTAGAGAAGTTGAGCAATTTTTTATATGTTTGCTAGCCATTTTTCTGTCTTCTTTGGAAAAGTTTCTGTTCATGTCCTTTGCCCATTTTTTAATAGGGTTGTTTGATTTTTTCTTGTTGATTTTCCTAAGTACTGTATAGATTCTGGTTATCAGCCCTTTATCATAGGTATAGCATGCAAATATTTTCTCCCATTCTGTAGGTTGTCTGTTCACTCTAATGAAAGTTTCCTTGGCTGTGCAGAAGCTTTTTAATTTGATCAGGTCCCATGTATTTATTTTTGTTGCTGCTGTGATTGCTTTGGGGGTCTTCTTCATAAATTCTTTGCCTAGGCCAATGTCGATAAGAGTTTTTCCAACGTTTTCTTTGAGAATTCTTATGGTTTCATGTCTTAGGTTTAGATGTGTTCTCCATTGTGAGTTGATTTTTGTGAGAGGTGGGAGGTGTGGGTCCAGATTCAGTCTTCTACATATGGCCATCCAATTTTCCCAGCACCATTTGTTGAATAGGGAATCTTTTCCCCAGTGTACATATTTCTGGAATTTGTCAAAGATCAGGTGACTGTATGAGGTTGGTTTTATATTTGGGTTCTCAGTCCTGCTCCATTGGTCTATGTCTCTGTTCTTGTGCCAATACCATGCAGTTTTGGTTACGATAGCCTTGTAGTATAGTTTGAAGTCTGGTAGACAGATGCCTCCCAATTTGTTCTTTTTCCTTAAGATTGCTTTGGCTAGATGGGGTCTTCTCTGGTTCCACATGAAGCATAGAATTATTTTTTCTAGATCAGCAAAAAATGATGTTGGTATTTTGATAGGGACTGCATTGATTCTGTATATCAATTTAGGTAGCAAAGCCATTTTTACTATGTTGACTCTGCCTATCCAAGAGCATGGTAGGGTTGTCCATCTATTTACATCCTCTGCTATTTCTTTTCTCAGTGTTTCGCAATTCTCTCTATATAGGTCTTTGACCTCCTTAGTTAGATATGTTCCTAAATATTTAATTTTCTTTGGTGCTATTGTGAAAGGTATTGCATCTTTAATTTTTTTCTCGGCTTGATTGTTATTAGCATATATGAAGGCTATGGATTTGTTTGTATTAATTTTGTATCCTGAGACTTTGCTGAATTCATTTATCAATTCCAGTAATCTCTTGGTTGAATCTTTGGGGTTTTCTATGTATAATATCATATCATCTGCAAATAGTGAAAGTTTGACCTCTTCTGCCCCCATCTGGATGCCCCTGATTCCTCTGTCTTGTCTGATTGCTTTGGCCAGGACTTCCAGCACTATGTTGAAAAGAAGTGGAGATAGTGGGCACCCTTGTCTGGTGCCAGTTTTAAAGGGGAATGCCTTCAATTTTTCCCCATTCAGTATGATATTGGCTGTGGGTTTATCGTATATGGCTTTAATAGTTTCGAGGTATGAGTCATCTATGCCTATATTGTTAAGAGTTCTTATCATAAAAGGATGCTGGATTTTGTCAAAAGCCTTTTCTGCATCTATTGAAAAGATCATATAATCTTTGTTCTTGCTTTTATTTATATGGTGAATTACATTTATAGATTTGCGTATGTTGAACCATCCCTGCATCTCGGACATGAAGCCCACCTGATTGTGATGAATTATTTTTTTGATGTACATTTGAATTCGGTTTGCAAGGATTTTATTGAGAATTTTTGCATCTATATTCATAAGGGATATTGGCCTGTAGTTTTCTTTTCTTGTTGTGTCCTTTCCTGGCTTTGGTATCAAGGTGATATTGGCTTTGTAGAATGAGTTTGGGAGGATTCCATCCTTCTGGATGTTTTTGAATAATTTCTGCAGTATAGGCACCAGTCCTTCTTTGTAGGCTTGGTAGAATTCAGGTGTGAACCCATCTGGTCCAGGACTTTTTCTTGTGGGAAGATTTTTTATTATTGCTTCGATTTCGGTGGTTGATATTGGTCTGTTTAGAAAATCTGTTTCTTCCTGGTTGAGCCTTGGGAGGTAGTATGTTTCTAAGAATTTGTCTATTTCCTCCACGTTTTCGTGTTTGTGAGCATAGAGATTTTTGTAGTATTCGAAGATGATGTTTTGTATTTCCATGGTATCAGTTGTGATCTCTCCTTTTTCATTTCTAATTGAGCTTATTAGAGTCCTTTCCTTTCTGCTTCTGGTCAACCTGGCAAGTGGCCTGTCTATTTTGTTTATATTTTCAAAGAACCAGCTTTTCGTTTTATTAATCTTCTGTATTGTTCTTTTGTTCTTGATTTCATTTAATTCTGCTCTGATCTTGGTTATTTCTTTTCTTCTGCTGGCTTTAGGATTGCTTTGCTCTTCCTTTTCCATTTCCTTAAGATGATTCATTAGTTTACTGATTTGTTACCTTTCTGATTTTGGATGTGGGCATTTAAGGCGATAAGTTTTCCTCTCAGGACTGCTTTTGCTGTATCCCACAGATTTTGATAACTTGTATCCCCATTATCATTTACTTTGAAGAATCTTTTGATTTCCATTTGAATCTCCTGCTTCACCCAATAGTCGTTCAGCAACAGATTGTTTAGTTTCCAAGTTTTTGGATGAAGATGTGAGTTTCTGTTGGAATTGATTTCTAATTTTATTCTGCTGTGGTCTGAAAAGATACATGGTATGATTTCTATTTTTTTGAATTTGTTGAGATCTGTTTTGTGGCCTAGGATGTGGTCAATTTTAGAGAAAGTTCCACGAGCTGATGAGAAGAATGTATATTCAGTGTTATTTGGGTGGAGTGTTCTGTATATATCTGTTAGGCCCAAATGTTCTAAAGTCCTGTTTAGGTTCTTTGTTTCTTTGTTTAATTTTATTTGGAGGATCTGTCCAGTTCCGTCAGTGGGGTGTTGAAGTCCCCTGCTATTATGGCACTGCTGTTTATTATGTCGTCTAGATCTAACAGTATGTGCTTTATGAACCTGGGCGCTCCTTTGTTGGGTGCATAAATATTTAGGATTGTTAAATCCTCTTGTAAGATTTTTCCCTTCACCACTATATAGTGTCCATTTTTGTCCTTCTTTACTTTTATTGCTTTAAAATTTATATCATCTGAAATAAGGATGGCTACTCTGGATTTCTTTTGGTTTCCATTAGCCTGGAAAATTGTATATCATCCTTTCAGCTTGAGTCTGAATGTGTCTTTGTGTGTAAGGTGTGTTTCCTGAAGACAACAGATACTTGGCTTGTATTTTTTAATCCATTCAGCCAACCTATGTCTCTTCAATGGGCAATTCAAGCCATTTACATTTATTGAGAGAACTGATATTTGGGGTAAATTTCTGATTATTCTATTGGGTGGTGTCTTTTGTTTTACCTCTTGCATCATTGTGGAATCTGGTTTCTGGGGTTTTAGCTTTTGCATGGTTTTACATAGATGGGTGTCTGTTGTGCTGATTAGTGTACAATGCAGGTCTAAGCACTTCTTGCAAGGCTGGTCTGGATTTCGCAAATTCTATCAGTGACTGCTTATCTGGAAACGTCTTTATTTCTCCCTCATATAAGAAGCTTAGTTTGGCATGATACAGAAATCTGGGTTGGCCTTTGTTTTGTTTTAGGAGACTGATGATGGCTCCCCATTCCCTTCTGGCTTGTAAGGTTTCAGCTGAGAAATCTGCAGTTAATCTGATCGGTTTCCCTTTATAGGTTACCTGCTCTTTTTGTCTTACAGCTCTGTGGAGTGCCTCTTTTGTGTTTATGTTGGTCAATCTAATAATTATGTGGTGTGGTGAATGCCTTTTCATGTTGAGTGTCCCAGGAGTCCTGTGGGCTTCTTGTACTTGGATATTGAGATTTCTGGCTAAGCCATGGAAATTTTCCTCTATTATTCATTCAAATAGATTTTCCAGTCCACGCGAATTTTCTTCCTCTCCCTCAGGGATGCCTATGATCCTTATGTTTGGCCTCTTTACATAATCCCACATTTCTTGTATGCTTTTTTCATGCCTCTTGTTTTTGTGTTCTTTCTCTTCGACTGATTTATTTAGCGCATAGGAGTTATCTTGTAGCTCTGAAATTTTTCCTCTGCTGGTCCAGCCTATTCTTAAGGCTTTCCACTGTGTTTTGTAGATCCTTGAATGTTTCTTTCATTTCTAGGATTTCTATTTGATTTTTCCATAATATTTCTATTTCTTTGGAGAATTTTTCATTCATTTCTTGCATTTTTCTTGTGGTTTCTTTGTGCTGGGATTCAATTTTCTCTTGAATTTCATTGAGCTTTCTTATAATCCATAAATGAAATTCCTCTTCTGTCATTCTACCCATTTCATTTGAGTTGGTATCCATTGCTGAGGAACTAATGGTTTCTTTTGGGGGTGACTTTTCACTCTGATTTTTCATGTTCCCTGAGTTCTTTTGCTGGTTTTTTCTCATCTGGCCTCTTGGTTGAGAGCTGGGGGTGTTAGGGCTAGTTTATGGCCCTGTCTCCATGCCCATGTTTTTCGTTCCTTGGCAGAGCCAGGGAGAGAAGTAGTGGCCTGTATTGTCTTAGGTGTATTTTAGCAAGTTTGTTGGATCTTGAGTTAACTCTGACCTGTGGTCTTCTCCTCTTCCCAGTGGAGTGTGGTGAGAATGACCTCCCAGCTTGGGCTCTGAGCTAATGGATTGTACTTGAGAATATGAGTCCTCCGCTCCCTATTAGCTAGGTATTCTGTTATGTCCGTAGCAGACTCTGATTCCCCAGGTGGGGTATGCGAAAGCCCTGTGCTTTGGGAGGGGTCTTGTAGCTCCTAGGGGTTACTTTGACCCTGCTCTTCCTGAGGTTCTGGTAGAAACACAATTTCCTTTGGCTGCAGTGTGAGAGCTGAGTTGGGAAAATTCTACACAGCTCAGAGGTTGCTCATCTAGCCACGTGTGGCTGCCCTTCTGATGTGTGTCTCCGCGTGAAACTGGTTGATAGGGGGATCTCCAATTGTGCACCCCTTTTCCACCACTAGACCTCAAGGCGAGGCAGGTGGCCGTCTCTATCCCCAGCAGTCTCCACCGGGGGGATGTTCCCACGGGGAGGGGGGAGTAGTGGCAGCTGGAAGCACTCTTGGATGGCGTGAAATTCCCTAATGAAGCAGGCAGGGTTATGGGGAGCTGCTCTGGTTCAGCCTGTGGCTCTTGAAGTATTTGGTCGTCATGAGAACCGGCAGTTATACCAAATGAGTCACTATAGCCAGCAACCTTCAAAATGACCAATCTCTGGGGTACAGGAGGTCTGGGACCTGAAGGGCGGGCACTAGGACCAGCATGTAGTGGACTTGTCGGAGGCCAGAGCTGGTGTAGCAGGACCAGATGGACGAGCTGCAAACTGTTTCCAATACACAAAGGTCCTGCCGCTACAGTTCTGGGATCTCGTCCCCCCTGGAACCCACAGATGCAGCTATCCCTGGTCACCAAAGGCAAAGCTTGTCTCTCCCCAATGGAAGAGCCCTGGGCTGGGGTGGGGCAGAGCTAGAGACCCGGCTCACAGCTCCGGGCAGGCGGCTTTAAAGATGGCTGCCACCGCCAGCCTGGCGCACAGCCGGGTTCCGATAGTGCCGGGAGCGCAGCTTTTCTCCCCTGGCAGTTGCTAGCAACCTCTAAGGGCGTGTCCTGCTCTCCGTTAAACTCCTGGGCCCAGTCCCGCTGACTTCTAGTGCTGGCCTGCGGGTTCCCACGAACTGTCCCGGGAAGCTGTATCTCCGCCCGGTCCCTGCCCGGTTCCTCCCCACCCCTGGGCAGTCTCTGTATATTGCAGCTGAGAGTTGTGTTTGGCTCTCGCAATTGCTTCCTCTCCACAGGGTCTGCTGCCTCACGCAACCGCTTTGCCCCAACTTTGGGCTTGTCTCTGACTGAGCGGATGGGGAGCTGCGTAACCGCTTGGGAGTCAGGTTATGCTACGCTGACCTGGTGAGCGCTCTGGGCTGTATTGTGCTCCTTGCGCTCTCCAGTCTTTGTGAAAATTTTGCAACTGTTTTCTTGGGCTGGCCTTGGGCGTTGTTTCTCTATAATTCACAATGCTGTTTGCGGAGTGAGCGGTCCGTGCTCGCAGGTAGCCGCTGGCGTTTTTCACCTCCTTCCCTGGGAGCAGTATAGTGGGAGGACTCTATCAGACCACCATTTTTTCCCTTTCCCATACATGTTCTTAATGAAGTTTCTATTCAAACCTTTTTTGTGTTTTTTAAATTGGGATGTTTGTCTTTTCATTACTGAATTTTTTTTTAAATGTATTCTAGATACAGCTTCCTTTGTCAGGTACATGTTCTGAAGATCTTTTCTCCTATTCTATGGCTTACTTTTCATTTTCCTAATAGTGTCTTTTAAAGAGCAGTTTAAATTTTTGGTGAAGTCCAATGTATTAATTTTTTCTTTTTATAGTTCATTTTTTGTATCCTTTTTAAGAAATCACTGCCAAAAACAAAGCCACTGAAATATTCTCTTATACATTTCTTGTTGTTTTAGTAATATTTATGTTTACGGTCAATTTGGGGATAGTTATTGTATATGTTTGGAGATACAGGTGTAGTTAAAGTTGTTTTGGGTTTTTTTGTTCGTTTTGTTTTTAGTTTTTGGCTTTTGGCTATTCAATTGTTCTAATACTATTTGTTAAAGAGATTTTCCTTTCTCCATTTAATCGCCTTAGCCTATTTGGTAAAAACCAATTGATCCTATATTTATGGGTATATTCCTGGACTCTTTATTCTGTTCCACTGATCTATATATCTTTATGTTAATACCACAAATACCACAGTGCTTTGATTACAATCTGTTCATAATGCTTTGAAATCACAAAGAGTATGAGCTTCCATTTTATTCTTCTTTTTCAAAATTGTTTAGGCTATACTAGGCCCTTTGCAGTTTTGAAAAAAAAAACATTAGAATCAAATTATCAATCACTACAAAAAAATCCTGCAGAGGTTTTGATTGGGGTTGTGTCGAATCTATAGGGCAATTTAGAAAGAATTAACATCTTAACAACATTGGGTCTCCTTCCATGAACACAGTACATCTTTCAGTGTACCTTTCCATTAATTTAGGTCTTTAATTTAATTTATCAATGTTTTGTAGTTTTCAGTGTGCACAAAAGTTTTACAAATCTTTTGTCAATTTTATTCCTAGGTATGGCACCTTTCTGATATTACTGCAAATGATATTTTTAAATTTTAATTTTCAATAGTTTTCTGAATAAAGAACTACAATTAATTTTTTATTTATTTACCTTGTATCCCTCATCTTGCTAAACTTAAACTGCTGCTAGCTCTAAAGTTTTTCTTTTTTGCTAATAGCACTTAATATAAGATCTACCCTCTTGGCAAATTTTTAAGTATACAATACAGTATTGTTAACTATAGGCTCTATGTTGAACAGTACATCTCCTGAACTTATTCATCTTATATAACAAATTTTGTATCCTTTTTTAGGTTTTGATATGAGGCAATTCTTGTCTCATAGATAAAGCAGGAAAATATTCCTGTCTCTTCTATTTTCTGGAAGAGTTTGCATAGAGTTGGTATTTTGTCTTCCTTAAACATTTGTTAAATTTCACCAATGAATTTTAGGTACTCTCATTGTGGAAAGCTTTTAACAACAAATTTAACTTCTTTAATAAATATAGGCTGTTAAGATTATCTATTTCTCCTTGAATAAGCTTTGTTAGTAAGTTTCTTTCAAGGAATTTGTATATTTCATCTAGGTTATTGAATTTATGGGCATAAAGTTGTTAACAATATTGCCTTGTCCTTTTAACATCTGTAGGAACTGTAGTTGTGTCCCTTCTCTTATTCTTGATAATGGTAATTTCTGACTTCTCTCTTTATTTCCTGATCTCTCTTTTGGATTAACTGAGTAAAGATTAAGTTTCCATCTTATATCCTATACTGGCTCATTATTTATACCTCTTTGGAATTTTTTAAATCTATTTTTATCATTGCATTAGAGTTTATAGTACACATCTTTACCTTCCACAGTCTATCTACCTTAAAGAAATAATGATAAAACTTTAGCATAGCATAAAAACCTTGCAATAGCATACTTCCATTTTCACTTGCTAAGTGAATGAAAAAGGACAAGTAGAAGAATAAGTTCTGGAAGTTAAAATCTCTGCTAAAAGAGAGAAAGTATATTCTATTATCTTAGCATGATGATAGTATTAAGTTAGGGATATTGAAGGAGAATTCCAAGAGACTAGAGATTCTGAGTATATGCAGGCCCCCTTGTTCTTACATGAATCAATAAAAACTGATTTACATTCATAAATATATATAATAAAATGTTAATTACAAGTGAAGCTATAGATGAGGGAGTGGGGAGTGTTCCATCCCAGTATTTGATAGGCCTTTTGAGATGAGTATGTGGAGTTCAGTCCATGTAAAGCTAATAACTACCACCTATAACAAAGACTATAATTTAGCTGCTTGATCACATTAACAAAATATTCAATAAGCCATGAAGTAGGAAAGAACTCTGATCCAGGAATAACAACAACATCAGAATTACAGAATAAGCTTTGACACTTTACCAGGATAGTAATTCCTTTCAGCTTTAGTTATCTAATTTAAGTAAAAGGGGGATGGTGAGAGTAGCAAATTGGATAAGGGCTATAAAAATTCTCTACAACTGGAGGTGTTAAATAACATAAACCTTTTCTTTATGTTATAAAACATGAGTTATTACTTTATTTAAATGGAAAAGTGCAAATTATTCAACATTAATAATTGTAATTTATTAAAATAGTTTGGAGTTTATTAAAATAGTTTTCTAAGCACTTATTTTGATGCAAGTAGATAAACAATAAAAAGGGGCCTTCAAGAAAAGACGGGGTCCCCAATGATTTCATAAGAATGAACATCTTTACTTTTCCCCTAAAGCCTTAAAAAGATCAATGATGGAAGTAGTCACCACCAACAAAAATGCTGACCAAGTGGAGCAGAGATAAACAGAAATGTGATATGGCAGACTGCCCTTTTGATGGGAACTTGGACTATAGAATAGTATTTCAAACCTTAGCATGCATCAGAACTATTTCAAGAGCTTGGTAAAACACAGATTGCAGGGGAAATACACTTAGAGTTTCTGATTCAATAGTCTGGGAGGTGGGAGGAGTGTACAAGAAATCATACTTCTACCAAGTTCTCAGGTAGTACAAATGCTACGGGTCTGGAGATCATATTTTGAGAACCACTGCTATAAAGAAAGCCATGCTAGAGAAAGTAGTGAAAGGAAAAACTAGTCTAGCAAAGTAGATCTTAACTTTTAGACATTCTGAATGTATATAATAAAGTTCTATATGTATATGTACGGACATAATTTAAGAGATTAGATCTCTTTCCATCAATTTTTAACGATGATAGTGATCCAAAAATGGTTAAAAACCAATATTTTTGAAATTTATTTTTAAAAGACTGAGGACCCACTAGCATTTTTGCTATACTGTTGAGGGTCTCTCTGTTTTAAAAAATTAAAAAGCCATTTAGTGTTAAAAATTAGTATGTTAGGACAAATTAAAATGTATAGGCAATACATACACTGGCTTTAACAGGGGTCGATTAAAATAATTTTTTTTTGATGGGGTCTCACTCTGTTGCCCAGGCTGGAGTACAATGGTACAATCATAGCTCACTGCAGCCTCCAACTACTGGGCTCAAGTCTCCCAAGTAGCTGAAACTACAGGTGCACGTCACCATGCCCAGCTACTTTTTTCTTATTTATTTATTTTTTTTGTAGAGACAAGGTCTTTCTCTGTTGCTCAGCCTGGTCTTGAACTCCTGGCCTCAAGCGATCCTCCCACCTCAGCCTCCCAAAGTGCTGGGATTACAGGCGTGAGCCACTGGGCCCAGCCCTAAAATAATTTTTAATAAATCAATACAACTTATTAATTCCTGTGAAAATGGTAAACTGTCTCAATGATTATTCAGCAAGTAGGATGAAGCAATTTGGCATTGTACTTTTCAATTTTTGTTGTACCTTTTAAATTATGTTTTAAAGCTTATGTCCTAACATTCTATAATATTGTTATTCTCTAACAAACAAATTACAAGTATTGTGTCTTTTTACAAAAAAAGTTTCAGCAGATCCCCAGAAACTACCAAGGAAATAAAAGTGTCATAATTCTCTGTAGGAAAATTCCTACTCTAATCATGTCTGACACAGTAAAGAAAATGTCAAGTAGTGAACTATTTCCTAAATTACATAAATCATATCACACAATACATAACTTGTCATACTCAAATGTAATAAAAATTAAATTTTAATTCTGAAATAAATGGGATAGTACTGAATGCTCAGTTTTTGTTAAAACTCATTAGAAAGTAAATGTCAGAAAGTATTTTACTGATTTTGTCTTAATGAAAGTAAGCCTAGTCTCATTTGAGTTTCATCAAACATCCTAAATTATTTCTAAAGATACTACCTGTGACACAATTTAAACATGCTTTGCAAAACATATTTTTCATCATTTGATAGAATTTTAACAAATTCATTTTCATGGAAATAATAAAAATATTTTAAATGTAGTGATATTTTCCAGGCCATATTTCTTAATTCAAAGTGTAATATAGAACACTTAATTTAATAAATTACATATTGAAATTGTCTACATCCTACATAAATATATTTTAATTAAGAAATAAGCCATCTGATTCTGCTGCTATGCCATATAAGGAAATAGCAGGTCTTGGTTCAGGGAAAAGGAAAAAAATATTATAAGAAATTAAAAATGTATGACCCCTTTCTGAAATATTTTGGTCTTAATCAAGGAAATTGTTTCATATAATGAAGCCCCGTTAGTTCTCTGTTATCTTATCATGTGACCTAACGTAAGTCATATTATATTACAATCATAGAAAATGATTTCAAGTTAAGTTATTCATTTTTTTTCAAGTGTTTATGCCAAAGGTCACCCAGATGGTTAACAGAAGCAAAACAAAAAACCATGTTTGCCAATTACCTTTTGTATTTTTTGTTAATATTACATAGAACCTTCTTGAAATACCTTATTCCCGGCCCTAACTACCTCTTCCTGAGATGAATATACAGGAACCTACATGGTATCCCTACTTCTATAAGTTCATTTTGCACAGTTACCAGAAAAATGCTCCAAAAGCTACTGTTTTCATGATGAAATTCTCCCAAAGTAACAATAACAAAACAACTAACATTTATAGGGTGATTATTATGTGCCAAGCACTTTACCCACGATTTAATTCTTACAATAATCCCATGAGGTAGGTACTATTATTATCCTCATTTTACAAACGAGCAAAGCAAAGTTTAGAGATGTTTAAGTAACCTGCCCAAGGTTACACAGTTACTATGTGATAGAATAGGATTCAAGCAGACAGACATATTCCAGAGGCCACACTCTTAGCCATTTTGCTATGTTATTTCTACAAAATAAAATCCTTCTGGCCTATGGCATTTAATCCAAACTCCTCCTTTCTTTGGCTTTAAAGACCTCAAAATCTGATCCAACCTTCATTTTACTATATTTCATTATGTACCAATCCCACCAGACTTACAGTTCTGTTCTATACAAGTCATATTCTTCTATCATCGTTATTCTCCTTTTCTTCTTAATTCAACAGCAATTAGTTTGTATCATACATTGTCCCCTATACAGTATATAGTTGGATTTTAAAGAAATATACTCTCAAGAGTATTTATCCTGTGATATATAAATTTAAACCATTTACATTTATTATAGCAACCAGAACTTCCCAAATTCATATCCTGACTCTGCAGCTCTTCTCTGGATGACTCTGATTAAGTTATTTAATGCTCCTTTGCTTCAGGTTCATCACAGTAAAGTGGAGATAATATTAGTACCACTCATAGTATTACTGTGGTGATTAAATGAGTTAATTAATGTAAAGTTCTTAGTGAGTTCCCAGAATCCTTTCCCACAGATTCCTTAACTGTGCCAAGGATTTCATGACTGACAGTATATCTACTCCAAATTAAAAACAAATTAGTTACAATCTATACTGCAATACAAAACTATAGTATTTTGATACTCACAGTTGATTAACATAGATAGTAATCTATATGTAAAGAATAACTATACATTTGGTAAACAATACAAAACTGAGATTCTTTTTCAGGGTAAATGAAAAAGGAAGACAAGGATGCGGGAGTAGATCTTTTGCATATGTGGAAAATCACTGGCTATCTTCTTAATGCTAGTAAGATGAAAGAAGTTCTAGAAGGCTATCTTTTCATAATCAAACAGAGAGGACTTTTAGGTTGACTATCAGAGGTTTCCTTACATTAAGTATAAATAGCAGGGGAAAAAAACCTCTTAATTCCTGTAGCACCCTAGTGAAATCTTTTCCAGATACCAAGTTCTGCAAAGTTTATATTCTCTGAATAGCTAAAGTAGATCTATATAGGACATCCCATATTTTTTGTTTCTACCCAATAGATCTGAAATACATGGATTTTACTATATGCAGGACATCCCACATTTTTTGTTTCTACTCAATAGATCTGAAATACATGGATTTTACTATCATTTAAAATGGTCCAATTATTCAGCAAGAGAAGTATTGATTCTTCCTTCTCCTGCTAAAAGTACCCTGATTTTCCACTGGGTAATCATCCTTCCCTTACTCTCAGTATTTGTGTTACAGATGATGATGAATCCCTCCCCAGCTCCTGGGATAGGCATTTGGCTGAAGCCCTAGTCAGTGGGAGCTTTCCACACCCTGCCCACAGAACTAGTATGGGTAGGCATAACACACAAGCCAAGTGGTTTGCATCAAAGCACATCCCAATATTTTTGTTTGAGTTACTAGGAAACAGGTGTTTTTTTCTGTTGGACTTGGAGCTCAGAGGATATAAAACTCAGACTGCTGGGTACCATCATGTATAGAGGACCTTCCCCAAAGTGAAATCAATATAGAGTTCATTATATATGCAATGACTAGATAGCTAGACAGATAACATACACTGAGATCCTAATGATAATTTTAAGCTCCTGCATCAAGCTGACTTAATGCTAGCTACCACTAGACTCTTCAGTTACATCAACCAGTTAATTCCTACATGCCTTAAGCCAGATTGACTTGAATTTTCTGTTACTGTTAACTATAAGATCACTGACAAATGTATGCATGATGCAAGAGCCACTTATAACAATGAAATAAAAACATAAAGTTAGTATTGGCTTACCTTTTGGTTTAACAAAGCACTTGCCAATTTTTGTACTTCAGGACTCAGCAAGGTAGTTCCTCTGATGACTTTGCTGAGAGCAGCAAGAGACTGATGAACACTTTGTACTAAACGAATGGCATTAAATTGTTCAAGAACGATGAATGATAATATTGGAGATCCTTGTCGATCATTAGGAGGGGATACTTTCTGATGAATCAGGTTTGAATTCTAAAAGAAAAATGTCATATTATAGTTACTGAAATGTAACACAAATCACTGATATATTATCTTAAAACACTTCAGAAGTTTTAAAAACTTTTTGTTTCTGTTTTAAAACTGTTTTGAAATACTCGTTTTATAAATGGCCAAATATATTAAGTCTGCAAATACACAGGAAAAAAATTCTGGAGTTCACCAACATTTGATATGGTATGTGGGATGGGAATTGAGAATAATGAAAGGGAAACCACACTGAGAAGCAATAGTCAGTATAGTAAGACAAGAAAGTGGAAAAAATGGTACCCGGTAAGCCAATGCAAAGAGAGCAGAAGAGCTGTACTACCACTTTACCACTACACAAAGAGCAGAAGCGATTATGGTTTTGAAATACAATGTCTATGGATACTTATCTCAATTTGAAAATTACCTGTATATACAATAGAAAACCAAACTAAAGATCTTTTGCTCAAGGTCAGTGAATATTATATCTTAGTATTTATTTCTGTATCTATACTTTAACAGAGGCTGTGATATAAGGAAATTCTGGGGTTTCCTAATTTTTCTTTTTTTTTGAGACAGGGTCTTGCTCTGTCTCCCAGGGTAGAGTGCACCGGCATCATCATAGCACACTGCAACCTCAAACTCCTGGGCTCAAGTGATCCTCCCACCTCAGCCTCCCAAGTAGCTGGGACTACAGGTGCAATGCGACCATGCCTGGCCAATTTTTTTCTATTTTTTGTAGAGACGGAGGTTCGCTTTTGTTCAGGCTGGTATCAAACCCCTGGCCTCAAGTGATAACCTCCTGCCTTGGCTTCCCAAAGTGCTAGGATTACAGTCTTGAGCCACCACCCAGCCAGGTTTTTTAATATTAAGAAAAGCTCAAGGAATCTCATTTGTTTCAAAACAGTTTATATAATTAAGAGGGAAAAAATTAACTTTTGATAGTATTCTAAAAATGTCAAAGAACTGTCAAGAGATAAATTTGGAAAGTCCTGTTCTCTTACATACTACCCATTATCCTAATTTTCTGTATGTATTTTGCTTACAATCCTAGTTTAAAATCTCTTCTCTTTGTTTTATTGATTGCCACATCCATATAGGCTATGACAGCACTGTCTCTTTTTCATCTATTTAGCATAATAACTTAATAATATGATGACCTACCATGGTTATTGCTATAATATTAAATATATCACCATTAAATATATTTTATTGGTATAAAATGATTCCTGAAAAGAGATCCAGGCTATGAGCTTAAATGTAGACATTGTTATGCCTATTACTACTATATTTATAATATTAATGCTCTGAAATCATTTTTGAGACAGACACATAAATGTACATAAAGGTACACACTTAAATAAATAATTAGTGGCAAACTAAAAACTGAATCCAGAGGGAAAAAATGTCTAATATTATAAAAAATTAATTAGATCTATTTGAAGCAGAGCATACAATAAATAGTACTTAACACATCTCCATCCTAAGTCAATAAAACTCAAATAAAATTTGGGTTATAAACCTTCTGTAATTCTTTACATTAAAACAGGCTTCCTGGAAATGAATAATACGTGGTATTTAAACATTTATCAATCCTATACTCAGCAAGATTAGCAAATAATAGTCTATTTTAAAGTAGATTTTGTGTATTTTAATCCATTCTATTAGGTTTATATGACAAATATGCACTGTTTGCACTATCACTTTATAGAATAAGAACACCCAAACTTACATCATTCAAATAAGGTTCCTTTATGCACAATCCAAAAAAAACAGAAAGCTTAATGTACTAAACTTTTAAAAAGGTTGATTTAAGAGAGTCACTATTAAGAATACTTAAAATCCAACTACCATTCAAGTAGACACTATGGGCTAGAGATATGCAGTAAGTATAAAACACACACTGAATTTTAAATACTATGAAAAAAGTACGTAAAATATCACATTGATAATGTTTATATTGATCACATGCTAAAATGCTAATATTGTGAATCTATCAGGTTAAATAAAATATACATATTATTAAAATTAATTTCACCTGTTTCTTTGTATGTATTTAAGTATGGCTACTAGAAAATTTAAAATTATACACATGGCTCCCATTCTTGCTTCACATTATATTTCTTTTGGACAGTGTTCATCTAGAGGCTATTAAATAAAATGCTGTAACTTCAGCAATAAGAATAGAAGGAAAAAATGACATAGTAGGGTCTCAAAAAGTGTTTCATTAATGAAAGACGGAAAAAAAAACTGTGGAGGAAGAAATGAAGAGTAACAGTAAGACAAACCAGTATATAAGCTATAATAAATTAATGAGTGGGAAAGATACAACATAGCAGAAAACAGCAAGGCATATTGTAATACATACTATAATACAATCCATTTCCCACAGGCTTTCACAAAATTTTAATAAGAACTTAATACAAAATAACTGATTCTAAAAATAAATATAGCTGCTGGGTGTGGTGACTCACACCTGTAATCCTAGCACTTTGGGAGGCCAAGGTGGGAGGATCACTTAAAGCCTGTAGTTCAAGATTAGCCTGAGGAACAAAGCAAGATCCTATCTATCTCTACAAAAGATAAGAAAAATCAGCTAAGCAAGGTGGTGCCTGCCTGGAGTCTCAACTACTTGGGAGGCTGAGGTGGGGGGATCGCTTGAGCCCAGGAGTTTGAGGCTGCAGTGAGCTATGATGACGCCACTGCACTCTACCCCAGGCAACAGAGAATATGCATTAGCAACATGTTAGATTGTGTCTTACATAATCTTAAAACAAAAATAAACTCAAATTAAGAAATATTTGTATATAATTCGAATAAAGCTAAAAATCACCAAGTGAGTATGTTACAACACCGATACTGTATGACTTCTGATGAACTATCAAGGGGTGACAGCCATGTATTTAGTCAATTGATTATTTTTTTTAAAGAGTAAATATAATTGATTCAATCATGTACTTTTGAAAGATTGCTTTTAACAGTTTAAAGTTCATTATATCCTTAAAAAGCTAAGTATATTTAGAGAAAATCATTATCTGATCATTGAGCTACCTGGGGAAAAAGGTTATGGATATTTTAAAACTTAACTATTAAGCAAGGATTATCTTCTGGATAAAAAACCCCTAGTCTAATTTGGTATAATTTCCGTGTGAATGCAAGATGTTTGTGTTTCAACTGAAATATTTTCCTAAATGGGACACTATTTTCAACTTAAGTAAAATGGATGATACATGGAAGTAGCACTCTTTTTGCATGTTGATAATTAGAGCTTTCAGAGAATGGTTCTGAGAAAGATTTTTTGTCACCAAAGGATATTCAAGCAGTGGCTAGACCAAAGGTTAACCAGTCTTTCTGTAAAGGTCCAGATAGTAAACACGTTAGGCTCTGTGGGCCATAAAGTCTGTTACAACCACTCAACTCTGCTGTTGTGGCATGAAAATAGCCACAGATAATATATAAACAAATAGGCATGCATATTGGGTTTCAATAGAACCGTGTTTTAAAAAACTGGCTGCAGGCTGGATTTGGCCCTCTCACGAGCCATAGGTTGCCAACCACTCAACTAAACTGTCATCTACCCAAGGTATTACAAAGATTCATATATAACATCAGAGTCCTTCCCAGATCTGTGACTCAATGAAATGAAAAATATGTAAAATGTAGTTTCTGTTGTGTGTATTTATCCATGGTTTATAAAAGAGTAATCAACAATTGGACAGAAGTTTTTTACCGATCATATGATCATGTCTTTGTTCAAGATATATTTTCTATGATAAGGAAGGCAAGATATTAAAAGAATCAATACAAAGTGATTTTATAAAGCAAGAAAGGAATTTAGAAATAAAATCAAAGATGGAGTGGCCCTATAAGGGTTATAGAAAAGGGAGAAGCATCTTCATTTCCACGTGGTAGAAATTTACTTTTTCCTTCAAGTAACCCTTCATTCTTTAGATAATCATTTCCTAATATCTCTCTTGAGTAGAAACTTCTCCAAAGTCTTAATCCATATGGCTCTGGTAGAGTTGACTCAATTCAATTCCAGAAGTTAATTTGTGACTTGGATTGAAGCTTAATTAATCAGAGCATTCCATTCTCCTGACCACATTAATTGGTTCAGGGATGGTCACAGGAACAAACAGAGACAATGAAATGTGATAAGAATTTTATTGGGTATGCTGATAAAGTGATAACTGTTCCTTTCTATTAGACTTGAACCTGAGAGATCATAAGATAGAAAACAGCTGCAGTCATTTTGTGACAATAAAGACTATATAAAAAATGGTGCCAACACAGAGGACAGTTACATATATATGCATGTATATGATATATACACATATATATCATATATGTATATCATAATGATACACATGATCATATGTGATATACATGATCACATATGTACATAGTTTCAGTGCATCAGATCTTTCAGAATATATATTATATGTGAGTATAAATATAACATATAATAATATATTTGATATATATATGTAAAAGTACTACTGGGTCCTCGTGACATCTTTTCAAGTTCCTTGTAACAAGCTGTGACAGAAACCAGTTTAATACCTTTTCAGTTATGTAAACATAAATTCCTCTTTTTGCCTAAGCTAGCTTGAGTGGGATTTTCTAATCACTTGCAATCCAAAGAGTCCTAACTGATTGATACAAGTTCAACAGACTACTTTCCTAAGCATTCATAATCAGAAATGTCAAAATTTGACATATCTGCATTAAATTATTTCTATCCAGAATTGGATTTCTGATAAGATTGTGGAAAAAGGAAGGTAGGGAAAGGAATAGAAAAGGAAAGAAAACAGCACAATGAGTTTGGTGAGTTGAAAGATTATAAAATTTCTGGCCACCCATTTCGCAGGATAGCTGGATGCTTTATTATACCCAAAGCAAGTTATTAGTAGACAGAGCTCAGATTTCTAAATCTTTTAAACCTGATAACGACTACAGTCATCCCTTGATATCCACAGAGGATTGGACCCCCCCAATACCAAAACCCACAGATGCTCCAGTTCATTATATAAAGTGGTATAGTATTTGCATATAACCTATGCACATCCTCCTGTGTACTTTCAATCATCTCTTGGTTACTTATAACACCTAATGCAACGTAAATGCTATGGAGTAGTTGTAAATAAAATCTCTTCAGAAACCAGATGACCTAGAGATGATTCTAAGTTTTAGGGCTTTATTCCTTTTGATATGGAAATACCTAAGGAGATAATCCTCTAGTTTTTCCAGCACCCTGGGGCTTAATGTGGAAATTTAGGGCCGTAACCTTTGGCCCTTATGAGGGAGCTAATAAAAGTTTTATTATCCTTTCTTCTCAGAGTAATTAACTAGGCAAATGGTCACAATTTTAATTCTTATGGTATTCAAAGAGACATATAATGCTGGGGCTTTTTTTTTTTTTAACAGAAACACTGAGAAATGTAAAACTTTGACAAGTAGATTAGATTTAGCTGAAGAGACAATGGATGAACTGTAAGACAGATCTGTAGAATTTATTCAGAGTGCATCATGTAGAGAGAAAGAAAGGGAAAATGTAAGAAATGAGTTAAGACACATGATGAATAAAGAGAAAAGGTCTAACATATATCTAATTAGAGTTCCAAAAAAGAGAGATAGTAAAGCAGAGTCAATATTTAAAACAATAACTGAGACCTTGCCAGTACTGATGAACACCACCAATCAAAATTTTAAAAGCCCATTAAATCTCAGGCAAAATTTTTAAAAAAGAATGAATTAAAGAGAGAAAGAAAACAAACCCACACTCAATCTCATCAAAGTAAAACTGCAGAAAACCAAGGCAAAGATATCTTAAAAGCAGCAAGAAAGAAAAGATAGACCAAAGAAACAAAAATTGACTTCTCAACAATAGAAACCAGAAAAGATAGAATCATATCTCACTTTACCTTCAATATAATGAGACAATGGCTGTTAACAGATAATAATAATACACCTTTTTAGACAGAAGGTAAATTAAAAGCATCTTCAAATAAATAAGAAATCAAAGAGTTTACCTCCAAAAGACACTTTCTTTACTGCAAGCATATGCAAAGTGAAACCAAATAGAATGTCTGAAATGCAGGAAGAAATAAAGGACAATAAAAGTGATAAATATGGGGCAAATCCAAACAAGCACTGACTATAAACAACAAGAAAAAAGACAGACTAAAATATACAATAACATCTGCATATAAAGTTGGAGTTGGGTATAATGTCCTAAGCTGCTTGAATTCTCCAGGAAGCAGGTAAATATACTGAGTTTAACTTTGATAAACTAAGTATGTACAATAAAATATCTAGGACAGGTACTAAAAAAGCAGAAAACATTTATAACTTGTAAACTAGGAGAGAATATGAGAGAAAATATGAGAGAAAATAATCAGTCCAAAGGAATACAAGAAAGGAGTGAAAAGTAGGAAAAATATAAAACATAACATGATAATATAAATTAATCTAAATTAATGGTAATAGACTAAATGTTGCAGTTAAAGATCAAATATAATCCAGCTTTAGGCTCTTTATAAAAGACATCCATAAAAAAATAAGGTTGCAGAAAGTTAAGGGTAAACATATGACATAATAATAACTAAAAGAAAGCTGATGCATATTTATTAATATCAGAAAAATAGGAAGAACATTATAAGAGCTAAAGGGAATCATTTTACAATGATAAAGGTTCAATATATCAAGAAGAGATAACACTCTGAACTTGTATAAATCAAAAACTGGTGGTCAACCATTTTGTGTGTGTGTGTATAAAAGTTTTGAATAAAACATCTCAAAAACTTGATCTAAAGGACACAATTTGAGTATAGCAGTAAACAATAACAGAATACACATTCTTTTCAAACATAACATAAAACAGTTTTAAAAACATGATGATATACTGGGCCATAAAGCAAGTCTTAACACATTTCAAAAGATTACTGTCATAATACTACATTTTCTGACCACAGTGTAGTTATATGTAATAAAAATCTACAACTAAAAGGTAATCAGGAAAGCAATGAATAATTAAAAATGGATTATAGAAAATGAAATCATAATATAATTTAGAAAAGATTTAAAACTGAACAATAATGAAAACATACATATCAAAACTTGTAGGATACAGCTGAAATAGTATTCAGTAATATAGTCTTCAGTACTTAAATTAAGAAAAAAGGGCTAGGGGGAATTATTAAATTAAACACACAGATCAAGAAGCAAAACATTGGAAAAAGGAGAACAGAATAAAACCAAAGGAAGTACAAATGAAAAGGCATCCTCTATTCTTGAGTAGGAGGTATTATCTCTCAGCTCCAAATCAACCCATCTTTCTATTCTCTGTGTATATAGCCTTGAGAAGCTGGGCTTGACTCTGTAAACTAGAGTTCTCCTTTCCAGTTGATGTCCTGTTAGTCCTACCAAATAGATTTCTATAGGAGAATGGAAAGCAGGAGTACAGGGAAAGGAACTTCCTTCTTCCTGTTAGCTTGAGATTCTTCTCTGTATCTTCCCAGCAACAGCAGCAATTGGCTCCGTGCCCAGCTTCTTTTGGCACCCTCAGAATCAGCCAAGGCAGCCCCCTGAGACACATCAGTACCCCTGAAAGGCAGCACTCCTTCCTGAAGGGGAGCACTCCTTCCTCAGAGGTTTAAGTCCAACTCTGTGGAGTCTTTCTCCAAATTTCTAGGTGCTGATTTTACCTCAGACTCTTCCCTTTGTCCCTTTAGCTCTAGAGGAGGTAGCTGCTTCCTGCAAATATTTCAGTTATCCCTCTGTTCCTTTTTTTTTTTTTTTTGCTTTTTCAGCTCTCCAACACTGGTGTGACCAATTCCCTATACTAAAATTGTCTGTTAAAATACCTAGTATGTCTTCTGTTTTGCTGACTAGAACTCCACAAATAAAAAGTGAGTCATTGTAAATTACATAATTCTTGTTATCAAAAGGAATGAAATATCTGGGTTTTTTTTTAGGGGTATGGGGAGCAGAGAAAACTTTTTCTAAGAACTAAATTCAAAAGGAAAACTTTCACTTGGGACTTAGTAAAACAGTGGATTATATTTGTACAGTTTCAGAAGTTTTGGAAAGTACAAAGTAAGCTCTAAGCACAACTGAGAAATGCTTTCATCCAACAGAGGTATGTATTACAGGTATGTTCCCCACCTTAAAGTTTGAAAAAACAGGATAAAGTAATCATATTTCATGATTCACTTTGATTAAAAGGAGAGAAAATTGGACAAGACTCAGAGAGGAAGAAATGATCAATTTTAAAGATATTTTTAGTTCAAAAATATAAGAAAGTTCTCCTTTTAATTGTTTCTTTTAGTACTCTGAATTTTAATTTTATGTAACTAAAGTGCATTCTTTTGAAATTAAGCTATTCTAAGTCAACAAGTTTAATTTGACAGACATACAAATTTATTTAACAATCTGGACAAAAAATACAGTTACTGGTTCAACTCATGTTCAAAAAAATCCATCACCTATTTTTCTCTCAACAAATTCTATCAGCCTAAAAGAGACTGTTTTATATGTACCTCTTCTCATATGGGTAATTTAAATGAGAATTAATGGGAATAATGAAGCTATATAAAGCAGATATAAATTGGTCAGAATGTCAATAATTCTTAATAATTATCACCATCAGCCAGGTATTAAAAAATTGCTGGGTGGTAGCTGGTGTGTAATAAAAATTTTAAAGCAAGAACTGACCTTTCAAATGCATATCTGCAGAATATTAAATGAGATTAGATTCTTTGTGTGTTACACTTTTTGGTATTTTGCTTTTCAAATTTATGGAGTTTTTCACAACAAATACCAGGAAAAACGACACAAAAATGAGATGTGAAATTGTGCATCTGAACAATTTAAAAAATGTTATTATATGCATGTGTAACAGTTAACACAAAGTAATATTAAAAGTTATAACTATATATTTGTATACATTTTATATTTTCCTGATTTTTTTCCTGAAAAAGATATAATCACTGACATAGTCACAAAAATTTAAAGACAGAGTCTTAACCTTGAAGCATGGAAAGTTTAAATTAATAAAAGATCTTGAATATGGCAATGACACAAATAACACTAGGCCTTTTTATGCCAAGTTTTAAGAAATGCACAAATTTTCAAAGCAATGAGAATGATAATAGTGATTAATCCAGGAAGAGTGCATATGCTTTGCAAACTGTAATCACATCTATTTTTCATTAGATCCATAAAATAGCTCTGTGAAGACTGATTCTATTTTTGAAATATCTTTTGACTCTTCACTTACTCTATATTCACACTGCCACAATACTAAATCAAATCCCCACCACCTTGCTCTTAGAACATTATAACTTCTTAATTTTCAGGCCTCTAGTATCTTCTTAATCTAATCCACTGGTTACACCACCATCAATTTTGCCTTTAAAAAACACAAACCTTTTTATATTACATCCCCATTGTCGAAAGGATAAAGCGTAACCACTCCAGCAATGACGTTAAGCCCTTTCAAACATGGTTCTAATAAACTTTTTGGATTCCAGTCAGGTCATAGCAACAAACGTGGCAGACTTTTCCTTCTCCTTAAAATACCATTCCATCTTTTTTTGCCTAGAGAATTCCTCACTTATCATGCAACCTCCAAAAAACAAAACTCTTCCCTGACTTTCCTCTCAGCAGAATTAATCACCCCCTCATCTGAGCTCCCAAAAAACATTGTAATACCTGTACGTTTTTTTGTATTGTTATAATCTCTAGTGTAAATCACTAGCATATAGTATAGTGCCTATCACATAGCAGTCCCTCAATAGATATTTGATAAATAAATGAATAAATGAATGAACAAATGAATGGAGGAAAGAGGTTATTACTTCGTTTTTACCCATGAAAAACCTAATAAAAAGTTCAGAAGTGATTCAGGCTTGTCTGAAGGTACTGAGTTATCTCGATTGTTCACAGTCATAGAAGTGATTCAGCTAAGGTCCTATAGCTATTGTATTTAATGGGAAAAGAGGAGGACTTGGATAACTACCTGTTCTTTACTTTTCATCAAAAATTCACTTACGTTTGTTGTTTAAGTGTAATTATTCTTTTAAGTTTAGCTAGTAACTAACCACACCCTGATAAAAAATATACTGATGAAAAACTCTAAAACCAATGTGACATTAATTTCTTTCATTTGAATCATTTATATTTAAAATTCTCCCAAAATAAGAGAATTCCTGTTTATTCAAGTGCCATACCTTAACTTGCCTAATTTAAAACACAACTTTTATGGAAATTATTATTAAATAATTATATAACTAAATAAAGTGGTACTATAAAAAACATGGAGAGGGAAATGAGTAACAACTAAGAAGCCTTCTGGAAGATACTAGGCCTTCATCTGGCTTTTATCGGTTTAGTATAGCTAGGAGATTCTAGGAGAAGCCAAGAACATTTAGAAAGTTTTCACAGACAGAATCTACCATAGTTTGTTCATATAACACTAAGGTCTGCTTTACTATGGAAGAGGCTTAGAAGTAAGGTTGGCTATGGAACCAAGCTGTGTGAGGGAGAAGGTTTTACTTAGGAAAATAAATGTGATAATAATTGATAATAATATAAAGAATGATTTGAAGGAGGCATATATAAGAAACAATGGTAAAATTTGGAGTTTTCTTCAACAGAAGCCTGAATATGGTAATGGCTTTGGGAAGAAAATGAGAGAAAAAAAAAACCATTATAGCAAAATGAAGTGCAAGGTATTTGATAAATTTGGCTATTATGAATGTAATATAATAACAATTTTGAAAGAATCAATATTTATTTTACAGATAAGAATTAAAATGGAGTTTTAAAAGTTATGCTGGTACATGGAAAAAATGGTAAACTATCTCCCACTTCTGAATCCTGTGTTTGAGAAAAAAGAGGATACTGAACCCAGAAGATGGCATGACAAGAATCGGAAATATCTGGGAGATAGAAGGTGTCTGGGTACTTGTTAGTGAGAGGAGAGGATATGGTAACCTCCACGGCTGGGGCTAATCAGGCTAGGGAGAGATTCTGGTTGCAAAGTTTTCTTTTCAAATTGCCTTGAATGGATTATCCACTATGTCACTAGTTTAGGGCTAAAAAAATAAATAAATAAATAGCAATATCAAACACTGGCCATAGGCAGTAGGGTACCTGATATTAATATCTCATAGCATGCAGTCCAGCTGGAGTGAGATATTAGGCATAAATGAAAAGGTTGGCTTTAGAGTATCAAACAGAATAGATGTGTGTGTGTGTGTGTGTGTGTATATATATATATATAAAAATATATAAAAACCTGTACCTATACATATTATAGTGAAATTTAAGTTCAGAGACAGAATATTCTAGAGTAAAAATATCAAGTCACTTTAGCAGATATAAGAATCAGATTAATAAACTTTTTCAATAAAAAGACCAATGAGTAATATTTGCTAAGGGCTGGAGGAAAAGAATTGGGAAGCTAAAAATGGCTCTGCAGCCATACTATCAGTCTACTAGTTAATGTGAAGATGAAATATAGATATTCTCAGATGTAAAAATCCTCAGAAATATTACTGCACAAAGAACATTTTAAAATAATGTTTTGAAATTGTCTTAAAATTATAGGTTACTCCCTCTGAGCCAAATATATTGATTCTGTTCACTTCTATGATATGCAAATTTCAGAACACTGAGAAAGCAGTTAATAGATTCATATGCTATTTATTTCCCCATTACAAGCAATGACTGAACTATATTTATTTGATTTTAGCTCTCTGCTTGAAAGTAAAACCCTGAAGTAGCTAAGCAGCCTAGCCATCACAGTGGCCTGAGAATCTACTTTCTGCTTGGAGTCTCCCAAGGGCTTAACCCCATTAGCCCATTTTGAGTAAGTGCATTGATTTCTCTTTAAATAAATAGTAAAGCCCTTTCCTTAATTAGAGCAAAGTAAGGCAGCCAGTCCTACAATGTAAGAACTTAAAGCAGAGAACTTTATACATAAAACTCATTCTCACAAGGGAAATAAAAAAAGCAAAGTGCCTCTGGCATAATAAATAAGGCTCATAAATATACTCTATTGCTTATATGAAATGAAGGAATTTGGGAAAGGGTAAGATGAGGTGGGGATAGAGATATACAATGCTTATGATTACTGAAATTGACCATTATAAATATCTGAATCATAAAATGTTTTTAAAAGTTTGTGCTCAGTTTTAATCAAGTTACAAGAACTTTCTGAACTACATGTGCCCATCTTTGCAAGAAAAGAATAGGGAAGAATTACCTCCACCCTATGTAAATGTAAAGCAATCTCATATGCTATCAAAGTAACCGTTCCCACAAGATGTGGAGAAGAAAAAATTCATTATTTGAATTTTGTATATTCTTATTGGGGTTAAATGTTACATGAAAGCATATAAAAGATTAGTTTCATTTTTAATTTTAGACTTTTTAAAATGGAATGATATAACTAAATAATTAGTTTCCCCCAATACCTATAAGTATAATCAAAAGAATAAAAAAGTACTTATTTAATAAGAATATTAGTAAATTCTAGTTAATATTACGTATGTTAGTCTAATCTCTATTATACAATGTTACTTTCCTGAAAATACACTAAAAAATATCATTGAGAGTTTCAACAACATGCTAGATAAAGCAGAAGAAAGAATTTCTGAACTTGAAGACAGGTCTTTTGAAATAACACAGTTAGATGAAAAAAAGAAATAAGAGTAAAAAAGAATGAAGAAAGCCTATGGGACTTATGGGACACCCATTAAATGATAATAGTGGCAGAGCAAGAAGAGATGGAGAAAGGCACAGAAAACCTATTTCATAAAATAATAGCTGAAAACCTCCCAAGTCATGAGAGAGGAGAGAGATGTGGACATCAAGATATAGGAAGCTTAAAAGTCCCAAAGTATTCAACCCAAAAAAATCCTCTTTGAGGCACATTATAATCTAACTGTCAATGTCAAAGATAAAGAGAAATCTAAAAGCTGCAAGAGGAAAATGTCAAGACATGTATAAGGGAAATCCCCATTAGACTATCAGGAGATTTCTCAGCAGAAACCTTGCAGGACAGGAGAGAATGGGAAGATATATTCAAAGTGCTGAAAGAAAAAAAAAACTTTCAGACAAAAATATTATATCCAGGAAAGCTATTCTTCAGAAATGAAGGAGGAATACAGACCTTCCCAGACAAGCAAAAGCTGAAGTAATTCATCATCACTATGCTTGCCTTACGAAAAATGCTTAAGGAAGGCTATAACTAGAAATGAAAGGATAATAATTTTTATCATGAAAATACGTGAAAGTATAAAACTCACCAGTAGAGGTAAAGTCATAATCAAACTCAGAATACTGCAGTGCTCTAAGGGTGCTATAGTAAATCTTTCAATCCTCTCGTATGAAAATGTGAAGTCAAGATAGTGAAAACCAACAACAGCTACAATTAGTGGAACTAATTGTTCCTAAGGAACATACAATACTAAGGAACATACAATAGCTAAAGACATAAATTAAAGCAACAAAAATATATATTAAGGGTGGGGTGGAAAAAAGTCTAGAGTATTTTTATGGAACCAAAGTAATTAACAGCTTAAAATAGGCTATTATAACTATAAGCCTCTTTATGTTAGCCCCATGGTAACAACAAAGAAACTATAGCAGATATACAAATGAGAAAGAGAAAGGAAACAAAGCTTAGCATCACAGAAGACCAAAGAGTTAAACAACAAAAGAGGAAGAAAGAAAGGATCTATAAAACAACCAGAAAACAACAAAATGGCAGGAGTAAGTCCTTACCTACCAATAATAAACTTGAGCATAAATGGATTAAATTCTCCAATTAAAAGATATGGAGTGGCTGAATGGATAAAAAAACAAGACCATACTACATGCTGCCAACAAGATACTCACCTCACTGTTAAAGACAAACAGACTGAAACTGAGAAATGGAAAAAGATACTCTCTGCAAACAAAAACCAAAACTGAGCAGTAGTAGCCTATACTTACATAAAATAGACTTTAAGTCAAAAACTGTAAAAAGAGACTAAGAAGGTCATGATATAATAATAAAGAGATCAATTCAACAGGATTGTAATGTACCCAACACCAGAGCACTGAAATATATAAAGCAAATATTATAAGATCTTATGGGAGAGACAAGATTATAATACAATAATAATAGGGAACTTGAACACCCCACTTTCAACAATGAACAAATCATCTAGACAGAAACAAAAAAAATTGGATTTAAAGAGCACCATAGACCAAATGGACCTAACAAACATTTACAGAATATTCTATCCAACTGTTGGAGAATACACATTCTTCTCAGCTGCATATGCGATATTCTCCAGGATGTCTTAGGTCGCAAGATAAGTCTTAACGAATTTAAGAAGACAGAGATCAGATCAAGTATATCTTCTGCTCACAATTGTACAAAACTAGAAATCAATAATAAGAAAAACTTAGAAAACTGTACAAATACATGTAAATTAAACAACATGCTTCTAAATAACCAATGGGTCAATGAGTAAGTTAAAAGTAAAAATAAAAATTCCTAGAGATGAATGAGAATGGAAACACATCTTACCAAAACCTTTTGCTATGGAACATAGCAAAGGCAGTTCTAAGAGGGAAGTTTACAGCAATAAACACCTACGTCAAAAAAGAAGAAAGATTTCTAATAACCTAAAAATGCACCTGAAGGAACTAGAAAAAAAAAAAACAAACTAAACTCAAAATTGGTAGAAGAAAGGACATAATAAAACAGAAATAAACAAAATATAGACTTAAAAAAATTCAAAAGATCCACAAATGAACAAGTGGTTTTTTTAAAAGAAAAAAAAAACAACAAACCTAGACTAAGAAAGAAAAGAGAAGACGCAAATAAATAAAATCAAAGATGTAAAAAGAGACATTACAATTGATACCACAGAAACACCAAGGATCATAAAAGACTATTATGAAAAGCTATATGCCATCAAATTTGATAACACAAAAAATGGATAAATTCCTGGACACATAAAACCTACCCAGATTAAATTATGAAGAAATAGAAAAACTGAACAAACCAATAAAAAGTGAGGAAATTGAATCAATAATAAAAGTCTCCATCAAAGAAAAGCCCAAGTCCTGATGGCCTCACTGCTAAATTTTACCAAACATTTAAAGAAGAATTAATACCAAGGCTCCTCAAATTATTCCAAAAAACTGAAGAGGAAAAATAATTCCACTCATTTTATAAAGCCAGCATTACTCTCATTCCACAACCAGAGAAGAAAATAATAGAAAAAAGAAAACAATAGGCCAACATCCCTGATGAACATAGATGCAAAAGTTCTCAACAAGATACTAGTAAACCAAATTCAATAGCACATTAAAAAGATCATTCACTATGATCAAGTGGGATTCATTCCAGGGATAGAAGAATGGTTCAACATACGCAAATCAATAAATGTATACACCACCTTAACAGAAAGAAAGACAAAAGCCATATGATCCTTTCAATAGACACAGAAAAAGCATTTGACAAAATTCAACATCCTTCATGATAAAGCTCTCAACAAATTAGGTATAGAAAGTATCTACCTAAACACATTAAAAGCCATAAAAGACAAACCCACAAAAGCTAAAAGCTTTTCCCCTCAGATCAGGAACAAGAAAAGGATGCCCACTTTCACCATTTTTACTCAACATAGTACTGAAAGTTCTAGCCAGAGCCATTAGGCAAGACAAAGAAATAAAAGACATCCAAATTGAAAAGGAGAAAGTCAAATTGTGCCTCTTTGCACATGATATGATCTTATATAAAGACTACATCCCCAAACTGTTAGAACTAATAAACAAATTCAGTAAAGTTGCAGGATACAAAGTCAATATATAAAAATCAATATTGTTTCCATATACTAATAGTGAGATATCTAAAAAACCAAGAAAACAATTCCATTTACAATAACTACAAAAAAAAAAAACCCTAGGAATAGAAAAACCAAGAAGGTGAAAGATCTCTACACCGAAAACTATAAAACATTCATGAAAGAAATTGAAGATGACACAAATAAATGGAAAGATAACCTGTGTTCATGAATTAGAAGAATATTGTTAAAAATGACCATGCTATCCAAAGCGATCTACAGATTTAATGCAATTTCTATCAAAATACCAATGACATTCTTCACAGAAATAGAAAAAAAGAACCCTAAATTCATATGGAATCATAAAAGACCCCGAATATCCAAAGTAATTCTGAGCAAAAAGAACAAAGCTGGAGGCATCACACTACCCAACTTCAAAATATACTGCAAAGCTATAGAAACCAAAACAGCATGGTACTGGCATAAAAACAGACACACAGACAAATAAAACAGAATAGAGAGCCCAGAAATAAATTCATGTACCTATAAAATCAGCCAACTGATTTTTCACAAAGGTGCCAGGAACACACATTGGAGAAAAGATAATATCTTTAATGAATGGTGCTGGAAAAATTGGATATCCACATGCAGAAAAGAATGAGTTCAGACCCCTAACTCTCACCACATACAAAAATCAATTCAAAATGAATTAAAGACTTAAATGTAAAACCCGAAACCATGAAACTACTAGCAGAAAACAAGGGGGAAATGCTTCATAACATTGAGTTGGGCAAGGATTTTTTAAAAATAAGACCTCAACACACAGGCAACAAAAGCTAAAAATAGACAAATGGCATTACATCAAACAACAAAGCTTCTGTACAGCAAAGGAAACAATCAACAAAGCAAGAGACAACCGACAACACGGGAGAAAATATTTGAAAGCTATACATCTGACAAAGGATTAATATCCAGAATACATTATATAAGGAATTTAAAGAACTCAACAGCAAAAAACCAAATAATAAATAAATAACAAATAAAAAATAGTCAAAAGACCTTAATTGACATTTCTCAAGACATACAAATGGCTAACACGCATATGAAAAAATGCTCAACATCACTAATCATCAGGGAAATCCAAATCAAAACCACAATGAGATACCACCTCATCCTAGTAGAATGGGTATTATCAAAAAGACAAAAGAAAACAAATATTGGTAAAGATCTGGAGAAAAGGGAACACTTGCACACTGTTGGAGTACAACCATTATGGAAAAACAGCATGAAGGTTTCTCAAAAAGCTAAAAATAGAACTACCATATGATCCAGCAATCCCACTTCTAGGTATACATCCAAAAAAATTGAAATCAACATGTCCAAGGGGTATCTGTACTCCCATGTTCACTGCAGCACTATTCACAATAGCCAAGATATGGAATCAACCTAAGTGCCCAATAATAGATGAATGGATACAGAAAACATGGTATATGTACACAATGGGATACTATTCAGCCATCAAAGAATGAAGTCATGTCATTTGCAATGTGGATGAACATGGAAGACATCATGTTAAGTGAAATAAGCCAGACACAGAAAGACAAATACCTCATGATCTCAACTCATGTGGAATATTAAAAAAAAAGTTGATATCATAGAAGCAGAGGAGAGTAGAACAGTGGTCACCAGTGACAATGGAGGAGAGGCAAGAGGGGAGGATGAAGAGAAGCTGGTCAATGGATAGAAAAGTACAATTAGATAGGAGTAATAAGTTCTGGTGTTCTATTGCACAGTAGGGTGACTATGGTTTATAGTAAGGTACTGTATATTACAAAATGACTAGAAGAGAGGCTTTTGAGTATTCTCACCATAAAGAAATGATAAATGCATGAGCTGATGGATAGGCTAACTACTCTGACTTGATCGTTACATAACATATACATGTATTGAATCATCAAATTGTACCCCACAAATAGGTACAATTACAGTGTGTCAATTAAAAAAGGTAACAATAATAACAATCAAACTTTAAAAAAAAAGCTGGATTTCCACCTTATAAATAAGATGTGTGACCTGATAAAAATATAAGTATGTGTCCCAGATTTCTGACTTACAAAATTGATTTTAGAACTTCTCATAATGATGTATAAAAGATTGTTTAGGATTTCCTTTCAGAATCTATTGATTTAGTGGGAAAATACTGATACTAACAAGTATTCTAACAATAATAGTTATAGGAATCATGAAACATTTAAAAAACCTCTAGTCTGATAAAGCAGTATACACACATCCACACTCAGACACATAAAAATGTATACAATGAAATACTGCACATTTGAAACACAACAGAAAAACACTAAAAGTAATAATATTTATGCAGAACTCATATATTAATCATTCATTAAAAATAATGATCATTACTCTTCCTAGAGAAGTAATTCTTTTAAACCAATTTCATTAGTAGTCAATTGAAAACTTCCTTAATGTGCAATTTAATTAGGATTCTAAAGTGACCCATTTTATTAAACTAGGTTACATTTTGCTACAGACCTTTTTTTTTTTTTACCTAATTAGGATAAGCTTCTTTTTTAATTACATCTTTAAGATAAATATTAGAAAAATTAAGCTATTCTTCTAGATTCATTGTTTCATTATCAAAGAGATACCAAATTTCCAGAATATAGAGACCTTAGAGCAATTTCATCCTAATATTATCTTTAAAATCTATATTAATAATAGCTAATGTTTATTGGGCACTTAACGTTGGGCTAGGTACATTTCTAAGTGCTTTACAAGTATTAACTAATCTAGTCAATATAACAATCTATTATTATCCTCATTTCACAGAACAGGCAATTAGGGAAAGAGATTAAATAAAATGGGCAGAACCACATCTATAAGTGGCAGAGCTCGAATTTTAAGCCAAGCAGTGGAGTTCCATTGTCCGTGCTTTACTATGTTATACTGCATTAAGATGAATGGTAAACTATCTTATTTCTGTCTTATTTTAATAACACTTTATATTATCTTACAAACACAGTTTTATAATAAATAATGACAAAGTATATTAAACTAAAAAACACATTTTTTCTTATAGTAGAAAAAGTGGAACAATTTTCTTTTCTATTCTAATGGAATCATTCACATTCCTGCATTAAAGGTTCATTTATAAATGGACGTTGATCTGAGTCCTTATATCTCTTGCTTTATTTATTTTCTAGTATTTTACTTTAAAATGTGTGAATATAGTAGACTACAAAGCCTATTTTTAATCTTGGCTCTCTTGCTGTCTCTCCCTCCCAAACTCACACACACACACACACATGACACACACATGCACACACATATACTAAGAACTTGGCATTTGCCATTCTAAATGCCTAAGATATCACTTTAATTCTGTATTAGTAATGAAAAGTGATCCTTATATTCAATCCAAAAAAATATTGAGGAAATGGCTGGGCACAGTGGCTCACTCCTGTAATCCTAGCACTCTGGGAGGCCAAGGCAGGATTGCTTGAGGTCAGGAGTTGGAGACCAACCTGAGCAAGAGCGAGACCCCCGTCTCTACATTAATAAAAATAGAAAAATTAGCTGGGTGTGGTGGCATGCACCTGTAGTCCCAGCTACTAGGGAGGCTGAGGCAAGAGGATCGCTTAAGCCCAGCAATTTGAGGTTGCAGTGAGCTATGATGATGCCACTGCACTCTAGCTGGGGTGACAGAGCGAGACACTGTCTCAAAAAAAAAAAAATTGAGGAAATTTCTCAAACAAAAGGTGAAAATCTGAGTTGTATAATTTCCTCCAAATCCATCTTTTTTGCTGCACCACCTGAGAAGACACTAGCTATCCGGCTGCCCTTGGTTCCATGACTATATTTTACAAAAAGTGACGTTTGAACGGGTTTAGTATTTACAAAATTTTAAATATTTTTCTTTCCTAAAATGTGAATTCTGTTCCCAGTTCTACTGTCCTGCATTCAAAACTACTTCACAAATGTGAAGCATTTGTTCTTATCTGCTTCCATTAAAGATGATCAAACTAGATTATGATACATTAAAAGCTGCAGATTGACCCAAAATATATGAGCTCCACTTCCTTATTTCTCTAGTTTCAACCAAGCTCACCATAGCTCAAACACACAAAAACCAAATGTAATACAGGGTTTGAAAGATTACAGAATACAATTTCTTTGCATGTTCACACCTTCTGAAGGTGAAAGAGAATAAAATTTCCCTATATGATAAAGGATTGCGGTGCTAAATCTATTTAGCTTTGCCACTTCAATTTCCCTCCTTTGGCTATTACACAAAGTTGAAGGTTGGAAACCAATAGCCCAGATCTAAACAATGAATTAAACTCACTGACAAATTTTCTCAGTTTTAATTTGGTCAACAAATGTATTTTTGACCCTTTTCTGAGGATAAGTACTTAACAGTATTTTTGAGGTTTCCTAACTTGTTCGACCCAATAGAAACGACAGTTAAAATTTCTGGGTTTTATTAATACATATTTTTAGGAATCTCCAGCAACCTCCTATTACTAATTTAACTAAACTGCAAAAGTTCAATACACATTTCTAACTTACCAATCTAAAAGATTCTACAAATTAAAAAAAAGATATCAATCATTATTTTATTACAAATCATGAATCATCCCTGGCCTGCAGTAGAAGGAGGTATCCCAGATGGAGACTCTGGGCAGTATTCTGACTTCACTCCTCTCCCTGCAGTAAGAACAACTGCTCCTCCCCTGCAGTGCCTGTGGATGGAATTCTGACCTCCATTCCACTGCTGCAGTAATAAGTGGGTGTCCCTCCCTCCCTCCCTCAGATGGCTCTGTTGGAGACCATGGGGTGAAGTCCTGTCATGTAAGACACAAGAGAGGCACAGAAGAACAGAACTGCAGCAGCTCTATAAACTAAATTGACATTGGAATCACAACCCACAAAAGTGAACCAAGATTTAAATAGGAACCAGAATCTTATACATACTTAAAATGTTCAGGATACAGTTCAAAGTTATCCATTATACCAAGAACTAGTAAAACGTCAAACTAAATAGAAAAAGAAAGATAATCAACAGACACAAACATTAACATGACACCGAAGTTGGGATTATTGAACAAAGATTGTAAAGCAGCTATCATAAAAATGTTTCAATGAACAATTATAAAAATATTGTAACAAATAAAACTCATGAATCAAATATTTCCCTTGACCCTTTAAGAAAATCATCAAAATGAAACTGCTTCTCTCACTATGCCTCCTATCTCCTTTAATAAAAACTACTTGGCAAATTGTGTATGCTTTGGGTAACTTTTCAAAAACTACTTGGCATAATTGAATAGTCAATTCTGTCCTCATTTTGCTTAACGTCTCAGAAGCAATTTGGCATAGTTAACAATTCCATTTCTAATGAAAGACTCACTCCTACGGTTTCTACATACCACAGTTTTCTATGTTCTTGTTTTGTTTTGGCTTTCTGTTTTTGTTTCCCCTCACTAATACTCTGGCCACTCTTTTCCTGACAATAACTCTAAATGTTGGCATTCCTCAAGGGCTCATGAGTGAGCCCTCTCCCATTGTCTCTCAATATCTTCTTCTCTTTAGTTGATATAACGTTTTTCAATGGTTTAAATGTTTCCTAGACGCTAAATCCTAAATTTATACCACAAGCCCAAACATCCTTTTTAAGCTCCATACTTGTATATTTGGATCTACTAGATGTCCAAAATTAAACTCTTGATCATCCCTGAGGCATCACTACCTATTCCAATGCTACCCTTACAGAGTTTGTACTCTCTCAGTTTTCCCTAACTCAGGAAATGGTGCCACTCCTACCCAGTCACTCAAAACCAACACATCCTTTTCCTTTAACCTCCCTACATCTAAATCCATGTTCAGGTTCTTTCAATAACACTTCCAATGTCTAATTTGAATGTACACACTTCTCTCTATCTGCTCTGCCACCATAATCTGAGCCACCATCAACTCTTACCTGAACTAATGTTCTCCTTACTTCCTCTCTGACCACTCCAAACTGATTTCTATACAACAGCCAGAGAAACCTTCTGAAATTGTAAACTGCATCATATCCACTCCACTGCTTAAAACTCTTTCACGATTTCCCACTGCACTTGGAATAAAATACAAACTCCTTTTTCAACCTTAATTATCCCTTATCTTAGTCCATTCTGGCTGCTATAACAAAATACCATAAACTGGATACCTTACAAACAACAGAATTTATTTGTCATAGTCCTAGAGGCTGGGAAGTCCAAGATCAAGGTGCCAGCAGATTCAGTGTTTGGTGAGGGCCATCTTTTTGCTGTGTCCTCACATGGAGGAAAGGGTAGGTGGGCCTCTTTTATAAGGGGCTAATTCCATTCACGAGGACTCTACCCTCATGACCTGATCACGTCTCAAAGGCCCCACGTCCAAATACCATCACTTTGGAGGTTAGGATTTCAATATATGACTTTTGGGGAGACACAAACATTCAGACCATAGCATGGCCTCATGCTACTACCTCATTTCACTCTATCTTTTAGTCTCTATACTCCAATCACACCGACATGCTTTCAGTTTTATTGAATGTGCCAAGTCTTTTCTATTCTCAAGGAATTTGTGCATGCTGTCCCCTTGCTTAGAATAGTCTTCCCTCCAACTGTGTCTTGCTAGCTCCTCCTCATTTCTCACCTCTCAGATTCAATTTCACTACTCAAACAAGGTACTTCCTAACTATTCAGTCCAAAATAGTTCTTCTTTCTTATTCTAAAGGCACCTGTGCTTTCCTTCCACAGCATCTGCAATAACTTGTAACAATATTTGCTTATTTATTTGTTTATTTTTTAATGTCTGTCTTACAAACTAACTGTAAACTCCACAGTGTAAGCACTATGACTGTTCTGTCCATAGTATCTCTATATAGTCCCTAGCATAAAACCACTGAAGCATACTAGGTGTGTTAAAATTAAAAATTAAAATATTTTGTATGACTGAATAATAAAATTATATAAATATTAAAAATAATTTGATTAGAAAAGGAGCAAATGAAGTAACAATCATATATTATAAGCAACCATTTATAATAAAAGTATCTTCAATAAAAATTAAATGAATAGATAATGGAGAATGTTTACATATCCCAGTCACTATTATAAAAGTTTTACATATATTAATTCATTTACTGCTCATGAGACTCTGTGAGGTAAATACTGTCATTGTCCCCATTTTACACATAAGAGAACATAAGCACAGAGAAATTGAATGATTTTCCTAAGTTACACAGCTAGAAGTGCTAGATTTAAACTCCACATTCTTATCACTATGTTAGATCAGTGATGAGCATTCAAAATATTTAACTGCCAGGTCCTCAGCAGCAGAAACAAGGACTAGCCATTCAGAATAGAGGCTGGCTGGAACCAAGTGGAATAGCTGTGGGGGTGAAAACCAGCCTTGGCTAAACTGCTCAAAAAATCCTCTTCAACCTATTTACCAGAAGAGAAACAGCCAGCTCCAATGAAATATAAATATTTCATCTAGTGGGAACTTTAACAAACTACATTTATTTGCTCCCTGAACAGGAAGAAAAATAATTTATGTTTAACACTGAATTATATACCATGGCAAATGATCTCATAATCCTCAAAACTAAAAATATGTTCTTTATATTAAAAATATAACATAATGCTTAAATAAGAGGTTTATCTTGAGAATGAAAATTAAAATCTTTTTCAATTAGCAATTCTTTAACTCCTGTGTTGCTTCATATTAAGAAATAACCTCTAAATTGAAAATCAAGGAAAGGTAACCTTTCAAGAGATTACTATTAATAAATAGAGGTTTCATAATAGTAAGAAAAAGATGCAAATAGAGCTAAAGTGATCCTTTTTACACACACCATTTCTGTGAACCTACACGTTAAATATTTTGTGACCTTCTGAAGGACAAGGCAATAATTTATTCATCTTTTGTTATCACAGGATTTGTAATACATGTCCTGGAAAGCTATGGAGATAAAGTAGTATTTGTGTTAGACTATTAAGGATTATTTTTTTAAATTATCCAATTTAATAGAGAAGAAGGTAAATCTATGCAGAGGGAACCACAAGAAAAAATAATGTTTAAAACGGGCTTGGCATGTTAAACAAACAAACAAATAAACAAGAAAACAGTAAGTATTCTGGTATGGCAAAAACATGGGATGCGTGTTACAAAGAAGTCAGAATGAAGACAGCCAGCCAGCCTGGGATGAGACCACAAATGCCCATGCCAAGGAGTTGGCATTTTATGTTATTTCTAAGTAATTGAGTTTTCAAAAAGGTGCATTATATGATCCAGAAAGATAATGAAGAAAAATGTGGATGATGAACTGAAAAGATATGGATCCCAGATTTAATATGAGGACACCTGTCTATTTCATGGGAAAAATAAAAGCCTAAGTACCCACATGCCAATGGGTCTACAAAATTGCTCCAAAAGCTACCTCTTACCCTTCCCTTCAATACTTTTTTTTAGCTTGGGATCCCTGGTTTCCTTCCCCTCTGTCTAAGTGCTTCAGAATGACTATTCATTTGGAGAGTCTACTGAGCTTATCAATCTGACTTCTCCCAAGGTGCTTCCCCTAAAATAAAATCTTTGAGCAACATATACTATAATCTGTGCTTCTGTCCACACACTCACCTCAACGTTCCTATGACACTGTATTCTACCCAGGCTTTACCCTTTTTCCTCTGTATGTAGGAATCAGGTAATTAGGGGGTATGTTGTGGCATAAATCCAACATCAGAGAACTAGTAATGGGCTATGTCCACATTCCAAATGAAGATTTGGGGAAAGGCAGAGAACTAATTTGAGTTTCTAATCTTGGGTTGGGTCTTAGAAGGCAAATAATTTATATGTAAGCCTTTGAAGTCATGTCCATGGTCCTCTTTATGTAATAATGGAAAAAAAAATTCTCAGAATTACAAAGAAGTTATGTATGCGTGTTGGCAGTGAGGGAGGGGGCTAGTAATAAAATCAGATGGGACTGATGAAGAGAAGCAGGTAGGGCAAGGAAGACTAAATGACACATCCAGGAAACTTCACACAGAGGCCAGAGTCAACTGTGGGAACTTTAGAAAGTGTCAAAATTTCAAAGAATATATTTTCAAAGGAAAGTGAGTTAGTAAAAGACCACATACTCAGCAATGTGAGCTGTTTCTTGCAAATTCACAAATGTTCATAAAAACTACACAATCACATGACTGGATTTCTTGTGAAAAATAGAGATAGAAGTTGTGCTTTAAGGCCAAATCTAATGTAGGGTAAAAACAAATGGGCAAATTCAGAAGAAGAGACAGAGAAAATTATCAGGAATTAAGGTGATAAAATTATGGAGTTGATGTCAATCTTACCAAAACTCTGGAATTTGGGTTAAACAAGTTCACCTATATTTCAGAGAGAAGGAACGTTTCCAACAGATACCTAGATTATGTCTCTAAAATATGAGATTTCTGCAATAATTAGAATTAATTTTACCATCGGTTTGCTATTTAATAAGGGATAAACTTAATTATTCAACTCATTCAATTTCTATCTCTATCTTAGAGAATTTCGATTCTCTAAGTAAAAACTGAAAATAATATTATTCTCAGAACAAACAGCTATATTACATAATACACACACATACGAATATTTATGTGGTCATATATGTGTACACATTTTAAGAACTGCATGGACCTGGAAAATCATCAGAAAATTTGAAACAGCCAATGTCATTAAAAAAGTTGGGAACTGGGCTCTGAAACTGTTATAAGCTGAGTTTTGAGAAAGAGAACATTACCAAACATCAAGACAAGGAATGAAATGCTAACGGAGAGAACAGAAAATCTAGGTAAATTTGGTTATTCATTTAAAGATAAGCAAAGATTGGTTTAAGAAAAAGGGAACAAAGAATACTAGCACCACTATGAATTAGTATGAAAAAAACAGATCACAGTCCATGACTTCATAGTTAGGGTATGTACAATATGATGACTTGTATGACTCAGGCAGAAGTGGGGAGCACATGTTTAGGCTGCCAGAAAAAAAAATAGGGAGAAAAAGAAAAAGAATCAGAATATTCCATTACTAACCTGGTTTAGTTTCTTCCAGAGATTGAGGACAGGAGAAAGTTCATTAGACCAGATTTCTCTATCAAATTTGCAACCAGCTGTTACTGATCTGCCCAAGATCCTCAACTGTGAAATAACCTGAATGAAGAAAACAAATAGCAATAAATGAAAATAACTTCAGTCAAACAGGGAGAAAGAGCATAGGTACAAAAACAGACATATTTTATAAAAACAAAGAACAAAAATACTCTAAACATTTTTTAATACTATTACCTCTGTTCAATTAGCTACATACTTTACTGGTTTATAATATTTAAGTAGTTAAAAAAACAAAAGAACTTAAAGTCGACAAAAACCATTATAAAAATTATATATTGTAATGGCTCTTATTGGAAAATCTGCTTCTTTACCCAGAAAGCTCTAATTAACCCATAATTAATAACCTCTTGGGTGTCTCTATTTGTTCATTTCTGAAATCCGGAATATTTTTCAGTTTGATTGATTTAAATTTCATAATTTCAAAATGCTGACAAATTAAAGATAGCCTCTTTAAAAATATGAAATGACAAGAAAATAGTAAATAGCATAGCAAACACTATAAAATGATAAAGCAATAATAATGATTGGTTGATAAAAAATTATTCATAAATGTAAGTTTTAATGCTCTATATTAACTTGGTAGTAATTTCAATGTTTCCTCTACACATAAGGCTCCAGTGAAAGACATATAGGTCAATTAATCCAAACAAGGCAAGGTAAATAATTTATTCCCTATTTAGGACTCTCACTTCTGTAAATTTCTTATTACCAGCTTCTTTATCATCATTCTTACCAAAACCAATCACTCACATTTTCTTTTCAAAAACAGTGTTTAATGGCTCCCATTTTAAGAATATTAATTAACCTTCTTAATCATTTGCTAAGAATGATCCAGAATATTATCAAGTATGTAAAATATTGTATTACAGATTATTGTGATATGTGGGTGTGGGGAGGAAGTATATATATAAAGTCAGTGAGGTATCCACTGATTGTTCTTTATAATATTATAATTAAATATTAAAATTTTGCTATCTCATTGTCTAACATAAACAAAATAAATTCAAAAAAAGGTATGTTTTCCCAAGACAGTATTTTAAACTTTAACATTTGCAACATGTTGACTACCTTTCTATTTTTATTTTTTGAGAGACGTGAGTTGTTTTACCTTTTTTAACATATTGGGCTATAGTTCATATTTTGTTAGGTTCTTATATTAGTAACGTTTGTAATAAAATAAGGGCCATAAATCTTTCATAATGAACGTTATTACTTAATTGTTAAACATCCACAATCATGCTGTTAAGCTCAAGTTACTTCCAGAGCTTTTGATTGATTCTCTAGCCTTAAAAAATTGTGGTAATTCAGTGTTTGACTTTCTTTGTTTTTCTGATAAATTATTTTCATTTGCACTAGCTGAACCCTACAACAGCACCTAATTTATCAGCTTTGCTACACTATATAACACCACTAGTTGGCAGTCAGAAGTGCTATTTTAACTCTGGTAAGATTTGCTATCACTTATTTGTGTTTTAAATTTGTCAAACATGAAAGAAAACAAATAAGAATGCAAAGACATGTCTAAAGGGAAAAGGGTGTAAATATTTTTTATACATGATGTTAAAAACTATTTTGAGAATAAAATGTATACCAACTGAAAAAGGACATGTTTTCTGCCCTAGAAAAATAACATGAGACTTGTTCTTAAAATAACACTATCTTAATATAGTTATTAATGAATAGAGTCATAATCCTAGCACTCTGGGAGGCCGAGGCTGGAGGATTGCTTGAGCTCAGGAGTTGGAGAGCAGCTGAGACCCCATCTCAACTAAAAATAGAAAAATTCGCTGGGCGTGGTGGCGCGCACCTGTAGTCCCAGCTACTCAGGAGGCTGAGGCAGGGGGATTGCTTAAGCCCAGGAGTTTGAGGTTTCAGTGAGCTATGATGATGCCACTGCACTCTAGCCGGGCAACAGAGCAAGACTCTCTCTCAAAAAAAAAAAAAAAAGGAAAATGAATGTAAATGAATACAAAGAAGGGGAAGGTAGAAGAAGGCCCTCACCTACAAAAAAGAGCAGGTCAAAGAGAAGGTACAAAAAAATGGTATAAATGAAGCCAAACAAATCAATAATTGCTTAACTGATTGCTTAAAAACAATTACTTAAAAAACACTCTTCTGAAAAACAATGCTAAACACATGTTTATATGTTAATAGTTAAACACATGTGTATATGGTTAAAAAGAGATAATTAAAACATAAAGACATGCAAAGTTAAAAGGTAATAGAATGGAAAAGATAAATCTTTTTTAGTAAACTTAAAAAAATTAAAGCAAAAAAATATTACAGGGGGAAAAAAAGGATCACTATCTGTTGACATAATTCTAAATATCTATATACCTAAAAACATATATATAACAAAAGAAAATTACCAGAATGATATGGAGAAACAGAAATCTAGTATCGTGTAGGACATTTACTGTGCCTTTCTCAGCAATTGATATATAAAGTTGACAAAACCAGAATACATAGAAAATTTGAACACGATCAACAAGCATGACCTAATGGATATATAATGCAACTAATAACTGCAGAAGAGACATTCTTTCAAGCACACAGAGACCATTTAAGAATATCAACCACATCCAGGGGTGGAAAACCTGCGGCCTCAAAGCCACATGTGGCCCTCCAGATCCCCAAGTGCAACCCCTTAACTGAATCCAAACTTCACAGCACAAATCCCTTTATTAAAATTTGGATTCAGTCAAAAGGCCACACTCAAAGATCCAGAAGGCCACATGTAGCCCCAAGGCTGCAGGTTCCCCACCCTGCAGGAGATATCAAACAGATCATATTATCTGATCACAATGTAATTGTTAGAAATTAACAGTAAAATGTTACCAAAATTAATCCCACACACTTGGAAATATGAAACATATTTCTAAATAACTCAGGGCCAAATGAGCATTTTTAATAAAATTTTAAAATACTGTGTTCACAAAAATTCCACACATCAAAACTTACAGAACTTCAGTTAGATTCTTAGAAAAAAATTATAGCAGTAAATGCTTATGTTAAAAAAGAAGCAATGCTAAAATTAAGCCAAACCTACAAGTTACACTGTTGAGGATCTAGATGGAAGAACTAAATAAGAAGGAAAAAAAAAATTTAAATAGAAAACAGATACAAAAGTGATCAGAGTTTTTAAAAAGTCAAAAGTTGGTTCACTGAAAACACTAATAAAATTAAGAGATTTCTAAACCAGATTGAATGGTATATAGATAATGATAAAATAAAAGATGGAAAAACTTTATTTAAAAATTCTCACTTTAAAGGAATATAATTACAGATACAGAAAATACTAAAAGACATTATAGTATTATTTTGAAGTTTATACCATAAAAAGTTGCAAATTTGGTCCATGAAGAAATTTTAGGAATATGTAAGTTAATAAAACAATCTCAAGAATAGAAAAACTAAGTGGGGCTATAGTTGCTCAAAAAATTAAATTAGAAGTTAAAATATTATCTCAAAGTAAATCCCAGGCACCAATAGTTCACATATAAGTTCTATTAGCATTCGTTAAACAGATAATTCAAATTTTGCACTTACTTTTTCAGACAAGAAAATGAGGCAACATTTTCCAAATCATGTTATAAAGGCTAGTAAAAACTTAATACCAAGGAAAATGCAAATTCAAAGAGCAATGTTATTCCTAAACATAGATGCAAATAAATAAACAAATACCAAGCAACATTTAAAAAAATATACATGATGACAATGAATGTATGGTTTAAGCATAGAAACTACAGTTTACCACATAAACAGAAAAATTACATTAAGGAGAAAAATTACATAATCATCTCAATAATTGGAGAAAATACAGTCAATGAAATTCATCAATACATTCATGGCAAACTACCCCTAGCAAACTTATTAAAAATGTATGAAATTCTTATAATAATAGCTTTTGATAAATGATAACCTGCCTGTAACCATATCTTCTGCAATGTAATGTTCCTCTCCTCCCATATCAAGAGATATCTACTTCTCCACCACCTTGAATATGGGCTGGACTTGCTTTGACTAATGGAATGTGGCAAAACTGGTGTGCAGTTTCCAAAGCCTAGACTTGAAAAGGACATGTGGTTCCATCTGTGACCCTGGAACCCTGAGACACCATGCTAGCCTGTGGTAGATGAATGGCCATGTAGTCAAGAACCAAGTCACCCCAGCCAATAAACAGCGCCATGTACAAACATGAGTAAGGACATCTTGAACCTTTCAGCCCAGTCAACTCTACAAATAAAGGCAGCCTTATATGTGAGCTCAGGTGAAACTAAAAAGGAACAACCCAGCCAACCCACAGAATCATTTAAAAATCATAAAACATTATTATTTCAAGTCACTAAGTTTTGGGATGATTTGCTATGAAGCAAAGACTAACTAAAGCACCAGGAATAGTATAAAATGTATTTAATTTGTGTTATGAATTGAATTTGTGTCCCCCCAAAATTTATTTGTTGAGTACCTACCTCCCAGTATGAATGTATTTGGAGAAAGGGCCTCTAAGGAAGTAATTAAGGTTACATGAGGTCATAAGGGTAGGGCCTTGATCTGATAGGATTACAGTGCTTATAAGAAGAGACACTAGAGAGCTTGTTCACTGTATTACTATCTCTGTACCTCTCTGTACAGAGCAAAGGCCATGTGAGGACACAGAGAAAAGACAGATATCTGCAAGACAGGAAGAGGACCCTCCTCAGAACGGTGCTATACCCTGATCTCAGACTTCCAGCCTCCCAAACAGTGATAAAATAAATTTTTGTTGGTCAAGTCACCCAGTCTGTGGTATTTTGTTATAGCAGGCCAAGCTGACTAACACAACCTGATAAATGGTGTCAACAAAACAAAGCAAATATCATAATCAACAATAAAATTTTAAAAACTATTCTCTTTAAACTCAGAGCAAAGTAAGGATGCCAACTATCACTACTTTCATTCAACATTGCACATAAGGACCTAACTATCTCAAGAAGACAAGTAAAGGCAATTAAAAATGTAAAGATTAAAAAGAAAAAAAGCTAAATTATCATTTTTCTCAGATAGTAATCTGCATAAAAAACAAAAGAATTTATAATATTTTCCATATATTATATTCATAATATATTTGATTATATTCATACTATGTATTTTTTTCTCTGCTTGTATTTAAAATGAATAGAAATCCATTAAATAATATTATATTTTTAACTTCAGCCCAAGTAGTCCTTTTTCACTGAATATTTGGGAGCCCTTAAAATTTACTTAGTCAATATTCTCATCACCCCCTAACATTTTCATGCTCCCTATGAGTGCCTGGCTGGGTACAACGTTTAACTGTGTTACCAAGAGTATCAGGATGGAACAAACCACATAAAATCTCCCTGCATACCCCTAAATGAGAAACCTTACACTAACATCTTAAAGTGAGACATAAGAGAATGTCCAGAAGTTTATTTTTCTAATGCTAATATATGCAGGATAAAGGGAGAGGGAGTAGGGAAAATCCTTCTCTATATTTCCCATGTCTCTCAGTAAAAATACTTATGCCAGTTACACATAAAACCAAATTGTAATTTATGTTGGTGATTTGTGAGACGAGATTCCACTCAAGATCAAAAGTGAAATGCACAGGCACTCTACCATGTTAAGAACTAATATCATTTTTTCAAGGCAATATGACATTAAAAGCCTGAAAATAAATCTCAGGAGATCTACTAGTTTGTGCAATTTTAACATAAGCAAATTAAGAATGAAGCACTCTTCCAGCTTGGGTGAGACTCTGTCACTTTAAAAAAAAAAAAAAAAAGATAAACCTCTCATCAAAGGATGTTCAAATTCATACTAAGGCTAGTGAATATACCAGTTTTCAAATACTGAGACATATTATTTGGGGTAATGGGCTGAACACTTCATTATAAATTATATTAATGTTTGGTGTATAACTATGGCTAATACTGAGTAACTAAGACCTGGCATTATATTAATCATTAAATTATATGAAATGTTACATCTGCCTTGAGATGATGCTTTGTTGTACATTGAATAAATAATGGCTTTAATGATCCTACTTACTGAGAGTAAAAGTATACTTTTGTTATTTATAAAACTACAAATAAGAGACATAGAACATATAAATATACTATATTTTGTATATATACACCTAAATACAAATACATAGAAGACCTCATCTTTCCTAGTACTTTCATCTATTTATTTTTTTAAAAAATTATATACCACATTTGAAAACAGTTTGACAATTAAAAAATTAAACATATGCCTGCCATATGATCCAGCCATTCCTCTACTAGATATTTGCTCAAGGGAAATAAAAGCATACTTTGATTAAAAAGACATAAAATGTTTAAATGTTCATAATAGCAGCTTAATTTTAGGAGACCCAAACTGGAAACAATCTAAATGTCCTTCAATGAATGAATGAATAAACAAATTGTGCTATATCCATACAATGGAATATTAGCTAGCAATAAAAAGGAAAATACTCCTGATATACATAACAACATAGATGAACCTTACAATAATTATGCTGAGTGAGAAAGACACCATGTAGAAAAGAACACTTAACTCTATTATCCTTTAATATAAAACTCTAAAAATATAAACTAATCTATACTGATAAAAAGGAAATTAGTTGTTGCCTGGGAATATGGGAGAGGAAACAGGAGGAAGTGCCAAGAGAAAACTTTTAGGGGTGATGGGAATGCTCACTATCTTGATGTGGTGATGGTCTCAAGCATATACATATGTCAAAACTTATTAAATTATATACTCTAAATATGTGCCATTAATTTAATGTCAATTAACCACAATAAAGCTATAAAAAGTAAAACAAAAATTATTAAAACCACGTTAGGTAGTTCACCAAGTGACCAGGAAACTTAAAAAGTGGGCTTAGGGCCCGTTAAAATACTGGTTATTCTGCTGGAAAAAAAATAATGAATACCTTATATTGCCACTGAACATAGAGGTTATAGCTTCTCTGTCTATATCCGTTGGCTTTGGCTCTGGATGAATGCCACCCAGGAATTAAACTTGCTAATTAGTGTCAAACAGTGAACATTTCCATCACCTCCAAAAGTTATCTCTTGGCACTTTATAATCCATCCCTCTCATCTTTCCCCTATTACCAGGCAACAACTGATTTCCTTTTTGTCAGTGTAGATTAGTTCACCACTGCCTTCCAAGAGAGCATGGAAACCACCTCTTTGATTTACTAGTTCCCTATTCACTAGCTGGGGCTGGTGCCTGTCATGCCTGTTCTCTAACTGTGAGGGGGCTTTGGAAACTGAGTATTTGCCATTTTCAACACTACAGTGGTAGGGGCATGCTATCTCCCACCAAGACTTTTTGAAGGAAGGTACTAAAAGCTGTCTACATTTTACTGGGTGACAACGTCAAGAACACACATATTCAAATATCTATCACATTTTTAAAAACTTTTAAAAATGAATTTTACCATGTACATTTTCAAAGATACCCCTTATCCAGATTCAACAATTGTCAACATTTGCATGCACTTGCTTCATCCGTCCCTATTTTCTTTACTTTTGTCTTTATTCCTTAAGTGTTTTAAAACAAATCCCAGGCCACACGTTACTTAACTCCTGCAGACTTAGTATGTAACTCTTAAAAAAAAAAAAAAAAAGGACATAACTACAATGCCATTATTTCTTCCAACAACATACAATAAAAATTAATTGTTATCATATACCTTGTCCATATTTAAATTTCCCTGATGGTCTCAAACTTTGTTTTAAGTAGATTATTTGAATCAGGATCCACAGAAAGGTCAGATAGTTGTTATGTATTGTAAGTGTATTTAACATACAGCGGTCCCTCTGCCCTCCTATGTCTACCTGCCATAGCCTGTTGGTTAAACTGAGTCAGTTATCTTATAAATGTCCCATATTCTGGATCCAGTGGTGTCATTTGACTTGTTCCTTTACCCCTGTACTTCCTATTAACAGAAATTAGTCTTAGAGCTCAATTAGGTTCAGGTTCATTTTTTTTTAAAGAATACTCTTGGAAAGTATATTGCATCATATCGGGAGGCACATAACGTCTGAATGCCTTCGCTTTGTGATGCAAAGATTAATCACCGGGTACAAGTGGTGACAGCTTATCCCTCTCTTGCAAATTTCCCCATGAACCTTCCATCTAATGGGTTCAACCTTTGATAATAATCATCTGAATCACTTATTTTATTAGGGCTTGTAAAATAATGATTTTTCAAATTCCATCATTCCTTCCTTATTTATTATCTAGAATTATTCAATAAAGAAGAGTGTTCCTTCATCAACTTTTCTTTCATTATCATGAAATATAATTCACAAAGAAAAGGTAAGACAAGTTCTCTTTAATTGCCATTTTCAAAGTAAGAGACACTTATTTTTTACCTAATGACAACCTAATAAAAGTAAAAAAAAAGTTTATATTATTAGTAAATCTATTATTTCCACGTAAGTATTCACAAGGAATATAAAATCATTGTGTATATTACAAAGTTAAACAGACTGATAATGCCATTTAATTTACTTGCTTCTGTCTTAAATGGTCTTAGAACTCAAAATGTGAAAACTATTCAAAATCAGATTTGCCTATAATTAGAAGTCAAAAGTTATTATATTACTGTGTATATAAAAGTACAAATACATTATCTCTTTTGGCTGATGGTGCTATTGGCAAAGTTGTAGCTAATAAATATGCTATTGAAATATGGGTTAATATTAATATATTCAAATAGAAGGATATCTGAGAGAAAAGAGTAACTTAAGCTTCCTGATTTCAAAAATGAATTTATCAGGAACTTGTGACTTCTCTAATAACTAATGAAAAAACATTTGAGTCAGGATAACTGCAGCTGCTGAATGTGAGTAACCACAGCTGCTGGGTTCATAAAAGCCATTCAAATGCAATGTTGCTAAAATTATTACACTAGCAATTAATCCTCAAATCTCTAGCAATAGAAAAACCATCATTACATTTTAAGAATAAATATAACACATTTTAAAAATTTTGCTGTGAAACTGCTATTGAATTTATGAAAAAATAATAAAGTTCTGGAACTCCAAAGCATGTTCAGGAAAAAAATAAGTGAATATGTAGCTAAAAATTAAAGAAAAATATGCAGCTCTTTTAGAAAAACACGTATATAACTTTTGTAGAGCTAAAGCTAATTAGAAATTGGATCAATAACAATTGCCTCTCAAAACCTGCTACCACTTTTGAGCAGTAGCATTAGCCTACTGCAACTGCTTTCTAGCTTGTCTTTTTGCTTTAAGTCTTACTCCCCTGTTGTCTATTCTCTGAAAGCCATGCGCCGCCAGAGTGATCTAGTTATTTTCATGGCTCACAAGGCTTGTTATCTAGTCCACCTCCACCCCAGTTACCCTCAAGCCTCATATCCTATCACTCTCCCTCTCCCTCACTGTGCTTGAGCCACATCTGCCTCATTGTTGTCTTTCCAATTGGAAAAGCAAGAATGGCCCATAAACATATGGAAGGATGATGTTCAGTCTCATTAGTAATTAAAAAAAAACTAGCCAGGTGCGGTGGCATGTGCCTGTAGTCCCAGCTTCTCAGGAAGCTGAGCTTGAGCCCAGGAGTTTGAGTCTAGTCTGGTCAACATAGTAAAGACCCTGTCTTTAAAAAAAATTTTTAAATGCTAATTAAGACCACAATGAAATACCATTTTGGTTAAAATGGTATTTTAACTCACCAGAATGGCAAAAATAAAGGCATCCAAAATTACCAACTACTAGTAGGATTAAAAAGACGTAGATATCACATACGGCTGCTGCAAGAATAAATAAGCACAACACTAAAAACAGTTTGACATAATAATTCTATTTCTATGCATATACTCTAGAGAAACTCTTATACACGTGCACCAGGAGACAGGTCCACAAATGTTCATAGTAGTACTGTTCCAACAGCCAAAAATCTGGGGCAACCCAAATGTCCATCAATAGGGAAATGGATAAATAAATTGTGTTATATCTATATAATGAAATATTACACAGTAATAAGAAAGAATGAAACTACAGCCAAACCAACAACTTGAATGAATCTTAGAAAAACAAAGCTGAAGGACAAAAGCAAGTCCTAGAATACCCCATGCAATATATTGTTTTATAAAGTTCAAAAAACAAGCATTTTCACCCAGTTAGAATGGCTTTTATTAAAAAGTCCTAAAACAGTAGATGCTCGCATGGATGCAGAGAGAAAGGAAGGCTTATACACTGTTGGTGGAAACGCAAATTAGTACAACCCTTATGGAAAACAGCATGGAGATTCCTCAAAGAACTAAAAGTAGAGCTACCATTCGATCCAGCAATCCCACTATTGGGTATCTACCCAAAGGAAAAGAAGACTTTTCACCAAAAAGACACCTGCACTTGAATGTTTATTACAGCACAATTCACAATTGCAAAGATGTGGAATCAACCCCAGTGCCTATCAATTCATGAGTGGATTAATAAAATGTGGTATATGTATATCATAGAGTACTACTCAGCCATAAAAAAGATGAATTAATACCTTTTGCAACAATCTGGATGGAACTGGAGACCATTCTCCTAAGTGAAGTATCTCAAGAATGGAGAAACAAACACCACATGAACTCACTATTAAATTGGAACTAACCAAAACTAACCAACGAGCACACATGTGCACAGAGGGATGTAAAACTCGGTGGAAATCAACCAGGGGGGAGGAGGAGGGAGGGGAAGGACAAAAACCTACCTAATGGGCACAATGAACACTATTTGGGTGATGGGCACACCTATAGCTAGAATGCAAGCATTACGAAAGCCAACTGTGGAACCGTAAACATTTGTACCCCCTTAATATTTTGAAATTTTAAAAAATAAGCAAAACAATACAATATACTTTTAGGCACTAATATGTGTGTGTGTGACAGAGAGAGAGCGAGAGAGAATGCGTGCATGTAATACAACTATTAAAAACTATAAAATAGTTTTAAACAAAACAGAATCGTGACTCCAACAGAAAGGGAGACATAGGATAGAAGAGAATCACATAAGTTAATGGAAGCTACTGGTACTATCTTAGTTTTTGGGTTAAGTTATTGGTTCATGGGTTTCATTATGTAATCGTGCTTTTAATATTTTAATTATATATTAATATATTAATGTTATACTTTCTTTTATATGTATCTAATGTTATATTTTGAAAAGATAGTAAAAATTCAAAATCAGAAGATACATAAAGGTAATAATAAGCCTTATTAAAAAAAAGCAGGTTAAGGGGAATAAACAGTACTAAGTGTTTGGGGGGGTTTGCTATTTTATATAAATGCTCAAAAAAGATCTGTTTAATAAGGTAGCATTCAGATACCTGAAGGGAATAATAGACTAAGCTATTCAGATATCTAGGGTATGAATGCTCCAGGTGAAGTGAACAGGAAGTACGAAGGCTCTAAGGCAGAAGCACAAGGCAAGTGTGGCCAGTGTGGCTGAAACAGTGAGCAAGGGGAGGAAGATTCAAAGACAAAGGTAATAAGGAAGCAGAAAGCCTGAGTATGGAGGGTCTTGTAGACCTCTGTAATTAATGATTTTATTCTGAGTTAGTTGGGAAGTAACTGGAGGAAAAATTACTATTTCTATTACCACCTACAGAATATGAAAATACCCATCCTTTTGTAAGAAGATCTTATTTCCTGGATTTGAGCTGGCCTATGACTAAAAAGAAGTCTTTCTCCAGAGGCCAAGTCTTAATTGCCTATATCTAAAATCACTATAGGAAGATTTAAGTGCTTATGTAAATGTGAATTCAAATGACTTTTAAAACATTCTTCTGAATCACACAGGGTACTGACTAGATGCGCAAAAGTAAAAAGTATCTGCACCAAAATTTCATAGTGATTATCTCTGATTGCTCCAGAGATCCATTGATTTCTTTTGAGGGAGTCATTTTGCTGAAGACTATTCTAAGAATTGCAATTTACCACTTCCCTGAATTTATTAATTCCATAAATCACAGCTTGAAATTACTGAGGTTTAAAGTCTTAAATAAGATATTTAATGATATGACATTTCTTTTCTTATAGCCATGGAATGACATCACAAACAAGGAAAACACTTTGGGGTGGGAGGGTCTTGTCTGTTTTAAACGGAAGAGCAAAATTGTCAGTTACTAAATTCCAGAAATTCCTAAGTTTAAAGCACTCATTTGAGAAAAAAAATGTTTTAGAGAACTGAATTCTTGGAAATAACCTGCAATGGGGAGAATTTAATAATTCAAGGAACCTGGGTTATACTGCTGGGCCTACTGTTTACCAGTGTATGACATTAGGAATTCAGTATCTCTCTAAAAAAGTTCTCAATAGATTATTTCTAAATCTATTCTAGCGTGGTACCTAAGTTTTGTTTTGTTTTTTAATTCTGAGCCTACAGTCAAATGAGAAATGTAACTATTTTGATCGGATTGTAAAAAAGAATCTAACATGCAGATTTGATGTCATTTACAATACCAAAATAAGGAATTCTCTGCAGTTTCTCCCAACTCTAATACAGATACCCTCAAAATTAAAGGTACCTAAGAATCACCCAAAAAGCTTATGAAAAATACAGATTCCAAAGCCCTACTCCCAGATAGTCTAATTTTACGGACCTAGGATGGGATTTAGGAATCTACCTTTTAAACAAACTTCCCAGATAATTTCAATGTAAGTGGCCAACACCACCACATCTGAGAGAAATTGCCCAGGGTTTAACTTAGCTGGAAAAGCAATTATGACAATTGAAGGATTATTTTAAATAGTCCACATCTGCAATTGTGGATTAACAGCTGTTAGATTTAAACAGGGGGGAAAGAAAAGAAAAAAGAAGTTAAGAGATTTGAGTCTTGCTTTTACAATGACATAGAGACAAATCTAGGAAAGAGAAACAGAAGGTAAGAGAACTATTTAGATAGCTTATGGATCTCCTGCCAAGATTTTAAATGAAGTGTACATAAAGAAGCACAGTGTACAGGTAGCAGCTGGATATTACTGGTACAGATAAGAGTATACAGTTATTGAACACAGCAACTTTCAAAATAACAATCTCGTTACTTCTTTGACTGTTTCACTCTGGCTTTAAGGTTTCACTAATTTGGTTAAGGCTTTGTATTTCTCATTGATTTTATGTACTTAATGCCCAGATTCTGGTTGGAGTTTTAAATCTCTAACCTTTATAAATATTATGAGTTCTCTTCATCCTTCATGTGGTCATATTCACTTGCTTTATAACCATAATTTGTTTTTTATGCCATTACTTTGCTTGTTCTTGGCAGAGCAAATCCACAGTTCTAACAAATCCCTAATCTCTACCAGTATCAATGGCCAGTGCAGCTGTTGCATAGTGAATGTGCTAGCCTGGTGGTAGTTATGATGGCTGACCTTTAATGCAGCCTCAGAATCTAAGATATCAACATGAGTTTAAGATATCCAGGTACCAACATATTCAGATTAGCAATAAACACAAATTCCACTTAGTCTTTTAATCAATATTCACCAAAGAATGGGATGGCACTTTTGAGTAATACAGAAGAAGTGAACAACTTAATGAAATACCAAATTACCTCATTTTTTCCCCAAAATTTTACTTAGCATATAAATACTTTTATTCTAGCTATAAAGAAAGTCCAATTCTCTGAAGGATCACTGAGGAAAGAGGCCAAGGATAAGGCTTCACAGACAGTTGACAATTGTAAAATATTTAATGTTAAGATTCTTTAGATTTTCTTAATTTTGCAAATATTTTATTAATTTATTTATCTATCTTACAGGCTTCCCTATCTGTAGAATATATCAAGATACATATTTGTAATTAAGATTTGACTTTAGACAGAGGTAGATAAAGAAGACCAAATAGAACTCTCCAATGATTGTCTCCCCTGTGGGAACATCAAATTGAACAACTATCCACATCAGAAACCACCTTCATAAGAACCAAAAAGTCGGGTGAGCAATCACATTACCTGGTTTTAACATAATAACAAAGGACAAAGCATTGAAGAGGGTAGGAAGGACAATCTTGCTTTGTCTACACCACCTCTCCCCTAGCTCCAGGCAGCACAGTTCAGAGAAAGAATCTGTGTGGTTGGGGGAGGGAGAATGAAGTGAATGTGGAACTTTCATTAGAACTCAGTTCCACCCCGTCACAGTGGAACACAACAACAAGCAGAATTCTGACAGTGCCCACAGAGAGGGCATTTAGTCCCATTTGGACCGGCCTTGGACCAGAGGGGAAGCCTCTACCCCAGTGGGAGGAACCCAAGTTCCAGCCTGCTTCACCACCAGCTGACTAAAGTGGCCTAGGGCCCTGAATAAATTTGAGTGGCAGTCAGAGACCATAGCAACTGCAGTCCTTCAGCAAGCCCTGGTGCTGCGCAGGTCTCGAGGAGGCTGTGGGTTTGGAGTGTGACCCAGCAGGACACCAGCTGCAGAGGCCAAGGGAGTGCCTGCATCACCCCTCCCCCAACTCCAGGAAGCCCAGAGTAGAAAGAGACTCCTGCTTGGGGGAAAGAAAGGGAAGAGAACAAGGGACATTGACTGGGAACTCAGGGAATTCTCGCCTGTACAGGAGAATTCAAATACAGAATACTCTAATATAGAATCAGGGTGTGTAAACCACTAAGTCCACCAAGGCTGTGTATCTAGGAGTCTGAAAGAGTCACAGTGTACCCAGGCTTAGGGTGCCCCCAAGCGTGGAAATGACTGCAATGACCACAGGTTTAGGTAACAACACTCAAGCCCCTTTAAATTCCTACAAAGCCTTCTCAAGAAGAACGGGTACAAATAAGACCAGACTATAAAGACTGGAATAAATACCAAACTCCTCCATGTCCAGACATTGACAAACATCCACAAACATCAAGAACATCCAGGAAAATACAACCTCACCAAATGATCTAAATAAGGCACCAGTGACCAATCCTAGAGTCACAAAGATGTGTATCCTCTCAAACAGGGAATTCAAAATACCTGTCTTGAGGAAGCTCAACAAACTTAAGATAACACAAAAAATGAATTCAGAATCTATCAAAGAAGTTTAACAAAGAGATTGAAATAATAATTTTTAAAAAATCAAACAAATCTTGGAGCTGAAATATTCAATTGACAAACTGAAAAATGCATCAGAGTCTCTCAACAGCAGAATTGCTCAAGCCTAAGAAATAATTAGTGAGCCCAAGACAGGCTATTTAAAAATATGCAGTCAGAGTAGGGAAAAAAAAGAACTAAAAAAAAATGAAGTATGCCTACCAGGTCTAAAAAATAAGCATCAAAAGAGGAAATCTAAGAGTTATTGGCCTTAAAGAGGAGATGGAGAGAAAGACTGGGGTTAGAAAGTTTATTCAAAGAAATAATAACAGAGAACTTTCCAAACCCATAGTAAGATATCCATGTTCACATACAAGAAGGTCAAGGAACACCAAGCAGACTTACGTTAAGACTACCGCAAGGCATTTAATAATCAAACTCCCAAAGGTCATGGATAAAGAAAAGATCATAAAAGCAGCAAAGGAAAAGAAACAACATATAAAGGAGCTCCAATATGTCTGGCACCATACTTCTCAGTGGAAACCTTACAGGCTAGGAGAGAGTGGCATGACATATTCAAAGTGCTGAAGGAAAAAAATTTAAATCCTAAAATACTATATCCAGCCAGCATATCCTTCAAACATGAAGGAGAAATAAAGATTTTCCCAGACAGACAAAGCTGATGGATTTCATCAACACCAAACCTGTTGTACAGGAAATGCTAAAGGGAGTTCTTCAATTTTAAAGAACAATCTTATTGTTTGTTGTTTGCTGTTACGTTAGCAAACAATAAGAAATCATCTGAAGGTATAAAACTCACTGGTAACAGTACACAGACAAACACAAAATATTCTAATATGGTAATTGTGTGTAAACCACTCATATCTTCAGTAGAAAGACTAAAATATAAACCCATTAGAAATAATATCTACAACTTTTTAAGAGATAGTATAAAAAGATACGAATAGAACAAACAAAAAGTCAAAAAGTGGGGGAGATGGAGTTAAAGTGCAGAGTTTATTATTTTTTTATAATCAGAGTTAAGTTCTTATCAGTTTAAAATAATGGGCTATAGATATTATTTGCAAGACTAATAGTAACCTCAAATCAAAAAACCTAGAACAGATATACAAAAAATAAAAAGCAAGAAATTAAAGGACCCTACCGGAGAAAATCACTTTTACACAAAGGAAGAGAGAAAGGAAAGAAGAAAGAGAGGACTGCAAAACCACCAGAAATCAAATAATAATATGGCAGTGTAAGTCCTTACCTACCATAATAACGCTGAACGTAAATAAACTAACTCTCCAATCAGAAGACACAGAGAGGCTGAATGAATGGAAAAGCAAGACACAAGTATATGCTGCCAATACGAAACTCACTTCACCTATAAAGACATGCGTAGACTGAAAATAAAGGGATGGAAAAAGATATTTCATGGAAATAGAAACCAAAATAGAATAGGAATAGCTGTATTTATATCAGATTAAATAGATTTCAAGACAAAAACTGTAAAAAGAGACAATGAAGGTCATTATATAATGATAAAGGAATTAATTTAGCAAGAGGATATAACAATTGTAATTATACATGCACCCAAAGCTGCAGCACCCAGATATATAAAGCAAATATTATTAGAGCTAAAGAGAGAGACAGACCTCAATAAATAATAGATGGAGAACTAAACATCCACTTTCAGCACTGGACAGATCATCCAGACAGAAAATCAATGAAGAAACATTGGACATAATCTGCACTATAGACCAAACAGACCTAATAGATATTACAGAACATTTCATCCAACAGCTGCAGAATCATATTCTTCTCCTCAGCACATGGAATATTCTCAAGGACAGACTATATGTTAAGGCACAAAACAAGTCTTAAAAAATTCAAATCATATCCAGTATTTTCTCTGACCAAAATGGAATAAAACTAGAAATGAAGAACAAGAGGAACTTTGGAAATTATATAAACATCAAAATTAAACAATAGTTCCTGAATGACCAGTGGGTCAATGAAGAAATTAAGAAGGAAACTAAAAAGTTTCTTGAAACAAATGCAAATGTAAACACAACATACCAAAACTTATGGGATACAGCTAAAGCAGCAGTAAGAGGAAACTTTACAGCAATAAGCCCCTACATCAAAAAAAGTAGAAAAATTTCCAATAAACAACCTAATGATGCATCTTAAAAAACTAAAAAAGAGCAAACCAAACCCAAAATTAACAGAAAAGAAATAATAAAGATCAGAGCCAAAAAAAAAAAAGAAATTAAAACCAAAGATACAAAAGATCAAAACAAAAAGTTGGTTTTTTGAAAAGATAAACAAAATTGATAAACCTTCAGTCAGACTAAGAAAAAAAGAGAAGACCCAAATAAATAAAATAGAGATTAAAAAGGAGACATTACAACTGATACTGCAGAAATTCAAAGGATCATTGGAAAGTACTATGGGCAACTATATGCCAATAAATTGGAAAGCCTAGAAGAAACTGATAAATTCCTAGACACAAACAACCTACCAAGATTGAACCATGAAAAATTCCAAAACCTGAAGAGACCAATAACAAGTAATGAGACAGAAGCTGTCATAAACCATATGATCACTTATATTGATGCTGAAAAAGCATTCAATAAAATTCAACATCCCTTTATGATAAAAACTCTCAAAAAACTGGATGTAAAAGGAACATACCTCGACATGATGAAAGCCTATATGACAGATCCACAGCTAGTATCATATCAAATAAGGAAAAATTGAGATCTGGAACAAGACAAAGATGCCCACTTTCAACACTGTTATTCACACAGTACTGGAAGTCCTAGCTAGAGTAATGAGACAAAAGAAAGAAATAAAGAGCATCCAAATTGTTAAGGAAGAAGTTAAATTATCCTTCTTTGCAGATGATATGATCTTATATTTAGAGAAACCTATCTGTACTCCCATGTTTATTGCAGCAGTATTCACAGTAGCCAAGATTTGGAATCAACATAAGTGTTCATCAATGGATAAAGAAAATGTGGTACATATACACAACAAAATATTATTCAGCCATATAAAATGAAATCTTGTCATTTGCAAAAACATGGATGGAACTGGAGGGCATTATGTTAAGTGAAATAAACCAGGCACAGAAAGACAAATATCACATGTTCTTACTCATATGTGGGAACTAAAAAAAAATTGGTCTAATGGAGGTAGAGAGAAGAATGATGGTTACCAGAGGCTCAAAAGGGTAGGGCAGAGGGGAGGATAAAGAAAGGTTGGTCATAAGTACAAAAATACAGTTAGTAAAAATAAGATCTAATGCTCAGTAGCACGAGAGGGAGACCATATTAATAATTTATTGTATATTTCAAAATAACTAGAGGAATGGATTTGGAATGTTCCCAACAGAAAGAAATGATAAATGCTTGAGGTGATGGATATCCCCATTACCCTGATTTGATCATTACACATTGTATGCTTGTATCAAAGTATCACATGTACCCCATAAATATGTACAACTATTATGTACCCATAAAAATTAAAAATTAAAGAAAAATATTATACTTTAGTTTCTAGGTCAAGTCATAAAAATACAAAAAAGAATATTTTACCAATTACTTTTGCCTACCAAGAGATCTTTTGTCTTTCCCCATAAAGGAAGGTTATGTGGAAAGTAAAACCTCTATGGAGAAAAACTATTGAACCTCATAACACAGCCCAACATCAATGATTTACCCTTGCTCTATGAGTGTGTCATACGTGCATGAACTAGTATTCATTAACATGTTTAAGTTCCAGTTTAGTAACTTTCCAAAGATGTGATCTTTGGAAAAATAATAACCTCTCTAGGCCTCAATTTCCTAAATTATTAATATAAAATTAGTTCAATAGTACCACTCATATCACAGGGTTATTCTGAGAGTTAAGTGAGATAAAGTATATAAAGTATTTAGCAAAAAGCCTATTACAGGGAGCACAAAAAGTATCAAAATCATCACCATTGTCATCATAAACACAGATTAAGAAGATGACACTAGATATACTCTAAAACTTAAACTGTAAATGGGAGAAGATAAAATCACAATTTTAAAAGAGATCTAAGTAAAGCTATCTGATTGACATAGCTTGGTTCATAATGAATGATGGCTGAATCAATAACACAGGATTTTGTATAATTCTAGTAATACAAAAATTATACCACTGTTTTGAGACAAAAAGATAAAAACCAATTTTCAGCTACATGTTTTTCTCCTCTCTGCTAGTCTCCACAAATAGAGCCATGTTTTTTTTACCCTCCAAACATTTTATTTTTCTCCATTTCCAGATCATAATTTTCCTACAGCTCCTAGCTGTTTCAAATTTCTACTCTTGAATTTAGAAGTCTCTGATCAAAACATTCCATATAAACTAGGGTAGGCAGCTCTGTGGTGCAGGAACTTAAGGGACCAAGAATTGTATAGTCATTAAAGAGATTAGGAATGTATGTTATTAGCCTCCTATCAACTTGCAAGTTGCCTATTCCTTCTAGTCCTTCATTTCTTCTTTCTTAAAGGGGAAATATCAACACTGACCTAAGGAAACAAATCAAAAATGCTGAAAGGTGCTTTAAAAATGCACTATTGGATGCTGAATGAAAGAACTGCCATGGCAAAATAACTGACGTTGAAAAATACCTCTTGAGGTTATTGTCCAAAGAAGATATTTCAATCCTTTAAAGTCCTAATATATATGGTAATTATGGGCAATATATTTTACTAAATTTAACTAGAGAAAAAATTCCAAATTCCTCAAGGTGAACAATTAAGGCACATTTGGTTTACCTGGAGTATCCTTTTCTGTTTCAAAATGTTAATCTTATAACCAAAAGCTGCAGAGAAAATTTAAAAATTACTCTTCTCTCTGAATCATGCTGTATTGTTTTGCAACAATCTTTATATTCTGCAAAACAATCATGCTCCAGTAGTTTACTGTGGTCTTTGTTCTGCAAGCAGCCAGTTCTACCATGGATCAAAAATTATATTTTGATTATTTAAGAAATTTGCTTATCTGAATTTAAACTGACATTTCTGAGATAGTTAATGTGCTCAATTGCTAGAGTGGATCAAAAAACTACTTCAAATGTAAGAGTTAGGTAATTGTAGGTATTAGATATTGACACTTAATTTGAATTAATGAAAAGAAAAATAATAAAATGACAACTAAATTTTCTTTGGTAATTAAAAATGGTTTTTACAGTAAGAAAAAAAACTTCATTATATGGAATTATTGGAAAGACTAAAAACCAAATTTTATGTTTCACAATAACAATCAATACTCCTTATAGCCAAGTTCTGTTCTATATTAACTGTGGCAGAGACCACTAAATTTACCCTGGTAAATTTTTTCTTCTTGCTTTTTTTCTTCACTAGTAGAATCCCCAAAATTTTACTAGGCACATAGCTACCCTGTTAAGAGACTAGAACAGATTAGCCTGTTTGTCTCAGAAATTAATTAAAAGAGATGGAAAATTTTTGGTTAAGACTTTATTGGCTCTCAATTTCATTCAAACTAATAAATTAGTAATGACATTTCCAAAGCTAACATTGTCCCATAGTTTCCTAAACTTTTGTTCAAAAATAACAAAATTTTACACCATCTCTTTCCAAGCAACATGCTGCAAGTTTTCTTAGTCTGGAAGATGTGCTGTCGCTGAATGATTACTAACAAATACATACATAAAAAGGAAAAATAAAAATTTAAAAGAAATAGATAAAACAGCAGTTAAATAAAACTGATGTTATTCAATTAAAAGAAACCTCCTAGCGTGGAACTTACTACAGATTTTTGCCAATACCTAATTTCCATTACAAGAGAGAAGAGAATTTCCGTATAAGGGTTAATTTTCCATGGTCCTTTAATGATTATGATGATAAAAATTTCTATTTACTTTATTCTACTTACTAGATTTTTTGACAGATAAACTAAGATAGATAAAAATTAAAATCTATCCTTAGAAACAACTTATTGGGGAGAGCCACCAAATCCAAATCCCATATTAAAAAAAAAAAAAAAAAGCCACATGATCCCATACCCACACCCGTAAGTATGCATGTACTTCCTATCAAGAAGAATGCAGGCTTTCCTGTTGGGAAGACCAACATAGTATAAAGGGGTCTGGATGACACACCTAAGATTTACAGAAGCCTCCTTTTTAAAAATACATATAACCTCATAATAATTCTACATTTTCTACCCACAGTTGTATAATAATTCAACTTCTAATTCAGGAATAATATGGAAAAATGTTAATAATTGCTATGTATCAGAATTATAAAGTAGAAAGTTATCTAGTTTGTAATCATTCAAATGTGTATGCTAACATGTAATTATATTTGTATTCTGTCTGGCATCTTAGCGCTTCTGCTCTGAAGAACTTCCTATAACAATCTTGTAAAGTAAGTCCACTGGCAATAAATTCTGTTTTTATTTAAGAAAGACTTCTTCATTTTGAAAGACATTTTGCTGCATATAGAAGTCAAGGTTTCCAGTGTTTTTCATTCAGAACTTTAAAGTTATAATTCCATTGTCTTCTGACTTGAATGGCTTCTGAGGAAAAGGCTGCTCTAATACTTAACTTTGTTTCTTTGTATGTAGTATGTGGGTTTTTTTCCCCCTCTGGCTGCCTTCAGTATTTCAGTCTTTTATTTTCAGTTTTGATATTTTATGTCTAGGTGTGTTTATTTTTTAGAGGAGGATGGGGTGGAGATTTATCTAGCATTGTGTTAATTAAGCTTTGTGGATTTGTGGATCCCAATTACACAACTGTTAGACTGGTAGAGTTAGACTGGTAGATTTTGTCTCACAATCTTGGATGTTTTATTCTATTTATTTTTACTTATTTTCTCCTTGTGTTTCAGTTTCGGTAACTTGTTTTGCTCTATCTTCCATTTCACTGGTTCTTTCCTTGGCTAAGTCTATTTAATAACCTGTTAAAGATATTCTTCATCTTTGTTACTGTGTTTTTTATTTCTAGCACTTTCATTTTATTCATTCTTATAGTTTCCATATCTCTGTTGAAATTAACCATCTAATTTTGCATATTGTCCTTTTCCATCAGAACTTTTAACATAAAAATCATAATTATTTTAAATTTCCTGTTATAACATCTACATCATATCTTAGTCTGGTTCTGTTGATTGTTTTGTCTCTTGGCGTGATATCTTTTCTTGCATTTTCATATACCTTGTAATGTTTTGTTAAGAGCTGAACATCTTGTACAGAGCAGTAGAAGCTAAGGAAGTTTTAAAGCTTAGAAATGGGCATAACTTTCTTTCTGATAGGACTTTAGGGGTTTGTGTTCATTTGGTCAGGAGTTTGGCTGGAATTGAGTCCACAGATTTTTGTTGGACCACAGGTTTCAAATTCCTCTGCAGATGCCTTTTGTTTGAGTGGGGGCTGTAGATGCCTTTTATTTAGGGTAGGGGCGAGTTTCGTGCCACTCCTTCTCTCGAAGTGACTATGTTCCTCTTCCGCAGGTTTCCACCACAAAGAAGACTTCTAAATACTCTCATCAGGTGAGGGTCCATGGAGAAAAAACCTATAAGAGGGTAAGAACTCACCCCATTATCTGTGGTTTTCACTCTCTAGCAGGCCGCTCTTGGGCTTGACCAATTTACTAGCTATTCTAGCTGAATTCTTACCAATGCCTGGGTGCATCTGCCCCAGGTAAGCACATGCTTGTGTTTCGTCACTTTTCTGTAGGCACCCTTATGTCCTTAGATTTTACTGAGTTTTTGCTCTGCATCTCATCTCTGGTAGGTTCAAAAAAGGTCATAAACTTACAGTTTGTCTGGTTTCTATTGTTGTAGAAATAGGAAAAAAATGCTCTTTCAAGCTCTCTACCTATTGATTACATTGGCCTTCCTTCTTTCACTCCAAGTATGACCACCATTAGGTACAGACTTCTAATATTCCAATTTATCTAATCCAAGGAAAAGAACACCATTTTTGCCTCAGTGTCTGACTCTGCTGCTGCCGCATTTTGCCTTTACCAGGGAGATAACAGTACCATGACTGGCCAGTTTTGGTACAAGGGGATGAAAGAGAATGGCATTGTTATTAACAATCCTATAAAAATTACACAAAATAATGGAATCTACTACTTATTGAGTGCTATTTTAAGTGTTTTATATATCTGGGAAGACAAAAATCAATATATATGCTCTATAGAGGATATTGCCTTATCTTGGTAAACAAAGACATATGTTAGTGATAATAGGTAGGGCTTAAATGATGAAAGAATATGATTTTAAATATCAAACTTGATTTTGTTTAGATTTCGCTTTCTCACAGAAAAGTCTGCTTTAACAAAACAGTAAGTTGTAGAAACTAGAACTTTTTTTTTAAAAAAAGTAAAACTTCAAACATTACTAAGTCTGAAATTATGAGAAGTATAATTTCTGTTTTAAAAATTTTTCCAGTAGAACTTAATTTAGCTTAATTTTTAGGTGTTTCTCATGTACTCAAACTGTCTTAATTGCATAAATTCAGTTCAAACATTTAAAAAATGATATAATTCATGCAAAAAATTTTCTTCAGCAATTAACTGGAAAGTACATTTATTCAGATATAAATTCACAAGATACATACTCAAATAACTAGAATACATGTTCCCATTTTACCACATATATTGCAGTGAGACTTTTTCCACACATCTCTCTCCAACCTAAACTGAATTCCTTCAAATCAGGGACTATTTTTATTCATCTCTAAATTCCAAAACCTTCCAATGTTGTTATATTGGAGGCAAATAATGTTGGATAGTTGAGCATAAGTAAAAGTGAAAAATACCAGAGGATCAATACAAATACTTCATGAAGAGTGTAAGCTTTGGAATAAGCATTGAACAAAGGATTTAAGTAAAGATAATTCCAGAAATGAGATATACAAAGGAATTTTTAAATGCCTCTACCCAAAAAGCTAACAGCAAAAAAGTATTTGGTTTTTAAATCAACTCAATCAATATTCATAGTTGCTTTAAATGTAAAATACTTCTTTAAAAGCAAAGCAATATTCATTAGTAAAAAGTACTAAGGGTACAATCAGCAAATAGGTACCGATACCAAAACAAAACAAAACACCTTCTCTACCCTTGAGTAACTCAGAATCCTGTAACAGAATACAGGAAAAAACATGCTTCAGTTTCTTCTAACATCAGTTTCTTCTAACATCAATAATTTCTCCCTGAATCCTGCATTCACATTAAATTATCACATCTTTTCCTTTAACTATTTTGGCAGAGACATAGGCCTTAGGCAGTGCAAAACTTCCAAATTAACCACCTATATTCATTTGCACCATTTTTTCACCCACTTTCCCTCCCAAACCACTGCAATTTGATTTCCACCATCCAATATTTTACAGAAGAGGCTCTAGAAAAGGTCTCGAAACACTGACAAAAGCCCGCCTCTTTAGCACTTAGCCCTCCTCCTCCACTGCCTGAACAACCAGCACCACCCTCTCTCATCACCTTGAAACTCTTCTTTAAAGCTCTTCTGATTTTCTTACTTTCTGACTGCAGATCACTCTTGCTAAAATGCTTTCAAGAATTTTCCCATCTCCAAATATGTGTTAATTATAGGTATTTCCCAGGATTCTACCTTCAGGCATCTTTCCTTTCTGCTTTATCAATGCTCCCTAGGAATCTCTTACTCCCATGGTTTCCTCTCTCACAGATGTGCTGCTGTTTGTCAAATCCTTTTTTTAAATTAAATCTATATCTGAATTCTCTCCTATGTTTATTTAGTCCAAATTCCTACTAGACATTTCCAAGTTTATATTCCATGTGCACCTCAAATAAATATTATTTCATGGGCACCTCAAATTAATATACCAAATTGATCTCTTTCCCTCCCCACCATCAAAAATAAAACCCAAAGTCTTTTTCTTTTGACTTTCACATTTTGGTTAATACAACATCATCCTTATAGCATTTATAACAGTGAAAAAGAAGAAAAAACATATAGTGTATTAGCTGATAGGATGAGAACACCATGTGGCATGTATACTGCAGCAAGTTACAGAAGAAAAAGGTGACAACTGCTGACATGCAGCACCTATACATAAGCATCATTAACACTTTGCAGTAGATACCATTTGTGGTTATTGCCTCATACGGATGCACTCATTTTCAGCCTTTATATTTGTACAAGATTGGCTATACAACTTTGCTGCTGGCATCTGTCTTTAAAAGTCCAAATCATTAAAAACCTGCTTCAATATCAGTTCTCACATCCCTGAACTTGTGCATGATCACTAATGTGTTTTTAATCCACTTGGTATCAAGTAGATTGAGACTTGGTGTCAAGTCAGACTTCTTTGTATCTGAATATTCACTTTCAAATATGAGCAAGCTTTCTAAATGTGGCCCTAAATCTAACTTGGAATGAAAAATCTCTAAATACATGCTTTAAATACAGAAATTTTATTAGTTCAACTACATATACATTTTTATAATTACAAAAATAAAATGTTATAATAATTGATGTACTATGAAAGCTGTTTAAGTATAAAAATGATAATTCAAAACTTAGTTAAGTAAATAAGTTGTGAAACAGACTGACAGTTAAAATACAAATATTAAGAAAGTATGTGTTACTAGAAAACTTTAGGAAGAATGTTACTTCTTTTCATGCAACAAATATTCATAAAAATTTCAATACTAAGGCAAGCAAAAATAGTAGAGATTCGATCATATTAGATCATATACTTGGAAATGTCTAGTAGGAATTTGGACTAAATAAACATAGGAGAGAAATTTGGGAGAATTGTTTAGTACACTAGAGTGAGTAAAAAGTAAAAGTGAAGCCTGGTTGTCTCAGGACTGTCTGAGAAAATAACATTGGAGTCTATCTTCTCACAGTACTATGTCTTAGAAACTACATAGTTAAGATAAGTCTGGAATGTTTTATCTGCCTAGTTTACTATGAAACCCCTGATTGTTGGGACTTCACTTAGCCTGCGGAGCTGTTTGTTGGTACGCAAGCCCTGGACTTAGGTAACTAAAATGAAATAGAAGAAAGGGGGAAAACTAAGATTATGGCTCCTCAGTACCAAGATGACCCTCACATCCTTGGCTCTTGTCAATGGCAGCCGTACATGGTCCAGGAGCAGAAGAAGCTATGTACATAGATGGCTGTTGGGCCTCCTCATAAGATGAACATGCTGAGCATTCTGTATTTCTTGTCTTGTATCCTTGTCTAAAGTCTCTAAGGCTGTATCTTTTCTATGTTCCTTTATTCCCTTCATTAGATGATTGATTTAAGCTGTGCTATATCACATTCTCCCAAAAGCTGAATGATACTGAGAGTAGAAGTTGCAGAAGCCATGTTCAGTTAATAACAGGACTTTAATGAGAAGGCTCTTGAACCTCTATTAATAAGGTTCCAAAAGTAAACCCTTTCTTGGATTCTATGACCTTTTATTCTTTTAATGACCTTTTAATTCTTTTAACCTTTTTTGCTTAAGCATTGTTGTAAAATTTTTGGTGTTTTTTTACATACAGGCGGTCCCCAGGTTACAGATGACCTAACTTACAGTGTTCCATACCTATGAACGGGCTCCCAAGGTTCCCCATAAGGATAATTCATAATTAAATACTTAAATTAATAATCCAGGAACTAGTTTCTTCTGCACATGTAAACAAATCTACATGGCATAAGTGATTTGCTGGTGTAGCATTTTTTATGCTAGTGCCTAATCTTATAGATAGAGATGCAGCTGATAGAAACACAAGAACATAAAGAATCAGAAGATCCAGAGCCAAGAAAGTTTATGACAAAAGAATTAGCTGAAGCCTTTCGTCTCATTGAAGCAGGATTTGCTAAGCTTGAGGAGCAAGATCCTAACATTGAGGGGTTTACAAAGGTTTACCATGTAGTTAGTGAGAATATCAGTTGCTAAAAGGCCATTTATGATGAAAAAAAGAAAAAGGCTGTGCAAAACCCTAGATAGCTTTTTAAAGAAACCAACTTCATGGTAAGCTCCCCTCCTCCAACAACAGAAACAAATCATGATTCTCCAGCACCCACTCCATCCTCTCTAGCACCATGTCCATCATCTTCTGATTAATGTCAGCCTACCTTCTTGCCTCAGAAATGCCTCTTCTAGTAAGCAAGACATTGATGCAACATTAGGTGAGTGTTAACTTTTAATATTCTTTCTTGAAATTTCTCCTATCTCCTATCTAAATTTTTTTGTGAGTTTGTTTTTATGTTCTCTTTGTTTGAATTAAATGAAAGAGCACAGTAGTTTCTGTAACTTACTATTACAGTATAGGGGTACTACTATTATTACAGTATTACACTGTATTATTATTACCAAATATGAGCCATTAGAGGTATGTTATTATTATTATTATCATATATGCACTGTTCATCAGGGATCTGAGTTACATACACATCACACCTAAAGACATTCTCAGGAACATCCCTTCTCTGTAACCCGGGGACCACCTGTATATAATATATATGTGTCGGTATACATGTATGTGTGTGTGTGTGTGTGTTTTGGTAAAAATATAAAGAACTTCAGTTTAAACATTAAATAAATCAGAGAAAAATAAGCCTAGATCCATAGTGTATTTCTAAATAAAATATTCAGGTATATCACAGATATCAGGAGAATATTTGTGAAGGGCCAGCATGTATACACACACACACATTATAATTCTTATATGTTATTGGTAGGAGTACTGAAAAATAATTATTTCAGGTCAGCTAAAGAGCATGGAAGGAAATGACTACAGTGTAATCACATACGTTATGAATCTAAGGGACACGCAGGACTTCACATTTTTTCATATACTAAATGATTTAACACTTTGTATAAGAAAGGGAAAATGAACTGGAGAGTGTCTTTAGCTGGTATAGATGAAGATAAGTTAAGGTCTTACTTGTTCCAGAAAACATTTATAGTTATTTTTATAAATATACAGATGGTCCCTGAATTATGACAGTTCAACTAACGACTTTTTGACTTTAGGATGGTGTGAAAGTGATATACATTCAGTAGGAATCATACTTCGAGTACTCATACAACCATTCTGTGTTTCACTTTCAGTACAGTATTCAATAATTTACATGAGATTGTCAACAGTTTATTTTAAAATAGGCTTTTTGTAAGTGATTTTGCACAACTATGGGCTAATGTAAGTTTTCCAAGCATGTTTAAGGTAGGCTAGGTTAAGCTATGATGTTTGGTAGTTTAAGTGTATTAAATGCATTTTTGATTTAAGATATTTTCAACTTATGGTAGATTTATTGGGACATAACCCCAACATAAATCAAGGAGCATCTGTATGCTTAAAAAAATTTTTTTTTTCTACCACGTTATAGTTGGAAAAAGAAAAAAAAATTTTTTTATAAAGATGTGAGAATTAACATTAAAACTTCAAAACAGATAATTAATAGTAAAAGAAAGGAAACATTATCAATTTTATAAGTGTTGGCTAAAATTGCAGTAAAATATGAAACTGTAGGTGTTACATAAGAAAATATAATCAAACTAGAATGCCTGTAAATTACCAAAGTAAACAGTTAAGGACTGTAAGAATTTTTCATATTCTGACCACACAATGAACCTTATGTTATAGTTCATGATTCCATGCCCCTGGAATAGTGCCCATTATTTAGCAGAACATTCATGCCTGAGGGGCAGCTGCAGTACATGGTGAGGAGGACGATCTCTTTACTCAGACAGCCTGAGTTTAAATTCTAGTTCTGCTTCTTACTGCCTCCATGTACTTAGGCAAGTTATTTAACTCTCTCTGTCTCACTTTCCTCATCTGTTAAAGGGGAAAAATGATAGATCTTACCTCACAGAGTCTATGAAAATTAAAGAAGTTCCTGATTATAAAGCACTTAGAACAGTTTCAGGCACACAGTAAGAGAGCAATAAATGTTAGCTCTTCTTAATTATTTGGGGTCAATAAAACATAACCTAGAATATACATTTACATTGTTCATGGTTAACACTTTTATATGTCTCAATAATTTGAAAATTGGGGCGGGCGCAGTGGCTTATGCCTGTAATCCTAGAACTCTGGGAGGCTGAGATGGGTGGATTGCTTGAGCTCAGGAGTTTGAAACCAGCCTGAGCAAGAGTGAGACCTCATCTCTACCAAAAATAGGAACAAAAAATCAGCCAGGCATTGTGGTGCACGCCTGTAGTCCCAATTACTCAGGAGGCTGAGGCAGGAGGATCGCTTGAGCCCAGGAGTTGGAGGTTGCAGTGAACTATGATGACGCCACTGCACTCTACCCAGGGCAACAGAGTGAAGACTCTGTCTCAACAAAAAATTAAAATTAAAAACATAAAAAAAAGAAAAAAAAATTGGAAATCTGTATTTTCCCCATTTTTATAATATTCAATCATGAGTAAAATAATATGAAATATTAAATATTTGTCTCCTATAAGCTAATACACAAATGTAAATTATATATATGTGTCTGGTTTTTTTTTATAAAAATGTTAAATTTTGTGCCATATTCAATTGTATAAATTACATTTAAAGTAGCCATAATAAAATACATTACAGGAGTACAACAAATATATTTTGGATGAAATTAACAATGTTCCAGGTTATTTTACTAAATTTAGTGAATATATTAAGATAAAACTATTTGGCTCATTTAAAATTTATTTAAGGTAAAATTGGAATGTGGTAAATGAAATAAAAATTTTAAATAAAAGCTTGTGGTGTCTGTAGTATTAAATAAAATTTAATGTTGTTTCCTTCAAGCTCAGGAGCAACATTTTTTTTTTAAAGGTAGATCGTTTTTTAGGTTACCTGAGAACTGATCATACGCTGAGATGAGCGAGCAATATTGGCAGGCAGACCAAAGAAACTAGGTTTGTCATCCTCTGGAAGCTTTTCAATGACAGCACGATAGTCCTAAATATAAAGAAGTGAAAAACAGTTTTTCACTGAAGATTAAACTTATAACCACTGAAATAAGAAAGAATGGATATTGTGAAGTATTTAATTATTATTCATATTTTATATTTTCTAGGTAAATCTCACTTTTTCTCTGTATATTAACTCAGTTATCTATGGGAAATAGTCTTTCATTAATACTTCTTCATAGTTTAATTATTTGATACCATATCTTCTTATCCTTACTTCTGACATACAAAGAAACCCTAACTTGTTTAAAAGAAACATTTTGTGTGTGTGTGCAAAGTAACAGCAAAAATTTATTAGGCAAATAAAGCAATCCTACTATCACCTCTCAACCAAGAAAACACACTCACAAATTAATGTGAACAAAGGAAAATATCTGTTAATCATTTCCAACACCAAGAAACATCATTCTCTATGACAACTAATGAGCAAAGTCAAGGTAATAATTACAATCATAAAAATGACACTGACGTTCTGAATTTAAAAACTTTGTGTATAGGCTCAATTGTGTGTTGGTGATAAGAAATAATAATCCACATCAGTAATTAGCTACTTTAGTTAGTAGTATGTATTAGTGGATAGAGGTAAAATGCATATGCATTAAAGGGATGATAATGATAAGAAAAATATATTTTACAGAATGACTTACTTATATTGTCTTATTCAGAATGAGTTAAATTTGGAGAAAAGGCTTATTTTGAAATGAGGGGTCAATCGGGAGTTCTACAGCCAAATCCAACCCTTGTACTTTTGTAATGCTTTTTGTACTGACTTAAGAAATGGGTTTTATATTTGTAAAGGTTTGTTAAAAACAAAAAACAAACAATAAAACCCAAAAACCAGATATGTGACAGAGACCATATATGGCCCATAAAGCCTAAATATTTACTATCTGGACCTTTACAGGAAAAGTTTGCCATGGCTATGCCTACAATGTATAAGACATTATGTTAGGTGTTTTTAGGAAAGCTCTGTAAGTTTTTTTTTTTTTCCTGTAACTTTACCAAAGACCAATCTGCAGAGCACAGTTCTGTTTATGTTAAATTAAGATAAAGCAGAGAAACCTTATAAACTTATAGACATACCCGGATATGCAAGCACTGCTTTGTAATTACTTTATTATAAGCAATTCTACAGTTAATCTTTAGTTTGCTGGTGAGATGTGATAAAATGCATTGATAATTCTATCATTTCATCCTAAGAATTACACTAAGCCTTGCATAAGCCTGACTTGTTAAACATTCTTCTGAATAGTTATTTACTCATGACTTTAGATGAAAAACTAAATATAGATCAAAAAGATTTATTCAGTTTGACCCAAAGACAGGAATTGGTTTGTTTGTTTTCATGAAGAGACAAGTTATCTTAAGGCAGTTATTACATATGCATCTAAACTATGTTTGCTGAAGTAAGGGTGGGGAGACTCATCTTCTGACTTCCCATCATCCTTTCTCATTCTTGGAATCTGCCCCTGAAGCATTTCCAAGGAGACAGTTGGACTCTAAGAAGCCCAGGACCTGTAAATATGTCAAATTTTGGAAAGTCATGCTGCCCTTTGCAATCCTTCCTCTCCTTTAGCTCGACATTTGTAAACTTCCTCAAGGTATTCAATCACAATGTATACATGTATAAATGTATATATACATGTGTATGAGTTTATGTTTGTATATATGCATGCATGTGTGTTCATGTAAACAAGCATGTGCATGTTTTCTCATCATCCTGGGAAACTTTTGGCATCCTCCTCCTAACTCGATTAGATAGAATGCTAAACAATGATTCTGATAAGTCGTCCTATAAATTTAAAACTATCACTCTTTGTAGAGTTATACACTTTGTTTATTTCAAAATAACTATGAAATCTTCTCATCTAGATTGGCTAGTCTTCTGTCTACCTAGAACTATACGCTGACATGTTAACTAAATAATTGGTAGCTACATATTCAGACTGATTTAACCTTACTTGGGCACGAAAGAATATACACTATATGATCCTATTTATATAAACAGTGCAAAAACAGGCAAAACTAATCTAGGCTGTAGGAAGTCAGGATAATGTACCCGTTATGGGAGAAGTAGTAACTAGAAAGGAATATGAGGAGGGCTTCTGGGGAGCTAATAACGTCCTGTTTCTTGATCCCAGTGCTGGTTACACTCATTTGGTCAATGTACAAAAATTCATTGCATTGTACATTTATGATGGACATACATTTCTGTATGAATTTTTTCAATTTAAGCTTCAAACAGAGACAAAAGACTTGTTGGGGTGTGCTATCTAAAATAAATATATAATATATACGTGATATATTGTTTGCTCTTTCACTCTTCAGTTCTCCTACTGGAAGGTAAACTCCATAGATGCATCCCTGTATCGACAATGCCTGGACTAGAGCTAACATTGAACAGATGCTCAATGCATATTATTGAATGACTGAGTAAATGAAAGATACTAAAAAACAAAACAGATGGGATACTTAATAACATAATAGGTAAGATATTCAATAAGTAATATATTTAATATTGATTTTTAAGCTTTTGGTTTTTGACAATTATGTTACTGAAATGAAGGAATTTTCTTGAAAAATATTTGGATGGCAGAAAATAGAACAAAAAAGACTTACATAATCGAACAGATATATATCTTTGCAATTGGTGAAGAAATGTATCATTATAATACTCTGTAATAAAAACATTATTTGGGCATTTATACAAATACAGGTTTATGGCAAAATAAACTAACATTGAAATCTTTGGGCTATATTTAATACTATTTTCCGGAAAAGATGACTGCATTCTAGAAGGCTTTTATGGGATGACTCAAGGCAAAAAGCTACAGCTAGCTAAAATAAATACACATAAACAAAAACATTGCTGTGAAAGACAGATAAAGTAAATCCCTTTTATATATTTAGATCTGCTTTAAATTTACAAGCCAGAAACTGAAAACAGGTATTTGTTAAATAATATTTGACTTCTTTCATATTCTTTAATATATCAGAGTACACTCATGCCTAGTAGGAAGTAGCACATTCTCCCATTCCAGCTCTTTACCGCAGTCCTACATTCCTTGAATTTTCCTTGGCTACTCCCTTCAAGATTTGCTTACATGCTAGTCTATTATCATTATGATCAATAAATCTTTAGTAAATGCCCAAAAGTTTATAGGACACCTGACAAGAGTTTGGAGAATCAGGCCATGTATTGGGAATAAAAAATAATAATATAAACTGAGAATTATTTCTTGTGCATTTGAAAAGAAATAACATATTTAACAATGTAAGAAATGATTCGAGTATCTATCTGGTAATAGATTGAAAATGATTAATTTTACTTACCAAAATGCTGCAGGATTTTGGTAGAGATACAGAATATGGAAAAATGTTGTTCTTGTTCCTTTGATTTAATACATCAATTACTGAAGAATTAAAAAACTGTTTCAGGTATGATTGAAGAACTCTAAGGTCAAAATAGTTATCTATACGTCCTCCATAAATAGCATTTTCAAGTAAACCATGCGCAAATTCCCATTGTACATCTTTGGTACCTATAATTTTTAAAAATACTTTTATTAATTTCATTTATAAAATGTTAACTAAATTCTTGGCTCCAATTATCTTTATAGGATATAGCAACATATACTTAATACAACTAAATCATTTCTTAATACAATTAATCATGATCATTAATAGTAGTAACTAATATTTATTGAGACTATTTAATCAAATGATATTTTCCAAATATTTTGCATGTATAAACTCACTTAACCCTCACAGCAAACACAGAAGTGTTAATATTATACAATTACACACATGGAGAAATTAATGCATAGGGAGGTCGGGTCACCAAAATGAGAAAGTTATACAATCCCACAGATCTGGATTGGAAATGAGGTACTCTGATCCTCTTATCTGCCACACAATACCAGCTAATTAAATTGAAGATGCCTTAAAAGAACCTATCCAAACATCATTTTATACAATGTTTGACGAAAATACTCATTTCATAAAATAATCTGATTAATAGGGAAACTCTACAAAACATCTTCACACATTATAGTCTTCTAAAGTCATGATTATTTATATAGTCAACTATCCATTTTCTATTCTAACAGAAGAGAAATGTAGTATTAAAAAATCACAACGGAACTTCTTCTATAAGATATTATTTCATCTTGCAACAGAGACATCCTCATAATCACAATTCACTGGTAATGTTGAAATGTAATAATTAAATCTCAGATCTGCAGTAAATGCAAGAAACACATAACTATATGCAAACTACCTAGTTATCTTTGTTGTTAGCATTACTAGTTTAGTTCTATTTCATTACGATAACATTTAGAGATAATCACAAAAATTGATGGCAGTGTTACTATGTGCCTTGGGACATAAGTGATTTTAGGTTGCCTCCTGCAGTTGATAAGGGCACCTACATAGTGGAGGAATAATTAAAGTTGTTTTCTGCCTATATCTTATTGTTAACAGTGGCTAACTAGCAAAGGAATTTTCCAGGACTCAGTTTTCTAGTTCTACCTTGAAACTCACTAAATGATACATGAGTAATGGATATGCCAGTCATTGATAAGTCAGTCACTGAGGAATACAGAAACATAAGTGTACCTTTCAACTTATAAAATAGAAGAAGCAGCCGTTATATGAAATATTTTATAGAATTTTTATAAGAAAATATTTTTTCTTTTTTTTTTTTTTTTTCTGGAGGCAGAGTCTCATTCTTTCACTCTGGCTAGAATGTAGTGGTGTCATCATAGCTCACTGCAACCTCTAACTCCTGGGCTCAAGCAATCCTCCTGCCTCAGCCTCCTGAGTAGCTGGGACTACAGGTGCACGCCTCCATGCCCAGCTAATTTTTGTAATTTTTTTTTTTTTTAGAGACAGGGTCTCGCTCTTGCTCAGGTTGGTCTCATTCCTGAGTTCAAGCGATCCTTCCACCTCGGCCTCCCAAAGTGCTAGGATTATAGGTGTGAGCCACTGCGCCTAGCTAATTTTTCTTCTACCCATTGTTCTCAAAACAAATTTTATGTCATTCAGGATAAAAGGAAATGAACAGAACTTAAACTACAACAATGGCAATAATAATAAGAGCCAACAATTATTGATAGATTAATTCAATGTATTAAATGTACTAAATGTTAAATGCTTCATGTGGCTTTTCTCATTTAAACCTCTCAACAATTAAACAAACTAAGGTAGTGCCTACTAGTATTCCTATTTTACAGATCAGTAAGCTCAGGTTTAAAGATTAAGAAACTTGCTCTAGGTTGCATAGCTATTACTTTATACAAATTGCCCCTGATAATTGAACTTTTTCTCATTTTCGCATTTAATTCTACATGGAAGCCCCTTGATATCAGAAAATTTGTAATCATAAGATTTTACAGTCAGATTTTTGCCATGAGATTCAGTATCATTTTAAAGCATCTGCCTTTTATTTACCATTCAATGGTGTGATACATATAAAGGTCACAGGATGTTGTTAATTAAGTATATCACAAACTTGAAACACAATGATAAATCATTCAAACTCTCTGTGTTTTGCCTTCCTCATCTGCAAAAGGACACTAATACTACTTGCCTCATAGTGGTTTTATAAAGTGAAATAAAAGTTCAAAAAGATTTTGGAAAATTACCAAGTTTCTATGCAAGCTGAAGTATTAGTAATATTAGTCTGTATCATCCAAAAAATTCTATGCCAAACATTAAAAACAATAGCTTGAAAAGTTAGAAAAGTAGTTACTCTCTCATGGGTTGGGGGAATGTTGGGTCATACATAGGAAGGAGTAGGAAGGAGGTGCTTCGGAATGCTGGTAATACTTTTTTCTCCCCGTTTTGTGCTAGTTACATAGGTTCAATTTATGAAAATACATTGAATTGTTTATGTGCACTTTTCAGATGTATAGTTCCAAGAAATATTTTAAACAAAAAAATTCACTTGGAATGCTATTTGGCATTAACTAATAATGGTGAACAAATACATACCCGACCTGGCAATTCTACTCCTACATATATATCCAACAGAAATATATCCATATGTTCACCTAAAGATACAGTAGTATTACTCATAATCATCCCACATGTCCATCAACAGAAGTATATATAATCACAACAGCATACTATGTAGCACTGAGAATAATAAATGGACTACAATTATGTGCAACCATATGGATGAATCAAATATAATTTTAACTGAAAAACCTAAACACTCAAGCGTATATGCTGTATATATATATTTCCAGTTTTATAAAAACATGCAAACTAATCTATATAGTTAGGTGTCTGGTGCCTACTTCAGGAGCAGGGATGACGAAGCTGCGGGTGGTAGTGACTAGAAGGCAGCATTACATGGGGTAGACTCTGAGGCATTGGTAATGTTCTGTTTCTTGATTAAGGTGCTCACTATGACTACATGGGTGTGTTCAGTTTGTGGAAATAACACTGAGCTGTAATCTTATAAGTATTTTTTGTACATATATTATACTTCATTAAAAAGTTTTTAACTTCAAAAACATATAAATTAAAATGGGACTTGGCCACATTCTAGCTGCCCATCCTTATCCTTTTGCCAAAGAAAAATTATATAATAATTTCTGATGCCATTCACTCAAAGAATTGAGTTCCTATATTGGGCTGGGCACTGTTACAGGTGTTAAGGATATACACAGTAAACAAGACAAAGACCTTGCTTTAATGCAGATTACACTCTAGCGGAAAGACAGAAACAAAATAAGAAAATGAATAAACAAGATATCAAGTTGTATTAGTGTATTAAAACAATAAAACAAAACAAAGGGACAGAGAATGACTAGAAAATTAGATTCAGTGGCAAGAAAAAGCTTTTCTGAAGAAGATACATCTACGTTGAGAAGTGAATAATAGGAAGAAGCCATATAAAGATGTAAGAGGAAAGCATTTCAGACAGAAGAACACCTACTAAAACCTTCAGGTAGGAACAAATCTGGCTTGTTTGAGGAACAGAAAGACGACAAACGTGGCAGTAGGTTTTAAATGGGGAAATTATATGCTTTGGGTTGCTTTTCTAAAAAACAAACTTATTTACAGAAAGAAGAATGTTTGAAAGGGTGCTAAAGTAGAAGTAAGAAGACCAGGTAAGAAGTTATTTCTTGAACTGCCAAGGAATTAATGAAGCTGCAAAGAAGGGAACAGAATCATGATGTGATTTGGAAATGGAAAGGACAGAAATTGACAAAGCACTAGATGTTTGAGGATGAGAAAAAGGAAAGAATTCAGGGTGACTAATAGGCTTTGAGCTTGAACAGTTTCATGAATGGGGGGGAGGTCATCTACTGAAATGGGGCAAACTCAGGGAAGAGTGGTTTGGCAGAGTTGCAGGGCTGGGTGTAGAGAAGAGACAGAAAGTGAGAGTTCTGTTTGTAACATTTTTAAGTTTGAGATTACTGTCAACATATTCTGTTCTCTAACCCATCACTTATCTAAATTCTAGTGTTCTCTTGCCTTGGCCCTGCACAATAAGCTTTAGGGATTGGACTGTTCCTGTCTTCAAGGAGACAGAGAGCTAGATGGCCTTAGGGGATCAGATTGTCTTTTTTGCTGCACTACTTCAATCTATTATTTGAATCCTACTTAGTAATTCCACTATGAACCCACAAATCCTTGGTACTAATCTTAGTCTGCTATACGCCTGAATTTTAACAGTCCCCTTGAAAGATATCTGAATAATTCAGTTGAAGCCTGAAACTTTTTGAAGGCCACAAAGTGAAGGCAAATTCTTTCTAGCTTTCTGCTTCCAGAAAGCTATAAATGAATCAAAAATCTAATGGGTTATATAAAAACCAATGACCACAATAGATAATATAAGAACTCTCAGATAACATAGTCATGGCAGTCAGAACATAAAAAACAATATAAAAAACAAAAAGCAAATTTTGTGATAGGGAGTTAGGCCACTTCTGAAGAAATCATATAGTTAATAAGACCTCAAATAAAAATTTTCATCAACACCAGAGATAAAAATTTTCATCATTAGAACTTACCATCAAAGAGTCTGTCAATAATGTTGTACCCAGCCCTAAGATCTGATAAAGAAAACTCATAAAACTTGGTCCAGCCCTGTCAAAACAAATTTAAAAAATAGTAAAGAACTATGAAATGTTCAGAGATACGTATGTATGCATCACTGTCCTTACAGTCTTAAATAAAACTAGTAACACTCCTAAAAAAATACAACACCTAAGAATTTTTAATAAAACATACACAATAAAGCTAACGTAAATTTAAAAAAAAATAAATTTACTGACCACAGCATGAAAAGGACTTTATAATATCATATTAGTTTTAATCATTTAAGTACGTGGCAATATAGTCAGAGAGAGAGAACATACTGGTGTAGTAAATTTTTTATTCTACTTACTGCATACACATTGAGATATTTCCTCTAATTTTACCCTTCAGAATTATGGACTTTCCCCACAAACATAAATACAGAAATATTGCAAAAAATGCCCAAAAGCATAAAGCAATATTATCTGTATATTCATTCATATTGAACCACAAAGCATTCATATTTGAATGAAATAAAATTATACCTAACTAATAGCTACAATGTTTGTATAAATAGAACATTCATAGGGCTCTATATTGTGTAGATAATAATATGAAACATAATTAAAAATACTTTCCATGGGGCTTCCATTGACTGTAACTAATTAGTCCTATGTAATAAAATAAGTTCAAATTAAAATATATTTAGACTTGGATATTATTTAGGAATACTGATACAAACTTTATTCATTCATTCATCATTCAAAAACATTTTTTAAATGTGTATTATATGTCAGGTTCTGAGAATGTAAGAATAAACTAAAACATAAATAATCTCTGCCCTTATGTAGCTTTCAGTCAAATGTGGGTAGGAGTAGGATAGAGACAATCACTCAAATACATATACAACTATAAACTATAATAACTTTGATAGAAAGAAACATACTTGAATTGTTTGTATATGTATGTGTGTATCTGTACACACACATATATGTATACACACACACATATATATCTATAAAAGAGATCTGACCTAATTAAAGAGGTAAGGGAAAGTCACCCTGACGGGAGTGGATTGAAATAGAAGGGCAAACAAAAGGAGATAGATTTGAGAACTAGTTAGGAAAATAAAACTAACAGAATTTTTGCATTGGATTGTAATGGAAAGTGAAGATAGCAAAAAAAGAGCTGTTAAGAATGACTTCTAAGGTTATACCTAATTCAAATGGATGTTGGTCATTCATTAATAAGTGAAACACTGAAAGAATATGAAGTTTGGGAAGAAATATTATGAGATCACTAAACAATTATGAGATCACTAAATAAAAGTTTAATAAACTCTTAAACAAAACTCATTAAACAGAAACTTATGGAGTGCCTGATATATACCAGGCACTGTTTTGGTCAATGGCAATATAGCAAATAACAAAAGAGACAAAAATCAGCTGGGTGAGGTGGCTCACTCCTGTAATCCTAGTACTTTGGGAAGCTGACGCAGGAGGATCACTTGAGGCCAGGAGTTCGAGACCAGCCTGAGCAAGAGTGAGACCCCATCTCTACTAAAAATAGAAAAATTAGCCAGGCATGGTGGCACACGCCTGTAGTCCCAGCTACTTGGGAGACTGAGGCAGGAGGATCGCTTGAGCCCAGGAGTTCGAGGTTGTAGTGAGCTATGAATGAGGCCACTGCACTCCAGCCTGGGCAACAGAGCAAAACCCTGTGTCAAGAAAAAAAAAACAGAGACAAAAATCTGTACTCTTGGGAAGTAGTACTTCTAGTACTTGATGCAGAATATGTGAATTTTCAGTGATCTTTGAGACATCCACCTGGATAGGTCACTTGTTTGATACACAAACCTAGAGCTTAGAGAATTGATCTGGGCCAGATGTATAAATTTGGGGATCAATAGCATTTGGATAATTATTTCTAGAAATGAGTATTATGAAAACAAAAGGTTTAAACTTCACTTACTAAGTTATAATATTTAGTAATTAAATATCTGCAAGGGATATATACCCATAAACAGTTAACAAAATTCCCATATTTTAAACTTTCTCCAACTCAAAACAAAGTCTTATTAATAACATTTCTTAAATCATTCTATTAGACCATATTTGTGAAAAGAAATGTTTATTTTCTTAAAAAGTTTAAAAATATCTTAAAGATCAATATTTACAAAACCCCCAAATTAGAAGACTGCTGCTATCAATATTACTTAATATATATCCCTATGACATGCTCTCTAGCAATTAAATGGTATTCTATATTTTGTCTACTTTTTCCTCCAGTGTTATGATTTTTATAACAGCAAATTTATGGTGTGAAAAAAGGGACATTATCAAACTTTTTTTGTGGGAAAGTGAACTGCTGTATCCTCTACAGAGAGCAATTTGGTAATATTTACAAATTTTCAAAAATACACATATCCTTTGACCCAAACATTCCACATTTAGGAATTGACCACTGTGAACAAGTATTAAATGAAGCACATATAGGGATATCCATTGCAACATTTCTTTTTTCTAATAGCAAAAGTTGAAAAGAATTGTATGCCCATCTAACAATACAAAACTGTTAAAAATCAATATAATGTAGTACAAATAACATTTTTAAATTAGGCATTAAATAGGTATTGATATTAACAATCTCAAACATATTATTTAAAAAGCAAGGTTCAGGGCGGGCACAGTGGCTCAGGCCTGTATTCCTAACACTCTGAAAGGCTGAGGTGGAGGATAGCTTGAGGTCAGGAGTTCGTCACCAGCCTGAGCAAAAGCAAGACCCTGTCTCTATAAAAAACAGACAAAATTAGCTAGGTGTGGTGACATGCCCCTGTGGTCCCAGCTACTTGGGAGGCTAAGGCAGGAGGATCACTTGAGCCCAGGAGTTTGAGGTTGCAGTGAGCTATGACGACACCATTGCACTCTAGCTGGGGCAACAAAGGGAGACTCAGTCTCAAAAAAAAACTAAAAAAGCAAGGTTCAGGAGTGTGTTTGCAATATGCTACCATTTTAGTTACAAAGAACATAAATGTATATATAAATTCATAAAATGTTTATATTTTTATACAATATAAAGGACACCCAAGAAATGGTTAACAGTGGATCCCCTGAGAATAGAAAGTGGGTGGCAGGGGGACAAGGAGGAAGGTAAATAACTTTTCATTGTAAATCTTTTTATGGCTTTTAAATTTATACCATGTGCATATATCACTTAATACATAATGAAATCTAATTTCTTTTTTAAAATATAACTTTTCTCAATAAAGGTCCATCATTATCAGTTGCTTCATCAATCAGGATTAACTGATACATTAGGCTAAGTATGGATGTCAGAAAAGTTAGAGGTAAAGAATTTAGAGGAAAATGGGCCTGTCCATTTTGGAGCTCTATAGCTTTTTAGGTGTGATTCATTGAGCAAGTTAATTATCATCAATGAAATGTATTTTCCTCCTTTGTAAAATGAAAATAATAAGTGTTCCCTCCCCATAAATGTAGTATGCAAATTATATGAAACAACACAATCCTATTATTGTTCACTATTTCATCTATTTGACAAATATTTATTGACATGGCAGTCACTGTGTTAAGCACTTCTAAACATTTACTATTTCATTTAATCCTCACAATAAAGGTAAATACGGTCATTATTCCCATTCTGCAGTTGAGGAAACCGGTGTTTATTAGGGTTAAAGCAGTTGACCCAAGGTCACACATCAAGGAAATTCTAGAGTCAGGACTCAAATCCAAGTCTGCCTAACTCCAGAAATAATGCTCTTATTTGAACATGTACCTGAAATAGAAAGAGAGGCTAAAAGGCAGGTAGGGTGAGGAAGAAAGGCAGTTTGAGGAGATATTTTCCTTAGCAGATGTGGGTGAAGTTGAAAAAAGAGGATGGGAAAAATTTAAAGGTGGGAGAGTGATATAGTTTATGGCTGAGATAGGCAGTTGGCAAGAACAACTGACCATTAGTACCAGATATGACTGCCAAGGCAATGGAAAAATGCCGTTTATTGGTTGTGCTAACAACAACAGCTAGAGCCCATGTTGGAAAAGAGTTTGATGGATTCAAGATCTTAAAGAAGCCCAGCATGACTGTGGTGTAGAGTATAAGTGAGACAAAGGGCCTAAGAGGAGGTTGAAGAGATAGGCAGGTCTTTTCTTCTGAACTGTGGCAAGAAATTTGCATATTTTTTCCCAATTACAATAGAAGCCATTTTATGGATTTTAAGCAAAGTAATGAAATAATTAAACTCATATTAGAAAGAAAATTCTGGCTGCTAAATGCAAAAAGCAGGAAGAACAGTTAGAAGGCTAGCTCAGAAAGTACAGGTGAGAGATGATGGGGGTTGGAAAAAATGGTGAAGAAAAGTGCACAGACTGGAATTATATTTTGGAAGTAGAATCAATAAAACTCGATAATGGATTGGATAGGAAAGCTAAGAAACAAAACATATCAAGAACAACACCTGGGTTTTTCACTTGAGGAACTACAGGGATATCGATGCCTTTTTCTGAAAAGGATATATGAAAGGAAAAATTGGTATAGGGAATTCAGGTTTTTAAGTTTGTAATGTCTGTGAGTCATAAACTGTGGCAATACCTAACACTCACTGAGGGCTTATGATGGGTCATGAATTGTTCTTAATACTTTAATTCAATGAAATGTAAAGTAGGGAACTATATACAGTCTAGAAGATTAGCCAGAAAAGATCAGAATCGAGATACAAATTTATGAGTCATGAGCCAAATTATGATGTAATCCTAGCTATTTATACTAAATTGTAAAAAATTCTAAAATAAAAAAATGTAAAGGTTAAAACACATCCAAGACATATGCTTACTTACTTGTGGAATATAATTTCTTCTTTCTTGACATGCAGCATGAAACCATGCAAAACTGAAGAGAGCATGAGCTCGATGTATGTTATCTTTTCTGTTAATTTGCTCAGGAGTCCAAGACTCATAAGTACGCATTAAATTCTTCTTCAAACCTGGAGGTGACTAAAGAAAAAAATTAAGACTTCTTATTGCTAAAATCTAACATATGAAATAAATCAGTATCCAACATATTTGAGAACATATTTTGAAGAATATTTTCACTATTTCACAAGTTTGATTTAAATTATTTTATTACGTTATTTCAAAATCTACAAATGTAAAACTAATTTCAAACTCCTTATTTCCAACAGTTCATCTCAATTATAAATACAGAATAATTTTTCAAATTAAAAAATCTATACAACCAATAATATTCAAAGTAAACAAATAAATTTTATGTGATCATTGAGGGTTTTTTTTTTTTTTTTTTTACTGAAACTAAATCACTATTTACAATATAATGTGATATTGATTATTATAGGGCAGGTGTTTGAATTTAATATGCCAGTTTTCCTTCACTAGTTGTCATTTAAATTTACATGAGGACTTCAATACACCATCTACATATAATATCAACTAATCTTCCTTGCACATTAGTCCAAAATTAAAGTTGGTATTACCTAACATTGCAAGGCTTATAAACACAAATACAAACCCAGGAACTGAAATTGTATATTGGACTAGTACTCAATCAAAAAAAATGTTCATCCACATGCACCAGATATGTTTGTGTCATATTTTTAAATGATAAAAGAAAATTTTCAAGGTACTGGAAAAATAGAAAAATAAACCCTCCCAGAAAGAATTCCAATGTAAAAAATACGTATAATGTGGGTTCGTCTCTCCAAATTATTTTAATTGGCTGTTTTAAAAGTAAAATCTTTCTTCCAAAATGGTTTCTAACATAAAATGAAAAAATATAGTTCAAGTCAATACTTTCAGAATGCCTGCTTCAAAAAATAGGTATTACCTCTGCAATTCTTTTCATTGTTATTTCTTAAATAAAGACTTCTTTGTTTAAAATAAAAAGAAAATATACTATTGAAGTACTAAGTATCTATCAAATTTACACGTTAAAATGAAAGCTTTTTATATTTATGAAACATTTATAAAAAATTATCACAGACTAGGCCAAATTTTCTGGGTGCTAGTCAATAAAACATGATATTAACAGAAAACTAAGCAACAACTTAGTTTTTATACTATACTAAACTATACTAAAGATCATGCAAATTAATAAGTCATATATAAATACAAACTACTTGAAAAATAACAAAATAAAAACACTGATATGTTTTTGAGATAAAATTATGAAATAAGGCCAAAGATATATTCAACTACAAATTCACAGACTTAGAATAATTTCAGTATTAATGCAAGTAAATATAAAGCAATTAAGTATTCAACTTAAGAAATCAGGAAGAATGAAGGCAAATAAAAATCTAAAGAAAGCATCAGGGAAAAAAAATACAGAAAAAAAAAGGAAATTCAGTGAATAGAAAAGAATGAGAAAAAAGTAAATTCATAAATATGGCATCACTTATATGGAAAAAATTTTTAAAACAATTCTGACAACTAATTGAAAAAATAATGAAATGGATTTAAAAATTTTTTAAAATAATAATACATGTGATATGTGTGTATATATACACAACAAACATGCACAGTAATAAATTTGAACATCCTAATAAACTGCACTATTTCCTCAGATAGTTAAAATTATTTACATTGATTCAAGAAATGGAAAATAAATTCACTAATAATTCAAACCAAATTGAAAATTTCCACAAAAGTATAATCAAATTACCTCCTAAAAAAGATCCTGGAAAAGGCTGCACATTAAGTTAAAACATTCAAGGAACAGTTTCCCTAGTACATTAATTCTTCATTATTGAAATATTTACTGAGTTCCTTTTACATGCCAGGTATTACATAATAATTTCAAAAAAGCAAGCAAAAAAGTAGTGCCTGCCATCATGGCTCATACAATCCAGTTCTAGAGTGTAGATTAGTAGAAAAGTATATGTGGAGAGCAGCAGGAAAAATATCTGAAAAGGTTCTTTCTTACTAGACCTTATAATGATATTCACTCATTAACAGATTTCCAATATTAAATCATCTTTGCATTACTGGACTAATACTTATCCTTTTCTTCCTTAAATGAAACTAACACCTTCAGATGAAAAGTAAAAGTAGAAGTACTGATCTAAAATAACAGGTAGTTACAAATATTAAGAAGATAGTTTTCTTCAGAAAAAAAGATTATATGGAACAGAAAAGTTTCTAAAAATTGAGAGAAAATTCAAGCAGAACCTCCTTTACCAGTGTTTAAAAGTTTTAATTCAGTTTATTCTTTATTTATGACTTTGACAAGTTATAAAATATCATTACAAACACACTCAGTTTTAGATATATCAGGTTTGGGGTAAATCTACCTAGCATTATGTGTTAGAAGGATATAAAGATAAACAAAAGGATGGAAGGAAGGACTGAAAATCTAATTTATTAAGCTATGTGAAAAACAAATGATATGTAAACTGGATATCCACATACCAAAAAAATGAAGTTAGACCTTCACTTTACATCATATACAAAAATTAACTCAAAATATCTTAAAGACCTAAATGTAAGACCTGAAACTATAAATTTCTAGAAGAAAAGCTTCATGCCATTGGATTTGGCTATGACTTCTTAGATATGACACCAAAAGCACAGGCAACAAAAGCAAGAGCAGACAAATGGGACATCTAACTTAAAAACTTCTGTGTAGAAAAGAAAACAATCAACTGAGTAAAAAAGCCATCTACAGAATGGGAGAATATATTTGCAAACTATATATCTGATAAGGGGTTAGTATCCAGAATATATAATGAACTCCTAAACTCAACAACAAAAACCAAACAATCCAATCAAAACTGGGCAAAGGATTTCAATAGATGCTTCTCCAAAGAAGATGTACAAGTGTCCAACACATATATGAAAAAATGCTCAAATCACTAATCATTAGGGAAATGCAAATCAAAACCACAATGAAACATCACTTCACCACCATTAAGATGACTGCTATTAAAAACACCACCACCACACAGCAAAGTATCGGTAAGGATGTGGAGAAACTGTGCAGTGTTAGTGGGAATGTAAAATGGTGCTGCCACTATGAAAAACAGTATGGAATTCCTCAAAAAATTAAAATTAGAATTACCATATGATCCAGCAATCCCACTTCTGAGTATATATAAAAAATAACTGAAAACAAGATTTTGAAGAGATAGATACGTGTTCACCTGTCTTCATTGTATTATTCACAATAGCCAAAAAGTAGAAGACCTGAGTGTCCACTGATGGATGAACGGATAAAGAAAACGAGGTGTATAAACACAATGAAATATTATTTAGTCTTATGGAAATCCTGTCATATGCTAAAACACAGATGAAACTTAAGAACATTATGCTAAATGAAATAAGCTGGTTACAAAAAGATAAATACTGCATCATTCTACTAAAGGAGGTAGCTAAAGTAGTCAAAACTCTTAGAAACAGAGAATAGAATGGTTGCCAGGGGCTGGGGGAAGGGGACAATGGGGAGTTGCTGTTCAATGGATATGGAGTCTCACTTTTGCAAGATAAAAAAGTTATAGAGCTCTATTTACAACAAGGTGCATACAGTCAATGCTATTGTACTGTACACTTAAAAATAGTTAAGATGGTAAATTTTATGTGTTTTTTACCACAATAAAAACAAAAAAAATGATATTGAAATAAAATTTGAAAAGATTTTAAATGAATTTTTATATCACCCTATGCTATTATTTATATATATTATACCTCATCTAAATGTAAAAGGAAGTTATGTGTTTTGTATAACAGATGGTTGTTTAGAAAGCTTTAGAGGGCATGTATAGATTATTGCTCTCATACAACTAGTGATCCAAGTTTTAAATCTTCTTACCTCATATGTTATCTTCAAACTTGACTGCAGTAAAATAGGAGTAAAGTTGGGATGAACTTCTGCAGTGAGCCAAAGACGAAAGGTATCTTTAGGTTGAAGAGTATTCAATTCCTTGTTTACAAAAACAATAAAAATCTACTTAAATACACACACCAATTTCCCTTTTATCAATCTATTATTAATAACTTTTTCTTACAAAAACTATTCCATGACATTCTGATATATTTCTTAAGGTTCTGATTAGATTCCCTCTACATTTTTATATTTCCTATTACTAGCTTAGTATAATGAATAAGAACTCGGGCCGGGAGCCAAGGTCAACTGGGTTGAAATCCAAACTTTTCCACTAATTTGCTGTGAGACCTTGGGCTCTTCGACGTACACCATCTCTAAACAAGAATAATAAAATCTACCATAGGATTGCGTAAAATGCTAAAACAGTACCTGCTGCACAGAAAGTAAAAATAAGTGCTACTATAATTACTATTCCTAAACTACCAGCCATCTTCAGGCCTTCATATTCTCATTGCTTCAATCCATGCTTCAACTGAGTTACATATAATGATATTGATTACTTCTTTGACAATTTTTAGTAGCACCTATTGCCTGTAATATAAATTCAAAACTTCACCATAATAATTCAACTGTCCATGCCCCTCATACTGTACACGTTAGTTGTTTATTCAGATTTTATTCCTCTGTCTTTAATCATCATATTTCTTCTGCCTATTATTCTCTTTGTAACCTGAAAAATTCTTACTCATCTGTCAAAATATAATTTAAATATCATGTCTTAGGGGAATATCTTCTACAGCTCTTCATTACCACAATACCAAGCAGAATTAATCACCCATGTCATTTTGTAAATTCTCTTCTATAGTATTCATCATACCACAATATAGTTATTTATTAATTTGGCTGTCTCTTCTAAACTAAGTTCCTAGAGAACAGGTACGAATTCTGTATTTAGCCAGCACTTAGCACAATTCATGGGTTTTATCTATATTCAGCAAGTATCTTTAAATTGAATATGAAGAAGATAACCAAAAAATGGCAAAAAAATGGCCATAAAAATATTGCTCTTCCTTAAAATTATAAATGATGAAATGTATTTATACCTCAGAATTTCAAAATGTTAAGTTTATATAAAATTTTTCTTTGGGTTAACACATCTAAAAAAACAATTTAAAAGGTAAAAGAATAAATTTGTGATATAGTTGAATTTACAATAAGTTTGTAAACTTATAATCCAAACAACTCATCCAAACTTTCCAAGAGAAAAGCAAATAAGCAATTGTTTTTACACTTTCATATTACAATCTACTCTATGTTTCAAAAAGTTCTAATTAGATATGTTTTCAAGGTAATAACTATAATTATATTTCACATAGATTAATAACTATCAATCAACTGTTTGGAACGGAAAGCAGGATTCAAGTATTGGTCTTCTTCACATGCTTTAAAACAGAAGACTCATCAGACATGAATTTTATATTTTTACACATTACTTTTTTTTTTTTTTTTTGAGGTAGGGTCTCACTCTGTTGCATAGGCTATAGTGCAGTGGCGTCATAGCTCACTAATTTTTGTATTTTTTTGTAGAGACAGGGTCTCACTCCTAGGCTCAAACTCCTAGCCTCAAGTGATCCTTCCTCCTCAGCCTCCCAAAGTGCTCAGATTACATGCCTGGCCCCATATTACTGATTTTTACAGAAAACTGTAAGAAAATTACATGAATATTCATATATATTTCAGTTACAACAATTATATCTTTTCTTGATTACAAGTAATGAACCATCATTGTCCATCAATTCATTCATTCACTCATTAACTCATTTAAAGGTTTATTGATTACCTATTTGTTAAGGTGCTGTAGTTGCCAATTTATTAAGGCTGCACAAATTTTCAACACCTTATAACTAGGCTAGGACCTCCATCAAAATACTCTATTTTGTTTAGTTCTAATCTATAGGATTGCACAAATTTATTAGGACTTCATTTATTTAGGACTTTTTATATATTTATTAGGACTGCAAAAATTTCCAGCACCTCACAACTAGGCTAGGACCACCTCAATCTACTCCATACTCTATATACTACTTCTGCCAGACTAATTAAATTAATTAATTACTAACTCTCAAGCTAAGGACTTCTTTTGGCTCTCTAAGTCCCAGGACAAAAACTCCAAAATGTTCTGCACAGTTATCAGGATATTCTATAACCTAGACCTTTCCTAGCCATCTAACTCCATTTCCCTACACTGCCGTACAAAGCCCTTCTAGTACTGCCAAGGACATCTTTTCATTTCTTGTAGTAGGCATGCACATCCCCAACGCTGTATCTCTATACTTGTCCTGCTGGAATTAACCATGATATCCTTTCTTTACCCACACTTAGCTAAACCCCATTTGGCCTTCAAGAAACATCTTCTCTTCAGAGTCTTATCTACATACTCAAGACTATATTCATCTTTCTTAAATGAGCACCAGACTTAAATCCAGGTTTGCATTTAAAACCTATCCAGTGATTTATTCTGTCTTAAGGTTACTTTCCTCCTGAGGCTATTTGAGGTAAATGAAATGTTTGCTTCAGTTTACATTCTAGCTTCCTTAGCACCTAGAAGTTCTGAGGTTCCCTCTGACTCCGGTCTACATTCTTTCTCCCCATACAGAGTAACAGAACAAGAGCATAAAAATAAAGTAATGATATAAGTAGGTCTTTGATAATTCTTTAAAGCATCTCCCTAATTTTTCTTCTGGAAAAATTCTCTGAACTTTCCTGTCAATCCTGATTAAAAATTTCTTTGCTTCTCATATATGCTTCTTAAATAGAGATTTTTATAGACTTCCCCTTAACGACTTGTTTTGCACAACTGTACATATTTAAGAAGAAAATACTTAAATTTGAAATGATTTCTCAAATACTAATTTAAAAACATCATAAATAATGTGTGACATATTTTAATGCTGATATTCCTTGGAGATTACTGAATTGAGTATATTAGATAATATTTATACTACATTTATCTGAATCTACCTTTTCCAGAACTGGTAGCCAAGATACCACAAGATGTAAGTTCTTCAAACAGAGCCAGTCTCCATTATGGGCACATTCTTTTAGCATCTGAATTGCTAAGTCAGCTTGACCTTGACCCATGGCAACCTGCAAAAACAAAAACAGAAAGCAAAATTTAAAAAACAGATCTGCTAACATGTAACATAACATTATAAGAGATTCAATAATAATAATCTCTAAACCTCCCCAACTGGCTTTAATATTAAATTTTGAAAAAGCAAACTAATACCAGAAATTAATCTTCTCCAAGAACATTAAATAATTAAAAGTTTATTTGAATAGTTTAATCTTCCTGCCAAAGTCACTGTTAACAGATACAACCTGTAGAAAAGGGCTCCCCTTCCTTAAGACATGTCACTGATAACAGAATATTGTCCTAATGAATATACTAATCTACTATAACTAAACTTGAATGAAACTCCCTAGAGTTAGTCAATGTAAAACCTGTGCAACTGAGCCTAATAGCTCTGCTATTTTACTATCTTCTATTTATATTGTTCCTTGTAAAATCCTTACTTTTCAATTTTTGGTTGCTATGAAGTGTGGGTATTTTTTAAATAATTATTAATTATTTTCCCAGTAAAAAAACATTTATTTTTATTTATCAAAAATTAAGGGTAAATTAATAAATTTAATTTTCAAATTTACATGCAAATTGAATTGAGAAAAGGATGCAATCTGAACAAAGAAACGCTCCTACCCTCAGGGGAAAAAAATGGTGTTATATTGGATAAATTTTACTTAAAATACTTATGCATTTCTTTCACTTCAGGTAAGGAAAGTGCAAGTATACATTACTGAGATTTACTGTAAAAGCATCCAAGTAAAATTTTAAAATTTATTTTCAAAATTTAAGCAAACATATTAGTTTCCTATTGCTGCTCTAATAAATTACCACAAATTTAGTGAGCTAACTCAAATTTCTATCTTATCAGATTTCTGGAGGTCGTAAGTCTCACTGGTCTAAAATCAAGATGTCTGGGTTTGAAAATAAAGGTAGTACTACAGGGATGTGTGCTTTCTGGAGGCTCTAAGACAGCACTCCTCCCTTCCCCTTCCCAGTTTCTGGAAGCCACCTACATTCCTTTGCTGTGGCTCCCTCTTCCATCTTCAAAGCCAGTAGTATAGCATCTTGCATCTTCTCTTTCCTCTCTTCTCTGACCTCTACTTCCATCATCACATCTCCTGTCTTCACTCTAACTCATCTGTCTCTCTGCTGTAAGGACCACTGTGATTATATTGGGCCCACCTGGATAACCCAGGCTAACTTTCCCATCTCAAGATCATTAATTTAATTACAACTACAAAGTTCCTTTTGCCATGTTAAGATAACATATCCACAAAGTAGGACATGGGTACCTTTGTGAGCATTTCTTGGCATATCACAACAAAAATGTCCATTTCACTAATGGGATAAAGTGTGGCAGGAATAGCAATAGCAGGGCAGTATCTACTTACCTGGTGATAACACTCTCCACTTCTTTCAGCATTAGCAAGTTCTTGAAGTTCCTGAGAAGGATCAGCACCCGGAGAAATAATAATCAAGATGGGTTCAATTTCTAGTGTTTCTTTGTATAAACGTTTAAGATTTAGAGGAAGTGGGGACAACTCTTTCAGTCCTAAAAGATATAATAAAAAAATTAAAAATAAAAAACAATATGTATCATTAAAAAGTCTAATAAAATTATATTATACATAATAGAGAATACCTAGGTGAATTATAATCTCATATATATTAAACTTTTTTCACTGTAAAATCATCCACATACTAGTAATAGCTAACATTTATTGAATGCTTAAGATGCCAGGCATTTTTCTAAATGCTTTCCATGTATGATATCATCTAATCATTACAATGATGAGAGGTAGGTACTCTGATTATCATATTTAACACCTGAAAAAATACACAGCCAGCACTGTGATCTCAATTTACAATTCTCTTTCCACAAGAGAAGACTGAACCCAACCATCCATCTATATATCTCATTAATACAATATAGTTCATTAGTTTACATGATAGTTGAGCGCGTACTCTGTGCCATGCATATGGGGAATCAGACTTCTCATAATCTGGGTAAAAAATTTCACTATCATGATATGGTCTAAAAAGTTACTTCTTACTCCCATGTGTCAAGGCAGAAAAAGTAGTATAGAGAGTGAAAAGAATGCTTAGTTTGGAGACAGAAATACATAGCTCTCAGTTTACATTTGTCAGCTGAATGACCCTATGCAAATCACTAAAATGCACAGTGCCTCAGTGTCCTCAGTTGTAAAACAGGGATAAAGCAATCCACAAGTCCTTTGGAGGGCAAAATAAGATATAATAATTATAATATTAATAAATTCCATTTATGCATCACCTACACTATGCTAAGCATTATACCAGGTAGTTTATTTACCTGCTATGTAAACCATACAATGACCCTTAGAAACAAATATCACTATGTTCATTTTATGTATAAGAAAACTAATACTCAAGGAAATTCAATATCTTGCCACAGGGCACCAAACTGCTAACTGCATTCAAACACAATTCATCTGTGCTTTTTCTACTCTGTAACTCTTCACAAACTATAAAGTCTTATTCAGATAAGAAATTATAATTTTGCTATTATATTGAAATCTTATCTGCTAAAACTTGAATGTTTCCACTATTAATGTATTTAATAAAAACTAAGATGAAAAAAGGCACATTTCAATTAATAATTAAAAATATACTTGTTTGAATTGAGCTAAAAAGAGTGACACACGAATTTAAAAATAAAGGGAGTCTTAGGAGAACAGAATAACTATAGAATGACTACACAGGCCAGAAGGGCTTCCACATATCCTCAAAAGTAGAAATGAAAAGACAATATTGCACCTCAAAAATAGACATTCTTAAAGAATTCTGTAGCAAATACTTTCAAATATGAATTCAATGCCATCATAAATCAAAAAAGGCATTTCTAGATAATCAACCTGAAAAGACACATTTCATACCTAAAACACCCTCCTCTATTCTTCACAATGGCAACCCATAATGGTAAGTAAGAATGTCCAAACACAGAAATAGTCCTAAAAACAGGTGAAATTCCTATTACCAGGTGAATTTACTCCAACAGCCATTTCAAATTGATGAATTGCTTCTAGAGGCATATTTTATAAATTTTATTTTTAATTAAATTTTTAACAATTATACAGTTTTGAGATCTAACAGAAAAGAATTCTTGTGTACTTGTGACAATGTAATAAGAAATATTTTCATTCATTTAAACATTCATTTATCTATGCATAAACTCAATAAACATTCCAGACCAATTAAATATATTTTCTGATTTAATAAAATATATCAAAAGCCTTAAAAATGTACATGGCCTTGACTCAGCAATTAAAATTATAATAATTAATTTAAGAAATAATTCAGGATACTGACATAGTAGCATATACAAGGACTTTCATTGCAGCTGTTGATATTAGCTAAAAACTGGGAGAAAGAAATTAAGTTTCTAAAAACAGGAGTCTTACTGAGTAATTTCTGATAGCCATACAATAGAACTGAAGTTACAAAAATGTTGAGGTAAAAAATAATTTGTAGAAAATGCAGGTTTTTCAATACAATAGGCAACATGATTCCATATTGTAATGTATACACATCTATGTGCATCGAAAGGATAGAAAGGTATACATTGAAATGTTAACAATGATTATCTCTGAATGATGGACTAATAGGTGTTTCTTATCTCTATTCCTCTGTATCTCCTGACAGTGCTATAATTAGTATTAAATGATAAAAATGTAAATATACATATAAAACAATATTTTCATATAAAATAACTACTGACTAAAATGTATTTTATTTGGAAAATATATGCCAATATAAAAACTGTCTTAAAAAGTTAAAATGAAGATTACCATATCATTTGTTAATTTAACAAATACAGACCATATCTTTATGAGGGCAGGAATCATATTGTTTTGTTCACCATTTTATATTCAGAGCCTATATTCAATTATTAATGTAACTGCTAATTTTAAAATCACACAGGACATAAATACATGTCCATTAATTCATATTATACAATATTTCAAAGCAATGGAACATTTTGGATTAGAGAAAGAAATCATGAAAAATACCTTACCATTTAATATAACACAGGTGACATTCATGTTATTTGGAATTAGATGATAGGTATCTTGCCTACAAAATTCCAATAAAATTTTCATTGCACTTTAAGTGAACTGAGTCTATATAAAATCATTGGTTTGGGCCAGGTGCGGTGGCTCATGCCTATATGGATACTCCTAGCACTCTGGGAGGCAGAGGCAGGAGGAACACTTGAGCTCAGGAGTTTGAGACCACCCTGAGCAAGAGCAAGACCCCAACTCTACAAAAAACAGAAAAAATTAGCCAGGCATCGTGGCGCAGGGCTGCAAGTCCTGGCTACTCGGGAGGCTAAGGCAGGAGGATCGCTCGAGCCCAGGATTTGAGGTTGTAGTGAGCTATGATGACGCCACTGCATTCTAGCCTGGGTGAAAGAGTGAGACTCTGTCTCAAAAAAAATAAAAAAACTTAAAATTAAAAATATACATATAATCATTAGTTCTATTAACCCAAGTAATTTTGACTCATGATACCATTAGAATTGTGTGAATCATTCAAAACTATTTAATAAAGTTAGAGAGCCAAAAATGTTAACCGCACTGTGAATTAACAGTGTAAAACTATTGTAAATCACTGGAATCTTATATTTTGACCATGGTCTTTAAAATAAATACAGCATGTCTTTCAAAAGAAAAAAAAAAACAACTAAAAATAAGTCAAAGGAATAATTTAGACCTTTACTGTATTTTATTTTACTCAAATAAAATACTGAGATAATAAACAAGAAACAATTTGCACTTTAAAAGGAAAAAATATCATTCCTGCACTTTTCAGGTACCTGAGTAAAGTAGCAAATTAATATCAAACTATTATAGGAAGTAAATGTAATAGATTCATTCTTCTTTGTTCATCTCATGCTCCCTAACAAAGGACTGATAAGCATTAAGTGTAAAAAATTATCTTTCCTTTATAAAAAAGACAATTCTAAAAATGTACCACAAACATCAATAAAAAGAAGGAAAATCAACAACTACTACCTAACTCAATATACATGAACCAATTAAATGGGAAAATACTCTTTGTAAATGGATACTCAACCCTAGAAAGAAACAAGAGTCAAATATTTTGTGGTAGGCAGAATTCTAACGATATCGCTTTCAAGATTCCTAAGCCTTGGTTATTCAAACGCTAAACTAGGTACTTCTGTGAAGGGACTTTGCAGGTATAACTAAGGGTAGGGACCTCAAAGTAAGAAGATTATCCTGTGTTATCCAAGTGGGCCAATCTAATCACTTGACCCCTTAAAAGTGGCCAAGTTTTTCCCATTAGAGTCAACAAAGTGTAGCACCAGAGAGAAGCAGAAAGGATGAGGCAGAGGGAAAGTCAGAGAGATGGGAAGCATGAGAAGGAAGCAATCTGCTAATGTGGCTTTAAGGATAGAGGAAGGGGACTATATACCAAAGAACACAACTGGTCTCTAAAAGCTGAGAACGACACCAAATGACAGAAAGAAAATGGAGACCTCAGTCCTATAACTGAATGGGGCTGAACCTGAATGTATCTGAAAGTGTTTTCCCAGAGCCTCCCACTAAGAGCTGCAATGGCCAACGTGGATTTAGCCTTGTGAGACTTAAAGCAGAGAAACCTGGTGGGCCCACCAGACTTTGGACCTATAAAAGATAATACATGGGTGTTGTTTAAAACTGATACATTCGTGGGAGCAGTAGAAAATGAATACACATATTCTTATGTCTTTCATTCCCTTAAGACACAGACTTTACAAGACAGATTGAGCTATGGAAACAAGGTGCATAGGATGGGATGATACCACGGATAAGAGAGGTAAAGGATTATAAAACCAGAAAAGTTGCATGGCTCAAAAAAAAACCCTTTTTGATGGAGAAGTCTTAAGGGTTTCTGGTTCCTGTAGTTATCACAGCGCCATAGGGAAACATAGCTCCTTTATATTCTTGATGCCTCAATATACATAGCATGATATCCTGCTCATAATAGTTTTTTAAAAGCCAAAATTAAACCAGAATTACAGAAGTCAGAATATTTGCATCTGGTAACCACTATTTTTAAAAAGTAATGCAATAGATTTTGCTAGTATATAAGTCTTGCTTTGTAGAAATATACTAAGCAGGTATCTCTAAAAGCTTTGAGGACTGCTACACTAACTTAAATCTTCAAATCAAAACTACTTTCATAAACACATCTTTATAAGTTACAGTAACTATTTTAAAGTTTATAGATTATAAAAAGGATTGCTAAAACTTAATAAACCTTTCCATATAAATGATGCTTGAGAAATTACATTTGAAATCAAATCTCTAGAATTTGATTAAAAAGAGATAAGTGCTTATCGTTCTCCAGCAATTTGAATTTTTAAAACTTATTCATACAATAAAAACTCTCATTTCACATAAAAACTATCTTAATAAAGCTACTTGACCAAATACAGTTATCCAGCCATACAACAGTAAATATATTTTTTGTTTAGAAATAAATGGTATGGTTTTAGAAGTATATTAAACTTTCAAAGCATTTGAATATACAACATGAATATCATGAGGTTTTCAGTTAATGCCATTAAACCTTAAATGTCATTTGACCTGGAGATGAAATAGTACCATAACAGAAGTATTCCAAAGAGATGACACAGATTCAAACTACAAAATCAGTAAGAAAGGTCATATGCAATGTGGCACAAAGACCATATTTTTAAAGACTAAATAGGTGGAAAGAGAATAAACTCTTAAGAACTTCTCTAAAAATTGTCTCATTTTACTTAAACTTGCAATCAAGTTATAGGAATAGGCAATAAATACATAGATAAGCCAGAAATATATTTGATAGTGTTAAGTGCTATGCAGAGAATTAAATCAGCTTGATGTGTTGGCCCATAATACACCTCTGAAAATGCTGCATTTTAAGCTAACATCAGAATGATGCAGAGGAGCCATTCATAAAAAGAAAAGGAGGGAAAATATAGAGCAACAGAGAGTGCAAAGGTCCTAGGACTGTTTTGCCCACTAAAGCACAGTGGTCAAGCAAGAGGGATGCAAGATGAGGCCAGAAAGGTAGGTAGGACCAGACTGTGTGGGGTTTTGTAATCCTAGATAAGGAATCTGATTTCATTCTAAATGTTTTGAGAAGACTTTGAAGATTTTATACAAAAAAGATTTGGTTTAGGTTTTTAAAAGATCATACAGCCTTCTGGAGAGAAGGGATTGAAAAGGAAGCAAGAATCGAACTAGGAAGAATCAATTAGGAAGGTAGTCATTGATTTAACAAACACTTATAGTGCCTATGTGTTTCAGAAACTATTTAAGATATGGGGGACACAACCATAAAACAAAGTTTGTTCCTTCATGTGGCATATATTCTAGTTGCAGGACAGACAATTAATAAAAAAAAAAAAACCAATATGTCACAAGAAAAAACAGTTACAGAGGAAAATAAACAAGGTAAAGGAGAATATGGAGAGCTGGGGGTAGGGTGAGTATGCTATTTTATACAAAATGCAGAGGGAAATCTTCCCTGAAAAATGACATTTGAGCAGAGAAGTAAGGAAGATAACTAGGGGTAGAGAGCTCCCTTGGAAGAAGGAACAACAAGTGCAAGGGTTCTGATATTCCAGAAACACACTTAAAGCACTAGAAGAACAGGAAAAATGCTGTTATGCTGGTAAAGAATTGAGCAAGGGTGAAGAGTGGTAGGAGATGAGATCTGGGGGGAAACAGAGGAACAGAAGAGGTAAGACCCTGTAAGACAATGTAAGCATTCTGAGGAAGATGAGATGCCATCAGAAGAGTCTGAGCAGAGGAGTGGTATGATCTAATTTATATTGGATCATAAAGGCACTATAGCTGCTAGGTTGAGGATAAATTAGAAGTGGGGAAGGACAGAAGCCTGAATGGCAATAATCTTGCTCACATGACAGTGGCTTGAACCAAGTGGTAGACAGTAGCAGAGGTGGGTGTGAGAAGTGATTGAATTCTGGATATATTGTGAAGATAGAGACAACAAATAAAAGCTATAGCAGTAATTAAGGTGAGAGATAATAATAGCTTGCATTAGGTTGGTAGTAATGAAGCAAAGTAAATGAATTTGGAATAAGTTTCTGAGTTGGAACCAAAAGGATTTGCTGGTATATTTGGTATGGGAAGTAAGGAAAAGAGAGAAAAGAGTTACAGTCATGTGCCACATAACAACTTTTCAATCAACCACAGACCATGTATACGATGGTGGTCCCATAAGATTATAATATCATATTTTTACTGTAACTTTTCTATATTTAGATATGTTTAGATACACAAATTACTTAACAATGTGTTAGAATTGCCTACAGTATTCATTACAATAACATGCTGTACAGGTTTGTAGCCTAGGAACAATACACTATACCATATAGCCTAGGTGTGTAGCAAGCTATATCATCTAGGTTTATGTAAATGCACTTGATGATATTCGCAGGACGAAATCGCCTAATGACACATTTCTCAGAATGTATCCCTGTTGTTAAGCAACACATGACTGTACTTTTGGGGTTTTGGTTTGAGCAACTGAGTGGATGCTAGTATAAACAAATCAAAAGTTCCATATTGTTCACATTAAATTTGTGATCTCTATTAGACATTCATATGAAACCATCAAATAAGCATTTGGATATATGAGCCCAGAATTCTAAAGCTAGAAATAAGAGTTACAAGAATCAGTAATTTAGAGATGATATTTAAAGCCAGGGATTGAGTGAGATCACCTAGAAGGAGAATGTATAATAACGAAAGAAAGAAATCCAGGGTAAGACTGCAGTAAAAGGAAAAGTACTCCAACACTTAGAAGACATGCAGAGAAGAAGACAGTAAAGTAAAGTAAAAAGGAACAGCCTAAAAGGGTTGAAGAATGAAAGAAGAAACACAACAATCAAGAAAACAAAGTGTTTAAAAAAAGAAAAAAAATGTCGCTTGAGGCCAGGAGTTCGAGACCAGCCTGGGCAATAGCAAGACCCATTTCTACCAAAAAGAAAGAAAGAAAGAGAGAGAGAAAGAAAGAGAGAGAAAGGAAGAAAGGAAGGAAGGAAGGAAGGAAGGGTGTTGCTGAGAGATCAAGTAAGACAAAAGCACAGAAGTTGCCACTGGATATAGCAATATAGAAGACATCATCGACCTCAACAATAGCAATCTTGTGAAACTCTGGGCATGGAAGTCTAAATAGAGTGAGTTGAAGACAGAATAAGAGTTGAGGAAATGGATTACTGTAGTCTCTGACTATAGATACACTTTAAAGATATTTTGCTGTAGAAGGGAGTGAAAAATGGAATAGTGACTAGAGAAGGGTATGGGACCAAGAGAGGTATTTTTAAGATATATGATACCAAAATATGTTTGTATACTGACAGAAATGATCCAGTAAAGAAGATGAAATTCATGATGCAGGAGAAGGGAATAATGGCAGGAATGAAGAAAGGGTAAATGGGTTGACCTTTGATTGGAGCAAGGACATTTATTCATAGTAACAGAAAGGAAAGCAGAATGAGTATGAATACCAATGCAGGTAGTTGGTAGATTTGTTGATGAGAAAGGAAGAATTTGTTTTTTGCTTTTATTTTCTCAAAAATGCTAGGAAAAGGCTACTTCAATGAACTAATTTAAGTGGCAAATACAGGACTAGTTGGTTTTCATATTATTATATGCCTACTATACAGTTATTACTCACCATGTGTGTCCAAATTTGGTATTAATAACATGTCAAATGTTTCAGCTACAAGATAAAGTATGGTCATAAGCATTTCTTAACATGGACACTAGTATCTTTTTTTCCAACTACTTTATTCTTCAAAATCAAAAGTTATATACTTGTTAACTCTTAAAGGAGTTAGACTCTCAAAATGCACTTTACAAATTAATGGTTCAACTGTCAAACTATTAATACTTAAAGATAAAATTAGCTAAAACAGGTTATACATAACCTGATTATAATGCATGTCATTGTTTTGTACCAGCAGCTTCTCCCTCACTTCTGGTAACAATCCCTTCCCCATCCATGGCTTCTTTTGGAGAAACTGCAATTCCATAGATTTCTGGTGGGATGAGTTTCAGAGGTGGACATGTAACCCAAGTTGGGCAAATTAGAGTCCTTCCCCACAATTTCTGATGGTAAAGTCGTGAGAGAATAATTCTCTTTCCCCTTCCCTCACAAGCTTAAAAATATAACTTAGGAGGTCAGCAGCCTTATCCCCAAAATATGTATAAACCTTTGAGACTAATGGCAACACACAAGCAGAAATTAAAATGAGAGTCTAAAAACAACATGAGAGGCAAAGAGAGACAAGGACACAAAGAAAAAGGGAGAAACAGAAATAAGGGTGGGTGGATAGTAACACAAAGACAAACCACAAGGCTGAGACAAAGAGAGTCTCCTGATGTTGTCCGATTCATGAAACCATTTGGCCCAAAGACCAGCCCTACCTCTTCCTTTCTAAGTACTGGATACTGAAGCCAATAAATTCCCTTTTTCATTTAAGTGAATTTGATAGGTATTTCTCAGTTGCAACCAAGAGTTAGGTGGATAAGCATTCTGCCAGGCATGAATAAAATTTATCTAGTAGATAAACATTCTATCAGAGATGAATAAATAGGGACATTTCCTCTCCATGCATAAGTAAAGGAAAGCAAAAGTATGTCCAGACGCATTTCCATATACCCATCACTAATCAACCAAGTGATCAAAATATTTGTGTGTATGCACATGCATATCGTGATAGAGGGTGAGGCAGAAGACAGGCATCATATAAAAAGCTGGGTTGGTAGGTGTAATGGGTTAAAATGTGTCCCCCCCAAAAATGATATGTTGAAGTTCTAACACCAGTCCCTCAGAATATGACCTTATTTGGAAATAGGGCCATTGCAAATATAATTAGTTAACTTCTGATAAGGTCATACTGAAGTACAGTATACCTCAATCCAGTATGGCTGGCGTCCTTAGAAGAAGATAGCCATATAAAGAACATACGCACAGGGAAAATGCCATGTGACAATGAAGGCAGAGATTCGAGTTGAGCAATTGTAAGCCAAAAAACACCAAAGATGGCAAACAAACCACCAGACTCTAGGAAGAGGCAAGAGAAGATTCCCCTATAGGTTTTAGAGGGAGCATATCCTTGCCAACACCTTGATTTCAGACTGCTAGTCTCCCGAACTGTGAGACAATAAATTTCTATTGTTTTAATCCACAAGGTTGGTGGTACTTTGTTATGGCAACTGTAGGAAACTAATACAGTAGGTTAGAATGAGGATGAATGTATACATGGCACAACTTTATCTAAGGTTGGAGACTTACATTACCATCTGCCAACAATATCCCTCTAAACTGAGAATAAATTTGACTATTTCAGTATTTACTAAGAACATAGGCTTTGGAGTCGGGTTTGAATTCTGTCATTTATCAGCTGTATGATCTTGTTTCTTCATCTTTAAATGGATATAAAAATAGCACTTACCTTATAAGGTTGCTGTGAGGATTAAATGAGCTGATACATGCATAGTATTAAATTAGTACCTGGCATATAATAAGAGCTATTTAAGTGTTAGGTATGATTATCATCATTATGAACATTCAAATTAAAATGAAAGAGTATGTTCACTAGAATAAAATTGATAACCTGAAGCTAAGAGATAATTTCTCAAAATAATACCCTGATATATCCAAATATAATAGCTTTACCTGCTAACAAGAGAATGATTATTCTGCATTCATTATATATACAGTACTACAAAGTTTTCCAATGGTAAGCACGAAATTTTTTTTTCAATTTCATAGAACTCTGTGCTAGATTGTTTATATAAGAAATTCTAATTTAGAGAAAATATATATATGATGTTAGTTTTAGTTGACTCAAACATATGCAAGTTACAATTAATAAGAAAGTTTCTACATAAAATTTCATGCACATATAGATGGAAAAATTAGTAGAAATAAAGAATTAAAAAAAATTACCAGCATACTATTTTAACTATGCCATATTTTCAATTCTAACACAATTCTAAAACCTCTTGCAATTTAGAAATAGTAAAAATCCATGATTTTTTTTTTTTTTGTATTTCTATGAAGGTTTTACTGTGCACAGAGTGGAGAGGGCTCAGTCCTTGGCAGCTGCTTTCCTCATAGTGGCCAGGACATCGTTCAGCTCCTCTGGCTTCCTCTTGGCACAGACGTGGGTCCTAACCCTTTTCTTGATGAACTTGAGGGCCCATATGTTGTTGGAGACCTTCAGCAACTCTACGGTACATCACTCACTTGGGGCAAAGCCACACACCTCTCAGATCATGTCCCACACAAAGTTGGTGTGTTTGGTGAGGTGCCCACAGTGGCAGTTGTGCTTCGGCTTGCTCACAAGGCTTGGTCACCATGTGGCCCTTGTTGAGGCCCATAGCCATGGGTTAGCACAGAGCCATGGCTGGGCTCTCCAATGGCTGCCACGGTGGACAATCCATGATTCTTGAATGACTTCTGTGCTTCAAGTAAAATCCTTTTCATAGTCTTTCCTTGACATGGTTTTTCCAAACTTTTTTGCAAAAATGGAATTATTTCCAAATGGGTGATAAATTTTAATTCTTCAGACAAGACTATCTGAAAGGCTTAATAGGAATATGTTGTGCAGTTTATGATCAAAAAGACAAATTGTCATTTTTTGCTTTAGATACTGCAAAAATAACTCATTTTGAAGGCTTTATTTCCAACACTATGGTATATGTGAATACATTTTACTTTAATTGTCTAAATTTTTCATTTAAGTATGACTACAAGTAGCACTTATGTAGTCCAGATTTGGCACAAACATTTGATTGCCTTCGTTGAAATTCTAATCATGGACAAATATTAATATCTAAAATGCTTTTATAAGAAAATATTTTTTAAATCCTCAAATACCTTTACTAAATATAGGATATCAATTATGCATCAAATTTAATTCAACATTACATATGGTTGTATCCAACACAGAGAACTGTTTTTCTAAAACAAGTAGAGATTGTAAAATAAGTAGAATGAATTAAAAAAACATTATAACATTTCTAAACTAAGGTCAGCATAAACTAAAATGTAAATTAAAAACAAATAATCCAGGCCAGTGGTCTAGTTCTTCAAAAGTATTGCACTTACCCAGAGTTTTACATGCAAAAAGAGCCATGGCACTTTGCAATCTGTCCGGTCTTAGCGCCTGTACTACAAGAACCTTAAAATAAAGTGCAGAATATTTTTAAAGAATAAAACACCTTTAACTAAACAATAGTAAATATTAACTAATCAAACAAATGTTTAGTAAAATATATGAACATATCATTCTCCATAGTATTTACTATGCTTCAAACTGTCACAATGAGTATATACCAAGATACCTCTTTAATATCCAACATATTGCTGAAATCCATTTACTTCCTCAAGCCTATCATCAAAAGTAAACATGGGTTAGATATATCTTCAGGATCTACTAAAGGGCTAAATGGCATGTGAATATAGTGATATGTAGGTAAGGCATTTCTAGTGACAGCAAACAGAGGCCCAGGATTCCTGCCTAAAATTTTTAAATTACTATTTAAAAATATGCTGAATCATGTATATCCATGATATTCCTAGATGTTTAAGTTTTCAAATAAATTTTTTCTTAGTTCTCCTTTTTTTTTGTTTTTTCAAAGCACATTTGGTGAAATAGAATTCACTGTATATGGCGATCCCACAATCAGCAGCCTAGAGAAGAGATAAATAGATGGAAAGGTCATTTACTACAGCATCAACTTCTGGAGAGCTCTCCTACTCTCCAGGATAGTCAAAGCCTTTTGACTAGCAAAAAATTGAGTGGAACCTATTGTTAGGTTTCATCATTCTATTTTGAAATAGAATCTGAAAAAATCTGTTCCTCACTATTAGGTCTTTTCTTTAGATAGAACTCTAAGAAAAGAGTGTAGAACCCATACAATTTGTACCTTAGTTTCCTTCTAAAAGATATTTTTCTTATTGTAAGATCCCCTGGGTTGGAAGCAGAGGGAATAAGAAAAGCTACAGAGAAAGATACACTACCTAGAAACTTTGCCAGTGATTTAATTGATTGGACAATGTGGCAAAAACAAAAAGCCCATCTCCACATAAGCCACTAAAGGTTAAGTAACAACCTATAGGCAAACTTTTCATTTAAATGGCTTCTGAATAACAAGAAAAACATTAAAGACTTTTTTGCATTTAAATAACACTAAATTTTACCTGCTGAAATAAGGAAACTTTCTTTGCAAGAATAGATGGAAACTCTTGCTCACACATTGAATTATGATAATAAGTACGCCACAGAGCTACATCTTCAAAGCAGAGGGTCTGATAAAGACCAGGGAGAGCAATCTAAAAAATAAAAATAACCATATGTAGTCAGCTACAGTATATATAAATACATATTTTAAGAAAACTAAAAGAAGCAAATGAGAACCAATTATTAGTAGTCGTGTATTACTTGTTTTCTACTTTGTGTTGGTGTGCCTAATCATTTGTAGGTCAGCAACAGTTTTCTAGATTCATCCAATGTTAAATCCAGAATTAAATAAAACATTTCCAAAGTAGTATTAAATCAATATTGGTAAGTTAACAAATCTTTACTCTATGTAAAACATTTGTACCTAGCTATCTCCACCTGCTGGAGAAAAGAAATGCTGCATTAAAATCAGGTGCACACTTTAAGGATTGCCACATTAAATATATCAAATTTCATATCAATATTGACAAAGATTCTCTCTTTGGCAAAACTTTGAACAGGCTTCTCTGAGTTTTCTTTTTGACTAGGCCTCAATCTTGGGCTTCACGTCCTTTATTGTAATATCCAGTTTTAACAAGAATCTTGGTAAGTCACTATAGCAAGAATCCCTACCCTTAATATCTGATCAAATTCTTCATCCCCCACTCTTGGTATCTGATCGCTCTGGTCTGCCTTCAGCAAGAACCCTGCAAAATCAATTTAGCCAGAATCCCCACTTACCCCTGACATTTCCTCTTAGTAATTTTCCATACACTGACCCTCACCACAGAACCTGCTCTTTGGCTATAAATTCCCACTTGTCCATGCTATATTGAGAATGAGCCCAGTTCTATACTGACATCTCTTTTCCCTAATGTAATAGTTCTTTTGAATGAAATTTATCTTCACAGCTTTAACTTCTTTCCAGTTCTGGTTTTCTGTAACAATATCAAATCCTTAACAAAGCATGTTTTTGTAAACCATACTCATTCATACCCCTATTTGTGAATATGTTGCTTCTTGTGCCTCTAAATGTTCTAACCCTCTTTACTACCTCATAAATTTCTATTTGGCATTCAATATTCACTTTAAACAATATCATCTTTCAGAGGTTTTCCCAAACATATTCATTCTTTTTACCTCAAACAGTGTTCTCTTTTCCCAAATTTTTTTCAAGAGTGGGCTATAAGATCAGAAATGTAAATCTGTACAGATGGAGAATTTTCATTGAAAATAATAAGGAATTTAGAAGATTTATATCTGCAGTATAGAACTTCATGTAATATAAACATAAATCAAGTATATAAAAATGCTTTATGCAGACATATATATTCATATATAAATAATCCATTATATTGCCCAAATATCATCATCTAACTTACTAAAATGAAACAGCAGAAAATCAACTAATTGCATTTCTATTTAACTATTTTAAAATAAATGATCTAAGCCTGTTAGGACAACACTGTTAACTTTAGTGACAATTAGTATACAAGGCCCCATCGCTACTAATTTGGATATGCTACACATTATATAATCACCATGTATTTGGCTAGAAATCTGAGATAGGCTATACAGCACAGTTAGGAAGCTCTCTGGCTGCATGTTAGACACTGGGTCAAAGCACCAAGGGTATAGCTCTTGTACAGTACCAACCATTATCACAAGGTAATTATTTGATATGTTCTCTACAGTGTTAAGTTTGTTCATGGCAGAATTTTTTAATATTATAAAATATACATCTGTCATTCCACTGGTGTAAGAGAAAAAAATAGAGCTGGAAAGTAGTTAAAGCAGTAAAAACAGGTTTTATTCAGGACTATTGCAACAGGGGGAAAGAGACCTCAGTATAGAATAGAGCTCAATTCCAAATACAGCATGGGCAAGTGGGTATTTATAGGCAAGGAACAGGGTGGGAGTCAGTGGATGGAAAATTACCAAAAGGAAACATCAGGTATAATGGGGGATTCTCACCAACCTAACAGGATTCTTGCTGAAGACAGGCCACGGTGATCAGAATCACCTGGGGAATGGTAGGAAATGAGGAACCTCATTAGATGTCAAGGGTGATCAGATATGGAGGATAAGGGACTCTGATTAAACCAACTTTGCAGGGTTCCTGCTAAAACTAGATTTTACAAGTGCACAGATAGGCCTAAGAAGATCAGGAGTCTGGTTAATGTTTGGGCAAAGACTCTTTGTCACTGGCATTATGCTGATTGGTAGTAAGCACCAAATAAATGATTAATGAATAAAACAATGAATGATACAAGGCAGAATCCATTTATTTTACTCAACAAATATTTATGAAAAAAAGGTAATAAAAAGTGGCAGTGGTAAAGAGTTCAGACTCTGCAGCAAGGAGACCCGTTTTGAATCCTGGCTCTACTTCCTAAGTGACCATAAGCAAGTCTCTCTGTGCCTTAGTTTCCTCATCTGTGAAATGAGGATAGTAACAGTAGCTACCTTATAATGTTGTTGAAAATCCATTTTAAAATTCTGCATTATGCCTTGAACATAGTATGCCATCAATAAATGCCAGCTATTCTTACTGTTTTTCCCATGTGCTACCATAATGTTATAATACTTCTTAAGAAAAGTGGGGGGAGGAAGGGAAGAATGAAAACATATATGTATAGATATGCAGAGAAGTATGTTTGTCTTTCATTCCCCACAATGACAACACTTTGGCATAAGTAACGACAGAACACAGAAATGTTGGAAGATAGGCTTCTGAACTTCTTTTTCTTACCCCATGTTCCCATTCTCACAGCCTAACTCACCCTGGGGGAAAAAGAAAGAGAAAGAGAGAGAGAGAGAGAGAGAGAGAGAGAGAGAGAGAGAGAGAGAAAACTATGGCATTCTATTTCATGAATGAAATATTTAATAAATTAATGATTGACTAAAGGACTAATCGCAATAATTCTTTGTGTCCTTTTACTGAGGGACTTTATGTCCTATTCACAAAAATATCAACTATGAATATGAATAAGCAGCACATACAAAGTGTCAACAGAAATAACTCAAATTATAGAAAAAATTAAAATATCCCTCATAGTAGAAAAGGAATACCTTTAACGTTGCTACCGCCCAGCTTCTTTCCTGATCTATCCAAGATGGAAGTTGATCACGTATTCTTTGTTGAGAGTCCTTTAATAAAAGAAATTGCTTTCCTTACTATATTTGGTAAAATTCAGAGTTTAAAAGACAGGAATTGACTAGCTATTTTTATGAATACTATTTTGAAAAATGCTTATTCTATATATTAGTTCTTTATTTTTTATGTATTTTACAAGTAACCATGGTAAAATTCTATGTAGCCTAAGTTATAAAGAACTATTTAGGCAAATGTTGGAATCATTTTTTCACTGTGCTTAATCTTTCATGAAACTTCAGAAAAACTTAAATGTCATAAGAAACTGTCATTAAAGTTATATTTTTTAAATTATATCTTGCATTTCAGACATGATCTAGGTTCTTTGTTATATTTTGGGTGTACTGCTTTAAAGAATATTATCCATTATGTATTTAAAAAGAAAATTACTAACTAGAGAAAAAGCTAAATTTGAATGAAGTTATTAAAAGTTTTAAAAAGTAATTTTTAAACTTCAGTTATGTAAGAAAATTTTTCAAGTTATAAGATTTTTCTTAAAAAATATAAAATTATTCTTGGAGTAAAATACACATACTGAGAAGGACGCTACATTAATTTTTTAGTATTTAATATTATTCCCAAAAGAAAATATATATGTCTTTAAAGTCAAAACATATACCTAAGTGCATTTACAGAAGGGCAATAGAGGCCAGGTCATATTCTTCGAATCAAAGTACGATTTCAACGATAATTTAAAACTTCTCTGAGGTAAATTATATTTCATGAAGCCAAAGCCAGTACTATTTTCTCTGAGAGTGAAATAATAAGATTTTGCTATTTTAACTTACAGCTTTCCGCAACATGTCTCCAACAACCACACCTGTAAACGTCTCCCATTCCTATTGAATAAAAAATATGAGGAACACAAAAAATATAAAAGTAATAACCAGTCAATAAAATTATTTTGATTTCCTTGTAAGATAGCTTACAATGCTTACAAAGGCTTACAAGGACATAGAAAAAAACTCCTTTCATATCTTCTCATTTCTTCTAGTACATTAACACAATTCATGTACCAATATAAAATATTAATATGAAATCAACCAGGAATAATTTTATTTAAAAAAATAACTATATTAGACATATGTAAGTCTCAACATCTAAAAATTTAAATGTCATATTCAATTAACATTCATCATGCCACCTGTTAATTTGTTGTTTCATATGCTATACCTTACTAATAAATAAGCAGTAAGGTGCACCAAAAATTTAAAAATTGTATATGTTAGGAAAAATTAAGAAAAGTACTTCCATTAACTTCTCTTTTTTCCATAGATTGGGAGAAGATTGCCATTAATCCTTTTTTTAACCACAGAATCAAGATTAATCAAGAATCTAACGCTCTAAGAAAATCTATGTCTTCATCCTGGGATCTCCCCAGTTAGACAATAATGGGTACTACCATACTATTTGTCACACACTGGCCAGCAAATAAATAAAATACATAAAAATTTGAGAGCAAGATGTAAAAACTACCAAAGCAACATACTTCCTGCTTCCACTCACCCTGGCCACCCACTCTTCCTATGGAATTATGCAGGCACAAATAAGTAAAATGGGAATGATTATTACCACAATATGAGAGAGAAAAATGTTTTCCTTTCCCAATGATAATTTATTTATACTCTAGGAGGCAAAAATAGGGAATATAGTCTTATATTGCATGGAACATACTGATCATGGTGAAAAAACATTATATAGGAGGAGGGAAAGACATCAATGTTAACAGTAGAAATAAAAGGAGTCAAGTTAATAAGCTCAGGAGAAACTATGCAAGTCAGCCAGTGCATGTAGAGTTAGAGAAAAACACAGAAAGAATACAGGTAGAATTGTGAATGGTCCGTATTCTTTTAACTATTCGAAGGAGGGGAACTCAGAAGATAGTTAAAATTTGACCAAGTAGAGTTAAACATTACTAGGTCAAAGTCGCACTGTCCATTTACCATCCCCTGGGACCCTGGCTACTGGATTCTCACTTTATGATAATGGCATAACAATGAGAAAAACCACTTGCAAATAAACTTTTTAAAAATTGGAAGCAGACCAGAGGTGGTTTAGTTAGCTCTAGCTCGAGAGAGGTTCTTTTGAAGTTTGAGAGGGGGTTATATGGCAGACCAGAAATGAGATCATAGGCAAGATAAATTATACATAAAAGATAAACATAAACCTGTAGACTCAAGGAAACTTCTGAGAACTGGCCACCCTAATGCTTCACCTGCTGACTCTTGACAAGGCAGTGAAAGTAATAAATAATGTAGTTATACACCAATATTGTCTCACTTCTTCTATTTATCAGATCCACTGCTTAGGCCAGGAATATAAGAAGGCTGACTCTTCTGGTGCCCTAAGTTCAGAAAAATCTAGGCAGCTCAGTAAGTTAGATTTCTTTCCCTGCCTTACTATCACTCTGGAATGTCAGGCTCACCTAGAGGGGAGTACATCAGCATTTTACACTAAATTTCTAACTTAGTAAAAGATTAATACATTCATATATGATTTCTAGCCTACAGTAACTTCTAATCTAACTATAAATCCACCCATCACCAAATTTTTACATAGCTTTAAAATATTCCTTCTTTAATTTGGCTTACATTTTCTTGAAAAAGTTCAGGATGCATGCCTCGAACAAAATGCAAAGCGAACATCAACTGATCAGCCTGCAAAAAATAACAAATATTATCCTGCTTTTATAAAATTTGTGTTTTTAGAAAAGCACAGTCCTTGAATTTTGGTCCACAAAAATATGCATTCTGTCTTCAAATTACCTGCTTTTATCAATATAGGAAATGACTATTCAGATTGCTTTCTACAGCTTAGAAACACTTCTAAGTCAGGAATGGAGGCGATAGAGTGATAAAATTTTTACATAAAGTGCTAAAAATTAAGCAGAGTATACATTCTATTAAAAAGTAAAACAAAAGTAACTTAGCCAGCTGAAATCCAATCATGAGGTTTATATTAGTCATTACTCACCAGACCAACCTTGTGCATTAGCAGTCTTCAATTAGTCATTGTGTGGGTTTAAACATATGGGTGACTACATGCAATTATCACAACTATTTTCTCCTTACTAGATATTGATTAACTTCCTAAATTAAACAGGAAACTGTAGTGAATTCCTCATTTTCCACTTAATAAGAAGGGAAGTCATACTAACTAAGACAAAACAACAAATAATTCCTTCATTGTGTTATTACTAACAGGAAAGAATCAAAGTTAAAACGAGTAACTAATTGATGTTAGATAACACAGAACAAACTGTCAGTTAATTCAACATCCATAGGTAAAACAAAAGCAGAACCAAAAATAGGCTATGTCAAGAAATAGGTATATCAAAAAAGACACTAATTCACATAGAATGAGAGTTCCTCAAGGGAGACGGTCATATTTACTTTGCAAGAAAACTAGAATACAGATTATGCTCAAAAATTTCTGAGTAAAGGAAGGAGGGAAAGAAGAAAGAAGGGAGGATAGAAAACCAAAAGAGAAATTAAGACTCAGACTTTGAGTAGCAATCTGAGAAGACAAATTAAAAGGGAAGAAGGAAGAAACAAAGACAAGGAATGCAGGAAGTGAATTTAATAATTTGTCACATAGATTCTACTAGGTGCTGCCATCTTAGAAGAATCATATTCTAAATCATACTGTTTGAAATTAAACAATATATTTACAAAGAATCAAATAGTAATTCTTATGTCATAAGAATTGACCCTATTTCTAAGAATATATTAAATTAAATAAGAGCCAAAGCTTATATAGGAAATACCAAAATTGAATAAATTAAATTACTTCTTTTTTAAAATATCATAAAAGATTCTTCTGGTAAAACAATACTGTGTCAGACATGTAGTATGAAAATGTATTAGATATAATTGTGACATGATGTACCAAAAACACATCTCTTAAATACATGGTACCCACGCAAAATAAGATTTGATGTTGTAATATTTTAAATAGTGTGGAAATTCATCAATTTGTTTATATTTATGGAGAGAATGGTTTAATCCAGAAAGTGTGCTAACGGTACTCACCATGAGATTGTGTAAGCCTTATTCTCCACCGCATCCCCAGTGCCTACTACAATAGGCAGGTGAGTAACAAGAATTTGTTAAGAATATTCTCATTTAATGGGCATTAAGAGCCCACACAGGTCCACAATCAAGGAACTGGATACAAATTCCATCTATGCTGTTTTGCTAGCCAGATGACCTTGCCAGAAAAAAATTATTTCACCTATTTTAACCTGTTTCCTTCTCTGTAAGGAGGACAATAATACTACCTACCCTCATGGCATTATTTTAATAATGAAATTAGACAATGTACATGAGGCACTTAGCACAGTGCCTAGCATACTGTAAAAGCCCAATAAATGTTAGTTATTACAATTTTTATCAGTACTAGTGATAATGAATAAAATGGACCTAACATTTTATTCAATCACTACTAATGTTTCTGCCTGTGGAACAGCACAATTATCAACTTGTAGGGAATTAATATAGAAATTAGCCATTAGCCTCTCAGTTCCAGTAAGATGGAAAATGAAAAACTAATTTTAAAAACTTTCCAGCTATGAACACCTAAAATTTTGGAAAAAAAATAACATTTTATAACATGTGGCTAAGAAAAAAAAAAACAACAACAGGAGTTGTGGGGCAAAGGTCCCCAGGAATCAGGAATCAGAAACAGTGAACTGAAAACAAGAGTGGCATTAAAACCAGCTGTGGCTGCCTTGGAGGAAAACATCAGTCCTGGTAACCTAAGGGCATGCCCTACCAGAGACAACATGAGGAGGGATATTAAAAATAAGATCTCTGCATAAACTTGGGTTCTTAAAGAGTTACATTATCAGTAAAAATATGAACTAGAAAAAATATGCCCATGCTCACATGAGACAACAAATTCATCTGCAATTTGGATGAAAGAAAACTGTCCTCTGGAAAATTAAACATCATGCTTGTTCCTAGCACTGACTTAAGGTATATATTTTAACTGCAGGACTGGCAAGAAATCCCTAAACAACAGAACTAACAATGATTCCACTAGGTAACCTGGTAAGAGTTTAGGCAAGCCTGCTTTAAATAACTACTCCCCTAACCCAGATCTCAAAGCACTCCAAAAGATAAAGCATCACTGAAGGCGAGTTCAAGGTCCAAAATTACCAACAGAAGAAAACAATCCATTATAAACAAGAGTCATTAGACACATCAGACAAGAACAAAGCCTCAAGAACTTCAGATAATAGAACAATCTAAAGGAGACTCCATAAGAAGTATAATTAAATAGTTAAGGACATAAGAAAGGACTAAAACACCCCATAAGTAAACAATACTTCTAAAAAAGACAGATGAAGGAGTGAGGGAGAATTTCTGGAAAGAAAAATACAGTTGTTAAAATCAGACCTAGGTGAAGAAAAATTAGTAAAAATAAGTAAAATGAAGGAAAAACCTAAGGAAATTGTCCACATTAAAATAAAATTGGAACTAAATTTTTTTAAAAGATTGAATACAAAAAGCCATACATGTGAATATTTGAACACACACTTTGTATAATTATATGAGCACAGATAAATTTACAAAGGATAAAACCACATTTTTAATACTTATTATATAAGTTTTAGTAACTTGAGGGGAGGGGAGTGAAAATGAGACTTTTTTCATTATACATCTGTATACTCTATTTGGTTGTTACGAGTAGCATGAATAATTTTGGAATTAAAAAAATTAAGTGGTATAAGTTAAAAAAAGAATATTAAGGCCAAGTACTTTATGAAATACCTGGTGTTAATAAAGGTCAGGGAATTAAAGCTCTAATATATTGCTGGTGAAATTAAAATTGATGCAATCTTTTTTGGAGGGAATTTTGTATGTCCCTTAACATTCTACATACCCCTAAATCTAGAAATCTCATTTCTAGAAACTTATGCAAAGGAATCATGTATGTGCTCCTAGGTAAGAAATAAGGATATTTGTTGAAAGATTGTTTATAATGGGGGGGAAACTGAAATAACCTAAATTTTCAAAAGTCTATCATGAATAATATTCAAAACAAAATATATATCATAGTCCATTTTGTAGAAGAAGGAGGAATTTGTTTATAAAAACATATATGGATATATATTTATAAAAACATAAAAAATAGATACCAAAATTTTATCAGTGATTTAACTTTGAGATTGCAGGTCACTTTCATTATCTTCTTTTTTCTTATTTGTATTTTGTAAATTTTCTAAAATAAGATTATATAACTTCTGTTTTAAAAAAGCAGTAAATGTTTATTAGCAAAAAGAAACCTTCTCAAGCACAGTCCTTCCTACCAAGTTCTAACATATATTTTATACAGCTTTTCCCATATTGTAAATAATACTTTATATCTAGTATTATATGTGTATGATTATAAACCTACAGATAGAGATAAATATACAGAGATTAAGACATATGTGCAAAATATACACACCAAAAAAAGAACTTCCTGTAAATACTACTAGTAAATAACTTCCTTACCTGCAAGAAAATTGCCTCTCTGTTGCTCAGATCCAGTATTTTGAATAATAAAGTAGAAAAGCATAATTTATTTTATAAAAGTATATATTGGGTATGTGTATATATACACATACAATACATATTCAATAAATATCTCTTGATGAAGTGAATAAACAAAGACAAACATGTGAGCATGTAAAAAAATGTTCCACATCCCACGTCATCAGGGAAATGCAAACTAAAATGAGACACTACTATACACCTATTAGAATGGCCAAAATCCAAAACAATGACAACACCAAATGCTAGTGAGGATGTGGAGCAACAGGAACTCTCACTCTTTCTTGATAGAAATGCAAAATGGTACAGCTACTTAGGAAGGCAGTTTCTTAGAAAACTAAATATACTCTTACCATACGATCCAGCAATTGCCCTCCTTTGGTATTTACCTAAATGAGTTAAAAACTCATATTCACAAAAAAACCTGCATATGGATTTTAACATCAGCTTTATTCATAATTACCAAAACTGAGAAGCAACCAAGATGTTGAATGAATAAATAAACTGTGGTCATCCAGACAATGGAATTTCATTCAACATTAAAAAGAAATAAGCTATCAAGCCATGAAAAAAATCACAAAAGAATCTTAAACACACATTACTAAGTGAAAGAAGATAATCTGTAAAGGTACATACTGTATGATTTCAACTATATAACATAGAGTTGGAATATAGTTTGGAAAAAGCACAACTATGGACAGTAAAAGGATCAGTGGTTGCCAGGGGTTAAAGGGGGAGGGATGAAAAGACATAGCACCAAGTATTTTTAGGGCACTGAAACTACTCTGTATGATACTACAATGGTGGACATACATCATTTACATTTGTCAAAATCCATAGAAGGTACAACACTAAGAGTGGACCTTAATGTAAACTATGGACTTCAGGTGATAATGACGTGTCAACATAGGTTCATTGACTGTAACAAATGAACCACTCTGGTTCAGGATTTTGATAGCAGAGGAGGCTGTGTGGTATATGGGGGCATGGAATATATAGGGAATCTCTGTACTTTCTGCTTAATTTTGCTATGAACCTAAAGCTTCTCTAAAAATAAAGTCTATTTTAAAAAAATGCATGCACAACTATAACATAGCCAGTGAGAATAAATAAATAAATAAATAAACAAACAAACAAACCTTCAAAATGTAAAAGCTGGAGGCAGTTGGCCATCCCTTAGATATGGCAAAAAAAAAAAAAAAAAAACTATTTACAAACAACTGCCATGTGTATGAAACAGCTACCATGTGAATTAAAATACTATAAAAAGCACAGCATGTCTTTTGGGGAGATACGTAGTGTTCTTAGGTATTAGGTTAGAATTCAGATTTGGGGTTGAATAATAATGAGCTGGAGAAGTTACTAAGATGTTTAATTAATAAACTAATGACTTTTTAAAATGATTATAACAACATCCTTAGTTTAAGGTAAAAATATACATAATGATAAATGTAAATAAGACAAAAAATGTATTACTTCAAAGGCTTTATCATTTCATGATACAGTTTAACAATTATGGTTATAATTTAATGATATAGTTAATTCTTTATAACAGACATAAATACCCAAAAACATACACACAGTATAACCGCATTTAGCCATTTCTTCCCTTGAACTGAGGAAGAATAACGTAGTCTCTAGTGTTAATGGAGAGAAGGAAAGCCCCTGCCATTCTATGATCTTCAGATTATCCACTGGAGTCAGTAAGCTAATTGCTAATTATTAATGAGGCCAAACTTCACAATGCTGTCACAAAATTGGCACACAATATGTGGTCAATAGGCTGGGCACAGTGGCTCATCCCTGTAATCCTAGCACTCTGGGAGGCCGAGGCAGGAGGACTGCTTGAGTTACAGACTTCGTGACCAGCATGAGCAAGAGTGAGACCCCATCTTTACTAAAAATAGAAAAATAAGCTGGGCGTGGTGACACGCACCTGTAGTGCCAGCTACTTGGGAGGCTGAGGCAGGAGGATCACTTGAGCCCAGGAGTTGGAGGTTGCAGTGAGCTATGATGACACCGCTGTACTCTAGGCAGGGTGACAGAGTGAGACTTTGTCTCAAAAAAAACCCAAAAACCCCAAATTATGGTCAATAAATGGGTGAGGATGGTTACCCTTCTCCCTGTTTTCTGGTGACAGAAGACATCCTGACTTTAGATAAGCATACAATTACAGTGTTGTCAACTACATTATATCATGCTACAGATATTGATTCAAGAGGTGCCACATGACCTAAGCCAGGCCAACCAGGATCTTCTTCCGTGGTTTTCTAAGCTGGAAATGGCAAAAGAAAGCTCTTTTTGCCATCTGTCTGGTTGCCTAGCTGTACCAAATAATCCCTTTAGCCATAAATATTTAACAATAATATCATAATGAAGAACAATAATGATTCAAGAATAAAACTAAAATTAGAATTTATGAGGTGGGAGAGAGAATGTGAGTGAGCACATGTGCATGGTTGCACTATTTCCAATTAAATTGAAGAAAAAAAAATCTGTCAACATGCAAAATTGAGCAAATATTTTGGTATCTTTAAAATCCTACTTTGCTTATCAGATCAGAAAATGTGGTCACTTTAACTCAAGTCAATTTATCTCAGTATATGTGAGTTCTGTTAGAAAATATTTTAATATCAGGGGTATATATAACAAGCAAAATCTCAACTGAATAAGTCTCTAAATGAATAACTAGCTGAATGAAGAAAAATCAACAAGAATGGTAGACCACTGGGTGGTATAAGTCAACCACCCATCCCATACCATTAAATCATACATACTGTAGTAAATAATAGAGTCAAACTGTTAGATCATGATTAATATGATATGAGGAAATCTTAAAGTCAACTTTATAGTTGAGATTAAGTTCACATTTCCAGAAATTGTGATTTGTTTCACCTGCATCCTATTCAAGTAAAAAATCTTCAGCCATCAAGTAGAATGCCTTTGAATTTCAACTGCAATATCCTCTTTCTGAGTAACCTAGAGAAAGATTATTAGCTCTAAATCTTAGTTTCTTCTTCTATATAACAGACTTGTTGTAGGCATTAAATGGCAATATATATAAGGACCTTAACAAATGGTGATGGGCAATATAACTGATGTATAGTAAACTGATATACTATATAATATTCACTTCAAAATTACTTCAAAAATATTTTATAAATTCCATGATTCTCAAAGACAGGGAGAAGCAGTAGAAAAAGATAAGTAATTCATTCCTTTCATTTCTATTCTACAATGTTCATTGCTTTCAAATTAGTTCAATTAAAAGTATAAAATAGATGTTACCTTATGAAGAAAAGTCCTGCTTTAATCTCAAAAGAGTTGATACAGCATAGAACTTGGGCACTCACATTTGTGCCTGCAGCTAAGTAATTCATTTGAATGAACAAGTCTACGCACATTCAACTGTATTTTCAGAAAACTCAAGGGTTAGATACAACACTGAACACGTCCGAGTTATCTAAGCCGAAGAAAATTAGCTCAGTTATCAAGATTTGCTTTAGTAGCCACAAATTATAAAATTCCTAACACCCAACAAAAGAACTTCCACTTTTTTAACATAAGAAAACACATTTTGATAGAAAAAAAATCAGAATACAAATTAAATTATTTTTATAATAAATACAATCATGTGATGTTAGTAATATTTTATTTTAAAACATAACATCCATATGAATTTTACTCAATTGGTGAACAAATTCATTTGGAAAAGGAAGCAAGGTGAGGTGCAAAGACAATAACTTTCAAGGTATTTGTGTGAAAAAATTTCTCTTCATACCCCACCAGACATTCTTTCTATACAATTTCAGATCTCTAAGATAATACTTCTATAAGAAACAGAAAACAGTAAGAATACAGTAGTCCCCTTTCCATGGTTTCAGTTACCTATGGTCAACTGTGGTCTGAAAATATTAAATGGAAAACCCCAGAAATAAACAATTCGTAAGTTTTAAATTGTAAGCCGTTCTGAATAGCATGATGAGATCATGCACCATTTGACTCTGTCCTGCCCAAGACACGAATTATTCCTTTGTCCAGTGGATCCATACTGTATATGCTACCTGCCCATTAGTCACTTAGTAGCCATCTCAGTTATCAGATCAACAGATTACAAGACGGATAGGTACAGTACCATAAGATTTTGAGAGAGAGAGACAGAGAGAGGCGTCATATCACATAAATTTTATTAAAGTATATTTAATAGTTTATTGTTGTTAATCTCTTACTGTGCCTAATTTATAAATTAAATTTGATCATAGGCATGTATGTATAGGAAAAAACCTAGTATTATATAGGGTTTGGTACTAGCCACGGTTTTAGGCATCCACTGGGGATCTTGTAACGTATTCCCCACAGATAAGGGGGGACTACTGTACTCTGTCCCAATTCTCCCCTCCAACTGTTTTCTGTACACTCACCCAATATAGCTGGAAACTAATACTTTAATAACTTCCATTATTTTGTACTTATTCCAAATGATAAACTGAGATGAAGAAATTATATGCAAAGGTAGTTACTTCTAAATAGTTTTATTATAATCACAAGTTTGGGGGAACCAAATATGTAACTCATCCTATAATTGCCTAAAATACTTAGGTAACTGAATTTAAAACTTTTGATTTCTTAAAGAAAAAAGAATGGCATAGCTAATAATCTAAACTGAAAGTGCTAGACAGCTTTATCTATTTGGCTTAGTTTATTAAAAGTCTAAATTTCCTACAACAAAATAAGTCAATCATTTTTCTGTTCCAGGTCAACTTGCTTTCAGTTCAATGTAATGTGAATACTAATAATTCTAGACTGTCTCTATTTTCAAGAGTCTATTGTTGCTATACTGCTGTAAGCAACACAACAGCAAAATCAGCATGAGAGAAACTCTGGCAGGCAGTTTAATGTTATGCTGATTGCTAAAAATCCAAAAAGTTTTCACTAAAATATGAAATTAGTTCTATCCTAAGTAAGGTTATAGTGTTAAATCTTGAGAAATTTATCTCATTGCTTTATGATTAATGTGCTTTCTGAATTTTTATTTACTGCTGAAACTCTATGGGATGCTGAATTCACGCTACAAAGGTTTAATATTACTCAAGCAGAAATACGAATTTTATAAAACAGAGATTCCATCATCAATTAAAAACATGTCTTAAGAATTGTAAGCCATAGCTATTCTTTGTGATTTTCAACTGTTTACAATAGAAAAGTATTATTTGAGATATGCAATGAAAAATTCCATCTGGGTACTAAAATATTAAGGAGGTGAAGACTCTCAGCCTCTCTCCCAGTGTAACAAAATAGCTGTCTTTAGCCTAATTTAATGCATTTTAAAAGGTAAAATGACTTCAAAGAAGTAACCTCACTATACTTCATTGATATGTTAAATAATCGCGGTACTGAATATGTATCCTTCCCTAATTGCATTATAAAATGTATGACACAAAGATTTAAATTTCATCAGCAAATATACTGTATTACTAAAAATAAATTAAGACTATATAAACTGAGGTACAAATATATAAGTTAGAAACAAGCAAGAAACTCCTAAGAAAAGCTACTGATCTTTGGAATGAACAAGAAGGAAGTTTATATTGTCCTTTGACTTAAAACATTTTTAAGAATAATATTTATTTATAACATATCTACTTTCAAAAAGGATTTACAGCAGCTTAAAATAATTGTAGCTCCACAACATTTTCATAAATTACAATATATTTTAGTGTAGAGGTCTTAGAAAGGAAAATAAAAAGGGATTAAACACATTATTACAAGATTGACAAAAATGAAACTTTGTAGCTTAACATATTCACTAGAAATTTAAAGCGATTAAAACTACATTTACAAAACTACTCGTACAAATTCAATAATCTAGAAATAAAAATCAAAAAATAAGTGAATCTAATGATTAAAATATAAAAACAATAATTATAACAAAGTAGACTTGTTCTATATAAAGCAAAAGCTTATTCTTTAAAATACCAAGAAAATAGACAAATATTGCAAGGTAAGGGAGAAAGGTAAAAATAACTTTAAAAAAAAAAAAGAAGATATAAAACAGTAAGATATCATTTATAAACCAGAGCTTGGTACAAATTAAAAAGACTGATAATATCCAGGGTTGATAACGATGCAAGGAAGGAGATAAGGAGATACCTTCATTACTATGTGGGTAGAAGTATTAACTGGTAAAAAAATTGTTCAGAAAGCAATCTGACAAATCTGACAGCAAAATTTATAAAGTATAATTCTTGGCCCAACAATTATACTTCCATCCAGAAATCTACTGAATAGAAATACACATGTACATAAAGATGAATGGGCTGTACAGGATGTTCACTGCAGTCATTCATAAGAGTAAAAAATATATAAATAATCTGAAAAGAGTAGTAGATGAAGTAGTAGATGACCATATTATGGAACACCACACAATCACTAAAAATAATGAGGTTAACAGATTTACACTCATAGAAAGAATATCAGGATCAACTGCAAGAAAAGAGAAGCTACAGAACAAAATATATAGCAAGGAAATTTTTTCAAAAACTATATCTATATATTTGTACATATGAATATAATGAAAGAGGAAATGGACTACAAAGGAACAAATCAAACTAACTGGTTTGCTCTAACAAAGGAATATGAGTTGGAGAAGGTGAAATGAAGCTTTAAGGTTTTTTCTAAATAATTCCATAAAGTTTGAAACTCTTTCTGAAGATATTTTTAAGTTTTGTTTATGTAATAAAAAAATTTTAAGTATGACATGAGATAATGCATTATACAAATGTTAGAGACACCATGAGATCTATAACTGATGAAACTCTATCACTCTTAAGGTTATCCTCATATCTAGGATCATTACATTTTAGTGACAAAATGGCTTCAAGATCATTTGCTTACAATTCCCCATTTTATGCAAGTTAAAATTGAGGCCCAAAAGATGAGTTTGAGAATCATAGTTAAATACAGAACCTTTAGAAGAAAAATATAAATCTACAGTTCCCATTAAAGAATGAATTCTGCAGAAATACTTGGCTATAATTCTTTGAACTTCCAATAACATCCCTTGTCAAATTACTGAAAGGTATTCTGAAGGATTTATTCTGTCTCAAATAAAGATCCTCAACAAAATCATAAAAATTACTATCTCATTCAAAAAATATCTTAACTGCATTGTTTTTCAAGATTTTCTAAGAAGCATATATAATTGAACCATAATAACTCTATTTCTCTCACTTAGTTAATTGCCTTTACAAAGCTCTTCTTAAACACTATGTCTTATGCTATATCCAGAGACTGCTATTTAAAAAAAAAACCTAAGAGAAAAAAAGCCTCTGTGTCTTCTATGAGATCCAAAATTTCTAAAAATGATTTTGTTTTCCAACGCATTGGGCAATGTCTAGAGACATTTTTAATTCTCACAATTGACTGGAGGGAGTATTATTGGCATTAGCTGGTAGAGGCCAGGGATACTGCTAAACACACTAAAATGCACAGAACAGCCCCCCACAACAAAGAATTATGTGGTCCAAAATGTCAATCATGCTGAGGATGAGAAACACTGGCTAGATAATGGGCTACACAATCTACTGTCATACTTTCTTTTAGTGACTACTAGAAAGTTTAGAACTGTCTGATAACCCAGTGTTTGCTCTTCCTTCCTCAATTGTCACTTTCTCCCCACTATATCCCAGAATGCTGTAAGACATTCCAGTTAATAATGAATATTATTCTAGAAAAATATAAGAAATGCCAATTTCAGTACCTTTCTAGTAGGTAAAGAGTTATACTATAAATACTGACTGCATTAAATCAAAGACAAAGTAGTATTCTATATTTGAAAAATATAATGCTTCTTACCTTAAATAGACAACGGCATATATATTCATATACCATGTGTTTTAATGAGCTGATAAGAGACTGGATTCTCTGTTCTGTATTTTCAGAATCCTGCAGATTAAAATTTGAAAATTGAAAAATCACTAGGAAATTTATAAACATTTAAAAGGTACCCCATAGTTTAATCACTCTTATGAATTGTTCCTCCAGACTTAAAGCTGATATTGGAACAAGTATCTTTGCCCATCAAACTCAAGGGACTAAACAAATAAGTGCACTAAATTTGTACACTAATACAATAGAAAAAAATTGACATTTTTCTTTAATGTATAGAGTTAAAGCTTTCAATAAATGAAAATTACAATCAATTCCCAATAATACAATATAAGTTGAATTTCAGCATACCACTTTGATTCCTACTGGCATTATAAACACTATCTACATCAATCTAGGTTAAGGCCATTTTAATTATTTATATTATAATTACCAATCCAGCCCCAAAACAACATGACAAGAACCACCCTATAAAGAATTTTCTCATCCTCAACATGGGAATCTTAAATCACGTACTGCAGGCTGAATAAGGATGAACAATAACATTGAAATTGATCCTGTAAAAATTCATATACAACTTTAGTTTTTGATCTGATTTTGTACTTCCATTGTACAAGATTGCAATGATTTGAAAAGATATCATTAATGGCTATTTCCTTTGATTAAAGACAAATTGCTTGGGATAGAAATGGAGGAGGGGGATGGAACTGGAAGCAATTATCCAAAGTGAAGTATCTCAGGAACAGAAAAACAAATACTGCAACTACTCACTCATAAGTGGGAGCTACACAATAGGTATACATGGTCGTACAGAGTGGTATAATAGACTTGGGAGATTCAGAAGGGGGGAGCGTGGGAGGGGATAAAGGATCCAAAACTACCTATCAGGTACAATGTACACCATTCAGGTGACAAGTACACTAAAAGCCCTGACTTCACCACTATACAAATCATCCATGTAACAAAAAACCACTTGTACCCCCTAAATTAAAAAAAAAAAATACTAAATAATGAAAAAAAAGAAAGAAAAGGAAGAAGTAAAGGTTGTACAAGCTGTCCCTTTCCCTAAGTGTAATATGAGTTTTACATCTTACATCAGGGAGCATTTGGAGAATACATGTCTTGCACAGTTCAATTCTAGGATAAAATTTGCTTGCTTCCTAGTGATTATAAATTTATACCAAGGAAAAAAACCTAATAAAGAAGTTGTAATGATGTAGAAAAATATATATATACAGGATCATCAGTGAAATTCATGAAACTGGCACAAAACATTATGAACGGGCACTCAGATTCGTCAAACGTAGGCTTTTGCTCTTGTTAGTAGCATGTTCTAATCAGTAGAGTTGCTCGTTAATAGTTCAGATAGCAAACACTCCTCTTCATTTTACTATTTGTTAACAAAGATCACATGTGAAATTGAGACTTGGATTTACTAAAAGGCACTCTATTGTAAGATAGAGTATCTACAAGATCCAGTAGATTTTCTAAACAATGGAAAGCAAGTTTTGTACCCTACATACTTAAAATTATGTTACTTTTCAAAATAAAATCAAACATGTACACTTTTACACACACACATACACACACAAGGCTAAATGTTATTCAATGGCTATATTATCACAGAACTATTGTTAGGAGATTACAAATTACTAGCTTTTCTAAAGAGTAAAAAAAAAAACAATGTTCTTATTAAGTTTAGTTGAACTTCTAACCTTATTTATCAGTTCTCACACCACAGTTTAAAGAGTTACTGATTTTTTTAACATGGACATTTTCTGACTAAAGCATAAAGAGGAATTAAAAATGAACTTATCACTGCACACTTTTTATAGTAAGTTATGGGAAATTTTTAATGCAAAAAAAGATAAATATAAACGACTCCCTTTAGTTTTATGTGCTGACACAGAGAATCAGAAATATAGTCAATCATATATCATGAAGCAACTCTCAAAGACTTTACACCATTCTGTATGGGGTTTTTTTGGGGGGGAAAATGCTTCTATGAGAACAATATTATAAATAATTTGATTATATTTAACATATTTTAAAATTCAAAAATATTTTTGAAAAACTAAGGACCAAAACCACAATTACTTATTTTTCAGCCCCCTCCACCTTTGAAAGCTAGTGTTTGACCAAAGGACATTACAAATATACGTTGGAGAAATGCTTATCTTGTCTACCATGATTGAGTCGACAATTTTTTGCTAACAAAAACTATTCCCAAAGCACAAGCTCTTCATTAGGTGCCATTTTATTTCAAGTTCAAATATAAGAACAACTTCAAATGAGATACTTTAGCAGAAAAGAAATCAGTAAAAACCTAACCATTATTTATAACCAAATAAAGGTTTTATAAAATAATCCATTCATGAAAATATTAAGTAGTGCACACAATGAAGACAAGGATTTTTTTCCTGTTTTGTTCTTTGCTACATACCCTAAGAACCTAGAAAAATGCCTACATAGTAAGTCTGCATTAAATATTTATTAAATGAATAATCTTCCCTCAGAAAAACAGATTTAAGTAAATCTACTTGAATATGAAATTTTGCTCCATAATTTAACTTAAAAAAATTACTCTCTTCCAAAAACATTCAAAAAAACGAATAACCATATTAGTATCATACCAAACATAAAAACTATGAATAATAATTTTTATTCATTTGGTTTTATAAAAATATTTTTGAAATAAAGTAAAAAGGAAGATAAAATATTTGTAACACATGACAAAGGTTTAACCTCCTTATAAGTACCTCTTACAACTCAATTTTTAAAATATTATTACTACAATAAAAAATGGACAAAGGATGTAAAAAACTAATTCACAAAAGAAAAAATACAAACATCAAATACTACTATACTTATGTGTCTCACAAGTGATATTTATCTTACAAATGATCAAAGACTTACAAAAACAATGAAATATCTTTCAATTGCCTAATATGACAATTATTAAAATATATATAATATCTGTTGTTGGTTAAGATGTAGATGAAAAAAGGCACTGTCATTGCATCAGTTTAATATACCAATAGCATACATTTCTGAAGGATAATTAGACAATATTTGTCAAAAGGCTTACAAATGTACCTTTTTTTCCCCAGCTACGCAAGTCTAGGAATTTAACCAAGAAAATAATTAGAGAAGCAAAACACTGGAGGGAAAAACACATACATGTCTGTAGCTGTTTTAAAACATAACCCTCAAATCTTTGACATTTCTTTCAACAAGCAGTGATGTCTATTTCCCATTCCCCTTGAATCTAAGCAGGTTTGTGACTTCTTCAGCCAATACAATACAGCAGAAATGACACTGCCCTAAGACTGGGTAAAAAAGGTGATTCAGTTTCTGCCTTATTCACCGGAATACACATTTGGTACCCTAAGCTGTAACACAAGAAGTCCATCTACTCTGCACTGCGAGGAAGCCAAGCCTAGCGGAGAGGTGCTGCAGTTGGCAGTCCTGTTATCAAGTCCTCCCACCCTAGGCAGACAGGCAAGTGAAGCACCTACCCCCAATTCCCAACTCTCAACCCAGCTGAGTCCCAGACATTGTGAAACAAAAACAAGCCATCCCTGCTGTGTTCTGAGCAAATTTCCAACAGAATCCATAAGCATAAAAAAATGGTTTTAATCTGTCAAGTTTGAAGGTAATATGATATTCAGCAAAGAGAATCAGAATGATGTCCATATAGGAAATGGTTAAATAAAGTATGGTATAGTCTCACCATCTCTTAAAAATATTGTGTAGATTTATATTCATTGATGTGAAAGTTGTCCGTAATATACTAATACATTTTTTTAAGGCACAGTATGGTATTTTTTCGTTAAAACAATTTGTTATCCTTTAATATATCCTTTTCTCTATTAGAGTATAAGCTTGATAAGGCAGTATACACGGCTATATCTCCATTAACTAGAACATTACAGCCTCAAATGATAAGGATATATAATGAAATGTTAAATGTCATTTCTCCAGGTAATGGGATTATGTGGATGATTTCTTATTTTTATACCTTTTAGAATTTATTGAGTATTTTTGATGATTATATATTACCTATTAATTTATACTCAGAACATAAATCACTTTCATTAAGAACATAAAATGAAATTAAGGAACTGGTTTCTCTTAAATATAGTTTACAAGTGTTACATGTGGTCTTTTGAAACATAATTCTATGTAAGTTTTCTCAGGAAATTATTATTATTATTAATTAAGTACTGTACCAAGTAAAGTGATCTTCTGATTCAGTCTCAGCTACAGAGTAACCAACAGCTTACCTGTTTGTTTTGTAGAGCTCGTTGGAAAAGTCGGAGAAATGCAGCCAAACTAAAACGGTACATGTTGTTAATTTTGGATAAGTCAGAGATAATGAAGTACATCTTGCTGGCACTCTCAGCCAGAGGGAGATAGGCATCCCGCTCCTATGGATCAACAGATGGGGGAGGAGGATATTTTAGTACTAGTGCTTTACTGCCACCTACAGATTACTTTGCACGTATCTAGTCACAGCCTTACTTCTCTATACACATAAAGCAAATGAAGATGATGAATCACAGAATTTTGTAACTAAAAAGAATAGCAAAATCTGGTTTTTCTTCCTTATTCTTTTTTTTTTTTTAGAGACAAAATCTCGCTCTGTCACCCGAGCTGGAGTACACTGGCACGATCATAGCTCATGAAAGCCTCAAACTCCCGGGCTCAAGCAATCCTCCCACCTCAGCTTCCTGAGTGGCTGAGACTACAGGTGCACGCTACCATGCCCAGCTTCTTCCTTATTTTTATGAAGCTGAGGACAATATATGTCTTAGTCTGTTCAGGCTGGTATAACAAAATATGCTAAACTGGTTCTGCTTATAAACAACAAAATAAAAATAAAAAACAAAAATTTATTTCTCCCTGTTCTGGAAGCTAGGAAGTCCAAAATCAAGGTGCCAGCAGATTCGGTGTCTGTGAGGGCCCATTTCCTGGTTCATAAAAACATTTGCTTCTTGCTGTATCCTCATATGCTGGAAGGAGCAAACAAGCTCCCTTGGCCCACTTTTATAAGGGCACTAATCCCATTTATAAGGGTTCCACCCTTAAACCTAATTACCTCCCCAAAGCCTCACCTATTAATAGTATCACATTGGGGATTAGGGTTCAACATATGAATTTGGGAGAGACACAAACATTCAGACCACAGCAATATATTTTAAATACTTTTCCACTTCTCAGATGACAGAGCTAAAAGTGGTTTACAGATTGGGCTTTTAGGATCAAGAGCACTTGTATTAGGAGAAAGAGGTAAGATGGAATGGTAAACAGTTATGATCAGAGAATAGATGATGCAATTTTATATTTCAAAAGAGAATCAGTTCAGGTAATGCAAGAGGGCATGGCATGAAACTAGATTATCCCTGAAGTAGAGAAAAGTTTGAACTATGAGACTAGTGTGTGAGATTGGTGCCGAGAAGAACACTGATAGAACTAGAGGCAGAGAAAAAGACTGTAACAGATGTCCACATTAGGATAATACAGCACCTAGCACTGTTCAACGTAATCATGGAAGGAGCCAATAACTATAAGAGCTTTCACTCTGAATGAAGGTAAAGGATGATAGAAATAAGAGGATTGTAGGATTAAACGGTCTCAAGATTCTGAGCAGAACTCTGAAAAGGTTCTCCATGTCATTATGATCAAAGCACTAGGATTACAAATATGACGCCAGCAAAAATACGTCTGTGACTCAGCAATGTCTTTTAACAAAGACAAGGCACAAAAAGTTTAAAATCCTCTTGGCAGAAAATAACAATCAATAACATCTGTAAAGTTCAGCCCTGGTAGAAAAGTGGGGTGACTGGATTGGAATTGGGCTATAAATTTGCTCTTATTCTGATTTTAACAGAGCTCTTTCCCAAGTGAAGAAAGTAGTAACAGATAAGTGTAAAGCTTAAGCAAGGGCTGAAAAGTACTGAAAAAATTTTGGAAAAATCATTGAGGTGAATGGGAAAGAATTAAAGGATGTCAGTGAGGGTTTAGGTCAGGTCAGACCTGGGAATTCACAGTAACATTAATTTGCCTGGTTGTCTGATTTTCTCCAGCAAAGCTCAGTCACTAGAATGTAGCAGAGGAAAAGACATATTGTACTGATATAGGGTTGGAATTTTGCTAAGGGAACAATGAAAAGAATAAAGTGAAAAAGATTTAAAGCCATTTATAAGAAAATAGTTCAGATCATTATACTCATGGGGTCCAAGATAAATAGGGGGGTAAAAAGTTTCTTAATGGAAAAAATAGCTTATAACCTTTTAATTAGTATATTTAGTTTGCCTTAACTTAAGAAAAGTTCCAAGAACAGCAAAGATGTTCTCCGACACTCATTTTCAATATACTCTTATTCAATTTCAGTACAAAACTGTAGCTGTACCTTAGATAACATTATCCCAGAAATCAGTAGAACCCAGCAGAGTTTACTGACCAACAGTCCTTATTCTCGATGTGCCAACATCTGAACTCCCTCTCTGTAATAAGAAGAATCAGACCCATGGCTCTGGTGTTTTTGAATGGCTTTTTTTGACATCATCTTTCCCCTGAAGACTTGATTCTACATTTTCTATCATATTAACACAAATATTTAAGACAACATGATATAAAATCACAAAGAAGAAAATGATTACTTGATCAAGGGACATTTGTAGTTTGTAAGATTCTTTAAGTGACTCTTGAATAAGTGCACTGCTTGCTTTTGTCTGATTCAAAGATTCAATCAAGTCCTTATTTTCCAAAATGTTGCCTTGAGATGTGGCAAGTGTCTGTAGAAAAAATTAACAATATAATATAATTATACATATTAAAATAAACAATTAAAGGAAGCCCATATTAACAATCATTAATTTGATGATATTTATGGGGACTTACATTATTTTAAAAGAATTAACATTTTATAGCCTTCTATTTTTTTAATTTTTTAGCTTTTATTATAGCCTTCTTGTATCAAATGATACAGTCAATTGTTACATGATTCTGTATCATTATCAAAGCATTGGATAGGTATTATCAATCTAATAAAAATAAAACTATTAAAGTTACAGATTAAGTCATAATTTTATACTTTAATGCTTCTTAAAATTAGAAGCATATAATAAATAATGAAACAATACAGTATAAATAAATTATTAGTAAAAAATTGCTTGTCTTAAACATTACTCTTTAAGATCTTATACTCTAAAAGACATCTCCTTTTTTTCTGTTTGAATTTAGACTTTAAGATATATACTATTATGCCTTTGAAGAAACCAAAAACATTCTGAAGTCCTACTAATTTTTCTAAACACTGTTATTTATATTTATTAAAGAAAAAAAGTAATATGAAAAAATAGCCTGAGTAGCTAAATTTTACCTCTAAAAGAGATTCCTCAAGCTTGGCTAGCTGTATTTTCTTATCTTCTTCCTGTTGTAATAGTTTTGTTTTCTGTTCCTCTAAATCAGGTTTCTCATGCTGAATGGTTAAAGCCAAAAGCTTAAAAGAAAAAAAAAAGAAAAGAAAAATAAGGTAATTCTAGCCATAAGGTTTAAAACAAAACAAAATAAAAAGAAAACATCCCACACACAGGCCTTATGTTTGGCCAAATATTATAAATATTATGATACTATGCTATCTCATTTCATTCTTTATAATTAAACATGAAACACCTTCACAATTGTATCTGATGAAAAAGAGAAAATAAATAGTTAAACTAATCAGTAAAATGTTAAATATTATAACAGAGCTGTAAGAAAGTGCATTACTTCACATGCCAATACGTAATACTTAGATCTAAAATTAGATTAAATGTATCAAAACCAAGGAAGCTAGTATATTTTAATGGTAAGTATTCCCATTAAGAAATAAAAAGATATCTTACTTAAAATTCTATGTCATCAAAACCATGAGATACCATTTCACACTCACTAGGATGGCTACAATTTAAAAGACAAATAATAGTAAGAGTTGGCAAGGATGTGGAAAAAGTGGAACTCTCCTACATTGTTGGTGGGAAAGTGAAATAATGAAGCCACTTTGGAAAACTTTGTTCCTCAAATTGTTAAACACAAAGTTACCATAAGACCCAGCAATTCCACTAAAAAGCCACTGAATTACACACTTTAAATCAGTAAATTATATGGTATGTAAATCGTGTCTGTTAAAGCTGTTATATGTTAAGCTGTTAAAAAATGCTATGTCATATTGTTAACTCCAAAAATTAAAACAGACAATGACACTGGCATAAAATACATAATTCAAAATCTGTTGAATAAGTATCTTCATGTAGTTCTTGCTAAAGTAAGACCTTAAGACTCCTTTCAGCAACAACTGTGAGAAGATCTCTTAGATAGAAGGAGCAATTTCGTCAATTAATTCTGACAAGTTTTGAGTGATTGTTACATTGTTTTATTGATAAGTATCATTAAGTCAATCAAGAGATATTGTTCATAAAAATATACTTGATGAGTCATGGTATGATAAAAAATATTTTGAAAGGATAGTTTTAAAAATTACAATCAAGTAAAAATTGCAGCAAATATACATGCTATCATATAAATCAAAAAAGGAGAAAAATCTACCATTGTTAGATGAGTAAAAAATAGAAGGAAAGGCTGGGCACGGTGGCTCACGCCTGTAATGCTAGCACTTTGGGAGACCGAGGCGGGAGGATCGCTTGAGGCTAGGTGTTCAAGACCAGCCTGACCAAGAGTGACACTCCATCTCCACAAAAATAGAAAAATTAGCCTGGCGTGTTGGCGTGTACCTATAGTTTGAACTACTTGGGACACTGAGGCAGAAGGATTGCTCGAACCCAGGAGTTTGAGGTTGCAGTGAACTATGATGATGCCAGGCAAAAGAGTGAGACCCTGTCTCAAAAAAAAAAAAAAAAAGCATGATACTCAAAACATTAACTGGCATATCTTTAAAGAGGAAAAAAATGAGTGAGAAAATATATATAAGTAAAAGTCTGGACATCTGGACATAAAAAATAATTTTGAAATTCATGCAATAATTCTAAACTGTAATGAGCCATACACAGACAAATTAAATTCAAAGATGCACATGTCATATGTTCTAGTGGTAAAAAAAAATGGCTCAGGAATCAAAGACCCTCAACTAGCTAAATAGGTCAATTAACTGCAATTTTCAGAATTAAACTTCAGTTTTCACAATTAAAAAAATTAAGCAGATGATCTTAATCTCTATGATCCATCCATCTCTCAAATTTTACCATATATGACAAAACTCAATTGTAAAATTAGAGTTATATTATAATAGAAGAAGCAATTTGACGTTAACAGCAAATGTGCAAGTCTAATACAGATGGTAAATGAAATAAGCCTAAATGCTTCACTCTAGCATGTAAGTATATCTTCAAAATCATAAATTTAAATACTAATAAGTTTAAAAATAGCTTTCCATTAAAAATATCTAATAAAAATACAAAGCTACTAAAGACTCTAAGGTAAATTATGATTGCCAATGTATACCTGGCCTTGTAATCCACTTCTTGTTGTAGTAAAGTTAACCTCAGTAACTATGGAAGCTGCATCTGGTGGAATAAAGGGATTTGGGTTTCTTGTTGACAAAAAGAGGCGGAATTCTTCATTGTAGTCAATAATTTTGTCACCTATTTGTACCACATAATGTGGTCCTATTTAAAAAAAAAAACAACACAATTAGTTGGCCTGAATCTTCTATATTTTGCTATATGATAGTTTAAAACATAATTTTCAAGTACTTATAAATACAGGCCTTTCAAGAGAGTCCAAAAGAAAGCAAAAGTTAGGCGACCCAAGGTAATATTAGCTGGAATGCTCTATTAATCAGCACTTACTCAGGCAAGGATAAATAATATTCATTAAGATGATCCTAGGATACTAAAGCATCAAAGGGATATCTACTCATATTCAGTATGGTTTTAATGTTAACTATATATGTCTTATTACAAATTTTTCTGAAATGGTTGATTATAAACAAATAGAAACCCTCAATTATATATAATTCCCTATTTCTAAATTTGTCAGTTAAAAAGTATTTGTTGTTCTAGTACTTAAGATGTAATACTTGAAGACAGAATGATGGTAAAAAGCCTAGGATTATCAGTATATAAGTAATTGCAAAATATCCATTATCAACAAAATGAAAAGGCAACCTACAAACTGGGAAAAAGTATCTGCAAACCATATATCACATAAGGGGTTAATACCCAAAATTTACAAAGAACTCATACAACCCAATACCAGAAAAACAAACAACCTGATTAAAAATGAGTAAAGGACCTGAATAGACATTTGTCTAAAGAGACATAAAAATGGCCAACAGGTATGTAAAAACGTGCTCAACATCACTAGTCATCAGGGAAATGCAAATCAAAACCACTCTGAGATATTACCTCACATCCATTAGGATGAATATTATCAAAAAGACAAGAGATAACAAATGTTGGCAAGGACCTGGAAAAAAGGGAACTGTTGGTGGGAATGTAGATGGGTGCAGCCATTATGGAAAACAGTATGGAGGTTCCTAAAGACATTAAAACTAGAACTACCATATGACCCAGCAATCTCTCTTCTGGGTATATGCCCAAAGGAAATGAAATCACCACTTCATAAAGATATTTGCACTTCCACATTCATTGCATCAATATTCATAATAGCTAAGATATGGAAACAACCTAAGTGTCTGTCAATGGAATGGATAAAGAAAATGTGGTGTGTGTGTGTATGTGTGTGTGTGTGTATATCTACATATATATGTGTGTATATATATATATATATATATATATTATATATGCACAATAGAATATTATTCAGCCATAAAAAGAAGACTCTGCCATTTGCTACAGCATGGATGAACCTGGAGGACGTTATACTGAGTGAAATAAGCCAGACACAGAAAGAAAATTATTGCACTATCTCATTTATATGCAGATTCTAAAAAAAGAAAAGAAAAGAAAATACACAGAGATAGAGAATAAAACAGTAGTTACCAGAGGCAGGTGACAGTGAGGTAGGAAGGGCAAGAATGAGGAAATGTCAAAGAATAAAAAGTGGCAGATATGTGGGATGATTAAGTCTAGTGATCCAAGGTATGACATGAGGACTACAGTCAACAAAATCATATTGTATTTGGGATTTTTGCTAAATGAGTAGATTTTGGCTGCTCTTGCCACAAAAAAAAGGGCAGTAACTATGTAAGATGATGGACAAGTTAATTTGCTTCAATATAGTAACCATTATACTATCTATATGTATCCTATAAAATCATGTTGAATATATTTTTTTTATTCCAGAATATTATGGGGTACAAACATTGAGGTTACATATTGCCTGTGTGCCAACGGAGTCACAGCTACAAACATGCTCATCCCCAGACAGTGCGTACAACACCCATTAGGTGTGAATTTACCATCCCCTTCTCCCCGCTCCCTCCTGCCTGACACCCGATGACTGCTACTTGTATATGTAGCACCTAAGTGTTGATCAATCAGTACCAGTTTGATGGTGAGTACATGTGGTGCTTGTTTTTCCATTCTTGTGATACTTCACTTAAAAGAATGGGCTCCAGCACCATCCAGGATAATACAAGAGGTGTTAGCTAACCATTGTTTTTTGTGGTTGAGTAGCACTCCATGGTATACATATACCATATTTTATTAATCCACTCATGTATTGATGGGCACTTGGGCTATTTCCACATCTTTGCAATTGTGAATTGTGCTGCTATAAACATTCAAGAGCATATGTCTTTATTATAGGATGACTTTTTTTCCTTTGGGTACATACCCAGTAGTGGGATTGCTGGATCAAAAGGTAATTCTACTTTTAGTTTTTTGAAGTATCTCCACATTAATCTCCATAGAGGTTGTACTAGTTTGCAGTCCCACCAGCAGTGTATGAGTGTTCCTATCTCTCCACATCCACGCCAACATTTGTTGTTTTGGGACTTTTTGATAAAAGCCATTCTCACTGGAGTTAAATGATATCTCATTGTGGTTTTAATTTGCATTTACTTTATGATTAGAGATGTTGAGCATTTTTTCATATGTTTCTTGACCATTAGTCTATCTTCTTTTGAAAAGTTTCTGTTCATGTCCTTTGTCCATTTTTTAATGGGATTGTTTGATTTTTTCTTACTGATTTTCCTGAGTTCTATATAGATTCTAATTATCAGCCCTTGATCGGATGTATAACTTGCAAATATTTTCTCCCATTCTGTAGGTTGTCTATTCACTCTAGCAATAGTTTCTTTGGCTGTGCAGAAGCTTCTTAATTTGATCAGGTCCCATTTGTTTATTTTTGTTGTTGCCATGATTTCTTTTGGGGTTTTCTTTATAAATTCTTTGCCTAGGCTGATGTCTGTAAGAGTTTTTCCAATATTTTCTTTGAGAATTCTTATGGTTTCATGTCTTAGGTTTAAGTCTGTTATCCATCGTGAGTTAATTTTTGTGAGAGGTGAGAAGTGCGGATCCTGTTTCAGTCTTCTACATGTGGCTATCCAATTTTCCCAGCACCACTTATTGAATAGGGATTCTTTTCCACAGTGTATGTTTTTCTCTGCTTTGTCAAATATCAGATGACTATATGAGGATGGTTTTATGTCTGGGTTCTCAGTCCTGTTCCATTGGTCTATATCTCTCATCTTGTGCTTGTACCATGCTGTTTTGGTTATTACAGCCTTATAGTATAGCTTGAATTCTGGTAAATTGATGCCTCCCAATTTGTTCTTTTGCTTAAGGTTGCATTGGCTATACAGGATCTTCTCTGGTTCCATACAAAGCATAGAATTATTTTTTCTACATCTGTGAAAAATGCTGTTGATATTTTGATAGGGATTGCATTGAATCTGTAGATCACTTTGGGTAATACGGACACTTTAACAATGTTGATTCTGTCAATCCATGAGCATGGTATAGTTTTCCATCTGTTTGCATCCTCTGGTATTTCCTTCTTCAGTGTTTCGTAGTTCTCCCTGAAGAGATCCCTCACCTCCTTAGTTAAATATATTCCTAGGTATTTTATTTTCTTTGTTGCTATTGTGAAAGGTATTGAGTCTTTGATTTGGTTCTCAGTTTGAGTGTTGGTGGTGTATATGAATGCTACTGATTTGTGTGTGTTGACTTTGTATCCTGAGACTTTGCTGAACTTATTTATCAATTCCAGTAATCTCATGGTAGAGTCTTCGGGGTTTTCTAGATATAAGATCATACCATCTGCAAAGAGTGATATTTTGACCTCTTCTGGTCACATTTGGATGCCCTTGATTTCCTTCTTTTATGTGATTGCTCTGGCTAGGACTTCCAGCACTGTGTTGAATAGAAGCAGTGATAGAGGGCATCCTTGTCTGGTGCCAGTTCTAAGCCAGAATGCTTTCAATTTTTCCCCATTCAATATGATGTTGGCTGTGGGTTTATCATATATGGCTTTTATCATTTTGAGGTAAGTCCTGTCTATGCCTATTTTGTTAAGCGTTCCTATCATAAAAGTGCACTGAATTTTGTCAAATGCTTTTTTTGCATCTATTGAGAGGATCACATGGTTTTTGTTTTTACTTTTATTTATGTGATGGATTACGTTTATAGATTTGCATATGTTGAACCATCCCTGCACCTCTGGGATGAAGCCCACTTGGTTGTGATGGATTAATTTTTTGATCAGCTGCTGAATTCGATTTGCTAGTATTTTATTGAGAATTTTTGCATCTATATTCCTAAGGCATATTGGTCTATAGTTTTCTTTTCTTGTTGGGTCCTTACTTGGTTTTGGTATCAGGGTGATGATGTTGGCTTTGTAAAACATATTGGGGAGGATTCCTTCCTTCTTGATGTTGTGGAATAATTTCTGCAGGATAGGCACCAGATCTTCTTTGTAGGTCTGGTAGAATTCTGGTGTGAAACCATCTGGTCCAGGGCTTCTTTTTCTAGGAAGGACTTTTATTACTGCTTCAATTTTGGTACTTGATATTGTTCTGTTCAGGAAATCAACATCTTCCAGATTGAACCTAGGGAGGCTATGTGTTTCTAAGAATTTGTCCATTTCCTGCATGTTTTCAAGTTTGTGTGCATAGAGATTTTTATAGTATTCAGAGACGATATTTTGTATTTCTGTGATATCAGTCGTAATTTCTCCTTTATTGTTCCTAATTGAGCTTATTAGAGTCCTTTTTTTTCTGCTTCTGGTTAATCCAGCAAGAGGAGTGTCAATTTTATTTATCTTTTCAATGAACCAGCTTCTTGTTTTATTAATCTTCCGTATAGATCTTTTGTTATTGATTTCATTTAGTTCTTCTCTGATCTTGGTTATTTCTTTCCTTCTGCTGGGTTTGGGATTGGTTTGCTCATCCTTTTCCAGGTCTTTGAGATGATTCACTAGACTGCTGATTTGTGATCTTTCCATCTTTTGGATATAGGTATTTATGGCTATGAATTTTCCCTCTCAGGACTGCTTTAGCTGTGTCCCACAGATTTTGGTAGGTTGTATCCCCATTATCATTTATTTCAAAGAATCTTTTGATTTCCATCCTAATTTCCTCCTTGACCCAAAAATCATTCAGCAGTAGGTTGTTTAGTTTCCATGACTTTGTGCAGAGATGAGTGTTTCTGTTGGAGTTGAGTACTAATTTTATTCCACTGTGATCTGAGAATATGCCTGGTATAATTAAATATACATATTAAATTTTTTTAAAATAACAATCAACAGAAAAGTTGAAAGTAAAAGAACAAAAGTATATACCATGTAAAGAGTACCCCAAACAGTTAGTGTAACCATTCTAATATTAGACTCTAAAACTTGAGACATTTCTAGAAATAAAGGACACTTAATAATGATAAAGAAAAGAAGTGAACAGAAAGAGATTACATTTCTAAATATATATGCATCCAATAATATAGCTTCAAAATATTTAAAACAAAAATTGACAGAACTAAAAGAAAGAAAGACAAATTCAAAATCATGGTGACTTTAAGATATTTATCTCAATACATGATAGAGCAAATAGAAAAACATAAAACAGTAATGGTATATAAGATTTGAACATCACAATTAACAAAAGTGACATTATTAATTGACCTGTAGAGAAAATTAAACCAAGCAAGAGCAAAATTCATACAATTCTCTAGTATATGTGGAACATTTGTAAAAATTAACCAAATGTCAGATACTAAAGAAAGCTTCAACAGAATTCAAAAAATTAAAATACTCTACAAGTTCTCTGACCACAATGGAGATAAGCTAGATATCACATAAAAAGATAACCAGAAAATCTCTAACAGCCCGAAAATTTAAAAAAATGCTAAGTAAGTTATGAGTCAAAAATAAAACTGGAACAGTGGTATGAAGCTAAAAAAGGGCTTAGAAGGAAATTTATAGACAAATGCATATATTAGAAAAAAGGAAAGAATGAATATCAATATTTTGATTTTCCATCTCAAGAATCTAGAAAAAGAATACCAAATGAAAACTAAGAAAAGTAATAGGAATGAGATATTAAAGAACAAAGGTCAATTTTAGAATAGAATAAAGAAAATAAAAAATAAAAGTTGGTATTTTAAAAAGATTAGTAGGGCCAGGAGTGGTGTCTCATGCCTGTATCCTAGCACTTTGGGATGCCAAAGTGAAAGGATCCCTTGAGGCTAGGAGTTCTAGAACAGCTGAAGCAACATTGTGAGACCTTGTCTCTACAAAAAAACTTTTAAAAATTAGCTGGGATTGTTGGCACATGCCTGTAGTCCCAGCTATTTGGGAGGCTGAGGAAGAAGGATCTATTGAGCATAGGAGTTTGGGGTTGCAGTGAGCTATGATGGCACTGCTGCACTCTAACCCAGGCAACAGAGTGAGACCCTCTCTCAAAAAAATAAAGATTAGTTATATTGATAAACCCCTACAGAGACTGATCAAGGAAAAGGAGAATAATCATCAATATCGCAGGAAAAAGGGAACATTACAAACCCAAAAGACATTAAAAAGGTGAGAAAATTATAAAAAATATACATCATTTCATAGTTTTGATAAAATGGACAAACACCTAAAAAAAATACAACTTAACCAAAGCTCATACACACACACACACACACAAAAGAATACAAACAAAACAAAACCCCAATGTTTAAAGGGCTGTAGCTCAGTTTTATCAGCTCCTTCCAATAAAAGATAGAACATCATAGGAAACTGTGCACTGTGTCAGTAAGAAGGTACTATGAGAGGTTTGTTATAGGATTTGGGCTTGCACTAGGTCATTTGGGAATGGTTCAAGGAAAGTATGATTTTGCTGGGGATTGGGTACAATCAGAAAGAGCAGACAATTCTATGATTTGTTATCTTTATTTTTACCTAGGAGGTGAAAGAAATGCAGTGACACTAAGCCAGGGGTGGGGAACCTGTGGCCTTAAGTCCACATGTGGTCTTCTAAGTCCTTAAGTGTAGCCTTTTGACTGAATCCAAATTTTCAGAACAAATCTTTTTATTTTTATGAATACATTTTTATTTTATTTTTAAAATGAATGTATTTAAAATACCAAAGAATAAAATAAGTTTCAAGGAAGAAATCCTCCCAGATTGACTGGCAAAATTAGAACATCAGTAAGCCATAGGGCTAAATTGTCAGCTGCTACACTCAGGATTTAGTTCTAACTTTCCCCGCCTGACAGGCACCACTACCATACGAAGCTGGTTGGCAAGAGTATACGTGGATCAAGTACGCCAGTCTGTTATCATCTTTTGACAACAGTGCACTGTGTTCCTGTTTGAAGTGGAATTTGTGAATGGTTACATAGCTTGACAGTATTTTTTAATTGTCTGCTTAACAGCCCATCATGTCAAAGAAGACCAAGAGAACACTGAAGGAAGAAAACAGGTTTTTAAATGAGGACTGAGAATTGCAATATTACCTTGTTTCTAAAGATAAGGTGATTTGCCTGCTTTGTGATACTGCAATACCAACAATAAAGAAATTCAATGCTCATCAGCATTATAACGCTCATTAAGGACCACAAATATTTTAAATTAGAGGGAGAGGTATGAAAGGTTATATCATAGAAACTAAGAGATGAGAAGCAAAAGCAAAGACAATTCTTTTAAGCAGCAATAAGACCTGGAAATAATGCCACTGAAGCAACTTATAATGTAGGTTATATACTCAGGAAAAAAGGGAAGCTATTCAGTGATATAGAAATTTTGAAAGAATGTATTGTTGAAGTTGTAGGATGCTTAGACCCCGATAATGTTTCAAAGTACAAACAACTACTTCTTTCAAGGAGAACCATAACTGATCAGCAGCATGAATTAGCCTTCAACTTCATGCAATACTTCAAAAGGAAAATATGTATTACTCAATTGCTTTGGATGAATCAATGGATACTACTGACTCGGTGCAGATTTTGTACTTCTTTCAGGTCATAACAGAAGATTTTCTTTGACATGAAGAGTTACTCACTTTGGGCACTCTTGTGAACAGAACACAGGGAATAGATATCTTCAACAACTTTCAAGATAAATGTTGTGAAATTGGACTGAATTTGGTAAATTTAGTGAGTGTATGTACAGTTGGTGCATCTTCCATGACAGGAGAACATGAAGGGTTTATTGCACAGATTAAAAAAAGTATTAACAGATCCAGATGCTCTCATTTCTTCTCATTGTACCTTGCATCAGCAAAATCTCTGTGCTAAAGCTACTATTGTAAGTGATACTTTGCAACAAGTTATAAGTATTGTTAACCATATTTGTGCAAATGTACAACATCATCAGTTTCATAACATCCTAAAGTGAAACAGTGAGGTATTCAGTGTGGATTTGCCATATCATTCTAAAATGTGTTGGCTATTGCAGGAACAGGTGTTAGCCAAAATTTTATCTCCGTGAGAACAGTTAAATTTTATGAAGAACAGAATCAGCAATGTGAATTATTGAAAGAAGATTTCTATAGAAATGCAGCATTTCTGTGTGATATCATGTCAAATCAAAATGACTTGAATATTTCTTTGCAAGGTAAAACTAAGTCTATGATGATATGTGGGGAAAAAAATCCAAACATTTCAAAAAAAAGTTATCTTTTTTCAAAACACGTCTTCAAAAGGAAATTTCGGATGAACATTTTCCCCAGTTAGCAAAGGTCACTGATGAGCAGGATGATATATGCAAATCATTTGAAGAATAGGCAGCTGTTATAGACCTATTAATTGGACAACACAATAAAAGGTTCACTGACTTTGAGAATCATGACATCACACTCAAATTAGCATTTCAGCCTCACCTAGTTGATATCACCAAAGCACCTAAAGAACTACTGATAGAATTCAGTAGATGACATTTTAAAGTCATTGTTTGATGCTAAGAAAGATCCAACTGAAATATGAAAAAATGCAGAATACCCGGACCTTTGGCAACATGCCCAAAAAGTGCTGTCTTGCTTTTCAACCACTTATTGCTGTGAATCTACATTCTCCTACCTAACCCAAATCGAGATGTCTGTGAGGTCACAAATGACTGATACCCATCTAGAAGATCAACTAAAACTGTAGACCTCCATGCTGCAACCAAATATTCAAATGCTTTCCAACAAAAAGCAGACACAACAAAGTCATTAAAAGGATAGTTAACTTTAAAATTAATAAATAGTTTTCATTTTCTGAAATTATTAAGTACATAGTAGTTAGATTTTTACAAAATAATGTACATTTTTAAGTATATCTAATTGAAGTTTCTTGAATGCAGCTTTATTTGATTACAGCTAAATTAATGTGGCCTTCCAACATGAAAAGGTTCCCCACCTCTGGACTAATTAGTAAAGAAGCAGAAGTCACTCAATATTAGCTGGAGAAGAGAATGTTTGGTTATTTTTATGGTATGGAAAGTGCTCTTATCTTTGTGCTCAAACATTGTTATGGTCCCAGAGTGATGTTGGTGTTCTGTGAAATGATTTATACTCAACAGCAATATACCATGGCCAGGACAGCTCCTAGCCTACACTAGTCAGGTGCTGCTTTTTTCTTTCTCATTTATGCAAAGCACAAAAATAAACAAAACTTATCTATGCTGTTATAAGTCAGGAGGTGGTTATCCTTGGGGGTTAGGGTGGGGTAAATTGGTGGGTTTCTGGAGTGCTAATAAAGTTCTATGTCTTGACCTGAGTGCTTATACAGGTGTATTCAATTTATAAAAATTCATGAGCTGTACATTTACATATATTCTTCTATATGTGTATTTATATTTCAATAAAAAGTTAAAATTAAAAAATAAATGGTCTTCTCTAGTGAGTAGGACTAGTCATGGGGAGGGGAGGAATAGAATGCTGCTGCCATTCTGTATTATTTGATTTTTAACCCATGCATGTATTATTTTGATACAACCTTTTTAAAAATATTTTACTTATTGTTTTACTGTCTACAAAAGACCCTTCATTATAAGCACCATATCCTAATCATAGACTATCACATGTAGAACCATAAAGTCCAACACAGTCTTAACTGTATGAAGTCTTCATTTACACTGTAGTTAACCTGCAATGGAGATAATTTTGACTACCTTTTTCTTCTGAACACAAAATCTGTACTGTACTTTAGAGAACTATAAAGACAGAATGACTAGGCACAAGTATAACATATGTGCCTTTCTAGGGGAAGTTCCAATTTACATGGCTATTATCTTGTTTTCTGAATCTAGATCAGGCTTGGATATTTTGTTTTGTTCTTTTGGTCAACATATATAATGGATGTGGACATTTGGGGTGCTTGGATGTATGGATATATTAATTGGATACATTCACTGTGACACCTTTGGTGACTTCTATAACAATTAGACAGAGACTTAGATAATATCAACCTATAAGGGATACCCAAATCCTGTCAATAGTTACAGTTGAAAGAAATGCATCATGCCAGGAAGTGAAAAAGAATCTGTATTTTTACACCAGGCAGGAGTGCTATACAATTTTATCTGTCTGGATTTTTGAAACCAATGGTGCTTGAAGGTTTATTATGACCACTGAAACTTAAACCAGGAAGTAGCCGCCATTGCTTCCACAGTGCCTGACATAAAAATCGTTGCCATAACTGAAATTTGTTATACAGACAGAGATATTACTAATGCTTACTAAGGTGATTTCTTTTTTATATTCCTTTGAGAGTAAGACCAAAATCAGTTCATCTTTTATATGCAGTATACCTTTACAGGTCTAAACTCTTCAGAAATATATTATCATATGAGTTAGATAAACTCAAGTGCCATGAGAACTGCCATAGAGGTCCAAATTCCATTCCATCATATAGATTACATTTTGCTAATGGTCTTCACTGAGAAACTATTCACATTGTATTGCATACCCTTCAGGCACAACTAACTTAAGATGAATGGGACTTAAATGAAGACAAATTTAAAACCCTGACACCCAAATGACCAAATGGACATTGCCCAGAGACATCCTACAACCCATTACGAATAAACTGCTGACTTTAAAGCCACTAAATACAAAGAAATAGAACCAACATCTTAATACCCTCTTGGCCTATAAGAAGCAGCATATTCTACTATACTATAGCCCTTTATCTGGTCAAAAAAACATGTGGCTAAGTTTGAATAGCAGCTCCTGCAAGAGGCAGCTTTGAAAGTAATACAAGCAGTTGTATTCATGGGATAATAGATGATGAAAGAATAGTGCATGCTTTGCTATTTCTCTGCTTTGCTCCAATAACCCCAATTTTCTATTTAAACCTTGCAGTGCTAACAATGTGTGTGGTGTATGTGTATGTATATATGCATACGTTTGTGTCTATGTATGTATGTGTATACACCTTGCATGACACACACTTAAAAGTTTCTGGGCATCACTTTCTAATAGTCAAAGACTGGGTTGGGTGCCTGTGCAAAAAAGAGTTAACATAGCAATCCTGAGACTGCTATTCCTAGAAAGGCCTGCTTGCAAAGTTAGCCCATAACCAGTGACTAGAAACTTGGATTTTGGGAGAGTTCCCACCATTCTCAGAACTGATAAAAGTTGCTCACTGTGCCTAAACTGATTGTACAAACAATGTGGTTTATTCTGAATACCTGCTTTCCTTTGGGGAGTCTAAAATTTTGCTATAAGATGACATAATCAGCCCCCAGTAAAAACTCTGAGTACTGGGTCTCTAATGAGCTTCCCTGTTAGACAACATTTTACACATGTTGTCAAAACTTGTTGCTGGGGGAATTAAGCATGTCATGTGTGATTCTACTGGAAGAGAACTCTTAGAAGCTTGTACCTGTTTTCAGAAACTTTAAATAAGTTACTTTCCAGAAAGTGTCAAATATTTACCTTGTGCAACCAGATCTCGTCTTAACAATGGATAAAGAACAGGTTCTACACCATCCATCTCTTGTATAATAAGAGTTTTCCCAAAACGTACTGCCAACTCAAGAGCTGTGATAAAGTTACTATCCTAAGAGAATAAAAAAGAATACATATTAATTCCTTTATTATCTCACTATTTACAAAAGTCCTTATAAATAATGAGTAAAGACATTAATAGGAATAATATGAATATTTAAAAATTTAATATGCATGTTAATAATTCAAATTACTTGTGATTGTTTTTCTACTTACAAGTACTTGGTGATGAATTATTTTAGTTAAATAAATTATCTTAAAAGCTTCATAATTTATACAGACATATAAGAAAATAAAGATTTTACCATTTTTTAAATCATAGTGAAAAAGAAATCCATATAACATGAGATCTACCCTCTTCACCAATTTTTAAGTGTATACTACAGTATTGTTAACCATAAGCATAATGTTACAACAGCAGATCTCTAGAACTTTTTCATCTTGTATGACTAGAACTCTATACCTAATCTACGACAAATTCCTATTTCTCCCACAATACAAAAGCTTTTCTTCAATTTTCTACAATAATTTCAAATTGTTACAGAAACAAAATTTCAAATTCTATATACAATAAGTTACTCACCCAGGTATCAATAAAACCTAACTCACCTATGTTCAAAATCACACCTTGAATGGGTTTTTGTTTTTGTTTTGTTTTGTTTTTGTAGCTATTGTAAATAGCATTGCCTTCCTGATTTGGTCCTCAGCTTGACTGTTATTGGTGTATAGAAATACTACTGATTTTTGTACATTGAATTTGTATCCTGAAACTTTACTGAATTTGTTTATCAAATCTAAGAGTTTTTTGGTGGAGTCTTTAGGGTTTCAAGGTATAAGATCACGTTATCAGTGAACAGAGATAGGTTGACTTCCCTTTGCCAATTTGGATGCCTTTTATACCTTTATCTAGCCTGACTGCTCTGGCTAGGACTTCTAGTACTATGTTGAATAGGAGTGGTGAAAGTGGGCATCCTTGTCTTGTTCCAGTTCTTAGGGGGATTGTTTCCAACTTTTCCCTATTTAGTATGATGTTGGCTATGGGTTAGTTGTATATGGCTTTTATTATTTTTAGGTATGTTCCTTTCATGCTTACTTTGTTGAGGGTTTTTATCATGAAGCGATGCTGAATTTTACCATATGCTTTTTCTGGATCTATTGAGATGATCATATGATTTTTGTGCTTATCTCCTTTTTACAAATTAGAAAACTTAACCTAAGAGAGTTACATTTCTTTCCCCAGGTCCCATACCAGGTAAGTTATAAGGCTCAGTCTTGAATCTATGTTTTCTGATTATAGACTCAGAGTTCTTTTCACTATAACATGGTATCTAAATCATAAGTAATACATACCTGCTGATTAATAACTTCCAAACGTGAGTCTTTTAAATGTGTTTTTAACCATTCTGTAGCTTGGGAAGAAGGATCTATAAGAAATGGGCATACTCGACTCTAGTTTAAAAAAAAAAAGGAAAGTACTGTTTTTAAAATGATTATAAGTTTTCACGGAAATAATTTCCTAAAAATTATGAGTCAATTACTAAATGAGCTTTTCTCTCAGGCTTTGGAGAACACAAATATACAACCATAAAAAGGAAACAAAAATACAGTTTTTAGCTGCACCAGAAGCCATATTAATAAATTCAGTGACCAGAAATTAATACTGGGTAATTAAATTTAGCCACAGTAAAGTGAGCATAGTCCTTATTTATCACATAATAACACAGAAAATGTGTATTAACAATATGCTGATAAACAAGAGCTCTAGTCCCATGCTGATGCCATTTCCACCACTCTTTTTGGCTTTTTCAATACACAGTCAAGTTATTCCCTAACTTGATATATTTTTTGGTTGAATAAACCATAAAGGCCTTAAAAAAGAAGTAGGAGCTAATCTTAAAAATACTGCCAAAATCATTATCAATATAATTGTTTACATTTTAAGACATTAATTCTTCTAAAATAGTAAATACCTAGAAGTATCCTAGAAGAATTACATAGGTTGTAGGTTAAGATCTAATGACCTAGAGACTAAATTAATTCTGGAATGTCTCACTAATCAAACTGTAAAACAAATAGGAAGTTATAAACTAGTGAAAATGCCCAACACACACAATGACACTTAGTAAACAATGGCTAATTATATATGTATAAAATATATATCATACATATGATAAATTTAAAAGTCATCTAATAATCATTGCTACCTAGTAAATCAGATTTAAATGACTGACCTAATTTTTCTTAAGTTTTCACATTTATTTGAAAAATGTAATGCAATTGTTTGCTACAGACATTAAGAGAATACATATGAAAGAGTAAAATGAAAACTTAGAATTGGGGTACACTAGTCCCCCCCTTGATCCAGTTTCTCTTTCCACAGTTTCAGTTACTTGTGGTTAATCATAGTCCCAAAATAGGTGACATGGTACAACAAGATATTTTTAGAGACACCACATTCATGTAACTTTGATTACAGTATATTGTTATAATTGTTCTATTTTATTATTAGTTATTATTGTTAATCTCTTATTGTGACTTATTTATAAATTAAACTTTATCATAGGTATGTATGTATAGGAAAAAACAGTACATAATAGGGTTCAGTATTATCCAGGTTTCAGGTATCCACTGGGACTCTTGCAACGTATTCCCCCATGGATAAGTTGGGGGGGGTGCGGTAGTGGCAGGGGGGAATGCTGTATATCTAATAAGAAAATATATGTTATCTCAATGGCATACCAAGAGGGAGGGAGATGGTACGGACTATCTGTCCTATGGATGAATAGTTTCTTATTATCAATATTGTTTAGAATTGCTAGCACATGGTGATAATAAAGAGATGACTGGCCTTAAAACAGCTTTATTTTTATTTTAGAATTCTCTACAGAAAAGGTACTCTGTTTTGCTTATACCCAGAATAGATTACTTCCACCACACCTCCTCCCATGTTACATCACTACATGATCTTCACCCAGCATCTATTTCTAGAGGTTTCACTTACTGCTCCTCATATAAATGTACTATTCCAAGCAAAATGACACAGTGAGTAAATAACCTCTCAAGTGTTACCATGGTGCTGTATCTAGTTTGTAGATCTAATTTTATGCTAGCATTCAATAGCAAACATTTCACAATCCTAGTAGATGTATTTTAAATTTTTTAAATTTAAGTTTAAAATTTAAATTATTTTAAATTTTTAAAAAGTTCTTACCCATGATTTCAAACCAATGATCTGATGCAGTCAAATAAAAAGAAAAGACAATGTTTCAAAACATCATGTTTTTAACAAAGAAAATATGCTTAAGAATTTCAAAGGGTACTTACAAGTTTCTTTTCATTTTATTTATATTTCTCCAGAGATATTTAGACAAGATACCAAGGTACATTTTATCTCTGTGTTCCATGATTAAATGTAGTTAAATTCCACATTTAACAAATTATAATAGATCCAAAAATGTTAATCTTTCATTCATTTATTCATTTATTTATTCATCTATTATATGTTAGATAACAACTATAGTAGGACAGTACAAGGGGTACAGAATTAATAAGATACATTCCCTCAACGACTTCACATCCAATAAAGAAGCAAAAATGAAAATTTCATCAAGAAGTATACAAGATACTATGGAAAGATGGCAGGTAGAGTCAGGGTAAGCTTCTAGAAAACAATTAAAATCAACTAAGCCAAGAGAGATTAGCTAGGCAAAGAAGTGAAAAAAGTATTTCAGGCAAAAACAATAGCATGATATAGAGGGGAATAAAAAAGTTTGGAGTATTTGGAAAATTTCCAGTTCTTGGTGTAGCTGGAGTAAAAAAAGTGTGGGCAAAGAGTATACATATAAAATGTCAAGAATCATCTGGAATCTGTCTGATTATGAACAGCTTCTTATGCCATATCTAAGGATACTGAAATTTTAATACTGCAGGCAATGGGAAGTCACTAAAATACATTAATTAAGGCAATATTATGGTCAGGTTAATATTTTAGAAAGATCACTCCAACAGCAGTAAAGAAAGTGATACTAGGGGCAAGGGCTCAGCTAATATAATGTATTTATCCAGGTACAAAACGATGAAGGCATAAATGAAGCCATTGGCAGTGCATGTTGTTAAAACAGGATGAATTCATGAGACATTTGAGAAGTAGATTTGATAAGACTAGTTGAATAATTAACTCAATGAAAAATTAAAGAGACATAGTGAGAATGACTCTCAGATTTGTAGCTTGCACACTACTGGGCCAAGACTGTGATATCTCCAGCGGTAGAAAATAAAAGAGAATCAGGTTACTGGGAGTAGGAGAGAAAGAGAAAAAAGTTTTACAGTGGAGAGCTACTTTGCCTACCCTGCATGCCCCACTCAATGTATTTCTGATGGGGTTATTAATATGATTAGGTAACCCAAGCTAACCAATCAGAATACTTTTGGGAGACTGGCATATATGGTGTAGTGCAGAGGGAGGGAGTGACACATCTTTAGTTGGAAAACAAAAACTCCAATAATGGTAAATGTGCAGTCGCCAATGGTCATCGTTAACATACGATAAATAGAACCTATCTGAGAATGAATCCATCTGTTAAGATAAAGAGAGAGATGTTGTGGTAACATCTTTTGAATTCTGAAGCTTGCCCCCAATCTTTTGGACATCTCAGTTATTTAAAAGCATAGTTTTAAAATTTTTTGCTTAAATGTGCTGTAATTGGCCACTGAAAGATTCTTGACTTAAAAAAGTAGACAATGGTGAATTTAGTTAAAGGCAGATAAAGCTTGAGCTGCCTGGGAAGCTCCAGATAAAAATATCTAACAGGTAGTTGGGATTATAGGTCAGGAGTTCAGAAGAAAGGTGAAAAACTATAGACACAAACATCAATTTAAATTCTTCTCTTCTTTGGGAAAGGGAGATTGTGTAGGGGATATTTTTGAAAGAGATAAATTTTAAAATGTGTAAGATATTCTATAATTTTACTTCTATTTTTAATATTTAGAAATGAGATAAGAGCAAAAATATTTTATAAATAAAACTAAAGCCTATCTCTGATTAGCTAAGGAGAATTTGATTAATAGGAATAATAAAAAATAAGCAAGGTTAAACACACACACACACACACACATATATACACACACTCCTATGAGAAGCAGTTTTAGAACACAGACTGGGGCTAGACTGGCATAGAGCTTAGCTCTACCACTTGACAGCTATGTGACCTTGGCCAAGTGATTTAACTCTTCTATGCCTCAATCTCCTTATCTATACAAAGGATAATACATGTACCTACTAGATTGTGTTGATGTGAGAATCACATGAGTTAAGTGCTTAAGTGGTTTACCTATTTAATTCTCAAACAGTAATACATGCACAACATAGTAAGTACTATATAAGCTTGCTCATTATTATTATTTATTTGAGAATTGAAGAATTTTTCCCTTCGTGATTTACCTTTATAACTTTATATTCTTAGTCTAGTATCAAACTAGTTTGCATTTCCTCAGCATATACCAAATAGCAAGAAGGAAAAAAAAATCTCAGAAATTTTGAGTGGTTAAAAGAAAACCAAATTGACAGTGAACTGTCCATAAACAGCAAAACACAAATATCCAATAGGTATCTTCACAAGAAAAATGTATAGAAAGTATGAAATTAAAATTAATCATCTTTTCCATCTCCTTTCTGGATGCTTCTCACTCACATCTTCTCTATAGTTTCTAACAGCCTTATAATCTCCATTATACACTGAGTTGGCCAATATTAGAAAGATCATATAATTTATTGCCCAAACCAAGACACTTACGAAAGTGAAAGAAAAACTATGAATAATTATATCAGGGCAACAGGTACAAGCAATTTAGGACATAGGATCACTATGGCCAAATTTTTCCCTGCCCCTCAAGAGACATAGGTTATATGAGCTTTCCGCTAATGTAATAAAACTAACTCTTGTTACAAGGCCAAGGGTACATAAGGATTTAACTATTTACTCTCCCAGACAATACATGTACTTCTATAGTTAGCATAACATAAATATGAGAATTTCAAGCACCTTTGTAAGATCAATAACAGCATAATTCTGGATATAAAAGGCTTTTCTTAGTATGACTACAGGCCTTGAATCTGGGAAAGCCTCTTCTACTGAGAGGGAAAATATCAGAAAAGCTTTAGTATAGTTAATGAGGAGATCTAATATACCCCTGAATCAAAAATACATCTTATTTATCATGCCTAGCCATCTTTTCTCAGAGAAGACTCCCCAAAAGCCCAACTAGTATATATTTAGAGATTTAATTTCACATATATCACATGGTGATGTTATGAAGAGATGTTATAGACATGTGCTATCCAATCACACCCTTAACTACAAGAACTTCTTTTAAATCTAGTCTACCTTAGAATTGAGATAGAGTGTTGACCATAATGGCAAATTCATTTCACCAAAACAAACTAATTACCTTAACAAATTTCTTCAAATGGTTTTTGTTTTGTCATGTAAGTACATATAAATATCTAAAAGGAACTTGGTACTATTAAATAGAAAGTAAATCTAAGCTTAGTATGAAACTTAATTGCAAAAGAAATTTTCCCATATTCTTTATGAAAGACAATTCAGAAAACAAAATTAAGTATTTTCAACCAATATCAGTAAAAAATAAAAATTATTCAGGTAAATATATTTTTTCTAAATGCTTACCCCCCTGGTTTCTTATGGAATGAAAAAAGAATTCTTAAACTAGTTTTTTTTTTTTTTAATCTGCAAACAATTGCTTTCTTGGATCACTGAAACAGGAAGAAGTGATTATGAAACCTTGGGGAAGGAATAACAAATATGATAAAAAGCATATAGTTTGCTATCATGCAATAAATTTATTTACATACATACTTAGAGTTCCAGATTTGTAATTCCAGTGTGAAAATGATAAAAACTATTTAAAAAGTAAATTTAAAAACAGGCCAAATCACATTATAAGAAGGAAAAACTATTTAATTTGTGATCAGCAACTTCTGTGCTGGTAAGACACCAATGTAATGAGCCAAAGTATGGTCAGGTAATTAATAGGTCAAATAAAACAAAACAAATTTTCCAGGACTGAACAGGACCCAAAATATGAATCTTATAATATAGTTTATGCTACATAAAGAGGTACATTTAATGTTCATGCCTTCTTTGAGACTATGGAGTTATAGAATAAGGAAATGGTGTATGGGCAGGGAAAAGGGTTATAGAGAGGAAAGAGAATACTAATATTATGAAGTATAAGCTATTGACAGAAAGAACAGAAAAAAATTCACATTATCAAGAGGTGAAATTTATCTTCCAATTTCCATATCAGAAAGGTAAACCAAGTTAATGGTAAAATTCAACCTTTATTGAAAGTAATGATTTGTGTACATGTCCTTAAATTTGATTTTCACATTCATTGTCAATAAGGTTGTGATAATTTCAACTTTAAACAATGACTTTTGGAAAACATACACTATGTGAAAGAACAATTTTCCAAAATATGCATACGGTCATCTCTAACTTATAACCCAAACTTTTCTTCACTTTGTATAATTTTGTTTGGCAAAATAAATTAAAAATGTAAAATTTATGAAGTTATATACTCTAGATGAAAGAATTATACAACCAAATGAATCAGGTATCCCTAAAACATTTCTATTACTACTAGGAAGCTCAATTTAGAATATTTTGCCACCAAAGTAATGCCATTTTAGTTTATACATTTATATTAAGGTAAAAATAAATTATACTGAAAATATTACATTCACTAACTGAATCACAAATGAATTTTATTACCAAAATATTTTGACTTTTATGTAACTAAGAAACGGATAACTGTGAAAGCCTAAGAATTTGAAGAATGCAATTCCTGTAGCAAGCTTGAAAAGAAAACATTTATAATGAGAAAATTAAAACAAATTAATTACCTGTAATATAACAAGAGCATTTTCTATGGAAAGGTCATCTGATGGTAGGCCTTCACTTTTCCAAATTAACTGCTCACTTTCAGTACAAAGAAATCTCCTCAGATCAAATTCTGAAAAGTTAAAGATATCGATAATACTTCACTACAATGATCTTGCACTTGAAGAAGGGAAGGGTATAAAACTACTTAAAATACCCTGGAAAAAAGTCCGATGATAATCCTTAATTTGAAATCCATTCTTTCACATTCAGTACCCAAAACTAAGGGGAAAAAAGTTTGAAAAAAAAAGTACAAAGAAATGGAACTCAGTTGAATCATAATTCTTTGATTGAGTGAAAGTTTCACAACAATAATTTTGTGAAAACCACTAAGATGACAAGGAATTTTTAAAGTTCCTACATCTTATCTTATGACATAAAATTATTATGAAAACAAAAGTAATATAATGTTTAACTGCATTCATACAATATCAAAAATAATTCAGTGGTCTCAGTTTCTTACAGTGATTTAGGAGTAGAAGAATCATAATAACAAAACAATTCCCACAACATTTGTGGAATTCAGCAAACCTAAAGTAGCTATGGTATCCTTGTAACTCACAGAAAATTTTCCCCACTTAAAAAAAGTAAAATAACAGAGGTCAAAAGGTACATTTTTAGTATATTGAAATTCAAATTAATGAATAACTAAATACAAACTTTCAAGACCAGCTGACTTGGTCCATTCTTCCAAACAGGTTTTTCTCAGACACTCAGGAGCAGCAGAAAGATATGTAATAAATGCAGCAGCAAGTTGAGCTCTTTTAGGAAGAGTAGCTAACTCCTCTGTTATCTCTGCAACCTGGCGTGGGGGGGGGGGGCGGAGTAGAGAGAGAAAGAGGTGTGTATGTATATGTCTTAACATCGAAGAAAATGACAGCTTTATAGTTTTGACTGTGGAAAAAAAATCATATATTGGTTTAAGTTATAACCCTTTGTTTTGAATACAACAAAATGTCAAAATATCAATAAGATATTTTTGATATCCTACTGTGGTATTTTTAAAAAGTATGAAATCCTTTTTAATAGAAACAAACATATTTTGTCATTGAAAGTTCCTAATGATTATAATGAAAGAAGAACTTTCATCCCAACCACAGGTAAATAAGAATTTGCAATCACTTTGTAAAATAAAATTAAGACACAGAGTAGGAACAAAGGCACAAGAAAAAAATAAAGCATGAAAACTCATTAGTGAATAGTTAGTGTGAATAAAGCATAAGATTCAGCAGAAATAGTAGTTATATAAAAGGAATGAAAAGAGAAATAGAGAGTTGATTGTAGGAAGGTTGTGAAAGGTTTTCCATGACATGCAAAGGAATTTCTGTTTTAACCTGTGGCATGAGCTGTTGAAATGTTTAAGCTAACAGCAAGTAATGTAATCAGACTGGGTTTTAGAAAGATCAATTTAGCTGACAAATGAAGGATGGACTAATTAAACCGTCAGGTAGGAAGAAGACAAATTTTTAAAAATCCAGATGAGAAAAGAATAGGATTGGTACCAAAGATGGAAGACAAATATAAAGAATATATGCAAATGGATATGATGAGTAAACAAGGAAGAGTCTAAGACAATCCACACATTTTTAGTTTTGATGCCCAGAAGAAAGATGCCTTCGGTGAAATAAGAAATAAAAGAGACATGGAATGAGAAAAAGACAACAAATTCATGTAGACATGTTAGGTTTGAGTTCCTGAGAGACAACTAAATACAAATGTCTAAGGTATAGTTGAAAATATAAATTTAAAACTCAGAAGTCTAGAAATATAGCTCTGGTCATCATCATGGTATAGGTGATATTAAGAGTGGATGAGATAGTCCCAGAATAGTTACAAAAAAATTGGTGAGGAAGGGAATAATGAAGACAATCAACATTACTGTGTGAGCAGATGAGGAGGATTAGGTGAAGGAAGGAATCTAACTGGTTAAAGAAAAAAACAAAGCAAAAAACAAAAGACAAAACTAACAAACTCAAAATTATAGAGTATTTCAAGAAGAAATAAATAACCAAGAGTGTCAAATCCTAAAATTACTGTCGTAGTGAAGGGAAATTTAAAAAAATCTCTAAGGAGTACAAAATTCTCCATCAATTCATTTTCATCCTGCCCTTCCCCTCAATAACACACATTACTAAAAGGAAAATAGGTTGGTTTGCCTACAATCTATTCATGTCAAGACACTTGTTTAAAGATTAATTCACATAATGGCCATTTACATCTAGATCATTTATCCTAAGCCAGCTGCAAATTAATATATATTTCTCTCCTTTTTTTTTTCAAACAAATACATTACATTATAGGTTTCCTATGTTTTAAAATAGTGGTCCCCAACCTTTTTGGTACCAGGGACCAGTTTCATGGTAGACAATTCTTCCATGGACTGGGGGGTGGAGGGGTGGAGGGATGGTTTAGGGATGATTCAAGCGCATTACATTTATTGGGCACTTTATTTCTATTATTATTGCATTGTCACTTGCTCTCACTGATAGGGTTGTTTTTTTAAATTTTATTTATTTATTTTTTATTTCAAAATATTACAGGGGTACAAATGTTTAGGTTATATATATTGCCTTTGTACCGCCTGAGTGAGAGCTACAAGCGTGCCCCTCCCCCAGACAGTGCACATCACACCCATTAGATGTGAATATACCCATCCCCTCCTCCCCCCACTGATAGGGTTTCGATACGAGTCTGCAAGCAATTGATTTATTATGGTTTCTGTGCAGTCAAACCTCTCTGCTAATGACAATCTGTATTTGTAGTTGCTCCCCGGTGCTAGCATCACCGCCTCAGCTCCACCTCAGATCATCAGGCATTAGATTCTCATAAGGACCTCACAAGCTAGATCCCTCACATGCGCAGTTTACAGTAGGGTAATGAGAATCTAATGCCGCCACTGATCTGATAGGAGGTGGAGCTCAGGTGGTCATGCCAGCGATGGGGAGCAGCTGTAAGTACAGATGAAGCTTCCCTCCCTCCCCCTTTGCTCACCTCCTGCTGTGCAGCCCGGTTCCTAACAGGCCATGGACCAGTACCAGTCTGCAGCCCCGGGGTTGGGGACCACAGTTTGAAAGGAAGACTCTTTATTACTCCCCTTTCAAACAAACCTGTGCATTCCATCTCTTGTGTTCTCTATCAAGCTGATTAATTAAGACTTCTGCAGCTTTGATTGTTTCTTGTGCTTTGCTTACTTCAGCTTCAAGTTTAGCAGCTTCTGAAGTCCTGCTCTGAAATCTATGAAAACATTAACATTTAATTAAAAGCAAAAAGGATTTAAGAGGGTTTTAATGGAATTATCCTTACATAATAAAGTAAACTTTTATGCCAGAATTTAATGGATGATAATACTGATAATATTTTTGAAAAAAATATCATTAATAGAACAAATACATCAGCACATATATTTAAAGTGTACCTCAAAAAATTTCACAGGGCCTTCATGCCCTACTACATTAGATACAAATTTCTCAATATGGCACTCAAGGCCCTGTCCTAAGACTCATCCTATCCATCTTTCTAGTTTTATTTCATTCTATTTCAGTTCAGCAAACTATATGTCAACATCAGAAGAATTTTATATTCTCAATAAATATCCTATCCTTTATCGCTTGTGTTCTTCAAGATGTTCTATTTGCCTAGATACCTTCCAACCACTCCCTTATTCTGACCCTCACCCCCCAGCACAACCCCCTCCAACATCTACTACCAATAATAGAAATAAAGCTTCAAAATTCACCAGAAATATCCAGTACATGATACATAATTTCTCCTTGTATGCCTATTCACCAAAGTTTATAATTCTTTTTTTTAAATTATTTTCCTTGAAAAATACTTGCAGTTTTATTATTTTGTTAAGTATAACAGGAATATCCTACATAATTACTTAGTCATTCTACAAATACGTAAGTGTTTATAATATGCCCAAGATTATGCCAACTATCAGACAATTGGCCTGTCATTTAATTCTGAGAACAACAGTTCAAAATAAGTATTATAAATCTCACATTACGGATATAGAAACTTAGACCCAAAGAGATACTGTACAAGGTCTCACCAATAATCAGTAGAGGATCTAAAATTCATATACAGATGTGCCTGGCATTAAGTTCCATGCACTAGACATTATATTTCATTGCCTCTCTAAGTGCCTTCTTCCTTCCTCCCCTAGATATAAAACTCTAGAACTGAGCTGTCCAATATGGTAGCCACTAGCCATTTTGTGACTATTTAAATTTAAATTAACTAAAGATAAATAAAATTAAAAATTCAATTCTTTAGTCATACTACATACATTTCAAGTGCTCAGTAGTCACATATGGCTACTGGCTACCATACTGCATAGCACAGGTTATAGAACGTTTCCATCATCTCACAAAATTCCATTGGACAGCGCTGCTCTAGAACCAAGAAACAGAAAACTGCATCTTTACTCACTACAACAGTTCATACTACACCTTGATTATGGTTTTGCAATAAATATTTGTTAAATTAAATCAACTCATATTTCTGTACAAGTTGTATTAAAAATGGAAAACATCTCCTTAATTTTGTTAAATTAGAATTTAAAAGTTGATAGATTGTGCTCATTTTCCAATTCTTTGTTGATATACGAGAAAATAAGACTGTCACTCACAGCCTAGAGTCAATTAAACGTTAATCAAGGATCATGATAAGTAACAGCATGGTGATCAACATTAATTCACTCTTGACAATGACTCTATAATGGAAAATGTCATTCTGTTTTACTTAACATTAAAAGTTAACTCCAAAGGTTTCTGTAGTAATCCTTCCAAAATATTGGCGTTAACAGTATGGTGTAGTGGTTAAGAACAGAAACTTCATGGAATTAGACAAATCTACTATCTCATGCTGGCTTAGTCATTTACTAGCAGCTCAACTTTAGGCAAATAAGCCTGTCTAATTTTAAGCTTCCTAATCTGCTGAATAGAAGAATAATATTTACCTTTCATCATCATTCTAAGGATTAAAAAGGTAATATGCAAAGTGCCTAGTACAACATCTGACACAGCAAGTGACTAATAAATAATCAAAACATTGCTATAATATGTTAATTACTCAATAAACATTTGAGAATTAGCTGAATATTAAAGTACCGACTGTGAGCATGTGACACTGAAAATAATACATTATATTTATTTTCCTTATACTTTTCTAATAATACCTTGCAGAAAATGATGTGATTTTTTTCCTATGTTTCTAACAAAAATTTTTCAGGAATACTGAAAACACTAGGTTTACGGGTTTGAAGTTTTCTTTTTGGCTTATTTTTTCTCTGTAAAGTGAATATGATAGAGAGAGAGAAAGAACTGTTTCCTGAATATAGAGAAAAAAATCATAGTCTTAATCTGATGAATTTCTTTCTTGGTAAAATAATTTATTTTTCTTCCATAAAAAAAAGGAAGCATGATACATCACTTCAAAAAAAAATCTGTAGCTTATAGAAAAGTATTAGTCTCATAAAACAAAAAGCAACTATAACATATACTATATTTAATCACATCATTCTTCAGCTTTCTAACCTTCACAATTTTTAAAAGAAAATGTTGCAAGATTTGTAATAATTCCCAAATTGATATATTTCTACCCTGTACTAAATAGCAATCACAGGGGCCCAGGAGATACATGAAAGGCTTTAAGACTAATCATATTCATAAATAGGCCTTAATTTGAGTATAATATTTGCATGAAGAATTTTTGTTTCAACAAGAAGAAGAAAAAGTTAAAAGGATAGAATTTTGAACATGATAATGCACCCTTGGGAAGATTATAGAATAGGTAGGCCCACAGTGTCATCTGACATAAAAGAGTCTAAAATTTAAAAGTCAAAATATAATAAGAAAGATCAAAATGTCAAATGTAAACACTCCAGCATTAACTAATTACATTAAATTCCTCTTGTTCAATTTTTTCACCAGTGCCTGGGAATATATATAGCGATAACTATATGAAAGGAGACTTAAAAAATTTTTTATTCTTACAAAAAACTTTCTTTAAAAAGGAGCACTTTCTATATCATTTTACACCCTTCCCAACTTTAGAGTGATAAATCCCAAAAAGAAGTGAAAATAGTCATTACAACTAAGATTTTCAAAATTCAAAATCAGTTGATGTATGTTTCAAACATTCAGAATATATTTCAAAACTCAACTTACTTCTCTTTGAGTTCTGATACCTTTTGACCAACAGAATTAAGAAGCTCCTCTAGTTTCCTTTTCCTGTCTTCAGTTTTCCTCAAATTCCTGAAATATAACTCAATATTATAATAAGTCATTCTATTTTAGATATCAACAATAAAATAACAGCAGCATCTTAAAATGTAATCTTACAGTAAATATATAATGAAAACTGTTAATACTTCAATATTATAATACTTTTGCTTAGAATTTAATTTGAAAAGCAATGCTGAAATTAAAAGTGTATCCTTTAACCCAACTGTACCACTTCAAGGAATCTATATTAAAAAACACTTGTGCATGTAGATTTCTGGATAAAAATGGTAAGTTAAACATATTCATTTATCTTCTATCCCTTCTAAAACCCTACTAAGATGAAACCAAGGGAATAAAAAAGATATATATGAGCAAGAACAAAGAGAATGAAAAAGTATGACAAAGGAGAAATTTCAATAAAATTTTGAAAAGTAATAATCAACACACCAGAAAGCAAAAAGCCAAAAGCTAAATGCTGCAGGAAGAGGAGACAAAAGAAGCAGATTCCCAAAATGCTCAGGAAATACAGACAACAGGTACTTCTGAAGGTAACAAAAAGCTAAATAGAGAGTATCGTTTAATAGTTGATATTATTATATAAAGAGTGTGACCTCAGATTCCCAGCTCCATTGAGAGCAGACTACCCTCTTAACACAACTCAGAATGCTACAAGTCTAGCTTACGCCCCCACCCACGTCCACCCACCCATGCCCACACCCTGCACAAAAGATATGACGATTCTTTTTTAAAAATGACTGACACCATCCCCCCGAAAATACCTACAAATATTAAGGGGTTGCCATCAAATGGCCAGTCCACACTTAATCACCTAGAGTGAAGCTCAGCAGCCAAAGAATGCAGGCCAGACACTCAAAACTTCCATCCAGATTTCTAGCACTTCACAATTAATTACTAACCGACAGACAAGGACCAGACACATCAAGGAAGCTCCCTAACTTGAAAGAGAACAAAATAAACAAATCCAGAAAGGAATGCAGAGAGAATTATCAAGGCCAGAAGCAAAAATAAAATTAAAAAAAAAAACTTTAATATTCTCAGAGAAACAGAGAACATATTTCATGTAAGGAACAAGGTGATGCTATTTCTTTTAAAAATGTAAAATTCAAAAAAAAAAATAACAGAACTTTGGAAATTACAAGTGTAATAGCAAGAAACAAAATGAAATAGTATAATGGTAGGACAATATATCTGAGAAATTAAAACAAAAGACAAAACTCGTGGAAACTAGGGCTGCTGTGTACTGCTGGACATTTGTGCATGGCACAAACACTTGACTGTCTTCCCAGAAGGGGTGCCTTTTTCTATTTTGTACAAAAATGTTATAATTGCTAGTAGAACTCTGAAATTATTAAAGAAGATATAAGAACATATTAGATTAGTCCAAGTATTCTAGTAAAAGACTACTATGAGTTTCAGATAAAGAAAATGAAGGCAACACTTCCACCTGCCTATTCAGAACCACTTTCTTTTTCTAGGATATTGATAAAGCCTCAGATTTGTTCTGGCATGCACTCCTCCTCCCTCACCTAGATTAGGTAGATACTGACCGTCCTAATCATTATAAGTAAGGAAAAAGCAAGGGTGAGGGAATATCTGCTGGAAGTCTTCTTGGAAAGATTTCCTTGTTCTTAAAAAGAGATAAAAGGTTTACAGGAAAAAACAATCCCTTTCTTTAACTAGATGTTGTTTTGTCTGAATAGAACTTTAGCAGCCATCTTGTGTCCAAGGAGGCAGTTAACTTGCAGATAAATTGAGAATGTCAGAAAATGAGGGAAGAGCTTAGTATGCCCTTGATGGTATCATGGAGGTACATAATTTAGTACCCTGGAACCAACCTACTTTGGGATTCACTGTTTGTAGTATGCTCCTTTATTTCTAAAGCCATTTTGAGTGGTGATTTTGCTAATCTACAACCAAAAGTATTCCAAATGAAACAGAGGTACAGAAAGGGATTATCAAGGAATAATGCAATAAACTTTCCCAAACTGTCAAGCATGAATTTCTAAACTTAAAATGAACAGTGAGCATCTACCACAAAGATCTGTAAAATTTCACAGTGCCAAAAACCCTAAAAACTTCAAAAGAGAAAAAAATACGGGGTAACATACAAAACATTGGGGATCCAAATGACATTCAAGAGCAACATTGGACTCTAGAAGAGGGCAGAGAGGGAGTTCTCAAACTTTAGTGTGCACCAAAATCACCTGGAGGGTTTGTCAAAGCACAAACTACAAGGACTCACATACCCCCAACCCTCACCACCAGCATATCTGAATCAGTAAATCTGGGTGAAGTTCAAAAATCCACACTTTCAACAAGTTCCAAGGTGATGCTGATGCTGCTGATCCAGGGACCAAATTTTAGGAATCATTACAATAGAAGGTGGCCCTCAAAATTGTGTGCTGAAACTATTTCTAGCCTAGTATTCTAAACACAGCCCAATTACTGATCACATATGATAGTATAATATAGGTATTTTTAGACATGCAAGATCTCAAAATATTTTCCATCCCATATACTCTTTCTTAGGAAGCCACTGTGAAGGATGTATTCTAGAACACTGAAGAACTAAACTAAGAAAGAGAAAGACAGGAATTCAAATTGTATAAAAGGAAACAAAAGAGATAAGGGTAATCCCCAGAACAAAGTTGCAGAGAAGTCCCAAAATAACAGCTATTGAGCAGCAGGCCTCAGAAAGAACGAATCCAGATTGGAACAATAGGACAAAAGGCTGTAGGATGGATAATTCTAAGAAAAAATAAGTAGAATACAAAGATTACCAAATATGTTTTAGGGTTCTAACAGACTGTGTATAAATTTGTAATATGTAAGCAGTAATATAAAGAATAACAAAAAGATATACAAGAAAAGAAATAAGATAAATAAAATAAATTTTCCTAAAAGTAGAAAATTAATAGTTAATGCCAAATATTAAACAATATTTATATTTCACTTACGATTCTAATCCTGACTGTTCAGTTTCCAAAGGCTGAATTCGTTCCAAGACATGAGAATACTGGACATTGGCTTTAACCCAGGCAGCCAAAGGTGCAGCAGCTGTACTTGCACGCTTAGCATTCTGAAAAATCCATTAGAAGTTATCCAGCATCCTGACTTAATTTCAAATAAAAGCAAAATTAATTCTAACACATTTTATTTGGGAATTATTTAATAACCTAACCCAAATAATGAAGTTTCTGGTTTACAACTAAAATAAAAACACAGTGAACTGCTATTTTGATTAAGAGAAATATACATGAACTCTAATTTTTGCTTAAAAATAAATCTCTTTGAACCACACAGAATCTTTAAAATAAAGATACTTCACAACATAATTACTCTATTAGGCACATTTATAATGAATACATGTGCCATCAATAACAATGTTCAAGCATTAATTCTTTTTCTACTATACATGTGCTGCATCTTTATTAGATAGGAGCAATTTTGAAACCATTGCAGGTAATGGGAGTCAAAGAAGATGTACATAACATTTTGAATAAGGGATATTAAAAATACCAGAATCATGAAATTTAAACTGTTCACTGAAATTATATACAACTATCCTAACAGAGATATCTGTTATTATATGACAAGTAAACAGGAAAAAATAAAAGCATATCAGAAAGTTGTAAGTAAAAAATGATAAGCTGGGAACTTAACATCGACAGCAGATACTAAGATTCAAAAACACTTAAGATAATAAATCTGCCTCTGCTACTTGGGTTCTAATTTATCTAATTCTGCTGGCAATTGCTTCACAACTATAATACCTATAGCTTATTTTTTTTAATTTTAGTTTTTAGGCAATCTAAACAATTGATAAAGACAAGGCATTACATTTTAAAAAGCAGATTATATGGTATGGGAAAGGGAATTTATGGCATAAATGTTAAAAATTACCTTTGGATCAAAAGATCCTTTATTTTTAAAAAGAAGCTCTTCAACACTCTCTCTTATTTCTTTTGGAATATTTCGTGCATCAAAGGTTGCTATGTCTTCTCTCACACCTCTTTTTGCAAGGAAACTAAAATTAAAGCATATTACTTCAAATGAAGCTATAATAAAATTTGCTATTTCTGAAAAAATATCAGTTTAACAAAATGTATGGAATACTTTTAATCCATTAGTTAAAATATAGACCACTAAAAAATTTAAGCTTCTACTGTTTATCCATCAGTTTTTACAAACAACAAACTCTAGAAAGATGCACAACAGTCTTTCTAATGTCCTGTGATGAACTAGAGCAAGAAGTGAAATGAAAGAATCATAATCTTATTTTATCCCAGTGGGTACTCATATGATCTAGGCCCGCAGTCCCCAACTCCCGGGCTGCGGCCCGATACCGGTCAGTGGCCTGGTAGGAACCGGGCTGCACATCACCGCCTGAGCTCCACCTCCCCATCTCTGTCCCCCATCCCCCAGCCCCACCCCAGTCCGTGGAAAAATTGTCTTCCATGAAACCAGTCCCTGGTGCTAAAAAAGTTGGGGATGCCCCTATTCTATGACATACAAGAGAATTTTCTAACTCCTTTTTTTGGGGGAGGGTGGGGGGTGTCAAATGATCCTTTATTGAAATATTTTCCTTTGTACTTTTTAACTAGCTGGGCATTCCACTGCATCACTGTTGATGTCATCTATGATGTCATGAGGGTGGCGGCCATCAACATTGCAGCCCACAGACTGGGCAGGCCCCAGGATCTCTTTAATGATTCCAGAGAGCTCTATGGCTAAAGATCGGTGCCGCATCTGTCTGGCAATGCGGACAATCTCATCAAAAATGATACTTCCATTGTGTTTAATGTTTTTCTGTTTCTTTCTTTCTTTTGGTGGTTCCTTGAGAACTTTGATGATCAGGGCAGAGGCAGAAGGTACCACTTCAATCTGGGCCTGTCCTGAATAGTTTCACTGTAATACTCAGACCCTTCCAATCGCCAGTTGCCTTAATGATGTCATCACCAACCTTTTTTGGAGACAGACCCAGGGGGCCAATCTTGGGGGCCAGGGCAGATGTGGCACTGACTTTGCCACTGGTGCACCTCAGGTACACAACTTTGATCTCGTGGTGGTCAAACTTAGGTGGCATGGTGGAGGCAGCTTGTGTCCAATAAACCTGGATTTGGGCCACCAAAGAAAGTTGCACCTTGGCCTCCTCCCAGAAAGGCCGAATGCGTGCAGACCATGCCAGATATCTAACACCTTTTAGGGTGCTTTAAAGTAGTCCCTCAACCTAAATCTCCTCTCCCATTTCCAGATATAAAAGGGATTCTTTACTATCAACCTGAATCCTAATGAGGAACTTAATATCAGCATAAACTACAACACCACTGTTATAATATGAAACCTGAATCTGTATGGTTCCATATTTAGTTAATACCCCTTTTTCTTCTAGTTTTACATCTCTCTTATATTATTTATGGATTTCCCTTTTTCTGTCTCTCTGTTTCTCTTTCTCTCTCTCTCCAGCCCCCAAGAGTACAAGACTCTTAGAGAATACTGATTGTATTTTCTTCATCAGTAAATCACAGTGAAATCAAAGTGCTCTCTGCTACGTAAGGACCAAATAAATTATTAAATTTAGTGAGACACTCTTAAAGATTCTAAGGCATTCCTTTACTCCCCTTTTGACACTTTTAACAATAACTTATGGAGAAGGAATATATAGATCTTCATACATGAATATAGAATATCTTGAGATTTCAGGGCAAAGTGTATAACCATGTATTTACATAAAGTTTAATTTAAGAAAATATAATAGATATTAAACACTATGAAAGAATGTGTCATTCATTGCTGAAATGATAACATTTCTCACAAATTCAAAAACTTACCTTTTCATGCTCACCCAAGATGTATCAAAGATGCCCATTAACCTCAAAACCCCTTCAAGGATGTCTCTGATTATATCAGGTGGCATGCGTAGTGAGCGAATTTCTGAAAGAGATTCTGGCTTGATGTTTCCAACTGCTAGTTTAGCTTCATTGACTAGAGGCTAAAAGAGAAAAAAGTCATTTTTACTTTCAAAATATATATATTTTTAAAAATCATTAAGTCTTTAAAAATTATCTAATATTTATCATTTTATTCAAAATGACTATAGTTATAATGTCCTTTATCTTCAAATGTCAAAATGCTTTAAAACACCTAGGTAAAAATTATTCAAGTTGAGAAAATAAAGAGTTCTTGCCACCACAACTACAACAATTTAATTTGGAAAATCTAATTTGTTTTGAGACAATTTGGCATTTTCAAGATGCTCTTTATATTTTAGGACTAGCTGGCTAATTTAGTGAACTCTGGGAAAAAACAGCTAGCTTAACAGTTTGTCTTAATTCATCCACAATACATTTTTCTCCTCTATCATCAAAACAACATGGTTTGTGGTAAACAAAGATTATTTTTAATTACCATTGCTAATTTACTTACTTTCCCTGGCAGGCCTTCCTTCTTTCTTTTCTTTTATAAGTAATATTCTGGTTGAAAGCCACACTTTATACTATTAGAAAATAATCTGAGGGTGTTTGGGGTTCAAAAAAAATTTTAATTGAAAAATAAAAAAGAAAATAACTTGAACTATAAATAATATGTAACCTCCTACTGGTAAGCAAAAATGTAAATGGATTTAGAATTTTTTTTAACTTACCTGTACTTCTTTTAATTCATCATCAATTTTATTTTTTCTTTCTTCAATTTTAACAACTTCTTCTGCTATTTTGTGCTTTAGTCTTTCAAGTTCTGTTTTTTGCTCACTAGCATCCTGTGGAGATATTTAAGTGGCATTCCAATCAATTTTAATGCACTCAATATTTAACAGCATGATACTAAAAATATAGTTTATTTTAAAATAACATTTTCTATCAATGTTTTTATAATATTAATTTTGAATCTGACATGAGAGCTTCCAAAATGCCTGGGAAACCAAAGATATATTTTACTCTAGGTTTACTATCACAAAGGTTTCTATGCTTTACTTTTTTCTACTTAGCAAAGCAATAAATGCTTGTTATATAAAATTTAAACAAGTTAGTAATGCATAATTTTAAAAAATGATCATAATAATACACATGGAACACTTGAAACAACCCAGATACAGCTCATGTGTTCCTTCTTTTATTAAACTTATCTCCCAAGTGGAAAGTATCTCTATTCTGAGTTTTTATAGCATTTTATTTGTACTTTACTTACGACACAAACCTAGAATTGCAAGCCTTAGAAGTTGCAGAGTTTGGTATTTAAGTTCTCTACAGACAGTACCTTTTACAAAATACCAAACAAATATATATATAAATACCAGAAATATCTGCTATTTATATAATTAAGCAAAATTCTTAACTTATAATATGAGATGTATAGTTATTCTCCTTCTGGGTCTCTTCTAGGTAATACAATTAGCTACAGTCTTACATACATCCCTTCTCAGAACAGCTCAGAGAAAAAGTAGCACAGCACTCAATGTATATTACTAATGTGCACTAGCCTGAGAGTATACAAGGCACACATAAGTGCTGAATATTTTTCTTTTATAAATACACAATTATCAACAGTGTTATCCTTTATGTAGTTTTTACTTTTTTCATGTTTCAAATTACTCTTTTAATTTCTCGACTTTAATTTCTTAAAGTAAGAAGTAATTGACAGATATTTTTTAATAATAAAAATGGCTGGCTACACTAAATAAATTTTTATATTAATTTGGTCCCAAAATGCCTTGAGAAGAAAGTATGTTAAAGTTTACAGTATAAAAATTATATTTACATGTCTGATATATTACTAACCAGGTCAGGAATCACTAGTTTGATTTCTATCATTGTAGTTTGGCTGTTTCTATAATTTCATAAAAAGCAAATCATACTATACATAGTCTTTTGTGTCTGGCTTTTTTCACTTAGCATAATGCTTCTGAGATTTATCACATGTTTTCATTTCTCTTAGCTAAAAACCTAAAAGTGGGGTTTCTGGGTCACATTGTAAGATATGTTTAACTTTATAAGAAACTGCCAAACTTTTGAAAAGTGGCTGTAGCATTTTGCATTTCCTCCAGAAATTATGAGAATTGTAGATACTCCACCTCCTTACCATCACTTTGTATTTTCAGCCTTTTATTTTTACCCAATCTAGTGGCATCTCGCTGGGGTTTTATCATACATTTTCTTGATGATTAATAACGTTGAGCATATTTGCATGTGCTTACTGGCCCTTCATATGTCTTCTTTCATTTGAATCTTCTTCTTTTGTTAGAATCTTTTGCCTATTGTGAAAATGAGCTTTTTGTTTTACTATTATTGAATTGAGATACTTCTGATATATTCTGGATACAAGTCCTTTATCAAATATGTCTGGTAAATAATTTTCTCCCAGTCTGTGACTTGCCTTTTCATTTCAGATTTTATTTCAAAGAGCACAAGTTTTCAATTTTGATGAAATCCAATTTATTGTTTTGCTTTTTCTATTTTGGTATTACATCTAAGAAGTCTTCGCCTCACCTAAGGTCATAAAGATTTTCTTGTATGTTTTCTTCTAAAGTTTTATAATTTAATGCTCTACACTTAGATCAATGCTCCATATTGAGTAAATTTTTGTATAAGTTATAAGGTAAAAACCCAGAGTTTTTTCTCCCTCTGTGGATATCCAAATATCAGTACCATTTTTGAAAAAGACTATCCTTTCTCCGTTTTATTGGCATTTTTGTATAAAATCAATTGACCATGTATATATAGATCTATTTCTGGACTCCACAGTGTTCTTTTTTTTTTTTTTTCTTTTTTAAAGAGACAAGGTCTCACTCTATAGCCCGGGCTAGACTGCAGTGGCATCATCATAGCTCACTGCAACCTTCAACTCCTGGGCTCAAGAGAATCTCCTGCCTCAGCCTCCCAAGTGGCTGGGACTACAGGCACGCACCACCATGCCTGGCTAATTTTTCTATTTTTTGTAGAGATAGGGGTCTTACTCTTGCTCAGGCTTCCATAGTGTCCCAATGATTTCTATGCCTAACATTAAACCACTATCAAACTCCTTTGATTACTGTAGCTTTATAGTGAGTCTTGAAATCATAAGTTCCCCAACTTTATTTTTAAGACTTTTTATGCCACTTACTTTTTAATTGAGATATATACATTTGTCTGATAAATATTAAAGTTATTTTTATGAAATGAGTCATTAGACTAGTGACTAGGTAATAGTCACCAACATGGAGATGGGGAGACATATTTGAGACATATTTGAGTCAAGAAGGTAGAACTGACAGAATTTAATGATTCATTACATGTGATAGATGAGGGAACAAAAGTCTAATATGATTTATAAGTCTGTCTTAAATAATTAGCTATATTGAGTGCCATAACCTGAGAAAAGAAATCCAGGAGAGGAAAATCATCAGTTCAGTTTTGAACCTGTTTCAAGTTGCAATGCACCTGGCACTTCCAAGAAGATACATTTCACAGATAATTGGATACTTGATTCTGAAGCTCAAAGCAGGAGTTAGGGCTAAGGGAAGAAACAGATGGCTTTGGAAATACTCTTATGTAGTTGGTAGGAAAAAGCAATGTTATGGACAAGAGCATCCTGAGAGAGCATGCTGACATAAAAGAATACCTGGACAAAGAAAGAACTCAGATAAATCTCCTTTGAAAGAGTTCAACAAAAGAAAGGGAATGGCTAAAAAGAAATATAATCAAAATATAAAATACGAAAATCTTAACAGAATAAAGGCTTATTTCATAAATATTGAGAATAAAAGCAGAGAAAACTCTCAAAGCCTGAGGAGAGAAGAAAACCAACTTAACTGGCAGAGCATAAACAAAATCAGTTGCAGACAGATCCATACCAATTTAAAATACAAAAAGGATTTAGATAAATTAGTATATGGTCAATTAGTGGATTGAGTTATAATTCTAAACAATGTGGGAAAATACCACTTTCTTCCACAAAAGCTCAAGTATACAATACTATCAGTCTGACTCAGCATGGACAAGTAATATTTTTAAAATCCACATAAGTGAAAATGTTATTTTCACACCAATTGACAATCAGACATAAATGTTCTCCCTATTGTTACACTTTTGTGCTCACTCTAAAAATTACCTGCATTGATACAGTAATCTCTTGAAGGGCAGCATCTGCTTCATCTTGCTTAGTTTTAAGTAATATACTTTGTTCTCCAGCTTTTCTGTTCAGTTCATCCACAAGAGCTTTAGCTTCGTTTAGTTTGGACACACCAGCCTACATCAATAAAAGATTGATTGGCAATAAAAAAAAAAGGAATTTTATACACACAGAGTAAATAAAACCCTGTAAAAAAGAATCAATCAAACATGTAAGAGTATACATAAACAACAGTAGCAAGTACACTTAGGTTTTTTTCTTATTGCTAATTATAATGATTTGCTGAACATTATACTCATTAAGGTATAGCAAAAGATTCCACAGAAGATTTAAAGAAAAACAGATTTTAAAACATCATAGAGGATGGTTCAACCTATGCAAATCAATAAACATGTTACATAACATCAACAGAAAGAAGGACAAAAACCGTATGATCATCTCAACAGACGTAGAAAAAGCATTTGATAAGATTCAACATTCCTTCATGATAAAAACTCTCAACAAATTAGGCATAGAAGGAACATACTTCAACATAATAAAGGTCATATATGACAACCCACAGCTAACATCATACTAAATGAGCAAAACTGAAACCCTTTCCTCTGAGAACTGGAACAAGACAAGGAGGCCTACTTTCACTACTCCTATTCAACAGGGTACTGGAAGTCCTAGCCAGAGCAATTGGGCAAGAGAAAGAAATAAAAAGCATACACACTGGAAAAGAGGAAGTCAAATTGTCCCTCTTTGAAAACAACATGATCTTATATAGAGAAAAACCTTAAGACTTCACCAAAAAACTCTCAGAACTGATAAACAAATTCAGTAAAGTTGTAGGATACAAAATTAACATATAAAAATCAGTAGCATTTCTATACACCAATAATGAACTAGCTAAAAAGAAATAAGGAAGGCAATCCACTTTACAATAGCTACAAAGAAATAAAATGCCTAGGAATAAATTTAGCCAAGTAGGTAAAAGACTACAAAATACTGATGAAAGAATTGAAGATGACATAAACAAATGGAAAGATAGCCCATGCTCATAGGTCACAAGAATTAATATTATTAAAATGACCACACTACCCAAAACAATCTACAGATTCAATGCAATCCCTATCAAAATACCAATGACATTCTTCGCAGAAATAGAAAAAACAACCCTAAAATTAGTATGGAACAAAAAAAAGAGCCTGAATAGCCAAAGCAATTCTAAGCAAGAAGAACAAAGCTAGAAGTATCACACTACCTAATTTCAAAATACACTACAAAGCTATAGTAACCAAAATATAATAGCATTGTATTGGTACAAAAACAGACACATAGACCAATGGAATAGAATAAAGAACCCAGAAATAAATTCATGTATTTATAGCCAACTGGTTTTTGACAAAGGCAACATGAACACACATTGGAAAAAGGATACCTCTCTTCAATGAATGGTGTTGAAAAAACTGGATATCCATATTCAGAAGAATGAAACTTATACCCACTTCTCACCATATACAAAAATCAACTCAAATGGTTTAAAGACTTAAATGTAAGACCTGAAACTGTAAAACACTAGAAGAAAATATAGGAGAAATGCTCCAGGATATTATTGTAGGCAAAGATTTTATTGCTAAGACTGCAAAAGCATAGGCAACAAAAGAAATAGGCAAATGGGACTATATTAAATTCAAAAGCTTCTGCACAGCAAAAGAAACAATCAACAGAGTAAAGAGACAACCTTTGAATGGGGGAAAATATTTGCAAACTATTCATCCAACAAAGGACTAATATCCAGAATATACAAGAAACTCAAACAACTCAACAATAAAAAAACCAAATAATCCAATTAAAAAATGGGCAAAGATTCTGAATAGACATTTCTCAAAAGACATACAAATGGCCAACAAGTATATGAAAAAATGTTCAACATCACTAATCATCAGGGAAATGCACATGAAAACCACAAGGAGATACCATCTTAATCCAGCTAAAATGAGAAAAGGGAACACCTAGACAATGTTGGTGGGAATGTAAATTAGTGCAATCTCTATGGAAAACACTATGGAGATTTCTCAAAAAACTAAAAAGAGAATGACCATATGATCCAGCAATCCCACAACTGGGTATTTATCCAAAGTAAAAGAAATTAGTATAACAAAAAGATACCTGCACCCCCATGTTTTCTGCAGCACTATTCACAATAGCAAAGATATGGAATCAATCTGCATCTACCAATACATGAATGGATAAAGAAAATGTGCTATATAGATACAGTGGAATACTTTCAGCCATAAAAAAAAATGAAATTATGTCATTTGCAGCAACATGGATGGAACTGGTGGTCATTATGTTAAGTGAAATAAGCCAGGCACACAAAGACAAATATCATATGTTCTCACTCATACGTGAGAGCTAAAAAAGTTGATTGCATAGAGGAAGGGAGTAAAATGATAGATACCAGAGGCTGGGAAGGGGGGTTTGGCAAAGAAAGGTTGGTTAATGGGTACAAACATACAATTAGATAGAAGGAATAGGTTTTAATGTTCAGTAACAGAGTAGGGTGGCTATAGTTAACAACGATGTATTGTATACTTCTAAGTAGCTAGAAGAGAGGACTTGAAATGTTCCCAACACATAGAAATAATAAAGACTCGAGGTGATGGTTACCCCAGATACCCTGAACTTGATCATTACACATTCTGTGCATGTAACAAAATATCACATGAACCTCATAAATATGTATAAATATTATGTATCAATAAAAATTTAAAAATAAAGCCATGAGACTTAGAAAAAAAGCATCACAGAAAAGTTTAACAGATCAACATATATTTGATAGCTTTAAACACTTAAACACTTTTTACCCTTTGCATTAAATGGGAGAGAAATAGAAAGCAAGGGAAAACTCAGTAAACCTTTTCCAATTTTCAGTCTCATTGACTGGGCAAATGGGCTCAAAGGTCATTCTTTTTTATAGTAGACATGACTTGGTTTTGGTTTGTACAGCATTCACTTATTTTTTTAGAGATTGCCTCACATATGGTTCTGGTGGGTTGTCATTCAAAATGCCTTACTTGTTCTCTGGGTAGGCATTTCACCCTGGCCTAGCTATCATGGTACCCCATCCCACTGCCCATGAATAACCGAAGGAATGGACATAAAAGAAAATTTCTTCTCTTCTATGAATTTGGTAGTTGTCACCTGAAAAATCAGAAGATTTGGGGAGATAATCATGGCAAAATAGGAATGTAACCAATATTTACTAAGCACCCAACAAAGAGGACAGGTATCAAGCTAGGTTCTTTATATATAAATTTTATCTAATACACTCACATACAACTGCCATGGACCCAATTAAGCTGCTATTCAGTAGAGTTAAGTAATTTACCCAAATCACTGTGGAGAACTAAATCAGAAAATTAATTCTCCTAAAAGCATATATATTAGGTTAAGTATGAAATGTCTGATTTCCTTAAGTACTAAGCTAGACAGTTGACATCTATGACATTTCACGTTTTCTTTTATTTTTACTGTGAAGGTACATCCTCATTCTTTCAAACACACCGTTTGGCTTGTGATTATCTTTCAAATTTTTTTTAGAGCAATTTTTGTGAAACCATGGATAAGTCAAAAATTTGTGTTATTTTAGAATATGAGATGGCAAAATTGTGTCAATAGTCTAGGTGCATACTTTTGATTAACTGTACTGTTTCTGTTTGAGATATAATAAACTAAACTTTTTATCTGAAATCGGACATTTCATATTTAATGACCTAATAATTAGTGGCTTACTATAAATGAAAGTAAATCATTAGAAAGCATAAAGATAATCACGTCAATTAAAATGGAGCCTAGTTTATTACCCTAACAAAAAGAAGCTAGAACTTTACAGGGGAAATGCTCTTTGACAACTTCAGAAGCTGGCATTCTAATGTCATATTTAAGTTAAAGCTCTATAATTAGAGAAATATAGAAAAAAAACTGTTCAGAATGTACTATGTGGAGTGACATGGATAAAAACGTGACTTTATAAAATGTAACTTTACTTTTAAAGGTTATTATAAAGTATAATCTTGGATATTATGCTTTAATTAATAATAGGAGTTTTCAATTTCTAAAAGGGCTTTCATGTGAAAGAGACTCTTAAGGGCAGTACTATAAGCTATCAAAAGCACATAAACATCAGCCAGTGAAGAAAAGGAATAATTATTGAATTGAAAATATATAAACCATTACTATAATCTAGTGGGCAATATATGTAGGGAAGTGAGATTGTTTTCCAAAGCTTTTAATATAGTACATTATTTATTTATACTAAGTATATGCCACAGGCAACAAAGCATTATGATTTACTTAATCCTTATTTCCTATATACAGATAAAATAATTCAAAATTACCAATATTGTACCTGCAAATGACTTTGTCTTTTTAATAATTCCTTTTTCTTGCTGTTACTAATAGCAGAATACACATGTAAAAAGGTCATATATCGGCTTGGTGTAGCACCATGTGCTTTACAAGACTCATGGATTAATAAAAATGATTTTAGAAAATCAGGATCAACTAGAAAAAGATAGAAAATAAAAATGACTTAACATATGCATGATTAAGAATTAGAGAAAATAATCTTAACTATGGTTATTTCATACTAGATATTTCCACTCTGTATTATTATAAATATGAGATATAATCTTTGCTTAAAGATGCACAGGCATTCCTAGACATCTATTCACAGTTCCCATCTTCCTTATGAATTTTGAATTATCTAGTTTCAGTAGTCTCTATCCTTTCACTGTTATATATTTCCTCTGAACATTTTTATTGCTGTAAGAAAGATAAAAATACGTGTTGTCATAACATATAAATTAATTGGGACTACATACCACATGTACAGTAATACAAAAGTGAGCTCAATAAAAGCTGCTTGAATAGAAAAGAGTTATCAAACCAAATGACATCTATCCACTCCCATTTGATACGGAGAGAAACAGGACTTCAGAAGGCAAAAAGTTAAGAATAAGTTCACATTAGATTCAATATATCCATGATCAAACACATTATCTTCCTCTCACTGACTCAATTTCCCTTTGTATTTCCTACCCCAGTGAATGAAATCAACTTCTAATGAATTTCCTAAGCCAGAACCAAGCCAGAAACATCCTTGACTCCTCCTTCTTCTTGTATGCCACAACCATTACATAAACAAGTCCCATTCAGATGACCTCCTAATATCCCCCAAGTCCATTCCTTCTTCTCCATTGTTATTACCTCTTCCTTGGTTCAGGCCTTCATCATGTCTCTCTTAGATTACCGCAACAGACTTCTAAAGTGGTCTAATTGCTTTCAGTTTCTCTCTATACCAATCTGTTTTCCAATAACTAAAGAAAGAGATGGACCAAGAGATTTCTGTTTCTAAAACAAGACTCTGGTTACACCTCTATTAAAATCTCTCAATAACCTCATATCACCCGCAAGTTAGAATCCAAACTCCTTAGCATAACATGGAAGGCTCTTCATTACCTGACCCTGCTAACATTTTCCTCTTCATCTAGTACTCTACTTATATACCTTTATGTTCCAGCCCTTTAGGCTATTTAAAGTTCCACAAAAATGCCTGTTTTACTTCTCCAAGCCTTTTCCATTCTCTGACCAGACTGCCCTTCCCAAGCTGCCTATGAGGACAATGTCTATTTCCTATAGTGTCTTCCAGTTAGAAGTTTCACTTTCTAATGCACTTCATACAAACTTTTACTATCTTTTATCTTGCTATATCAGAGCTTTATGTTTATATATAACATAATTCTTGCTATCACTAGACTATGAGCTACTTAAGGCATCTCTAGTATCCAGCCCAGTACCTAGTATAAAACAAATTCAATAAATATTTGATGATTAGATTATATAAATAAATGAATGAATAAGCTATGGTATAAAGAAAAATAAAGACCACATTCAAAATTAACTTAAACTTGGAGAAAATAATGAGAATATTACAGTTCCAAAAATATTATGTCTATACTCAAAGAATATCATAAAACTTTTTCATAGATGAATTGAGTTCTACGACATACCTAAGTAATAAGCTAATATGAAAGTTAAGGCTACTAGCCAGACTCTAAACAATGTAAGTAGGTCCTTCAAATCACCTGGGTCAGAAAAATAATTTTTTAATTTCTTAAATTCAAACAGTAGATATTCTGTTGGGTTCTATATTAAATGACATGAACATTAATATAAAAATAAAAAGTTTTTCAAAATTTAGTTTGCATCAGAAGAAATCTAATTTTGTCACATTTAGCATTGTTCAAACTCATCATCATCATGAATCTTTAATGGATCTATAACATTAGGAATATTGCAATTATTTCATAAATAAAAATCAGATAATATCGATTTCATCAAAATACTACCTGAATTTTTTTTCTTTTCTTCTTTTCTTTTTTTGTCATTATATTTTTCTTCACCACCTGTTTCACTGAATAACATTTCAGGTATCTAAAACATGAAAAGCATTTCTTTAAAACTCAAATCAATATGAAAAATTTAAGTAAATCCAATTATCAGAGGTTAAAAACCTTTAACACAAAAAAGATAGTATCAATTGCATTTTTCTTCAATGATTCTTTCCAGACTAAGAGAAAAAAACAATATATCAATCTTTAGAAGACATCATTTCCTAGACAACATTTTGACATATACCAACCATTAACTGATTGCAAATTAATGGCACATACGGAAAAGCTCCAATATCTCATTTGAAAATGATTAGGCTGTACAAAATGAAGGAAATTACAATCTGGATTGAATTAGAAAATAATCACAATGCCATTTAAAGTCATACAATAATAAAAATAAAATATTTTATTTGGCATCAAAGTAATAAAATGCCTGCATGGTGCAGTAGGAAAACAAAGATTCTTAGCTTTCTCAAATAAGAAATAACTAAAAGTAAATAAAAATACCTTCATAATTAATTAATAATTTCATAATTGACAGTTCTAAAAACAAATAACATGTTCTTGAACCACTGGGTCTTCATACAGGTGGGCAGTGTCTTCCTGCACTTCATCGCTACTTTAAGATCATCCTCCTAAACTCCCTAAATTTAAATCTTATATTATCAGACCATAGCAATCTCTAACCCTCCTTGTTGCAGGCACCCACCAGTCCAATCATTTCTTTGTTCCACAAATAACTAGCTCTTGGCTCACTGTCACTCTCTCCAACACAACCCCAGTCTTATTTTCTTAATGATTTCAATATCCATTATAAATAATACCTCTAATACCCTCACCTCTCAGTTCCATGAACTCTTCTCTTATTTTATCCACCACACTTTTATCAGTCACTCACCCCCACAGTCATATCCTGAGACCTTGTCATTAATAATAAGTGAAATCCTTCCATAATCTTACTCTTGAACATCCCACTCTTCTGCCACTACACTCCTATCTTCCCAGCTCCCTCCTTCTCAACATCAATAATCCAAAAATTCCACTGAAACCTACAATCTACTAATTCATCCACCTTTTCACTGTCATTCACCATCTTCCTATCCTAATTTACCGCCTTACCAACTTAAATTCCATGGTAAATCATAATAATTATATTCATATAAATATTCTCAACCCCTTGCCTTCACTTGTTTTGTCATACTCAAGTAGCAAACCCCCAATCCTGTTTAAATCCAAGTCACCACCTACTGTAGGTCTGCACCCACGAATGCACATATGGCTTGAGAAAAAGCATACAACTGTGTTGATTGACCTCAATTGAATTTCACGATCACTAACCTCTAGTGAACTCTAATGCTACATAGCTATCATACTCCATTCACCTGACCCTTTCACTCTTTCACTCTTACCAACTACCATTTTCCATATCTTCTTGCATCTCTCCAAGCCTCCAAAGCCCCCTCCCTCATTCTTTCTCTCAACTAATAATTTTACTGCCTATTTCACTGAGAAAATAGAAACAATTAGAAGAGAATATCCAAAACTTTCCAGTAACACACTGCCCACCTATCCAGATCTGTACCCCTCTTCTGCTTTCTCTCCTGTTATTATGGATGATTCCTCCATTCTCCTAGGAAAGGCCAATACTTAATTCTTCCATTTGTGCACTAGACTCATTTGCTGTTCACTACTCAATGACATTGCTCTAGCAATTTTTCCCTTTCTTTCTTGCATCATGTATTTTTTTGCTTCCCTACTAAATCATTCCCAATAGCATATGAACATGCTATATACTTTGTCCCATCTTTAAAAAAAAAAACCCTCTATTTTTACCCCTACTTGCTCTAGTTGCTGATCCATTTCTCTCTTCCCACTTAAATAAAATTCCTCAAAAGAGTTGACCATATTCACTGTCTCCAATCTTCTCATTCTTTCTGAAACATATTCCAATATGGCTTTTTCCACTACTAATTGCAACTGCTTTATCAAAATCACCAATGAACTCCATGTTGCTAAATCCAGTGGTCAATTCCCAGTCCTCATCTACTTTCATGTGTCATAGTTCATCATTCCTTCCTCCTTTAAATGCTGTCTTCCCTTGGTTTCCAGAATATTATGCTCTCCTGGTTTTCCTCTTATTTTCCTAGCAGCTCCTTCTCAATCTCCTTTGATCATTCAACCACTTCTCACCTCCTCACCACTATATCCTTAGCCCAAGCCAGCCTTTTCTCTCACCTGGATTATTACAATAGTTTGTAACTGCTTCTACCCTTGCCCACTATAGTCTACTTTTAACCCAGAAACCAGAGTAATCTCATTAAAACATGAGTCAGAACATTTTTGCTCAAAAGCCTCCAAAAGTAAATAAGTTCTCAGGAAAAGCTAAAATCCTTATATAGTGTAATGGCTTAAAAAGTCCCACCCTAACTGGTCTCCTCTTCCTTCTCTGACTTCATTTCCAACTACTTTCCCCCCATAACTCTGCTCCAGGCAAAGTGGCCTCTTGCTGATCCTCAAAATCATCAGGCACACTCTTATATCAGGATCTTCACCTAGAAAGCTGTCCCCTCAGATATGCCCAACAAGAATGTAAACTCCAGTAGGGCAGGGATTTATGCCTGTTTTTTTTTTTTTAATTCTCCTATATCCCCAACACATAAAACAGTGGTACATATTAAGCACCCAATAATTACTATTTAATGAATGCCTTCTATTTATGTGGGCTCCTCAGACTAAAATACCTTTCCCGTCTTTTATCTACTTACTGAAATCTAACTAAAATACGATCTCATATGTAAAACCTTGTCTATTATTGCAAATTACACTCCTTACTATGAATTATAGCAAGCTTTAATCTGTATTTCTATTATAAAAAATAAATAAATTAGTGATTGAGAATATGAATAGCATTAAAAGAAACAATGTTGAAAATTTTCATTTATTCAAATGAAGCAAAATAAGAGGTTCCAGTTAAGATAGTGTTATGAGTTCACAGTTTAAACTCATCCTCCTCTAAACACATAGCACACCAATGATAGATTTTTTTTAAAAAAGGATTTAAAAGTTTTTAAATTGTTAATATTCTTGCTATGATTTTTTTATTCTAGGCTAGCCTATAATCAGCTAGTTAATCAAAGGCATAAAATTTTAAAATATGATAATTATCTCTGTGGTCCTTAATTAAGAACATAATCCCCAATCTAAAATTCTATACTCAACTAAACTACCATACAAGAGTAAGAAGAAAATAGAGATATTTTCAAACATAAGAGGGATGTTCAGTGCCAAAATTAAGGTATTGTTATAACTAATGCCCAAGAAAAGTTGTGAAAATCAGTAACTTCAAAAATAAAATGTACCTATTTTTTTCATTTTAATATTTAAATGTTAAACTTACTTTCTTCATACTGCTATCTGACCAACCCTCCATCCACAACACCTGGCATTTCTTATGCAAAGCTGGATTACTCTCACAGTTTATTATGAAGTTTAAATTTGCAGAATCCATTATCAAGACAATATGCAAGTTTTGTTGAATTCCTAAAAAAATAAAATTACAATCATGGAAAATTATAAGAATAATAATAGAATCAGGAAATCTATATATGGTCTGGGTTTATGAGATTGAACTTTTCTGAAATGAAATAGCAGAAGCTGTTTATTAAAAAGAATAAGCTATAAAACAATATTATGGTATGGTTTTTATTTTGATTAAAAAATACTTTAACATGTGTATGTGCGTGCCTGTTAAGAAAAAGATTCAAAAAGATATTTATGAAGGATATAAGTGTAGTAACATCTGGGTGACACAATTATGGCCTCATCTTTTACATATTTCAATTTTAGATTTCTACAGTGCACATAAAACTGTTTCTGTATTAATAAAAGGTTTTTTAGTTTTTAAAAAACTACAAAGTCTAGCACAATCTAAATAGTTCAATAGTTCTCTAAGATAGGAGGTACTACAGTGGCACTAATTTTACCACATGAAAACAAAGGAAGCATGGTAAATATTCCAAAGAACATTATCGCACTTCCATCATTACCCTTTGCTAAAATTTTGCTAAAGTGTTTTTATTAGAGGCCAGGCTACAGGCTAGTTATGTGTTACTTTCCAAAAGCTCCAGAAAAAAGACAAAGGTATAAATTACCAAATGGATCCAAAATTTAAGATACCTTTGCAATCTAATGAGAAAATAAGGCAAATTAAATAGCATTTATTTCACATGAACCAGAGTTTGATTAATGAATTCTGTATCACTTACTATATGTGAAGTAATTAAAGACTGGTCCAAAAAAACCATCCTGTGAAGCTTGATCTTTAAGAGGCAACAGCAAGGGCTCTAATTCTTCAAGAGTATAGAGTCCAGGAACTTCACCTACGGAAAAAAATATTATATTTCTTTTTACTTTTGGCTGCATTACACTAATTCAAAACATATATTCAAAAGAGACATCATGCATTTTGATTTTTGTATTAAAAATCTGCTCTTATTCAATCTTTCTTTCCAAAAATACATAAACCCTATCACTTCTGTATGACTCACAAATCTTTATCTATAGCCTTCATTTGATAAAATTCCAACTCCTAAGCAAGCCACAAGAAAGCTCATAATCTAGCCATCTATCTTGCCTTTACAGGTTCTTTTCCCACCCTCCCTTACACCTTGTATTCTAGCCTCAATTAAATTCTTTGTGTTTCATAAATATAACAAAATATTCTCTCTTCCTGGAACGTACACCTATGGTCCTCCTTTGCCCCTTATCTTCCCAATAATTGCGGTTTCTCCTTTAAGATGCTACATTGCCAACTGCCATGCCCATAAGCCTTTCCCAACTACCCATGTGCTAAGTGAACCACTCTTTCCTCTCTCACATACTGTCTGAACCCATCGCCGTTTAGCATTTATCACATCATTTAATAATAAATTAATTACTTCTCTCTCCTGTACAATTAGGCTCTGAATTCCCAAAGGACAAATATTTGATGACATTCAATATCTAACCCAAAAAAATTCTTACCTAAGTATCTGGAACAAAAATATTTGTTAGATGAATGAATGAATGAACAAACAAATGAACTTGTACTAGAAATCAGGAGACCTAGTCCATAGCCTGCTATTATGCAATAGAATAATGAAAGGCAAATCAAAGTTGATTAAGACTACAAGCATTTGATAGAAGGCCTGAACCATGTCTTGTTCAGAACTATAAATCTGGTATTTAAAACTTGGCCCTGCACAAAAAGGTTCTTAATAAATATCTGTTAAACCAATATATTTGCAATTCACAAGAAACTATAAGATTAAGCGAAAATTCCTTTGCTACACATCCAAAGCATTGCATTCACACAATGCTCATCACAATCTGATACCTACTTTTCTTTAGGTTCAACTAAGAGGCGGCAGACCACCCCTTATCCTCCAATCTTGTACATACTCAAACATATGCACACATAAATCTCCTTTATATGTCTTTCTTAAATTTCAGCTAAACCAAGATACTTTTGATTGCCTAAATTTGGCAAAGAATGCCAGCTCTACTTACCTATCACACACTTTAGGGAATAAGAATTTGAAATAGGAAAAAGAAACAAAGGCCTACTGAATACTTCCTCTGAAAAGAAACTGCCAAAATTTAACTTTAATTGTGATTTTTGCAGTTATACCTTGAAAAAAAAGGTCAATTCATCTTTAAACAGTAATTATTAAGACTTATCTGGATGTTTGTTTTCACAAAAAGAAAAAACAAACAAAAAAAAAACCCTGAGTCTGGTCTTTCAGTTTGTCAGCCAAAATGAACAAGGTCTCCATCTAGTGACAATTTAACCAATATGCAGGAATGTGTTTCTTAAAACAAAAAGATGTTATTCTATAAAATGGCCACAAACACTGTAAACCAGCTCCACTACTACCGCTTTCACTATGCCATTACCCCTCAACTCTTTAACAGAAATAGATCTACCACTTGCCTACCTAGAGAGTCCTAGTCTGTATTTCTTATTTGGGCACTAATGTGTAGATACCACATATTATAAATTAAATGTTTTCTTTAACCAAAGCCGTTAAGTTCTGAAGAAAAGAATATTTCTCCTCAGAGCCTAGAATGACACAAAACAAGCATTTATTAAAAAGAATTGAACATGTGTTCATATAACTTTGTCCTCAAGTCCCCCCAATGGAACCATACACACAGAAACTAGTTTTTAACAAGGTTTGTTTTGTACCTAACAAAATATTCTTGCCCAACTTTAAAACTAAGCTACCTCATACCAATTCTACTAACAGTGATTACTCATAATGAGATTCTAATAAACTTCATAAATTCCTCAGAAAAAGAAGAAATATAGGAATTTGCAGGTATCCTCTCCAGGAAAACACCAAAAATGTCAGGTGACACCACACACAACGGGAAAGTACCAGAATTTGCTGGGGATGGAGCCATGGAAGAACAGTAGGTAAAGCCCAAGAGCTATTGAAGAATCAGGCAATGGTTCTTAACGCAGGTTGTGGAAAATCAGTTAGGGAGCCTTAATGGTCAAATGCCACCCCCATGCAGAATCCAGAGATTCTAATTTAATGGGTTTAAAGTGGTAGCAAAGAATTAGTTTTTAGTTTTTCTTAATTCTCCAGATGATTCTAATATACAATTAGGGTGAGAAATGCTAAGGAACAGAAATCCATATTGTATCTTGGTGGGAAAAACAAGACTCAAGTCAGTGGGGCAAAATGTAAGTAAGTAATGATTTTCAAACAATAAATATCTTGAAAAAACAAAACAGTAAATATTTCTGCAATCCATAAAATTCCATAAATATAGAAAGTTCACACACTAGCCATAAATTTCTAGAAAATATTTGGATTAATGTAGTCCTCTTTCAAAAGATAGTTTTCTATTATACAAATGTATTAAAGTACTTACAAGTTCCTTTTTTCCTTAAAAATATAAATAATTTTAATTTATTCTTTTAAAAAATGAGATTAATTACTATTTGATTTGTTTTATTCAACTAAAGAAGAAGAATGTGCATTTTTCTAGGTTAATGAATACAGATATAATCCAGATACATGATATATGGGCACAAATGTATAGAATTCTGTAGAATTTCATATATCTGGACTATATCTGTATTCATATATCCATACTAACACCACACCATAATTATACAATCAGTCCACTACTGATATAGAGAGAGGTTCTATCAAATTTTTTGTGATTACAAATTATAGTACGTATTTTCTTACATACTAGTTCTTTTATTTCTGTGGGTTAAATTCCTAAAGATAACAGAATGCTACATCAAAGAGTATGGCATAATTTTTAATAAGTACTGGTTCCTAACTTTCCCAAAGGTTATAACAGATAAGAATACACCAGAAGTATATGAGAGGGCCAATTTTTTGCATATTCATCAATATTCAATATTAACAATAATTTTAATATAATTCCTCAATTCTTGGTTTTATAAAAATGGAGTTTCTCAATTTTCCTGCTATGAGCATGTTGAACTTCATGTCACCTTAGTAAGAACTATGCCAGGAGTTCTCTGAAACAAAGTAAATTTTACACAAGATAATTTTACTTGAATAATTTTTACATTATTATTTTTATTTTTTTAAAATAGAAATCATTCACTTGCCTGAGGACAAAAGGCTATTTATCATCTCCAAAAATGTAGGATGTACAAACTGGTAATCCTCAAGAAGTAAAACTACCTGCTGTGCTTCAATTCCTGCAAGATGCAGCACCTATAAAATAAGAAAATATTTTTTAGTACCCTTTAAGTATTTTTGGTACAGTTAAAAATCATCATTCTATATATATAAAGTATGTCACTATCATGAATTTATTTATTTATCTTTGAATAATCAAAATTAAAAGTGAAACTTTAGCCATATAGTTTGGAAAATAAATCCAAGCAATAAATAAATACTATTTGAGGGAAATTTTAACTATTTTATAGCTAGGACATTAAAATAAAAACTAGAGGTTCATTTTTATATATACCTGCATATTTCCTATGTAAATTCCATGCTTTTGTTTATCATTCATGTTCATTTAACATCCCGTAACCTGGGGTACCTGGGTCCTAGAAATCCTAATAGGAATCTCCTTCCTATCTATAGATAAAAATATAATTTTCTAATAATCATAGGAAAAATAATAACCAAAATTAAAATAAAGACTATGTTGTATTAAAGGTCTTAAAATAAAGACTATGTTGAATTAAGGTTCTTAAAACCTGTTTAGAATAATAACTAATGTGATTTTAAATCTAACAAAGTAAAAGATAGTGAGCAACTCACATGTTTGAGATCATTTTTGAACTGCTTCAGTTCATATCCTCTGGAAATCTTTGGAGAAAACAGCACTGCACCATGCATATGGCTGACTAAAGAAGTGATGGTCCGACGACCTACACCACTGCGTCCTGCTAACAGAAGTGAACCTCCAGGGAAACTCAGCACTCTATCTATCCTAGACATATACTCCAGGACTTCTTGGAAAAGTAAAATATCTAAATTCTGGTTATCTCGTCCATAGTGAATAAGACCCTTTTAAAAAATCACAAAGAATATTTTACAATTAATATAAGCCCTAATTACATAATAAAATATTACTTATCTAGATTAAAATATTATATTTTGATACTTTCAAGAAAAAAATGACTACATGTCGTCTCACAACCAATATTTTATTCAGTAATCCAGCTTTACTGGCACTCTCTAAGGCAAAACTCTTATGATGTCAAACAAGTTCAAAGGCCCACAAAAATCAGTTACTTTTGGACATTAATACAACTAATTAAAAGCAGTGTGAGATAGTTAATTATAAAAACTTTAAAATCTCTCAAATTTTATTAGTTGTTATGAACAATGCATACAGACCATGAAAAAATCCCAGAACTCTAGAAACCTAATGCCTAAAAAAATCTTTTGTGAATGCTTGTTCTTTTGCACTGCTTGGGAATAAATTAAAAGCCCACACAGATACCAAGCCCTAGCAGCAGTCCCCAACCTTTTTGGTACCAGGGACCGGTTTCATGGAAGACAACATGGACCTGGGGGGTGGGAGAGAGACGGAGCTAACGTGGTGATGGGGGTCAGGTGGTGACAGGGAAGTGGCAGCCCACTCACCTCCTGCTGTGTGCCTGCCTGCCTTTGGAAGGGGAGCACAGGGGCAGAGCTCTGTGGCCCTGTCCCTAACAGGCCTAACGGGGTTGGGGACCACAGTAATAGAGCACAGGAGGGGAGAAACAACGTTTAGACTTTACACATTTAACAACTTTCAACATTCCCAAACTTTGCAATATCCATTCCAGGCAAGTCAATCAGTTTACCAGACCATGAAAAAACTTTTTCTGATATAAAGCTCACACTAAATTTCAATATAAATATTAATTTTTAAAGCAATCATATATAATATTGTTTCTTCTTTTTATTATAACTAAATTTTAAAAAAGAGAAAAGGAAACTCGCTAGGATTCTCAAAGTTTCAGCAGACCAGGAGCATCAACATCCTCTGGAGCTGGTTAGAAATTTGGACTCTCTAGACCTGAATTTGACTCTCAGGGGATGGGACCCAGGAATATGCCTACTTTCCAGTTTTCCAAGTGATTCTGATGCTCACTAAAGTTTGACAACCACTACTCTAGGATGATTTCCTAGGTTCATTAAGCCTCCTTAATATTTCCAACATCAGATACCTTCTCCCAAAATGTATCTTAATAATTTTACACATATATATGTGAGTACATGTGCATCTAGTTACACCTGCCACGATGGACTAAATTCCAAAAGATAAGAACCAGCTTTTTCTATTCTCTATCATCTCAATGCTCTCAAAATATTTGCAATAAATATTTTTTAAATGACTATAATGACCAATTCCCAATTCAAAGTCAATATTTGTATTGTACCTTTTTAATAACATCCTTGAGATCTGCAGAGTTTAGTTTTCCAAGCGGTTTTCCATGTGAAGGTAATGGTTGCCCTGGGGCTGTCCTTGCTCCTGAATTATGTCGGGCTCCCCATGTAACATAGAAACTATCTGTAGAAATAAAAGATATTTTTGTTTTATATACGTTTGTGATAGGAGAATCAATAAATACATTGCTCACTAAATCATTTTTAATTTAATTAGTCCAAATAAGATTATCCCCAGAAAAGAAAAGGTAAATTACTTTAAAGCATGACTTGGAAGGTCAATAAGATCAGCTCAAATATAAAGATTTTCAACTGCATACCAAACTCTACCTAAGAAGTGAATGACTGATGGTATCCCTAGTCTATATTCCACCTCCTCATTTCTTTCTCCCAAAATGAACTGGCTTCCTTCTACCTTCCCCCTACATTTCCCCCTGTTTACTCTCAGTTTGTCCTATATTTCCCTTCTCCTTCTTCAAAATATAAATAAAATTTGTAAATTAAAAATAACTTCCATAAAATTGGCAAATAAAACAATCTAAAAACACTCCTTGAGAAAAAACATAGATGTACCATGAAGAATTCTAACTTCTAAAATAAAAAAAAAATTAACAACGAAATTTTAATTAGAAAACAAAAATCCCCCAAACTTCTCTTCCAAACTTCCCTCATCTATAGCAGTGTTCCTGCTACCATACAAGGAAAATCTATTCGCCTTTCCCCTTCCAACTCTTCTGGGAGACTATTCCATCAAGTATTCTCCTTATCATATGCTCATCTCTATACCTGCTAAAATAACAACCTGACCTCCCTAGACCCAAGCTACTTCATGTGCCTCTCCTCTTCTTCATCATCACATTTCTTACATTATTTTCCATCTGTAGAGATCATTATACTAAAACTCTTATTTGGCAACAACAAATGCAGCCCTAGTCTCCAAATCCAAATCTTCTTTGCAGTCATTAGCCCAACACGAATTTTATGCATCTCCTTCTTGAAATTTTTTCCTTGCATCTACGTGACTTTACTCACCAAGGCACAACCACTACTCCTTTTTAGTTTTCTGCTTATCCCTTATATATCAATGTTCCCCTGGATCCAAATTCAGCCTTCTATTTTTTTTTAATTCTAAAAAGTCCCCTTGATTTATTTAATCTTTTTTGTGGGTTAAATTATCATATTTACATATTTATTCATCTATACTTACATATATATTTATATACCTAAAACTCACCCACTACTTCTCTCTAGGGCAAGTCTCTCAGCTCTAGTCTAGTCCCATATTTTCAATTGTTTAATAGACATAATTCATGCATTCACGCAACACTTCTCTTGAGCACCTGTTAGCCAATGTACTTTCTGCTTGAGATAAGTATTGAAAAGATAAACATGATTCCTACCCTCATAGATTATAAACTCTATGTAGATTTCCAAAAGATACTCAAAAAGCTTGTAAACATTCAAACACATATGAAAAACTAAACTATTATCTTTATATCTCATCATTTCTCACCTGGACTACTATAGTAGCCTCTTATCTTGTATCCCTGCTATAAGTCTCTACCTCCTCAAGTATCTTCTCACTGCTACTAGACTAACACACACAAAAACAAAACTTGATTGTGCCAAACCACTCCAATATCACATATAGCTTTCCTCCACTCCGTTAAAAAAAAAAAGAAAGAAAATCTTCTAATGATGGCCCTTTGCACTGACTGCTTGAATTTCCTATCTGCCTCTGTACTATACACTCAAGCTCTCTCAGCCTCTGTGTCTTTGCATATTCTTTTTCCCTCATCTGAATACCCCTCACTTACTATATTCATCCTTTAAAACACAGTTTGACCACTTATAATTGTTTTAAAAAATTAAAAACTTAGGTATAAATTTAACAAGTCATGTACAGGACTTGAATGATAAAAACTGAAGATCTAAACAAACAGACTAAATAAACAGAGAGAATTGGAACACTCAACATAATAAAGATGTCAATTCTTCCCAAACCAATACACAGATTTTGTACAAATCCTATCAAAATCTCAGCAACAATTTATAGATATAGAAAAGATTATTCTAAATTTATATGGGAAGACAAAGGAACTGAAATAGCTAAAACAATTGAGAAATATACTTTATATAAGTAGGAGGAATTAGTCTACCCAATTTCAAGACTTATTACGATACAGAAGCTGCAGTAATAAAAACAGTGTGGTGGCAGAAGGACAGATACATACATCAATGGAACAGAATACAGAACTCAGAAATAGACCCATATTACTAATTGTTGACAAAGGTGGAAAAGCAATTCAGGCAGAAAGACAGACTTTTTCAATACATGGTGCTGGAGCAAGGGGATATTCATAGATAAAAAAATGAATCTTGACCTAAGTCTCATTCCTTATATAGAAGTTACCTCAAAATGGACCATTGACTCAAATGTAAAACACAAAACTATAAAACTTGTACGAAAAAACATAGGAGAAAATGTTCAGAATCTAAGACTAGACAAAGAATCCTTAAACTTGACATCAAAAGATCCTTAAAAGGAAAAATTGATAGGTTAGACTTCACAAAATTAAAAACTTTTTATCTTTGAAAAACCCTGTTAAGAGAATGAAGAGACAAGCTACAAAGAGGGGAATATATTTGCAAACCACGTATCCAACAAAAAACTATTATCTACAATATATTAATATAAATATTCTCAAAATTCAACAGTAACAAAACCAAACAATCCAATTAGAAATGGGCAAAAGACAAGAAGAGACATTTTGCCAAAGAAAATATACAGATGGCAAATAAGTACAGGAAAAGATGCTGAACTTCACTAGCCATTAGCAAAATGCAAATTAAAACCACAATGACATATCAATACACGCTTATCAAAATGGCTAAGATAAAAAATAGTGATGCCAAGTGCTGGCAAGGGTGGGGAGCAATTGCCACTCTAGAAAACAGTTTGGCAGCTGCTTAAAAAACTAAGCATATAAGTACCATACAACCCTGCAATTGCACTCCTGAACATTTATTTACCCCACAGAAATAAAAATGTATGTTCACACAAAAACCTGTACATGAATATTTACAGCAGCTTTACTCCTAAGAGCCAAAGACTGAAAACAACCCAGATGTCCTTCAATAGATGAATGGTTAAAGAAATGGTGGTATATCCATACGGTGGAATACCTATTCAGCACTAAAAAGGAACAAACTATTGAAACGCACAACAATCTGCATGTATCTCCAGAGAATTACGTTGAGTGAAAATAACATTCTTGAAATACCAAAATTAAAGAAATAAAGAACAGATTGGTGGTTTCCAGGGGATGGGAGCAATGTAGGTGTGGTTACAAAAGGGCAACATGCTAGAACTTATAGTAATGCAAATGTTCTATAACTTAACTGTTCTGATGTCAATATCCTGGTTGTGATGTTGTGCTATAACTTGGCCAGATATTACCATTGGGGGAAACCAGGTAAAATGTGCCTGTGCTCTCTCTGTATTAATTCTTACAACTGCATGTGAATCTACAATAATCTCAAAAGAAAAAATTTAATTTAAAAAAAGTTTCAATGTAACTTCCTAAAAAAAAGAATTTATCTCTACCTCTTCTACAACCCTACTATCTAGCATTTATCCCAAACATATTCAGAAAAGTTATACTATACTATAAAACACTTCATTCTTTATTGTAATTACTTTAACTTTTTAACTTTAACCATCTATTTCCACAAATCTTTGTGGCATCTAAACATGCTAGCAATAGATATCACTGCAAGCAAGGATTTTCATACCTATTTCTGCCATTACATTGCAAGCCTCTTGAGGACAATAATGTATCTTAGTTTATTTTTTATATATCCAAGATTAAATATTCTTAAAAAACTAATCTTTCACTATGTGAAAATCCTATGTGCCTAGATCTAACATATGTCAAACCTGTGTTTTTAAAAAATAAATCCTTTACTGAAGAGCAAGATACCAAAAAAGGCACATATTTTTTATTGAGTCTTACATGGACTCAATACCAAACTCTACAGGATTCAGACACTCAACAAGGTGCCAATATCATCTAATACCTAAAGGATATGCCACTTTCTTTGCAAGAAGAGACACTACTGATTCAATTTTCAGACTGAGAAAGAAGGCACCACTTAAGAACCAAAGCTTGTCCACACTAAGCCGTGAAGTTTACGGGCCATAATGACATAAACCCTCACCAAAAACCAAACCAACTCTAGAATATTATCAGGCTTCTCTCAGTACTTCATCCTGCCTGAGGTTCTCTTAAACTCATTTCCTGATTCCAAAACTCTGGCAGCACCTAGAAAATTCCTTCGGTCAATTTCAACATCCTTTCTACCATGTAATTATAGCCCTGAGACCAATATCAAATTTAGAAATGTACAACACATAGAATGTATTATATGAAATATTTTTGAAGCCTAGCTTTATACTCTAAAATAATAAACATATTTTATAGACTGAAAGCAGCTTTATTAAGAAATATTTCCATATTAGGGTCTTCTTTTATCAAAGGCCCTCTTACCACAATGATTTTCATATCACATGCATTACTCCCACAGTAGTTTTCAAAATTGGGAATTAAGCAAATTGGGTATTAAGCAGTAATAGTTGCAAATACAACACAGCTGCTTTATCTGAATGGTGTTATACTTTCTTCACCATAATAATAGATGAAGCTGGTAACAACAATATGTAAGAAGTTCTGTACTAATGACATTATGAGTAGTGACACGAATAAGAATGGCCATTAGTCTTCAGCAAAAGGTCATTATAATCAAATATGAATTTTCTCAATGATATTTTAAAATTTCATAAATATGTAACTGTTTTTTTAAAAAACTTTTATTAAAATAATTTTTATTTTTTTTTTAGAGACAGAATGTCACCCTTTTGCCCAGGCTGGAGTGCAGTGGTGCAATCATAGCTCACTGTAACCTCCAGCTCCTGTGTTTAAATGATCTTCTGCTTCAGCCTCCCAATTAGCTCAGAATAAAGATGTGCGCCACCATGCCCAGGTAATTGTTTTGTCTTTTTGTAGAGACGGGGTCTCACTATGTTGCCCAGGCTAGTCTCGAACTCCTGGCCTCAAATGATCCTCCTGCCTTGCCTCCCAAAGTGCTGAGATTACAGGCATGAGCCTCTGAGCCTAGCTGATTAAAATAATTTTGCATTGCAAATGTAAAGCAGTATGGCCTGAACTCTTTTTTTCCAAGAAGAAAATTATTGTCATTATATTTTCTTTGGAACATAATTACTGAAATCTAGCAAAAAAGACTGAGCAGTTCTTTATGGAAAAAAAAAACATTAAAATCCACAGTTTTTATTTGTTTAGATACATAAAATCATGCTATGGGTAAGAAAAATAATTTTAAAGTTCTCATAACAATCATATATTACACAAACTCTATTATATTACCTGCCATATTGTCTAATATATCTGAGCCCCAATCTCCTTGAAACACTGATGTTAAAATGTTGTCAAATAAATGAAGTTCCTTCGCACCAACAATTTTGTCACGAAATAAACGCCGTGCTTCATATGCTACAATTTCTAACACATAATCTAGTGGATGGTTTGAGGATCCTAAGAAAGGCAAAATTTTCTTTAATTGTAATAAAACTCAAAGGATTTAAAAATTGTCTATTTAATATAATATTAGAAAGAAATAGAGAGTACGAATCTACATACCATAATTTTGGCATCAGATAAATAGAAGAAAAGGAAAAAGTTAAAATTCATTTTGTTAATGAGTTGGTACATTTTTGTGATAACTTAAAAGCTACATTAAACACTATCAAGTCTAGTTGTTTAATAAAAATATCAATTCCAAAAAGTATATTAAACATGTTTTGGCTACAAAAAATAATGATTTCTTATTTCCCAAAATCACATTTTAATAGTAACAATCATACAAAGTTTGAAAGAAAAAATACAATAAAATATTATTTTCATAGTAATATTTAAATTTAATAGTAATATTATAATTTTTAAAATATTGTAATTACTGCTACAATACTCATTTCACTTATCTGTTACAAATAAAATATACATCATAAATGTGCACATACACACACACACGGAGATACACTAGCAAAACTTACCTCCTTGTAAATCATATCTGAATAAGCCAAGAACCCACTGGGTAAGAATGCAAGGAGTAAAGAAATAGTGACTATAATCATCAACTGTAAATTTGGCCCGCACCTAAAAAAGAAAATATAGTAAATAATCTTTCTACTTTCTTAAATTCATAAGCTATAAGTTTTTCAGTCACCTTGGACTCAGAGGAATGCCAATTTCTACCTGTGGGTGGAACTGTATTTCAATATAATTGATACCATTATCCTTACATTATATTTTATGCACTTAAAAACACTATTCTAAGAAGGGTTCATAGGCTTCAACAGCTGGCCAAATATTGGCCAAAAAAAAAAAAAAAAAAGGTTGAAAAGCCCCGCTAAAGAAAGGAATTCAAGAAAAGCTAACCTAACCTTTATAAAATGATGGTAGCAATTCCAAGGCACTCACAGGTCTAGGTAAGAATCATTTTCTAATGGTGGGAACTCATAGAGCTATCTCATATTCAAGAAGTCACTGAACAAATCAAAGTGCTTCTCCTCAATATATAACCAGTAAAGAGCCTGTCCCTTCCTTTCTATGAACGAAGGCATTACTCTTATTTTGATCTGATCACTTAACATCTGAATTAATTTTTTTTAAAGTAACTTCTTACTTTCTAGTTTATTTTGCCCCACTTCTACTCCACTACTACCAAAAGCATCTTCTGCAAACACTTTCACAACTTGCAAATGCTAGGAGGAAGACCTTTTTTCATCTCCAGCCACTTTGTGCATTTCTATTCATTTTTCAAAAATCAGATCAAATTTCACCTCAACCATATATAACTACCACATACAGCAAAGTTATTTACCCTCTCCTCTGTGCAATCTCGGTAACTTGGACATACCATTATTATCACGTTTATCATTCTACATTAATAGTTTATTTATATGATTCAGTCCTTCATTAGACTGTGAACTTCCAGAAAAGAGACTCAGTCATTTGTGCATCCCTAGGACTACCACTGGCAAGAGAAGGTGCTCAACAAATGTCTTGTGCATCGTCAAAGCCTATTTTCAAGTATCTTCCCCACTTTATCAAGGAAGAATACGTTAGACCTTTCCTCACAGGAAGCAGGAAAGAAAGAAACATCAAAGACTACTCTCAGGTTTGAAGAAGCCTGGAAGACAGAAACTGATAGAAGTTAGGAGAAAGATCTGGTTTTGGAAATAAGGTGAGCTCCATTCTAAATACGCTAAATTTTAGCTGACAGCAGAATAACTATCCACCACAAATTCATTCATGCAACAAATATTTATGGAGTGCCTATTAGAAACTGTGCCATGGATACAATGGTGCATAAGGCACACACAGCACCTGTCCTCACAGAGCTTACGGTCTAGTAGAAAAACCTAATAAACAACAGGAAAGTAAAGCCTGGGCATCAACATAGAAGTCAGGATTAAAGGTAGTCCTTTGGGATTGAGATCCCAAAGAGGACATGAAAACTATAATATAAATTTATATATACCTGTTCATACACTTGTACCATAGATCCTGCCAAGAGATAAATTTTTGATGAAGAACCCCAAATAGAATGATTCTTCAGATTTTTATGTAGAACTGGTTCCAAATATGCTCCATATATTGTTTGTAATTGCTCTCTTTCTGGGTAACTAAAAAAGGACAAATAAGAAAGAAGAAAGCTGAAATAAATCAATATTCTAAATTATTATTTCAATGTTAAGTTACAGCAGTGGTTTTCAAACTGTGCTGCTCTGAGACCTAGATACCTCTGAGGTTTACCACCAAGGAATAAGGTCAGGCTCAAGTTTCCTATTCTTACTTCAACCAAATTTGATCCCTAAGTATCTACTGTCAAATGCTGGTGGTCCTAGTAGAGGACTCCAAAGAAATTATTTAAAAGCATTATCCTTTTTAAAAACCACTGATCTTTAGAAAGGCCAAAAGGAAAATTTTACTTTAAAAAAAGCAGTTTGAATTAAGTATAGCCTGCACAGAGGGCAATAATCCCTCAAAACTATAAAAGTAGAACTAATACAACAAATAACATCAACCCATTTTTCCCAAACCAAAATTTATTTCAATACAGCTTAATTTATGGCAGGAACACTTCTGAAAGAAGAATGTTAATTGATAGGGTAAAATTAGCATGAAAGTATATAAATAAGGTTTTTAATATTTAAATATTTGTAATATAATATTTGCATATTCATTATAAACAGAGGGGACAGTGCCATAACCAGAAAATTCAGGAGTCCCTGTACCAATTTTGAACCATGGAGATGGATAGACATGTTAGGATTGACGCCATCAGCCATTAAAATGACCTAACTCTTTCTTCTTCAGATTTAAATTATCCTTTTGGTCACCTTCACAAAATTTGATAGTACTTTTGTTTTATGAACCTCATAAAACATTTAAATCTAAAATCCACCATTCAGATTCCTGATATTGACATTTCAGAACAGGGAATATACAAAACAGTTCTATCTCTTTATATATTTCAAATAAATAAGATGCTTTGATTAAAGCCTTTATCATACTAAATTATTACCTATATTTTGGGAAGGGTAGGAAAAAATTTCAGAGCTTAAGTTTGACCATTTTTATATCGTATATTTTAAAGAAGTATCATTATCTGATACCTTTAGTAAAAGGCAATTATATATGATGTCTCCTTAAATAAAAAAAAATTCTGAGCACTAAAATACATACTCTACAGCACAAAGACGAACAATAGAAGTAAATCTGGTAGTAAGCTTGTGTCTTCCCAGTCTTCCTCCAGCTGACATAGAAGCCACAATTTGAATATTTTCTAGACCAACCCATTCCAAATTTTCATCATAAAATCCTTGATATGTCAATACCTATTTGAAAACAAATATATTTCAAATGTTTTATACTTAAGATTTTCTAATAATGATAAAAGACATTTTTACCTAAGTTTCAGTTATTTCCAAATGCAATCATCATCTTCTACCTAACTCAAGAATTTAAGATTGAAATATATCTTAAATTCTTATACCATTAAAAAATACTGTTCAAATCTCTGTGTTCTATTAATGTTAGCTAAATTATCCTAGTTTTTAAAATGCTTCTTTCTCCAATAACACTATAATTCAGAGACATTATAAATCTACTAGCAATTATCCAAAAAAAGTAAAAAGTCAGGATAAATATAAGGCAAATAGTTTGGTTTTTTCCTATAAATATTTCACCATACTCTGCAGTTACAGTAAAGCTAAATTTAGACCTATATAAATAAGCATAACAAGCTCTGAAGTTCCTAATAATATGTAAATAACATAAGGGAAAAAAATCTTCCACACCGACTGAGAATATATGATCTCAAATACTTATATAGGCAAAGAGGGAGGCTAATGGGCTAACGCAATCAGAGAAAAGGCATGACTAAGTCTAACTGCTGTCAGTAGAATGCATACTTAAAAAAATGAAGGAAAAATTTCCCTAACTCCAGCACCATCTCCAGCTTCTGTTTTCCTCCTTGTTTCAGGAATAAAGGACAAGTAATAGATGTAGAGTAAAGGCTGTTTCTATTCTCCCTGTCATACACCATCTTGATGTAATACTAACTTCTAACGGGAGAAAAATCAAAGAAAGAAGAACTGGAACAAGACTAAAATGCTTCAGGAGTTTAATTTCCATAATATACCCTAGATAAAACTGGCCCTCAAGGAGGAAAGCAGATTTTCTATCTATAACAAAAGTTAATGAAATTAAATTATTTCCAATTATATTAAAACACTTCAAGTGATAAGACTTACCTGTTGTAAGAAAGCCACCAAAGTACTGGTCCCCCACTTATCAAGCTTGGGTAGGTTAATATCTTTTAAGTACAAAACAAGTCTTTCACAGTCTTTTGGTCTGTATACACGACCAGTATTGGTACTGATTACCATGCAAGTCTGGCTCAATTTCTGCAGGAGATGTCGAGAAGTAGTTTGCGCACTGCAATGAACTGTAGCAATTTGAGTGGACCGGAGTTGGGAAAAGGCATACCTGAGCAGCATCCTATGAAAGATGTATGACATCTGACTTTGATGAAAATGCAACCAACAAAATACACTTTTTATTCAATATAAAATTTCTATCTTATAAATATTTCAATTTCTAAAATATGTATGATGATATGTAAGGGAAAATGGTAAACATGGATACAGTTTCTATAACTATCTAGGTATCTTTCTAACTTTTAGACTGAAAAAAAAATTCATATTTTAAGGCATTCTTGGGATGAGGTTTCAGCCAAAAAAAATCAAAGTTCTCAGAAGTAATCTTGTTTGGTAAAGTAAATATAGAATATACCAACTCTGTTTCCCCATAGTTAAAGAAAAGATGTTAAGATTTTAAGTTCTCCTAGTCAAAAAAAATTACCATGATTTTATAGAATCTTTAAAATTACTACTCTCCCACTAAAAATGTGAAACTAATAATACATGGTGCCTTTATTTCAAGAAAATATGTTCTATGGGCACTAAAACTAGGCTAAATTCCACTGAATTAAAAGCTATTTTAAACAGCTAACTTCAAGATTCAAATTTTATAACTAAAGCAAATAGTAATTTCTGAGTATATCTGAGGTATTCATTTTTTGTTGTAATTATATGCACAGATGCTTTTTGGGAGTATCTTTTTAGACTGCTCTCTTTCCACTAGAAATCACATAACCTGGCAGAGAAAAGGACACATTCTTCTCCTTAGTCATTATTTTTACATGTAATGAAAATAAAAAGAATCCTCCATGAAAATGTAAATGCTACTTTAACCAAAAGAAACATAACAAAAGCTGTTAAGTCATGCTGGGCGGGTGGAGCAGGGAATGGATAAATCCACAATATAAACCTTTGTCAACATTTTTCTTACCCTTTGCCACATCCTTCTGGTCCTACAAGAATGAAGGGTTGTTTAGTATCAGAACTTAACCAAGGTTTGAAATAATCTAGACCTCGCTGCATGTCAGGAGTCTGAATGACTGGAAGGGTTTGGCTATTACTGAAATCATCAGCAGTCAAGTTTTCTGGCTTCTTCAGCACGTAAGATGCTAATCGTTCTCTACTGGAGTCATAGTAGGTATCCATTGGTCTGTGAGAGTCTGGAGGAGATTCTCGGGCCCAATTAAAAACCTTAAGAGGAGAAAGTTGTGATAAGTTTTCACATACTCCAGGGTGTGTGAAATTTTTTAATTCGTCAAAGCAAATGTCCCAAAAGTGAATCATCTTAGTTCAAAAAAAAAGTTCACACACACTAAACCTACTTTATAATTAAAGTAACATTTTATCTCAAATATTTTCTCAAAATGACCATGTAAGCAAATAAATAAAAGTATATATAGAAGATGAGTTGGTAGATATTAATTTACACACCAAGACATACATATATTCAATTTCAATGGGGTTCTTATGAACATCAAATCACAAATTACAGAATGCAGGAATCCTAAAGCCCTTCATTTTCACCATATTCTGGTACTGCCCATTCCAGTGTTACTACCACTGCTCTCAACATGTTATTTTTCTTTCTAATACCAAAAACTGTTATCTGTGCAGATATAAAGCAAGGTTAGCTCCTGATGCTACTCTTGAACACTTTTATTCCCAACTTTGACAACAGAGTATCTGCTTAAAAACAGCACATCGTATGGCACTGAGTGGTAACAAAGAGAAGCATCTGGCAACAAAGGCAATAGTATGACCATGGAAGGGGAAACAGAATAGAGAAAGCAATAAACGATGCTATCAAAGAAGCAAAATGGAAAACAAGCTGGAACATAATGCTGAAGCCAACTCAAAAGAATACATGTTCAATTATTTCCACAGAGGCCAATAGGAAGAAAATGCCTCATTGTGTAGAATTCAGCTTTAAAAACAACTTGGCTAAGATACAACTTTTACATATATTAAAGAAAAGAATTATTAATTATTAATCCATCCTAGCATTCCTAATTGCTAAAACTGTTCTGGTTTAAAGGATGATAAAAAACTATATTATTCTAAGATTAAAAATGAACGAAATAATTTATTAATATAGTTAAGTAGGTTCAAAAATGTCTAACTTCAAGAAGATATGGTCCAAACTTTAGCATATTATAACATTATAAAATTTTAAGAATATCATCAAATATCATAAACTACTACAAAGGAGAAAACAATTTTATATATACATATATATAAATGCATTATTACTCAATTGAATATATAATTTCAAAATTGAAAAGTTCTATACCTTATAGTTATAAATTACTGTATTTTGGCAGTTAACAGTCAATGAAAAGTTAAAGTTTTGATTGAATATAGGCTTTAAATATTCATTACCTCTTTGGTGAATTCCAAACGTGATTTCATGTTCAGATTTCCACCAAGTCCCCTTATGAGATTAATAATAAATTGGTCATGATCTTTGCAGCCATGTAGATGTGACAAACCATTCATCACAGTCCCAACCAAACTTGTTTCTACCACATAGTCATTCTGTTGATTAAAATCCATGGTACAGACAATCAAAAGGCAAATATTAACCAGTAAACTTAGAACCATATAGATTGACATTCACATATCTTTTCAAGGACCACCTTTAAATTCATCCCTCTATTCAAGTTGTAGAAAGTCTGGATTTCATTCAATTTATTTATATATATATACACACACACACTTTTAAAATAAAAAGTAATTGGGAAAACACAATTGTGTATTTCTAGCTATAAGTGCTAGAGTCCTCAAATAGATACATGATTTATTTACTTCCTAAACCTGAAGAATACAAAAGAAAAGGTAAGTCAGTGGCATTTGTCCAAAAAGAATAGATGTTCATTTCCTCTTGTTGATAAAAAGGAAACTAGAGGCAAGAGTTAGATTGATGGCACTGCAAAAGAAGGTTAGGAAAAGCAAGCTTAAATGAAAAACCATTTGAAGCTTTCTCTGTAAGTAGAATTTTAAAATAAAACTTTCAGACTTAAGTGGTATAGATGGTTTGATCTGTAGGCCCCTCTGGGGACCCCTGGTAAGTGTTAGGGCGTTCACAGGAAAAATGGTCTCAGTCATTTTATAAATATTTACTGAGAATCAATCACGCATTAGGATCTGTATGTGGTGCAAGGTATAAAAAAAAGGTTGAACAGAGTCTCTGTCTTCATGGAACTTAAACGTAGTAAAGGAAATGGTTAACAAGTTGTGGTAAGACTGGCTGGGTATGGTGGCTCATGCCTGTAATCCTAGCACTTTGGGAGGCCTAGGCCAGAGGATTTTGCTTGAGGCCAGGAGTTCAAGAACAGCCTGAGCAACATAGTGAGACCCCTGTCTCTACAAAAAAAATTTAAAAATTAGCGTGCCTGTAGTTCCAGCTACTCAGGAGGCTGAGCCAGGAAGATTGCTGGAGCCCAGTAGTTTGAGGTTGCAGTGAGCTATGATGACACCACTGCACGCTAGCCCAAGCAACACAGCAAGACTCTGTTTCAAAAAAAAGAAAGAAAGACCAGTTGTAGTAAGAGCTATAAAGCAGCAGAACAGAGTGTTGTGAGGAAGGGTAGCTCAGATTGAGGACTCAAGGCTTCTTTGGAAAAGGTGACATTTAAGGTGCCATTTAAACTAACATTGAAGGATGAGCTCTATCTGATCATTCAGAGAATGCAGCACATGCAAAGGAAAACGTAATGCAGTTAAGGAATGAAAAGAAGTTATGCCTAAGTAAGCAAGGAAACAGTGGTTTAAGTCAGAGAAATAGGCAAGGGCCAGAGTACAGAATTTATAGGCCATGGTAAATGGCACAAATTTTATTTTCACTTTCTTTAATATGTTTTTATAATAGAGTAAAATGATGTGATTTACATTTTTAAAAGATCACACTGCCTCATAATAAGTATTTTTGGAAGAAAGCAGAAATGGGAGGAAGAGCAGGAAGAAGGGAGGAGAGGGGTAGAAATCCAGATGGTTAGGTCATGCTAAGAGTTCTAGATTTTAAAGGCAAGATAAAGGAAACCTATAGATTTTCTTTTAGATTGTCTTATTTACTGAATTAATATAAGAAAGTAAAGTTCTATCTCACAGGCTGAGGAAGACAAAAGAAAAAAGAAAGCAAAGTTCTAGTTATAAACGCAATTTCAGCATTTGACTAGAGCATCCATGATGGTATACCTCGGAAGCCGAGCATGGTGAACAAAGTGCAGGATGAGATGGAAGGAACCCTTACGCTCTATGTGTTTTACATCAATGAAATAATATACCTACCGAAAAGATGCTACAACGTAAGCATCAGGTATTTAATCAAGCACAATACTATCATTCATTCACTACTCTGTTAATATCACACCTGGTCCCGGGGATACAATAAGGAGTATGATAGGCTTGTCCCTTGCCTCCAACGTGCTTGTAGTTGAATATAAACAGGCAATTATAATATAGTTGGTAGAACCGTATGTTGCTACAAAAGCACAAAGGAGACAGCTCAGTCAGACTGGGACTGGTGGAAGTGGTCCCTTTCCTGAGGTCTCCGGGAAAACCTACCTCATTTGCATCACCTCCTCACAAATCTCTACTTCTCCATCTTTCATTTTTACAAAGTCAGAAAAGAAAAAGGTTGAGGAAACTAAAGCAAGATCTTTCTTTCTCTATGTGTCTTGGTCAATCCCAAGGTATTGACTCCTAGATCAAATTCAGATCAACAATCAGAAACTTTCAAAAAACTCGTTGCTATTTATTTCCTCAATTTTGTGTATGTTTTCATTTTTCATAAAAGCAATGACAAAAACGTAGAATATCTGAACACACTCCATGGTCTTCTATGCATGCTAAACTTCTATTCATTCTTTGTATTCAAAATCAAGTGTGAGCTACTTTTTAAACCTCTTCTAAAAGATGGCAATATTCTCTTCATCCCCTGTTGTATTGTGATTATCTGTTTGCATGTCATTTCCCTCAATTAGATAAACTCTTCTCAAGGAAAGGAATTCTCTTGTTGATTTTCATCTCTCAAAGTTTCTCGTATTATGCTTCACGTATATTAGATATTCAACTTATTTTTGTTAAATAAACAAATGTTTTCACCATTATTGCAAATAACTCATCATATTTTTTCTACTTTGGTATTAGCTTCATATTGTTTTTAACATGATATATATGTAAGTATTTATGGACATATCAGTACAATGTGACAGCAAGATGATTTTGCTAGTAAAAATTAGAAAGACATTCCAATATTCAAGATTTTTCGGTAAGCAGTGTGAGGTATTGTGGATGAAAGAAGTAAAGTGTTCTAAGACTAACATAATAAAAAGTTATGATAAGAGATATAGGAGGACAGCAATGTCATCTACCTCTCCCCTCACCTCCACATCCCAGCAGAGCTCTACCACAAGGCAGCTAAATGTAAACATCAGTCTTAATCATTATCCTTCTCGCCTCAGTTAATTATGAAACATTATTTTTGATTTACCTGCTTTAGAACCCACTGTAAAGCTTTTTCAAAATAGTCTCCAATCCAATTTTCAAGATTATTCCTATATTTAGCAGGCTGATTCCTCAACCAAGATTTTATCAAAGAATTAAGATCTGTCTCTTCATCGCTGAAACATATTAACACAAACACATAAGAAATGATTTAAGAAGAAATTGTCAATTTACTTTCAAATAAATTTCTGCTCCAATAAACATTATTCACCACATGTATTTTATTTGCTAGCATACAAGAGCTGGCTTTAATTACTTTTGTATGTGTATATAATACAGTCACTTCTGTATATATACGTACATATAGCTATACATACAAATATATGCCATTTTCTATAGAATATAAACAAATAATTTTCATCTATTTTATTATAAATAGACATTAAAGAAGAACTACATATCTAGAGGTTAGCCTAAAGTAGTCTAAACTCTTCCTACTCAAAAATACAGAACCTCAAGTCCCACTCACTCCAGACCTACAGAAGCAAAATTTTCATTTTAATAAGATCCCCCAATGATTCAAATACACATTAGAGTTTAAGATGCACTGTTATAAACCGTAGTGAAGATCTTTAAAAATAGTTTTTCCTCTAACCCACAAAAACCCAACTACCTAAATTCCCATGTCACTGTTAAAACTTGAAGATCTTCCTAAAGTAAAATATAATTCTTTTAGCAAAGCATGTAATTATACGAGTAAGATCCAATTATTGAAATTAAATATAACATTCACATCTTATTCAAAATTATATCTTACATAATTATAAAAATTATAGCAGAAACAACTCAGATTAATAATTTCAGTACTGAATAAGGGCTCACAATTTTGTCATTTTTTTCCTATCTTCTACCTTTGTTTCATAGCAACAACACTAGTAAATACTGAGCCCTTGAATTTCTCCTCTCGCATTTTCTACTCAGTCTAATATGGAAAAGAAAAACAGAAAGATCAAAGGTTAATAATTAAATTACATTAGATCATCTCAAAGTAGGCAAGCCAAAGACTCTAAGCTCCTTCAGAATAAGACTTTTTTATCAATGGTATGTCCTCAATGCCTAGGGAGACTACATGTCTTGGTTTGTCCAAAACAACTCTGCTTCATACCAATTGTCCCAGTATAATTAATAATAACACACTACTTCACTATTAAAAGGTCTCCATTTGGCCTATGACATAGCAAGTATTCAACAAATACCTGCTGAAGGAATGAATGAAACCTAAAACTAAGGTGTAAGCTAAACACATAGCAATCAAAAAAGTTAATACATATTTGTATTTTACAAGAAACCATATACATTCATTCTTCATTATGCCTCTCACAAACAATACCTGGTTCACCAACAATTTTCAAATCCTCTACAGCAATATGTGGTCTTTTTTTCTGCTAAATATCTATGACATCTACTTACTGCTTATTTTATTTATACTCTACCTTGTATAAGTGGTCTTGTATTTATTTTGTCACCTCTACTTGAAAGTATTTTCTAAAAAGACAGGCCTCTCTATAAATGTTAGTTTTACTCCTTTCTTGCTCTGTCTCTCCTAAAGTGCCTAACCTAATGCCATATACATAATATTAATAGATATTCAATAAATATTTTAAAATATAACTGAAAACTTACCTTTATTCTATTTTTCTCACAAGATTATAAGAATACATTGAATAAATACGATAAATTGTGTGAGAATGCTGCTATGAAAGCTATAAACTCCAAATTATATTATTTTTTAATAATTAATATCCCAAATATCAACTGAAATTCATGACTAATATAAATATTTCCTATAATATTGTCAAAGAAGTAAGCAATTAAATGAAACATAACTTGAACCAACTTGATTACACTGTCATATGTCATACAACATCTAAAATGGCTTCAAATGGCCCTAAAAGAGTCCGACACTTTATGTAGGTTGATAAATAACAAATTCTAAAATATAAATTCAAAAAGTAAAATAAAACTTTCTTATTTATGCCAAAATATTACTCATTTTGGGATATGAAATTGGTTCAAATGTCTATACTCTGGTTTGTGACTACTTACATGATATCTAAAGTTAGTTTATTATTCATTTTTGCTCTTTAAGCCTCTTTAAAATACACTCAAGAAGAAAGAAAATATTAAGTAAAGAAGTTTTTGATTTGTAAAATAAAAAGGTTGGACCACAGGACCTATTAAACCTGAGTTAGCCCTAAAATTCTATGAATCTAAGATTCTATGATTAAAATATTACTACTTGGCTTTAAATTATTAGCCTCTAGCTCATAATTAATATGTTCACTTCTCTGAATGCAATCATAATATTTAAATAAAAGTAATAGAAAAAAGAAAAATTAAATACTTGCTGTTTCACTTAAATAAACAAAAATATTTAGTAATCATAATACAACAAAACTGCTAAAATAATTCAATTGTATAATAATAAAAGAGGACCTCTCTGAATTTAAACCTGACAAAGAAGAGGTTAATCATAAATGAGGAAAATAAATATTTACACATTACTTATACTACATTTATTTTACTTAGCTATGAAACCAGGATAATAATTGAAGAATATTCTAACATAATGTATGTAAATGCTCTATGGCTTACCTAAGAAAGATCATTCCCATTCTAGATATTGTGGCTGGTGAGGCACAACTTAAATCATGAGTTTCAAATACAAAGTTAACATTTGGGCCAAACTGAATCCTTTCTCCACTGGGCATAGTAAGCAGTCGATTATCATCCAGGACAGAATTCAGAGATTCTATCCACTCAGGGTCAATATCACCATCACAGATAATCCATGAGCTGACATCTATTTTCAAACAAAAATAATGGACTTAAAATAAAAATATATGCAGTGATAATAATTAAAAATAAGGAATAAACTGATCATCTCATTATTTAGAAGTAGTTTTCATAAGTATGTATTATTTTATATTACTGAAGCTGAATTTAAACAAAAAGTGAAACAAGCTGAAAATTTCCATATGAATTTGTACTACAAATGTGCTGAGCAATCCTGACTCAGCTGGCCAAAGACTCAGTTATATATCCTGTAATAATGCTTTATTTATCTATGAACATACAGAATTGGTAATCTCAAAAGGAAAATGTGATGTACAAGACCTAGGTATTTCTAATCCCATGAGACACATATAAGCCATTCTTCAGACCTTTGTCTTCTACCATGTCATGAGAATGTATGAATGCTTGCTTTGTAAAATCTCTTTTAGAGAATATAGAAAATCCAATTTTCAGAGGCCTACATGAGAAATAAAAAATTCACCTCTGTCAAAATTTTTTGATATATAAAAAGGTGACCTCAAAGGGGGAAAAACAGTGATCAATTATACATAGAGTCCTTACAGGAAAAAACCTTTTTTATCTACCCTTCCTAAAATGGGAGTGGTTCAAGTTGTACGTGGACCTCTGAAACAATTCAAAGAGGAAAATGCCACCAATAAAAGTGTAAGAAATACATAAAGGTAATATCTGGTCTTTACTTAATGTAATAGCATTTACTTAATGTAATGAAGAGACTACATTGAAAATCCCTCTCGATGTTTTAGAGTTTCGATTCTTTCACTCACTGCCTTAGACAAATAACTATAAATTATGACCTGGCAAAAAGTAGGGAGTCTCCTCTGATTCTGGCCAAAAATTCTCTTAAAAATCAAGTAAAAAAAATTAGACAAAGAAGTCCATTGTTTTACCACTTAAATTTTCAAAATTATTCAACATATTATACTTTATTCAAACTGATGAGTTAATGTTCACACACACTAACTTTAACCCCAAATATTTGTCATCTTGCTTATTTATGAGGCATTATGATATCAAATCAAAGATTTTATATTTATTCAGTAAATTAATCTAGTTGTGAATTACAATTCCCCCAATTTACTCTGAGTTTCTACTATATTAAAAGTAGTTATAGAGTGTTAAGTCAAAATAATAGCATGTCTTAACATCCTCCAAAGTAAAATATCAAATGCACAGCATTATAAGGCAGTTTATGGTCACATACAAGCCTTGATAAAGACAGCATTAGAGATAGATTGTATCTTTCGCTAAGAATTATTAAGCAAAGCAATGAATTATACATACAGACCAACCTTGAGGTTCCCGAACCACTTGGCGAGCACTATTTGTCAAAACACCATCAGACCATTCTCTTGTATCCATGTCAATATGGCCTAATAATTGATATCTAGGCATAGCTTTGGGATTCATAGTATGTTGTTTTACTACTTTGCCAATTTTACAAAGTGCTGCCCTTAACATTCTCCAAAGGGTTGATTTGCCAGCACCACTTGGACCAACAATAACAACTCCCATCCTCTGGCGTAATTGTTCATACAATTCTAAAGCCTTTTTGATCTAGTAGGAAAGAAATATGTTCACATATGATTTATAATAATCAATCATACTCAGTTCTGCTTTCATTCTACAACAGTTCTAGTCCAAACAAGTAAATTAAGCCTTTGATTTCTTCAGTGGAAGATAAAGCCTTAAATAGAACAATACCTAAATAAATCAGAACATATTTACAACGTACTCTTTAAATTCTTCAATATTTCTTTGAAAGAAACAAAGGTGCTTTCAAAATTTTTGACAATATAAACAATATGTTTATTATTTTCTTTGCTCATTCATTTATTCATTCAAATATAATATATTCACTATTTTATGAGAAAGTGAGGTTTAAGTCGAAAGATAAAAAGATAAGTTAAAAGATGAAGGATAAGGATAATTAATAAGGATTAACTAGGAAAAGGAATAAATCTGTTATAAAATATTCTCGATAACTACCTGATTGGGTATGATTTCATAATTGGCCTCTTCAAAGACCTGCTTTAACGCAGCACTTAGTTCATCATATTCTACTTCTTTAAAGTCAATTCCAGGAAAGACATCTTTAATCAGTGCATCAAACCGGGTGCAATCAGCAAACGTAAACTTTGACATTGTATTAAGCCTCAAGGCTTGTACCACAATATGACTTTCATTAACTAGAGAAAAAGTTTCATTTTAAAATTATTTATTATCAATTTAATAACTATAAAATTTTTAAGTATTCTATAGCCTTCATATTCATTATTAATCATTAAATGACACACTAGACTTTATTACCATTTATAGACATATTACATCATGTGAATTGGCAAGCTTACCTTACTATCTTTTGACTGCTAAAACATAAGTAACACTAAGTAGAGTTATAAACTCTTTCCCACAGAATTTGAATCCCAGTGTGCCCAGATTTTAATTAATAATAAAAGTCATTATCACTTTTATTTGCATAGTACCTCACCTTTTATATTATATGATATGATCCTTATAATAACTCTATAGAGTAGGTAATAAAGTATTACAATTATTATTACATTTTTACATATGGGAATGTTAAATCTCTAAAGGTTTAAGTGACTTGCCTGAGAAGACACAGCAGTACGTATTATAGCTGGGATTCAAATCCAGGTAAACTAATTCTAGATTCAGGTATGTCTCTAAATATACTGATTTCATCTCCCTGAGAGTTTATGTCCTAAGACTAAAAATTAACCAACTGAGCAGCAATCTGATCAGCCTTGTTCGAAACTGGTTCACAAACCCATTCTATTTTTTTTTTCCCCCTCAATCTGTTGCCTGAGGTAGGGTGCATTGGCATCATACCTCACTGCAACCTCAAACTCCTGGGCTCAAGCGATCCTCCCGCCTGGGCCTCCCAGAGTGCTAGGACTATAGGCGTTAGCCACCACGCCCAGCCCACAAACCCATTCTTAAACCAAATGCAAATACTGATATCATTGCCAGACACTCTTATTTTCAAGGACATTAGTTGATTGATAATATACATAAACAAAGTCAAAGAAACTATTTTTAGCCTGGCATTTCCTTTATAATTGCTTAACATTGCTATGTTTAAGTATATAAAGAGGCTTGACTGTTCTAGAATTTATTTCAAGCACTGATCTCATGAGCCATCTTTATTTACTACAGGTATGATTTAAATATTTGTTAAAAATCATGAAAGATAGATAGCTAAAAAATAGTAATTTAAGCACTTCACAAAATAACTGTATCTGCCTTGGTATATACCAACCTAATAATACAACTAAAGTAGATTTCATTTTTAAGATATATACTCTCATCACTTAAAGTCAAATAGGTAATTTCATGTAGCCCTTTTTTCTATACTGTCTCTTATTTTCATAGTGTTTTAACTTAGTTTTTAATAGCAACCTGAAGAGACTGATTAGTTAGCCTTTCATGAAGGTACACATCCACGGGTGACAGGAATCATTTATTTTATGTGAGTGAAAAATCATTTATTTTATATAAGCAAAGTATATATAAATATATATGAGCCTAAATAAATGATCTAAATAAATGATTTAATAAGTACGTAAATGAAGGAGAAAAGACAAATCTTCTCTACAGAAGAATTTCAAATAATATATGCAAAAATTCCGCCCCCCTTGGGGGGTAGACCTTGCCTCCCCAACTTCGAGGGTGAACTAGATTTAGTAACATGCTTCCAAAGAATACATCAGGGACGAAGTGGAAAATAATAACTTTACAGTGGAAAACCATGGCAAACACTACCTTAGTCAAGTGATGAAGGTTAATATAACCAGTGATGTCATGTGGTTATCATGTACCCACTGTTCATGTACCCACTGATAGGATGTCATAAGGAGGACAATCCACCTCCTTGGTATTCTTTCCAAACACTCATAACGCAGTCTAATCATGCTATACTATCTTTTGAAAGAGAAAATCCCCATGTGTTTCTAAGGTTTCTATGCTTGTTTTAAGACTGGACAAATTCTCAGGCTCTACTGTGCACCTACTGAATCAGAAATTTTGGGAGTAAGGCCCTTTTTAACAAGCTGCTAGGTGATTCTAATGGACATTAAAGTTTAAGAACAAGTGGACTTTACATATTCCAACTATTTAACATTTATTATACATTTAAAAGTTATTATAAGACCTCAGGTAAACTAGAGAAAATCAGAATAAAGTATGAAATTTAGTTTAATAATAATGTATCAAAATTGTTTATTAGTTGCGACAAGTAGAGCATACTAACGTAAGATGTTAATAGGAGAAACTGGAGGCAGAGTATGCAGAAATCCTTAACACTATATCTACAACTTTTCTGTAAATCTAAAACTATTCTAAATTAAAGCTTATCTTTAAAAAATAAGTTATTTGGAATAATCAGTCATACCATTCTGTTTAGTGCCATTTTTCTTCAGCTGTCTAAGAAGATTTCCACTTCCTCTCAGAACTGTCTTCAAAGCTCTCAAACCCCAATCATAATGTTGTTGAGGTGTCAAAAGCTCCCTGATATAAAGACATGGAAATCTTAAAGCATCAAATAACTAAAAGAAATTCTTTTCATCATCACATCTAAAGAAATACAGAATATAACTACTGACACATAAAAACGAATACTGATATCCCACTAACTTATATAAGGGAAATAATCACACAAAATGATCACTCAAAAAGCTGTTAAATGTGGATGATTCTCAAGGATAGGATAAAACTTTCATGACCAGGCTAATTATCTTAATGAAGATACCGAATGACAATTACCCGTTACCTTTATTCCTAAAGTCTTTAATCAATCCACCTTGCTCTCAATCCCTGACATTGTCTAGGTCCCCACTATCTCATATGGACCAGAATTGTACATTGCCCCAAAGAACCTAAAAGTCAACTTCTATACTAGAAATAAGACATAGAAAAATTGTGAAAGATTCCCTCCACAGAAGAGTAGCTTTTGAGTGGTCAGCTGGTAAATTAGTTCATTAGAATCAGATTAGGATAATTTAGCTGGAGCCCTCCAGCTAATCATTCTAAATGATTAGAATCATTTAGCTGGAGCCCTCTAATATAAATATACTGAAGAAAAAAACTGATCAAATTAATAATACTTAAGAAAAATGAGTAGTTGTGAGCCAGATGTTTTTATTGTTAAAACTAAAAACTTTCATATCAACACTGTAAGCACAATAAAATCATCAATATGAAAACCACAGAATAGGTAAATTGGGAAAATGGGAAAATGATCACTAATAACTACAATTAATCATTAGAAAGGCCAAAATACAAAAATATTTGAAACAGGAAAACTCACCTAGATAAATTGAAAATAGCTACCAATTTTCTGCCCAATACTTTAGCATCTTTAAAGCCTTCTGAATACAGAATAACTTCTGCAATAAGCTCATTGTCTGGTCGAGACATAGCTACTGGCCTGAAAAGCTGTTTAAGATTATCAGGCAGTTTTTGTCTTCCTCCATAACCTTTTCCAGCAGGATTCATTGTGATAAAAATTCCAGAATTAGAATTTATTTCTACCTGAAATATTAATTTAAAATATAGGCATCAAAGATTTGAACTATAAATATAAAATATATTAGCAGCAAAAATTTTATTGTGACATATTACTACACATAAATCTTACACATTAGCAAAAAGTAACCCATGTACTAACCATCTCCTTATTCAACATATAATGATCTCCTGAGGAACTACACTGCTTTAAAAGGGTTCTTTATAAATCATTTTTTTGAGACTGAAAGTTTAAGAGATGATAGTAACTAATTTGATTATCCATTCATTCACTCAACATATTTTACTAAAAGCCTTCTTTGCACTAAGCACTCTACTAAGTACACAGAGACAACTCTGAACTAAAGTCATTAATGGTTTATGCCCTTCCAGAGCTCATGATCTATCTAATACTACAAAGAGGCAATCATAGTGTGATAAATATTATGACAGGGAAGAGTTGAATGTGATGAAAGCATCTAGTAGGAGCATTTACACAAAGCCCTAAGAATAGAAGCTAAATTAGAATGTATAAACAATGAACAGGGAAATAGTAAGTAGAAACACCTGTAGTAGAAAAAGCAAGAAATCTGGCTGTCAAAGAAAGGGACAAGAGCAGGAGTTGGAGGAATATGAATCAAGGGAAAGTTTGCTTGTTTTAATTATTATTAAGATGGAAAAGATGTGATTATGTTTAAAAGCTGATGAGAGAAGGCTAAAGCTAGAGCACAGGAGATAAGTAAGAGAAGGTCCCTGTGAAGTAGATTCCAAAGTATAGGTGGAAAGATTAGTATTGGTTGGGAGAAAGGACAACTCTTTCTTTGTAAGAAGAGAAAAGGAAAAAAAGTGAATGTGTAAGAAACTAAATTTTGATAGCAAAGAGGTAATTCTCACTTAATAATTTATTTTCTTTTCTTTGTGAAAAAAGAGTTTAAACATCATGTAAATAACATGTCAACAATGTAGAACTGGTCTTACTTTCTTGGGCTACCCCAAAAAATTTGTATTGTGAAATACTATTATGTATAATAAGATAATTTCAAAGTTCTTATAATTTTCAGTGTATTGAGCATTACATATTATATACAAAAGTTTACATTTTCTATATAATAAATTTACATTCTAATGACATGAAAGTATATCTCCTATGGGAAGACGTAAGGAACAGAGGAATAGCTAAGTGCTTACGGTTTTAACACTTACATAGAATAGTGATCAAAAACATGTGCTTCAGATTTAGACACACTTGGGTTCAATTCACAGTTCCACTACTTACTCTTATTTAGCAAGTTCTAGTTTCTTCATCCATAAAGTGGAAAAAAAAAAATAATAGTACCTACCTCAAATGATTGTGGTAAGTATTAAATGAGACAACACATTAAAGCACTGTGCACAGTGCTAGCACAGACAATATAATAGTATATATAATACATAATAACATATATATTATTATAACTGAATTATTCAACATTGGAAGTTTAAAGATGAATGGTGAAAGTGGGACCAAAAAGGGTAAGAAACCTCAGATACATTTTATAGGTAAAAAAGCTTAACACATTGGTTACAGATTAGAAACAAGGGTACCAGTAGAAATAAAGATAGAATATTGCCTGTGAGTAAAGCCAAGTCTTATACTTTAATTCTTTAAATTCCCAACATATTTTATACCTCCTTGCCAAGCAGTTCACACACAGTTCTATGATTCTTCAAAGCATCTTGAATTGTCTGGATCTGCATAGACACTGCTGACAGTACAGATTCTTCCAGCCTATTGAATTCATCAAAACAACCCCAGGCCCCACACTTCACCAAACCGACAAATATTCGTCCCATTGACTTCACATCAATGCCCTTAAAAACAATAAAAATCATATTCATTAACAAGTAATTAAAATCTCTAATAATAACTTAATATTTAAAATCACTTATTGATCAAGTAATCATTTCACCCATCCATGCCTCTTTTGCTCTTTTTAATATAGGGATTAAGTAGCTACTCTTTCAGAACCCAGGCTGGTTTCAAGGAATAAACAAAATAATGTATGTGAAAGTGTTCTGAAAAATTCACAGAACTAAACAAATATAAGAGTTTGTTTTAGTTATTCTTTAAGTCAAAATATAAATCTTACACAAACTGTTTTGAAAATGGTCATTTAAAATTAATTTAAGATTTTTTCCTTTTCTATTCATCATTCTCCTTACTAAAAACATTTTTATGCAATGTAACATAAATCTTCATTCTGTATTTAAAATTATTTCTTTGCAATAATTCTCCTTAAAAAAGTTTTGGAACCACACCATGTGCAACTTTTCTCCATCTTACTTTTCAATTAAAACAAATTCTGTCTTCAAGTAATTTAAAAATAGAGCGATTTTTCAAGTATTTCATATACTAATGAAAACTAATCCAAATATGATATTTTGATATTTATTCATTCTACCTCATCACAATTAAAAACTAAAACTTGTCTTCCAAGAAGTCCACCTAAAGCCTTCACTGATTCCGTTTTTCCAGTTCCAGCTGGTCCATAAGGATTTCCCCCAAGTCCCATCTTCATGGCTTGAGTGAGAGTTAAGTAGCACTTGTCTGTTAATGGAGTATAAACCAGCTTGGGAGCATTACCCTATACAAGAGAAACACAAAGTCCAAGTATTCATGTGCATTTATAAATATGTATACAGTGTGAGATTCCAGTTAAAAACCTAGAAATGCAACAAATAGTTTTTAACACAGAAAAATACCCAGAATTTTTCTTAGTGAAAAAAGCTTTCTAAAGCACAAACTTGAATTTATCTTAGTTATTTTTTGAGAAAGTGCTTCATTCTATCCTCAATTAATATGTTGTTAGATTTCAAAATGGTCTCTCAAGTTCTTAATAACAGCACAAAGATAAACTTCTAAGGAAAACAAATCCAAAATTATATAATAATCATTCCATTTCATATTTTAAAATTCATTTAAATTATTTCCTTGAATGTTATGATCTCCACAAATCAGAACTACTTTGGAGACCCCAAAGTGTAATTAATTTGAAAGATTCCTTATGAAATTAATAATCTTAACTTATCAAATAATGCTCAAAATTTCTACTAAACTATAGAGAAGACAGATTCCAATTCCAGCTGCAATTTACAGGGGCTTTTCCTCAATTTAGGTAGACATATTTAAGTTCCAAAATACATTTCCTTTTTGCAAGAGCCAACCGGCAGCTCTCCTGACATATGTTTAACAAAATTGTCAAAATATTCTAATGATTGATTCATTATGATAGAAAAAGGCAGAGAAAAATAGTTGAACTTTTTGTGAACAATTTATATGAACTACATTATTTATTGAAAATTATTTTATCTTACAAGTTAAAAACATTTACCAAACAGATTTCAGCAAATTTACAATGGCACTCATTTTGGCCTTGTATAAGGAGGCACAAACTAAATTGCTTCTATTGAGATTGCCTATATTCAATTCTTCTTGGATTAAGGATATATTTCAAATTCTATATAAATACCACTGTAAGAAAAGGTACATTTTATATAACTCAGTACAACACTGGCAATGTTTTAACTTTTTTGTAAATAGAATGATGTTTTATTTTTTTCTTACATGATACCTTCTTAATTCTGATAAAACAGAAAGAAGACAGTAATACAAAAAAATTATTGAAAAATTACTACCTAAAAATAATTCTTTCTTCCAATAGCAAATTCCCTTTAAAGTAGATAATTTCTAACTGGAAAAATAAAACAGTTCTGCCACATGTCATACCTGATATTCATAAGTATACTGAAGTTCAGAATCCACCATTTGAACATAACATGTGTGATCACTTTTCATATAGAATCTAAGTTGTTTTTTCCAAGCCCAGTCTTCAGTTGTATGAACTTGAACTTGGTTTAACTGCTTCACCACATCAATATTATGAATAATGTCAAGAATCAGTGCTTTAAGTTTAAGCTCCAGAATGCCTGATTCTGTATACAAATAAAAATAATTGGAGAAAATGTTAGCCTGTGACTTATATACTTTATGCTCATGTGTACAGGGATTTCTGAATGAATTTAAATGGTCATTTCAAGACACATATGAATGGTATAATAACATGAATCATGCAAGCCAAAAAAATGTCAAATCCACCAGTAAGAAATAAGACTTTTCAAGAGACAGGAATTCCGGTTCCTTTCACTCCAAATGTGGAGTAAGCACATTCCACCTTGTTTTTCCCTCTGAATGCAGGTGTAAAACCTGGACAACATGCATTGAACTGCTATTGAGAACTCCGAAGAGTAAAGAATAGCAGGCAAATTGGGGAAGAAGACCAAAATTAGAAGTACCACCAAACCAGTGGTGAACTGACCTTTTTCTTTGTTTTCCCCTTTGATAACCCTAGGCCTATACCCAATGTAGCCAGAAACCGAGATTGGTGTAGACAAAGACAGCTCCAGGAGAAGGCCTCTAGCTCAGGCTTCAGAAGCAAGAAAGGAGTTTTGTCCCAGCTACAGCACTGGAAGCTGGGACCCAGAGGTCCCTAAAACTCTCAAGGAAGGGAAATGTCCTCTGAAATCAGAGGAGCTGTGATCCCAAGAGAGTAGGCAAACTCCAACTGCACTTTTCCTTCTTTGAACTCACATCAATTGGCCCAGGACATGGGGTACAGTCCCAGAAAGTGTACAAGAGAATAAAGTACATGAAACCCTAGCTTTCTGGCCAGAGAACCAAAAGGGAAGCCCAAGGGAACTATAAAATACCAGGAAGATCATGGAGAACAAGGAGATTAGAAAAACAACCCCATAAACTTGGTTATGAACTCCTCGGCTGACCCCTAAGCTGCAGTATGAGTAGATCTCATTCTAACCACTAAACAAAGATTTTGAGAACTGGCTATTAGGGGGCAAGACAGACTGGAATAACATTGCAAAGATCTGAAAACAGAACTGACATTGGAATCACAACCCACAGAAGGCTGGCTAAAATTTGTAGCCTGAACCCAATGGGATCAGTTCCTAAAACAAAAAATATCAACATTCCCCACAGGATTTAAAGAAGACCCAGACTCTCATAACACAATATTCAAAATGTCCATGATACCATGCAAAATTATTCAATATTAAACACCAAGAAAATCTCAACTCACATAAGTAAAGATACTCAACAGTTACCAGTACCAGGATGACACAGATGTTGGAATTATCTGCAAAAGACATTAAAGCACTATCATAAAAGTGCCCCAAGAAGTAAAAGTGAGCACTCTTGAAACAAATAGAAAAACAGAATGTCTCAGCAAAGAAATAAAAACTATAAGAAGAACTAGATGGAAATTATAAAACTGAAAAATACAAAAACAATTTTAAAAATCACTGGATGGGTTCAACATTGAAATGGAAATAATAGAGAAGTCAGTGAACGTGAAGATAAAGCAACAGAAATTATCCAAGCTAAATAAAGAGGAAAAAAATTAAAAAAAAAAAAAAAACAGTCTCAGAGACCTGGGGCCAATGCCAAAAGGTCTAACATTCATGTCATGAGAGGCTCAAAGAGATAGGAGAAAGAGAGCAGAAAAAATATTTGAAGAAATAATGGCTGGAAAGCTCCCCAGATTTTGGTGAAAAACAAACCTACAGATTCAAGCTCAGAGAATCCCAAATAGGATAAATGCAAAGAAATACATGGCCAGACAATTCCTAATCAAACTAGTGAAAAAGAAAAAATACTGCAAGAAAAAAATAATGTACCACTTATAGAAGAAGAATAATTCAAATGACTGTGGAATCCTCATCAGAAAACAGAGGTCAGAAGGAAGTGGAACAAGATTTTAAAATGCTAAAAGAATTGTCAAACCACTATAGCCAGTAAAAAAACCTTCAAAAATAAAGGTGAAATAAAGACATTCTCAGATGAAGAAAATCTATGTGAATTCATAGGCAGCAAACTTAATCTAAAAGAAACAGTAAAGGAAGCTCTTTAAACAGAAGGGAAATGATACCAGAAGGAAACTTGGAACATTGGGAATAAAGGAAAAGCAAGAGAAATTATAAATATCTAGACATATATAATAGATTATTCTTCTCCTCTTGAGTCTTTTAAAATATGTTTGATGGTTAAAAGCACAAATTATAATCTCATGGAGTTTTCAGTATACTTAGATGTAATATATTAAGACAACTACAACATAAAATGGGGAGGATAAACCTATATGGTGGAAAGGTTTCTACATTCCCTTTAAAGTAGTAAATTATTGATAAGTACAAAATAAAAAGTAAAGTATGTATATTGTAATTCCTAGCATAACCACTAAAATAGATAGATATACAGTCCAAAAGACAATAGATAAATTAAGATAGGATATCAAAAAAATGTTCAAATAACCCATAAAAAGGGTAAAAAAGGGAACATTTTTTCCATACCAGTATTCCCTGGATCCTCAGAACTTGTATCAACATTAGTATAGTGCTCTAACTTGTTCACCAATTGTGTTTCAATCTGATGAAGACTATGATCTTTAATAGCATTTTCTACATCTTCAGTGAATTTAATCTGCTCTGCCAAGCACAGTATCTATTGAATAAAGAGAAAAATTATTTTTAAAAGGTGAATTTACTTAGAAATATCTTGTAAATTTAAGGAAAGACACCTTTTTCCAAACTGCCAATTGTATATTAGACTTCTCCACCCGAATGTCATATGGGCATCTCAAATATTAATAGAGTAATACAGTAGTAGAAAAAGCATTGTGTGAGGAAGCCAAGCCTATTTTTCAGAACTCATCTCATGTTACAGTCTCTACTACAGGCCTATTTTCTGGTCCTAGAGCCCACCAACCTTATTTTATCCTCAGGGCCTTTGTACTTTCTTCCCCTGACTCTTCTCATAAATGGTTTCTTTTCAACCGGTATGATGCAAAGATAGCAAAATATGATGTATCCTATTTAATAAAAGGGCAACCTTCTAGCATTGCAAAATAATTTCTTAGTATACTACTGAAGTCTACAATACCAAAATTTTAATTTTTGCTGAAATTAAGATCTGTCTGAGTTTTATAATCTAATATCCATAAATAGAAACCAGCCGTACATCAAGGCAGTTAGCTTTCTGTAATAGTGCCAATACAGCAAGGCTACTGATAAAGCAAATTAAACATCTAAAGACCAGCCTTTGAAAATTTGTATCAAGATAGTTTGATAGTTTTTAAATGAACAAGGAAAACTGATATTCTCCTTTAAACCAAAGACATGATGATGCACCATCATAGAAAAGCACTACACCTGTTGACCAATTACTATTGAGCAGATTATTTTTTTCTAATACATACCTTTCAGCATCCAGAAGAATATCATCAAATGCCTCTATCAGATTAAATCATTTAGTTATCTATATATACATTTTATAACTTACCATAGCAGGCTAAGCCGCTGTCTTGCTCTAACTTAAAACATTCTAAAAACGTTATATTATGGTTCTTCTATGGAAGAGAAAGCCAATTAGTAACTCTTTTTTAGGTAAGTCATCTCCCAGACTTTGTGGTACAAAACTCACCAGTTTGTTTAATCAAGCATATGGTTTAAGCAGAACCAAATCTGCTTTTGAGAAAAGACTTTACTCTTTCATTTTCATATGAAAATGTTCACTTGCCCACCTCCAAATCTAATACCCCTATATGTGGATTTCCTTTCAGGAAATACTACTAAATTTCTATACTATCAATGCACATCACTAATCTCAATATTTTTTAATTTTTATTTCAAAATATTAGGGGGTATGAGTGTTCTTATTACATGGATGAATTGTATATTGCTGAAATCAGAGCTTTTAGTGTGCCCATTTTTAACGGTCTGCTACATAATTTCTGTAAGAGGCTAACAGAAGTGATAGTCAAGATACGGTCTTGGGTTCTCAAGTCACATTACCATTAAGATAGCTGGACAGGCATTAATATTATTAATCACCTAAAATGTAATGGCCCCTAAAGTGCTCTGCAAACATTATATGATATAACCTTCAAAATGACTTTAATGTAAGTACTACTATACCCTCTTAACTAAGTGTCAAAATGTTATCACTCAGAGAATAACTGGCAAAGGCAGCATTTAAACCAAGGTCAGTTTCTTTCCACTTTACCATGTTGCCTCCTTCCCAGACCCAGAAAGTACCTTCTCTATGTTAGTCTAGGTCCTTACAAAAAGGGAACTGAAATATCAGGACATGATGACCCGTACCTGACATCCATGTAACAGTTTATACTACACAATCACCTTATATAAATGCTCTTAAGATAAATTGTTCTTAGCATTAACTACTTATAAACAAGACTTCTTCATTTTGGTGGACAATGAACTATTTACATTTTTAGTAATTCACATTTTTACTTAGTGTTCAGGGCCTAAAGGTAAGTTTCAGGCTCAAATCCAGCAACTTTCTTTAGCCTGTATCTCCCACTGTATCTCCTGATACAACTGTAATTTCCATAACCCAATTATTACTCAATTTTTGCTTTTGTGAATTTTTTTATATAGTGTCTTTTATTCTAAGTTGATTTAAATCCTATCTAGAAGTTGACAAAGTACTAGGAAACATTTTCAGAGGTAATAAAGCAGCTTAGCCTGATTCTGCAATGGCACTGATTATTCAGTGATGATTACTTTTGTTTTTCTCTAAGAACTTAAGATTTTTTTTACACAGATTTTAGTTTGCCTCAAAATGCCAAAAGATACAAAGGGCATGTTTGTGAAAATGGCTCAGAATCTACAATGCGCCAAGCTTCTATACTTTAAGAGAACCAACATAAAAACCTGCCCCAATAACTACTAAATTTTTTAATCTGAAAAGTAAGCAACTTTGAGAGTTGTTGGGTAAATCTTTCTTTGAGAAATAGCAGAACATTCCAATGCCTACCTTCCACAGTCCCTAAGAACTAAAATTCCTGATGACCTACACCTATAGCATTAGTCTGGACCAAACACTGAACAAGGCAGGATGTTTAACACAAGTCTTAGTGCTGTACTTTGATATGGCCTGGAACAAATTTTGTGAGCTACATATCTAGTATCCAGTGTTTCCAGAGATGAGCTCCTACTAACACCGAGCTGCAGCAATCTCTATAATCTACCATGTGGCCTAGCTCTCAAATTCCCTACCAATATTCCAGTTCAGTGTTGTGACTATATTTCAGACCTACATTAACATCCTGCCAGCTCTAACCTCTTAGATCATCCCATGGAAGGGGTGGAGGGTAGAGAACAGCAGTGTAATAGATCTGTGCCTCTCCATCGATGGACATGCTATTACATGCCTGATTGCCTCCTCTCCATTCCACTGGCCTGGATTGCTTATATCCCAGCATGCCTTCTGCTTGAAAGCATCTGAATTATAACAAACTAATGGAACTAGAAGAGACTTTCACTATCATGCAGTGCATCCCCCCCGTCACCTTTTACAGTTGAGAGAACTGAGACCCAGAAGTTAAGCAGTTTGTCCATGTTAACTATTAGATAAAGGGAGAACAAAGATGCCAGTTATCTAAGCCTCTGACCTCTAGGTCAGGGATCTTTCCATGATACCATGCCAACCTACATTCCTCCAGACATAAACCCCCTTACCTGTGAAGGGAATAGAGATGGGTCAATTGCACCTTGAGAACTTTGCCCAGTAGTAACACATTCCTTCAACAACTGTTTCAAAGTTTGCTTCATTTCCAAGGCCAAATCATTCAACCAAGCCTTAAAATAAAATTAGAAAATAATATACACAAGATATAAAACAAATATATAATCTATTGGCTGACCCTATTCTTTTATTTCAGGAGAGGGTATTACAATTTCTTATGACTATCACACTCCCAAAACGTGTTATAGCCATTTAATTCTTTACTTTATTAGTAAATGGTTTAAATAATTTGAAAAAAATTTTTTTACCTCTTAGGATAATGGTGGGTGTGAAAATTCATAAATTTGTGGCTATCATTATCATGACTATATCTGTACAAACCAATATAATATGAACATTAAAAAGTAACCCATTAATTTCATCAAATCAAACTAGATAGTTGGGTGAATAAATAGGGTCCAAATGGCTGGCTAAGTTCCCTGGCTGATGCTATTCTAGTGATCTTATATTAAGAAAGTTGTAACCATAGGAAGGGATTGCTTCACAGGAGTGAACTGTATTATTTGGGGGCTTAGGTTGCCTCATTAAACAAAACTAATTTGTCTCAAAGTCAAAACAATGTATTTTTCTACTCACTTAATTATAGATAAAATAATAAAAGTAAACTAAAGTTAAAATAATAATGATGATTAATAGAAACAATGATGAATATTTATGAATCACGGCTTAATTTTAAAAGTGTATCACTTACAACAAAATATAAGGGCAAAAACTACAATCTTAGTTTTTCATCATTACTTACTTAAATTAACTCTAAATTCCAGTAATTTTTTAAATCTGTAGAGCACTTTTCAGTACTAAAAATAGCATGACCCTTTGCCCAGCTCAAAAGCCACTAAAGCTAAGAGTGAGAATCTGTCTCTCACTGGAAAGGCAACAGAGACACCTACTCTGCTAATCATCACAAGAGTTTCAGCTTTTCCTTTGCTAGCATAACTGCCCTAGCCCAGTTGCTAAAACTTAAATTCTTCCTCTCTCTGTAGTCCCAACAAAACTGCAAGAAAGGAAAACAACAACAAAACTCTTAACCAAACATGAGGACTACTTAGCAAAATTTCTATGCTTTCAATCACCTGATATATGTACTCGACATCCAATAAAACATTGAGGCCTAACCAGGAATAGACATTTTGCTAGGCTGTATGGTTATATGCATAGGGCATGGTCCCTGACGTCTAGTTGGAAGATAATTTTGGAACCTGAAAATTACAATTCAAGGTGGTACAATGTATTGCTGGTTGGTTTTAACTGTATGCTTGCAATAGGCCTTTGATTAGTTCACTTCCAGTCCTGCAGAACCAGTTAATCAATAGTTATTCTATAAATGCACTAGTTTCAAGCTTACTTGTTCACTTAAATCAACTTATACACTTCATATTTTAAAGAGTAAAGAGAACTAAAATTTATTAAGTATTTAGGTTCCAAGTACTATATAGTGTACTTAAAGCCAATTATTTAATTTTCAATAGGAAGTCTTTGTAACAGATAGAAGTCAAACATCCTTAATATAAAAATCTGAAATCCAAAATGCTCCAAAATCTGAAACTTTCTGAGCTCGACATGATTGCACAAAGGAAATGCTTATTGGAACATTTCAGATTTTCAGATTAAGGATGCTGAACCAGTAGAATGCAAATATTCCAAAATCCGACAAAATCTGAAATCCAAAACACTCTGGTCCCAAACATTTCAGATAAGGGATCCTCAACCTGTAGTGAGATTCACATTTTACTGATAAGAAAACAGAGACTCTAAGTCACATAGCTAACAAGTTGTGGATCTAGTATTAATGTCCAAGTCTTTTTGACTCCAAAGACAAGATTTTTTCATAATTACATGCTGCCGTCCAAAAACTAAAATCTCATATTCTTTTTAAAATCAAAACACTCTGAACCTAACAAAACAAATCATTTTTTAAGATGTGAGATGAGTTTCCTAAAAGACCTAAATTAACTAATTTTATTCTCCATATTGACTAAACTATTTTTGATATAAAGCTCATACAGTTTTTTTCTATTTTCATACTTGAAAAAGATTGCTTACCTCTACATTACTTGATAGAAGAACTTTATTTTTAAAAGGTACAACTTCTCCCTCTAAAGATTTCATTGCAGTTATATGTTTTGATTCCTCATCAAAGCACACACTGTTAATACCTATAATGTAAAAGCAACAATTTAAATGCAAGAGCATTAAAGATATAATCATTAGATATGACATATATATTACATAATATATACTATATACCCCATTATATATTGTAATGTGATAGAATTATAAAATATATTATATATGTAGTGTTTCTATTGAGAAAAAAATCACTTTCTTGATATTCTTATCACTAATCTAAAATATTTCCTATCAGTATCTAACTATATATGTGACCTAATTCATTGGTAGTTTTACTGTTTATTTTGATATTTATATGTTTGTTTATTCATTCATTCCCACCATGTTCCAGAGAGAATATTAGGCAACCTAATCAACTAATATATACCAATCATTAAGAACTGTCCTAACTCTCACACATTCATGATGGTAGTGTAAAGTGTTATAACCTCTTTGGAAAATGATTCGGCAGTTTCTTAAAAAGTTAAACAAACACTTCCTATATGCGTTAGCAATTCCATAATCAGGTATTTATCCAACAGAAACAAAAACATGTCTACAAAAAGATTTGTATGAATGTTCACAACAGCTTTATTCATAAGAGCCCAAAACTGGAAATAACCCAAATTGCCCATCAACAGGTAAATGGAATACTACTCAGCAATAAAAAGGAATGAAACACAATTGTAGGTATCTCGAAAACATCACACTGAGCAAAAAAAGCCAGACAAAAATGAGTGCAAAGAATACATATTGATCATTCTACTTACATGTATTTCTAAAAATGGCAGAAACTAATCTATAGTGATAAGAATCAGATCAGTCCTTGCCTGGCACAGAGTGAAGTGGATGAGGAGAGGGGTAGGAATGACTCCAAAGAGGCATGAGGAAACTCTCTGGGCTGATGGGAATGTTTTATGTCTTAATTGCAGTGGTAGTTACATAGGTGAATATAATTTGACAAAACTCATCAAACTATATATTTAAAATATAAGAAATGTATTGTATGTAAATTATATATCAATAAAGTTTATTTTTAAAGTAGTAAAAAACTTTCCTAGATGAGGTAGTAATAGCAACCATTATAGACAATATTTAGATATGAAACAAAAAAAATAAGAGGAAAGGGGAAGGTCAAATAAGACTCTCTCCCTCCAAATTTGCATATCACTTCATAGTATATAAAAAACTTCAACACATTACCTCATTTTGATCTTCAGGAAAAAACCTTTAAGTTATTATTTGCAATATAAGAGGAAAACTAAATTTCAGAGGGGTAAATTAATAATGAATTAATAAATAGTAGAGATGGAGCTTTGATGCAAACCTTCTGATTCCAAGAGCTTTCTACTACCTCCCATTGCCCAAATCACAGTTACAGATATAAGCACCCTAAAGCTTCAGATACACAGGAGTTGGCAGATATTTTTGTAAAGGACCAGAGAGTATTTTAAGTTTAATGGGCCATACAGTCAACTACTGTGTCAACTACTCAACTCTGTACTCATAGCATAGAAGCAGCTATAGACAATACATAAACTACTGAGTATGGCTATGTTCCAAAAAAACTTTATTCAATAAACAACAGGTAGTGACAGGTAGCAAGCCAGATTTGGCCCAGGGCCTATAGTTTGCTGATCCCTGATTATAAGTGAAAATAATGGAAGTTTTTTACTTCTTAAATTTAATTGGAAAAATATAGCTCTTTTCTACACAGCTGCTTGCTCTACAGAAGCATTAATTTGCTTGCTCTTTCCAAGCAAATGAAATATTTTGAGAAAATTATAGTCATTTTTGTAACAAACCTATTCCATTTGCCATTAATAAATATCCCATTAAAGTGGCTCAATAACATCAAAGCATACCATACTAATTACTTTATACTTCTCCCCATGTAATCTCACCTATTCCCATAGTTTATTATTATCTCTATACAGATAACTACCATTCCTACATCCTCACCCAGGTCTCTCTGCTGACAATAATTGCCTGTTGAGTATATCCATTTGGATGTCTTTCACACCTTAAACCTAATAATGAAGGGGCATATTCTCCTTCACTTCCAGGCCTTTGCACAGACCATTCTCTCTGACTGCCCCACCTTTTTTCTAACTAAGGCCTGTATATTCATCAGATCTCAACTTAGATGTCACTTTCTCCATGATGCCCTAAAACTGAGCTAAATGCCCTCACAGACACAGCTACAGCACTACGTACTTATGTCATTCACAGGAATTGTCACACTGTATTACATTTATCAACTTACTAGCGTGTCTCTCCCATTAAACTGTAAGTTCTTAGAATGTATGAACTCTATTTTATTCAACAGTCTACCCAATAGCCTACTATTATGCCTGGCAGATAGGTGAAACTCAATAAATATCTGTTAAATAAATGTTGAATCCTACCAGCAAATAGCTTCTTAAGGTGAGACTGAATCACTGATGGATTAGTAGATTGGCCCAATATTTCTAATAAGTCATCATCACCAATAAAATAAAATCTTGGGAATGCTGAGCGTTTTTCCTAATAAAGATAAAAAGAAAAAATAGCTTTCTCTTTTCAAATAATTAAGATATTAAGTACTTCACAATTTATTACATATAGATTTTTTTTAAAACATGCCTCCAAAAACTCATTTAATGATTTCTGACATCTTTGAAGTTGATCAAGTATCGTTAGTAGAGAATTTCTGATTCCTGCATGAGTAGTTAACGTTGTGACTCTATTGTCTTTCTTGATGTCATTCATTATTGACCTACAAGAGAAAAAAATTATTTTCACGTGTATTTTAACAGTTTTTTGGCTAACAAATATTAAGACATTTATTCTTTTGCCTGCTTAACACAAACTAGATGTAACACGTATAAATAGTAACCTATCAGTATAATACTAAAAATTATTAATATCTTATCATTTTTAACTCCCTATATTACAAATTCTCTTATATGTTTTATTCACTAAACAAATATTAAGCCCTACCTCATAGAGCTAATGTTCCAATGACAATGAAAGACATTAAATAAATTTCTCAAAATGTTTAAATAAAATTGTGACAGATGCTAAGAAGGAAAAGTACCAAGTATGGTCGAAGTGGCTAACAGGGCAACCCATGACCTAGGACTTCACTGAGGAAGTAAATTAAGCTGAGTTATGAATGATGAACAAAAAGAAAAAGTCAGTGAGTAGGAGGGAAAGAGTTTCTAGCAAAGATCCTGGGAAAGAGCTAGGTATGTCTAAGAAACTAAAGGCTAGAGTCACTAAAGCAAAAAGGAGAACAGCACAAGGCTAGAGATATGGACAAGGAGCAGATCTTCATTTATCCTTAGAGCAATGGGAAACCACTTTAAAATTTTACTTACGGGAGTTAAAAAAAAAAAAGAAGTGTTGAAACTGCATTTTTAAACAATTACTCTGGCTGTTGTGTGAAAAACTTACATACAAGAGCAAGTCAGAAGATTAATGTAGTAGTCCAAGTGAGAGAGACAGTACTTTAGAATAGAATGGGGGAAGTACAGATATATAAAAGGTATTTGGTTCAAGATATATTAAGTAGATTAAAATCAACAAAATTTGGTAATTTGATGTATGTGGAAGTGGAAGGAAAGGAAGATATCAAAGATATCCATCATGTTTCTGCTTTCAGCAATTAGGTGGTACCATTTATTGTGACAGGAATCATAAAGAGAAAAGATCTATGGGAAAGGAATTAGGGAGTAAGTTCATGAACTCAGTTTTGACCTGAGGATGTTTAGTAGATTTGGAGCTCAGAAGAGAAATATGGGCTGTACATATAAATTGGGGAGACCTCAGCAAATAGAAGAGAATTGATGCTGAGAGTGGTTAAGATTACCTAAGGAGAGAATATAGAGTGACATGTCTACATCGAAAGGTTTGGAGAGAGCTGAGGACTAGGAAGTAAGAGTAGAATCAGAGAGTCAGAAAATCAAGAGAGGACAATATTATAGAAGGCAAGGGAAGAGACTTTCCAAGAAAGAAGAAATGATCAACTCTATAAAATACTAGCAAGAGAAAAAGAAAATAAGAAATAAAAAATGCCCATTGAATTTAAAACAGGAAAGTAATTGGTGATTGTAGGAAGTATATATGTTAGGTAGAGTGGTAATGACAGAGAACAGACCAAAATGGTTCAAGAAGTAAATGCCTGAATGAGGACTAGCTTCTGAGAAGGATCCGCTAGAGAAGTTGAATGCACAGAGGATACCAATAGTGTAAAAGTAATTAGCTTGTATTAAGCACTTCACAATACGAATGAATAAAAAACTGCTATATGTATCTATGTCTTAGGTAGCTATACTGACCTAAAATCTTCATCAACTCTGTTGAAGCGTGTCTGTTCTTTTGGCAATGCTCCGCGACCAAAAATGGGTTCCAAATACACCCACTTTCTCTGAATATGATTTAAATTCTGAAGGTACTCATCTAACTCTGCAAGTTTTCTTTCCCAAATTGACACTTTATCTTCAAATCCTTTATAATAAGGAGAATCCTTTAAGGACTGAAGAAGGCATCTATTATCTCCAACCTGATTTACTATATCTTTCCAGTCTTTAATCAGCTTGATAGTTCGACTTTGGCTATCTTCATAATCAATCAATGTAAACACTGCTCCAACTCCCCAAAGATCAAGTTCACGTAAAGCTTCTCTGATTGTAACTTCACCTTGTGCCCGACTATTTAAATCCTATATAACACAAAATATCCATATTTGTTATTTCAACATTAATTATCATATAAATAAATTATAAAAATATTCTTTATAAGAAAATATGTTTTATCTGGCTTTTCACCATAAGGCAAAAAAAAAATTAAGTGGATATATTTTACATGTAATCCAAAAGAATTACTGGCTATTTTAACAAAGCATATCAGCATCCTGGTCCATGTGGTCAAAGTATATACAAAGTTCTGCCTTATGCATTTTACTTCCACAAAAGAAAAACAGAAAATTTAAGCATCCATCACAAAACACAAAATTAGCCTGGCTTATTTAAAGTTTTGTAGACCAAAAAGCCAAGATTTAGAATAATGGAACTTCAGAAATGTTATTGTAATCTTATTGTAAATTCTAATACATCTAAAATAATTAACAATCAACTCGAGTTATCTTCTGCAGTAATCATGCTTTATAATTTCTCAAGATTATCTCTAAACATGCTCCAGGATTATTAAAAAATATAAAGGTTTACTTTTTGGATAGAAAATAAAACAATTTGACATCGAGAGCCCTTATATTTTTGAATGGCCAGAATGCAACATAGAAGGTCTGCCACTTACGATAAAAAATTGTCAAAAGTTTTACTTTTACCTGAGACCTTTCCTAAACCTGATTAGCAAACTGATTCTTGATTTAGTTGAATCAGACTTTTGTAACTTCTATTTGTAACATAACATAAATGTATTTTATGTAAAATGATTTGTTTTGTTTACTTTTGGATTAAAGCTGACTCCCTTCTTCAAGAAAGACTTTTTCTTTGGTATTTCATATTTTTTCTCTCTCAGTGAAGGGATTTATACTATATTATTGTTTTTACACCCACATAAATAGTGCCCGACAATTCAGAGGCATTACTAATGAACGAACAATGAAATAATAGTAACACTGTCACTATTTTAAGAGAGGGGAAAAAAGTCAAACTTGCTATTTTATTTAAACAACAAAATAGGAAGCAAAATTATATATTAACAAAGTTCAGATTTATGGGATATTTATAAAAGTGATCCGTACTTTAAGGTCTGCAGCTTTGGCTACAATTGTATCAGCTACTCTGAGTAAATCACCAAACAACAATTTCTCTAGACTAGTCCCCCTAGGAAGGCCAAGTAGACGAAAAAGGTCCAGCCAGTGATCTGGAGAAAGATGCTCCCCTCTCACGTATTTCAAGATAGGAATTATAATCTGTTAAAAAAAGAAAAAGAAAAAGGCATACGTATACACATATACAAATATTAGCAAAATACAAATTAGTATTTATTTTTATGGTTATTAGCTATCAAAATTTTAATTACTCCATTATCTTGTTTAACAATCTTGAAATCTATATATTCTTAAACAAAATTTTATAAAACTTTTTATTAAACGTTACTGTAGATACATGCAAATTTCCCTTTGTAGTTTAATATATTTTAAAACATGACACAGAATATTTCTATTCGTATTATTTTACAATATGACCCATGTTGCACTAGGATATATAAACACTTTATTTTTTAACTTTATAAATTTCTTACTTAAAACTTCTTTCCAACTGGTAGTAGAAATATCAATAATTTCTCTGGTTTACTGTTTCCTATTTTTTTCATATAATGAAATAATTTAATTAAAAACATACAAACTAAAATTCTAGTTCAGTCACTACATAATAAAAAGATACACAAAAGCTCCAAACTCACTTTTAGTTAGTAGAATAAGTAAAACAATCTTACTTTATATTTGTCAACTTCTGATTGTAATTTCACTGTCATTACTGAATGTTCTTCAATCTTCCTTAATCTGTCATGCCAATTCATCAAAAATTCCTCAAACAGATATGTCTTAGTCCTATAAAATACCAAAAACACATCTTAAAGTTTACATCCAATAATAAAGCTACCAAATTATGAGTCTAAATATTGTTTTTGAATCAAACCGAAAAGTAATCCAATCTTCATTGGCCATTTCCTGAAATCCTTGCTGAAATTCTTCATAAAATGCCCAAATTTGTGCACAGCTCTCAATGTCTTTAGAGATGCCATATGCCAGAGAGAAATTAGGCTCTTCCAGTCCAAAATGATGGCAATCATCACTATAGAAACAAACATTGAAATATTAAATTTTAAAAACAGAAAAACTGTTAAGTAACAATAGTTATTTAACTGCATTCTGTGTGTGTGTTTGTGTGTGTGTGGGTGCATGTGAGTGCACATGTGTGTATTTTTGATAGTGGAGATAAACAGTAGGAAACTACCCATTTTCCATGAGAATTTTACTTTAACTATTTATATGTGGGCTGTACTAAATTCATTAATATGCATTTTTTCCAAAGGAGTCAAAATCAAGTTGGTAATAGAGATTTTTATGTATATGTCATATATATGTAAATATTCATGATTGTATAAATCTATTTATTAATCTGAAAAGAAAATAATCTCAGTTGAAAGGGCTAGCTGCTAGAGTATAAAATACCCTTAATCTAATTAGTATAATGTCATTTAATAATTATGGTAATAAAACATCCACTCACGTATGAAAGTAATTATTTTATGGACACATTTCTTAAATAGACCGCACCTAAAGCAGTGCTCAAATTTAACTCCTTGCATTATTATAAGATGAACCAACAACACATTTTTTATGACTTTTGTTATTACTTATTTTGTTATATTCATTTTTTTCTCAGATGTACTGAAAGTAATTTTTCTAAAAATTTTATATATTCCATTTTTAAATAGGATGAGATCACAGAAAATAAGTATTCCAACCCCCTAATATAACTTTTAATTAAATTCAATTTCTTCTTCTATTTCTAGCCATTTCTTGAAATTTGTTTTCTCTTCTCTTAATATCCTTGTATAAAACCACGACATGAACATTCATAATTTGTATTTTAAAAATTGCTGAAGTTTACGAGGAAAGGCATTAAGACAGAAGATATAAGAAAATTATTAGCTTAATATATATAAATTAAAAACATTTTTTTCAAAATGAGCACTATCAGTTTTAAAGAAAAAACATACACCAGCTTTTTTCTTAAGACTTCAAGATCATCAAACTCAATTTTTTTTTCTTTTATCAACTTTGCACTTTTATCAAGAGTATTATGTTGGCCAGCTTCAATAATATCATCACCAGGCTTTAGTTGGTCCCAACGAGCTTTAAACTTTTCCAGTTCTTGATAATAGATCTGAAGACATAATTTCACATTTCCTTTCATCACTTCAATCTATAAGCCAATAGAGTTTAAATAACTTAATGCAGCAGGGTAAAATCTCACTTCATTTTCACATTATTTCCAATATTTTCTATTTAAAAGTGAAAAAATATCAATACCAACTTTTCAAAGGATTGTTTTCATTTTAATTATCAATTCCAAGTGTACTAAAATAATTCAAAGACATAACTAGACCATAAATTCACAATAACAAGAGATAACCCTCAAATATCATCATTAAAAAAAGCATTCATGTGGTTAACCACACCCACTACAACTATCAACAAAAGTGATGTAATAAAAAAATGTTTGTTCAATGACTGTTGGTTGTTCTACCTGAGTAATACAGCTGCTAAATTAAGGAAGGCATTTCCTAGTCTCCCATGCAACTAAGGGCCATAAGACTTACACTCAAGAAAATATAAGTGTAATAGATGTGTAACTTCCAGGTTGTATCCTTAAAAGACAGATGGTACCACTGTCTCTTTCCCCCTTCCACCTCCCTACTAAGGTAGCAACTATTAATAAATGTGGTAGTAACCTACTTAGGACAATACCCTAGAGATGGTGGACAAAGATGATTAAAGAAACCTGGATCCCAGACATAGCTACAGAACAGAGGAACAATATCAGCTTATAATCTAATGTAAGAGAGAAACTTAAGCTACAATTTTTTGGGTCTCCATTAGAGTAGTCAACTGATATCCTAATAAATTTAGTAATTTAAGAAAGAACATTAGTTTCAGAAATAAACTTAAGCCATACATAGTAGGTAAAAAATAAATTCATTCATAAGACTGAAAATAATGTTACATATCAAAGAGACTAGTTTATTCTTGGTATGATAGGAAGTAAAGAAAAACTATGTGAAACAATCATTTATATATTTTACTATAAAAGTACTGATGGAGGTTGATTTCAATAGCAGCACTAAATTCTTATAAACCTGGTCTATAAAGGAATAAATATAAGCAAGAAATCTTAAGTGAGAAAAATTAAGTATTCATTTTAATAAAATAACTAAAAGGTTCTTACCTGATCTTTAATCATAAATTGGTGACTTTCCATCATCAACTCAAATTTATCCCACTTAGCTTTCAGATTACTAATTGTTTCTAAACCTCCACCAGCCACAGTTCGTAAAAGTCTGTTTTTATCTTCAGCTTCTTGAAATAAAGGCAAAATCTAAAGGTTAAAAAAAAAGTGAATAACAACTTATTTTATCAAATCTCCTAAATTTCATTTATTTTAATTTTGGTTTCATGATTTACTTTTTTTAAATCAAGATTTTTGCCTTTAAATAATTTGTTAAATTCCTGGATATACTGATTTGGCAAAAACAAAAAATTTCTAATGGTTAACTTTCTAATGGTTATTTATTATTATACACAAGCTCAACAAAGTCACTCTAACATCAGAGGTTAAAAGAGATAATAAAAGTAGTAATATGAGACTGAGTAAAATCCATAAAGACAATACAATAGGTATTCAAAGTAAAGTTCTTAAAATAATTGTCCCATTCATAAGAAAATGCTAAAGAGGCTTCTAAAAGAGCTAAAATTGGTGATTATCTAAGAGCGTAAGTTAACTAAATTATTCCACTTAATAGAGAAGAGAAAGTCACGAAAAATGTACTTAAGAAACATATAACCAAAGAAGTGAAATTAAGCTCCTACATTCAGGATTTCTAACTGAAATGCCCTATATTGTTTACAGTTAACAAGTTTGTTAAACAGTCTGGGTGTAGGTCAACAGGTGCTAAACTGCTTGAATTGCCTCTAAGCCTTTTAAAGCACTGTAAAACAATAGTATCCTATAATTAATACCTGTACTATTACTACTCAACAAAACAACAAAATCCATCGAAAGATTTTTAAATATATAATGCACATTTAAATATACTATACATGCATAAGAAAACAGACAACAGAAGAAATTCAAATATATCTCAATGACCAGTTTGCTATTCCTGGGCAGGATCAGTTTCGTCCTGAGAAACAGAGAAAAGCCAATGGACCAATAAGCCATGTTGCACTAGGAGAATCAATACGAAAAGAAAAAAATAGAGTAGGATTTTAATTTCCTACATATAAACAGAACTTAGGTTAGCCTATAAAGATATCACAACAGTTTCCTGGTCTACCTGCCTCCAGGTAGACATTCCATGAGAACAGAGCATGTTCACAGCTGCATCCCCAACTCCTAGTATAATGCATGGAATATATGAAATGATTCATAAATATCTGTCAAGTAAATTAATAAATAAATGTCTCTGCACTAACTGCTACAGCTTATAACCATTTCTTTTCTAGTTAATTCCTTTTACTAAACAGATACATTATTTTATTCACCTTTAAACCCTCTTTCATACCTTTAAGCCTATCACATAAAACTCTGTAATTCCTTCCACTAAAAAGCTATATTATTCTATTAATCTTTAAACTCTCTTTATAATTTTAAGTCTATCACATAGTAGGGACACATAAAAGTTTGTGTACTGATTTGAATTATTTTTCCTTCTTGCTCTAAACATAACTAAAATTACCCATAATATGCTCCATAAAACTTTGGCTGATTTATTCTGGGCTCTAGCCTTGTGGATACTGTTTTTATGAATCTTTACCACTCTTTCATCGTTATCTTTAATTATGAGCTCTTCCACCATGTGTGTGTGTGTGTATGTGTGTGTATGTATTCCTAATTCAGCTCTAACTTCATACTTCAGCATCCTAAAACTATAACCCTAAAAGTAACAGCATGAATCATTTTAAGTTTACACTTACTCTAATATGCCGCATCATAAAATAGACTGCAAATACTTCTGAAAATAATACTAAGCATTACTATTACTGTTTCATTACACCAACATAGCATTAAGAGTCCAATAATGAGCTGACAAGTTGGACCAGATTATTGTGGACCTTCTTATAATGTTTAGATTATATATTTCTAAATAATCACATACAATTACCTAATTTAAACCTTTCTAGTACAGTAAAAAAAAATAATAATAACAACTTTACTTTGTGATTCTCACCTCTGGCTTCCGTTCTTGTAGCTTACTATATTGTAAATTTGCATCACCTATTTCTTCCACAGATTGGGGCATAATTGTTAAGACTTCCATAGCCTCAGTAACAAATGTGTCAATTTCATGTAAGTGAGCTGAATAGGTAACATTGAAACATAAGAAATGTTATTACTACCACCAAAAATATTCCATTACATAATTTCTAAATCAAGGAGTATTTGAAGTAATCACTACATGAAATACATTAAATCCTAAATTATCATTTGCTTCATAAAACAAAATTTCAAGATGTTGAATAAGCAAAGAAATTTTTTCTCATGAAAGTTTAGTTGTTCCACATTTTACTTAAAATTTTTTAAGAAAAAATTAGGCCAGGCATGGTTGCTAACACCTGTAATTCTAGCACTTTGGGAGGCTGAAGCAGGAGGATCACTTGAGGCCAGGAGTTCGAGACCAGCCTGGGCAACAGCAAGACCCTGTCTCTACAGAAATTACAAAAATTAGCCAGGCGGGGTGGCGCACACCTGTAGTCCCAGCTACATGGGAGACTGAGGCAGGAGGATCACTCGAGCCCAGGAGTTTGAGGTTGCAGTAAGCTATGATCATGCCACTGCCCTCTATCCTGGAAAACAGAGCAAGACCCTGTCTCAAAAAAAAAGAAGACAAGAAAAAAAGAAAAAATTAAAATGTACTCATTCTTAGTAAATTTTACTAAAAATTAGGAATTTTTTCAGTCTTTTAAACAATGGGTTAAAATATCTGTTTAAAGAAAAAAGGAAACAGTATGGTGTGTTAGAAAATAGCTTGTCATTTGAAGAGTTAAAGAGAAAAACATTATACTAGAATTAACTACCATTCTCAGTAACATATGCAACAAACTGATACTAGCTCTGACTGCAAATAATAAGGATATCTTCAATTTTCAGACTTAAGGTTTGAACATGGACTTTCCTACTATTTAAAATTGTCATTTTGAAAAAATTTTATTTCATAATACTTTCTAGTTCAGTTTTGATTTTCAATCATCACTGAGGTTCATATTTTATAACTATCAAAGTACATGCCTCTACAAATAAAATTAATTAAAAATAAAAATTTAAAAAGGTCTTTACCCTGGATGGACTTCTTCAAAGAAAGAACAAGCATATCAAATAACTTTTGGATGAGATCATCAATCACAGTCTTCACAGGGCTGCAATTAATATTTAAACAATCTACCTTGACAGCACTGAAAAATGCCAAAGGACATATTTTGACATGAAAAAGACTAAGTAGAGGAAAAGAGTGTCATTATAATATTATAATAATTTTGTGTAATACATTTTAAAATATAAAAGTATTATTGTGATCTTTAAGGATATTTAGATTTAATTTAGTATAAATACCTTATATATACTATTTTGAAGTTTTTCACTGAACAAAGATTTTGTTATACTACTACTATTTTAATCATCCAATGTATCTGCTTTAAAAAAAAAGCAGCACATTATGAATTACTAAACTATCAACAGAATATATTTAAATATTCATAAGCTCCTCTTGTCCCAGCACATAAAATACTTATTAAATAATTAATACATAATGGTACTTATTAAATATTAATGTTTATAATATAAATTCACTATCCTGCAGCCAAAATACAAATAATAATGATAAGGCAAAGAAAACAAATATAGATAGAAAGTGAATATAGATTATTAAGGCACTAAAACAATAACACAATGAGATACCATTTTATACCTATCAAATTGATAAATATTTAATAAATGGTTAATTTGTATCTTCAATTGTGTAGGCAGACAGAGAACTCTCAGAACTTTTGGTCACAGTATAAAATAATGCAATCTATGTAAAGAGCAAATTATATATCAAATAATTTTAAAACAGGTGTATCTTTTGTCTTAATAACTTTACCTTTAGAATTTATCCTAAGAAAATTTTCAAGGCAGACTCCAAGATTTATACACAAGTATTTTCATCAAAGCATTAACTATAATAATGAAAACTTATTATACTTAGAAACAAGCTAAATATAGGAATGGCTAAATAAATTTTTTTATATCCATATAATTAAAAATGACATTTTTCAGGAATAGCAAAATATTAATGAAATAGTATTAAATAAAAATAGCAGGATATAGTATGATCTGAATTTTGTAAGGATACGTTCTAATATGTCCCAAACATAAAATATTAATAGCAATTATCTTTGTACTTTTCTATATTTTAAAAAATTTATAAAACAAATGTACTATTTTAATAATCAGAAAAAAGGCATATAGTTTTTAAAAGACTAATTCTTTGCATAGTATCCTAATGCAAATTGTAATGTTATAAGCAAAGAGAAGCTGAACCAGACTCATTTATCTGAGGAAAATCTCATATTTGTCTTAAATTATACAAAGTTTAAAAAAGGATGTGAAAATTTTGGTCAAAAAATTATTTAGAAAGCTACTTGCCTTTTCTAAAGCATAGAAGCTGGTAAGATCCTTAGGAAGCAAGTTATATGTTAAGCACTTACAGTTTTATAATAAAAACATAATTTTCTTTTAAAGCTTTATTTATTTATTCTCAATCACTCACTAACTAGAAAGGCTTAAACTAAAGTTCTTAACACATTGACTGCCACACTAGAAAAAAAAAATTTTTCCTTGGGCCCACAGTGTTTTATTACAAAAATAGAATAAAAATTTCAAAAATAAAATGATCCGTTCTAATTTAATGAAAAATTTGCTATTTTTTATTGTTTTCTGTGCATGAGTTATATGCAACTTGAAAAATAGTTCATATGACTCCCAAGGTAAAGAGACATATGAGTTACATATGCTTCACGGAGGCCCTGGGCTCAAAATTACTGTGAGTTAAATACAACTCACATGGCAGTTAATGTGCTAACCACCAAAAGCTGTAAGAGCCCATTTGCTTGATACATGAAGTTATATGATTTACAAAATCCTGACACATAAAGAGTCACGAATTCTGACAGTTGATATATGAAGATAGATGATTTTGGAAAACCTAAAAATTACATTATACTGTATTTTGCTGATGAATTAACATAAAATAACATAATTACAGCAAAGAAGTTTTATTCAGTGACAATAGAATGCTGTGGACATGACTAACAGTAACCTTTCATTTGAAAATATCATAATATGCTACTGCGATTCCGTTCAGCCATAGACAGAATGGGAAGATGTCTCATTATGTATCAAAGATGCCTATCCAAAAATTATTTTCTTACTATACTATCTGAAATACATCATCAGAATATGGCCTTCTAATCTTACAGCATATTTCCAAAAAGTACCAATAAAATAAATATCTGTGTGTTTGTGTGTGCATGTATGTGTTTATTAGTCAGATAAATAAATGTTAATTTGTTAGCAAGAAACAGCAAAATGGAAAATGGAATGTAGAACAGACATTCTTTTTGTTTTGTTCTGCTTAACTTTGGCAAAGAAGCACAAATAGGAAAGCTGTCTACAGTAAGGGACAAACAAATAGTAGAGGTAGTAGTAGATGTCCTTGAGCAGTCAGGTGACAGCATTAAGTCAAAGATGGGCAAAATTGAGATCAAAGATAGGACTCAACAGAGAACAAAAACCTCACATGCAAGCAGTACGAAAGCACTATCTTTTCCTTACTTCAAACTAATGTTAATGGCACTACCATTACCTAAATCACCCAAGCTCAAAACCACAAATCATTTCTTTCTTTCTAATCCTCATCCCCCATCTTCCTTCAATAAATAATACTTCTTAATTCCTCATAGTATTTCCTCCTCTCCATTATGAGTACCAACAACTTAATTTAATTATCACTGGTCTTCCGGATGACTGACAGACAGCCTATTGGCCTCCATGATCTCTTTATTCTACCATATAACTCATTATTTTAAGATTAACCTTCCTAATGCACAGCATTGGTAATGACACCCTCCTGCTTAGAAACCTTCAAAAGCTAACCACTCTAAAATGAATAAAATCCAAATTCTCTATTTCAGAATGTAAGACTCTTCCCCAATCTGTACCTTACCTACTCCTTTCCAGGATCATCTCCCTCTAGTCCCTGATAAAACATTTACACTAATAAAATTCTCAATTAACCAACTTCATATTTTCAGAATACAAATCCCTCTCCTAAGAGGGATTTTAACCTCCCATTCTCATTTCTACCTGTCAAAATCCTAGTTCAAGTGTTACAATTCTAACAAAACTTGCCCTGATTTTGCCCCAAATGGAGACGTCATCATCCTCGGAATCCCCATAATTTTAGTTCAGTCTCTAATTTGAAATATAGACTAGTCCATCCAATATTAATAATAACAATTAAAAACTAACATTTATTGAAAACATACGCTGTACCGGTAATTTATATGTGAATTACTCATTTAATCCTCAAAGCACTATGAGATAATACTTTTGTTGTAACTATTTTAAAGCTAAAGAAATTGAGGTTCACAATTTAAACGACTCAAAGTCATGCAGCTGATAAGAGCCATCTAACTCTAGAACCCACTCACTTCACCACTGCGTGTACTTGACTTAATCATCAAATATACTTGTCTTATAACACTACCAGGGAGTAAGCAGCTTGATCTCAGGTTCTCTGTCATCTTCATCTTTGTACTCCTATACCACAAAGTTATGCATGATATAAATGCTCACCAAACATTTATTGAAAGAATGAGCAAATGAATTAATAAAAGTAATATTATCCTTTATAGGTGATATATGCACTATTACATAAGGCCTTTCATGAAACTTATTGCTAACAGTGGTTCCAGCGGTGAGAATATCAGATAGCAAGGAGGATATATTCTAAGTAACTAGGTTATGAAATGGACCTCAGTGGCTTTTGTCTACACTTATGGCAGTACCTGGATGCAGCAGTATGTTGTGTGGTTCCTAGGGCATTTTGAAAGGAAGCAAAGCAGTACAAAAGCAGAGTGAAATGTCATTAGTTTTATATTCTCTAGTATGCTCTCACCAGTAGCTCCTAGCCCCCTTAGACTGTACCAATACATATCAAGATATCATACCAGATCTGAATAAAAGCCTCTCCCTCCAGTCTATCCTATCCAACTAGGTCTCAGCCAGCAGAGCCTCCAAAAGGAAAACTTCTTTTATTCTCTGTAATGTCTCACCCAGATGGTACTCAAGTGTCATAGCTGAGATCCAGAGGAGGCAAGAAGCTGATCTGACTTCAGAATACACTTAATATCCATATTGAAAATTATTATGGCACACAAGTACATTAGCCTCCAATACCTTGGAAGTCGTTCTACTTCTTTCCCTTTTATTTTCAGTGCTTTAAAATTTTTCTCCCAATCATGTACAGTAAAAAGATGCTTTTCTATCAGAGTTTCCATATCAACTTGCCCAATTACAATCCACTCCTATTTAAAGAATGAAAAACATATTATTAAAGAAATAGAATAAATTAATATTTAAAAGATTAGGATCCAACTATTAAGACCAATAAAAAGGGACAAATATGAGGTATTCAAGTAAGTGGCAATTTAAGTATGTAAATGTAATCATTAATCATTACTGCATATCCTAAAAAATGAACAGGGCCAGGCACAGTGGCTCAAGCCTATAATCCTAGCACTTTGGGAGGCCAAGGCACGAGGACTGCTTGAGGTCAGGTGTTCGAGACCAGCCTGAGCAAGAGTGAGATCCCGTCTCTACAAAAAATAGAAAAATTAGCCAGGCTTGGTGGTGTGTGCCTGTAGTCCCAGCTACTTGGGAGGCTGAGGCAGGAGGATCGCTTGAACCCAGGAGTTTGAGGTTGCAGTAAGCTATGATGACACTACTGCTCTCTAGCCCGGACAACAGAGAGAGAGACCCTGTCTCAAAAAAAAAAAAAAAAAAAAAAAGAGCAGGAAAAAAAAAGATTTAATATGAAAATGCAGTGATCATAGACTTTTTAAAGGAAATTATAAAAACCCTTTCTTTAGATTCTCTTTTCAAATTAGATGTATATAAAGTACAAAGACAGAATCACTTCTGCAAAGCCAGGAGTCTCTATAGGCTACAAATCTGTACATATCCAGATTCACTCTAGAAATATAAAATGCAGAATACTAGTCAAATTCTCAGTCATATGTGTCAGGATCAACATAAACGAGCAAGGCAATTAAAGTTTATATTTGCAGTTAGTTTACATTATGCACATAAACAGAAACAAACAGTTAAATCACCCTTATTATTAACATTAGAGGGCTTCAGAAGAATTACAATTGACACAGCAGATTCATATGACATACCAAGTCGACACAACAATTTAAAAAAGCAAAAAAGAAAAAAACTAGTTTCTTAATCTTCACAAAATAGTCAAAGACAAAAAATAAATTTAGTATAACTTTTTTCTCATTTGCAGCATAAATCTAGCCTGTGTAAGAATCTACAAATCTGGCTCTTGCTCTCCGATTTGCCCTATTTTAATTATATGCCACAAAGATAAATTATTAATTTGTATTAGTACATTTAATGTTAATTCAATCAACCAGATGAAATTCTATGTTAGAAAGATGGAAAATTACATGTTCTATACCTTATGTTGGTGTAAAACAGCCGACAATCTTCTAAACAGATCTTCTGCTTTGCTGAAAATAGTCAGAAATCCATTTGCATTTCTATCAATCATAATAGAAAAAATAGATTCATCTCCTGCCTCACCCACTCCCTTAAACTGATTTGGAATGCTGATGAATCTCTTCATTTCTCTATAATATTTAGCCCGGATTTCTTCAAAAGGGGGCCTGAATTGTAACCGTCCCTGTCTGGAAGTAAATAAATAATTTTAAAATACAAATTATTAGAAAATTATAAATTGAACATTAAATTGGGGTTTAAAAATATCTTACTTGTAAGTTAAGTCTATATTAATTTCTGGCAGGTTCTCATTAAGTGCTTCTAAGCCCATCTGATACTGATGCTCCAGAGCTTTGTACAGTTGATGATTCCAGTGCTTTTTCCATGCATGCATATCACTTGCTTGGAATCCCTAGCATGTTACATTCATATTTTTATTTAAAAATTAAGCAGTAATTTTTCATTTAATATTTTCATGTCACATAATGCAAAATTATAAGCAAAAAAAATTCATTTTAAATATCTTAAAGCATGTACCTCCTTATTTGCCACTTTTAGTATAACAGTTTATATAGAGTCAAATATGAAAACCTCTAATTGTCATGCTTATAAATAGTATATAAAAAATCAGTAAAATTTTAAAACCAAGCAAATATTAAGTAACTTTTATATTTGGACTTTATTTTATGATGCAGTACCACAATGATTTATTTTGTTAACTTCTTAATCCTTTTTCAAAAATTCCCATCAAATATAGCTCTTGTCTTCCCGCTCCCTAAATAATCAATTGTATATTTAAAAACATAAGAAATTTAAAATATTAGAATGCTTAGAATAGTTTACATACTTTTCGCTTCCATACAACCATAAATATATCAATTCTAGTACTTTTGCTTTTTCTTAAGGTCTAAAAATGGAAAATATATGTAAATGTGTAAGGTACCTAACTTATTCAACTAAGATCACATTACCACATACTATGTAGCAGGCTATGTGCTAGCCACCTTTATATATATATCATCTCTTACATCAAAATATGAATAGAACTGAAATTTTACTCCAAAACAGGAAAACAAATTGTGAAATAAAGTTATTTCAATCACTAAGCTTCTGCCTAAACTTAACTTGGTGTTCTATGGATGTCACAATCACCTAAAAGAGAGCTAACAAATGGTAGATATTTAAACACCGAGTCAGAAAAACTACCAACTCTGAACTGAGGGATTTGGCATTCTATAAGACAAACAGAAACTTATTTTTATATTTTTAAATGTAAAGTTCATTGTTAAAATATGGTCTTTATATTTATATATATATATAATTTAGTCAAAGAATTCTAAATGTATTAGGAATTTATTAGTAAAGATTTAAAGATAATCTTTATGAACTTCTCATCAATTCATATACTGTATTCACACTCTGATAAGGTCATATTTCAGAGTATAAACACAAAGTAAAACATATTCTACCTGTGCTTCTACACTTGCTAAGCCAGTTCTCAATTCTTGTAGTCCGTCTTTCCAACGCTGTTGCTGCCGAAGCAGATCAATATTCATAAGAATAACCACCTATTAAAAATTAGAGCATAATGGTCTCAAAGTATCATGGGAAAAATATTAACTTTTCAGTGTAGAAACCTGATAGACACCACCTTAACCAGGTGATCAAGTTTAATTCAACCTATAATAAGACTTATCAATATCTGACTGATATACTGAGAAGGGCAAAGCATCACTTCTGTGATATTCCTGCCAAAATTACATAGCCCTAATATAATCATGAGAAAACATTATGTAAACCCAAATTGAGAGATATTCTACAAAATAACTACCCAATACTCATCAAGGTCAAGAAAAACAGGGAAAGACTGAGGAGGAAACTACAGAGACTCAACAACTAAATGCAAAGTGAGATTCTAGATTGTATCCTGGAAAAAAAAGGGATGTCAGTTAAAAAAGTTGTAAAATTCAAAATCGGTCTATTTCCTGGTTTTGACAACTGTACTGCAGTTATTTAAGTTGTTAACATTAGGGGAAGCTAAGTGAAGGGTAAATGTGAATTCTCTGTACTATTTGTACAACTTTAAGTCTCAAAGTATTTCAAAATAAGTGGTTTTTTAAAATTATATCTTAATTACTTTTTAATTAATACAATTCATAGGTTATTCAATTTTATAAACAAAATATACCTTTTCACAAAATGTAGTGTGCCATTTTCTCAGTTTTCTATTTTCAGTGGCAAGTAGTTCAGCAGCATTTTGGAGTTTTTGGATGTAACCTTCTAATTCTTTAGGATTATCCCAAGTAATTTGTGATTTTCCTCCACTTCCTGCTTTTGAATTCTATGGTACAATAAATCACACTTAGTATTTAGATGCATTTCTTTTTTCCAAAAGATTCAATATTCTACATCATAAGTCCAACTATCCCCAACAGTGACCTACAATAAAGAAAGCACATAACAATTTTCCATTTTATAAATGATAAGGCAGTCTGGCCAAAACTGAGTAGCCCATTTTTTCCAGGTTCTCCCTCTTACAACTAAAAAACCCTAGACATAACACAACATGCATAAGAAGACTGAAAAGTAGAACAAAGCAGGCAGACAGCCTAGAAACCTCAGAAAATAAGAAACAACACAACTCGGTTTCCTTATTATCTTCTATATATCTAGGACAGGGGGCTAGAGAAGACTCCAATCTGGAACCGCCAATAGGCACAGACCAAAAAAGCTCCAGGAGAATCCTGTTTCCCGTAGCCAAAGGACTGAGAAAACAGCAGCCTAACAACGAAAAATCTTTTTAGCAATATTCAACCTATTCTAGCCAAATGGAAAAGCCAACCCCCTCTGAAGTTTCAGTGGGACCAAGTGGAGAGCTGATCTTGTGTCCCCCACTCAACAAAAGCAGGCAGTGTTCCAATTCCCCTGCCAAGGTAATGTCCTGTGAGGCTGAACAGGGAGCTGAGCTTCCACCCCCAACTTTGCAGCAACAAAGCCATGTGAATCAGCCCTCCACTTCTCCCTTCCTAGTGTCAAAAGGGCACAGTAGGGAGCTAAGCTTACACCCCTGCTTGGAGGAACATGATAGTAGTAAGTAGAAGTTGGTACCTCACTTTCAAAGGAAGGTGTCAGTAGGGCAAAAGGGGGCACTGAATTTCCACTCCACTCATCTGCAATGAAGCAGTGTGAGTCAGTGTTCCACTTTCAACAGGACACTATCTGTAGGGCCCAGCAGGAAACTAAATACACATACCCGCCAAACCCTCATGCTATATCTCAGCAGAGAAGATTATTTTCTAAAATATAAAGATTAAATATTATCCAGAGTACCATAATATTCAAAATGAAAATCACTTGTGATAACAAGAACTAGGAAAATCACAACTTGAATGAGAAAGACAATCAAAAGATGCAGACACCGAAATGAATCTGATGTTAGAATTATCTGACAAGGATGTTAAGGCAGCCATCATAAAAATACTTCAATGAGCAATTATAATTCTCTTGAAACTAGTGAAAAAAAGACAGAATATCTCAAGAAAAAAATAAAATTCTGAAAAGAAAACTAAATGGAATGTACAGAACTGAAAAATACAATAACAGAAATTTTAAAAACTTGCTGGATGGGCTCAATAGTAGAATGGAGATGTCAGAGGATAGAATCAGTAAATTTGAGGAAAAAATAGAATTTACCAATCTGAACAACAGAGAAAAAATAGACAGAAAAAAAAAATGAAGAGTCTCAGGGGCCTCTGAGACAAAAGAGCTAATATACATATTATTGGCTTCCTGAAAAGGAAGAAGAGAGAGACTGAAAGGGTATATTCAAAAAACTATAACTTATTTGGTAAAAGACACAAACCTATAGATTCAAGAAGCTGAGTGAACCCCACATAGGATAAACTTAAAAAAGAATTCCATGCCAGGCCACACAATAATCAAACTTCTTAAAACTAAAGATAATCTTTGAAATCTTGAAAATGGCCAAAGAGAAACAATGCATTACTTAGAAAGGAACACAAATTCGAACAACAGTGGATTTCTCAGCTGAAACCATGGAGGCTAGCAGAAAGTGGTATAACATTTTTAAAGTGCTAAAATAAAAGAAACGTCAAATATGAAATTTATATCTAGTGAAAATTTATATCCTTCAGGAATGAGAGGAAATGAAAACATTCTCAGATAAAGGAAAACTAAGAGAATTTGTCACTAGCATAGCCACTCTTAAAGCATGGCTAAAGGAAGTTCTCTGAGTAAGAAGGAAATGATAATAAAGGGAGCTTAGAATTTCAGAAAGGAAAAAAGGACATTGGGATGAGTAAAAAATATGTACGTGTAATAAACTATCCTTCTCATGAGTTTCTTAGATCATATTTGATGACTGAAGCAAAAATTATAACACCATCTGAAGTTAAGACAATCTTAAGACAAATATACAAAAGTGGAGAGGGTAAAGAGCCCTAGATGGAAGAAGTAAGGTATCTATACTTCATTTGAAGTGGTAAATGGTAAGGCATAGTAAGTCTCTAGAATAGAGCAGACCCTCAATAAATAACTGATGAATGAATGAAACTAAGTAATTATAATAGAAGCAACAGAATACTCTGTGAATCACTTTAAAAAGCATTTACTGAGTAATCACTATATACCATTTAATGTTCTATTGCTTGAGAGTATGTAAATAAATAAATTAAGAGTTCTTCCCCTCTAATTTCCTACAATATAGTGAGTGGCCAGAAGATTAAAAAGAACCTTAGTATAGCCAGATGCGTTGGCTCACGCCACTAGTTCTAGCAATTTGGGAGGCTGAGGCAGGAGGATTACTTGAAGCCAGGAGTTCAAGACCAGCTTGGGCAACAAAGTGAGACCCTAGTCTCTCCAAAAAAAAAATTTTAAAGTTAGCCAGGCATGGAGGCATGCGCCTGTAGTCCTAGCTGCCCAGGAGGCTGAGCCTAGAGGATCTCTTGAGCCTGGGAGTTGGAGGTTGCAGTGAACTGTGATCATGCCACTGCACTCCAACCTGGGAAACAGAGCAAGACACTGTCTAAAAAAAAAAAATATATATATATATATAAAAAAATCTACACATTAGGTAATAATAAAGTATGATCCCATTTTCAAAAATATACATAGACAAAATATACATAGAAAAAAATTTGAAAGGATATACATCAGACTTTTAAAAATGGCCATTTCCCCATACTTTTAATATTTTCCTTTATAAATTTGTGTTAATATATGACAAGGAAAAATGTTTTTAATAACATCTATAATGTGAATTATATAACTTCTGATAAATTTTAAGCCTAAGAACCAGCTTGTAGAAGAGAGATAACATAGTAGGTCTGATGACTATCCTTCAAAAGACCTGCTTAAAAGATTGCCCCTTAGCTGGCATCTGGGAACTTAGATTTCAGAAGGGTTCCCATCACCCTAATTAATAAGAGTGGCTCACTGTACCTAAATAATATGGTTTATGCTGAACACTTGCTTTCCTTTTAGAAGTCTGAAATTTTGTACTAGGCATAAGGTGCCTATGTGACAAGCCCCCAATAAAAATCCAAGTGTTGCATCTCTAATGATCTTCCCTAGTAAGACATTTCATATGTTACAGTTCATTGCTAAGGGAATTAAGCATGCCCTGTGTGACTCCACTGGGAGAGGGCTCTTAGAAGCTTGCACCTGGTTTCCTGGGACTTCATCCTATGCACCTTTCCTTTTGCTGATTTTGCTTTGTATCCACTCAATATTGCTGTGAGTCTTCCTAGCAAATCACAGAACCTGGGATGGTCTTGAGGACCCTGACACAATTAGTTATCCACTTTCAAATAAAATATGAAAAGTGCATATTCCTTCTATTTATTTTTCCAATATTTCTTGTCTATGAAGACTAAAATTATAGATTTCAAAAAGTTAGTAGTCACATAGTAACATGCAGTTTAAATACTATTGTGGGTTTTCCTAATTTCATATGTGTGGACATTTAAATAAGCACAAATAAAGAGCAAGTAAGTCTTAAATTACAAAATCAGGAGATGGTGGAAAAGCACTAAGGAAGCTTGTCTACAAGAACCTTAAACTTCAGTGGATAAATAAATAGCATACTAATCTTATACTATCTCTATTAACGCAATTGATCAAAATCAGTACCAAAATATATGAAACATTATAAGCATTTAACTCTATAGTTGGAAAAAAATATTACTTGTTAGGAGTGAAAGAAGTCACTGGGAAGCAAATTAAAGTCTAGATCAATGGCTATATATTAAGCTGAAGGGTATACTGAAAAACTAATAAATAAGAAACACTTCACATATAAAATATAATTATAATAAAAAGTTCATTTACCTTAATTATCTGTTCAAATGCTAAGGCAGATTGTAACATCATTGGCCTCTGACTTTGGATCATTTGTTGATCAATAGAATTATAAAAATGTGCCACCTACAAAGTAAAAAGTCCAATTAGCAATAATCATTAATAAATAACATTTCATTTTTTAAGTTTTAATTTTCTTCATTTTTAATTGTTTCAATGGAAATATTAACTTTTCTCAATCCTGAGATTAGAACAGAAAATAGTTTTTTCATCTCCAATATAACATTTATTCATGTATTAATATACACAATCAACACACATGTGTTGAGTTCCTACAATTTGCCAAGTCATGTCCTGAGGGCTGGTTAAACAATGACTATAAAACCTGGTCCCTGGAATCAAGAAGTCATAGGGAAGAAGAAACCCAGTAAAACATGTTAAGTACTAAAAAACTGAATTCTTAATTCCTGCACCTCTCCAAAGCTGCTCTTTCTTTTTTTAATATATACCACTATGATTTATCCATTTCTCAGACCAAAAATTCTTTGCATTGTCCCTAACACTTCTCTCACATCCCACATCAGCAAAAGCCTATTGCCTTATACTTTCAAAATGTATCTTGAATCCAATCACTTCACCCCACCTCCATCAACTGCATCCCAATCCATGCAACCTCATCGCTTGGCAAGACCAGTGCAACAGTCTCCCAACTGGTCCCCCTGCTTCCAAACATGGCCTCCTAGAGTCTATTCAAAGCATCCACAGTGGTCTTTTGAAGGTTTCAAGTAGGCACCTCTTGCCTACAAAAACCTAATGACTTCCCAATACACTTGAGAATAAAATCCAAAATCCCAAAACTCTTGCGTAAAAACCTTTCAATGGTTTCTCATTACACTAAAGATTAAAATTCAAATTTTCATTTTTTCAAATACAAAGCTCATGCCCTTACCCTAGCATATAAGAACTGATCCTTAGCCCCACCACAAAACCGTCCCTCATTGTACTGCAGCCAAACTGGCCTCTTTCGCTCTTATTCTAACCTAACATGTGAGGTTTCCCTTAGGAACTTTGCATCTGTCATTCCCTCTGCGTGGAATAGTTTTTCTCTAGATAGTCACATGGTTCCTTTGCTCACTTTATGTCAAGTCTCTTCTCAAATATTGTCTCTTCATCAAGGCCTACCCGGACCATTCTATACAAAATAGCAGTCTTTGTCACAATCTCTTTACTCTGTTTTATTGTTCCTGAAAGCATTTATCACTACCTAACATTGTGTCATATATCTATGTGTTTGCTATCTGTCTCTCCTACTGAAATGATAGCTCTAAGAACACTGCCAAGCAAATAGCAAGTACTCAATAAATGTTTGTTAAATTAATCAATGAATCAATAAATAGAGATAACCACTAGGGACAGTGTTAGACAAAGAGGAACACTGTCAACTCTGATGGGGGAAAAAGGAGAGGTTCAGGGAAGAAGATCAAGTGGATAACCTGGGCTGAGTCCAAGGAGTTTAAAGAGCCTGTGGCTGTATCCCCAACACCTCACAACACTCCTGGCACATAGCAGGTGCTTAAAAAAATATTCCCTTACTAATTTTATAAAGAGTCCTCTTCTTTCCACTAATACACATGAAAATATACTTTATTTGGTGGGGAATACCCACTCTACTTATTCTGTACCACAAAGGTAGGCCCAGAAAAAGCACAATCAGGAAAATTAGAAGCAACAGAATACATACTATTATTAATACAACAATCTAGCTATATTGGTATCCATCCAACATTCTAATTTATACTCCATACTCTAGCTAAATATCTACTCATAATTAAAGGTATACATAAATGGATTTTCCCACTTATTCTTCCAGGGGTAAATACAAATACTATTCACTCATTTTTTGAGCTCCTATTGCATCAGACTAAATACTTAGGATACAGAAGTAAGCAAGTCTCTCTGCTTTTCATTAAGTAGTCACTCTAACTGAAATGATTGCCCAACCCCTCATGCACTCGAGAAAACATATGGATACTCTTCCTGACTCACATAAATATTCCTTCCAAAAGACTTACCTGATACTACCTCTACACCAACCCAGGAAAAGAATTGAAAATTCCCACCCCTATGCTTTCACAAGACTTTCTGAACATCTATACTAAATATTGTATCCGTTTGTCCACATATCTATCATCACTACATGAAATGAAATAAATATGAGCTCTGGAGTCAAGAAAGACTTGGTATCAAATACTACCTTCATAACATACTACCTATGTGGCACTGGGAAAACTATGTTACACATCTGATCCCCAATTAGATTGGTGGTACAATAAGGGATTAATTGAAATAACATAAATAAAGCATCTACCACAAGGCCTGACATTTAATGAGCACTCAGTGTTAAGTTTGCTCTCTCCCACCAGAACAGTGATTCTCAACCATAGCTGATTTATACCTCAGGGAACATTTAGCAATGTCTGGAGATATTTTTGATTGTCAGGACTAAATGCTCCTGGAACATACTGGGTACAGGCCAGGGATGCTGCTAAACATCCTCAAATGCACAGGATATTCCCCAAAAAAAAGAATTGGTCCAAACTATTAAAAATGCAGAGGCTGAGAAATCCTGTGCCAGACTATGATAGTAATGTATTTATTTTTATATCCTCACTACACCATGCCTGACAGAGCAGGCATTCAATGAATCTTTGCTGCATGAAAGAATAAATAAAAGACAAAATACACAAGATAATGTTCCTGCCTTCTAAGCTACTGTTCTTGCCCTTTAAGATCTAATCATCAAGTGAAAGAAAAAATGAAAAAAATCAGATACAACATAAGTGTTATAATAGTGATTTTCACACTGCACACAGATTTTTGTTTTTAAAAATTCAACTAATGAAATACACACAAAGCAAGTGACTTTTGAATTGGGAATTAAACAATGACACTGAGTTTTCTAATCAGAGAACATATTTCCATGCATGGAGACATGTTCAGAGAAAAGCCAAGTTTTATATAACTGAAGCATAGGTACAACATGAGGGTAAGTATAGCTAGTGAAGACCAAAACCAGTAAGTTTATTTGGGTCATGATTAAGAAGGGTCTTGTATGCCATGCTAAGATATACTATAAGCTGACAATAGCGGTTTTGAACAGGAAAATGACATGATGGCAATGTGTGACTAGGTAGACTAAGCAAATGACTAAGAACAGAGACCAATCTCTCAGCCTGGTAATTCTTTAAAAATATGCCCCTAGGAGGGAGGCAGAGTATCCTTTAATTAGAAGGTCCTTTAAAACCCATGAAAGTAACATGAAAGAAAAAAAGAAAGAATTATTTCTATTTTTAAAATGCTTTTACAATGAAAAGCAATAAACAAAACTACCCTAAATTAATAAATTCCTATATAGGTTACAAAGCAAATTTTGTAATGCAGACATTTAGCAATTCATAATTTCACAAGAATTGGTGGTGCTATTTTATTAGCCTAAAAAAAAAAGTAAAAAACAAAGTCCTTAACATATTCTAGTTTAATATAATGAACTCAGAACAGGCAAGTTTTCAAAAAATATAATTTCATACCTGTTTAAGAATAATTGCTTGCTTGCAGAATTTCTGTGCAATGTTTGCAACCTGCTGTATTTTGGCAGGAATAACAAAGCCAAGTGCAGAAAGCTGACGAACTTCTCTCAGAAGAATCACCAAACGATCTGAATAATGTACTTTTAATGATCCATCATTAGGGTCCAATTCCATAATTCGACTATTAGCCTCAATACTACAAAATAAAATAAATAACCTATTAAGTTTCACATTCTCATTCTTTTGACAAATGAAAAACACAATAGTTTTTACAACTTTTCTGTACATCTGATATTAACGCAAAGTAAAAAAAAAAAACAAACTTTTTTTTACTTTTTTTTCCAGCAACAGGGTTTCGCTCTGTCACCCAGGCTGGAGTGCAATGGCGCAATCATAGCTCACTGCACCTCAAACTCTTGGACTCAAAGGATTCCCACTGTGGCCTCCCAAAGTGCTGGGATTACAGTCATGAGCCACTGCTCCTGAACCCCCCAAAAAACACTTTTTAATTATAGCTTTCAAGTTGTATTTTTTTTTTCATATATTATTTCACAATTCAGATTTTGGAAACAAACTGTAATATCCAAACTATATCACCACGTTACCATTTCAACCAAGCAGTTTTAAAGTGAGAAAAAAATCCCTTAGCTGTCAGCCAAGACTCAAATTGATATCATATCCACCATAAAGAATAAAGGTTTTCATTCATTTTCTAAAGGTAGCTTAGATTTTTTTTTAGTCAGCCTACCTACTTCTTTTTTTTAAAGGATCAATGATAAAGAACACGAAAATGTAGGAGTAGAGACATTCAAATGCTTCATTCTTCTACCCTTTGATTCACTACTTCATGACTATACATTTTTCTGTGTTTCTTGTAAAGGCTATAATAGCAAATATTACTTTGGGGCACTCAAATCAGCATGGATTGTGAAAATGCTGAACTAAATTAAGCATAAGGTATTATGTTTTCACCACCTTCCTTTAGGATTAGGTTTATATAATGCTCATTCTTTCAAATCACTTTCACAATTAAGAAAACTTACAGGTCTTAGAAAGTAACCTACTGAAAAGCAAAGAACAAATCTATTCAGCCTACTTAATAGTACATAAAACAAAACATAATAACAAGTAGATACTTTAAAATGGCTTAAAATGATGATTTAGCCCAAACTTTCCTAAATAAACATAAAGCTTGTCAGAAAACTATAATGGTCACCTTTTTTGCCTTTATTAAGGACAGATCTTCAAAATTAGTTTGTATATACCACCATTCCCAAAATATGTTCAAAAACACACTGATGATTCCATAGGACAATAGGTTTTACACCAAAAAAAGACAGGAGGAGGAGGGTTTCACTGCCAAGTGGGAAATACTATATAGAACAAGATAAACAGGCCTCTTTAAAGCAGATCTCAGACCCCTTGTGCTACCAGACATAGTGGATCTCCTTTGGAGATACAGTGATAAAGTGTGCAAATTTTCCAAAATTAGTTGAATAAAACACTCTTTCTTTTTTTTCCTGGAGCATCTCTCATGTTTTAGGCTCAAAGTAGGAAGGGGAAGAGCTAAATGTCATAAAGTTATAATCATTATGCCCTAGTGCCCTTTGGTTCCCTCTATTCTTCCTCCAGAGCCAGAATTCTAGATTTAAAAAAAAAAAAAAAGAATTATTCATTCAATTTAAGAGGAACCACTTTTGGCCTAATTATCCTTTGTAGCAGTATAGGGGAAATAAATAAAACGTCATAGTATGAACAAAATTACTTTGAAAAAGACATGACAAGTTTCTAAAAATAGAGACAATAATATGTTGGGAACAGTAAACCTGAGGTATAAAGAAATAATGGTTTTTTAGACCACCCATTTTAAATCCCAATTAGAATAATCAGGTTAACTAATTAATACATTTACTATAGTTCAATAAATATTTACTCAAACCTTACTATGTTGTGCACCATGAAGAAATACTCTCTGTCTCAAGGAGTTTAATAAAATTTTATGGTTAAAGTGTGTGTGTGTTTCTGTGTTATAATATTAATGTAAAAAGGTAGAAAAACATTTATGAAAACCAATAAAAAACCATGAGAGAGGAAAAGCCTAATTCCAAAGTGGGAATCCACAGTTCTGGGGAATAGACACGAGAAGCAAGAGGGTGGTAGGCAACTAACTATATCATCAAAGTTTCCAACCTAAATGACTTAAAAGTTGATGATCAAAAACTAACAAACAAAAAAAATTAAAGGAGGAGCAGCAAGTCTGGAAAAAGGAGAAAGATGATTAATTCCATCTTGCCATTTGGCTTAATAACATGATTTTGGATTATACAATTTAGGACATTTATACTTACCACAAACCAGATCTGGAATCAGACAAACCTGATTGAATATCCCTGGACCAATCGTCAAATTGTTCTTGTTCATATAGTTTAAATTGGTCTAAGAGATCTTCGGCACTTCGATGAAAAGATCGAAATCCTGACAAGTCAGATAAAAGAGCCTCTGCAATCTTGATAGCATCATCTACCTTAAAAAGTCAAATTACAAGGATATGTATTATTTAAATTCTAATAAAATTAGCATAAAATAATAAGCCCCCTTCTCTGATCTGTGATTCAGAAACTATTTTCCCTTTCATCTATAAACAGTAAAATAGAAGATTTGTCAAAGAATATAAGAATATCAACCCCTACTTTGCTTCTGAAATATACACCCTCAGAATAGCAAAACACAGGAGGATAACCCATACAAGGAATAATTTGAAGGGTAAAATAAAGGGTAAAGGAAAAGTCAGCTCCCAAAATGTGTGTGCCCCACTTATTTTCAGAGGAAACTCTGAGAACTTCAGCAATACTCCTAAAGATGTTCAGCAGTGATTTTGGCCCTTAGCTAAATGCTTTGATTAACAGTTTGAACAATAATTAGGCCTATTTAAATGTTAGTTAAGAGAGATAAATGCTTTTCCTCCACAACTATACAAAGAACACTGCAGAACCTCAGAAAACTCACTGACAAAATCATTAGGCAAAATATTCCAGAAAATAAAACATCCAAAATACAAACTCAAATAAGTGAACTGTCAAACATGCTAGCTTTTATAACATTCCATGTCTTACTCTTAATCACAGACTATAATCAATTAACATGTATTGTGTGAGTCAAATGGAAGCCACTATGCCACATACTAATTAGTAAGTCCGTAAGAGTCTTATGTCAATTTTAATAATATTAAAATACTAAAATAATAGTCTTTTAAAATCTACAAATTGCTGTCACTACCTTAGACAATGCTATAATTACCTTTCACCTTTCCTTTAACTTCCTTTCAACCTAAAGTGTTTTAGTTATATAAACATACTTGCAGATAGACTTTGCAACTACTAGGATTTTACAATGATTTTTTTTTTAACACAGTGTAAAGGTGCTTTCCTCTTGAATAAAGGCACTTGCCTGGAACAAATGCAAGTGGAATAAGTGATTTGATTATTCTCTCTATACAAGGAATGAAAAGAAACATTAGAACTTCCTCTCTATACTTTTTTAGACTTCTACATTTCACATTAAAATTAGATGGATATTCCAAGGAAAACAGAGACTTTATACGACAGTTCTACAGTGACTTCTACATGCCTTAATTCAGCAAATTTTATAATTAGTATTCTTCAACTTTTATTAAAACAAATACCTTCAATTCCAACTGGCGAACCCAAACTATATTATTAACAACTTCTGAAAGATTTTTGCCAGAAAGTGGTCCAGATGCATCACCAGGAATTCCTCGGCACCGATTCTCAAAGTCTAATCGAAAATCTATAAAATTTAAATCAAATAAATGACTGAACAGAGTTAGCAATGATTTCCTAAATGCCCTCCATGTACCAAACACTATGTCAAATGTTACAGATAGAAAAATAATAAGAGTTGGTCCTTACTCTCAAGGACCTTGTATCTCAAGTGAGACAGAGAAAGAAAATAACCTGTTAATTCAAAAAATCTGACATTTATAACAGAAATAAGTAAATTAACCTTCAGCATAAAAACATCAGAAAATGCAGTCTTAATCCTAAATGGTATAAAACAAAGAAAAAAGTAATCTACAAAAATATTTCTCAGTCAAACACTATAATCTCTCTGATAAAATTTTACCTTTAACCGAGTCTATAAGTCTTGCCAGTAAAGTTTCTCTTTCCAACATCAATTCTTTGCTTATAGTTGGACGCTTCACTAATTCTTTATATTTCAGAAATGCCTGAAGAAGCTAATATAAAATAAAATGAGTATATGTTCATCCCAATGGATTGACTTAGTAAATATATTTATATCTCCTAAAGTAGCTTAAGGGGAATATTAAAAGTAAAATATTGCAATATTTTACCTGCTGTGGACTGTCTTGAATTTCTGAAATATAATTTTTCAATCTTCCTGCTATTTTTCGTTCCGCAGGTGCAATAATTTTCTCATATTGAGACACTGCAGCTTTCCACAAAGGCTAAACACATTAACGATATTGTTAGACTTTAGTATGTTCAAAAATCTGCCTTTATAAAGAACAATATAAACAGGAAATTATACAGACAGAAACACATATATATTCGACCTCAGTATAGGGATTATATTGCACAGGATTCAGGCCAGTAAAAGGTTCAAATACTCGAGCCAGGCATATGATTTTCTCTTCACCAGCAGGTAAAAAATAGAGAAGCTTCTCATGAATTGTCCTAATAGCCAAGACCTAAAACATAAAATATTAGAACAACAAATTTATTTAAGTCAAAAAAACTGCATAAATAGTCTAAAATCTAAAGCTATTAGGCAAGAATTTCTTTAAACTAGGCTGAAAGAACAATAAATGAAATGAATGATAAAACTGAAACTATAATCCTGAGAATTACCACTCAACAATCAAAGTGATGCACACTAACATTAATCAGTGTGCTCAAATCTAGTGAAAATATATAACATCTAAATATTTTTAAACTGTGTTTGAAGCTCACTTAAGTACATTTTTAGAGTCTGCCCTACATGTAGTAAAAACTCCTGATTTTCATTATTCAGCATTAAATTGCACTTCTAATAATGAAATGGCATGTTGACAGCCCTATTTATAATTTACAAACAGCTGGAAAACAATTATCCTTGTATTTTGAACCGAAAATTTCCACCAACAATCAAAGGGTAATCAAAAAGCTTAAGTAAAAACACTATAATCTTCCATCCATTTGAGTTGGAAATCTCTGTATAAACTCATGTTTTATTTTTCTGTTGCTAAAAAAAATATCTATTTAACAATTCTGTCTATTGAGAACACCTAAAAGCATTGCTAACTAAATAACAATTAGCACTTCCCCAACCAGGTTGCTGCTAAATACTATTTCCCACAAAAAAGAAGCAGGCTCTTCTAATGGCTAATTTCACGTATGGGACAGAAAATGCACAAGATGGGCTCGGCTCGGCCGGAACATTTTGGGGAGCCTAAGTTATCAAAGAAATACTATAATAATATCAAAATGACACAGGAGCCAACTTGAAGGGATACTCCCTACCCAAAGATTAAACAATATGAGTATAATAACTACAATAGACTGAAACACATAAAATATAAAAATTCATGAGTTCATAATGATACTACCAGAAAACGTTTCATGGTTGCCTATGGAACTTACTATGACACTAACCTATTTTTCATAGTTCTAAAAAGTAATAAACAAAAAGAAGCAATTGTCCATACTGCCATTCCTATGCAAAATATATTTCAGAGTAACTAAAAAGTTGATGAGGAAAGGTCTTCCATATAGAAAAATCATCACTAATAAATGCCAAAAGAGTGACAGAATTAGAAAATTACCATTGCACAACCCTTCATGACCATCAACGGCTGCTAAAATCACTAAGAAAAAGTTGATGGAGAGCGTTACAATGGATAGATCAGGCTGATCATACCTGAACCCACAATCAAACTCAAGATCACTACGTGCCTCCTGATGTAATGTATAAGAACTATCCACACGACCTATGAAGTATTATTGTTTAAAAAAAAAAAGAACCATAATTTAATCAAGCCTTTATAGCCAACTAGTAGTTAATAGGAAAAATGGGAGAGACAGGAACATGCTAAACAACACAAAGATATAAAAAGATAAATCCAAAAGGCAGGAAATATTATATGGCATAAAAAACAGAAAGGGGAAACATTTAAATTAAAAGAGACTCAGGAGACAGACATATCAACCAAATATAATGTGTAGACCTTGTTTGCAACCTGATTCAAGTAAATCAACTATAAAAAAATTTGTGAGAAAATCAGGATAAATAAACACTGGTTAGATAAAAAAAAAAGATATTAAGAAATTATTTTTATTTTGTTGGGTGTGATAATGGTCCTGTAGTTATGTTTTAAGGGTGGAAGCATATGATATCTCAGCTTTAAAAATATTCCAGCAGGAAAAAAAAACGAGAGGCAGGGGACACAAAGGTAAGACAAGAACTGAATAATGTCAATGACTATTGAAACTGAGTGTTGGATACATGGATACGTGGGCATTCATTATACTATTTTACCTTTGTGTATGTTTGAAATGTTCCGTAACAAAAAAGGTAAAAAAACAAAACAACAACAAAAAAAACAAAAACCCAAAAAACTACAGTTCCCCTAAGCAAGGTGGAAAAAGTTAGCTTTGCCATCTTTAAGTAATCTCATTTTGCCTGTCCCTTGAAGTTAAATATATGAGTTCTATACTGAAACGCATAACTCATGTAAATTAAGCAGCTGTTTCAAATATTTCCACCAACTATGCCCTAGCAAGCTATCCCTACTTAAGAACAATTTCAATAGCCAGGAGAATGTTTGAGAGCTTCCATACATGGACAAGTGGATTGGTTCCCTCTTTCATAACAAAAACAAAATATAAAGTCACAACTAACAAGTTGACCAGTCATACAACAAAGGAAAAAAAAAGGATGTGGAAATCAGCACATAGTTAGTACCACTGTGCACCTGGCACTGTGCCAGATGAGTGCCATAAGTTATCTGATATGAACTTTAACTCTTATTCTCTCTCAAAACTATAAATAATTTCTAGCAGATGTATAGTGCTTGTTAATTATAAAACACATTCACAAACAAATGAAGACCTACTTTACACTTAAAGAAAAGATCCAGATAATCAAATTGATACCTCTTCAAGGCGTTTGCCAAGTTTGTCAAGTGTTTCTGGGAAATATTTTTCATTTTTCCATGGATGAGGAACATAGCGCTGCCACACCTGACCTGTTAGATGATTACACACTATCACCCATTGTTCACAAATTGAAATGCCAGCTTTCAGATTTTCTTTTACAAGGTAATAAGGATCTTCCCATAGGTTCAAAGTTCCCAACTTTTTCTGAACAAATCTTCCAAATGAACCACCTATTAAAACATAAAGCAAAGATTTTAATAAAAATAAATGTCTCTTTACAGAATTATAAAATACATGCTTATGACAAAATTAAAATATACAAATTAACAAACTAAAGGATCTACAAAATACCATATGCACACCCTTAGACTAGCATTCTCAATAATAAATATTTTTTTAAAACACACAAAACACATTAATATGCAGTTTTGCATCTTTCAGTACATCACGTACATCTTTCAAGTATAGAAATACATATATAGTTTCTTCAAAGCTACAGAGCCTACTATGTGGATGTAGCATTATGTAAACAATTCTCAATTGCTATTTGTTTCTACTCGTATTACAAACAATGCTGCAATAAATCCCCTTGTACATACAACTTTAGGTACTTATCTGATATTTCCTTAGTATAATAATGAGAAGGGTATTTTCTGGATCAAAAATTTTAATATTGACAGATAAGCCAATATTTTAAATAATTTTTGTTCATTTCAAAATAAAGTCTAAATTAATATAACATAGGCATAAATACTAAAAATGTATGTAAATTTAGTTCCATTAATTGTCAAAGAATTTGACACATATAATTTAAATTAGCCAATTATATACAAATATTTAAATAATTCTACATGATTTGCTTTAAGAGTTATTTTAAATAGCAATTATTACATTAAGGAGTATTTTAAATAAGGACTTAAAGGATAAAAAGAAAACAAAATAGGACAGGTTTCCAAAATTCGAAAAGTTTATTTCTTTAGTAGTACCTATGATGTCTAAGAGATGTAGCATTCGTGTCTCAGGATAATGATCATGTTCTGTTTGTCTCCACACATCATCTACAACATCCCGAGTAGTCTCTACCAAGTCAACAACTTCCAATAAGGATAGACTGTCCAAGTTATAAAACTCCTAAAACCAAAATGCATTAATTTTTAAAGATAATCATATTTGTACCTTGGTTAATACAGGGAAAACGATTCCAGGCTTTTTCAATTGCTACAACTCTAATATTTGCCATATTATTTTCTCCACCTTTTTCTAACAGGTGATAATTACTTCTTTATGCAAATACCCTACAAGTTCCTCCACAAACATACATTTCATGAAAGCCAGAAGAAAAAACAAGAATTTTAAAAAGTCTATTCATTTATTTGCATACTTGGCCTAACTCTCTATCTGAATTCATTTTTTTAATTTACCCAATAGAAGTAGCCTCAACTCCACACAGAGTAGTTCACATGTCTTTATTCATTTATTTATTGTGTTGTATAATGTTATAATTAACAATGATATAACAATAGTAAAAGTTTCATTATGCTATATTTCCATCCCTGTTATCAAAAAAGCTTAAAACCATTTTGAACACTCAATTAAAATGATATTATTGAAATAATAATGGAAAAGAGTAGAAAATTACTATATACTTCTTTTGAAAATAACAGACTTTTTATAATCATACTTAAAAAGGTCACTTATTTAATCTCTATGTAGTACATCAAGGAATAATCAAATAAGCATAAAACTAAGACTTTTCATATTTCAGATTACTTCAAAATGCTAATTTCAATAAAGTGAACATTCTTTCAAAAGAACATCACCACTACATGCATAAACTTCTGTTATTATATTAGGTTTTTGTTTTTCACTACAAATCTGCAGAAAAGCAATTTTGGTTTTGAGAAAAATATTTAATATTTAGTAGACGTTAGAATTTAACGAGCTTGGATTTCTTAATTGCATTCATATTAAATATACATCTTAAGTAAACTTTGCTACATATGAAAGATGTGTTTTGTTCACAATCATCAAGTAGACTTTAAAACAGAGGAAAGTGTAGTGAAAACTGAATCCTAAAGTACTTTTATAAGACTGATATGTAACTATGTATGAATCACATACTCTTGCAATTGTTTCAAATAATTCTTTAAAATAACTGGCTCTTTCTTTACTAATCTGTTTATTTCCACGATGAGCTTGTTCTATCCAAAACTGGAACTCGTCACTTGGTGTAAGAATACCTATAAAAGTGAAGAGAAAAAAAAAGGATACAGAATATCAGAGCAGCAAAAAATGTGAGTCAACTGACACATAAATGTTCCTAGCTAATGTCAAACAAGGTGACACTCTACCTTCTTGTTTCCTATCTCATACTGTAAACAAATGTGTTGCAGTCTATTTAGTGCCACATTTTTCACACTTTTACGCTTTTTCTTAGTGATTTTGCTGTTAAAATGACCCACAGCATAAGGCTAAAATTGCCATCTAGTGTCCCTAAGCAAAAGAAGGTTGTGATATACCTTACAGAAAAAATACATGTGTTAGATAAGCTTCACTCAGGCATGGTTTACGTTACTGTTGGCCATGAAGTCAATGTTAATGAATCAACAATATATATTAATTAAAGTGTCTTTAAACAGAAACATACAAAAGACAAGGTTATGTATTCATCAGTTAATGAAATGTTGTGACCAGAGGCTCAAAGGAACCTAATCCTGTATTTCCCTTAGAAGCAAAGGTTCAGAATTGGCTAATTCAGTGTTCACAGTGACTTTATAGAACGTATAGAACTGCAAATAATGAGAATCAACTATATTTTCTATTTCTATAAATTGCAAATTGTTAAAGATTATATTTTCCTGTTCTCCAAATCTATATAAATCTATTCATTTAAAAACAAAAGCTTATGCTCTGAGAAGTTCCAAAACCATGGAAAGAAATCTGTGAAGAAATATGCTCATTTACTAATGTACTAATGAAACAATCATTTTGTACTTCCTTTGATTAAGCTATGGTTACATACCTCGTGTGTCATCTTCCTTAAACTTAAATTTTGATAAGTTATTGTCTGATCTTCGTAGAACTATACCCAAGCCAGCTTCTAGTTCACTCAAAAGGTTCTGAAGTTTGGGATCAAAGTTTCTGCTCCACTCCTGATCCTAAATAAAAACAGACAAAGCATCCATTGATCAAAATCTTGCCAACCAAATTGGCTTTCTAAAACACTGTCTAAAGAACTAAGTCCAAATACCCCTGTTTAATTTAAAGTCTGCCACTACCTCCATTTCATAAGAAGGATAAAATGTCATCTCAACAGTTAAAACTTTGTAAAGATCATTTACTATTGAAATGTAAGAGCTGATGTGAGTTACATTTTATACCTTTCTCTAATTTCTCTTTGTCAACAAAGCTTACTTTAAAATTAAGAGTTAAAAAAAGATATTTTAATTTAAAAACTATTGACATTAATAGCAAATAAAATAATAAATATTTATGTTTGTGTATATGAAAATATTTATCAGAATACTTAGGTTAAAAAAAACATGACTTGTCAGTCACTTTACTCACCTTTAACAACATCGGTGCAAACACTTGTCGTACTGCTTGGTAAAGGGAATTAATAGGTGACTCTAACATAGATGAAACAAGAATATTATTATGTAGATTCTCATCAGTAATTACTTCAGGTCGCAGCTTGAAAAACACCAACACTTTATCTTTTGTGTCACCAAATTCAATCTAAAGAAATAAACAAATGATTTTTATTATCTTTATAAAATTTAATATTTGGAAGAAACATTTCCCTAAAAAGTTGTATTGCTATAATTATAACACTTGGAAAAAATAGTTACTTTAAAAATAAATATATTAAAACCAATCTATCTTTACTCCTTAAGAATACCTGGACTTAAAAATGTATTCCCACTCACATGTGACCATATCATAAAGCTACTTTGATAAGTGATTTATAAACATAAAACACTATATATTGTTGACATACACTGCTAACTATTCCATTCCAGCCAGATTTAGTAATACTACAGATCAAAGCTATATACCCCAGGTACACAATGATGAGTAGTGTACTTCTCTACTACCCCAGAAAGTCTATAACAAAGATATTTTTAATTACCCTCTCACCTTGAAAAAGCATTTGAAAAGGTATTTTTTAAACTATATACACTCAAAACTACCTAAATGAACTTAAGTCGTCTATGTCCTAAAATTACCTTTATCTTAACCAAAAATTTTTCTTTAAAGAGTTTGAGCATCAAACTTTTTTGCGAAATTGTCATATAGCCAGATTATTCAAAATTGAAACCAGGTGAATTCAATTGGAATTCAATAAAGCAACCTTGTTTACTTTAAAATGTCAGTTCATAGTAATTCATTCATTAGCCGAAAAATATACTACTCAAAAGAAGTCTTTGCATTATATACACATTTTCAGAGTTATTCTCATTTCATTTTCCAGGAAGAGAAGTCTACACATTAAAAAACAAGGTCACTGCTATGTATGAAGAACACCTTATAGCTGAGTGAGTTTCATGATACTTTTTTAAAAATCCTAATCACTATATTTTTTGGCCACTGGAAAGGCGCTGACACTATGTTGCTGCTCAAACTCTCATAATATTTCATGACACATGAAAATTATATGAAACCCAAATATCAGTGTCCATAAATAAAGTTTTACTAGAACATAGCCGTACTCATTCATTCACATGGCTTACTACATAGTTCATTACAGGGCTGTTTTCACGCTACAATGGCCGAGTTGTATAGTTGCAAGAGAGACCTTGTGGTCTGCAAAGCCTAAAATATTATATGACCCATCACAGTAAAAGTTTGCCAAACTGTGTCCTAAAACATAAAGCAGATCACATCTCTCTCTTGCTTAAGATTACCAATGATTTCCTATTTGAACCTAAATTGTGTACAAGGTATTTAATGATCAGCCTATGCCTTAGTCTCCCATCTCATCTTCCACACTGTCCCTTCACCTGTTAAACTTCAGCAATCACCCTAGATTTTTTTTTCCTGCCCCTTGAAACCAAGCTGACACCCAGCTCAGGGCCTTGGTACTTAATAGTTTCTTTTGCTTAGAACACTATTCCCCCAGATTTTATGTCTGCCTGCAACACATCATTCAAATCTCACTTCAAAGGTCACTGATCCAGAGGGGTATTGTCTCCCACTCCATTTTAGTGTAGTTCCCCACCCCACCCCCTCACTACTGTAACATTATTTTTAGCTTCTTTATTTATGTATTTATTTATTTTCCTGACACAGGGTCTTGTTCTGTTGCCTGGGCTAGAGTATAGTGGCATGATCATAGCTCACGGCAACTTCAAACTCCTGGGCTCAAGTGATCCTCCTGCTTTAGCCTCTTGAGAAGCTGTGACTACTGGTGCACGCCACTGTGCCTGGCTAATACTTTATTTTTTAATTTTTTTTTGTAAAGACAGGGTTTCACTATGTTGCTTTGGATGGTCTCAAACTCCCGGCCTCAAGCAATTTTCCCGCCTTGACCTCCCAAAGTGCTAGGATTATAGGCATCAGCCACTGTGCCCCATCTATTTTTATCTTAACAGCACTTATCAATACCCAAATTTATGTTACATTATATATCTGTGCTGCATGTTTAGCCTATCTTTGTCCACTCCAATGTTACTCCTTTAAGACATGAACTCTGTGCTCATGGCTTTATCTCCAGAACCCAGGACAGTGCCAGACCCATAGCAGGTACTCAATAAATATTTGTTGACTTATTATTAACTTATTAAATTATGCTGACTCTCAGACATCTAAAGTACAACTTAAGGCATAACAAAATATTTTCAAATATGACTAAAAACCTGTAGTGTAGTATATGACTGAAAATAACAGATGCATTGCTGGACTCTACTAGTAATATCTTTAACTTAAAACAGAAAAAAAAGTTATAATTTTAACTTTCAATACCCAAGCCAAGATACATTTTCACAAATCTAAACCCCTTCCCATCTTTCCCACTGCATTCTTTCTGAACTTTCAATTGCATTTACAACACTGTGTCCTGATTTTATAATTTGTTGAGTATATGTCCTCCTAGGCCACTGGAGTGAGGCTCTGGAAGGCAGAAAGCAGGAGGCCCTACCCTGAATGACACCACCTATTAAAGAAAGAGAATAGTTAACACTTAGGATGTAACCTTTGTGCCTTACTTTCCTCAGCCATAAAATAGGAATAAAAATAGTTCCTGTCTTACAGTATTGTTGTGGATATTAAATGCACCAATACATATAACGTGCTTAGAACAGTGCCTGACAGTGTAAAGTGAAAATAAATGTTAGCTATAATTATTCATTCTTTTTATATTTTGTAAACCCATCAAGCCTGGCAAAATGCCTTGTATATACCGAGTTCAAAATAAACGTTTATTAAATAGAATTGAATTAAACCGAAGAATAAAGATTCATAGTGAACGGGGTGAATGATTCAATCATCCTACAAAAGTGTACTGAACACTTGCTGAGTACCAAATGCTCTGCAAGACCTAGGGATAAAGGTGAACATAAGAGGAAGAGGTTGAAAATATGTCTATGATTTGTTAACTTTCAGCCATTTACTGAACCTCCTTTAAGGTGTCTGGCAATTTTCTGTCGTGTTTTACTTTGATATACATGTCCTGATCGCAAATGCAACCATTTTTTAAGCAATCCTGCCAGCGGAGGGAGCAATGCAATGAAAAAAATCAATACATCACACGTAGTACACCAAAAAAGAATTCAAACTTTATTTTGAACTATATCATATCATTTCTCAAAGACTTGAATTCCTAACTAATCTTTCCCTCGGGCAATATTAAAATCAGTGCATAACCCAAAATAGATACACTAGAATTTGCCTTAAAGAACTTCAAAAGGGAGAAAAGAAAAAAATTAAAAATAACTAAATAAGGTAAATGTTTTCTTTTTAGTCATAACCAATCTGTAGTCAAAAAAAGAAAAGAAAAGAACGTAATTGTTTCTATCCAGGTGTGTGGACGGGGAACCTCCTTTGATCAGGTGGGATGCAAGCTTGGAAACTACAAGCTTAAGCACAAGGCCAATGCAACTAAAGGCCAACGCAGGGGAGGCGGAGACAGCCTTGGCCTCCAGACAAGGATCCGTTGAGTTAGGCTGAAGAGTGACCCGACATCCCTCCAACTGGGCCTGGGGGCGTGAAGGGAGGTCAGGCAGGGGTGCAAGGAATCGTACGCACCGTGTTGGAAAAGGAGATTCCGGCGTCGGATCGCTGCACCCTGAGGAGCATCTGGTTGCCATCGTCCAAGAAGTTGTTGATTTCAAGACAGTTGTACAGCAGTGGCTGGTCCCAGGGCTCCGACATCAGCCCGAAGTAATTCTGGGTAGTAGTGAAGATGAAGAGCTTCCGAACGTCCCCGGTCGCGCTCGCCATGATGGGGCGCGGAGGGAAGGAGCGGGGACGGAAAAGAAGGAAGGAAGAAGAAACCAGTCCGGAGGGAAGTGAAGTGAAGAGCGGAGCTCTGCTCAAACCCAGAGCCCGCCCGCCAGATCGCAGAGCTTCGCGGTTGCCAGGGGCAATCGCTATGGCGACGGAGCGTTACGGCGGCGCCGCCAGCGGCGCGCAGGGAGCGCTGCCGTCTCGGGCACGCGCACGCAAAGCTCTCGGAGGCCATCGAACACTTCAGGGCGCCATAGCTGCTCCCCGCGATTGTCGATTGTGAGGGATTTTTGGCAAGTTTGTGTTGGCTCCCAAAACATGGCTTTTATTCTTCCTGCTGATTTCTTGTAACGCCTAATCAGGAGATATGCGTCCAGCCTTCTAGTGCAGCAGCGTGATCTGGATTTAGGAGAGTTGGGTTGTAGTGCCCCCCTCTCCACGTGCGCTCGTTAGCAAACCACTCTGTCAGCGTCAAGTTCCACATCTGTAAAATGGGGAAATCCTATCTCACAACCAAGGTTTTACAAAATAAATTTTACGAAACAAATCCTTTTATTAAAAGGGACGCAACAGAGCAAGACGAAGCTTTTCTCGCCTCCTTTCGTGCTTAAAAAAGAACAATCTTGAAATCAGAAGGCTGCAGGCTAGTCATTCATCATCTCAGCACTGATTTCAGCCATCATCCTAGGGTACGTAAACATATACAGATTTTCTTATTTGCATTCAATAATCGCAATTTCCTCCTGAAATTGTATTCTTTTAGAATTAGAAGAAGGGTCCTTTTATCTGCTGAGCAACTTGATTTAAGACTTGGGAGTGGGAACTAAAAAGCTGAACTGCTCTAAATTATAAAGGGAAATAAATTTAAATTCTTATGAAATACCCAAGAGGTGGAAGATGGGAGTTTGGCCACTGTCTGGGGAAATAAATCCAAACAGCGAGGTGAGATACTGGCCACTGGGTGGGAAAAAATCCAAATAGGAGCCGAAAATGACTAGGTAAATAAAGGGGATAGGATTTTGAAAGCAAAAGTGGCTACTGTGGAGACAGAAAGTCTTGCTCTGCAGTGGGCATTATGACCCTTCCCAAGGTCTTCAGGAAAGTCTCTATTACCCACAGGTGCTTGATCTGGGTGAGTTGTTTTGGTGGAGATGTGTGAAAAGGCTGGATTTGACCAGGCATGGTGGCTCACGCCTATAATCCTAGCACTCTGGGAGGCTGAGGTGGGAGGATCACTTGGGCTCAGGAGTTAGAGACCAGCCTGAGCAAGAGTGAGACCCCCATCTCTACAAAAAATAGAGAAATTAGCTGAGTGTGGTGGCGCGGGCCTGTAGTCCCAGTTATTCTGGAAGCTGAGGCAGGAGGATAAGTTGAGCCCAGGAGTATGAGGTTACGGTGACCTATGATGACGCCACTGCACCCTAGCCGGAGCGACAGAGCAAGACTCTGTCTCCAAAAAAAAAAAAAGGCTGAATTTAACTTCCATGGCAATATGGTGAAAAAAAAGGCAATACATATAGTAACATGAGTCTAGAAAGCAGATGAAATCATGAGAACGTCATCATGCCAGAAATTTTGAGAACTCTTGAGTGGGCTTTTGACTTCCCCAAGCTACAAAATTGAGTGTTTTAGTCAAGTTTAACCCAGATCTCAAGAAACTTGAAAGCTCCTTTTGACATGTAAACCCCATGAGAATAGAGATTTTGTGTATCTTGTTCACTGCTATATATGCAGAATTAGGCATAAACAGGAAAACAAGACAGATAAGGACACTATACTCATGAAGCTTACAATAAAGAAGAAAAAAGAATCTCAGAGATTAAATAACTTACACAAGGACATAGAGATAGTAAGTTGTAGAACCACTTTTGTTTCTATAGGTTATTTACATCAACATTTAATGTAATTGAAATTTAAACTAAGAAATGTTTGAAATATTTATTCATCTACTTAAAAATAAGAATAATAAGCCCATTACTTGTTAACATAAATATTTTTATTAAAATAATTGTATTTCTCAAAACAAAAACGAATTTGATGAGAAGAGTGCCATTGTTTTACATTTCTGCAGATCCCTTCCATGTCTGGCTTAGGAGAAAACAGCTGGATCCTCTATCTGCTTCTGCATTCTCTCTATTGCAATACATTGTTTTGGTTGCAGTATATGGAGAAAATCTGGCCTCATACAGATAAGTAGCTAGAAAATGGAGAAGAATTTTAATAGCCTTTCAGATAATTGTGAATATTTTTTGATACTAAACTAAAACTCCACAAGTGGTAGTTTCTTAAGGGATAGTCGAAATTTGGAATCTGGAACCAGATCAATGAATATTTCATACACTGTTACATTAAAATCCATTGGTTATCATGCACTTTGAATGGCTCTTTTACCCACACATAATTTTGTAACCTCATACATTGGTCATTTATAAAATATGGGTTCCCTAAACTATAAAGATCTTCCAAACATTGATACATTTCATTATACAATATCAAAAAAGTCACATTCATTATTATGCCACTGATCTCATAAGAAAAAGTCTTTAGGCATAGGGAGGTTGTCAAACTTATAGTAGAGAATTTAAGTTTTCCAAAATTCAAATTTTTGCACAAAAGCTTGAATTTTATCATTGGCCACAAATAATGTCAGTTGTTTTCCTTGAAGTGATAGGCTCATTTCATTCATTTTTGAGAAAAATGTCTGCGAAATACTCAAGTCTGAATAACCACAATTTGTCATTCTTTGAAGTAAACATGATCTTCCATGAAAAAAGCTGCTAGTTTAGATCACAACTCAAACCATCATGTGAGTTCTTTTCCTTGAGGCAACCATTATATTTCAATACAGCAGAAGTGCTTTATGGTATTTCATTTCATCATTCAAAATATTGAAATGACTTGTACTCAAAGTTTGACATTTAATAAAACAAATAAATTTTACTCCTTCATGAAGGGCATTCTTAAGTGACTCTGGAATCTTTTCTAGTGAGTTCATAAAGATGAAGAATAGATGATTATTTAAATTGTTTGGTGCCCCAGCCTTAATTTATATCAAGGTGCCAACAGTTTTAGCCACTGTTTTCCATTGCTGTGTAGCAAACTACTTCAACATCCATTTATTAGCTAACAGCCCTATAGGTCAGGGAGGCAGGTCATGTGTGGCTGGGTTCTCTGCTAAGGTTCTCGTGGGCTTAAATCAAGATGTCGGCCAGGCTGTATTCTCATGTGGAGCTTAGGATCTTTTTGTAGTTGTGGTAGAATTAAGTCCCTTGCAGTTGTAAGACTGAGGTCCCCACTTCCTTGCTGGATGTCAGCTGGAGCCACTCTCAGCAACTAGAGGCCACCCATATTCTTTGTCTCCATCTTTAAAGGCAACAGTGGAGAACTTTCTTACACATCTAATCACCCTTGTGTTTAAAATCTCTTACAACAGGAAGGGTCTTTTAAGTTCCTCTTAAGGAACTTAAGTTCACATGATTAGATCAGACCCAATGGATAATTTCCATTTTTATTAACTCAGAGTCAACTGATTAGTAAACTAAATGTGGGAATGATATCCTTTCAGATTCACAGGTTTTTCCCACACTCAAGGTTAGGGGGTTATTCAAAGTGTGCACGCCAGGGACCAGGGGCTTTAGGGTTCTCTTAGAATTCTGCCTACCACAGCCACCATTGCTTCTGCACCATCAATGCACATGTCAAGCACAGTGAAAGAGGCACATAATGGCTCACTATTATTGTGAAAATAGTGTGACCTTGCAGATCCCCTGAAAATGTTTCAAGTTCCTCCAGGGATCCACTGTTCTAGATGATTTCTAAGGTATCTGCATCTACTCTATGAAAGTGACTCCAGGGAAAAAATATTTTTCTGTTTTACCCATTATGTTTGATAAATATTGGGTAAATTATATTAAAAATATAATGTTGGCTATAAATATTACCCCACTTAATAAATAGACTCTTTGTAATTTTATTCACTTTAAAGGAAAAAAATACCAGTCCACTTGACTGGACTAAGGGATACCCAGATAGCTAGTAAAACATTATTTCTGGGTGTGTCTGTGAAGGGGTTTCAGGAAGAGATTAGCATTTGGGAGCAAGAAGATAGCACACACCAGTGATCATCCAATCCCTTGAGGGCCCAAAATAGAACAAAAAAGGCCAGAAAGGGTAAATCCACTCTCTCTTCTGGGGCTGGGACATCCATCTTCTCCTGCTCTCAGACATCAGAACTCTAGGCTCTTAGGCCTTTGGACTCCAGTATTTACACCAGCAGCTCCCCAGGTTCCCAGGCCTTCAGACTCAGGCTGAATGACATCACTGGTTGTCCTGGCTCTCCAGCTTCCAGATGGGACGGCATATTGTGGGGCCTCTTGGCTTCCATATTCCCATAATGTCTCTTATATGTACCCTATTGATTCTGTTTCTCTGGAGAACCTTAATACATATCATTTTTCATATTAAAGCAACAACCAACTGTTACTATTCTTGGACAGTGCTATGGGGCTGCACAGGAAAGAATGTCATTTCAGAACCTCTTCATGAGACCTACCAGTATAATGAAGTATATAATTGCTATGGTCTGAATGTGTTCACTAAAATCCGTATGTTTAAACGTAATCCCCAGTGTGATAGTATTAAGAGTTGGGGCCTTTGTGAGGTAGTTAGATCATGGGAGTTGAGCTTTCATGAATGGGATTAGTGCCCTAATATAAGAGGCCTAAGGGAATTTGTTATGTGAGGACATATAGAAGGCACCATCTATGAGAAACAGGCCTTCACCAGACACTAAATCTGCTGGTGGCTTGATCTTGGACTTCCTAGCCTCCATAACTGTGAGCAATAAATTTCTATTGTTTAAAAATTTTGTTAAGGCATTTTGTTACAGTAGCCCAAATGAACTAAGATAGTACTCTGATACGAAATTTAATGTTCAACTCAAATACTTAAATATACTTTTACCTTTACACATTTTTATGACTCCCTATAAAATAAAAGGAATTCTGTTTCTTCTGACTTTGCTCCTAAGTCAGGGAAGAGTTGCTAACCATTACTTCTGGGTCTACTAGAGAGCCAATTCTTCCTGTAGTCAATTGCACTGAAAATATACAAGGAAAGAAGAAGGAGATATATAAGCAAGGGTGTTAGTCTTTATTGGTTTGGAACATATAGCTGGAGATAATTCTTATATCTGTACTCCTGCATATCTGATTGAAGAGGTGGGGGAATAGGCCCAAAATATAATAAAATGGGGATGATTTTCTCCTATCTCCACTAACAAAGAGAACCAGAAACAGACTCTAGAAGGGAACAAAATCAAGGTGTGGAATTCCCTGCAGATAATACATCTGTGTTTCATTATGAGAAAATTCATTATGGTATAATTAAATATTTTAAATATTTTGACTCTTCTACTAGATAATAAATATCATTTATTTGAACATCAGAGCTTCATTATGTTTTAAAAATTAAATATCAAAGTTAATTTTAAATACATTTTAATATCAATGGCAAGGATTGCAGGAGGTATGGCAGAGACTGTATCCTAAAACTTTTCTCTTCTAAAATAAAAAGAACACCAGTCTTAGGAGAAATATACAAATATATATATATAGCTTTGTGATGTTGTATACATACTTCTTGGTAAAAATTGTTTCTAGTTCTTGAGCTTTGGTTATATTAATAATTACCTTATGGAATTCTCTATAAGAATTCTCTAGTCGTAATTTTTTTTGATGCTACATCTCATTGGTATTGAGGGAAAAGAGACAATGTGGCAAAGTACATACTGGCTCTCAAAGTTTCTGCAGTAATTCCATTCACATTTTATTGGCCAAGCAAGTCATATGGTGACGTCTAACTGCAAGTGGGCAGGTAAGTGCAACCATACCTTTTGAGCATACTAATGCTCAAAAGGAGAGAGAATTATAGAATATTTGAGGACAATCCCAATGACTACTATATTTTCTAACATCTTTCACACTAAAAAAAAATTACCGCTTGGACTAAGCAAAAAAAGCTACACTCTTTCTTTTTCCTCTGCCACAGTAACCAGTAATGTTCTAGAATAGCGACTGCTCTAATGACAAAAAACAGAGCCCCCAACTGACCGTTAGCAGATAGTTTAAGCAAGCAAGAAAATTTTGTTGTCTTAAACAAAATGAGCTATTGGCTTCTTTGTTTCTGTGGCCTAAACTAACCCATCCAGACTGCTGTAGATAGGGGATGTACTTGGGGTTCAGCCCCGGTGCTCACGCATCCCATTGTCTTACACCCAGGCCATTTACTAATTTACATGACCTACCAGGACCAGTAGGCTTGCAAGTTTGTAAAGCTGCCTAACACATTGCTGTCTTAATGAAGTTTGTTGCACTCATACTGACTTATGTGATAATCACTTGTCTGATAAATAAAGACATTACTTTCAATTTTGCCGTTCAAGATAATAAAGTATGCTAGTGAAACTGTGTTAAGGCTTAATAGTTAATCTTTTCCTCTATGATGATGCTAATTATACTTTTAGATGCTTTGATGTTGCTTTCTTTACTGTGTGCATGATCTAGCTTATCTTTTATTTGCAGGAAATAGTCTTGCTTTGACTTATAAGTGAATGTCCTTTAATGTCATTTAAAAATACACATACCCACTGATGTAAAGTGCTGAAGGGAAAGCTTTTTTACACCATGGCAACTATTAATAAAAATGTTCACATAAATGGTTATTTTGAGTCTTTTTTTCTATTTCTATTTCCATTTTTATTTACATAAAATGATTGTTGAATAACATGTAATTAAATCAGAGCTTTCTGCTTCACAGTCTAACATCTTTTTATGGATAGCTTCTGTGAGAAAATAGCTCTCTGACATCACAGCCTGTTGCTAGGAGAACAAAACATCAAAAATTTGGCAGTGTCAACTTACTCAGTAGGGTAGGATAAATTTAAAGGAAAAGAGACCAAGCTACAATTCTCATTTTTTAAACATTGACTTGGCACCTTTAATCCCTAATGATGTCTAATCAAATATAAAATTTGAGATTGTACACCTTTAGGAAACATATCTACTGAAACTACTATAAGTTATTTCTCTCATGTATTCTTGTCAGGAACGGGCTGTGAAGTCAATGAAGACACATTTGGGGAAGTCCTTTACTAGATAAAGGAGAGGAATCTAGGATATCGATGTGATGCACAGTCCTTTCCGTCAGGGTCAAATGTGGCTCCTGATGGTCCAGCAACCTCTAAACTAAAAAGACAAGTTATCTGAGCTTCCTGCTGGGGAAACTCTGAGAGCTTGATGATTGTTTTTAGGCACAATCAGTCTTTTTTAGTCCAGGCACATGGTTTCTTTAACAATGTAATTCCCTTAAAAACTTAGTAAGCTTTCTTATTTGCTTTTAGTTCCATATTCTAAATGTCATATTCTAGTTCTTTCCTACATAGGATTCTCAGGAATGATTTATTTGCTTCCTCATGCCCATGTCCCTCTCTCTTAACTTGATGGTTATCTTGAGGCTATCTGAAAAAACCGGTTTGGAGTTAAAAGCCTTAATCTGATCTTTGCCCAAAGATGATGTCATTTTTTTTCAAATAAGAGATCTTTTAGTGCCTTTGTCACTTAAAACCTTTCTTCAGTCTTATCTCTTATTACTTAGGGTCTAGGAGCAGTCAGCTTCTTTAACACTGAAAGGCTTAATCTCTAGAATTCCTTAGTATCCTTCTATCCTTTCTAGGAAACCAACCAGTTCTCATCTGAGCTCATCTCTTTTCTGTAATATCTTGCTAAGGGCAGTCAAATGTAGCCAAAACACACTATCACTTTGCCTCCAACTACTTTCCATAGAGTTAGAATCTTAATAGATTCATGGTCTACCTTCTACTTCTCTTAGGAACAGTTTCACTGAATATTTTGACAAGACACACTAGGGATCTTCAAATAACCAACCTGTTAATCTGTTTCTTTGCTGTCTGCTGCATGACCACTAATTCTATACAACATATTTTAAGCTTCTGTATGCAGCATCTTCCTTCCAAGCACCAAATATATATTCATGTGATAGCTGTTACTGCCATTTAACAAATATTTCTGGCTTTCCTCTTTCTTGGAACATAATAGGATTGCACTTCTCTGCTCTTTTTAAAGATAAGGATAACCATATGACTTGCTTTGATCTTTGAAATGTATGTAGAAGTGATATATCACATACACACAGAAACCTTAAAATCCAATGCATGATTTACCATAGTTCTCTCTCACGGCCATGGTAATCTTGGAAGTATAAATCAAGATGAAGTTCTTGTCAGCCTAGCTCACTGAGTAGCTATGATGAGTATAGTCTTCTCAATAATCCACTATAAACAAGAAATAAACTTTTGTTATGATAGGATATTGATATTTTGGTGGTGTTATTGCAACGTAGCTTAGCACTGATACATGCCATCAAGGTATGGCAAATGTTGCAATAACAACCCCAAAATTTTGGTGGCTTAACCTAAGAATTTTATTTCTCCTTCATTTGACAGTTCCATGTGCTACTTAGCAGGCAGTCTTCCATGTGATGATTCTAGACCTCTTCCATTTTGTGGCTCCATTATCCCCTAGGACTATGGAATTCTCCCCTGAGTTATTTGAATCTTGTTGACTGACAGGTGAAGAGTGAAGTCTTATGCAGGAGATGTCTATAACAATTTCTGACTTCAAGGGAGGATTGGAAATGTATTATTGCTGTATACCTTGGAATAAGAAAGAATGGCCTTTACTCAACACATAGCACTCTTTGACACAGTGTGCTTTGTAAATCTGGTGTTCCATTGAATGAATCTATAGATTATTCAGGCCTTGACTTTTTTTTTTTTTTTTAAGATACGGTCTCGCTCTGTCACCTGGGCTAGACTGCAGTGGCATCATCATAGCTCACTGCAACCTCAAACTCCTGGGCTCAAGCAATCCTCCTGCCTCAGCCTGCCAAGTAGCCGGGACTACAGGTGAGATGGGTCTTGCTCTTGCTTAGGCTGGTCTCAAAGTCCTGGCCTCAAGTGATCCTCCTACCTGGGACTCCCAAAGTGCTAGGATTACAGGCGTGAGCCACCGCATCTAGCTTTGACTAGCTTTTACGGTGTATTCAGGGTAGACTTCATGGGCATACAACCTGTGCAATCTCACTGGACCTCATATTTCACAAGGCTCCTCACGTGGTTTAATACTCTGCTGTCACAGAGCATTACATAGTTCTTGAACAAGATGCTCTGCATTTTCACTTTGCTCTGGGTCCCACAAACTATGCACCTGTTCCTATGTGTAGGTTATACCAGGAGGATACAATAAATAAGTGCAAAATAAATAAGTGCAAAAACATATATACTCTTGAAACCCCACAATATTTTTTAAAAATGCTACTGAAAGCCAAAACTTTTGATTCCCATAAGCCATGTTTTCTTTAGAGAAACAGGAAGGTTATTGCAAATTAAAAGTTCAAGCCCTGAAAAAGCAGAGCATAGAGTTCATGCCAAAACGGTTGAAGGTCATCTTGGCTAGGAATGGGTTTCAAGAGTTGGATAGTGCTTAAACTTGGATGGAGTCTCTGTGAGGCTAGAGATGAGGGAGCAGACCTTTGAAGAACACATGATAAGGAGCAGTAGCAGCATCAAGAGACACCATCATTGCCATTGACCAGAGCAAGGTGGGTGCCAAGACTATTTGCAGACCATTAACTTGCTTTCTAAATATCATTGCCTCTGCTACCATTGCTGGAGTCACATGAACTGATCTTCTCTGTGCTGACTGGTCCTCATCAGTGGCCTTCAGTAATTGCTCACCTGTTACCTGTGGATTTTCCAAAGAAGTGATGCATAACCATGGCCCAAGAATTTGCTGAATCCCATTCAATCTGCCCTGTGTAGACAACCCTATTTTCAGTGGTTGAAAACATAGTTAAGATCCCTGAAACTAAAGATGGAGTCATCAAAAAGTTGGTAATGGCCAGGAGTAGTGGCTCATGCCTGTAATCCTAGCACTTTGGAAGACCAACGTGGAATGATCGCTTGAGGTCAGGAGTTCAAGACCAGCCTGAGCAACATAGCAAGACCCCACCTCTCCAAAAAGTAGAAAAATTAGCCAGGCGTGGTGGTGAACGCCTGTAGTACCAGCTACTCAGGAGGCTGAGGCAGGTAGATTGCTTGAGCCCAGGAGTTTGAGGTTGCAGTGAGCTATGATCAATGCCACTGCCCTCATGCCTGGGCAACAAAATGAGACCTTTTCTCAAAAAAAAAAAAAAAAGGTGGTAGTAAGATGGACAGGAAAGCCCCATTATCAGAATTTTGGTGGGGATGAAAACCAGGACAACTCACTCCTTTTACATGCCTCCTTCTTTGCACCCCGTCCTTTGATTCTATAGACTACTTCAAATAAATCCCCTTGCTAGACGTAGAACTTGATTTGGGGGGGGCACACTAAAGACCCCAACTGGTAAATAATTGTGTACCCTTTAGCAGTCTTGAGAACACGTCATATTTATTTTCTTATTTTTTCAACAACGCAATGCTGTAATGTCTAGATGAGGCAGATATTATTATTTTATCTAGAAGAGAGCAAAACTGAGTCACAATATGGTTAAATGTTTTACCACAATTGCAAAGTTAAAAAGAAAATATATCAGTTTAATGGTGGTTCTCATTTTAAGAAATCTTTTTCACTATGCCACTTTCCAATGTTACATTTGGGAAATACATAGTGTGGTGAAAATGCAACACTCATCTAGCAAAGACCAAAATTGTGAGAACACTTAAAAGAACATACCTAATGCAAGGTGTCTGCACTCTTGGTCTTCTCTACCACCTCATCCATTCAAAGAGTTCTCTGCAGAAAGTCATCAAAGCAATGCACTTTCTGTCAGTAATTTTGGTTCTGTACACTAACTTTCTTCATTTGGGTTACATATTCATACACTGGAAGGCAAATAAGGTGTACTTCTTAATACAATTTCCCTCCTGAGCACTTAGTCTTCCTGGTTAGGTTTCAAGTTGAAATTGCTCTTGCCTTGGCCACCCGATACACAAGACATTTCTTTCTACCTATGATCCCACATCCAGAATTTTATGAATTCTGATCTTTCCAAAGGCATCCAACCTAGGTGGCTCTCTTGAGTTATTACTTTCTTCCTGTACTTCACTATTTTCTAAATTTTATTTTTTCCTGTTCACTGTAACTTTTTAATATTTTTTATTTTAGAAGAGTTTTAGATTTATATAAAAATTGCAATGATACTACAGAAAGTTCTCATATATCCTATACACAGTTTTCCCTATTATTAGTGTCTTACATTAGTATAGTACATTTCCCACAATTAATGAACCAATATTCATTACAGGTGTGAGCCACCACACCTGGCCTATTATTACTGTTATTAACTAGATTCCACTTTTTGATAGGGAATGGCAAGGTTCTAGAAGAATATGTGGGTTGAGAGATATTGTGACCACCTTTGGAAAATACAATCTGTCATAGTGAGATATAAACAGAAACCAATCTTGTGCTTTTCCGTACAGTCCCTTTAAAATTTCTCTGTGAACTCATTTTCCCTGCAACATACATAAAAATTTCAATCAGATCCCACACTGTAGTAGGCTGCATTTACCTTTATTTGATGCTCCTCTCACATTCCCATCCCAGTGACCTCAGGTGTAGCCATATGACTTGAAATTGTGTCACTTCAAGGCAGAACCTTTAACGGTCAGCATGGGGTTTACCATGTTTTCCTTTCCCTCTGTGATGGTGACAAGCAATGTTCCAGGTAGTGGCCACTCCCTCAGTCTGGGTCCCAGAGTGAACCACAGTTACATCCAAGCTAAAATAGATGTGGTCTAGCACACTGCCTTAGGATGTGGGGGTAAGTGGCATGTGTTACATAGTTCTGCACCTCTGGTCTCTCTAAAACGCTAGGAGTTCTCGTAGGCTCTACAGAAATACCAAAACAGAAAATCCTGTTTTGACATCACATTTCTACTGTTCTCTTAGTGTCATCTTTCTTAGGATTTATGTGTATGAAAATATTTCACAACATTTTGACCTACAAGGTTGTTTTAAAACCAACATTAATGTATGGAAAGGAGAGCATTTTATAGATTCAGGACACAATAACATGTGACATCCCATAAATCACTTGATATCTGTGTTGCTTGTTATTCTGGCAAATGGAAAAGTCCTATTTTAAAGAGGTGTTAAGAAAAACTAAACTATGTACAGAATTTATAAATTAACACATCTTAGAGCACTATTTTTGGCCACCTTGGCACAGACATAACTGTTTTAAAAGATCTTCATAGCTTTGACTTACAACCTCCAAAAGCTAAGGGATGTATATGACCAAGATGCCAAATAGATGACGGAACTATGTCTTCATCTTTTTGCCAACTTCCCTGTTCAGCATAAGATTATGTGCTCTGTCATTATAGATGGCTATTACTTGGTCATTCTTTTTGACATCCTTCTATATTACAGTAGAATAAGATGAAATATAAAGGAAGTTATATGCCATTCCTAAAGTCACTAACTGTCTTCTTTGGATCTGAAACCAGAACACACAAGTTTCTGTTTCATGTAAATACTTCATCCTCCTTTTCCTTCTCATTACTTTTATTTAAAAAAAATTCTACTGCACAACAAGAACCACTGTACTCTATCATAGTTCGTTTCTCCATTATAGGTATCTTTTTGATGGAAAATCATGCCTGTGTTGGTGAGCAGTAGAAAAAATTAAAACTACGTCAGTAGGCATTTCTATACTGCTCATAGGTAATGAGGCTATCAATATGTCCCTTTTTTGAGAGTAACTGGGATGATAGAGAGCTGACTTTAGAGAATGGAGGTTTGGCAGTGGCAGTAGGTACTGGCCATAGAAGGGAATGAAGAGGTGAATGCATATGAATGGTCTACATGATGCTGAAAATTGCCACCCCTTTGCTATCACTGACAAGCATAGATTAGGGACCCTACTCTTCATTCATAAAATTCTCTTAAATACAGGTAGCCTATATATACAGTCATATGATCCTTAATGACAGACATATGTTCTGAGAAATGCATTGTTAGGCAATTTCATCATTGTGCAAACACAGTGCACTTACACAAACCTAGGAAATACAGCCTACTATACACCTACGCTATATGGTATAGCCTATTGCTCCTAGGCTACAAACCTGTATAGTATGTTACCGTTCTGAATACTGTAGTCATTTGTTAACAAATGGTAAGTATTTGTATATTGAAACATATCTAAACATAGAAAAAGTACAGTAAAAATATATTATAATCTTAGTAGACCATCAATGTGGTCCATCACTGACTGAAATGTTGTTAGGCGGCACATGACTATTTCCCACTCCAGACTGTCAACTCCATGAATGCAGGAATCATGTCTGCCTTTTATATCCTTAAACCCAGTAAAGTTCCTGGTTTAAGTGGTCATTAAATATTATTTGAATAACAAACAGACTAAACACCATACATAGATCCAGCCTTTTATTTATTTATTTATTTTCCAGAGAATTCTATGGATGCAAGTAGGCTCCTATCCAGTTACTGCATTCAACTAAATGACCAGAATCTCCAGGTATCATGGGGTCTTATTCCTTAGGTCTAAAAGTGATTCCTTATAGTCCAATGACCCATGAACTAAGACATAATAATTTGCTTCTCACTCTCCCCCCATAAATAATGGTAGAGAAGGGACACTATGATTATGATTAAAATTTCTATTTAGAAAAGAACAGAGATGTACAATGGTCACTGGTCTACAGCAATGCTGGTGTCCTGCTAGACAGGCATTATGAAGTACCCTACCCTTTGATTAGGCCCTAATTCTGCTGTCCCTTGAACATCACCCTCTGAGATTTTTATTTCCGTCCTTTAGGTTTTATCCCATTTCCTTTGTCTTCCTTGGGAAAAGAGGCTGCTTAGTTTTTGCAGCTAATTTCTTGAAGAAATAGGCTTAACTATTTCTAACAGTGTTTTGTCGTTACCATTTGTTTTGTTGTTTTGGTTTGCAGATTTTATATCAACTTTATTGAGAAATAATATTCATACTATTAAGAGCATCTGTTTTCAAGTGTACAGTTCAATGAATTTTGACAAGTATATATACCACTACCTCAATCAAGACAAAGAATATGTCCATCATCCAAAAAGTTCCCTTGTGTTTCTTCGCAGTCTTCCCCCTCACTCGCCCCATCCCAGGCCCCAAGTGTCACTGATATGCTGTTCCTATAGATAAGTTTTACATGTTCTAGAATTTCATCAAATACCCAGTTAATGTTAAAATTTTCAATTGTCCCATAAATGTTATATTGTTGAAATTGTTTGTCTGAATCAAAATTCAAATAAGAACCACATATTGAAAATGATTGATATATTCTTTAAGTCTCTTTTAATTTCCTTCTCTCTTCTCTCCCTAATAATTTGTTGCAGAATCTAGGTCATTTGTCATGTAGGTTTTCTGACAGTCTAGATTTTGCTGATTGCATTGGGTGTTTAATACCTTCCTCTGTCCTCTACTTTTTAAGATGGTAGTCCTATTTAGAGACTTGATCTGGTTCTGATTTGATTTTTTGGCCTCATGCATTTTTAATTGGGTTAAAGGATCATGGGCTTTAACATTCTTTGGTTATATAAGTAACAGAGAATTGCACAGCATATGCAAAACAGTGAAATTTATTCACTCACATAATTGAAAATCCCAGGGCATATCATGGATTCTGGGCTCACATCATATAATCATGTTTCGGTTTTTCTGCTTTTGCTTGATCCTGCTCTCTTCTCAGTTTTGGCTTCATTCTCCACACCTTCTCAAGTTCAAGTCTATAGGAAATAAAGTTGCTTCCTGATGGTTCAATTTCGTGTAATTGGCACACGTTGGCCTGGCTTGGGTAATGCGTCCATCTTGAACCAATTAATGACATTAAGGAAATATGACGTCCTGATTGGCGAGATTAGGGTGCCAAGGTGGAGGCAGTCTCACCGGAACCACTTTGTTATTGAATTTAGACTTTTAGGTTTCTAGCCTCGCAGTTGGTTTAAAGGTGAACTTATTTGACATACATATTTCTACTTCCACTATATATTCACATACAGTAGCCCTTAAATATAAACAATACTTCCCTGTAAGGTGTAGGGCGAGGCCCCTTAGAATTGTCCCCCAAATTCTACTCTACTAAGTCAGCGGTCACCTCCTGTCTCTTATCTGAGAGGTGAGCTCTGTGGAAAGAAAAATGGTACAGGCAAGTTTCAATACGGGAGAAAATAAGCAGAGGGAAGAGGGAGAAATGGGGGCGGGGGAGTGGGAGGATGATCGCAGTCCCACCAAGAAAACACACAGGCCACTGGTCGACGATGCATTTAAGGATGGGACTACTTCAGGGGAGGTTACCGTGTGGAAGAGCTCAGAAGTGAAACCTGGTCTACCTTCCCAGGTTATTTTTAACGCCAACGACAGAGTATTAGTAGTTTCATATCTTGGCGGTAGCTACCAGCGTTCAGGCGGGGTGGAAGCTTCATTAGAAAGGTCAGGATACTCTGGACAGGATACTGAGTTTTGTTGGCGTTCACACGGCCACTCGCCGCGGTCAGACAGCTTCGCTCTGCCGCGCATACTGCTAGCCCAGGCCAACTAGAACCACGCCCCTCCCAGGGACCGGCTCTGCGCTTGCATCACTTCCGGGCCTGAGCGATTCGCATCCGGGTGAGGCTGAGCCTCTTGCTCTCTCTGACTGGTGGAGCTGCCGTGCTGTCCGCGTTATCTCCTCCCGGTGAGACCGAACTGCAGTGTCCACCGGTGAGGAGCCACCCCTGTCCAGGGCAAAGAAAGACCAGGAGGAGAACTGGGAGCGGGCGGCGGCCGGGCTGCGCCGGTGCGGGCTGGCGACTCTGCTCCTCCGCTTGCTGCTGTCTCTGGGAACTGGGTGCCGGCGCTGAGGGGCTTCCAGCGGACAACGACCTCTTCCCCGGCTCCCCTGCCCACCCTGCCGGGGAGGGCAGAAGATGCCGGTGAAGAAGAAAAGAAAATCCCCTGGGGTGGCAGCAGCAGTAGCGGAAGACGGAGGCCTCAAAAAGTGTAAAATCTCCAGGTACCACCTCCCCCCACCCTTCAAGCTTTCCTCCTTCCTCCTTTGCTGGACAGCTGGAGGAAAAGGAGTCGGGCCCGGCCTCCCGGACTCGGGCTGGAGACAGGTGAGGCCCCTCTGATCAAGCTAGGCTAGGCGATAGGTGCAGAACAAACACAGCGAGTCTCTGCTTCCGACCAGACCTCGTGTTCGCGTGTGTGCGCTCTGGCGTTTATGGAGGAACTGGAAGAGCAGCCCCACGTTTGAGTCTACGTGCACTGGAGGGTGGGGAAACAGATGCATATATAAACTGCGGTCTTTCCCCCTATCCCCATCGCCCCCCCCTTTTCCCGACCTAGAAGTGAGTAAAGATCCGCGAAAGGGTCTCTTACAGAATTTCTTTGTAGAGTGTGAAGAAAGGAGCAGAGCATGAGGAATCTTGACTTGACAACTGTCTTGGGAATGGTAGAAAGGACAACTTCTATGCTATAATTGGCCTCCACATTTAATATTTGGAGTGGCTTAACCCGGATGATCCCAGCAGGAGGCCTTTTAAATTGCAGGAGCCCCATTTTCTGGAAATATAGTACCTCACTTCTGCCAAGTCCCTATGGTACAGAGTTGGAAAGGCCATGCATGCTTTTTGTTTTCTAGCATTCAGAACGCTGTTAGCTCTCAGTATAAATATTAATAATTTGGGAGTTACTGTACTCTGGATCCTCTTGTGAAAAAGAATACAAGGCATAACTGTATACTTATAGCTCTTTGGCCTCATTGTAGCATATCATTGAGGCATCACTTTTTTTGTATGCTGCAAAAAAATCATTGCAATTTTGGTGTAAGAAGTGGACTTTTAAAAATTGTATTGGGTGTCTTTCTATCAATGGTTGGCACTTGATATGACAACTTCAGATGCTACCATTAAAAGAAGACAGTAGCCAGCATTGTAAGGAGAAAATAATGATAGAGCTCTCCTTAAAGGGAGATCTACCGCTTAAAATGTGAGGTAGGTGACTTATCTAGTCTGCATCTTCCTTTTTGTAATTGGTTGAATTTTTCCCCTTTGTTACTGCTTTGGCAAAGGAGGTTAATAAGTATTTCTTGGGCTATTAATGTGAAAGGTGATACAATTTTCTTATACCTCTCAGTAGCTAACATTAGAATTGACATGGTTACTTTAGTAGTTCATATTTTTATAAAACGTAGGCAAATCATTAGCTATTAGTTTCTTATTACTCTGACTTTTGGCCATCTTAAGTGTATAATGTAACAAAATTATTTAAATTAAGTACCTTAAAATTGCTAAGCAGGCAGATTATTAAAACTAGGGTGACACTTGGTCAATTTAAATTTTTAAGTATGGGACCCTTACTGTACATTAAATTACTCAATTGCAGAAGTTCTAGCATTTCTATATCATAGTGGTGTGTAATTATCTGAGTTCCTTGAGAAAAGATTCTCTGTAGTCCATTAAATCCTAGAGGCCATTTTTGTACTTCCCAAATTTTAATGATTTTATGAAAATAAAGTGATTTTATGAAAAAAATGAACAGAATCTAGGATTAAATAGCCTTGCCATTATTTGGACTTTTAATAACTTTTAGGATATTTGTGCTTTTTTTTTTAATCTGTGGAATTTAATATACCCTTATGTCCTGAGTCATCATTTATCTTTAAAAATCTGTTTAAGCTTGGTAGATGATAAATAAACAACTCTTATTATAGCATTTTATTTTGAAATATTAAGTGTCAAAATGTACTTTGTAAGATTTCGTTTTCAGGTATTTATATCTATTATACATGAATACAATTTCTATACAAATCAGTACCAGAGTTACAATGAAGATATTGTACTTTCCCAGCTACCACTCCTGCATTGAGACTGAGGTTGACCCTGTCTGGGTAGTCTTTTGAAATATGGGAAATTAATTTTAGTTGATATTTTTGTAATTTGATAATGATCAAAGTAGCATTTGGGTTTTGTTAGAAATTCTTATATATAGACTACTGTTTCAAATTTCAAATACTTAACAACTCCAATTTTTTCCTATAATACTACCTGTTAAAAAAAAAACTTTATTTAATGTTGAATTGAAATAGTTCATTTTGAACTTAGTTTCTCAGTAGTAGTTGAGACTTGATAAAAATCTTAGACATTTGTGTGTTTTCTAAGCTATTGCAGATCCCAACCCCCTGCTAGACTAATAAGTGGAGAGGAACATTTTTCAAGCAAGAAGTGCCTGGCTTGGTTTTATGAGTATGCAGGTAATGAAATTTATATAAGAAGATATCAGTCATATGCTTTAAAAAGTTTTTTTAGTTTATTCATTTAACAAATCATTTGTTGCAGGCTTGCTGTGTGTTAGTGCTGTGTGATGGGATCAGGGTCAAGACTGAGGATTGTGGCTAGGTTAAAAATTTGATGCCATTTCAGACTGATGTTTTTTAAAGTATATATTCAGTATATATTTAGTGGGAGAGGGAGACACTCATTTACTATTAATAAAATTTATAAACAGAGACAAATTCAGTTATTAATTTACATCCATTGGCTAAAGTAGTATTCTGGAAAACAAAAAATACATAATAAAACGTTTTTCTGTTCAGTATTCTGGAAAACACAAAGTGCATAATAAGATATTTTTGTATTCAATATTATTACTTTTGAAATTTTTTTAACTAGAAACTAACATTTTCTGAAACTTTTAGGGAGACATAGTAAAAGATTCAAACCTTACATATATCATTGCATAACACATCTGCCCTTTAATGATTTTTATTTAGCTGTTCACTTCTACTAGAGCTACAATAAGTAAGAAAGTAAATAGACTGATGTGAATACAGCATGATAAATACTATATTAGAAAGATAAACTCTGAGCGTTTAAACGAAGAATATATAACCCAGCCTTTAAAGTGTTAAGGGAGGCTTTCTGGAGGAGCTAACTTAACCTCGGCTAAATCCTGTAAGTGGTGGATGAAAAGCCACCAGAGTGAGGCCATAACTTAGGGGTGAAAGTCAAAGCCAGCCAGGCATGAGGCTGAAGGGGTAAGCAAATACATGTAAAAGAACAATTGTTTCCCATTTACACTAATTTTTCAGCATTTATGAATTTTTTTTTCTTAGAATGGTTTTGGTTTTTTGGAGTTACTGATTTTAAAACTTTGTACTTTTCCCCCCCTTTTCCCTGTTTCCTTTTCCTTACCTACTTCCTTTTTGTTTTGTTTTGTTTTGTTTTTTTCCCTCCTTCTATCTCTATCATTCTCAAAATGTTTATTTAAAATAAAAATGTGTTTGTAGCTATTGCCTTATATTTAGTGCTAATCCACGTTAAGGTCTAAAGTGTACCCTGAATTTGACATACAAGTTTAGGCTAACTGTATGGAAAGTGATACTGTTTTGAAAGGGGGGCAGTAACTTCACTGTTGAGATTAGCTGAGTGATCCCAAAAGTATAATTTAAAAATTATTTAGTAACAGAACAGATTCTTTCTAGACCAGAAAAAAATGCTATTACTGGCATCCCAAGACAACCACTAACCCAATTTAAATGAAGAGAATTCATTTTCTTACTGACCTCCATTTAAAATGTTGACTCATTATTCAAAATGCCAGTTTCACTGGTATGCATAATATAGGATCAAAAGGTCACTCATCTTATTTCACTTATAAAGGTTTCTAGACACCATAAAAATAGTAAATTTTTTTTCTTTTATGCTTACTTGTTTTGCCTCTCCTAGGAACTTTCCTAGGTAGCATAAGATTCTAATTAAACATTTGTTTCCTATATTACCATTTTTTTAATAGCCAATATAATGATTCCTAGTACTACTCCAGGAATTGTGCTGAGTATATCAGTTTTTCTTATGACCATTCTGTTAGTTGGTGGTGTTATTCCCATTTTATAGATGAGAAATCTGAAGCTTAGATTAAGTAGTTGGCCCAAGGTCATACAGCGAAAAGAGCCAGGATACCAACCAGATCATTCTGATTCTAAAGCCCATGCTTTTAACTACTATTGTCTTATAATGTTTATTTTTAATTTAAATATGTATATGATTATGTACATGGCAACTAACTTTCACTTTTACAAAGAAAATATTAGTGCACTTGAGGTTAACTTATCTTCTGTCATTCATGCAATGATTCATTTGATAAATATTTATTAAGCACTTGTTTGTGAGTCAGGCAATGTGCTGAGTGCTGGGGTTATAATGGTGAACAAGTCAGACTAGGTCCCTGCCCTCAGGGGACTTGTCTTCTAGTGAGGAAGACAGTCAGTAAACAGGTATGTAGTCAAAATAATTACAGATTATGGAGAGTTATAAAGGTAATAAATATGGTGAGGTTCAGAAATAGAGAGTAAGGAAGGGTTGGATAGACTTTCAAATTTCAGAGAGATTTGGGAAGGCCCCTCTGTAGAGACTACGTTGGGCAGAGACCTGGTCAGGGAGGAACCAGTTGTTTGTCAAATAAACAGAAACTGTTCTGTTTTAAAATGAGGATGGATGTCCTTATTAAAATGGAGACAGTAATTGTGCCTGAGAATAATACATGTAAAGTCCTTAGCACAGTACCTGGTATAGAGTCAGATGCAATAAATATTTGCTATTATTATTTAAACAATAATAGTATTACAGCATCAGATTTACCGGTTATGTGTTTTTTACAATGCTGTTGCAAAACTAACAACTAGTTTTATGTAGCTCATGTTAAAGCTGCTGTGTCACTGAGTACTTTTTTTTTTTGAGCATCTGTTATGGCTGGCATTGTATTAGGCTCTGCAGAGATAACTGGGAACATTTCTTATGGTTATAAAGAAATCAGGAAATTGATGGTGTTTGTTTTTCTCTTAGTTTTGAAAATATCACTAAACTTGTTACTGTATGTTATAGGTCATGTGTGATAAGCCTGAAGGTTTTGCCCTTTCACAAGACCTCTCATTCTTGAGTGATATTTAAATTAACAAGGATTCAGTAATATACTGGGCCTATGGTAAACAAAAACATGGAAAGTAAAAGAGCACTTTTAAAGTCTTATAAAGAATTGAAAAATAAGATTGGAATTGCATAATCCTAATATAATACCCAGCTGGTAGAGTGAACTAGTAGAGTGAACAAAATCATTTCCATAGCTTCTTTAATTGAGTGAAAACCTAGTTGCCCAAAAGAATTAATTAAATTCATCTCCAGAGGTTATACCCAGTATAGTTTTATTGGAAGGATATGGTTCAAAAAATATAATTAACATTATGCAATTGGGGAAAGAACATTGGTATAGACCTTGCTTTAGACTTAGATCTGTTACTATTTGCATCACTTTGGGAAAGTTACTTAACATTTATGGACCTTATCTATACAAGGTCTTATATATATCTTATATATCTCTATATAACATAATTTGATTCTAGTCAAATTTTAATCACTAATCGCCCAGTTTCTAGGGGGGCTATACTGATATTTCTCGACATAATTCTTCAGCTTTCTTTTCTAATCACTAATGGCAACTTTGAGAGCAAGTCTGCTTTCTTGTTGTGTTAGAAAAATTCAGAATGTATTCCTATCATAGCTTAAAAAAAAACTTTGTTTTTTCCCTTAAATTGTTTTTAATCTGATTTTTTCTTCCAACCATATATAAGGATACATACTGAGGTTTTTTTAAACACCTTCATTGTGTATGTATGCTTTTAAAATTACAAAATTAACACATTCTCATTAAAACAATTCTCCAAATATATGATATTAGGAAGTGAAAATCTCCTATAATTATCACCCCATTCACCTTTTAACACCTCAGTGCGTTGTTAGTACTTATTTAAACCTCATGGCATTTACCCTTTACACAAAAAAATTAGAAGAGGGTTTTGGTTTCAGACAGTGTATTAATGTCATCTCAGCAGCCTGGATCTCATCTCAGGCCTGTATCGGCCACATACTGGATGGCTTCATTCTTTTATTAAGAACAACTGCAGGACATTGGCTTTGTGTTGTGCTTGTAACCTAAAGGTGGTACTTTAAAAGCCACCTGAGTAGGCTTGGTTTAATCTGTGATTATAAAGCTGGTGTGTTTTGGTCCTTAAAAAAGGAAGATAGAGGGTTCTTTTGGCTACTTAACAATAATATTTCAAGACTATATTTTCAAAAGCCCATAGTAGTAAACACATTTCTATCATATTTCATATTGTTATAAAATTTGCTTTAGTCTTATCCAGTCACAAATGAGACCTAGTGATGATGTAATTACTATATTTTGGGAATCTGATAACATTAAAAAACTGAGAATTGATGTATTGACTTACACTTAGTGTTACTAACAGAGTAAAATAAGGAAAAAGTTAAATACCAGTAATTAATTTTTGGACAAATGATAGACATAAACTAATTGAGGGATTAAACTTTTGTTTCTACGTTAAGATGACATAACTAATGCCTTGCTATCTATTTTAGAACCAAGATAATAAGGAAAATAACTCTTTCTAGAAATGGAATGTAGTAGTTTTCTTAAGTCATTTTTATAATATGTGTATCTTTTTTAAGAATTACATTATATTTGAGTGTATTTCAAAAGTGTAATGAATGAGCTTCTGTTTTAATAAGTAAACAAATATTCTCCTTCTGATTACTGTATTGAACTGTGCATTGGTTCTGACACATTCTAGTAGATAAAAAAGCTCCAACCTTCTTACGTTTCTTTATATTCCTGCATTGCCAAAAATTTTATTCAGAGTAGGCTATCAGTAAATGTTCTTTTTAATGGACAGGTTCAGGTTTTTATACAAACTAGTGATTTATACTAATGGAATATTTCTTTACTGCTTTATTTCCTTAATTTCATATTATAATGTGGTGTTCAAAGAATACTGCAGAAATTTAAAATCTTGTAAGTTGTTTATACTTTATCAAAGCTGTGCCAAAATTCAAATTTAATTATTTGCAAAATATGGTATATTCATAGATGCATATAACATAATGGCCTGTGTTTCATGTGATTATTAAATTATAACTATAAAACATATAAATTGTTTTTGTCTTTGAAGGTCCTGATGAAGTTGTAGGGCCAGAAGGAATGGAAAAATTTTGTGAAGACATTGGTGTTGAACCTGAAAATGTATGTTTTATTTCTAAGTAGAATGGAATATAAGTGGGGTATAGCATATTCATAAATTTCTAAAAATTGAGACACTAATCTTTTATGAAGATTTTGTTTCTTCATGTGTAATATTATAAATTTGCATTTAGGGTATTTTTAATCAATTTAAGTTGGGCAAGTGTTCTCTTTCTTGATACAAATGTCATTTGTAATAGAGTAAGAGAGAATCTACCTTCAGAAACTATTAGAACTTTTTACTTTTAAGAAATTGGCGCATTTCAATTTCTTTATAGTTAATAATTCCAACTGCTCTTTAATCATTGAAGGTTGGAAATAGTTGTATAAAAATGCTCTCCATGATAAATATAGACATGATTATCTCTATGCTGACTTTTCCCCTATCCTTTATGTTCTGTTCTTTCCAGATTATTATGTTAGTTTTAGCGTGGAAATTGGAGGCTGAAAGCATGGGATTTTTTACCAAGGAAGAATGGTTAAAGGGAATGACTTCATTACAGTAAGAAATTTTTTTAAAAAACAAATTTGATGGCCTATTTGAAGATCTTAATTGATATTTTGTGCTTCATAATTTTCAGGATTAAGGTTTCACCTTAAAATAATCGTCTGTTTGATCTATAACAGTCATTTTGGGGATTGACAAAATTATATTGTGGTCTTGGCAAATAGTTACCCCATGTTTTATATTTTCTAAGAAAGAACCTTAGTGTAGTCCTATTAAAATTCATTGATTCTCTTGGTGAGTGAATTAGAAGTCCGTAATCAAAGAGTTACTTATTTGCAGGTTATTTGAGTAATAAAGGCTTTCCCTCTCTGAATACAGAATCCTACTATCTAAGGAGTTTGTTTTTCAGGCATTCTTAAGCTCTGAGGCCTCCTGTCTCCCCTCTTCAATTTTATACTTGATTTAAAAAATTTGAAGGTAGAGTTACATGATACTTTTATTTCTTTTTTGCCAAATGAATGTCATAAAGAACAAAAATAGAAGTATTGTACTACTCTCATGCAGTCTTTAGCCATTTTATAGTTGTATACTTTCAGTTTAGGATACTACCTTTGGACATTTCCTTAAGTTATAGAATTGTACCTTTGTAAAAATATTAAATTTTGGCTTTCCAGAATAAAGTGTGTTTAATTTTAGAATCAATTAGTAATTATGTGTTAGTTTTATATTAGTGTGTTCCTAATGTTCATGCAGGATGTTACCAGTTGCCAACATTCTAAAATAGAGGAAGCATTAATTTATAATATTTTTGAGGCAAAAAACTGGGGTTAATTAGCCAGTGGTTTTCTGGTGTGATTATGCTTTTATTAACATACATAACTATTCTTTGTTCCTTGTTTGCCTGTCCTTAAATTTTTAAAAAAAAGTATATTTGTTCATATGGCACTTAAATTTTTACATTTGAGTTTCCAGTGCCTAATGCTTTGTCATTCTTTTTTTAACCGGCATTAACATATAGATAATTTATATATTGTTTCTTGGGTAAATACCTTTGCTCATATGAACCAAATCATAATTTCTAGGATAGAACATAAAATCAACCCTCTCACTTCCATTATTTATAGATGAGGAGTCTGAGACTCAGAGAGGTTAAGAAAATATTTGGCAAAGTTTACACAGTTCCTTAGTAGGCGGAGTTAGGACGTAGAATTTAAATTTCCTGATTAGTAGTCTACCATATAGAACTTCCTATTGTATTGTTCTTTTGTGTATAAATTAATATCTTTATAAAATAGGTGACCATTATTAACTGTTTAGTTAGTTAGTTAGTTAGCTATAGAGACTTGTTCTCACTTTATCACCCAGGCTAGAGTGCAGTGGTGCGATTATAACTCTCTGCAGCCTCAAACCCCTGGGCTCAAGTGATCCTCCTGCCTCAGCCTTTTGAGTAGCTGGGACAACAGGCACATGCCACTATGCCCAGCTAATTTTTTAAGTTTATTTTTTGTAGAAACAGAGTCTCACTTTGTTGTCCAGACTGACCTCAAAACTCCCGGCCTCAGGAAATCCTTCTACCTCAGTCTCCCAAATTGCTGGGATTACAGGTGTGAGCCACTATGCCCAGCCTACTTTTTAAATCACAGTATTTGTTGCACCCAAGACTGAATTCTGTCATACATCTGGATGTCATAATGTGCCCAGTTAAATACTGATTCTGAAGTTCTTTGAGCTATTTCCCACTATTTAATTAGCTTTTTAAGAGAAAGATTAAATAAAATATATAAAAGAGTATGCAAAGAACATAAACTAGTTTTTTTACAACTCTGTTTCATTAAGATTTATGTTGTAACGTGGTTTATTGATTGTAAGAAATTTTATTTGGCACTGTAAGTGCTTTTTGTATCCTTCCCCCTCCCACTACTTTTTGTATACTGCTTTTTGTATCCTAGCTAACAAGTGGTTGTATATTTTTAAACCAAAATGTTTTATGTTTTTGCATAAGTTGATATACTATAAAAAGCCTTTGTATAACAAAAATGTGTAAACACAAAGCATTTCTAATATTTATTTCTGAATAATTAGCATCATATGGTCTTTGGGTACAAGAACAGGAATTGACTAACCCATGAGCATAGTTTTTATTAGCACACCTTCCCTTATAGGAAGATCACAGCCTATACAAAATAAAAGCAATTATTCAGCACTTAAAATTGCCCCAGAAGTTTCTCTTTTACTCATTTACTATCCTTTGCTCATCTGCCTAGAACTATATACTGTAGAGCCTTGAAGCTGCTCAAATAAGCAAGCATTCTTGGGTGGGAAAAGAGCTGTTTTTTCCTGTGGTCTAAATTGCTATGTGAAGTATAGAGTATCTTCCTTCAATTGATCATGTCTTATTACTCCCTTAATCTTCTTATTAAAAAACTTGCTATGTATAAAATAGTTTGAAATTTAAACCAGGAGAGACAAAAGAATCTATATGTCTTAATTTAAAAATTAATAGCTATTCAGTCTACTTGGTATTATAAATATAATCTTAAAATATAAAACTTCACAGTCTCAATTCCCTTTGTATGTTTTTCATATTTTTAGAATTGAATTTAACCTGGGCATCTGATGGTCCGTAAATCATCTTAAGATAGTTGTCAGTTGTTTCAGTTAATTAATTTTAACCCTTAGTTCTACAATAGAAGCAGTCTGATAGTTAAAACGTATACTGTGGTCAAGGTCAGTGGGCTGTAATAATCATGATTAATTGTAATCTGTATTGTGTAATGCTTTGTAGTTTTCAGAATACTTTTATAACATTCATTTGTTTTAAGGTGTCTGTTCATATAGACTTTCTATAACTGAATTGGCTTTCCTTTTTGTGTGAAAGAATTTGTTGGTGTGAATTTGTATATAACTAGACTAGACTGGCCATTTTGTAAGTTTATGGGGCTGAAATTGCCATATCCTTTCCAGATATTTCACTTTATGTAGTTTTCATCTTTATTTAATAATAGTCAAATTTCCCTGAAAATCAGATTTAATTTTGTAGATATTTATGTTAAACACCTATATTATGGAAGGTACTGTGCTACTTACTGATGATCACAGTGAGGCATAAGCCACAGCTCTCACATTTTAGTTAACACTCTAATAGAGCAGGGAAGACATTGTGATTCTATAACCATAAGCCCAGGTAGAACATGACAAGTGCTAGAGTAAAAGTACAAAATATTATGGAAGCACAGATGCTAGTAAGGTCATTTAGCTGAGTAGGTAGAGAAATCTTTATAGGTGTAGCATGTGAACTAGAACTTGAAGAATGATTAGAATTTTGTTTGAGGACATGGGACAAAGTTTCAGAAGAGAGAAATTGTGAGCAGGAAAGAAATTGAGGAAGGAAATCATAAGTTTGAAGGAAGTAGTCTGGTTTGTTAGAATCATAAAATACATAAAGAAAATTGCTGGAATAGGTTTAGAATTCTAGATGGTTGGAGTAATGGCTAGCTACATTGTGTAGAACTTTAACAAGTTGAAAGAGTTTAAATCATGTATTGTAGATAATTGGGAAACCATCAGAGATTTTGAACACAAGAATCATTGAAGATGTTTGGGATAGTTTTCAATGAACAATTGCTCTTAATGTTTTAAGGTCATAGACTCTTGATTCAACTGTCATGAAAACTGTGGGCCTTGTCCCCATTAAGGTGCACACATGCTGCTACACATAAAAGTTTGCATGTGCTATCAGGAGGTTATGAATCTTTCTATTCCTCCATCTGTAGATAAAGGTTCCAAGGATACTTGCAAAATTTTGTTCTGGCATACTATACTGGAGTGGAGAACTTTTCTCATATCTGCTAGCTGAAAGTTTGGTGTTGGAATAAGGGTGAAATACCATGCCAGTGGAGGAAACTGAGCATAAACCTTTGAAGAGGATTGTACTTGATATGATAATGAAAAAAAGGGAGAAGAGAATAGCATCTGACAACAGTGGTAGTAACTAAGCTGTGTGCCAGTAAGTCACAAGTTGTACATTTTGTGGTCTTCATATTGAGCCCTGGACTTTGAAGATTAAATGGAATGGCCTGGTTTGACTTTCTTTGAGAGAGAGAGGAATGAGGAACATTTATATGATTTTTTTGGTGGAGATGGAAGAGTGGGGTAGATAGGATGCTATGGTGTGTGTGGTGTGTGACTACCACATATTCATTTAACATTTGGGGCCCGGATACTAATGGCCATTAGCATCCTTCCCCTTTGCTCTCCCGTAGGGTCATCATGACAATTTCAAATTGCCTCCTTCCACTTTTCCAAAAACCCCTAGAGGTAGACGAGATTGCTCTGGTTGATAAATCTGATTTAGAGGAAATTCTAAATCCAGAACTTTGTGATAAATTTCTTTGTGTTACACATCACTGTTTCACAGTATACTTACTAGGACTTAGGAAGAGAACTTCACTTAGATATAATACATAATGAGACTTTCTTATTTTAAAGGTCTTTAATGAAACAGAAATTTGAAAGCCTCCCTTGGTAATCATATGGTTAGCAATACCAAGAAATTAATTTCCAAGTCCTGATGTTGAAATGTAAACCCATTTCTTCTCCATTCTAACTGCTGTGGCCTTGGAGAGTAGTATCATTGTGCCAGTGTTTCCAGCAATCCATGTGGTTTTATTTGGTTGTTATTCAAAAAACTATCTCTTGCTTTTCATAATATGCTAGTTAAGTATTTATTTATTTATTTATTTATTTTTTCAGTTCAGAGGACATACTCTTTCTAAACCTTGCAAGTTCTGAGGTATTGATGTTATTATTTTGGGGCTAGATTAAATAGAAGAATTGTGTTAGTGACTACTTGGGTATGTTCACTGGTTTTGCTAGGTCTGTTCAAGGTCTTTATAGCACTGGTAATAAACGTGAAAGTCTTTTTTTTTTTTAACTTTTATTCTTTTTAACTTTTCTCTACAAAGAAAACATTAATTGTCAGTTCTATTGGATTCTTTCTCTGCTCAAGATTTACAATAGACCATTAGGAATGAATGGTATGATAATCAGTTTGGACAGAGGTGTGTAGTGTAGGTGATTTTTAATCCATTTGCCTCAAGAGGAGCATATCAAGCTTAAGTGTGTTAAGCTTTTAACACATATATTCTCATTTAATCTTTATGGTTGTCCTAGGAATGTTTAAAATTTTAAAAATGAGGAAACTGAGGCTGAAAAAGTTTAAGTAACTTGCCTTATGGTTGTCCTATGAAATTATTATTATTGTTTTTATCATTTTAAAAATGAGGAAACAAGCTGAAAAAGGTTAAGTAGCTTGCCTAAAACCACATGGCCAAAAATGGAGAAGTTGGAATTTTAACCAGAGTCTGTTTGATTTGAAACTTTATTTCCTTCACTTTATCTCTCTCTGTCTTAAGCTTATTGAGATCACATAAGTAAGATTGTTCCTACGTGTACCCATGGAATGTAAAATATTTGGAAAAGATTGTAATTTTCGGATTCTTATCTCCTTAGTGACTTCTCAGTCACTTTGTGCTTTTGTGATTTTGTATGATCTACAATTTACCACTAACCTTCCCTCAGTTATAAATTTTGAAACTTTTTATAATTAAATAAATGTATCACCTACCTTGTGGTTTATTTTTGATATTCACACTTTTATTTAACAAATATTTTTGGAACACTGCTGTATGTTATTCTATGACAATGATTTTCAAACTTTGATGGTAGGGAGAAGAACTACTTGGAATGTCAGGAGGCATCCTTTATCTTCTTTGCTCTCTTAAATCTCAAGTCTGTTAAGATTCTGCATGAGATTTTGTGTGACAGTGTGACTCACATTACTTAAAAAAAAGAAGGTGAAAAACATTGCTTTAGGAAACTACAAAGATACAGAAGATAAGGCCCATACTTAATGGCAGGGAAGAGAGTACATGTAACTAGATACTTAAAATGTAGTACCCCCTGAACATTTTCAAATAATAAGTCTGGAGATCTTGAAGACTTCATCTTCAAATTTTCCAACAACATTATAGTAGCATGTAATGTGAGAATTTGTTTCTTTTACATATCTCCATGGTAGAAGTTAACTGCATTTTCAACTTTTATTAAAGCCTTATTTTTCACATAATGAATAGTGTTTGCACTAATAGAAGCCATCTCCTGAAATACTAAATAATGAATTTCTAACAAGTAGTAAGAGTAAAATTTTCTTGTTTCTTCATGAAGTATATTGTGCATTCATTCATATATAAGGAATTAGGCCCCTGCCAAATTAGATGGTTAATTTATCCAAATTTTGATTTACATTTCTGGCAGTATGACAGACTAAGTATGCAAAGAAAACATTTCTTATGTAAAACACTTAAATGCTGGAGGAAATATAAAAACATCTTTTAAAAAGCATACCTGGGCTTGCCTATAAATTAAGGAAAATAATCAGAGGCCAGAAATAATGAGAGATGGTGATTCCATAGGAATCTATGGAATTGGCATTTACCCTCAGTACACCTACCTATTCTTAGTCACCTAGGGTCTGTCTGTTACCTTGTCATGCATGTTGAGAACAGGGGACACTTTGCAAGCAGGGCATGAATAGGGTGGGAATCAGATCAGAAACTCCCACCTAAAGACATTGATGGTAGATTTACCCATTTCTTGGAGATTGGATTGCCTAAACTTGGTTTTGCATACAATTGTAAAGAGCCTCCTGAGAGAATTCCTAGTCCTGAATTCATTGTTATGCAGATTTGGGGCTGGAATTCATGGTTTGTATAACCCAAGCCAAAAATTGTGTTTTAGAATAGTTCCAGGTAAGTAGGACTCCCATTTTTGTAGTGGAAGTAATTCTGTAGAGGAATGAATTTTAAAGAGAAACCTCAATTTTTGTAGAAAAAGATTCCATAACTGTATGTTTAAAGAAAAAAGAAGAATGGTCTCAGGTGATCAGATTTCATATAATTAAATTTCTAAAAGTGAAAAATAGCAGATTGAAAACTTAGTGGATGAGATAGAAAGGAGATAGGTGTAGTTGAAGTATACGGATCAGTGACCTATAATATCTAAGGAAATTAGTGCAGAGAGGCAGAAGGAAAATGGGAAAGAGAGACAAACAGACATGGAGGATAAATTTTTTTACTGTTGAATTTTGAAAGTTCTCTATATAGTCTAGATATTAGTCCTTCATTGAATATGTGGTTTGTAAACATTTTCTCCCATTCTGTAACTTGTCTTTTCATCCTCTTAACGACATCTTTTGCAGAGCAAGAGTTCTTAATTTTGACGACGTCCAGTTTATCAGTTTTTCTTTTTATGGATTGTGCTTTTGATGTCAAATCTAAGAATTCTTTGCCTAGCCCTATATCCTGAGAATTTTATATTTTTTCTAAAATATTTATATTCTTAAATTTTACATTTAAATCACTGGTGCATTTTGAATTAATTTCTATAAAAGGTATTAGACTTAGGTCTTGGTTTATTTCTTTGCATGTGGATATCCACTTGTTCCAGTACTATTTGTTGAAAAAGCTATCTTTCCTCCATTGAATTGCTTTTGTACCTTTGTAAAAAAGTTGGACGTATTTATGTGGGTCTGTTTCTGGGTTCTCTATTCTGTTCCATTTATGTGTCTTAGCCGTTGGCCAATACCACACAGTCTGAATTACTGTGGCTATGTAAGTCTTGAAATCAGACAGACTGATTCATCTTTTTTCAAAATTGTTTTAGCTATTCTAGTTTCTTTGCTTTTCCATAAAAATTTTAGAATAATCTTCTCTATTTATACAAAAAAATCTTGCTGAGATTTTGGTTAACCTGCATATGAATTTGGGGAAAATTGCCATCTTTACTACTTTGAGTCTTCCAGTACATGGAAGATAGATAAGATTCTCCATTTTTGCAGATGTTTAATTTCTTTCATCAGTGTTATGTAGTTTTTAGCATACAAGTCCTATACATCTTTCGTTAGAATTATACCTATTTCATTTTATTTTGAGCCATTGTAAATGATATTATATTTTTAATTGCAGTGTCCGCATGTTCGTTGCTAATATATAGAAATACAGTTGATTTTTGTATGTTTATTTTGTATTCTGTGACTGGTGAACTTACTTATTCTAAGGTTTTTTTGTTTTTGTTTTTGTTTTTAATATTCCTTGGGTTTTCTACACAGTCGTGTCATCTGGAAATAGGGACAGTTTCTTTCTTTTCTGATATGTATGTCTTTTACTTCCTTTGACTTATTGCATTGGCTGGAATTTCTACTACTATGTTGAATAAGAATGATGAGAGTAGCCATCTTTTCCTGTTCCCCACCTTAGAGGGAAAACATTCAGGCTTACACCATTGTGAGCTGTGTAAGTTGCTTATTGATGTTCTTTATCGAGTCAAGGACATATTTCTTTTTTTTCTGAGAGTTTTATCATGAATGGATGTTAAAATTTTTTTAATGCTTTTCCTGCATTAAATGATAATTATATGGTTTTTCTTTCTTTTTTTGGTATTCGTCTGGTTTTAGTATCAAGGTAATACTGACTTTATAAAATGAATCGGGCAGTTTATCTTTTATTTCTTGAAAGACATTGTGTAGAAAAAGTATTTAAAGGTTTGGTAGAATTCATCAGTGAAACCATCTGAGCCTGGAGATTCTTTTTTGGAGGTTTTTAATTTTTGAGTTCAATTTCTTTAATAGTTAATAGGGTTACTAAAATTATCTACCACATGTTGTGTGTGTTGTAGTAGTTTGTGTTTTTCAAGTATTGGGCCATTTTATCTGAGTTGTCAAATTTATGTGTTTAGAGTTGTTCATAGTGTATTCCCTTACAATCCTTTTGATGTGTGAGTCTGTAATGATAGCCCTATTTTCATTTCTGATACTGAATAATTTTTGTCTTCTCTCCTTTCTTTTTTTTTTTTGGTCAGTGTTGCTAGAGACTGGTCAGTTTTATTGATATTGTCAAAGCTTTGTTTCATTGATTTTTCTCTCTGTTTTTCTGTTTTCAATTTCAACAATTTCTGCTATTGACTATTTACTTTCTCCTGCTTTTGTGTTTATTTGTTCTGCCTTTTCTAGATTCTAAAGGTATGAGCTTAGATTACTTATTTGAGGCTTTTTCTCTTGTTTAACATTTGTATGTAGTACATGTAATTTCCCTGTCAGCACTGCTTTATTTGTATCTCACAAATTTTGATATGTTGTATTTTCATTTTCATTCAGTTCAATGTATTTTTTGGTTCCCATTGAGACTTACTGTCACCCATGGATTATTTAGGAGTTTGCTGCTTAGTTTCCAAGTGTTTGGAGATTTTGCTGTTATCTTTCCGTTATTGATTTCTAGTTTGATTTCATTGTGGTCAGAGAACACACTCTTTGATTTTAATTATTTTTAATCTGTTGAGGTTTGTTTTATGTCTCTGGATGTGGCCTATCTTGCTTTAGGTTCCGTGGGCACTTGAAAAGACTGTATTCTGTTGTCATTGGGTGGAGTATTCTATTAAGGTCAACTACATCCTGTTTGCTGATAGTCTGTTTAGTTTTTCTGTCAATTGCTGAGAAGAGGGTGTTGAACTATTCAACTATAATTGTGGATCTGTTTCTTTCTCCTTTCGGTTCTTTCAGTTTTTACTTCACATACTTTGCAGCTGTATTGTTTGATGTATTTAGGATTGTTTAGGATTGCTATGTCTTCTTGGTGGATTGACCTTTTATGTAAATATCTCTCTGTTTTGATGTTGTTCTTTGCTCTGCATTAGGGCAATGTAGGGGACCTTCATTTTAGGTCCCCATTCAGTCTTTGCTGGCATTGGTGGGAGTTGGACCATAGTCTTTTAGGTGGTATTTGACTAGAGCAAGTGTTCTAAGAGTTTTCTGTCATGCTGAGCTGCTCCTTTCTTGGTCTTTTGGCTAGAGAAAGACCAGGTTTCTTTGGGGCTTTTTGTCTGTCCCCATTGGTGTTTCTCATTTGCTGTCTTCTTCACCTCCAAGTTTGGGATATGTGAGGCAAAAAGAAACCCAGGAACTCACCACTATATTGTTCCTCAGGTCTCTACCTTTCAGACAGAGTCTGTTTGTTTTACATATAATGTCCAGGGATTTTAGTTGTACGTAGAAGAGAGAAGGAAAAGTGCATTTATTCTATCTTCCTGGAAGTAGAAGTTATTTCTTTTATCTATTAAAAAAATTTAAAAATCTTCTACCCCCCTCATCCCACTCAAGTTAGTACCTCCTTTCTCTGTGCCACTTTAGAACCAAACTCTTTGAAAGCATTTGTCTATACTTGTTTTCTTCAGTTCCTCTCTTCTCATTCTCTCTTAAACCTTTTCCAGTGAGATTTTTATCCCTGCTACTCCTCCAAAACCACTCTTGTCAAGATGTCATTTACAAGTGAATAATAAAAGCAATAATACTTATCAAAACTTGTGGTTGCAGCTGAAGTTGTACTAAGAGAAATCTGTAGTCTTAACTGTTATATTAAATGAATTAAATTCTGGCAAGATTGGTCAAGAGAAACAATGAAAAGGCAAAAATAAAAAATGTTAATGCAAATTAGAAAATGTTATAAATATTTTTAATCAATATATTTAAATAAAGGAATATGTTAAATAATCCAACTATCAGAAATGTGTAAGTGACCAAGACATTCAGAAAGAAACAGAAAATATCAATGGTCCCATAACCATTAAAAATGTAGTTAAAAGTCTTTCTTTCCTTCTCTCAATAGAAAAGGCCCAGATGATTTTTCATCTGAGTTCAGACTAAAGCTAATTCTAAGGCTATATAAGCTTTTCCAGAAAACAGAAAAAAAAAATGGTAGTAATACTCATTTTATTTTCTGAGGCTTATACTACAAGCTTGTTGTCAAAACTAGCAAGGAGAGTGTCCAAGAATGAAATTTACGAACCAGCCTCACTTAGGAACATAGAAAAAAATAATCTAGCAATGTGTAAAAAGGGTAACATGACCAAATTTGGCTTATTCTAGAAATGCAAGGTTTAATTAGTATTAGAAATTTGTTCAAAATGTTTACACTTTAATAACATTATAAGTTACTATACATCATAGACCTTCACATCATTGATTTAGGATAGTGAAAGTCTTAGTTAAATCTGAGAATGCTGGGTGTCTGTAGAACATAATGATTACTAAAATTCAGTTTTGAGTGTAATACTAATTTTATTGAGGGGAGTCAGATGGTCTCTCAGGTGGCAAAGTGTGAGTTAGGTCTTGATGAGTAATATTTTGTCAGAATGTTGGTGGGAACAACATTTCAAGTAGAGGAAATATGTGTGCTAAAGCACAGATGTGGCATTTGGGAATGGTAAGTGAATATAAGTAGAGCACGGTAAGGAAATTGGGAAATGGCAGGAGATGAGACCGGAGATTTGTGCCAAATTGTGAAAGGCCTTGTCTGCCTTGCTTCTTGCTAAATAGTGGAACTTATCAACCCACTGACAGTTAGAAAGCTGGTCAAGATTTTTGAGCCTTCTATCTATTTAGCTCCTTATATTTAATGTCTTGTCTTTAGAAATAACTTGTTGTTTGCATGCTTTTGCATGTGTAACTTATTTGAAATTAGGTGCTTCCACTGATTGACCTTGACTTTTTGTTCATTAAAAATGTAGGGATCTGGATTTATGACTGGACCACTTAATAATAATGTATTAACTTCTTCTGTGTTATATCCCGAACTTTTAAAACCACTCTTGGCTAATCTCTTTCACCAAGCTGTTGCCTAAGAACTTTGCAAAGACATATGTGACCGAGGCCCGATTAATTGCATGTGCTCTGCCATTTTTTAACTTCATATGTGATAAAAGCATATTTTAATACATCTCTTTTAAAAGAAATATTGGCGATTTTATTGGAATTTTTTAATTTGAGTTGTATTTTTTTTTTGAAGAAAAGTCATTGGAGTGAACTTTCATTGATTGCCATGTTTTCTTTTTCTTTCCCCTTTTTCCTTTTTTTATTGCATTGTTAGATGCAAGGCAACAGATTTGTTACTCTAAATTTGTGAATCGGAGAATTTTAAACCTAAATTAACTTTATAAATGCACTTACTTTCTTCTTAAATGCATTTCTTCTAACCTCCAATGATGCTTTCATTTAATTATTTTGATTATATAATTTGTTTGATTTTTTTTTTTTATTTAAGGTGTGACTGCACAGAAAAGTTACAGAACAAATTTGACTTTTTGCGCTCACAGTTGAATGATATTTCATCGTTTAAGAATATCTACAGATATGCCTTTGATTTTGCAAGGGTAGGTGCAATTTCCACGTTTAGTTGTTTTAATAGCTTTTCATATTGAGACCACACTCATGAGGATTTTTTTGCTTATATTCTAGGATAAAGATCAGAGAAGCCTTGATATTGATACTGCTAAATCTATGTTAGCTCTTCTGCTTGGGAGGACATGGCCACTGTTTTCAGTATTTTACCAGTACCTGGAGGTATGTATGTTTTTTTAATTTTGAAAATATTATTTTAAAATTTAATCTGATTGAAAAATATACTTTTAATTAAGGAACTATAAATATACTAAATATACTATTAATTAATTAATAGATTTTTAATATTGCACTTTAAAAAAATCTGCTTGAGTAGAGAAAAAATTTTGTTAAGTTGTATACATATCTCTTGTCATTTCTAGACAATTTAGTTCATATTTATTAATACATTTTGTACATAAAATACTTTCATTCCACCTCCACACACACACAAAATAAAATCTCCAAGAAATATATTTTAGCACAGACATTCTTCATGCAAAACTAGTTTCTTGGGTTTTTGGCCAGAGAGAATTGGTGCTAGCACACAAATCTCAAGCTTCTTAATTTGGTTTCTTTCTGTTGTTATATAGGGTCTTAGGCTGAAATGCATGTAAGAGAGCCAATTTAGTAATAAAACTTTCCTTTTCTACTTAGGCTCAATCTATAGAAATAGAATAAGGCTATTAATATTTTCTGTCCACAAATATGAGAATGGCTATAATAGTATGCTTAACACATTGACTGCCACACTAGAAAAAAAAATTTTCCGTGTGGCCATGGTGTTTTATTACAAAAATAGAATAAAAACTTGGAAAACAAAACAATCCTTTTTAATTTAATGAAAAATTTGTTATTTTTTTATTGTTTTCTGTGTTTTTTAAATAAGAAAGTAATATAAAAACTTAAAAATTAGTAATGTAAAAAGTAATGTGAAAACTTGAAAAAATGTTCATAAGGGTAAAGTGTTTTCTTGACTTGTCAGGCTTTAGTGTAATTTAAAGGTAAACATAAATAAAAAAATGAAATTTATTGACTTCTGTTCATTTAATCCATGTTTTTAGAATTAAATTGTCAATATTAATTGTAGTAATAAGAACATCAACAAGTAAGATTTTCACAACCAACTGCAGGGTTTTGCCCAGGGAGCCACCCATCACATAACATGTATGCTACAGCATGGCAGCGTGAGTTGCCTGTGCACCATGTGGCTCCCAAGGTAAAGAGATGTGTGAGTTATATATGCTTCACGAGGCTCTGGGCTCAAAACTAGCATGAGTTAAATACAACTCACATGGCAGCTAATGTGTTAAATATTACTGGTTACTAAAAAAATATGCTGAGTTTATGAAGTGTTCCTTTAGAAGATTTGTCATAGCACCTACTACAAGAAGTGATTCTAAGAAGATGCTATTCTTTTTTCCATTGTTTTCTTTTTCTAGTTTTATATGTGTTTGTGTGCCTTTTTAATTTTAGTTTTTTTGGGTATGGTTCTCACTATTTCTTGGATACAGATGCTTCTTCCTTTGGAAGTAATTTCTCATAAAGCTGATTGCTTGTCATAGCAAGTTCCCCAGAGTAGTTTTATTTAAAGCTTTTCATACAATGGCATGAAAAGGTCTTGTGTGAATGAGTTTTGTGCACAATTAAATCTTTAAGCCCGATAAAATAAATATTTTCGATGGATAGTATCTACTTTCCTCTTATTAGTAGTTTTGGGAAAAAATAAATTTAATTGAATATAAAAATATTCAGCTGTATGGGGAGCTGAGAATAACAACTAAATATTTTCAAACAGTTATGTGCAGGCTGTTTGCCTTAAATTATCTTTTTAAATCTTTATAGCACAATTTTGAATTAAGTTTTATCCCCATTTAGCAAATGAGGAAATGGGTTCTGTTCTTATATAACTTTCCCAAGGTCATTCAATTAAGTGGCAGAGGTGGGATTTGAACCCAAACCTATACTCTTTCCACTGCTTCCAAAGATGCCATCATCAAAATGTGGCTAAATAGTAAATCTTATGCAAAGAAATGATTTGCTAAGAAGCAGCACAAGGGAACTTACTAGATGTAGAAAATGTTATGTATCTTAATTTCGTTGGTGGTTACACAAGTATATACATATGTAAAATTCATTGAGTTTTATCCTTACTATTAGTACCCTTGATGCTGTTATTATTCCTCAAAAATGAAAGCAAAATAAAGGAAAAAAATTGATGGTAATGCCTTTGAGGAATCTCTTAGAAGTGCAAATAATTTAATTAAAAAAGGAATAAATGCTTTGGGAAAAACCAAATCACAAATAAAGTTATAACTGAATTTACTAAAGTCAAGCCCTGATAAGTAATGTTGGTTCTGTAATCCAAATATTTAAATCATTTTCCGCAGCAATCGAAGTATCGTGTTATGAACAAAGATCAGTGGTACAATGTATTAGAATTTAGCAGAACAGTTCATGCCGATCTTAGCAACTACGATGAAGATGGTGCTTGTAAGTATAATATAAAGTGTTCCTATGAAAATAAAATTTCTAAAAATATTAAATGAGAGTATTTGTGTAGCATTAGCATAAAGGGTTTTAAACTTTCTAACGGTAACTTTTATTATTTAATCATGTGAGGTGACATAGGAGAGGTAGACAGAGAATTTAGATTCTGCAGTATTAAAAGATCGATGTTGGTAAATGAAATGTTTTCCATTCCTCAGTAACCAAACATTGCTAAATTTAAATTATAATTTCTGCATCTAGAAAGTACAATTCTGCTTTACTCTTGTCTTTCCTGACATTTTCCTATGGAAGAAAAGTGCAGTCATGATTTTAAAGATATGAAAGCAAAACAGCTACAATAGAAAAAGCCTTAAAGTTAATATCATAAAAAATATGGCAAATTATGTCAAAATAACTTCTCTCTGAAAATTATAAATTGATTTGAGTAAACTGATAGTGGAATATTTTACAGTTTTTCGGTCCTTCAAGTATCTGTCCATTCTCTTCAGTGGAAAGGCTAGAATGCTATAAAACAGAATTTTGAAGTAATGATAAATTAATTAGACAGGCCAAATTCTCTAGAACTGTAAGTTATGTTTTCAGTTCCCACCACCATTTTGGGTGCATGTGTTGCTTTAATGTTCAGAGGGTTACATGGTTCTATATGCTTAAACTGAAATTTTGCACCTATTTCCATGACACTGAAGAAATTAAATACTGAGGAAGGGATAACTTTATTTCTTCTTGTATATATTGTGTCCTCCCCCTACAAGATGGTATAGCATTTAATATTATTTTAAAGAAATAATACCTAGCAGCAGTAGACTGGCAGCCCAAGGGCTGTATATAGATAGCCTGCAGATGTGTATATTCATGTACTTTGAACCAACATTTAAAACTGGGAGATTTTGTGTAAAAATACAACTTTTAGATTTGTTTGACAAATCAGAAAATTTGACATAATTTCATCGGTACTTCTTCAAAGGAATCAGAGGCTGGAGCCACATTAGTGGCTGTGTTGAACTTGCTTTCCAGTTTGACAGTCCACAGTATGCCAACACTTCCTAGGCTGTTTTCAGTTGCCATTTATTATTGTACTTGCTCTGCTGTTTTTCTTACAGTAGAGAAATATGTCTGTCAAAAGCAAGAGGAAAAAGAGACCACCAAAAGCTTACGTGTTTTAAGAAAAATAGGGCAAGCATATTTCTTTGTGGTAATGATTTTTCCTACATTTAAATAAAATAAACACTGAGCTCGTTTAAATTGCCTCCTTGGCTTCTGTAGGTAAATGAGTTTGGACCTCTCCTGCATTAATAAAAATATCTTTTTTAGAATAGTGCTTGGCTCCTTAGTCAGGTATTCAGTAGGCACTTGCTTTGTGTTCAGCTTTGTGTACTACATTCTGTCATTGGAATAAAGTAAGTCTCTAATATGGCCAATCCCCAACAAGTTTACACACTTCTTCGGAAGGTAACATAGAAATACTACCTTAAACACTTTTCATATTGTTTAATAATTAAATGACAGAATGCTGTGGGCACTTAGAAAAAGGTGGAAGTTAGTATTGACTCAGTTATTGGAGGATTCATGAAACACATCCTGAGAAGGAAGTTGCTACAGCTACCTATTGTGGAAGGTCCTTTATGTCTCCAAGGGCAAAAAAGAAAAGGTTAATAAGAAAGTCATCATTAAATGAAAGAGGGTGGCTGGAAGTAAAACACCTGGGGAAGGGAAGAGTCAGGGCCCCTGTCACCACTGAGCTTGTGGGAAATTTGTTTGATAGTTGGAAAGATGAGTTCACTGAATTCTAACAAAAATTGTTTCTTTGTTTCTAGGGCCTGTTCTTCTTGATGAATTTGTTGAGTGGCAAAAAGTCCGTCAAACATCATAGCAAGAACTATCGTGAAGAAAATGCAAACCTTTTGATTCCCATGTGTATACAAGCTAATGAGATGAGGGAGAAAAATCCAAAGGGTGCATTTTCATTCATATGAAAGACTTACCATAGTACTTTTTTTCCTTTTTTGAAAGGAGGTTTTCTTGTTACATGTGATGGGCATTGAGCCACACCTCTTCTTAGACTGAATATTGAAGTTTTTGTTTCTAGTTATGTTTATAACATTTATTTCAGAACAATAAAGATTCAGATTTGTGACAAAGGCCTTAAAGTGAAGATGTCCCTTGAGTGTCAGAGTGGTATTTATTTTTGTAAACTTGAATTCTTGAATTTCTGAGCTTCTAATTCACCATGAATTTGTGGAATTTTAAAGATTTTAAACAATCTTCATATTTGGCAATGTAAACTGCTGATGGTATGGCTTATTATATTCATCTCTGCACAATTAGGAAGAATATTGGCCTTGACTTCTGGGATAATGATTTTCTGTTGCAGCTGATAAATATTTCCGGATATTGGAAGTGCTCCTACTTTCAGCTCTGGGTTTCTGTAAAAGCTGCCAAGGTCTTATGCATATGTCTTATCTGAAGAGTTTAAAATTGGAAAGATTATGTCCAGTTAATTTGTTTACTAACCATTAAATAGTCTTGTCAGTAAGCATAAATTAACACTGCATGTATATTCTTAACGTGAACTTTTTCTGTATTTCTGTCAGTTAAAAAGTTCTGTTTGTATTTGAAAGAGCAAGATTGATATATGAATGGTTTAAAAAATCAGACAGCTTTGTGAGAGAATTAGGACTAATATTGAAATTGTATCATCATCATATTGTTACTAGTTGCGTATTTATGATATTTTTAAGTGTAATTATGTAGGGAGTTTTGTTGAGAGCACTTTTTTTTTTTTTTTTTGCCTTAAGAGAACTTTAGTTCTGATGTGGATTTAGTTAAGATACACATAGGAAAAGAAGACAATAGAGAAGGAACCATGAGAGAACACTGGGTATAATTGTGCACACCTCAGTGGAGCCATTTACATTGGTAGTACTGGTAGCATTGCTAATTATCACAATTTTCTGACTGTTGGCAATAAAGTATCTTAAGGAAATGGCAGCCTTTCCTAATTCACATAAAAGGCACTTTTTGGACTAACAGCAGGCCTGTTGGTACATTTCTTTTCAAACCATCCAATATGCCAGTGATATTAAAAACTTTGTTCACATTCACAGTCCAGTCACATCTGAAATAAGATTCCTGATATCACTGTGTGAGTGGAGAGAATTAAATAGATTATTTTTCCATAAGGAAGTTTCTATTGGGACTTAAGGTAAAAGATGACTTTTGATGGTGAATTTGTTTAATGAGTGATTTTTCAGTATTGATTACTTAAGGGAGAATGGCATTTTAAAGCTTCTTCTTGCTTGCTTTTTGGTCAATGAGCTGAGAGAAAATGATTGCCAATATTTATTAATACTTACTTTCTTAATAAGATTACTTTGTACAGTTTTATAAAACACTGATACATTAGTAGGAAATAATATTTTTCCTAAATGTCTTATAGAAAAGGATAATTTTCCTGGAATGCATCTATGAAGTATTAGCATTGCTAAATTATTAGAACTGAGCATACCAGTGGTGTTATGATTTAGTGATGTTTTAATGTCAAATTTATTATAAGGAAAGCATTTAAAATTTTAGACTTTAAGTTTATAACTTAATTGACTCTTCTCTCCAAGGCATAACTTCTGAACTTAAACAATATTGTCCATTTTTGTTTAATTCCAAAACATATAATTTAAGTGAAATCTTAGTTGTCAATTTAATGGTAATATCTTTATAATCTTCAATATTTGAGTAAAATAAGAAACACTCAAGAGTTATAGATGACCTTTAAAAAAATAAAATATATGAAAATACAGTTATCCCTCAGTATATGCAGGGGATTGGTATCAGGACCCCCGCATATACCCAATCTGTGCATACTCAAGTCCCACAGTCAAGCCTACGGAACCTGCCTTTGTGAAAAGTCAGCCCTCTGTACATGTGGGTTTCACATACCGCAAATACTTTGTTTTCAATCTGCGGTTGGTTGAAAAAAAATCTGTGTGTAAGTGGACCCCCACAGTTCAAACCCATGCTGTTCACGGGTGAGCTGTATTTACTTTGCTTACTTTTCCAAAGATACTTTTAAGATTTTTTGAGTCTGAAAATGAAAATGAAAATGAAATTTAGTTTCTTTTTTTCCTTTTGTTCAGCAGTCCCATCCCACCCTGGCCATCCTTGCTTTACTCTCTTGCTCCATCTGTTTCTCTTACTTTCTTGAAGTCGTAACACTTGCCTACTTTGGAGGCAAATTTACTCTGCCTAATTCATCAGTCTGGGTGTGGGCTGTGTCCATTCTTGTCTTTCCTTTCTTAATTTTGGACAGCACTTGATTTATTGGGAAAATTATGATCAAGATATTAAGTAATAAAAACAAGACAATATAAGGAGCCTTCAGTATAAAAAAGAAATCTAACTGTTGTGGCTCATTTTTTGACTAGTTAGCTTTAAGTGCCTTCCTAGGAATCCTGTTGTTAAAATTTTCAGAATTATTTCCTTTGTACAGGATGAAATACTCTATGGTGCTTTATAACATGGAGTTGACTTGCTTCTTATAGAATAGTATACAAATGTAATACTACTGGAATAAAGTAGAACCAGGTGTTGGTTCTCAACTGTGGGAGGATGGCGAGGTTGCCCCCCACATCCCTCGGGGCCAATACTTTTTGATAAGGTAGGGTGTCTCTAGGAAACTGCCAGGGATTCAGGTAACATGATGTGATAAAAAATGGTGTACTGTGTGCTGATCTGAATGTGTTACCATCTTTGTCTTTTATTGTCTGATTTCTTATTTTTAAATGCTGCTGATAAAATTCTTGACATAATACATTTTTGACAGTAGTAGTATTTTTATATATAATGCATAGGTTTCGATGATTTGGTTTGTACTCTGAAGTACTCTAGATTAGTGTTTCTTGAATTGGAATTTGCGGGCCTTTTATGGGAATGTTAGATTGACCCTGAGGAGTATTTCTCTTAAATATAAATGCCTTTTCATCTAGCAAACCAAAAATATCTTAACAATATTGAATGCCATCACTTTGTGAGAGGGGAGAGTGGGAGTAGAATTTTGAGATAACTCTAGAGTTGTTAAGGGATACAAGGTATGTGGAATAGCTCAGATTTAGAATACATGTAGTGTATAGTGCTAATGAAACATTTCACTTTGAAGTACTCAGCAAAACATGTCTTGTCTGCCTAATTGCTAATGTGAAATTATGAAAAGATTTATTGAAATATATTATGTATTCAGTTTCAGGAGCAAGTGGTATGAATGCTGACTTAATTTGTTTTACTGCTTTTTTTTAAGAAGTGTACTTAAAACTGTTGTGATAATAATTCATTATCTGATTAAACTTTGTTCTGGCTTTCAAGGCTCCCCATAGCCTGAGGTTTTGTAGCACATCTCTCATGTGCTTCCCGAATGTCTAAAGCATAAAATAAATTGAGGGCATTTTAATAAATAATTTAAATGCCTTTCTTTGTTAAGAGAAAAGGACAAAACAAAAACGACAACAACAAAACACCTCTTAATCTTATTCCTAAAGATTGTTATTCTTAAAGAGTAATTCTCCTTTCTTGAGAGAGTATTGCTTTTTGAGTGATACTGGAAATCATCACAAAGAAACATTTTAAAGAAAGGATGATTTTCTCTTCAGGAGGAAAAAGAAATAACAGCAATGTTCCATTAATTTTCTCAATAGGAAAGGCTAGTCTGAATTATTAAATATTCTGAATTAAACAATTTTTAATGAATGTAGTTTTATTACTTTCATGAATATTTGGTAACAGCCAGGCAAACAGATTGCTTAAGACTCGGTCCTTTTTGTTAATAGACATATTTACCTGTGAGTAGTACTGTGGAAGCCCAAAAAGCAGTCAGTCTTTCATGGTAAACTTTTATAGATGATGGAAAGATGAATTTCTGCCCTAAACTTTGGGTGAATTGTCACTAATATTGTCACTAGAGATTTTTCTAGTGAGCTTTTACTTCGCTGGAGAAAATCTTTCGATTTTTTTAAAGCACAATTTATTTACCTTTTTCCAAACACCAGTCTTGATAAAACTGACCGTACATTTGCTGTGTCCACCTTATAATCTTTTGCATCCTGCAAATACAGGTAGTGTTTCTTTTGCTCCTTTCCCTGACCCAGTTGTTACTGGTGTGACCGTTTTCTTTTTAGGATGGATGAGACATTTTGCCATGTATACTATGTAATGTACTAGAATCTTTGATAATACGGCTCATTTTTACATGGGCTCTGATTTACCATGTGTTAAATGTTGTTTAAAATATATCCAGTAACACTCTAATAAGGTTAGACTTTGACATAAGTATTGAATCTTGTTTTATAATGCCAATTTTATTGGAGTTTTGTTATATTTATTTTATGGATCTATGGCCCATAAGTGGGAATTATAGCAAAGCAGTTTTATTAAAAATGTCTTAGCTTTCCCCCAAATTATATCATTTTGTAGAAGTTTTATCCTGCTTTTTGGCTTTCTTGGCTTCAAAGTATTAATGAGTTTTTCCACATACTTCATGCATTTGCTTTTAAGTATTAAGTTGTGAATTTTGAAAAGCTAATAAATACTTGAAATGGATATGTATAAGGCCAGATTTCCCCAAAACTCTATGGGGGTGGTGTGTGTGTGTGTGTGTGTGTGTGTGTGTGTGTGTGTGTGTGTAGAATTGAGTATTAGCCATGATTTATTTTTCCATGTAGAAATAGATCGTGGATAAAAGCCCTTCACGTAATTTGAAGGTCAAAAGAAAATTTGCTTTCATATGATTGCTACCAATTACATTTGAACCATGAAAGGAAGCACCAATACTTTATTTGAACAAGTCATTTGAGACTTAAGTATTAACTTACCAAATTTAGCAGAATTAATTTTTGTGAGTATTGAATTAAGTGAAATTAGTTTATGTAGAGTACTTTACCTATACTATTCTATCAAGCAAATGAAATGGCTTATGGCAAGTTTATACAAAGTTACTTCTATTCACAAGTATAGAAATCTCATCTGTTTTGGATTTATATTATTCCCTGAAAATACTATGAATATTGAGAGAGAGTTTGTAGAAGTGGTATCTGAGAAACCTGAGGTTGGTTTTCTCTTTGCCACATTCCTGTTATGTCACTTTTAGATGAGTCACTTGACCTCTGTCATCTTTAGTTTCTTCTTCTGTAAAATAGCAATAATAATAATAATACCTACTAGTATTGTTATGAAGTTCAAATAGGGCCCTATCCTCAGCACTTAGTAGGTGTTAAGTGAACACACCTTGGTACTTGAACAAAAATTGATTAGTTACAATAGATCTTTTTTTCCCCAACAAATTTTACCATCCTCTATTAAAAATAGCCAGGATTTTCTGTTTTATTCTACCATGTTTTTATAATCAAATAAATTTATTCACGTTCTTAGACTAAAAAATTAATTCAACAAATCTCAAACATCTACTATATGCCAAGAAGTTTTCTAGGCCTGATTATATTGCAGGGCACAGAATAGACAATTATTTCTGACTCTTACGGGGTTTTCATTTTAATTGATAAGTAAAATATTTAGTTTATCATATGGTGACAGGGTTATTTGGGGAAAATAAGTTGAGGAAGGGGTCTGGAGAGTGTATGAGTATAGGGTTGCTATTTAAATAGACTACACTGATAAATGACACTGAGCAGAGACCTGAGGAAGTGAATGATTGTGCAACATGGAAATCTGGGAGCAGAGCATTCCAAGTAGGAGGAATATTATTTGCTAAGGCCCTGAGCTGGTACAGTTGGTGTTTTTAAGGAACAGCAAGGAGGTCAATGTGACTGTAATGAGCAAGAACAGAGTATTAGCATTAGAAAGTGAGCTAAGAGAGGTTGGGAGTAATGATCCTGCCTGATTGTAGGTAATCATATATAAAGCATTATAGCCCTTTCTCAAGACGTCAACTTTTGTAGAGTGAGGTAAGAAGCAATTAGGGTTCTGGTCAAAATGTGATGGAAAGGGGTAGTATTAGATAGCAGGATAATACAGTAATCCATGTGAGAAATGGTATAGTCTGAGGCTGAAGGAAATGGAAATATTAAGTGGTCGGATTCTAAATATATTTTGATGGTAGCACCAATAGGATATGCAGATGGGTTAGAAGTGGGGTATGAGAAAAAGAATGGATCTAAGGTTTTTAGCGTGAACTCCAAGGATGTAGTGGGCACTTAGTAAGATGGGGAAGATGGGGGAGCAGGTTTGAGGGGGAGAAGATTGAGATTTTAGTTTTGGAAATGATACAATAGACATGCCTATTAGATGACCAGAGGGAAAGGTAGAGTAGGTGTTGAATATTTGGGTCTAGAGTTCAAAGGAGAGGTCCGGATGGAGATAAATATATTTGGAGGTCATTGGTGTGTACCCCTATTTTAAGTCGGAATGAGTGAAATCACATAGAGAGTAAGTGTATCCAGAGAATAGAATTGAGTTGAAGAAATTTGATTGGTAAAATTTAGGGTCAACGTTTGTGATTTTTTAAGTAGACATATAATGTTAACATTTTATACCTCCCCCCTCACCCCATTGCTTTCTATAATGTTATAGAAGCACTGAGATTTAAAAAGCAAGATTGATAATAGTTACCAAATACATAAGCAAATGGCAGATTAAACTGAAGAGGGAATGTTGTTTTATTAATTATTAGAATGCAGCTTTTTTGTTTTGAAATAATACAATCTTATATTTTAAGAATACATCTGGAGTACTAGTTCCTCCTTTTTCTGGTAGTTGGAAATTGCTGTTCTGACTCAATGTGAAAGTTTTAGCACTAGAGGGCAGGCTTGCTTCTAGATTGTGAAGAGTTCTAAATGAATTAATTTAACCAAACAGTACAGGTTGAGCTTCCCTAATCCAAATATCTGAAACCTGAAATGCTCCAATCTGAAACTTTTTGGGTGCCAACATGACAACACAAATGGAAAATTCCCCACCTGACCTCATGTGACAGGTCACAGTCAAAACACAGGCATATAACACAGTTTATTCAGCATCCCCAAGGGAAAAATATAATTACCTTCAAGCTATGTACATAAAGTGTATATGAAACATACATGAATTTTGTGTTTAGACTTGGATCCAATCCCCAACATCTCTCATAATGAATATGCAATTATTCTAGTCTGAAAAAAATCCCAAATCCAAAACACTTCTGGTCCCAAGCATTTTGGATGAGGGATGTTCAGCCTATACCTACATTTAATCTCAATTAATGAATGCACTTGTTTCTCAAGTGACAAGTTTAACATCTACGATATTTTTTTCTAGTGCTGGGAAAACAAAGTAAGGTTAATGGTTGACTTCAGTATATCTAGGACTGGTAGTTGATGTCAATATGTATTTGCAGATAAAGTCCAAGGGAACTCAAGTGTACCTTACTACAACTATATTCAGATCTAATATAGAGGGGTCCACCACACATATGTGAACATAAGAGAATTGAAGCCAGTCAGAAGAAATCTTGGACATGAAAACATTTTTCAGGAAATTAAATATTAACTATTAACTGCTAACTATGTGCTGGGCATTGTGCTAAGAGTTGGGGCTACAAAGATGAGTAAAATATTATCCCTGCCTAAATAAGCTCTGGTGTAGCATCTTACAGCACTTAATATCTTGTGCTGTATCTGTTTAAATGTCTTTTTCCCTTTAACAATAGAAATTCTGACTCATTTATTTTTGGTACCTCCAAGTACACATCACAGTGCTTGGTATTTATATTAGTTCATAGTGTTTGAATAAATGAATGAAAATAGGGGAAAAAAGAACAGGGTCAGGGAACTGAGGCCTTTGCAAAACTCTATTTTCTTTTCACATTTTCTCCCTTCCAGAGATGCTTTCCTGTTAACTTGTCTAAAGGTGGTTGTGGAGATGATTCCATCCTCCATCTTTACTCCCACTCCTTGTTCTGGTAGTCTTTACCCCCACAATCAAGAGCAGTTAGTAGGAACAACTTATTGGCAGCCATAGAGAGTGGGAGGTCTAGCTTTTTTATAGTCACTGAAGTGAAGAGGAAAGATAGATGTGGAAGATGGGTAGCTCTTTCTATCTGGCTTGTATCAGTTGAGAAGGGTTTTTTTTTGTTTGTTTTTTGTTTGTTTTGAGACAGTCTTGCTCTGTTGCCCTGGCTAGAGTGCAATGGTGTCATCATAGCTCACTGCAACATCAAACTCCTGGGCTCAAGCCATCCTCCTGCCTCAGCCTTCTGAGTAGCTGGGACTATAGGTGCGCGCCACCACACCCGGCTAATTTTTTTTTTTTTAAATAGAGACAGGGTCTTGCTATGTTGCTTAGGCTACTCTAGAACTCCTGGCCTCAATCACCCTGCTTTGGCCTCCCAAAGTGCTGGGAATGAAATGAAACCCTCTGGAATGAGGGTATCATCTTCTTTTTCCCACTTTTCATCTGAAAAGTTTCCCACATGTGGTCCTCTTGCACCCCTGGTTCTCTTAGGATCCCTACTTCTACATGCTAGTTCCTTAATTTCCTTTTCTGTAACATGAGGATGATAATAGTCCTTACCTAATAGGATTGTTTTGAGGATAAAATGAAATAATATATGCAGGAAATATTAGCTGCTCTTTGCTGTCTGAGAAGACATCACTTGGACCTTGTAGGATGGATTTGTGTTCAATAAATATTGTTATACAGTAGAATCAAATGGGAAAAAAATTGATCCACTAAAACAGATACTTTTTTTCTTTATTAATACATAATGTACATATTTAGGGGGTACATGTGATAATTTGATACATTTATATAATCAAATCAGGATAATTTGGATGTCCAGCACCTTAAATATTTATCTTTATGCTAGGGACATTCAAATTATTCTCTTCTAGCTATTGAAATGTACAATAGATTAATGTTAACTATAGTCACCCTACTGATCTATTGAACAATAGTCTTATTTCTTCTATCTATATAGATACATTTAGAAATGCAAATCTCTTAGGAAATCAGTCTCTAATGTCAATGATGTAAATTAATTTGTATTATTTGCTCTATTAATGTGGGCAGTATAGTAAAATGGTTCCTCAAAGGGATGTTAAATATGACTAAATGAGATGGTCAATTTAGAGTGTACTGGGCACCAAGTAATAAGTGTTCAGTAACATTAGCTGCTATAGCTGTTTTTATAATTTGACTTCATAGGAAGAACTCTGTATTTTTTTTTAAAAAAAGATAAATATTAAAAATTGTAATACCAAAATACTATAATGTCTTATGACATTGATTCTTTTGAATCACTTGTTTAAAAAAAATTAAGTAGCAGGAGTTGTTTTACCTAGAAGCAAAAGTTGTTTTACCTAGAAGCACAATATTTAAAACAAAGCTAAAATGCTCTGGTTGATGTGGGAAGCTCCATGTCCTCCCCACCCAACATCTCCACTGCCAGTACAACTTCTGAGAAACCTCAAAGAAACCCCTCACTCTCTGAATAGCATATTTTGAAAACCACTGCTTGAACATTTGCACCTTGGCATATCAAACATGTGAACAAAGTAGTAGAGTGAGAAAGCTCTGAATTTATATTTAGAAATTCCTATTTTATTCTCTCTATAAAATGCCAAGAAGTGCCTGTTTTAGTCTAGAACAGGATGAGATATATTCCAAGTATCTTTGGAAATATTTCTACCAGAACTATAAAGTTTATGGTAATTGTGTCTTAGGTTCATTATCTAGAGCTAGTCTAAAAGAGGGGGTGATATGTAAGAACTAGCAAGAGAGACTTCAGATAGATATAAGGGTGAATGAATCAATGTGCATGGGCTTCTTTGGCCCCTTATTACAGAGGATTATGATCCTTACAGAGGAAACAGCTCTGTGAGCAGGGACCATGTTATAATATTCATAGGTGTTCCTCACTTGTGTCCACCTCATATTAAGGTGTTTATTGAATAGATCTTTATTGAGTGAATGAAAAAATTTATATATGTCTTCTCTCCTAAACTGCAAGTTGCAAGTTACTTGAAAGACAAGAACCATGTTTTATTTATTTTTTTATGCCCAGGGCCAGCATATGGCCAGCAAATTGAGTTTGCTTACTGAATTAATGAATGAATGAACAAATGTACACATGTATGTAAAACATTTATTTATTTATCTACAATTCCCATTAGACTAAGATTCTTGAGGGCAGAAACCATGTCTTCAGCTCTTAGTACCTGACATGGTGGGTTATCAAAGATGCTTGCAGAACTGAATAGAATTTAAGTTTGAGTAGTACCACAGTGGTCTCTCACAACCTGGCGTAGTGCCATCTAAATAGACACTAAAGTTATTTCAATTGAAGATAGAGATCCCACTAAGCATTTGCTGAGTTAGTGCCAGTTGAATAGTAATGAGCAATAAGCTATAGGAGTTCAGAGGAGGGTGAGTTCTGTGGACTGAATTGATCAAGATGGCTTGATCATCAAGAGCAGATGAAACTTGATGGGGGTGGGGGGTTACTTTGGTGTTTTAAGAATATTAATTAGACAGCTGGAGAGGAAAGAGTCTGGGAACAGGGAGACCAGTAAGGAAGGCATAACGTGGAAAGAGCCCTTTGCTTGGAGTTAAAAGATCTGTATGCAGAGTCCATGTTTTGCTTCTTAGTGACTATGTGACCTTGAGAAGATTACCTCAGCTCCCTTTTCCTGTTTGTGAGGTAGAGGTAAGATTGGCGTGCCTATTGATATTGTACTTAAAAGTGTTTGTAAAATGCTAAGTAAAACCTAATGCTATGCTTTGAATGCAGTGTGTTCCAAATATTTGTTGAATGACAAAGAATAAATGATATTGACTAATGAAAAGAATGGAGCCACTGGAGTGTCAGATCCTGCATCTGCCAGTAAACCTGTCAACTCTTACAGGAAGAAAAATAAATATGTGAAGCCACCGAATCTCATGATCAGAAGAAAGACTTTTTGGATCAGTTGGAAAGTACTGTGAGACTCTAAAGTTATGTCAGAGGTGAATAAGTCATGAGCTTTTCATGCTGACATTGTTTCTAAGGTTGCTGCTTTGTTGAAAGAGGCAAACCACAAGATAAACCATGCAGAAATTCGGCGGGGGTTGGGGGGTGGGGAAAGCTTCCTGAAGGATGGATGCTTCATTTGCTCTAACTACTTGCCACTTTACTTACTAATGAGTCATTTTTTTAAACTGGTAATTTGTTTTAAATTTGGTCATAAGATGGTTACATTGACTAGTCTAATGTTACAAAATAATTGAAAAAAGTTGACAGGCCACCAGCTGAATAAGGGAAAATCGGGTTCTTTTTGAACTTAGAATGTATGAATTGGTAATAGTAAGCTTGGTCTTTAACTTTATGATGTAAGATTGGATTTATTGGAACTTCTCCCTTATGTCCAGAAGTTGCAGTACATTTTTTTGTCTCTGGAATACCCCAGATCTCTGCTGCATCCTGTAGTCTCTGAGGGTTTCCCCCCTTCCCTTATTCTGGGTCTGATTGTGTTTAAAGAAACTTCCTTTCCTTCCTGCCCATCATCGAGCTGCTACTAACTTTGTATATACTTTTTTTAGTGTGATAACACTGCATTATAGTAGCATACTTACATATCTGTTTTCTTAACTAAACTGTGAGCTCCTTGAGAGCAGGGACTATATGTTTTTGCTTTTATTTCACCAGTGCTGAGAACTATCCACAGTATAGAAAAGCACTCAATAAATGAAACAAATGAACAAATAATAAATAAATGATTTTGCTTGTGTAAGATGTCTAACCTTTTGTGTATTTTTTTGGTTCACTGTATGGTAGACATGTTAGTACAACCCCATTTTTAATGTTGCTCTATTAAAGTAATTAAACAAATGTAAGTCAAAACAAATGTATATTAAAACAATTATGACGTTTTTGCCTCCCAAATTGGCACAGATTTTAAAAATTGATAATACCTATTGTTGATGGCACAGGGAGACAAATGTTTGTATTTTGCTGGAGGGAATATAAATTGGCATAGCCTTTTCTGGAAGTCATTTAGGAAGATATACTCAAAAGCCTTAACAAGGTTCATATTCTCCCACCCGGCAATTCTATGCCTAGAAATTTATCCTAAAAAATAAATTAAAAATTTGCAAAATATTTTTACCATAACATAGTTTATAGAAAGAAAAAAAAAAAGGAAACAACCTAAATGCATAACCATAGGAAATTGTTAAATAAATTATAGCATATTCATATAATGGAGCACTATACCACCTTGAAAAATCCATACAATATTATCAAGGGGGAAAGGCTGGTTTTAAAGCAGTATTTATAATATGATACTATGTTTTAAAATGTATATGTATATGGAAAAGGCTGAAAAGCTATATACCAAAATATGAAAAATGGTAACTTCTTGATGACAGAATTACCAGGAGTTTTTATTTTACTTTCACTCTCTGTATTTTCTGTAACATGAGTATGCATTACTTTTATAATATAAAAAGTCAATAAAGGTTATATAAAGACTACATACTTTCTCATTTGCTAGTTATACCTATCCTTCCAGTGAAAGAAGATGAACGAGCCTTAAAATATGAATTTTCACCTGGACCCAGTATGGCAGACCATTTCCCCTACCTATTCTGCCCCTGTTGACCCTTGTAGTCATAGGATACATCGGAGGCCTATACAGAAAAGTAACATTGATTTATTCATTTATTCAGGAAATATTTGTTGAGGGCCTGCTATAGCCAAGGAGCTTGAGATAAAAGATAAGTGTTGAATTCTTGAAGGCTAATTGTATTTTGGTATTTATTTTTAAAACTGGAAATTTAATAAATAGTATCTAGTCAAATCCTCTGTTTTTGGAAACAGGGAAAACGGATCCCAAGGGGATTTACCCAAGATTGAATAGACAGTAAATGGCACACCCTAGAATTGAATTCAGAAATTCCCTTTCTAGTCTTGTGCTCTCTCTGATCGCTTAGGCCACTCATTTTGTAAAACTGTCATCAGTACAACTATAGATTCTCAAAGTTAGAAGAAATCTTGTCCTTGATGCTTGCATCTGTTCTCCAATGTCTTTAATTAGTCACCCTAATTTGCTTCACTTTGTCTCATAGAATTTGTTGTTCACTAAAGCTCCATATCTATGAATTTTCTATATTGATCGTTGTTAAACTATTTCTCGCTGAAATCATACTTTTTGCTTTATATCTAACCTCATAAATAAAATTGGACAAAACCACTTAAAATCTCCCCCCGTCCCCATTTACACCAATCTGTTGCTCTTTACTCTTTGGGAGGGGCCATTTGACCAGTCAGTAATCCACCTACCTAGTAGTATATTTATATTATGCATGAAGATTATCTATCATTTAGATTTTTGTCAACTGCAGAAATACAAATAGAGTATGATCACAGCACAGCACTACATAACCTCCAGTTTTCCAAGTGAGCTATTCCTTTACATTCTACTCCCTCCACTCTGAAAGTCCTCACCTGCTAACTCTCACTCATCCTTCAAAATTCCTGAATCCCACCATAGATAATACGTCTTCTGAGGCTTTCCTCACCCACACCCACTCCCCAACATCCTCTCTTACCTTCTATAGCATTGGGCATGTTGCATTCTATTATTCTGAACTCCTTGAAACAAGAGACTTGGTCTTTTACCTTCCTGGTGTGCATAGCTCAGTGTGAGACTCATAACAAGCACTTAAATATCTCTTTGTTGATAGGATGAAGAAATAAATGATGGGACAAATCTCCTTACCATGTTAAAAAATAAAGCTTACTTTGGAATGTGTTGTTCTTCCATGCGGTTCCTTGTAATTACCTCTTCTTTCTGTTTATCATTATTCATTAATTTGGATTGAGATAAAAATCACTATAAAATCCTATATTTTTGAAAAGCAGAAAAATGTACACTCATCTTCAGTTCTCTGGCAGCTGAGCTTCTTGTTTGCCATTTTTCCTTTAACATTACAGAATAGGTTTTGGTTATCATATCTGTACATTCACTGAGAATTCTGGGTTTAGATATTTGGATTCATTTTAGAGCAGCAGTGTGATATGATGGAATGATCATCACAGAGGAAATCAAAAAGGTGATTCCAACTCAGATGAAGCAACTGATTTGCTGGGTAACAATAAACTAGCCATTTATCTTTCTACAGCTTCAATTTCTTGTCTGTAAAGTGAGAGTATTGGGTTCAATAATCTCCAAGATCTCTTTCCTCTCCAGGATCCTCTTAAATTCTAGTGTGCTCTCTTAAAATACTGTGGCCTGCTCTTAGCTTCAGAACCTAAAGAATGGGACTTTACAGTTCAGCACTCAACCTGATGTAGGAGTTGCCTCTGTAACCCTCTGACATGTTCAAGCTCTGCTTGAATATTTCCTGCAGTTTGATGTTAATTACACAAAAGTCATCTCATTCTGTTTGAAATAACTCTCATTGCAAGTTTTTCCTGACATTTGCCCCAGGTATATTTCTCTGTAACACTCATGGATTGATTCTGGTCTTTCCTTATAGAGTGGAATTCCTCTTCTCCGACAGACTTCCAGATATTTGAAGATAACAATAACATCCCAGCCATAAGCTCATATTCTTTCAGGTTAAATTCTAGTTTTTTTTTAGCAGTTTCTCATATGAAAAAATTGCTTTTTATACCTGATGCAGCCTGTTTGTATTTCTTGCACCTCAGTGCCTTTGTACATCCCATTCCTTTGTCTGCAGTGCACTTCATTCCTTCCTCCATACACTGAATCACTCATTCATCAAGCCCCAATTTGAACCCTTTCTTCTTCCAGCCAAATGAGTTGTTATGTCCTCTGTGCTTCATAAATGCTTTACTATGCTGTCCAACACCTTTTACTATACTGATTTTTATATTGTATTTTAAGTTTTTTACGTATCTGTGTGTTCTGTGATAGCAAGGAACTTAACTGACTTTTTCACAGGGCTAGGAACATGACAGGCATGTATGAGAAAATTAATGAATGAATCTATTTTCTAGCATATAATATGGAGCCTGGCATATAGTAGATGCTCAAGAAGTGTTTATTGAAAACAAATGAATTCATGAATAAGTGAATATGGTATTGTTTCAAGGTACTTAAGGATCCTGTGAATCCTCTTAAATTATTACACTTAGAACTGAACATAACACTTACAGATGTGATACATGTATGGTGTAGGGTGTGGGAGTCTTACACACTCTTGAAATTATTTAATTTCAGATTCACATTCATATTAACAGAGAAGACAGAAGCTAAACTAGGACCTGAGCAGGTATGTTTTCTCTCTGTACTCAACGTGACACAGCCCGGAAGTAGATCCATGCGCTCTCCACCCTCTTACCATGAACACAACTGAAGAAGCCCTCAGAATTTTCCACATTCTACAGTTTATCCTTAGATTTTGCCTTCTCCCACCATTCTGAGCTTTCTGAGGTATTCTTGCTTTTGTCTTTTCTGCTTGTCTATGTAAAACATGCTTCCCTTTTTTTGTCTTTATATATAATTAATTGTGTTTATAGTGTGGTAACTTCATTTCAAGATCCTGCTAACACTCATGAAACATCTTTCCTTAACATAAAAAAGTTAATTATCTGTAAAACTTGAAGAAAAATGATCATTTGGAAACACTTTATTAAGTTTTAGAGTGATATAATCTTCCTTAAAAATAAAATCCATGTTTGATGCAGTTGCCAGTACAGATTTATGTCCAATTACATAAATTTTATAGACTTTGCCCAGAACTACTTAGAACATTATTTCCTTCCAATTATTAAAATGCCTATACCTTCCATGCCTTTCATATCTTCTAATCTCTCTAAGCAAATGCCTATAGATTCCACTGGTGGTCACTGAATTGATCAAGATACAAGTGAAACAGAAATCTAGAGTATAGGTTTGTGTGTCAGAGTGGTGGCGAAAGGCAAAGGGAAATTACACTAACTATAGTTTGCTATAAGTGCCACGAATTGTCTACCTCATTTCTTTGAAAAAAAGTTCATGAAAAAAAGCCAGCACAGCTAAAGGAAAACAAGCAAATTGTTCAGAATTCTTTTATATGTATGTACACAGAATGGGAAAAAACAAAACAGGAAGTGCTTCAGAAGTGTAAACAAATACTTATGGTGTTACTTTACTGGAAAATTGTGTATTCTCCACAAGCCAAGTCCCAGAGAGAAATTAAATGGAAAGAATGACAACTAGAAAGAGGAAATCATCACGAACCAGATTCCAGCCATGACACAGCCTTCAACTACCTAACATGCAAATTTAGAAAATTACTGAATTACTTAAAAAATAGAAATGGTCAAGAAAAATCCAAATAATATCTTAAATGAGAGCTCAGCAGAATCAATATTTTCATCAGTAACTACTTCTTTTAAATATTCAACTCCATACACTTCTGGTTGAATGGTCTGTCCTGTGTTTTTATGGTGGATGAGATAAATATATCAACAGAATTTGTACATCCACTTTGTGGCATTGCTCTGGCCCTTCTAAAAGTCAAACTGGAGAAGACTAGCTCACTATAAGCTAGAACATTTGCCTGTTGATAACTGTTTACTTTTTTCTTTGCTTTCTCGTAACTGTTATTTATTAGCAGTAGAAAGATCTCTACAAACCAGATGATTTACCTGGATGATTTCCAGGGTTGTCATAAGGTTCTAATGAGATGAAGCATGGAAAAGCACTTTATAAAATCTAAAGTGCTACCCAGTAATTTCAAAAAGTGTTAACAACATCAATACTGCAATGATTAACTATGTGAAATGCATGTAATCAATTATGAATTTATAGAGTTACAAAATTATTGATTGTGAGACATGATTGGAAACCAGTCCAATGAACATATCACCTTAAAATTTTCTACAACTATGATTAACACATTACTGATCATTTAACTAACATTTAAAGCCTCTCAGTGGTTTGACATCTATTCCATCAATGAAGAGACAACTTGCTTGGTATATGTGAGAAAACCAATTTTCCAGAAAGGCATTCTTGCTTAGGTAAGAGGGAAACTTGTAATTCCTAAAGAGGGGTGGAATTTGTATTTAGGTCATTAGTGTTTGCTCAGTAAATTTGGGAGAAAATCAGAGTTGCTTGGAATTGTAAATATTATCCAAAAGAGCCACCTTTGAAAACCTAGTTGCAAAAAGAAAAAAAATCTGTTGATATTTTTGAACTGCTGGGAAGTTAAGGGAGTAGCAGCTGTAATTCTGAAACCCACTTGACTTGTTACTGATATAACTAAGCAATACTACAAATGCGAGACTGCAGTTGATACCTTTTTACATTAGGTGACTAGTTTTCTGTGTTTGGGCATGCTTATTACATTCTTAAGTGGCTTTCTTCTAATATTGCTCCCCATGCTTTCTCTGTTCCACATTAATTGGCTTCTCATTCTCTTAGACTGAGGTAGAAGCTTATATACTTTGTTTCTCATCAATACTAATAATTTAAAAATGCATACATAAGGCATATATATAAAGTTTGTGTTGACCATTCAACAGGAATTTAACTCTTAAAATTCATATTTCAACTGATTGAATATACTGTTCATGGGAAATAATATATATTTTTCTAAAGCAGACTTTTTAGATACACAAAAATAGTAAGCATTGAAAATGACCAAATGAAATTCATCTTTTTTCACTTTTTAAAATGTATTTATTTTTAATTCATAAATAATAATTACGTATATTGATAGAGTGCAATGTGAAGTTTTGATCTATGTATACGTTGTAGAAAGATTACATCAAGCCAATTACTCTTTGATTTAGAGTTTCGTGGCTTGTTGGGAATCCTGGTGATACAGTGAAAGAGTTCCTACCTCACTGGGCGTGGTGGCGTGTGCCTGTAGTCCCAGCTACCTGGGAGGCTGAGGCAAGAGGACTGCTTGAGCTCAGGAATTTGAGGTTGCTGTGAGCTAGGCTGACACCACAGCACTCTAGCCCGGGCGACAGAGCCAGACTCTGTCTCAAAAAAAAAAAAAAAAAAACCAGAAGGGAAAAAAAAAAGAGTTCCTACCTCATAGTGTTGTTGGGAGATTAAAGAAATTATTAATAATACATCAAAGTGTTTGGAATAGTATCTGAGACATGATAAGTGTTCAATGAATGTTTCCTGTTTCCTTCTGATTACTACCTTAAATAAATCCTAGGGTATTCTGTGAGGAAATCTGTTGCCTTCCTAACAGTAGAAGTTATTCTTTCTACGTTGGGATTTATTTTCCCCTTTATTTTTCTCTGTTTTATTCTCCTTGCTCTCCCTGCCTTTCTTTACTGGTTTTTATTATTGAAAAGATAAGGATGTGGTTTGGTGACCCCTAAACAATTCAACCTGCTCAGTTCAACCTAACCACTTGTTTATCATCCTGGGAAAACTAACTGTGTGCTGTGTGTCTGCTAATACAGCTTTTCTCTTCCTAACAATCCAATTCTATACTCCAGAGCCCAATTCTTGCTCTTTTCCTGGATCAGTTCAGAGCACACTGATACTGGCTGAACTAATTCAATGCTTATTGTGTATACCACACATTTATCATTTCCTGTTTATAATCAGTTGTGTGTATTTCTTGTGTTTTTGTAACTTCTCTTAAGCGATATATTGGGTTCCTCAAGGGCTTAGAGCTCACCGGGAAAACAACCCCATCCCCTCTTCCTACACCATCAAGTATCCACCATACTGTTATACACATAGTAGATTCTCCTTAGGAAATACTTGATGAGTTGAATCATCCCACCTCATTTAAATGGTTGTTTTGATATCATGGAGTTCCCACCTAAGTATACCAGGAAAAAACGTTTTCTACTGTGCTTTAATAATTTGTTCTACCATCCAAATAATATTCTTTTCGTCAAAAAGGTTCTCTTAGAGATGATCCTAAATTGCTCCTTTTGCAGTTTGTTACCATCTGGATAACATGAAAAGAGGAAATATGATCATTATCATGGTTAATTGCTTTGATTTTTAAAACAGTTATTTCTTTCAAAGAGTTATTTTTCTAAGGGATTTATGTTTTTGTTCAAAGAGTTTTAAGTCTCTTTGAAGTCTGTGATTGAAAAAGCTGTGTCTCATTGTGTCTAATTTTTATTCATTTGGTGGTATTGTTCAAAATGAGATCTGCATAACATCTGCATCAGAATCACCTGGGTTATTTAATCTAAAAAGATCAGTGTCTCATCTCAGACCTACAGAACCAGAATATCTTGGTGTGAAGCTGGAAATTTGCATTTTAGTATGCTTCCTGGTAATTCTTAGATATTTGGGAGTTAAGAATCGTTTGGTTCTTAATATGCTAGAAAGAGAATCCCTGTTTTGCATTCCTTGTTAAATTTTGCATTATGTAATTTTCAAGCTATTTAGATAGGCTATTGCTTGGCTCAATAAGACAATTTTTGTTTTTTGAGAGCCAAAACAATCTCTTTCTCTCTCTCTCCCCCTGTGTACACAGACATACAATCTTCTCTTGTAATAGCCTCCTGATAGCACCATGTTCCTAAGCTCTAATGAAACCCATCTTACATTATACTGTTATTTCAAATTTACCTGCATCTGACACCCTCTACCTCCACCAGATGATGTTTCTCAAGGATGGATGTACATGGTTAAGTACACAGTAAATATTTGTGGTTATGAACATCAAATAAATTTTATATTGTTATTAAACTGCTTCATGTGTATTAAATGTATATTCTCAACATGGGAAAAAAACTAAATTAGGCATAGATTAATATAGATTAATCTTATATTGTCATCTGGGTACATAGTAGGAGATGAATGTGAATAAACCAGTTCTGTATTCAATAGGAATTCACATTTTATGTTAATGATTTGAGGTGAGAGCTGAGCAAGTATTTAATTTATATATTAAAGTAAAACAGGAAAAAAAATAAAACCTACATTTAGTCTTATTTCTGGAAGAATGGCTCAGTAGGCTGAGCAAAGTTTTGTTTACAAACCTGGCTTCTATAGCTTGGTGGGCTTACATACCAATCAACAGTCTTTCACAACCAGCTGATCCATTGTCTCCTGATGTTTTCTTATTTCTGGAGAACATGAAGTTGGCAAAATTATCCAAAACATCACATCCTAACCACTCTAGTTATAACCAAGAAGCTCGATTCTCAAAACAAAAATGCGCAACTTTTAAATCTACTAAATGGAAAATTCCTTATTTTTAGGCAAGTGATTATTTTTTCTCTCTGAGTAAAGCATGTTTAGATGGATACTCTGGATATAGAAATCACTATAAAACAGGGCCTCTGTGTCCTTTTCATCCATGAGTATCCAACAGATAAATATCTCCTTTTCTCTAGTTCTGTCTGAGGATGAGAAACAAGTACAATTTGCTCAACATTGTACAAAGATCAATGAATAGAAAGAAATCTTAGATTGAGAAATCAAACTCTAATAAAGTTCCAGAACATGCTATGCTCTAGGCTTGTGAATTAGAACATGATCCTCATCTTACAAAGTTAAGCCTTGTGGTCACCCTCAAACCAGCTAAGTGATGTGAACACCAAGAGATGCTTTGCTTGCATGTCCACTTCCTTTATATCCAGGTCCTGTCTTATGTTCATATTTAATTTTTACAAACTCTCCCCTAGGAACTTCATGACACTTCTCATATATAAAGAGGAGAAAGAAACTAATATTTATTAAACTCTTGCTATGTGCCTATTACTTTAAAAATATTATCTCACCTAATCCTTATAATTCTTGACATACGAGAAAATTTAGACTCAAAAAAGCACACAGATAATAACTGAGTGAATGAGTACTCAATACTGGGATTTCTATTTTCAAGTCTGGTATGCTTACCACTATTTCAGGCCTTAGTACCACGGAGTAGGTGGTCAGTGAATCTTTGCTAAATGAATGAATGAACTTCATGAATGACTCATGAATATGAACTTGAATCTCTCAAGCTTCTTTCTTTTTTTTCACTGTCTCTCTTTTCCCCACACTAAGTATTTATTATAATGGATTTGGAGATCACCGGATCCAACCTCCTCCGTAAGTAGAAATCACCTATAAAGTGCCCTGACACAACATCCTCCAACCCCTGTTTGCTTTTTTCCAGGAAAAGAAGGTCATTGATTTGTTTCATTAATCCATTTCATTAATCCATTTCATTCTTGTGTGCTCCTTATTACTAGAAAGGTTTTTGTTTTTATACTGAGATAGATAGATAAAATCTGCTTCTAGGTGTGAGAATGGCATGGTATTGTGGAAAAAGCATTTTCTGAGTCTGGACTCAGAAAGTTGGGATTTGGACTTCAACTTTTCCACTTTGGGCAAGCCCCAGCCTTTCTGAATCTTAGTTTTCCCACCTATAAAATGGTGGTAATAGTAGTGTCTGCATTGCCTAACTCTCAAGGTCATTATGAGAACCAAATAATATAATTCATAAGACAATTCTTTGCAAAGAATAAATCCCAATAGAAAATCCCATTTCCCCCTTTGGGACTTCATAGGATAATTCTACTCAGTGTTAAAGAAAACAATGACATGTTCCCATAGAAGCTGAAGGTGGGTGGGGGTGGGGGGAAGAAAAAGAAAACAATGACGTGCTTCATGACATCTTTTCTTTAGGCTGAGGAGGCCCCCTTTCTTACAATTTTTAAAAATATAAAATGGAAGGGTTTCATATAAAAACTCCTCCTGGTTGCTTCCTGCTAGATCCCTCTGTAATATGTCAAATACCGCCTTGAAGTGTGCTGCAGAACTCAGCCTCACGCTACAGAATCATTCTTACCAGCACAAAATACAGTTGTGTCAAAACAGTCCTTGGCCTGGATATTGGTTTAAGGGTGACCACAAGGCTTAACTTTTTAAGATGAGGATCATGTTCTGATTCACAAGCCTAGAGCATAGCATGTTCCGGAACTTTATTAGAGTTTAATTTCTCAATCTAAGATTTCTTTCTAGACATAGCTTGATAGCAGCTAATATGAAAAAGGTCTGACTCTTAGTTAAGCACAAACTCAACATAGCTTAGCAGTGAAATGTAATGGATAAAAACTTGAAGTTGCATTATCAAACCTGATATTTTATAAGGCTGGTTCTATTTTCCTCAGAAGTCTTCAGAGAATATTCTATTAAATCATCCTGAACTCTGTCTTATTTGCCATCAGTATTTAGCTCTTGAGTCTTAGTTTAGGTTTTGTCATAAGAGAGGGTAGGTTTGGCTTAGGCTGGCTTTCTGGTAATGGAGTTAAATGAGGCCATTGACCAGCATTTATGTTTAGCTTAAGGAACTGTTATCCTCTTGTTTGCTGAAACCATATACACAGTTCTCTGCTATTTCCTGCATTTTGTTAACTAGTAATATTTTCTGGAGTGGAAAATATGTGTCATTCTTTCAAAGGCTGTTAAGGACTGAATTGTATCCTCACAAAGTTCATCTGTTGAAGCCCTAACCCCACAGTATGTCTGTATTAGAGATAGGGCCTAAAGTTGGAACCCCGATACTTTAAAACTGCTGCCCTTATAGGGAGAGGAAGAGACACCAATGCTCTTTGTCCACCATGTGAGGACACAGACAGAATGTGGCCATCTGCAAGCCAGGAACAGAGCCCTCACCAGAACCGGACCATACTAGTACCCTGATTTCAGACTTACAGCCTGCAGAATTGTGAAAAAATAAATTTTTGTTATTTAAGCCACCCAATCTATGGCTTTTGTTATGGCAGCTCAAGCTAATTCAAAGGCTTAATGTGATAGTAATTAGTACCTGCATTTCTTCATATGTACTCATAAATTTTACTGTAAGTCTGCCAGTCCAAGGGTACCATTAATAATATGTCATGTTTTGATCCACCAAATTTTCCAAAAGTTTATCCGTAATGATAATGTCTTTTATATTTGGGGTGCTGCTTTTTCTTTTTTCAGTTAAGAAATGTATGAATTTGCACTTAGAAAATTGGTATACCTCATCTGGTCTTTCTCATAGAACAAGATGTAATCTTTGAGTCTTCAATTCATAGAAAAAATTACATAAATCATAAAGTCCAGTAAGTAATGTAAAAGAAGTCTTAAATTGCAGTCCTGTGAGTTCTACTTCAATCAGGAACTATAATAAAGTAATGTGTGATGTATGACTGTGTCTACTGCTAGGCACACACTTAGGGTCCAACTAGTACTGTCCTGATCACACCTCAGATATTCAGCACTGTATTTCCTCTGGGCTACCTCTGAAGCTTTATCAGTTTTTCCTATTAGACTGTGTGTTCCTTGAGTGCAGGATCTGTGAAAGATATTTATTAAGAGAGTCAAAGTAACTAAGAGTCTAGCCTCAACAATGCCTCTAACCTTGGAAAGTTACTGTAACCTTGTAATTTGTGTGATCTTGGAAAGTTGACCTTTTGATATCAGTGTAATAGACTATAAAAGAGGAATAACAGTTTTCTTTTTCATAGTTATTATGGTTTTCATAAGATAAAATGAAATCATATAGATAAAAGTAATTAAACTGATTGGAAATATAGTAAATTCACACAAAAGGAGGAAGCATGAATTAAAAGACTTAAATATGTGGCTATAAACAACATTAAAAGGCAAATGGCAGGCACAGCAGCTCATGCCAGTAATCCCAGCGCCTTGGAAAGTGGAGGTGGGAGGATCGCTTGAGGCCCGGAGTTCGAGACCTGGAAAATTGGGCCAAAGTATTGCTGACATATAGGACAAAGAAGGGTTATTTAATACATAAAATACAGAAATTGCAATAAATACATAAATGCAAAAATACTATCAATACAGAAAAATCTTAAAGTGTCATTTACTATAGCACAAACATAAAATGCCTATGTACAAATCTAACAAAGTGTATTCTGAAAACTACAAAACACCAATGAGATAAATTTTTTGAAAAGACCTACATAAATGAAGAGATATACTGTGTTCATAGATTGGAAGACAATTTTGTTAAGATGAATTTTCTCCCCACATTGAGTTATAGATGCAATTCAATTCCAAAAAAATCCCAGCATAATATTTTTGTAGAAATCTATAAGCTGATTCTGAAGTTTATATGAAAAAGCAAAAATACTAGAATAGTCAAAACAATTTTGAAAAAGAACCATACTGAAGTAGTCTCACTACATGATTTTGTCTTTTATAAATTAAAAGTAATAAAGGCAATAATAGTATTTGGAAAAGGATAGGCCCACAGATAAAAGAAGAAATAGAGAGTCCAGAAATAGATCTACACTTGTATAGCCAATTGATTTTTCACAAAGATCCTAAGGCAATTAAATGGAGAAAAAAATAGTCTTTTTAACAAATGGTGCTGGAACAATTGGGTATTCATATGCCAAAAAAAAAAAAAAAAAAAAAGAAGAAGAAAAAGAAAAAGAAAAGTACCCTGACCAATTCCTAATACCATAGGCAAAAATTAACTAAAAAGGGATTATAGACCTAAATGTAAAACCTAAAAGCATAAAACTTCTAAAAGAAAACATAGGAGAAAATTTTTGCAACCTTGGGATGGGCAAGTATTTCTTAGATAAGACACATGCAAAAAAGCATAAATCATAAAAGAAACAATTGATAAATTTGACCTAATCAAAAATTTCCTCCTTGAAAAGATACTCTTTGTAAAGACATGCTCTTTGAAAACATACTGTCAGGAGAATGAAAATACAAGACAAAGACTGGGAAAAAATATTTGCAAAACACATATCTGATAAAAAACTGGTATCTAGAATATATAAAAACACAACTCAACAATAAGGAAACAAAAAACTTCATTTTTAACATGGACAAAAGATTTAAACAGATACTTTATCAAAGACGATATAAGAACAGCAAATAAACACATAAAAAATGTTCAACATCATTAGTTATTAGAGAAATGCAAATTAAAACCACAGTGAGATACCACTACATACTTATTAGAATGACTAAAATGAAAGAAAGAAAGGAAGTAAGGAAGAAAGAAAAGAAAAGAAAAAGACAGACAACAAATCAATATCAAGTGCTGGCAAGCATGGAAAGCAACTGAAACTCTCACACATTGTTGGTAGGAATGGAAAATGGTACAGCCACTTTGGAAAACAGTTTGGCAGTTTCTTATAAAGTCCAATATATAGTTACCATGTTCCTAGGCATTTAATCACAAGAAATGAAAATGTATGTCTACACAAAAACTTGCAAATGAATATTTATGAAGACAATTTTTTTTACTAATAATCACCAAAAACTAGAAACAATGAAAAAAATGTCCATCAACTGGTGAATAGATAAACTATCTATGGAATACTGCTCAGCAAAATAGGAAAAAAAAAACCCTACTGATATACGAATAAATCTTACATGCATTGTGGTAAGTGAATGAAGCCAGATTCAAAAGGGTACATACTGTATGATTTCATTTACATGACACTATGGACAAGGCAAAGCCACAGGGACAGAAAACATCTGTGGTAACTAAAGAGTGAGGGCTGGGGGAAGAGGGAGCATGAGGAAACTTTCTGGGGGTGATGAAACTCTTCTACATTTTGATTATGGTGATGGTTACATGATTGTATGCTTTCATTAAAGCTCATAGAAAGGGGCAAGTTTTACTTTTTCTAAATTATATCTCTGTTAACCTGACCAAAAAAAAATATTTAAAAGGCCAATGACAAATTGGGAAAAAAATATTTGTAACATGTAGGACAGACAAAAGGTTTTTTAATACATAAGGACTTTTACAAATTTATAAGAAAAAGGTGAGCACAACAATTTATAAGTATCCAAAGGATTTAAACTAATAATTTACAAAGAAAAATACTTAGCTAATCAACATAAAAATTTAGCCTCATTAATAATAAAAGACTGTGAATTAAACAACACATCACTTTTACCTATCAAACTGACAAAATTATAGAAAGAAATAATAACTCATGATGGAGGTGCAAGGAAGGCCATGCTTACATACTCCTGATGAGAGTATAAATTGATACCTTCTTTTTGAAAGACAATTTAGCGATATGTTTTCAAAATCTTGAAATTTTACAAATATTTTGGTAAGAAATTTCACGTCCAATTTTTTGAGTGCCTCAAGATTACCTGCAAGATTTTTCATCACATCTAATAATTGGTAGAATTCTCAACGTTCACTGTTAGGACCTTGGCTATATAATTTGTTTATTCATAGAGTGGAGTACAATCCAGCCATTATATTATATTTTAGATAAACAGCTGTGGAAAGATCTTTACTGTATATCATTAAATGAAAAAAGCTGATTGTAACACAGTATCAATAATATGACTTTATTTTATAAATTGACTTATTTAAAGATCTAAAAGAATATCTATCTCACTAGTTTCTGAGTAGGGGGATGATTATGATTTTTAGGATTTCCTTCTTATGATTCATCTGGATATTGCAATTTCTCTTCAGTAAGATGGTAATATTTTGTTAAAATATATTTAATTTAAACAATTTGATGATTAATAAAAATGCAGCATATTAATGTTAACATCATCTAAGAAGACTACTCTAGTAGAGACAAACTGAAGTCACCAGGCAGAAAACTTTTAATAATAATATTAATAATTGCTACTTCTCATTTAATGGTCACTATGTTCTAGATACTATGCAAAATTCTTTGCATGTCCTTACAGTACCCTATCGAATAGGCATCATTATATTGTACCTTCAAAGATGTGGGAAACGAGGCTATGAAAGATTAAATAACTTGTTCATGGTCACCCAAGCAGTAAAGGGTGAGATAGGACTTGAACCCTGATTTGCTTTTGAGTCTCATGCTCTTGACTTCATACTGCCTCAATTATCAGTTAAGCAGTTATTAGTTAATTTATAATGAATTAACTAATTAGTTAATAATATAATTAACTAAATAAATAGTTGCCAACTAATTAATTTGGTGAATTATCTAGACTTCTTCCTTTGCTCCTCTCTGCTACCTTTTCCAAATCTTTACTATCCCTGGTGTGGAGAGTGTGTTCTATGCATGATGCTCCTGTGTGAGATTTGACACAGATGCATGTCAAAATTGTTTGTATTCAAGGTTTGGGTTATCCATTTGTCTTTGCAACCAGGACATTCCTGTCTCCTTTTATCATCAGTTACTGAGAGCACTCTAGCATCGAAAGCATGAACACTTTCTCTTACATCTTGAGGTAATAGATTTTGATGTTTTAACATAAGCTTGAGGGTTTTCTTTTTTCTTTCTGATTATAAATCTACTACCTGTTCATTTGTTGAGAAGTTTCCAGACCTCGTATCACTTTACGGGATTAACTTAAATGCAGGTGGCACTGGGAGTGGGGGCATCTCATGAAGTGCATTTGCACACCTCGACTCTAGTCTCTGCGCAAGACAATAAAATTTTGGACAATCTTGTGACCTGGGGCACTGGGAGTCCATAAAAGTAATGTTAAAGCCAATAGCCAACTCCCAGTCACCCTTACCACTTGCTTCATTTCGCTTTGCAACACTTATCATTACCGATAATTATACTTTCACATGTTTATTTGTTTATTCTCTGTCCCCTCTCTCTCCACGGAAGCAGGGACTTAATCTTACTCAGTACTGTATCCTCAGGGCCTAGAAAAGTGCCTGGAACATAGTAGGCACCCAGTGAGTGCTTGTGAAAGGAACAAATGAATAAATAAAAGAACCATGACCTATTAGCTGGGTGACAGAGAGAAGACATAAGAGGAAGGATTGTGTGTGTGTGGGGGGGGGAGACTTGTGGAGATGGGTTAAAATGAAAGCATCTCCCGAAAAAATGACTCTTCTGCTCCTGTTTTCCATATTTAAATTCAGTAAAGCCTCCATTAGAAAAATGCAGTTGTGGAGGTTAAAATGAACACAATCAGCATAGATTTTACATAATTATTATATTCTCAAGTTTAGGAAAATATCTTCAAAGTTCTTAGGTGACCTTAGCTATCCTATCGCCAAATTCCAATTATTCAAACAATTCAGTAGCATGCCAGTGCATGTTGTTGGTAATTCCCTTCTTCCGTCCCTCTTTGGAAAGGTTTTAAAAAGTGTGATTAGTAATCAAGGCTCAAAGGGGAAAGCCAGAGAAGGGGGGTCTGGTGAGAGCAACTTGAACAATACTTGAAATCTGTAGCCAGTCACTAGCCATTAGTGTTTTACTTAATTGTATAGTGTTCTCAGTCCCTTATATTTTCTTATCTGAATTTACCCACAAATTGCAAGCATCCTTTTAATTTCTCTCTCTCTCTATGTATCAATTTGATCCAGCTGCCTGTAATTCAGCTTACAAAGGGAAAGGCTGAACTAACATTTCTGAACTTTTACTTGTGCCAGATACTGCACTGAAAGCTTCATATAGGTCATCCCACTTTAATCATCACAAGCTCTGGGAGGGAGATGTTATTAAACCCATTTAAGAGATGAGAAAATTGAAGCTCAACAAAGTTAATTATCTCACCTAAAATCACACAGATAATAAATGGTAGAGTCAAGATTCAAACCAGTTCTGCCAAAATAACACGTTTGTTGATTTGGGGATATTATGGACTCTGTGTCGCATGGAAGCCTTCCTTTGTTAAATTTTTTTCTGGGTAAACAGTATTTAATAGAGTTAAACTTAACAGAGTATTGCTGTGGGCATATCACTTTCCACTCTTTTTTGCTAATAGTTTTTCTCCTGAATAAAGCCCCCACCCCTCTGCCTTCTTTTTCATTCATGTATATATGTACTTGGTTCTTCTGCTTCAAAGAATACAGTGATCTTGCAGACTTTTAAAATGCCAGTAAAATCCAGACAGTATATGATAAGATTTATGAGAAGTTGTATAATCTAAAACGACATTTTTGGCCAGGCGCAGTGGCTCACGCCTGTAATCCCAGCACTTTGGAAGGCCGAGGCGGGAGTATTGCTTGAGGCAAGGAGTTTGAGACCAGCCTGGGCAATAAAGCGAGACCCCGTCTCTGCAAAAAACTTTTTTAAAAAATTAGCTGGGCATGGTGGCACGTGCCTATAGTCCCAGCTAATTGGGAGACTGAGGCAGGAGGATGACTTGAGCCCGGGAGTGTGCAGTGAGCTATGATGATGTCACTATACTCTAGCCTGGGCAACAGAGGAAGACACTGTTTCTTAAAAAAAAAAAATAAAAATAATAATAATAATAAAATAAAATGATATTTCTCACCAGCTGGATTTTCCCTTCCGAGGCATGTAGACCTATGTGGTGGCTGTGGTTATGTGTTTTGTTGGGCAAGCAAAGGGGTGAGTAAAGAGGGAGAAAGGGGTGATTATCTTAGGTAAACTTGAGGACAGGTTAGGGAGAGCTTTGAAGGAAATCCCCGTTCCCCACCTCCTCCCTAGGCCCAAGGGCATTGCATTCCTCCAATATCCCTGAGAAAACCCTTGAAGAAACTTGTCTGGGTCCAGGAGAGTGATGAGTATCCCTGATGCCCACTCACAGACACAGGGACTTCCAGATTGCGCTTACCCACCTTGATGCCTTCCTATTTCCTCTGTGCCATGTGGTCCTTTCCCCTCCACATTTTCAGGTGAAGGATGGTAAATTTATTAAAATATCTCTCACCTCCTCATACCAGCTCATCCTTTTGTACTGCCTATAATCTGTGCTATAAACCTTTAAGTCATCTTTGACTCTCTCCTGATGCTCAAATATCCAATTAGTCATTACATTCTATTATTAATACTCCTAAGGCTTTTATTGAATCCACCTCATCCATCCATCCATCCATCCACCCACCCTGTGTGTGCCCACTGTGTTCTAGATGCTGTACAAGGTACTGGGAATTCAGAGATGATTGAGACATGGACCTTGATTTTGCTTTCAAAGAGTTCACATTGTAGCTCAAAACACAAGCCAAATCTCATTGCCTAAATAATTAAGTCTATACACTTCAATGTGGGGGCATTCAGGGCCCTCCACCGTCAGGACTTCTGGGGCCTCCTTTCCCACACCTTTCTCCACCTATGTGGTATTCGCCTCTGACTATTCTGTGACCTGCTGCATTACCATCCTTTGCTCATGCCCAGACTATGCTTCCTTTCCTGCTTTGTGGAGTGAAAATCCTACTCATCCTCCAAAGCTCAGCTCAAAGGCCAGCTTCTCTTTGAAGTTCTCCCCATCATCCTCTCAGAATTAATCACTTCTGTCTTTGTGCTCTTACAATACTTATGCCTGAAGAATAGGATTTATAACATTTGTCTGGGACAAATGTTCATCATTTATAATTGTTATAATTGTTCCCTCATTAGATTAGAGACACCTCTCAGGCAATAACTGATTCATGCATCTTTTTATTCCCTCTACCGCCTTACATGGTAAGCACTTAGTAAGTCTCCTGTTGGCTATGAGATTGTGCAGTATATGAAATTCATTTTGAATTATCTGGTATTATCATACTCTGTGCTCATTTTATTTAATGATACTTTCTTAATAATCATATGTTTCTATTTTTATTTTATTTTTATTTATTTATTTATTTACTTACTTACTTATTTTGAGACAGAGTCTTGCCCTGTTGCCCCGGGTAGAGTGCAGTGGCATCACTGTAGCTCACTGCAACCTCAAACTCCTGGGCTCAAGCGATCCTCCTGCCTCAGCCTTCCGAGTACCTGGGACTACAGGTGTGTGCCATGACACCATCCTATTTCTTCTATTTTTAGTAGAGATGGGGTCTTGCTCTTGCTCAGGCTGGTCTCGAACTCCTGACCTCAAGCAACCCTCCCGCCTCAGCCTCCCAAAGTGCTAGGATTACAGGAGTAAGCCACTGTGCCTGGCCTTATATGTTTTAAAATTATAGACTATTTCCCCTACTTCATTCTTCTCCTGCCCCCTACTCCCTTCATTTGTGTTGTATAAATTTGTTCCCATCTAATGACTCTTTTGAGAGGGAAATATTTGCCTGACTGCCATTGTTGCTTTGAAGGAGAGGTGCCACATACCATATGAAATGCTGACTCAGCTTGGATTAAAGTCCTGACATGTGACCTTGAGCCAGTTAAATTACCCTCACTATACCTCATTGCCTCAAGTATAAAAACAGTAGTTAATAAGGTTTACTTCAAAGGTGGTTGCAAGAAGTACCTGAAATACATGTGGAGCACATAGAAGACTGTGTAGCATATAGTAAGCACCCAATAAATGTTAGCTCTAATACCATTTCCAAAAAATTATTGTGATGACATTCATATTTCATAAGAACTAAAGGCAGAAAAATAACAATTTAGTAAGTTTCTTCAGATGTACCAAAACATATCCTGGATGGTGTCATTCAATTAGTGAATTATTATTTTTTTGGGATAGGATCTTATTCTGTTGCCTAGGCTAGAGTGCAGTGGTGTCATCATAACTCACTGCTACCTCAAATTCCTGGACTCAAGTGATCCTCCTGCCTCAGCCTCCCAAGTAGCTGGGACTACAGGCACATGACACCACACCTGGCTAATTTTTTTAATTAAAAAAAAATTTTTTTAGAGATAGGATCTTGCTGTTGCCCAGGCTGTCTCAAACTCCTAAGCTCAAGTGATCCTCCTGCCTTGGCCTCCCAAAGTGCTAGGATTACAGGCATGAGCAACCGCACCTGGCCCCTGCTTTAATTCTTTTGGGTACATACCTAGGAGTGGAATTGCCAGGTCATATGGTAATTCTCTGTATAGCCTTTTGAGCAACCATCAAACTGTTTTCCATAGTGGCTGCACCATTTTACATTCCCATCAGCAATGTATGAGAATTCCAATTTCTCCACATCCTCACTAACACTTCTTATTTTTTGTTTTGTTGATTTTAGCCATTTTTAGTAGGTGTGAGGTGGTATCTCATTGTGATTTTGATTTGCATTTCCCTAATGACTAATGATATTTATCATCTTTTCATGTGCTTAGTTTCCATTTGTATACCTTCTTTGGAGAAATGTCTATTCATGTCATATGACCAATTTTTAAACTGGGTTTTTCATATTTTTGTTGAGTTATATGAGCTTTTAATATATTCTGGATATTAAACCCTTATCAGATACATGATTTGAAAATATTTTTCTCCCATTCTGTAGGTTATCTTTTCACTTTCTTGATACTGCCTTTGATGCACAAAAATTTATATAAAAATTTTGATAAAGTTTTATCTATTTTTTTCTTTTGTTGTTCCTGCTTTTCGTGTCATATCTAAGACTTCATTGCCAAATCCATGGTCATGAAGATTTACCCCTATTTTTTTGGTAACAGTTTTATGATTCTTAGGTCTTATATTTAGGTCATTTGAGTTAAGTTTTATATATGATGTGAGGTAGGGGTCCAACTTCATTCTTTTGCCTGTAGAAATCCAGTTGTCCCAGTACCATCTGTTGAGATGAATAGATCTGTATTCTTTTCATAAATAAATTGACCACAGATGTGTGTGTTTATTTTTGGACTCTCAATTCTCTTCCATTAGTCTATATATCTATCTTTATGCCATAACCACTCCATCTTGATTACTGTAGATTTGTAGAAAGTTTTGAAATTGTGAAGTTTGGATCTTCCAGCTTTATTGTTCTTTTCAAGGTTGTTTCGGCTAACTGGGATTCCTAGAAATTCATATAAATTTGAGGATTGGCTTTTCTATTTCTGCAAAAAATTCTGTTGAAATTTTGATAGGGATTGTATTGAACGTATAGATTGCTTTGGGTAGTACTTACATCTTAACAATATTCAGTCTTATACCCATGAACATAGGATGCCTTTCAATTTATTTAGGTCTTCTTTAATTTCTTTCAGCAGTGTTTTGTAGTTCTCAGTGTACAGTTTTTCACTACCTTGGATAAATTTATTCCTAGGTATTTCATTCTTTTGGGTGTGATTGTAAATGAAATTACTTTCTTAATTCCTTTTCAGGTAGTTCATTGCTGATGTACAGAAATATAACTGATTTATGTGTTGATCTTGTACCCTGCAACTTTGCTTAATTAGTTAATTAGCTCTGGTAGCTTTCTTGTGAATTCTTGTGTATCTTTGAGTTTTTTAATATATAGGATCATGTTATCTGTAAACACAGATAATTTTACTCTTTCCTTTCCAATTGCAACGCCTTTTATTTATTTTTCTGTCTAATTGCTCTGGCTAGAACTTTCAGTACAATGTTGAATAGTGGTGGTTAAAGTAGGCATCTTTGTTTTATTCTTGACCTTAAAGAGGGTTAGCTTTTAGTCATTCAAAGTTCACTGTGATGTTAGCTGTGGGGCTTTTTTAAAAAATATAAATTCTCTTTATCATGGTGAGGAAGTTTACTTCTATACCTAGTTTTCTGAGAGTTTTTATTATGAAAGTGTGTTGGATTTTGTCAAATGCCATTTCTTTCTAAATTTGGTTGATCATGTATTAATAGTTCCCTCTCCCATTCTATTAGGGTGATATATTACATTGATTGATTTTCTTATTTTAAACCACCCTTGAATTCCTGGGTAAATTTCACTTGGTAATGGTGTATAATCTCTTACCATGTTGTTGGATTCAGTTTCCTAGTATTTTGTTGAGGGTCTTTGAATCTATATTCATAAGGTATATTGATCCGTAATTTTCTTTTCCTGTGATATGTTTATCTGGTGTTGGTATCAGGGTAACGCTGGCTTCATAGAATTAGGTAGGAAGTGTTCCCTCCTTTTTTTTTTTAAAGAGTTTGAAAAGCATTGGTGTTCATTCTTCTTTACATATTTGGTAGAATTCACCAGTGAAGCTGTCTGGTCCTGGACATTTCTTTGTTGGGAGGTTTTTGATTATTGATTCAATCTCTTGTTTTAGTTCTGTTGAGATTTTCTATTTTTTCTTGAGTCAATTTAGATAATTTGTGTTATTCTAAGAACTTGTCCACTTCATTTAGGTCACCTAAATTATTTGGTGTACAACTGTTTATAGTATTCTTTTATAGTACTTTTTATTTCTGTATGGTTGACAGTAATGTATTCACTTTCATTTTTGATTTTATATATTTGCATCTTGTCTCTTTTTTTTTTAGTGCATAAATTTTACTCTTCCTTCTTCTTCTTTCTTGCCATTCGCCTTCATTCCTCTTCCTCCTCTGTCCTTCCCCCCTCCCCTCCTCCTCTACCTCTTCTTTCTCTTCTCCTCCCCTCCCTCCCTTCCTTCTTTCCTTCCTTTCTCCTCTTTCTCTATTTCTTGATTATTTATATCAAACATGCTGTGTAGTCTCCCACCTTTAAAGTAAAACCCCTCTTGACCATTTCCCCTCCAGTTACTGCTCCAATTTTCTACTCTACTATATAGCAAAATTCTTTGAGTTATCTCCACCAGCTACCTCCCATCCCTCTTCTCCAATTTTCTCTTGAAGGCACTTTAATCAGGCTGTTACTGAAACGGCCCTTGTCTGAGTTACTAAAGACCTCCACATTACTATATCCACTGATCACTTCTCCGTCTTGGCCTATCGATAGCACTTGATGCAGTTAATTAATCCTTCTTCCTTAAAAGACTTTTTTTTTTTTTTTTGGTGACTTTGTTTCCAGGATATTATATTTTCCTGTTTTTTCTCCTACCTCTTTCATCTACCCCTTTTGGGTTTCTTTGCTGGTTCCTCCTTACCTTGCTGACCACTAAACACTCAGCGTGCCACGTCTCCATCCTCAGGACTCTTCTCTATCTCCTGTTCTTGCCTTAGTATCCTCCACCCGCAGCACTTTAAACACCGTCTAAGACTCCCAAATGTATACTTTCAGTTCCGACATCCTCTTTTTAAACTCTAGGATATCTAATCGCCTTTTCAACATCTTTACTTGTATGTCTAACATCTCAAACTTAATAAACGCCTAATCTTCCTCCTCAAACCTTTTCTTCCTGTTATCTTTCCCATCTCAGTAAATGCCAGGCCATTCAGGCCAGAGAAACTTAAAGTCATTCTTGACTTCTCTTTTTCTCTCAGACTCGGCATCTAATTCATTAACAAAGCCCATTTGGATCTTTAAAATATATAAAATCTGACCATTCTCCCTACCTGCACTTTGTCATCACAATCCAAGCATCATCATCTTGCTTTATTGGAACAGCCTCTTAATCGATCTCCCTGATTTAGTTTTTTCTCCCTATAGTTTGTTCTCCACGCTGTGTCGGAATATTCTTTTTGAAACCTAAGTTGGTTTAGTTATTCCTCTACTCAAAATTCTCCAGGGTCCTTCTCTCTCACGCTGAGTAAAAACCAAAGTCCTATAAAGCTCTATACAATCTGCCCCCTGTTAAACCTCTGATCTCATCTCCCGCTGCTGCTCTCTGCCTAGCGTCCACAGGGTTCCCGCCTCAGTGGCGCTTGCTGTCCCCTCTGCTGGAGGGCTGTTCTCTCTGATGGCCCTGGCTCACTCCTTCTCCTCCTTCAGGTATTTGCAGCGCCCCCCTCTACCTTCATCCCCCTCCTGGACTCTCTAGGCCCCTTCCCTGCGCTTTTTCTCTGTAACACTCATCAGCAGCTGAAACGATACATGTTTTACTTACTTTTTTGTTTATTTGCTGTCATCCTGACAGTAATTTAAGCTCCAAGATGGTAAAAATATCTGTCTTTTTCCCCCTTTTTACTTCTGTATCCACAACACCTAAAATAATGCCTGATAACAATAAAAAAAAGTTTGCTGAATTAATGAATAAATCACATCCTGATGAGATGATCCATAATATACTTTACCATTGCTGTTAACGATCATTTCTGTCCCCTGCTTTTCACCTAATTTATTAACAAATTTATTCATTGTTCCACTCAACCACTTTCCAGTTGAAGAAACTGAGGCTGGATGGGATAAGTGACTTACCTAGGGCTATGCAATGCAAGGGATTCTGGACAGAGCCTGAATACAAGTCAGGACTCTTTATATTCACCTTGCAGGCAGACTAGGAGAGGCGATCATTACAACAAAGCAAAAGCCAGAGAGCGAGGGAGTGACAAACCATTACGTAAGTCTTTCTCAAACTGCTTGGCTTCTAACCTCAAAGAGGAAAATCATTCTGGTTCGGCGATTCAGACTCACTCCTCTGGCTTGATTCCTCACCCTCTGTCTTCTCTGTGTCAGAAGTGATGTGTTTTTCTGGCCACAATTAACAGACCCATCTTTATATTTCTCAACTGAGCATGAAACCACTTCATGCTCTGCTAGTTCCCAGGAACATTTAGGCAATGTCAGGCAGGATTGCTAGATCCTGGGTCACTTGGGATCATGGCACTGCCAAGTTGGAAGGAAACATGGGGCTCACTCAAGCCAACCTGCTTTTACAGCTGAGGATCTTGAAGCTTGGGGGTGGAGGGTGGGGAAGCAAGATCACATAGGTCTCCCCACTTTCTGGGCAGTGTTATTTCCACCAGTTAGCTTCTTGCCAATGAACATTTTTGGACTTTTAAAATTCTTAAGTAATGACCTAAAAATATATTTTCAAACTAGAAAATTAATTTTTAATCTCCTATTGCAGGTTATAAATTTGTAATCTAGGGAAACAGATTTTGTTTCCCCTGAGTTATTACTACTATGGTCAGGTCTTAATTAGCCAGAATGAATGATGTGCTTTAAGGGTCTTGGGGTTTCCTGTGCCCTGCTCCTTAGACTCCCACATACAGGAGGTCTGTCCCTACTGCTTAGAGAATGATCCAGGTATAATATGCTGACAGGCCTGAGTAAATGGATGTGAGTGAGCCTCACCATTAAGGTCATCACTAACAGAAATACTACATGACCAATTTAGTAATTATAGGACTTAGATTGTACAGCACTTGAGAGTTTGCAAAGTACATTCACACAAAGAATCATTTCATCTTCTTGGCAACTCTGTGAAATAGGTGAGGATGATAATATTAAGTTTATAGAAATGAAGAGAATAAGGTTTAGGATGTCATGTAAGTTTCCTAGGGTCATTTAACTAGAGAATGGCAAAATAAACACTGGTCCCAAAACTTACTGGTAAATTTCTAGGATGTAAGTAAAGTCAAGGTAGCCGCAGGGGAACTCAGTATTTCATTTTAGGGTAATTCCTAACGTACCTTGAATTTTCAAGCATTTTTCTACCATGAAGGTGGGGCATAATTTCTTTCCTTGCCTTTAACAACTGCATAAATCTGTCTGCCTGTATAGTTTACTAATTGAGAGTAGAAAAATAAGAGCTATTTAGAGACATGAAGTTGCAAAGTCTAATAAATTAAATAAATATAGTGGATGAATGAAATTTAACCTTCAAGAAACCAATGCCAGCCAGGCATGGTGGCTCACACCTGTAATCCCAGCACTTTGGTAGGTGGAAGTGGGAGGATTGCTTAAGGCCAGGAATTTGAGACCAGCCTGGGCAACATAGAAAGACACCGTCACTACAAAAAAAAAAATTAGCAGGGTGTGGTGGCGTGAGCCTGTAGTCCCAGCCACTCAGGAAGCTGAGGTGGGAGAATTGCTTGAGCCCAGGAGTTTGAGGCCGCAGTGAGCTGTGATTGCACCACTGAACTCCCGCCTGGGTGACAGAGCATGATCCCACCTCTAAACAAACAAACAAACAAACAAACAAAACAATACAACATAAAAGCACATTTTTAGAAATTTGCCATAGCATCATCATGGTCGTTATTGATATTCAAACAGTGAATGATGCAATTCACATTTTGGGGAGGAAGTAATACAGTCAGAAGAAAAACTATCTATGTAGACATCTCAAAATGACTAACTCTAAATATTATATAACAAAGTGAGAAGTATAGTAAATTCAGATTCTGAACTAATTTCCTGGCAATCTTTTGGATTTGCTATTGAAAACTTCAAACACATGTTTTGTGGATTTGGCAGATTTCCTTAGTTTGAAATTTCTCATGAGAAGGTAAGGAAAATAAAGTCATTGCTGTAACTGAAAGACTGAGCTGGATTCTTTCATTTAAAGCAGGAATGCTTTTGATCTTTCAGATAAAGACATTCCAATCACTTCATTCCCTTTGATAATCTTCATGTTAGCTTGTTTAGAGCAAACTGTAATTGGCTTCTCAATACGCAGGAGAGAAAGATCATTAATGTCCACTCCAGAGTGAAAAGGACAAAGTATAAGCAGTGCCCCTTTCAGGTGAAAGAATTATTGTCTTTACAGAGCCCTCAGCTCCCACCCTGCTCCATATCCCACTTAAAGATTTTGGGGAAGAGTAATGCTGTACAGTGTTTCCTTTCTGGTGTAATATATCCATGAATTCTCCCCTCTTTCCTGCAAGAAGTTGAGCTGTGACTCTTTAGCACATCTTCATATCTACTCTTCTTGGAGTACACATCTTCTCCCATGGGGGAAAAAGAGTGCATGTTGTCCTCAATAAAAGCATGAACACTTTGAGGCTGGAAACTCATTCATCTTTTCAGAAACCAGCATTGTATTTGGCACATATAGAATGAATGAAATGGCGAATGAAAAGATGATTTATGTTTAAGAATTTTTGGGTACAGCTACTGCATTTCCTTGAATGAAAGGCAATGACAGGTACTGCTGAGCAATGATTTGTTTATATGAAGGTTTAGAATGAATGGGTAAGAGTCCAGGTGTTTTCTAATGCTCCAAGAAGCTTATGAAGACATAGCTGGAGAGTTGGGCTATTTCAGGTCTGATTTACCTAAGAGCAAAGCATAAACAGGAAGAAAGCAGCCAGCTGCTTTTTTGCATGTTGCAATGACAAAATTCAGACATCACTTAGAAAAATAACTGACTGCAAATATTCTTCTGAATAAGCAAGAATGGAAGCTGGGGAAAGCTTCTGAAAACATTTCATACTGGGACTTTTCACAGCTTTCCCAACCTTGGCGGTTTTAAGAGAAATGTTTTATGTGGTCTTTGGTCTCTGCTTACAAAATATGGCAGCCTATTCTTGAACACAAAGAGGTGTTTCAGGATGTCTGGTAAGTGAAGAGTGGTTTGACTTCTTGACTCTTTAAAATGTATAAATTAAACTGATTACAAAACCATTTTTGTTTTCAGGTGTTAGTAATGACCTATTTCTTAGCACTCTCTTCTCTGGCGTCTATTCTTACCTTCTAAAGAGACTTTCTCAGGTGTCAAAAATGATATTCTTTTTTTTATTAACCAAATCCAAAACCCTTTCTTGGGCTGTGTTTCCCATGACCTTGTATGACTAACTGATCCTTCTTGAAATCTCCACTGTTCAGATTTCCAAGACATCCCACCATTCCAGACCCTGCCTACTTCTTCGATAGTTCCCCTGTTTCCGTCATAGCTTCTCTTATTGTAACTCATTACTCTGAGAACTTCCTCAGGCTCAGTTTTGGCCTTCTAGCCTCTTTTTACATTCTTCCCAAGAGAGCTGACCTACTCAAGCCTCTGATCTTCCCTCCTTGCCATGGGGATGCTCCAAAATTTGTGTTGCTATACAGTCTATGCTTTCACGGGGCATTTCCTTTGGTCAGCTCTCTCTCAACTGGGCTTAACAAGCCTAAAACAGAGCTCATTATCTTAACCCCCAAACCAAGATCCCCTTCCAGTTGTTCCTTCTCAACAGGGGAACATTCTCCTGTAGCTAATTCTTTCCCTTCATTCTTCATAACCAGCTATGCACCCAATCCTGAAGATTTTTCCATTGAAATGTTTTTTATATCTCTTCCTGCCTTTTGTGTGCACCACCATTGCACAAGTCATACCCGGATTATTGCACCAATTTTCTGGCTGGTCACACAGGACTCATCAATATACTAATTGGTCAATATGCCTGGTTTCCTTCTCCTTTCCAGGATACTTGGAAAGCATCGTGGTACCTACCTGATCAAATATCTTTACTGACTTTATTTCCTTCAGTAGAAAAATCTAAATCCTCTGTGTGTTTAATGGTAAATTCCAGGGACTGGAAGTAGTTGGTTTAGCAGGATTAAAGAGAGGAAGAGGGAGAGGGAGGGAACATATGCACAAGACAAGGCCTGGGAGGTCTTTAGGGCTATAAGGGCCATGCTAAAAATTCTGATTTTTATCCTAACTAAGGTAAATGTGGAGTCTCTAACGTATGTTAAGAAGTGAAGGATATATGTGTAACATGATCAGTTTGCATTAAAAGAACCCTCTCCAATTACAGGATAAAGAATGGGCTGTCGGGTGGCAATAATGAAAGTAGAGAAAACAGTTAGGAATCTATTGCAATACAGTAGTCACCCCCTTATCTGCGGGGGATACATTCCAAGACCCCGAGTGTGTGCCTGAAACCTCAGATCACACTGAACCCCGTATATATTTAACACTATGGTTTTTTTGATATGATAACAGAGACGGCTACTAATTGGGCAGGTAGCATCCACAGCATGGATACGCTGGACAAAAGGATGATTCATGTCCTGGGTAGGAGTGAACGGGAAGGTGAGTGATTTTGTCATGCTACCGAAAATGGCACACACTTTAAAACTTATGCATTGTTTTTTCTAAACTTTCACGTTTAACATTTTTGGGCCGCAGTTGACCACAGGTAACTGAAACCTTGGAAAGCAAAGCCATGGATAAGGGGTGACTGCTGTAGTTCTGGCAAGAGGTGATGATGACTTGGGCAAGGTGGTGGTGAGGAATATAGAGAGAACTTGATGGATTTAAGGGGTGTAGAAAAGATACAGTTTCAAGGCACTTAGAGTGTAGAAAGAGATACTGACATAGAAAAAATGGCCACAAAGTAAGAAAGGGCAGAAAGAGGCACACACACATTTCATCAGTGGGACAAAGCAGGACTCATCATCCATAGTTCAGGTAAAGCAGAGAAGGTCTCACAGAGGAGGAGGCACCTGAACAGGGTCTTTGAAGATGATTAGGCATTAGATGGATAGTACAGGAAGGGACAGAATATTCCAGGCAGAGGAAAGAGTACTTGCAAAGATACAGAGGGATAAAACATCATAGTGTGTTCAGGAAACTCTAAATATTTAAATTTGGCTGACATGTAGGGTGCAAGGATAGGGGCAGTGACAAAAATGACTGGACAAGAATCAGTGTGCATGTCATGAGGGACCCTGGACTTTATCCTGTGGGGTTGGAGAGTCACTAAAGAATTTGGGACAGTGCAGGGTCATGATAACATTTGCATGTGGAGCCATCACTTTAGTACCAGTGAAGAGAATGGGTTACAGGCAGAATTGGAGCCAGGGAGACCAGCTGAGGAGGCTGTTGTGGTTGTCTAGGATAGAAAAGATGAGGACAGGAATTAAGGCAGTTGCAGTGAGAGGGCGGGGAAAGAACGAATAAGGAAATATGTAGATGACAAAATTGACAGATGTTCTAAATGATTACGTGTGGGCAATTAAGAAGGAGAAATCTGAACCCCATTCCAGGTTTCTGGTTTGGGCAACTAAGCAAGTGATGGGGCCAGTAACCAGAACAGGGAGACATTTAAGGGGAAAAAATGGATTTTGTTTGGGACTTGCAAGGTCGACGAGCCTCTAGAACTCTACGTGAAGTTGTCCAGTGGATGGTTGAATAAAACAGTGTGAAGCCGATGAGGAAGATCTGGACTAGATTCTAAGTGAAGAAGCTACCTGAAGTCAGGAACCCTGCTCCTTTGTCCAGTAAATCCCCTATTGTTTCCCTCAATTTTTTTGTATATATAGTAGATAGTCAATACATGGTTAAATGATAAATGGCTCCAACTGAGAATTTAAGGGTGAATCTTATGAGTACTTAAAATCTGAACAAGGCAGATGAAAAACATTTTAAATAGCAACTCTACTATTATTATTGATTTTTCTTGTCTATCTTCTTCATTATATTATAAATCCCTTAAGTGAAAGGACCAGGTCTTATTCATAAAGTTCCCATTTACTAGATTACTTCATAATAAAGAATACCCATTTGGTAAATTGTTTTTGAGTGAATGAACAAATAGGATTTAGTCGGAAGATATGGAGAAAGAGCTTCCTAGGCAGAGGTAATACACAAAGGCCCTTCAGTGAGTTCAGATAATTACTATACAGTTTTATGAAATCTTTCCTGGTCACCTTTCACAATGCGTTTAGGTGAGGAACTTGAAGAACACTCTTAAAGTGCACCACTCTGTGAGGTAGTGGTCTAGATAGCAACAACAAGTTAGAGATACTACCATCAGTTCAATTGTTTTATGATGTACTTTATAGCTTTGTCCAAAGACATTTTAAAGTCTACTGTTAAATTACCATCATCAGAGTAGATTCTATGTAGATTCTTTAGGACAGTATCAAGTTCATGGTAGAAAAGGTAAACTGTCTGCCAAATCAGCATGGTAAACGATAGGGCATTTAAAAATACAGATGCAAAGTTATATCCCATGAATTGTTCATCTAGTTTTACAGAGTATTGGATGACAAACTCTCAGGGAAGAATGACAGTTTGTCACTAAAATTGTTCACACTTGCTTGACAGGTTCTCTGCTGCCTTATGTTTATTATATACAGTGTGTGTCTGTCACCATGGTTTTAAAAGGTCCAGACAAACACCTTAGGCAAAATCAAAACACATATATAAAAGAAATAATTGGTTTCTTGCTCTTTTCTGACTCTGTGCTTGGTAGATTTTGGATGCCAGAGTTTGAGTCACAAGATTAGGGGAAAGCCTGCACATTCAGATATGTAATCTCAGGACTGACCTTTCAAGCATGAGTGTGTACATGGATCACATTCCACAGGGAGATTTTCTAGGGCTGGGGCCTGGATATATAATAAGGACTCAATATGGTGGTGGTAATGATGATAATGATGTATTATGCATTCAATTCTCATGGTAACTCTATTAGGTAATATTTATTATTATGTCCATTATAGAGGGAAACTAAAGTGTAGAGAAGCTAGGAAACACGCCCAAGGTCACACAGCTAAGAAGAGGTGGAGAAAGAATTGGAAATTGGATCTGTTCGATTTGAGGACTATTTATGAAGTCATTCATTTGACAAATATGTATTGAACATCTACTCTGTGCTAGATACTGAGGTGCGATGTTGAGCACAATAGTTTTGTGTTGCAGCTTTCATGGAGCTTATAGCCTAATGTGGCAGAAAGATAATATAATTATATAAAATATGTAATTGTAGTAAATGTTATGAAGAAAAAGTACAGAGAGATATTAGAGTACTTTTAAAAATTTCAAAATATTAAGGGGGTACAAATGTTTTTGTTAAATTTATACCTTGTATAATGCTTAAGTTGGGGATTTTAGTGTACCCATCACCAGAATAGTGTTCATTGTACCCAACATTATATCCCTGACCCCATTACCCTCCTCCCTTCTTGGTTTCCAATGACCTTTACATCTCTTTGTGCCTGTGTATGCCCATCATTTAGCTCCCAATTATTAGAGAGTACGTGTAGTGTTTGTTTTTTCATTCCTGAGATACTTCACTTAGGATAATGGTTTCCAGTTCCATCCAAGTTGCTGCAAAAGACATTATTTCATTCCTCTTGATGGATGACTAGTACTCCATGGGTGTGTGTGTGTGTGTGTGTGTGTGTGTGTATATCATACTTTCTTTATCCACTCATGAATTGATGGGCACTTAGGTTGATTCCACATCTTTACAATTGTGAATTGTGCTGCGATAAACATTCAAGTGCAGGTGTCTTTTGGCTACAATGATTCTTTTCCTTTGAATAGATACCCTATAGTGGAATTTGGGATTGCTGGATCGAATGGTACATCCACATTTATTTCTTTGAGAAATCTCTATGCTATTTTCCTTAGAGTTTGTACTAATTTGAAGTCCCACCAACAGTGTATAAGTATTCCTTTCTCTCTGTATCCATGCCAGGATCTATTGTTTTTTGACTTTTTAGTAATGGCCATCCTGACACGGGTAGGGTGGTATCTCATTGTGGTTTTAATTTGCATTTCCCAGATGATTAGTGATATTAAGTATTTTTTCATATGTTTATTGGCCATTTGTTTATCTTCTTTTGAAAAACTTCTCTTCATGTCTTTTGCCCACTTTTTAATGGCATTGTTCTCTTTATTCTTTCTAATCTGTTTGAGTTCTTTGTAGAGTCTTGATATTAGCCCTTTATTGGATGTATAGTTTGTGAATATTTTCTCCCATTCTGTAGGTTGTCTATTTACTCTGCTGATTATTTCCTTTGACATGCAGAAGGTTTTTAATTTAATTAAGTCCCATTTATTTATTTTTGTTGTTTGTTGTTATTTTTATTTTTGTTATTTTGTTGTTGACTCCAATTGTCTTTGGAGTCTTAGTCATAAATTCTTTGCCTAGGCCAACTTCTAGAAGAGTTTTTCCTCTGTTTTCTTCTAGAATTTTATGGTTTCATGCCTTATATTTAACTCTTATATCCATCTTGAATTAATTTTTGTATATGGTGAGAGATAGGGGTCCTTTTTAATTTTTCTGCCGGTGGCTATCCAGTTTTCCCTACACCATTTATTGACTAGGGCTTCCTTTCCCCAGTGTATGTTGTTATCTACTTTGTCAAAGATCAGTTGGTTGTAGGTAGATGGTTTTATTTCTGACTCTCTATTCTGTTCCCTTGGTCTATGTCTCTACTTTTACACCAGTACCGTGCTGTTTTGATTACTATAGCCTTGTAGTATAATTTGAAGTCTGGTAATGTGATGCCTCCAGATTTTTTCTTTTTGCTTAAGATTGCTATGGCTATTTAGGCTATTTTTGGTTCCAAATGAAGCATAAAAGTATTTTTTCTAGATTTGTGAAATATGACATTGGTATTTTGATGGGAATTGCATTGAATCTATAAATCACTTTGGCAGTACAGACATTTTAATGATGTTGATTCTACCAATCCATGACCATGGGATATTTTTCCATTTGTTTGTATCATCTATGATTTCTTTCATTAGTATTTTGTAGTTTTTCTTGTAGGGATCTTTCACCTCCTTGGTTAAATATATTCCTAGGTACTTTTAATACATGTTAAGAATTACCATATACTTGGCACTATAGTGCTATTTAAAATATTTAACAACCAATACAATTCTGGCATTGACCAATCGGAATGTGTGCATGGACATCAGAATGGAGCCAGCTGGTTGTTCTGGTGTGTTGTGGCTAATTATCTGTGATGTTGGCACATACAAACTATAATTGTGGTGTCTTGGCCAATCTGATCCAGGCTTTATTCCATTTCCTTAGCACAAAGCCTTGTACTCAACAAATACTACCTGAACTACCGAGCAGGCAAATGAATAAAGTATTTTAATTCCTGGAGTTCTCTCCAACTCCACTATAAATATGAGGAATTTTGTTCTCTTTGCTTTTATCCATATTGTAACCAAGTTATCTTAAAGTGTGGGAAGGATCTGGCTTCTTGGATCAATCATTTTGCGAACTTGGCCAATTCTTGGAATTAGCAACAATTACCCAGTAGTATTTGTATAAAATGCTAAGAATTGTGCCTGCCACGTAGTAAGCACCATGGAAGTATAATAATTATTATTGTTGCTATTACTATTTTTATTATTGCTATTATTATTACACCACTATGTATTTGCTATTCCTGTAGGTACTTTAATAACTTGTGAGCATTATACTTGAGACTATGAAGTTAATCTATTATCTGTATTCAATAAAACATATTGGGTAGCCATGTGGAAAAAAACACTGGAATTCCTACTTCTACTTAAAATAAATTCCAGGTGGTGGAAAATTCACATTCACTCTGAATTTCACATTCGAATTCAAATATTTGAATGTGAAAAACAAAATCATAAAAGTATTAGATGATACATAGGATAATTTTTAATATTATCCTGGAATAGGGAAGGTTTTTCTAAGTTGAAACCAATCTCAGAGTCCATAAAAAATCTGATATTTTGTTTAACTACATAAAATTTAAAAATGTCTCCATGAGAGAAAAACATAAAGTAAAAATACAATTACAATCTGGGAAAAAATTTGCAAATCATAGCAGGCAAATGGCTACTTTCCTTAATACTACAGTACACAAACAGCCCAACTTAATCACAAGGAAAAAGCCAATAACGTTGTAGCAAACTAGCTAAGGATATTTTTAAAAATTTTGCAAATGGCCCTTTGACATGAAAAGATGCTCAACTTCATTCATAATAAGAGAAATGCAAATTAAGTAACAATGAATATCATTTTTCACCCATTATATTGGAAAAAACACTGTGTTGGGTTAGGAGTTGAGGGTAAGGGTAAATAGATGTTCTTAAACATTTCCAGTGAAAGAGTAAATTGATACAACTTCTATGAAAAGCAATTTGGCAATTCTATCAAAAGTAAAAATGCAAACCCTTTTGATTCAAGCCATTCTATTTAGGTAATTTATTCCAAAAGCAATTATTTTCACATATACAAAATGAGGAATGCATAAGTATATTTACTGCTGCATTGTTTATAATAGCAAAAAATAGAAAACAACATAAGTATCCATCAATAGGGGTCTGGTTAAACAGATTATAGTAGTTCCATACTATGGGGTACTGTACAGCCTTTATTAAGAATAAAATTGGTCTCTATGTACTGATATAATCTGTAATGTGTCAAATAAATTTAAAAGTGAAAAATGCACAATGAAAAACATTGTGTATAATAAGCTACCATTTGTGTACAAATACAATATGTACTTTCATATGTGTAGAATATCTCTGAATAAGAAGCACTAACAGGGTTATTTCTGGGGAGGGACACTGGGTAGCCTGGGATATAGGGGTGACAGGAAAGCCTAAGTTTCACCATACATTCTTTGTACCTTAAGTTTTTCCTTGTGCGTATATTACTAATTCAAAATTAATTAAAAATTTGTAATCTCCATCAATAGCTGCCTGATCTGGGTTTCCAAAGTGATAGCATCTTAGATTTGGAAGGGACTTCAGAGGTTATCTCATCCATTTTATTTTTTTTTTAACCAATGCAGGAAATCTTTCTACCACAAGAGCAGCAGATGTTCTTTTTTACTTTCTTGAACATTTTCTTTTATTTTTTAAGATACAGGGTCTCACTTTTTCACCCAGGCTGGAATGCAGTGGAGCAATCATAGCTCACTGCAGCCTCGAACTCCTGGGCTCAAGCAATCCTCCTGCCTTGGCCTCCCAAAGTTCTGGGATTATAGGCATGAGCCACTTTACCTGGCCATTCTTGAACATTTTATTAGTGGGAGCCTACTCCTTGTTGAAGCATAAACACACTGGTCAACTTTTGGATAAGTTTAATCCATTCCGTCTTTGATTAGTTTAAATAATATTTATTAAATACCTGATAGGCATTTGGCATTGTGTGAGTGTTGTAATTCCTTCCTTATATAGACCCTCACATGTCTCTTTCTTTGGGATCCATTTATTTTACTTTTGATTTTTAAAGGATACACGTGGGTATCCTTTAGTAACTGGAGAATCCTTATTCTGTGCTAAATATACTCTGCTACCTGTTCTGTTTTTCATATGAAATATGGAATAGCTTTCAGACTCTTGCTCGATCCTGGCAGATTTTATCTAATTTTTTTTGTATGCCATCTACATGGTGGCATTCTGAACTAATTTCAACATTCTATAGGGGCCAGACTGGCAAAGAACATGTATATTTTGATCTGGACTGTACATTTGTATTACTACAGCCTAATATTATGTTAATTTTTGTTAGCAACATTGTCAAAAGGCTCAAGCTGATTTCACAGTGAAGAAGAGTCAGTAAAAGTAAAAAGCCAACCGACAGATTGGGAAGAAATATTTGCAAATCATAGATCTGATAAGGGACTTTTACCCAGAACATTTAAAGAACATTTGCAACTCAATAATAAATAGACAAATAACTCAATTAAAAAATAGGCAACAGATTTGAGTAGACATTTATTCCAAGAGGATATAAAAGATGATCAATAAGCACATGAAAATGTGCTTGACATCATTAAGTGTACTAAAAGAAATGCAAGTCAAAACTATGAAATACTACCTCATACCAGTAGGATTGCTATAATAAAAAAGACAGCAGTAATTGTTGGAGGGAGATGGAGAAATTGAAACCCTCATACGTTGATGTTGGGATTGTGAAACGATGCAGCCACTTGGAAAAACAATCTGGCAGTTCCTCAGAAACTTAAACATAGAGTTACCATACAACCCAGCAATTCTCTCCTAGGTATTTGCCCAAGAGAAATGAAAACATATGTACAAAAACTTGTACATGAATGTTCACAGCAACATCATTCATAGTAACCAAAAAATGGAAATAGTTCAAATGTTAACAAATAATAGATAAACAAATATAGTGTACCTATACAATGAAATATTTGACCATAAAAAGGAATGAAGTACTGATACATTCTACAATATGGATGAGCCCTGAAAACATTATGATAAAAAGCCAGTCACAAAAGATCGCATATTGTATGATTCTCTTTATATGAAATGTCCAGAATAGGCAAAGAGTAGATTAGTGGTTGCCAAGTGGTAGGAGAGGGGAAACGGGAAATGACTGCTAATAAGTATTGGTTTCTTTTTGGGGTGATTAAAATATTCTAAAATTTGATTGTGGTGATGGTAGCATAACTCTGTTAATATACTAAAAAACACTGAATTTTACATTTTAAAAGGGTGAATTATATGGTACATGAATTATATCTCAATAAAGCTCTTTTTTTTTAACATAGAGTCTATAGTTCAGGGATTCTACACTATTTTGTGCCATGAATTCCATTGGTAATCTGGTGTAATATCCCTTGGAATGTTATTAAATACAAAGATAAAATACACAGGACTACTGTCCTAGATTGTTTTCTGTTGCTTATAACAGAACACCTGAAACTGGGTAATTTATAAAGAAAAGGAATTTATTTCTTACTGGTATGGAGACTGATTAGTCCAAGGTCAAGGGGCCACATCTGGTGAGAGCCTTCTTGCTAGTGAGGACTCTCTAAAGGATTCCGAGGCTGTGCAGGGTGTCACATGGCAAGGGGACTGAGCGTGCTAATATGCTAGCTCAGGTCTCTCTCCCTCTTCTTATAAAGCTATCATTTCCACTCCCATGATTACCCATTAATCCATTAATCCATAAATGGACCAACACATTCATGAGGGCAGAGCCTTCATGACCCAATCACCATTTAAAGGTCCCACTTCTCGATACTGCCACATTGAGGGTTAAGTTTCAACATGAGTTTTGGAGGGGACATTCAAACCACAGCAACTGTGAAGGCAAATGAGGGCCATTAACTGAAATACAATTCTATTCTCAGACCCTTCCCCCTTTTGAAATATCATTAAATCATGTCTCCATTGTTACTGTTGATTTTGAACTTTAATGCAGCTTTATTTTTATTTAACTTCATCTTGTTTTTCATCTCTACAGTCTGTCAAGATCTGTTTCATAACTGCTATGTTCATTCCATATATGTCCCTTTGAATTTCACTGAAGGTATAATAAACATTCCTCCTTTTCCTCCATCTGAATTATTGATGGGACTGTTGAACAGTATATAACTAGGTTCAGGCCTTATGTCCCTCAACTAAAGACCTTCCTTCAGTTCACAGTTATAACACAAACCTACACATACTGTTAATAAAGTTATTTACTACAAACAAACAAAATCTCAGTTACTCTCATTTAGACCACATACCATAATTTTTATCTATAAAATGTCATTCATTCATTTATCAATAAATATACATTAGTTAAACACCTGCTATGGGCTAGGACCTTTGCTAGATGCTGGAACAATAATAGTAAAAATGACATTCTCTACCCTCAATTTTACTTGTCATCCAGTGGGGGAGATATATACGTTCCTTGTGACAAGGGGAGCTGAGGGAGGAGCAAAGGAAATCATTGGGCAGCTCAGGGGCCACAACACACAAGGCCTAACACAGCAAACTAAACGTGGCGTATTGACATATCCTGAAAGACTTCAGTGTTCTATGGTATTTTTCTGATCTTCCAATTTAATAACCTTGTCAAAAAAATTGAAGTGTAATGAATTTGGAATAACCTTTGTCTGTGAACCCATTTTTGTCTCTTAGTCCACCCTTACTTCTTTCCAAGTGCCTAAAAGCCATTGCTTTAGTAACCTCTTAAATAATTTTTCAGGAGTGTGGCACGTGGCTTGAAAACCAGAAGTAACAAGAGAGAAGAATGAAGCCATCTCACCAAGAGAAGTCAGAGGTGGGAAGTAGAACCAGACGAGGCAGTGTCCATAAGCCATTCTTGTGCTCTGCGGCACAGTGACCTTGTATTGAATTCTTCTCTCTTTTTTTTTTGCTTAAAATGGTTTGAGCTTTTGAGACTTGCTGTTGAAAGACTTCTAGCCAATACATATATTTTGCCTTCTGTACTTTTCTGAGGATGTGTATACCTTCTTAAAATACAGTGTGACCTCCCCTTCTCTTCTATTAGCTCTGTTTCTTTTGAACTAGGCATGCTTTTGCTTTCCATTAGTATCCATTTCTTCTTTTTTCTTTTACATTTTTCACTCCATCTGGAACACACTCCTCTTCAAAATCCTAATCACCCTTCAAGACTCACATCAAACAACTAAATAAACCACAAAGCCTTTCCTGAGATTGCCCAATAAAATTTGATGTTCTTTGAACTCCCCTGATATTTTATTTGTACTTCTCTTTTGGCCTTCCTTTTAGAAGTAAATATTTTGAAGATGAGGCATTGAGTCTTCTTCATTTTTTTAATCCATTCCCACCTCTAAGAGGCCAGACCTAGTTCTTTATGTATAGTACTTGCTCAATATATTTTATGTAAAATTGACAAATTGAAATGATGCATCATTGTTTACAAATGGTAAAAAATTGGCTCACAAAAATGAAGTGATTTTTCTCTGAGATAAACAACTATTAAGGAACAGATATGAGATTAAAATCTATACCTGGTGTCTAGTAAACACACAGTAAAGATTATTGAATAACTCATTCTTTCATACCATAACTATTTATTGAGCCCCTACCAAGTGTCAAGCACTTTTCTAGGTGTTAGAGAATCAGCTGTGAATGAAATAGACAAGGATTCCCTGACAATACAGAGCTCATATGCAAGTCAGGGAGATGGGTAATAAGTAAAAAAAATGTAATTTTATGGATAAAAAGCTTGGAAGGATGGATAGGATACATACGAGGAGGATTGCAATTTTAAAATAGGGTCATCAGAAAAGACTTACTTAGCAGCTTACCTGTAAGTAAGATCTAAAAGAGTTAAAGAAGCAAGCCACGCAGCTATCTTGAGGAAGAGATGTTCTAGGCAGAGGGAAAACCAAGAGCAAAGGTCCTGAGGCAGAGGCATACCTGCTATTCTTGGAATTGAAGATCTCTGTGGCAGAGAGGAAAGATTAAGATGGAGAAAACTGTATTAAATGAGATCAAAGAGATATCCATGGGCTAGATCAAGTAGGGACTTTTGGCACCTTAAATACTTTGGCTTTTAGTTGGGTGAGATGGAAAGGCATTGGACAGTTTGAGTAGAAGAGTTTTATGTTATGAACTTTTAAGGATCCCTCTAGGTTGTTGTATTATTGAAAAGAAAACAAGGACTAAATTTGGTAAATCAGTTAGAAATCTATTGCAATAATTTAGGCAGCAGAGATGATGGAGTCATGGTCCAGGATAGTAGCAATGGCCGTGATGAGAAGAGATCTGATTCTGAATGTGTATTTTAAGACAGAATTGCCTAAATTCCCTACTCTAAGATAGCAAATAAACAAATCAGAAAGTTTAATGGAATTGCTTCTAAATAGCTCTCATAAACTATCCCTATAACTTTTTTTAAAGTAACTTCTAACACCAAAGGATTTTAATAACAGATAGGAACCCCTTTCCTTTTACCAAGTGGCAAAATGGTATTTTCTACTGCTGGTAGAATGGACGTGGGCTTTGGAGCTGGGTAGGTCAGGACTTGCTTCCTTCTGCTTTCATTCATTAGCTGTGTGACTCAAGTGCTCTTTGTTATCATGTGTAGGAGAGTTAGGATGATCAAATGAGATAACATGTATAAAGCACCCAGCAGAGTGGCTGACCCACGGTAAATGTACACTCAAGGTCGTACCCTTTTCTTTCTCCCTTCCCAGTTTAGCCTTCCAGTTCTGCCTAGGAATCTTTCCTGCAGACACAGTGGAAAATTTAAATCTTAAACGTGTCTTTTGATAGTTTTATAGTGATAGAAAATGTATTTCAGAAACAGGAGAATAGAAATTAAAGAAATATTTTTGTGATGTCCTTTCCAAGGAAAAATGTTTGAATCTGATAAGAACTATCCTATCTCGTTTATTATTGAAACTAATAATTTTACCAGGATTTTAAAAGGGAATAGCTCTACTATTTTCTAATGACTTGGAAGTGGTACTCTTCCAAAAAGTGACATAGGGTTTCATTAATTTTAGTCCTCTTGGGCAAAGATCCTTTTCCTGAATACGAAGATTTCAGAAAGGTGAAACAAAGTTGAAGGGACTTGTAGTACATTTGGAAAGTTAGGCTGGGTCATTTTACATTCTGGGAATAAATTAAGAAAATATGCCAACCATCACTTTAAAAAAGCCAACCTTATAACATGCAGACCTCAACAATTTCCTCCTACATTTATGCACAAACCACATTTAGATCTCTCTGTCTTACACACACATCCACACACACATACACACTCACTCACTCATAAGCATGTTCTGAGGAAGTGTAACTCTTGTATCCCAAAACATTTTATTTGGCTCAGGTGGTTTTTAAAATGTCATACCAGAACAACTTCTTATTTAATATTTTTCCTTTTCAAGAGCTCCTGTTTGATAGCTATAATCTGCAGTCCCCAACCCCCAGTCCACAGACTGGTACAGGTCTGCCTTGGCCTGTTAGGGACTGTGCCACCCCATGTCCCGTGGAAAAATTGTCTTCTGTGAAATTTAGGAAGTGGGGGGGCATAGCAAGAGCTGAGTGGCGGGCGGGCAAATGAAGCTTCATCTGTATTTACAGCCACTCCCCATCGCTCGTATCATCGTGTCACCGCCTGAGCTCTGGCCCCCCTTCCCTCCCCCAACCCCACTCCCCCCCACCCCCATCTGTGGAAAAACTGTCTTCCATGAAACCTGTCCTTGGTGCCAAAAAGGTTAGGGACGACTTGCTATAATAGTTCCTATTTTACCCACATAACAAATTAATGGATGAAAAGATAATTCATCTAGTCATTTCTGTCTGCACAAACTCAAAAAATGTGTTGGATAGAGAGTTTGCCCCAGTTACTAATTTTTGGACATCTATGCATTGCCTTCAAGACTGTTCACCACGTGGTTCATTCTTGACTAATTGTACCCATTTCCTGCTGTGATGGTACTTCCCACTGCAGCCAGGCAAAGCTGGTAGTTATGCTGTGCACATGACTCACCTACTCCTTCCTTTTAGTCATTTTCCTGACCATATCCTACCCTGAATTTTTTCGTTATTTCTCCACGTCATGCCATTTCCTTTCTTGTTTCAAAACACTTCTTAAAACTCTATGTGGCCTTCCTAGATTAATCTGCCCCTAACAATTGTAATAACCCCTTAGAATATGTGCATCTATATTAAAAGTGATCCTATTAAGCCCCTTATCACATCAGAAATAGATAATGTTTCTAGCACAGAATTTGGGGCTGGGATGCATCTTAGAGGCTGTCTAGGGTAATCCTTTCACTTTCTAGATGAAGAAAACAGGTCTAGGGATTGTAACTTGCTCAGGACCAGAACTCCAGGCTCCTGACTCAAAGCCCAGTGTGCTTTCTACCACCCCATGCTCTACTTATAGTTACCTCTCTCCCCAGTCCTTAATCTAGTTACTAGCACAACTCAACTAGCCATGTGATTAAGTCTCAGTTTCTTCATTTGTGAAATGGGGATAGTGATAATACCTCATGGGGTCATTGTGAGGTTTAACTGAGACAATCCATGTACCTTGCATATGGTAGATGCTCAAAAAATGTTAGTGGTGGTATTGATGATGATGAATATAATGGCAAGTATAAAATAATATTTGTACTGGGTCGATTTTGCTTGTTCTTCAGGTGGTCTCCTGGTTCTTCCCCTGCCTTTCTTAAACTGACCCTCTTCCTTATAGGGCTCTCACAAATGGTGATTTGCATTCTTACTTTCGCTTATTGCATGAAGGTACAGAACAAAGGAAGCCGTCAATATTAGGATTAGCCACAGAGGTGGGGAGTAGGTATGGGCCATTTGGCTGAGATGATAGAAAAATGAGTGAGACTTGATTCTCGCCTCCAGAGAACAAGAAATTTAGTTGGCAAGTCAGATCTAAAACCCCACAAATGAAGTATAATTAACTACACAACTCTTAAGTAACTTGAGGTTCAGTAGTTGGCTGGAGAAAGAAGAGCTAAGCCTGGACTTGAGTGATCAGGGACGATTCCTGGTGACAAGGAAATTCAGTCAAAGTCTGGAGTCTCAGGTGGTGTAGGGGAGAAAGCATGTACTTCAGAGAGTGGGCACTTGGTGGGATGTTCTGAGAACATAGAGGAGAGTAGCATGGCTGGAAGCAATGGCGTCACCACCCATTTTCACTCACTGTAATGCAAAGGTTGGCTCCAGCTCAGACCCTCCCTACTCTCTGATATGCTTATCCAATCAGTTTCTAAGTCCTACCCTTCAACGTTTTTTTTCCTTTCCATTTCCATCACTATTTCCTGCATTCAGGCCCTCATCTCCTCTTGCCTGAAGAGTTGTCAGAATATCCTCTGGTCGGTTTATCTCTAGTTTCTCCTGACTTCTGTCCACCTGGAGCACTACTATTGGATACATCTTCCCAAAACACAGCACTAATGATATTAGCAAGAGTTACAATGCATTGAGCACTTAATCTCTACAGTAATCCAGAGGCAGCGTTATTTATCCCCTTTAGATAGAAAAAGGCTCAGATTTAGAGAAATTAGATGACTGGCCCAAGGTTACCCAACTGGTGAAAGTTGGACTGAGGATTTTGGATTGAAACCTATCACTTTCTAACTCCAAGGTGCATGCATGACCTCAAAACCACATGGCCTACCATATGGCTTCAAATATAGCACTGCAAATTCTGACAGCTTACTTGTTTATGGTCCTCTCTGGCTGCAGTCCTGCCCCCTTGCATGCTGTCTCTTTTCTACCCCCTATCACTGGACATAAACCAGGATCTTTTCCCAGATTACACCCCACCTGTACATGCAGGCATGCATGTGCACAAACACAATCCACTTGTGCACCAACCAAACATTTTATGAGCTTAGTAAGATTTGAATAGTTACTAAGAGTTTCACAGTGAACACCCACAGCCCTCTGACTCCTGGATTCCTTTTGCTTTCTTTCCTATTTCAACCTTAAATGTTTATCCATTCTAATCTTGATTCTGGGATCAACAAGAAAGTCTCTCCTTTGTCCTGCATGGAGCACCACTGCCCATACTCAGGCCACAAAGTGGTCTGTGCTTTGATCCCAAGAGGAATGTTGGTAAACAGCATTTTCTCCCTCTTGCTACATCAGGAAGAACAAACTACCCTACAAGGTTATTGTTTTAAAGAGTTACAAGTAGAAAAAAGCATTAGACTTTGGTCTAAAATATAATCACTTCCTGTATTCTGAGAGCCTTATCTTTAAATTAGTTTACTTGAAAAGTTCAACAGGGAATATACTAGGGGATATGAAGATGAGTAGTTTCCCATTCTATCCTTAAACTACTCAGGCTTGTCGGAGGGAAATAGACACACCCACATATAACAACACTGCAGTCTGGGATTTTCTACATTAGGAGTATGCAAAGAGGAGATGCACTTTACCTTGGGAGATAAGACTTGCTGAAAGAACTGGTACCCAAGTTGAGCTTGAAAGATATCTAGAAGTTAGCCAGACATAGAAGGAAGGGAAGTATATTCAAAGCAGAGGAGATAGCACAAGCAAAGGCAAAGAGGAGTAAAATAAAAACATGTTGTGTTTTGGAAAGGAATGATTAACTTCAGAAGAACAGGAAGGCGTGGCTGGAGAATTTAGAAGGTTTCAGGTCTTGGAGGGCCTTTTTTGCCATGCTAAAGGGCCTAGAAAATATCCTAGAAGTAATGGAGAGACAGTGAAGTGTTCTATGTATAGAATGACATAGACAGGTTTGTAATTTAGGTAGATCAGGTTCAGTCAGAGTGTCTGATGAGGAGAGTAGATTTGAGAGGGGCAAGACCGAGCAGGGAGGTCTGGGGGCTACTGGAATTGGGAAGATGAGACAGATGTGGGACTGAAGGATAAAGCAGAGAAATGCCAAGGAGGTAAACTTGGCAGGTCTTGGTAATAGACTGAATGTGATGCTAATGGAGAAGGACAAGGTCAGGGTGACCTGAGGGTCCAGTGTGTGCTGGTGCCTTTCACTGCCAAGGGACACAGTGTTCCCTGATTCTCATCACTGAAAACAAGAATGATGAGTAGTTTTAAACATGCTGATTTTAGTGCCCTTGGACGTTCAAATGGAGAAATATTAATCGTTCACTCTCATTTCTTTAAGGTCTTTACTCAAATGTCAACTTTTCTGTAAGGTCTTCTCTGCACATTACTCACCCTACTCACCCCAGCAATGACTGTCCCTTCCACCCGTGCATACTGTTTTCCCCATACATCTTATCACCATATGACATACTTATTATTTTTTTAGTTATCTGCCTTCCTTTACTAAAATGTAAGCTCATCCTTGAGGATGAGTTGTTTTTTCTTTTGTCTTTTATGTTTACTATTTTGTCCCCAGTACCTAGAAGAATGCCGGGCTCATTATAGGCATTCAATAACTATTTGAGAAATGAAAGAACACATGAATGAATGTCAGTGAGTGTAGGCAGTTGATTTCATGAGCTGTTCAGGGGCAGCTGAACAGCTACTGATAGTGACTTCTTTGCAGGCATCTGCTGCCTATCACCTTTTATCCACTCTAATTATGTGCCTCTTCCTTCCTTCCCTTTCCTCTCAAAAAAAGGTCCTCATCTTGCTTTCCTGACTATTTAGTTTCATAATTTTATAATGACAGCAGTTCTGATTCCTGGCAAAATCAAAACCTCTGAGAATCTGAACTACAGTTTCCTAAGTGTACAAACAGATGCCCTGGTCAACTCTTGGTTACTTTATTTTTCCACAGTGAGGCGGTATTGGAGTTAAATAAATAAAGAAGTATGCCGTTTGTTGGGAATCTGAGTAATTGGTTTAAATACTTTCCATCACAACCAGTAAGAGAGAAGAGCCCGTTGAATCAAAATGTGAAAATGATTTTTAAAACATTCAAATCTAAAAGGTGATATATGATTATTTGTGTCTTGTGCTGGTTTCTCTCACCTGTTTCAGAAGAAGTAAAAGTTCTCTTTACATAATAAATGCTTCTACCTGTGCACTTGATTCCATTCGCTTGTGACCACTCTGTGATCCTCTGATCCCTTGCCTGGACTGCTGTTACACAATTGCTTCCTAATGGGGGTCCTAGGCTCTGTTCCCTGTCCAGCCAGTACTCACACTATCGCCAGAGGTATATTTCTGACACACAGATCTGATTATGTCGCCCTATGCCTCTGTTTACTTGTATAGAAATTATCTGTATACCTGTTGATCTCCTTGACTAGAATGTGAACTTATAGAAGGCCAGTATCACTTTATACCAGTGATTAATATTGGCAGCTGTCACATAACTCTATTCAAAAATCTCTTCTTGTTTCCCATTTTCTATGGAACAAAGTATTAACTCATGTAAATGTTATTCCAAGTCCTCTGTAATTTCACTTGACCTGCTTTCTTTTTTTAATCACTACCTCCTATTTTATGCCCTCCATACTACCTAGCATAGAAGGCAGGGTATTCTGAATAAATCTATTGTCAAAATGGCCATGCCAGAATGGTGATCACCAGGTAACCTGGGCAACAGATATCTCTACCCCTATGTTTGGCACTCATATCCCTGATTGCGTCTACCCTGGCCTTGAACTTCACCCCGTCCTGAGCCATGACGAAGCACATTGCTTGATAATTTAAAAAGTTGAAAGGTGTTTGCTTTTTATGCCAAGCCAAAGTCCTCCAAATCAAATTAGTCATATAAAATGACCTGTCCATACTGCTGGATACTTGTTGTTCCCTGAGCTCACCATGAATGCTCACACTGGCACCTTGAGGCATGTTGTTCCCTTTGCCTTCCATCCCACCCCACTATTCCACTCCTGGTTGACCCTGTCCAAATCTTACTCATCTTTTCAATTAAACAGCTGACTCCTCTATACATACTTTACTGCTCTCTCCAGTTAGCATTAGTTCCTTCCTCTTTTGTGTCTCTGTGGGGCATTATTTATACTCCTTTTAGAACAGGTATTGCAGTCAGACCTGAGGTACAGAGAGTTGTGTGTGCGTGCTCTGTTGGGGGAGAATGTCTCTATTCCACTCCTGGTTTCCACAAGGAAGGATTTTCCCTTAACTTTCCTCGCTTCTTGCTCCTCCCCTTTCTTCTCCCCATAGAGCAATTACCTGCTTAGTGATAGCTTTTGGTCCATGTTTCTCACCTGGGTGGAGTTAATCCATCAATGGTCCTGAGGTCTTGTATTTGATCTCTTTTCTCGTTCCCTCTCCACTTTGACAAGTGGGAGGTAAGACCTCAGATAAGTGTGTCTACTTTGAAAATTCAAACTGTCCCTCTGTTGGGTTGGGTCAAGGTCTGGACTGGAAATAGGAAATCCATTTTGGCTTTCATATGTTTATTCTTCATCCTAGTCTCTGTTGGGGGTGGGTAATAAAGTTGATATATTACTTGTCTATTTCCATTTTTTATCTTATTTCTCAATTTGTTCAGAATTCTGGTGGGGAAGAAGATGCTAATTTATTGGGTCCCTTTAATCTTCTCTTCTCTACATTATTTATATAATATTAATCTTTTAGGGCTGAGGCCATGTCAGATTCATTTTGCATCTCTTGCACCTGGCTAAGGGACTAGCACATGGTGTTTAATACGTATTTCTTGGATTGAATTAAGCACATGGGTAAATGACAAACTTTAAACCGTACTGAAACAGAGAAATACTGAGTTGTTCTGCTGGATATACGGACACCAACAGTTACTTGTGTAATTTTTTGTATGCTTTTGGCACTAATTAGCATTGAGTCAGAGAGTTACTCTGAAGCAGTCCTTGTGTGAGAAATACAACAGTACCTTGAAAATAGCAAAGGTCCCCAATGACAGCCAGGTAGGTGTCGCAGCTGAACTGTGGAGTTCTCTGGTCATGAAGGTCCCAGGTTTTACCAAGTTGTGATAATATAAGAGACCACATTAACATTAATATTTGAATCTCACGAGCGCCTGGTCCCTACCTGCTTGCTTGGGATCCAGCCTCCTCACGCTATTTTGCGTATTGTCCAGGTGGTTGGATATCACACGTATTCAGGGATAAGTCCACTTTGTGTTCTTTTGATTTCACCACCCCAAAGGCACCTGAACTGTTTTCTCTGCTGCCACTGCCTTGAATGGAAACACCTGTGTTAGTGTTGAAGATGCTGATTCCCGATGTTCCCAAAGTTGGTGATCCTTCAGTTCCCAGAGCACTGCTTGGTCCCGTGCTGCATTTTGTCCCTATGAAAACAGTATAGAGAGAAGAGCTGTCTGAACCTTGGAGAATGGTCACATCCAGTGAAGAGGAGGAGGAAGAAGGGGGGAGGTGACCAGTGGTAGAGACCAAATTGATAAAAGTTTCCGGAATTGGTTTGGCAGGGAAGCTTAAACATGTTTTTAAGGATATCATCAGAGATCCTCACAAAGATTTGTGCATATGGATGTTTATTCCAACATTATTTGTATGAGTCACTTCCACAGTGCATTTTTCGCCAGTGGTAGAGCCAAAGGTCAGATTGCAGTGATGACTGAGCAAGGAGGAAACAGAAGCAGTGAAATGGAAGAGAGAAATGTGACAGAACCTTAAGGAGAATAGCAAAGGTCCCGATTCAGACACGGAAGAGAAGCCAACGTGACTGGGCACACTGAAAGAGGGGGTGGGTAGAGATGGGGCTGGGGCAGGATTACACAGGGCACCATAAGCCAGGGATGGGGGTGGGTTTTATTTTGAATGAGAAAGGAAATAATTGGAGGGTTTTTGTATTGGGAGTGAGATGATCTGATTTTCTATTGAAAAACGTTTACTTGGGCTATTTATTTTTAGAAGAATAAATTTTAGGACAAAAAAGTGAAGTCAGTGGGGACCAGTTATTAGGTCATTACAAAAGATTGAATAGCCAACAGTCGGCTTGGGTTTTACTACAACTATATTTTTTTCCCGATTATGCTAATAATATAATACAATAAAAAAAAAGGATGTAATTTTTCACATTTTAGGTTATTCTCTTCAGAGAGAATTCCTGAATTAAAATGATTGAATAAAAGATATGATCTTTTTTTTCCTTTAAAGGTAGCTGTAATAGCACCATTCACAATAGCCAAAAGATGGAAACAACCTAGTTATCCACTGATGGATGAATGGATCAACAAATTGTGGTACATACACGCAATGAAATGTTATTCAGCCATAAAAAGGAATGAAGTATTGATACAATCCACAAGGTGAGGAACTTCCAAAACATTATGCTAAGTGAAAAAGGCCAGACATAAAAGATTGCATCTTGTATAATTTCATTTACACGAGCTACCCAGAATAGGTAAGTCCACAGGGACACAGCAGATCGGTGGTTGCTAGGGGCTGGTGGGAGGGAGCGTGAGGAATGACCACTTAACGGATGCTGGGGGTTTTTTTTGCAAGATAAAAAAGTTTTGGAACTCAATGTAGGTGGTGATTGTATAACACTGTGAACACACCAAATGCCCCAGAATAGTACACTTTAAAATGATTAATTATATTTTATGTGAATTTCATCTCAGTAAAAAAATGTTCAAAAATGGTCTGTACATTTCTCAACATTGAGAAACCTTGTTGTACTGTTTTCACTTGCGCTTTCCAAAAGAGTGTTAGCAATTTACACTAGTGCCAGCAAGGCACAAGAGTTCCAGTTTCAATATATACCGGCAGCATTAAGTTTGCAAATAACACTTCAGTTAAAAATTCCTTGGTTGTTTGTATCTCAGCCACATTTTCTCTTCCAAAAATTGTCGTTTTTTGTCTGTTACTTATTTACCTATTGAGGTCTGTTGCTTATGTTATCATTTCTTATGTGCCTTGTAAAATAAATATATCATCTCCTTTTCTGTCCATTGTACATATGTTTTCTCTGTCTGCCTTTTTAAAAACTATAATATTCTTTACATTTTTATACCATCATGCCTATTTGTCCTTTTCCATTGTGATTTCCTCTTTTATCTCTAGGCTGAGAGATTCATACTTTTCAAAAGGTCTAGTAAATATTCAGTTGCATTTTTTTCTAGCTTTTCCATAGTTTGTTCCATCAGAAATTTGGTTTTAATAGTTAAAGATTCTTTATAACTTTTCCTATAGGCAAATAATTTCGTGTTCTTACCAACATATTATAATTTTAAGCATAGTTTGGCACTATGCAGACCACTTTTAAAAAGGAATACCTTAAAAAAATAAAAATAAAAAAGAATATCTTTGACTTTAATGATGAAAAATTATTATTATTATTTTGAGACAGGATCTCACTTTGTCACCCAGGCCAGAGTGCAGTGGCATCCCATCAAAGCTCACTGCAACCTCAAACTCCTGGGCACAAGCGATCCTCCTGCCTCAGCCTTCCAAGTAGCTGGGACTACAGGCACATGTCACCATACCTGGCTAATTTTTCTACTTTTTGTAGAGATGGGATCTCACTCTTGCTCATACAGGCACACGCCACCACACCTGGCTAATTTTTATATTTTTCGTAGAGACGGAATTTTGCTCTTGCTCAGGCTGGTCTTGAACTCCTGGCCTCAAGTGATCCTCCCACCTCAACCTCCCAAAGTGCTAGGATTACAGGCATGAGCCACTGTGCCTGCCCTATTTATTTGTTTTTGAGACAGGATCTCACTCTGTTGCGCAGGCTAGAGTGCAGTGTAAATTTCTGTCATAGGTTGAATTGTGTCTCCTTAAAATTCATATGCTGAAGTCCTAACCCACAGAACCTTGGAATGTTGCCTTATTTAGATATATGATCATTATACATGTAATTAGTTAAGGTGAGCTCATACTGGAATGGGCCCCTAATTCAATATGACTGACTGATGTCTTTATAAAAGGGGAAATTTGGACACAGACACACATAGGGAGGAGAATGCCATGTGAAGATTGGACTTATGCTGGCACAAGTCAAGGAACTATCAGAAGGTAGGAGACAGACCTGGAACAGACCCTTCTGTAGCTCCTCAGAGGATGCATAGCTCTGCCGTCACCTTGATCTTGTGTTTCTAGCCTCTAGAACTGTGAGATAAAAAACGTATTTTGTTTAAACCAACTAGTTTGTGGTATTTTGGTGTGGCTACCCTAGAAAACTACTCATAATACACTTACACATATACAAACTAATAGAGTTATATACTTCATAAACCTACAGTTCTTTTATAGCATAAAAGCAAAACAAATTTACAAAATACATACATTTAAAATTATAGGCCCAGGCTTGAAATGAACTCCATTAAGTTAATCTGACAAGCAGTGTAAGCTTGCTGCACCTAGATCAGGGCTCCAGATATGAATATGTTCCTGATTATCCTTATTAATACATGGGTGTGATACAAATCTCCCATCCTTTCTCCACCCCAGAACCTTCCTTCATACAATGCTCATGACATCATTTAGTTTTTACTTAGCCTATTCAGTTCTCCCCTGTTCACTTTTCCATAATTCTCGATAATTTTTAAACACAACTGTAACATGCCCTGAAAACATGCCATAGTTCCTGGTTACAGGATGGTCACCCAAATAATCCAGACTATGCCTAGGTTAATTAGTTTTAAATGATCATTAAAATGAAAACACAAAATAAAAAATTGTCACGGGAACCTAGCAGAACCCTAAGAACACATACACAAATTACCCAGCATTCAGAAACTTCAGTTTGGGAAAAGTGCAATCCTGAGAGATCCTTTCTTGTGAGTTTTGCCCTGGGAACGGCTCTCTCTTCTTCTTTTCAGTTAATGAACCAGATCGTGGGGGCAGAGATATTTTTCTGGTGTCCTCACTTTGGTTTGCTTTTTTGTGTTATGGTTGACTACTTCAAGTCCTATTTCCCTCCCAGAGAATCCTGAAGATGCTGTGATTTCTTACTCCAAGCCAGCTTCCTTGTCGCCACTGGGCACTAAAAATGTGAGCTGTGAATAGGGTTTAATACAATGTTCTCATGACCTAGTGCAAAGGCCTTTTTATTTTCATAACTTCAGTTCAGGCAAGGATGTGAGATGAAAACAAACCAGTCAAAGACCAACAGGAAAAGCTGGATTCACATAAGCATTTACTGAAAAAAAAAAAAAAATCCCAGTAACGTAAATCTAGATTGCTGCGGTCTTACTTCCCAAAACACCCAGAGTAGGAACAGGAAAGCCAGCAAACCACTTCTCATGCTCTGTAATTTGGAAGAGGAGAGACCTAGATTTCACAGTGATTGGACACCTTTGCTCAACTATATTATAAGCACATTTTTTCTTCAAATTTCTGGGAAAACTAGCACTCCTCTAAAATAAATGCAAGATTTTGCCCAAACCTGGGTTAAAAAAAAAAAGACTTGAATTTATTTAAGGTTTCTTGTAGAAATAAGTTTATCACAATTATTGAAACATTCTAAGTTAATTTCAGCAATGCTTGCTAATGGGATAAACAGCCATGGGACCTGCTGACTTATTTCTTTGTGCAGTGCCACATCCTGGGACAGGATGAGACAAGTGATGTCTGCAAGCTTGAGAATACTCAGCGGATAGCTTCCCAAGGCAGATTTGAAGTCAAGATGATGCAGACAATCAGATAGTCCCCATCACGGGGACACTGGGGAGAACATTGGCATGGGGAAGGAAATCTAATCTGAATCCTGGAAGATGTTAGATGGACAAATTGTTACATTTTCTTAGGTCTTGTTTTTACATGTGTAGCTTGAAGAAACTGAAGAAATCAGTAGACATTAATTGAAGGAAAATATGTAAAGTGCTTTTGCCTGAGACACATACACACAGACACATATGATATATGTATACACTCAAATACAAATATTAGGTGGACCCATTTGAAATTGCTCATATAAAAATGGCAATTTCATATGGTTTGTCCTAATATGTATGAAAAGAATTATAGACAGGAGAAAGAAAGTAAGGAGCACTACCTCTTTGGGTTAAATAAAGCACACAGGATGCTTAAAGTATGAAGCACCCATACTTTAAGACATGACGGAAGGTACAATAAAACATCTAGACAGGGTTGGGTGTGGTGGCTCATGCCTGTAATGCTAGCACTTTGTGGAGGTGGAGGTGGGAGGATCTCTTGAGGCCTGGAGTTTGAGACCAGCCTGGGCAACGTAGCAAGACCCTCACTCTACAAAAATAAGAAAAAAGAAATTAGCCAGGCACGGTGTCACGCGCCTGTAGTCCCAGCTGCTCGGGAGGCTGAGGCAGGAGGATCGCCTGAGCCCAGCCGATTGAGGTTGCAGTGAGCTATGATGATGTCACTGCACTCTAGCCCCAGCAACAGAGTGAGACCCTGTCTCAAAAAACAAAAAAGCAACATATAGACAGTGCAGTGGGAGAAGAGAAAATGGAAGGATGGAACAATAGCCATGTGCCTGTCCCTAGTGCATGTTTAAGAAAGGGCACAGCATGAGCTGGGTGTGGTGTCTCACTTCTGTAGTCCCAGCTACTCAGGAGGCTGAGGCAGGAGGGTCATTTGAGGCCAGGAGTTCGAGACCAAACTGGGCAACGTAGCACAGAGTGAGACTCCATCTCTTAAAAAATATATATTAAAAAAAAGAAAGGACACATCTAACATTAATTTTCAAAAAAAGTAATTTGTGAGCTGAAAAAAATATGCCCAACTTTCCAATGCAAATTAAAAATACACCTTAATATTGTCTTGATATTTATTTATTTTTCTACTTAATTAACCCTGAGGTGGTGTTTAATGCATGTTGATGCCAGGATGTGAGTCATCATATTTTGCTCATTAGCCCTTATTTGCTATCATAATGGAACGGGCTAGCCCTGAGACATGTAAGATTATAGTTGTTTTTCAGCTTTTCAGACTTGTAATGAGCAATGTTCCATCAATTTGCCACCCCCATGTTCAGTCTCGTGGAAATGACTTGCCACCCCCAGGTTTTATCTCCTGATTAATGGGTCAGATCTTGACTCTTCACCTAGGTGACTTTCCTACCTGGTGGCTGGACAGATCCCTGTGGCTTTGTCCAGTGAGGAGACTGGGTGACCACTAATAGGAACTGGGTCAAAATGGTGAGGACTCAGGTCAGGAGTGGTTTATTTATGGCAGCCAGCAGGCCTGGAATGAGGTCAGAAGATTAGCTTAGTAGCTGTTTTGGATTCTCACCTTTGGGTTTAGAAAAACAAAAGCTTAAAAAAAATGTAGCGTCACAGCGGCTGGGATAGGGCATGAACTATTAGGGAGGAGAGCTCAAGGGTGGTTTATATTCCTATTTCCATTAAATTCATGAGTTCTTATGGAATTATGAGTTCAGGGAAACCCTCTAGCAGTTTAGCAAATACAGAAGTTTCATCAGGTTTCCCACTAGACAAGCACAGACCCAATGCATTGCTCAATGTCTGTATGGTAAAATTATATGGTGTGGTGTATGTAAAAGAGGAAAAGCCATAAGTGGAGGACATTCTATCCCACAAAAGAATGGTGCCAATTTCAGTTGGTAGCACCACTGTGGCTTCCAGTAATCTAAAGAAAAATATTATCTTAAACTATTTCCCTAATGTGATGCATTTTCTTGAAAACAGAAACAGTGAAATGTTTGACTCAATAATGATATTACAATGGGATTTTTTTTTTTTTTTTTTTTTTTTTTGGAGACAGAGTCTTGCTCTATTGCTCAGGCTAGAGTGCTATGGCATCAGCCTAGCTCACAGCAACCTCAAACTTCTGGGCTCAAGCGATCCTCCTGCCTCAGCCTCCCAAGTAGTTGGGACTACAGGCAAGCCACCACTCCTGGCTAATTTTTTTCTATTTTTAGTGGAGATGGGGTCTCGCTCTTGCTCAGGCTGGTCTCAAACTCCTGAGCTCAAGTGATCCTCCTGCCTCGGCTTCCCAGAGTGCTAAGATTACAGGCATGAGCCACCTTGCCTGCCCTATAACGGGATCTTGATGAAATTATTTTTGCTTGTTTTTAATCTCTCATTTTCTCCTGGTTGGTTCATTGTTGGTTATTTTATGGAGAATAGGATCTGAGTAACAAGGCTCTTTATTTTGATTTGGATATTTTTTCTGCCCAAGGTTTGAGGAACTCTGCCTCAGTAATTATTTAGGACAGGTTTACCCAAAAGCTGATTAGAAGTGTTGTGTGGAAATAACGCATGTCAAATATGAATCAATATCCACTTTGGGATGTTATTTTTGATCTGGACAAATTTGACTGTTCTACAAGTCAAAGTCTGTGGTAATCAATTTCAGAATTATATAATACAATGAAATACACACTTTGTTTTCAAGATGCCTATTCAGTGATTATTTTAGAATGCTTTAGAGTGTATCAGTAGGTGAAAAGGATTGGAGTAACACCTTACTTAGAAAATCACGTGAGCCTGGGACAACTCTCATTTTTTCCTAGCTTGGTCCTTGGGGCCAGTTGATGTTTGCTGGTGAAGGGGAGCAAAATATGCAACCTCAAAATATGCCACTTTGGCATGAAGATAATTTTGAGCTAAAAGCAATTGAGAAGAAGCAAATACAAGAAAAACTCTCTGTCTTCCTCCTATTTGCCTAGAAGTGGGATATAAACTTGTCAAGGTGTTCCCCTTTCCCTCTCTACCAGAAAGGATAGAAATTAATTATCAGAGACCACTCTAGGCCTTTAGTAGCCTGGAGATCACACCAGAACAATCTACATACCAAACCTTACTAACTAGCCCTCATCTACCATTAGCTTCCTGTTATATTTACCTTCCCACAGTTTGCCACCCTTGAGTTTCTATTCAAGTTCCTTTGCTTGTGTTTTGTCACTTCTTTAAAAATTTATTCTTCTTTTGTTAAGGTACTATCTAAGCCCAAGCTCTAACCACCCCTTTGAGTTACTCATCACTGAGTGCTCCCTTTTGTATACACGATGCACAAGTTAATAAACTTCTGTTTGTCTTTCTCTTGTTACTATGTCCTTTGTCAGTCTAGTTTATAAGGCCCCAGCTAGAGAAGCTAGGAGGGCAGAGGGAAAAATGTTTTTTCTCCCCTACCCTGGCCTGGGATTCTCAAAGCTAACAAGTTATTCATTTACCAATATGTGTTGTTAACAAAATGCAGAAAGTGAATTGGCTGATTTTTGTCCCCAGCTGGGTGGACGGTAAACACTTCAATCCTGAGTGTTTAAGTGTTTACCTCTTGATATTTTTCCCCCTTTGACCTTTAGTCTCAGGTTCTTTCTGTGTGATATTTCTCTTTCTCTCTCCAAACTCTTTGAATTTCAGTTTCCTTATCTGTAAAAAGGGAATGATAATAATAAAATATAGTTAAGTATTGTTACATAATTAAATGAGATTTAGCCAAGTTACTAACTATGCATCAGCTATTATATTATTACCATGATTCTTCTTACATAATTCCTCTATCAGTGTGTATAATGCAGCACAGTTGTATAGGGACAAATTAACCACCAAGAAAATTCCTCAGTGTAAAAGTGATTGATTTAAGGAATATTCTTTTGGGAATTGTTGACTTTGACTACAGCGTCTCCTTTGAGCATTTATCAGCTTGCCAGAAAACTTTATGCAGGAGGAACAATTCTATATTGGAGAGTATCTAAATTGAACTTATCAAATCCTTTCTCTTAGAATACATCACACACACACACACACACACACACGCACACGAGGAGGCAGTAGAGAGGCTGAAAAATCTCAAGGCAGCAGAAGCCATAAATAAACAGAAACTATAAATGAAGGAGAATTGGGAGAGGCAAGGGTTCGTTTAGGCAGCAGAGAGTTAAGCAGGAGCAAAGAAACAGAAGAAAAGAGGCAGGTGTCTGGCAGTGACCCTAGGACTAGTGTATGGGCTTTGGTGGCAATATCACCAGCGCTGCTGTTGGACAACTAGAATTGCCATGGAATCGGGAAAGAACTTTTAGTTTTCCAGAAGGGCTGCCTAGATATTGTAAATATTTTAAAGGTAATGGGGTCTCCATGAATCCCTTCAGATATTTCCAGATAGTGACCACTCGGTCAATCTTGGGGTTAAGTTGGCCCTTACAGGTTACCCTACACCCCAAGTTCTGACTTTTTTCTCCCCCTTTTCTTCTTTTCTCTGTGGCTGGCAGATCACCTGCCAGCAACTGTGGGCCTCTGTATCCAAGCACCCTGGCAGCACTGGTAGCCAACCACGTGCTTCATGCCTTCCGCCACCTTTCAGGTTGGCCTTTATTGTAAAACTCCAACACACCATGCACTCTAAGGTAAAGACTGGTCAAAGAGGAGAAAGGTCAAAGAGAAGACTCCTATGAATATGTCAAAACAAGAAAGAACATGATTTATCCACTGGAAAACAGCTTGTTTATCTCTGCGCATTGGCCACACATGCCATTTCCTCTACTCGAATGTTCTTTGTCCTTTTTTCTGCCAGTCCAAGTGCCTCACCGAATCCCTGCAGAACTAATCAAAATTCGCTGCCTCCTGCAAGTGTATCCCGGCTGACAGACTTCCACCTCATCTGCCCTTAGCTCTTGATTATTTCTGTTGCCCTAATTAGAATGCGGTCAGAGAAATACTGCTTTGTAGAAAGGATTCTGTCAATTTGTTTTCCCTTGTTTTGTGTCTAAAAGATTACATTTTCTATTTTTTGCATGTTTTTTAAAACTTTAAGTACTCTGCGTCATGCATAATTGATGCTCAATAAATACTAACTAATCTTCATTAATAATAAATAACAACAGCAAAAATTAATATTAATAATAGTTATTAACAATCTGTTATATGTAAGGTAAGGTGCTGTTGCTTTACTTATATTATCTCTATTCCTCATACTGATATGAAATGTGAATACTTTTCATTCCTAGTTTACAGATGAGGAAAATGAAACTCAGAAAGGTTAAATAATTTGCCAAAGTCACACAGCTTTTAAATCACACCATCAAGATTAAAGTCAGTGATTCTTTCCCTCACACTGATGGTTAACATTTTCAGGTACCCTCTTACATTGTGGGCACTCTATGTCTCAAATACAGTTGTTGCTTAGAGTCTGAAATATGAGTTTTTAACAATTGTGTATTTTGAAAATATTTTGCATATCAGAATTAAGATTTTTTCTTCCTTAGATGGCTTTTAAGGAAACAAGTCATTTATTTGTCTATAGTTTTTTTTGTGTGTGAGAGTGTGTGTATGTGTGTGTGGCTGTGGAAAACCCAGTGGTGATTCATACATGCAAAATCAATTTCAAAGCTTTTACTAAAGGTATGCAGTACCCTCTTCCCTGCCCCAAGGGCATGATTCACAAATTCTTTCTATCATTTATATTCTCATTCAATGTAAGCCACAAATATTGTCTACAGTTGAAGCCAGAGAACATGACTCACATTATTCAGTGACTCTTTGTACCTTAAAGTCTTATCAATTTAAAAGAGATTATGAACACCTTCTTTAAGTTGTATGTATTATTGTTAATAGTATAATAATAATATTTAGATCACTAAAACATTTTAATTGAATAAAGCTTCTTACAATTTAAACTGTATTTGGGTGTAGGTGACTTTTTGTTTAATCCATCCATCAAGCAAATAATTTTTGAGCACTGACTTCATAAAACCAAGAGTTAAAAAATAATTGTAAGTAATAGGTAGCTCACAGAAAAACCATTACGAATTACAAGGAGTTTAGGTTCACAGAGAACTCTCTTCAGACAATTAAAAAGAAATCTCTAGAGCCTCTTCTCAATTAATTATATCCTGATCAGGGAGTTGCTTGTGTTATATTTTGGTGTACTTGTTTTCCTAAGACTCAAACGTGTGTACCAAAAAGGCAATTGCATTTATATTGCAGAACAAAGAACAGATAAATACACTTTATAACAAGTAATCAGGGTTAGTTTGGTCTGGGATAGGAGGGAAGTTACACAGCTCAACTAGGTTACCACCATTTGTCTTTTTATATCTCTAACGCTCTAATATCCTCCACCCTAAAAATCATCATTTTTTTTTTTTTAGAGACAGGATCTTGCTCTGTCGCCTGGGCTTGAACGCAGTGGCTGGATCATAGCTGACTGTAACCTCAAATTCCTGGGCTCAAGAGATCCTTCTGCCTCAGTCTCCCGAGTAGCTGGGGCTACAGGCACGCACCACCACACCCAGCTAATTTTTCTATTTTTGTAGAAACAGGGTTTCGTTCTTGCTCAGGCTGGTCTTAAACTCCTGGCCTCAAGTGATCCTCCCACCTTGGCTTCCCACATGCAACAGAAGAAATGGCTTGAAAAAACAGCAAAAATGTTTTATGTCTCTTTAAAACATTCCCCACTCCTTGTGGAGAACTAGGACCTGCATCTCTGCCTCAGGCCAGTGGTCAGGAGGGGCAGGGGAATGTCTTTTGTTCTTTGTGCCACAGGAGATGGCTCAAGGGAATTGTCTGGGCAGAGGTCACGAGATTGTCTTAACCCAAGGTGGGATGAATCCAAGTGGAGGTCATGATATTTTCTTAGCCAAAAATGGTATTGATCAGAACCTTTAAAAGCTCTGTACTTCTGCTCAGAAGAAGGACATTGGTACTTTGAGACAGGAGTCTGCTGACCTCCTCATTTGCTGGCAAATTAAAAAACTTCTCTTTCCTTCTGCTCAAACCACTTGTCCTTGTTCTTCTAATGTAGCCTCAGGGACAACTGCCAAACTTTTGGTGACACACAGGGCTGGGATTACAGGTGCGAGAGGTGTGAGTCACTGCACCCTGCCAAAAATTGTCCTTATATCATGTCAATTCAATATAAACCAGAGCTTTTCACAAGAAACTGACAACTCAGTGCTCCAGTATTAATTATGATGGAGAAACACACTATTCAGCAAAAATATGATTATTAGAGAATCATATTCAATAATCCACATATTCTTTCCCATTGAGAGACGTGTATATGATAAATACAATCACAAGCAGAAGTTTTCTTAGTTTATTTGAAGACAGATTATAAGGCCATAGATGACTTTAAAGGATGGTTTCCTTAGGCCTGGTGTGTTACTCTTTCCTCCTTCACAGACAAGATATGCTAGGCAAAGCATGCTAGATATTGCTGCAGATAAATTTGTCTATATGTCAATCCTCAGTCTTTGTTAAAATTATATGAAAGAAATAAAAATTGCAAAGTCCTACAAAAAACAAGAGAATGAGAGGGTTCATTACCACTTAAGAGATATCAATAAATTTCAAATATGAACAAAATGATAATACTGGTGTTTCAGTATTTGTTTCATGAAAGCCTTTGTTTAATACTGGTCTTTTATTTTTATTTTATTTCATTAAAAATTTTTTTTTAGTGACAGGTCTTGCTCTGTCACCCAGGCTCGAGTACAGTGGTATGGTCATACCTCTCTGCAGCCTCAAATTCGTGGGCTCAAGCAATCCTCCTATCTCAGCTTCCCAAGTAACTGGAACTATAGGCACTTGCCACCACCCCAGCTAGGTTTTTTTTTTTTTGTAGAGACAGTGTCTTTCCCTATGTTGCCTAGGCTGGTCTCAAACTCACGGCCTCAAGAAATCCTCCCACATGGCCTTCCCAAAACACCGGGATTATAGGCATAAGCCACCATGCCAGTTCTGGCTTTTTATTTTTAAAAACAAGTTCAGAATTGATAATATTTTACAAAATCATTGAGATTAAGTAACTAATGCATTTCAAATAAAAAGTATGAATGTATTACAGAATATAAAATTTATAGACATTTTCAAATATGTATTATTTTTCTAAAATAATTAAAATAATTAAAATAAAGTATTATTAAAATAAGATATAAAACTATATAAAATGAACAAAATGTAATTGGTTATAAAAACAATAAAATAATATTGTTAGATCATTTTTAAAGGCTCCATCTTAAAAAAACCAATTGCTTCAAAGGTTTCATTCCTGAGTCATGAAAAATGATAAACTTTCTAGTGCTGAAAAAGCTCTCTCTGATTCTACACTAGTTTGAGAACAATTGAGACAGCTATAAGCTAACTCCAAATATTTTCCTCTGATTCTTTCATTTTAAAATAACTCCACTATTTGTTTCATAACTTTGAAGATATCTTTTAAATTAACCTACCCCAATGGGGGCTGCAATCTTTTCACTGCAGTTTCTCGTTCAAAGAAAGTACTTTGTGTTCAATTCCATAGTCTTTAGTTCATCTACAAATGGAGATTTCCTATACAGAATTTCCTTTATTAATTTCAACACTGTCATGTTCATATCCTACATTTTTGGAAAAATCCTCCACTTGGCTGTCGTAACTCAATAATTTGAGTTATTAATTAATTGTGTGAGGTCAGCCATGAGAAATAATAATAAAGTGCTGAATTTTTTAAATGATTTACATTTTAGTTCTTGGGATTGTGATGTGCCTCCACCCCCATCAATTGATAGATTTGAGTACATGAGAATAATAAGTAAGTGCGTTAAATGGGTTCAACATTATTTTAATTGGATGTGGACAATACCCTGGGCAATGAAACATTAAAATGAATGTCTCAATTTTTACTAGTTATGCAATGTGCTTGCCTCTGCAAGTGGAAAGCACTAGGAAGTCAGCCAGAAACTGGCAGGTGTAGGACTTTCCAAAATGTGTAAAGCATTTACCATTGGCGAAGGGAAGCACAGGAATCCAAATCCACGTTGCTTTCAATGTTCATCAGTTTGCATATTTGCACAAGAAAGGGTCCAATCTGCCTAATCATTTATGTTTGCCAATGTTTTGGAAAGTTGGGAAAGAATTTTGGTTTTGGAAAAATGAAACGAACATGGTACTGTTTTGGGAAAGCTGATCCACCAATATCCCAATGGTTTGGTCTGGGAAAACCATTTCCCCTGGTAATAATCATTTAGTTGGATTAAATATTGAAGGTCCTGGGCAGCAGTTTTGGGATAGGATTCCCAATCTATATGAGCCTGGCATCTTGTTGGGACTTACGTCTATAGCCCTGTTCTTGGTGACTGGATCTCTCAGTTCTTTGCATTCATAAAATTAGAGTGAAAGCACAAGGACAGTGCCCGGCCCTTTGCTGGTTTCAGAATAAATGCCACATCCCTTCTAAACTACATCCTCTCCTCCCTTCCCTTTACTTCTTCCTTCTTCTTTTTATTCCCTCCCTCCCTTCCATGTCAGAAGGCAAATTACAAGCTTCCCGATGCTCAGCCAGTTTTAGAGATAAACTCCTCAAAAACGCAAAACTTACATACTACATTTAAGGTCATTAAACAAGGGACAAAGTCTTTGTTTTTACCCATAAACTTTTACTTTGGACAAAAGTATGTGATATACTCTCTGTCCTTGAACAAAAGTAGTGCAGATAAAGTAGGGATAAGAAATAAATCCTATGTCAACATTTTGACCCTATAAAAGCAGTTCAGGGAGGCAGAGGCCCAAATTATCTCCCTCTAAAACCCACCGCAAAATGGAAGTCTCTGCAGGCCCCGGAGCAGCAGAGGCAACTGCATCTGTCCTGATACTGTTCTGGAATCTCACCATATGCTGGCTACTACCTGTCCCCTTATGTACTTCTAGAGCATGAGATCCCCTAACCAAAGTGAAATGAAATGGCATCTTGCACAGGTACCAGGCCCCTCCTCTTGCTGTTTTCCTAATTTAGCAAGTAGTTTTCCCATTTAATGGTCGTGATTATGTGCTTTCTTTCTAACACCATTTGAAAGCCCTTTATCAACTTCCCTTGAGATCTATGTGGAGGCTGAAGAGAAACTCTGAGTTCCTGGGGAATAGACTCCACTTATATGGCATATGTAGGCCTTCTTTGGTCTAGAAGCAAATGGCCAACTGGATGCTGAAACTTTAGAACCAGTGAAACAGCCAAGGTGTGGAGCTCCTGATGTAGTGGAGTCAAATTGTTTCCCTAAGACAATGAAGTGGCTAACTGGTAGCTCGGCCTACAGGTAAAAAAAGTTGCTCATGATTTTTTCTCTGTACAACTTATAAAGTTGCTGTAGCTGGCAGGATCAGCTTTTTCAGATCACATATTTTTGTGTTAAGAAGTAGTTTGGGGTAATACACAGTATCCTGGACCATCCTAGTTAGGAGACTGAGATTCTAAATTCCAGCACCACCTTTACCTCTTTGTGTAATTTTGAGGAAGTTTGTCTTTGAGAAACTTATTCCAATGTAATATGAAAGGATTAGGCTAGATGATCTCTGGAGGTCTTTTTGGGATCTATCAATCTACATTATTCCTAAATCATATTCTGTGTATTCCATCCCAGGTTTTATCTCTGTTACTTGAATCCCAAGTTAGAAAATCTTTCCTAGGTAGCTTATAATATCCTAGAAAAATAAAAATTTTAAATGAAAAATATGATAGGGAACTAATGGTTTCATTTTTTTCTTGTGTAACAATTATCAATGAGAATTGAATTGTAAGGAAAAGCTAAAATTAGTTATCTCTTTACCACGGTAGCTTGGTACAACTAATCATTTTCCTACAAATTTAGAAAGTTCAGACACAACAAATATTAACCCATATCATTGGGTGGAGCTGTTCCTTTCTCAAGTGAGATTCTAAATAATAACTCAAGTGAAGTAAAAGATTAAGACATGAGCTAATTCCAGCAAGAAATCTGTAGATAATCTCCTTCAGCCTGTCTTTTATTTGTCTCTCCATTCATTTATTCATTTGTTTATCCATTCACCACATACTAATATAGTGTGTAATACTCGACAAGCATGGGGCTAATCTCTAGGGATACAAAGATGAATAAGAAACATTTTTGCATTCAACCTCAAGTACATCAGAAAGGTATTTCTCTACTAGTGAATGTCTTTTAAAGTAAAATATCACTGATTTAAAGGCTGCTGATGTAGCTGAATATTTTATAAAGCATACATAAAATTCATTCAGTAAAATGTTGGAGATCTCAAGTTTTTCTGTGGTAACATTTATTTTACTCGAAGGGCAAATCAAAGAGAGCAATAGCTAATTCTTTCCAAGAATTTATGAACTTAATGATTCTTTTACCTTTTTATAGAATAATTTCTTTTAGTGTTGTGCCTCAGAACTCTGGGGCCAACAATTCAATCTTTTAGTATGTCACCAGTTGGTGTGTAGCATAGGCTGAATGTTAATTTATTAATTATACTCAGTTATCTCTTGACTTGAGCTTCAATGTAAATAAAAGACATTTAAATATCTTATATTAAATGGAATGTTATAGCCTTATTTAAAACTATTAATGTCCTATAGTAGTTTTTCTGCCTCAGATGAATATAGCACAGTTTAGATATTTTTAAACCAAGAATACTTGTAAATACATAAAAATTAAGGCTGCCTCTAAGAAAACTTTAATATATCATGCTGTACCTTAGATTTCTGATTCTATAAGGAAATAGAAAGAATCATCAAAAGGATGTATTTTTAAAAGTACAACAATATTAAAAATTTCATATTTGGGGGCTTACTGAAATGCCTCTTGTGTGTATGTATATTGGTCATAATAGTGATTCAGAGATCTGTCCTCTGAAATTGTAGATCACACTGTTCCAAGTGGCATTCAAGATTTGGAGCAAAAAGACCCAGCGTAATTCACTAGAGTTTCCTGAAAACTGATGACATTATTATCTTCTTTGGAAGCAGAGGTAATAAGAAAGAAAAGATCATCTTTACTGAAGATAATTTTTGAATATCCTCTACCTGAAGTGATAAGCTTTGTTATTGTCTTGATGACTTTCCCACAGTTATTTTCCAAGTTGTTTCCCTTTTAAAACATGGTGATTTCTTCCCATTTGATGAGTCCTTTGGACAGCTGGCTCATGCCTTCTCTTCTGGTGAAGGTCTGGGAGGTGCTGTTTACTTTGATGATGATGAAGTCTGGAAAAATGATTCCAAAGGTAAAGGTGAATATTCTTCAGTTAGGATTGGTGTGATCATTGAACTTGAAGATTGGTCAAAGTTACAGAAATCTCTCATTTTGGAGAAAATTACTTTGTCCATTTTATGTACATAAGTGGTCAAAACTTTGGACTTTTTATCTCACATTCACAAACAGCAATTAAGGCAACAAAACTGAATCAACCAAAATGCTTTTCGAGGTCTTGGAGGGTAATGCTAACACCACAGGGATTGTGTGGTATCACTGTAAGGTTTGACTTGACCCAGTTTTTTCCCCTAGTGGTTGAAGAAAGTGTGACAGAGTTTACCAATTGTTGATCTTTTAAACTGCAATGTGATGAAAATATTTACAGTGATTCACAAACAAAACATATTGTCATATATTCAGATACAAAACGGTCTTTATTTCATGTTTTGCTGCTTTATTTTATATTCCTATTCTTCACTGACATTTTAACTAAATGTTATACTAAGAGGTAGGCAAAACACCTTAAGTATCTATCTACAATCTCTCTACTTTTTTCTTAGAAAAAGAACATGTCATTCTGTCTCTGAGCTGGCATAGAAAATATATTTCTCATACTAACCTAACGAGCATTAGAAAAGCTTGCAATAAAAACTTCCCCAAGTTGACCAAATGTGAAATTAGGAGGGCACATGTATGTGGGTGTGTGTGTATCAAGTACACGCTAATACTTAAGCTTGCCAAATACTTTCTGCCAGAAGCCTTGCTGAATCAATAAGAATTATAGTAGTTGACATGTTTGTTATTTTTATGCAAATGTTGCTAAATGCTTTGAAACAAACTAAAGCCTCAGATTTGAATTTCCCTTGTGTGTCTATTATTGCTTGAGGCTCAGCAACTGTTTTCACAGGGCTAAAATAAACTTTGAATAAACTCCATGACCATTAATTCAGAATTTAATCTTTGTATCTACCACATATTAAGCACGTGCCATTCACCAGGTGCTTTGGATATTAATAATATAAACAACAGCAAAAGCTAACCTCTATTGCAGATATTAAGCTCTTATAATATGCCATGTGCTTTACAATTAAATTCTCACTCTAATCCTATAAGACTAGTTTTCTTGTCCCCGCTTCATGGATGGAGGAAACAGGCTCTGGTCTATCCGGCTTCAGGGCCCATATTTCACCAGCAGTACAGTGTTCTGCTATTACACACTCCAAACTTTTACACTTTCCAAACTAATTAGGATTTTTGATATAATAGTACAGTTGTGTGGTGCTTGTGTTACTGAATCAAACTGGGGTCCGCTCACCCAGCACAGTAAAGCCAGACACTGAAGCCGAGAGTTGCAGGGGGAGAAAGAGGCATTTTTATTGCAGGGCGCCAGGCAAGGAGTATGGGCAGCTAAGTAAGACCCGATCTCCTTGATGACTCACAGGCCAGGGTTTTTAAAGGTAGGGGTACATTTTAGGCAGGCAAAATTGTAGGTTATACATTATTCTGGCCCCAAAAGGGATATCCTGAAGTGGGGTGGCAGGCGGGGGGTGGGGGGGAGCAAAGGTGGATTCAGAGATTTGTGGATTAGGGAAAGGAATGTTAAGGCAGGTATGTGACAGGACTCTCAGGGGGAAATTTAGAACAAAGAACAGAGGGAGGCCAGTTCAATTCCTCATTTCCCCCTTATCTGCATTTTCCTCCTGGTGGGAGTTTCTGAAAAACAACTCAGAAACCTTTGTTAAGATGCCGTCTTTTAGTTTCCATAGGAAACCAAAACACCTTGTGACTCTGGCTGGCTTGAGGAGCCACTTTTCTTATCAGGCTGTCTATCCACTTTTCAAGGCTAGCCAGGTGCCTGGACCGTCCCCTGAAGGGATTCAAGGTTTTCCCTTATTTCCATGTTTGGGGGCCCAGCAGTCCCCTGAACAGGGTCCCCACTCTATCTTACTCCTATATTCTATTTTTTTCCTAAAAGTAAAGTGAACATAATTTTTCTCTTATCCATTACTGCCTAACAACCAAGGAGTCAAAGGGCACAGCAGAATCCATGATGGACTCTCAATGGCTCCAACACACACCCCTTTGGCCCTGTGCTGCACCAGGGTCATGTGGCCCCCGCTCCCTGCCCCATACCACTGAGGAAAGTGTCCCTACAAGTTTTGGCTTTTGTCCTTCTGCTCTAAATATGTAACAGAGGAGGGATATAATTAACAAGACTTGAAGAATCAGTTTTTAAAATCTTTTAGGAGAATTCTGATTTTGTGAGACATTTACCCAAATCATCAATTCTGTCTTTCTTTATAGATTTTAACTTGTTTGCTGTTTCTTCACATGAACTTGATCATGCCTTGCAGACATCACTCCAGTGACCCTGAGGCTCTGATGTACCCCATTCTACATCCACCCTGGCAAAAGAAAATGATTGTGTCTAAGGATAATGTCAAAGGCATTTAGGCTCTGTGTGGTTTGCTGAAGTCTGATTTTCTTCTCTTTCTAGAAGTATTCATTTGCCTTGTCTGCATACTGTGAAACTCCAGTGCGGCAGTAAGCAACCTGAAAAGTTCAAGCTCAAATAACTTAGGGAATTACTGTAAGCGCTACCTCTCTTAGGTTTTCAGGATGTCATGAAGTTCTTAGAAGTCCTCCAGGAAAGAAACTCGTTCACAATGGTTTAACCAATATCTCCCAAACTTATTTGACCACAGAAATTTCCTTCCCTCCCTTCCATCCTTCCTCCCTTCCTTCCTTCCTATTAATTTTAGTGGGACACCTCTGACATCCTATGGAATAGGGTCTCACAGGACCCTCTTTGGAAAATGCAGTCTTAAGATGTAGAACAGTGAGGAATGTTTTTCTCCATGAATTTGTGAAAGCCTGGAACTGAGGGAATCAGGCTCATGATATATAATAATGTTTTGTGATCCTAAATGTTTCAAAATGGAGTTACTTATGACAAATGACTCAGCCCACAATGAAATTGGTGACTCCTCAAAGTGGTAAGCATATGTATGGTGGACTGAAATGACAAGATAACACCTGCTGTGGCCACGCACCTCTAAGACCCAATAAGAAAGTGAAACCAAAAGGTGGCTGAGATAATGGCCGTGGACATTCCTAGGGAGGGCCATAAAAACAGCAAAGGAACTGACGATGGCCAAGACACCTGCAGAAGCTCTGTCGTGAGGACTCTGAGGCCTCCTGTCCCTCAGGAGCAGCCGCTGGAACCTTTGCTGGGAGAAGAGCAGTGGCCCCCGGCACCTCTCCCCCACCAACATCATCCCCCTACCTACCCCTTCCACCAGCCCCCCTCCCACCCCTCCCCATTGGTGTTTGGAGGGAAATCTAGACCCGCCCAGTTCATCAGCCAGTGTGCTGGTCTCTCAAGCTACTTGACGTGGCCATTCTCTCTCTCTTTTATTATTGCCTGTGTTGGTTGAATATATTTGCCTGATTGTTGGTGTGTGAAAACCTCCTGATAAACCGAATTCAAAAGCATTTAATTGGCCATTGAGTCATTATGAACCTCCCCTCAGAGAGTTATAATAGCACAACTAGGCTGATTGAACCTGACAGGATAGCTCTCCATGAGGTGGCCACATGTATTTTTTCATGCAATATTTTAGCCTTGTCTCAAAGGCCATCTTATATAACAATTAAATTATCAGCGTACCTCTAGTTTAAGATTTTCAAAATCTCAAACGAAAAGCTCATAATTTTATGTTGCACTTTAGCAAATGTATGGCTGTTATAGACTACAAAGTGTCATTTTATAAAGTCCATTCTATTAAAATGTATATAATTTATATTAAGTCTATTCCAAATTTTGTGTGAGAAAATAAATCCCTATTAATGGTGGGAGATTCATTAATTGGATTGAGATACATTAATTAGATGTCAAATCTAATTAGTAAAGGACACAGCGTCAGTCTTTGGCCTGACAAGATAAAGTATTTATTACCTGTAGGCCTTCGGGATGGGGTAGATAATTATTACACTCACCTGCAAAATAAAACTTTTGTTTCATTTCATTTTCTCACTATCTGTAAAATTTAAGAACAGACAGCTATTATTATCTTTATATTTTATATCTGAAAATAAATATATAAGTTATACATGAAGATAGGTGTTAAGGGACTGGAAAATGTATTACTCTTTTGCCATTTTAATCCTTATATTGTCACCTGTATCAATCAGGATTTAACTAGGAACCGCTCTAGTTATTAGAGAATGAAGTTTCACAGGTGATGGAAGAGCTAAAAAGACAAACAGAAAAGAGCAAAACAACTCAGAAATTAGTGACACAGAAAGTCTCTACCAGCCCCTAGGGCTAAAGGGACTCAGGGAGCCGGTGATGTGAGCAACCCAGAAGCCTGAGCAGTCTAGGTAGGGGCTGGAATCCATAGTGGGCTGCCCTGGGGGAGCTAGAAACAGCGCTAGGGGACTGGAGGCAGCCACACCTCCCAAGGAGGGGCAGGGGAGGGGATGAGAAATCCTGGCTTTTCTTCTTCTTCTGCTCTCCAGCACCTCCCATTGGCTGAACCTACCTAGAAGCCGCTTGGTAAGAGGGCCTAGGAAAAGTAGTTAGCAGAAAGAAGGGTGGGGGGTGGGAAGTTCACGCCATCAACTTCACCTTAAAATCAACCAGTGACCCTTCCCAAAACATAGGGAAACACAGAGCACTATTTGAGAGTACAAATTAGTAATAAGCCATGATATATGGTCTGAAGACTTTTTCCTCCCACATTTCAATTTAGACAACAGAACTAGAATGCTAATGGTTATTCTGTGTTTGAAAAGAAATCAGAGACAACTTGAAGCAAATCAAGGGGCCATGTTGGGTCATTATTTTCTTAATTTTAGGTCTTAGAAAGAGATCATTCAATGGCCAAATTCCAGAGAAATGTGATCTAGACTCACACTTGATGCCATCACACAGTTATGAGGGGAAACAATTATCTTTAGGACATTGATGTCAAATTTTGGACCTAATACTGTATCTTCTTTGGGAGATAGATGGGGAATAGCCTGGGAAACCTAGCCCAAGTTGGTATTTTGCAAATTCCCCAGCTCAGCTTCCCTCTCACTCTCCTTCTAGTTCACTCTGCTCCGGCACACATTTGTTTCTGTTCCCTGAACGGAAGCTTGTTTCCACCCTCATGCCCCTGTTCTTGTGTTCCTTTTGCCTAGACTAATGCTTTGTTCCCAGATATCCGCACGGCTGAAATCTTCTTCTTATTCAGGTCTCAACTTTAAATGTATCCCCTTAGAGAGGTCTTCCTTGACATTCAATTGAAAGTGTCCATCCTCTCAGCCCTGGCTCCATTTCCTCTACAGCATCACTTCATTTTATATTCTTAATAACACATAAACTATCCAAAATTGACTTTTTTTCAATGTCTACTTTATCTTCCTTCTAATATGTAAGAGTCCTTGTCTGTATTGTTCACTCTATATTCCCTGTGCCTATAACAGTGCCCAGCACAATGGCTTGGCTGGGTGCTATGTAGATTAGTTATTGTGAATTGACGAAATGTATTAGGTGCTTACTATAGCTCTTAATATTTATTGGATGAATGAATGAATGAATAAAAGGCTGTCCATTCAGCCTATTAAGTGATGGAGTCTGAAATTGAACCCGGGTCAGGTGGGTCTCACTGGAGGTCTGTGCATTCATTCCCTGTGTTAAATGCTGCCCCACTGATGCTTATTCAGGCCTGGGGCTGTGGGTCTCCTAGACCCCGGGAGGCTCCTCCTGTTAATGGTATAAGCATTCCTTTCTTTTGGCTTTTCTTGTGTGAAATTCAATAGATGTTATGGAATTTTTTTAAAAACTTCTTTTCTTCTATGGACCTCTATTGTGGCTTTGGGATCATCTCTCATGTCCAATTGATATGATCTAATTATGTTATCTCACTTTTTAAAAATTAGATTTTTCTGGTACAACCTTTTCCAGTTTCCCGAAGAAGATCCATTGCTAATCCATTCATTTTGGCCTGATCTCCCCAACAAGACTGACATAGTTTATGAAGATCCCGTGAAAGACCTTATATTCCTGTTCAGAGGTGAATGCTTTCTTTTACTTCTGTCAGAATGTATGCAGGTCTTTTCCCATCTGTCATACTGTAACATACTGTTATGGCTAGTCTCAGTTTGCTGGCTACATGGAAGGCCTGCAGCCCAAACTATGTTCTCCATTATAATTAGGGTGCCTCTCATCATATCTGGAACTTCATCATTAGACATTCAGTTCTTTGGAGCTTGGAGGCTTGTAATCCTTTTAATAGTTACAAACTTTCTCAAAAAGAACAAGGCCTACTTTAAGGTTTCCACAATTGGTTGGTACTTTAGGGAGGTTAAGACAGCTGAGGCTAAGTTTCTGAGGTAATAGAAGGAAGGACAGCAGATGGTGATTATGGAGAGATGGATTACCAGTGTGGGGGGAGAGAGATGAAAGTTGACTGAAAGATACAGGAGATGCATATGTCATCCCACACACTACAATGCAGCTTCACAAGAGCAGGAATTTTTGTCTGTTTTGGTTATGTATACTTTCATCTCCAGAACCATGAACAGTTTCTGACATTGAACGAGTGAGTGAATGAATAGATGAATAAATGAATGAATATAATGACCCTCATCACAGCATTTAGTAGAACTTAGTGGCTGTTGTTATAATTGGTGATAACTTATGGAGCCATACAGTGAATTTAGCTCTTTACCTGCATTATCTCATAAGAGCCTTCTTGATACTCCCGTTTGACAGAGAAGGAAAATAAGGTTTGGAAAGATTGAACAAACTGCCCAAAGTCAGGGAGCTAGTAAATGGCAGAGTTGGGACTTCAGCTGGTTTGTCAAATTCCGAGGCCTGTGCTCTTAATCTCTACATGGCTCTGTTATGGAACCCAAATGGGGTCCAGCTTAGGTCCATTTACTCACTGCACAGAAAGCCAATCACTGAGACAACCTGGATTGCCAAGGAAGAAAGGAATTTTTAATGTGAATGATGTCAGCAGGGAGAATGGGGGAAGCAGCCTCAAATCCATCTCCCCAACTAACTGAGAGTATGGACTTTTTAATGAGGGGCTACATGCATTGGGGCAGGTTAATGAGGGTTGGGAGTCTTGGCATCAGGAAGTCTGCAGCAGGGGCCTTCAGAATCTCAACTCCTTTGTCTTGCAAAAATTCCACCATTTCTGGGAAACAACTCATAAGGTCAAGTAGTTAGTTAAAAGTTACAAGGTTTTGGTTGTCAAGCCCTACTGACCGGAGAATGTAAAACATGAGAGGGAAAGGATTATAAAAAACATACAGGGGTCATTGCAATTTGTTCATAGAGCCAGTTACAGCTCCATTGATTTAGTTAAGGGCTGGATCACTGCAGAGGTAAAAGAAACAAACATCCATCCTGGGGTCTATAACTTAAAAGGATTTATTCATAATTTAGATGTTAGTTTACTATGTTCCCTGCCTTGGACTTGTTTTAGTTGCTTGGTCATAACTTTTCTGCAACAAATAAGACCCTTCTTTGACTCATTGTTTTTAACATGGAAAAAGTTTTGGGCCCTACAAGGCGACATACAGCTAGATGGATATCCCAAGGAAATTAGCGAGCTTAGATCCCTAGGAGACTCTCAAGGGATAGATGTTTCAGCCTATGATCCTAACACTGGGACAACCACCTTTTTCACTGTGGACAAGTACTGGAGGTATGAAATCATTCTAGCAGCCAGATTGAGGTAGACATCTTTGTTGGCAGTTCATGGTTGCAGTGAATTCCTGTCTATAATTTTCTGAAATTAACTAACTAGAGCATATATAGAAAATAATTTAAACACTAACCACTTTAATGCATAGTATTGTTAAGATATATTTTATGCAAACTTTGAGCTCATTCTCAATTTTATGATAGGTCTGATGAAGAAAAACAAACTATGGAAGATGGCTACTCCAAATTCATTAAAGATAGTTTTCTGGAATTGAAAATAAAGTGGTTGCAGTATACCAAAAATATGGCAAGTTTTTCTATTCCAGAAAATGCTGTTTTAAAAAGACCTTTAAGATTGACTAGAGACTAGGTAAATCAACTTTAAAGAGGTGTGTGTGTGTGTATGTGTGTGTATATGTGTATGTGTGTGTGTATATATATGTGTGTGTGTGTATACACACAGACAGAGAGAGAGAGAGAGAGACGGTCCCTGACTTACAATGTTTCGGCTTATAATTTTTCAGCTTTATGATGGTGCAAAATAGTTATGCATTTAGTGGAAATCATAATTCCAATTTTGATTCAAAATTCTTTATAATAGCTTTATTATAAAGTAGGCCTTGTGTTAGATGATGTTGCCCAACTGTAGGCTAATATAAGTGTTCTGAGCACGTTTAAGGTAGGCTAGGCTAAGCAATGGTGTTTGGTAGGTATTAAATGCATTTTTGATTTATGATATATTCAATATACGATGGGCTTATTGGGATGTAATGCCATTGTAAGTTGAGGAGCACTATCTATACCAATATATATATACATACACACTGATAATACATATATATGTGTATATGTGTGTGTAGGAGGGGTTATACATGTAGTGTATGTATGTGTGGAGGGAAGGTTATCTCAAAAATCTCGAGGTGTTACAGTAAATTTTTTCTTCTGAGTTTCTATTTTCCAAACATTATGCAATAACATTGTATTATGTTTTTGTATATTATTATTATTATCTTTTTTTTTGAGACAGAGTCTCACTCTGTTGCCCGGCTAGAGTGCCATGGTGTCAGCCTAGCTCACAGCAACCTCAAACTCCTGGGCTCAAGTGATCCTCCTGCCTCAGTCCCCTGAGTAGCTAGGACTACAGGTGCATACCACCACACCCGGCTAATTTTTTCTATTTTTAGTAGAGACAGGGGTCTCGCTCTTGTTCGGCTGGTCTCGAACTCCTGAGCTCAAGCAATCCTCCTTCCTCAGCCTCCCAGAGTGCTAGGATTACCGGGGTGAGCCACAATGCCCAGCCTATATTACTTTTTAAATCAGAAAATTTGTTTGAAAACAATTAACAACTTCTACTTTTAGTGAATTAAGGTAACAAGGTAAGACTAGGTTGTTTTAAAAACAGACCTTTTGCTTCATTGTTTAAATATGGGGAATCTTTAAATATATTGAAATTTCTTGTTGTTAAAACCACTAAAGCATTTTTGCATTTTTCTAATTTGTTTTCATTTCTGTTATTCACTACCAAACAATCTAGATTTTTCCCTTTTGAAAGTCACTTGGGAAGGGTTGGGCTAGAATGTGTGTTCTATTCCTGGTTGTTTTCTCTTACAGTATTTGGTTAAATCTGACAAAGGTGGACATTCTGTAACCACTTTTTTTTTTAACAAAACACAATAAAAATTAAAATTCATTAGAAGGTGAGCCCAGGAAAGTAAGTCTTGAATTTCAGATGTCATACTCCAATAAGAACTAAGAAGAATTTCCTTTAATTCTTATAGATTCTATTAATTTCTTTTGTGGTTCAACACAGATGAATATAGCATCTGTGAAGAGCATGTGGTTCAAATGTTAAAAGTAAATGACCTCTTAAATTGTTGACCTGCTTTGCAGCTGCAACATCTAAAATGAGTCTGTCTGTGTATTGTTCCAAACCAGTGGATTATGACATGATTGTGCATAAGTATGGTAGGTGGGGTACTCTTACACTTTATTCTAGGGCATAAATGTGATTAGAGTTTAATATTGGCCCGGAATTCCTGGGCTCAAGCAATACTCTTACCTCAGCCTCATCAGTAGTTAGAACTACAGGTGTGTGCCCCTGTGCCCTGCTAGTTCTCCTTTTTAAGACCATATAAACCTATTCCATGGGGTTATGGACAAAAAAGAAATCAGAAACTAGAACAAAGCAACCATCAGAGAGTATTTACAAAAAATTATTACTTCATACAGTTGCCGAGTCAAGTCACTTACGTTTTAGAAAAATAAAGTTACTAATAAACGTCATTGACAATGAGTATTTACAATACTATAAACTGAAACATATGAAAAAATGCTCAACATCTCTAACCATCAGGGAAATGCAAATTAAAACCACAATGAGATATCTCCAGTGAGAATGGCTTTTATCAAAAAGTCCCAAAACAGTAGACATGGCATGGATGTGGAGAGATAGGAACACTCATATACTACTGGTGGGATTGCAAACTAGTACAACCTCTATGGAAAGTAATATGGAGATACCTCAAAGAACTAAAAGTAGAACTACCTTTTGATCCAGCAATCCCACTACTGGGTGTCTACCCAAAGGAACAAAATTCATCCTATAATAAAGACATCTGCTCTCGAATGTTTGTAGCAGCACAATTCACAATTGCAAGGATGTGGAAACAACCTAAGTCCCCATCAATACGCGAGTGGATTAATAAAATGTGGTATATGTATATATATATACACCATGGAGTACTACTCAACCAAAAAAAACAACAGTGAACTAACACCTCTGGTATTATCCTGGTTGGTGCTGGAGCCCATTCTTTCAAGTGAAGTATCTCAAGAATGGAAAAACAAGCACCACATGTAGTCATTGATCAACACTCATTGATTAATCATCGGTACTGATTGATCAACACTTACGTGCTCATATGCAAGTAGCAATCATTGGGTGTTGGGCAGGAGAGGGGGGAGGAGGGGATGGTAAATGTACACCTAATGGGTGCGGTACGCACTGGCTAGGGATGAGCATGTTTTTAGTTATGATTCGATCGGCCCACAGGCAATATAGGTAACCTCAACATTTGTACCCCATAATATTCTGGAATAAAAAAAAATACCCAGCAAACCATTAGTGCTAATATAAAAATTTATTAATGTATCTAGATATATCACACAAAATAAGTATAAAAGATGGATAGTCCTTTTTTTACAAGCAATGACTAAATAAACTATAATGAAAATATACACAAAAATATATACAATAGCAACAAAATCTATAAAATAGCTAAAAATTAACTAAAGGAAAAATATGTAAGAATTCTGTAGAGCAATTCTAAAATCTATTAAAGTTATAAAACTATTTAAAAAACCCCAATACTGTAAACTGAAGCCAAGATCTTGATCTTAAAGGTTCTTCAATTTACAGAATTTTCATAACTTTAACCCAACTCAAATGGTCAATTGTTCATGTTATTCCTAATCTGGGATCACCTCATGCTTTACTAACTGGTTATTTATGGACATTTTGATTCTCTTTTAGGTGATGTTTTGAACTTAGAAACTGATGATGACATACGTTTTAAAAAGTCTCACATTGCTTATGTCTGAATCAGCAGTAGATACATACTCCTAATTTAGTCCAGTTTTGTTTGCTCATTCTACAGATTTTCAAATTTCCCAGTGATTTGGAAGACTAGTTAGAACCATTTTAAAATACCAACTCAGCCCCATTGTGTTAAAGGTGGCATTTGAAACCACAAACCATTTCTCCAGTGGTAACAATTAATAACCTGAGATAAGGACTTCTGTCGACAAGAAGTTTGCCAACACATTACAATGTGATGACACATCCTGATCACCATCTGAAATCACTTATCCATAAACAATATCCTACAGACAAGCAGTCTGATTATATTCTTAAGGAATCAATGTTTATTTTAATCTTCTGAGGAATTTTTATTTATCTCTACTAAAGAAAATTACAGAATATGTAATAGCGTGTTCTCATTAACCTTTCTGGTTTTTTTCTTTTGTGCTGTTTATGTTTTAAATGGAATGAGAAACTAATAAAATACTAAAGCTGTTTGATAATAAACATTATTTTTAAAGTTGAAAAACTATAGCATTTATTTATTTTAATTTCTTATTTAAAATATTTCTTTATGAGAAAGGTAATATTGTAATCAGCCTAAGAAAAAGGCTCTCGTTTTATCCTTCATTTCGTTTCCATAGTGACTAGCATGGTATCTTATATAGTTGATGCTCAATTAATATATTCATTGATTTGATAACTAAAAAGATTTCTTTTCTTCTAATTTAAAGTGGTAACACTTCCACAAATATATGAAAATCTATGAGAATAGTCTATTTGATTCTTTTTTCCCCACTTTCAAACACCGAATAAAATATTGTTTGTTTTTAAGCTTCTTCAAGGACTTGTTACTTATTATCTAATGAGACTTTTTTTTTTGAGACAGGGTCTTGCTCTGTGCCTGGGCTAGAGTGCAGTGGTGTCATCATAGCTCCCTGAGACCTCAAACTCCTGGGCTCAAGTGATCCTCCTGCCTCAGCCTCCAGAGTAGCTGGGACTACAGGCTCCCACCACCGTGCCCGGCTAATTTTTCTATTTTTTGTAGAGATGGGGTCTTGCTCTTGCTGAGGCTTGTCTCGAACTCCTAGCTTCAAGCAATCCGCCTGCCTCAGCCTCCCAAAGTGCTAGGATTACAGGCGTGAGCCATCACACCTGGCCTATCTAATGAGACTTTAAATGAAAACTTATTGGAAAAAACAAATGCTTTCCAATGAACTAATTTCTATAAGCTTAATAGAGAAATCAAACTTTTGGATAATTTTTCACTTAACATCATGCCAGTGCATTTAAATTCCAACCACCAGACTCAATCCTGTGGATGTGCTACAACACCTCCCAGTCTTAAATTAAGTATTATTGTACATGGATGAGGCTTAAAATAAATCATTGTTTTGCATTGCTGATTGAACCCAAATATAATCTTGACCTCATCAGAAACAATCTATTCTAAGGGTGTATTTGGCTGTCTTTTCAATAAAAGCATAAAAAATTTCCTTCAACTGATTGCTTACGTTTCATAGGCTTTTGTGGTTTTCTCTAAGGTCCTAGGGCTACTGTTGATTGTAGCATTTTACCCACATGCTGGAATCCCCCTTTCCTCTTTACCCTAAAGCTGTATTCTTGCTCCTTCCCCTTGTCTTAATATGTTCCTGACCTTAGCTTCATTTTCTTTCTGACTTTTAATCACTTAAATTAACTTGCATTTTCAATCATTTATTTAAAGTGGTCCAATAAATCTGAAGATTATTGCCTATTTTGTTCTACCCATTGAAAGATGGAACTTATATTTCATGGTATTGAATGTGTGCAGTTCTAAAAGGAACAGGACAGGCCCGTTAGGACTATTTTCCTGAGTTGTTGGACCAAGGGTACTTCTATTGTTCAAATTTAAAAATAAAAATTTAGAAGCTTGAAATTGGCCATGTGTTTAACTACCACAGTCCTAGATTTCCTGGGCACTCCCAGAGTTATGGGAACCAAACAGCTTAGTTTTTAAGAAAATATCTGAGAATAGATGGGGTACAGGCGATATTGGGTAGTGGTTAAGAACATTAAGTCTTGAGTCAACTGGTCTGGGTTCAAATCCTGATAGTATTGTTTGTTAACCATATGACTTTAAGCAAGTATTTAACTTCTCTGTGTCTCAGATTATTCATACGTAAAATGGAAAACAAGTCTTCTCATAGTACCTATGCAAGGCTATTGTAAGGATTAAATGAGATAATACCTTTTAAAACCTAATATGTAGTAATCCCTCAATATGTGCTAACCATTATAGTTGTTGTGTTCCAATGTAATAATTCTACCTCTGCCTAGACATGTGGGGAATTCATGCAGGACTCCTTTTGTTGAGAAGTCATGCATGCCAGTCTGTTCAAATTCCAACCAGGGGACTGAATCTTGTGGATGTACTGCAGTACCTCTGAGCCTTCAAGCTTGGTTTTGGTCCAATTCCATGGCCTTCAGGTAAACACATTATTTTCCTCCACAGTTGCTCTGGAGAGAATGCAGTTTAGAACTCACCAGGCTATATACATTCTGGAAGCAGGACTAGGTTTCTCTTTATGGAAGTAAATGTACCATCTTGATATTCGTATTATTTGAAAAAGTAAAAGTAGCTGCTTTTCTGCAGGAGGGAAAAAACATTTCTGCTAAGTGAAGTGAAAAATTTACTACTCTCTGCTTCTTCCCACAGTATCCATAAATATGCTGAGGCTGTTTATTTTGCCAGATGGGTTTTGAGACCCTGCTGAAATGAGAGATGCCCTCATTTATATTTCCCTCAAATTCTACCACAAACCACACTTGGGAGGAAAAAAAAAGTCGCCATGTAAGCATGTTTACCTTCAACTGACTAGGAAGTTGAAACATATCCATAAGTGATGACTCACCATTGCAGGTCTATAAAAGCGAAGGTACTTGTCTGGGGAAAGGCAGCAGCCCCCAGGCATAGCCATTCAAGATGAACCCAAGTGTCCTGGTTGCCTTCCTCTTCTTGAGCTGGACTCATTGTTGGTCCCTGCCCCTTCCTAACAACAATGATGATGATTTGTCTGAGGAAGACCTCCAGTTTGCAGAGGTATAGTATATTGCCTGTCTTAATGATGCAATACATCTCCTGAATTCCCTTCTTTTTTAAAAGCAGGTCATGTTGGTCTCTTTTGTAGCGCTACCTGAAATCATACTACCATCCTCTGAATCTCGCTGGAATCCTAAAGGAGACTTCAGTAAGTTCCATGGTTGACAGGCTTCGAGAAATGCAGTCTTTTTTTGGCTTAGAAGTGACTGGCAAACTTGATGATAACACCTTAGATATCATGAAAAAACCAAGATGCGGGGTCCCTGACGTGGGTGAATACAATGTTTTCCCTCGAACTCTCAAATGGACCAAAACGAATTTAACCTACAGGTAAATCAGAGGCTATATTTCTGTAATGTTTGTTGGGTTTTTTTCTTAACAGTATTAAATGTCTAATGTTAATTAGGCCTTAAATATTTAATTGGAAGTTAAGTAAGTCCGGGAATAGCTTTAACACTGTTGCTGTAAATGTCTCGTAACATCTATTATTGTTATGTTAACCCAGCATTACTTTTCAGTGGACATCTCAAAGTACTTCTTTTAGAAATGAAACCAAAATACAAGTAAAAGTAGGCTCAGGAAAAGTTGCAAATGTAGTACAACAGTGTATTTATTACAGCAGTGCTAAAGATGGAGAGTTCTACTCTTTCCAGGAACTTTACAGAGCTATTTCATTTATTTGGGCTATATCAATATAATTCCAAACTTTTAGCATGCAAAATAAATTATATTAAACATCTGAATATTGTCAATTTAAGATGCCACATAGCCAGATATTTGTAGATACTCAAATTTCTGATTGAATTCTTTACTTTATATTCTTGTATGGCATCATAATTAATAGAAACCATTACATTTTGAGATGAACAACAATATTCCAAGAAAATATATTCTAAAATAGTTTTTACCTTCCAAAAATTTAATTGAAGCTTTCTATGTTGAATAGAATTGTGAATTACACCCCTGATATGACTCATTCTGAAGTTGAAAAGGCATTTAAAAAAGCCTTCAAAGTTTGGTCCGATGTGACCCCTCTGAATTTTACCAGACTTCTCGATGGCACTGCTGATATCATGATCTCTTTCGGAACTAAAGGTAAAGACATTTTAAAAACACTTTTATATTCTAATTCTTAATTGGTTCCATTTTTAAATTCCTTCTTTCAGTCATTTGTTACTTTTTATAGTATTCAACAAAAAGTCACCAAACACCTGTGCTGGTTACTACTTGGTATGATCAGATTCCTAACTCTTGCTTTTGTGTGTAGAGCATGGCGACTTCTACCCATTTGATGGACCCTCTGGTCTGCTGGCTCACGCTTTTCCTCCTGGACCAAACTATGGAGGAGATGCCCATTTTGATGATGATGAAACCTGGACAAGTAGTTCCAAAGGTAATATTTCTTATAAAGATATAATTTCATTGGTTAAATCAGACAGTGAACCCACTTGTACAAAGTTAAGAAGCATAAAAGTGAATTATATTTGCTATTTGATTATATTTTCTAAAAAAATAAAAAGTTTATCTCATACTTAGTGTTTCTACAAGTGACATTTCTATAAATCAATGTTAAACATGAAAAATGAACAAAATCTACTTAATTTATCATTGTGGCTTGAGGGATATTAACTAACTTTGAAGCAGGACCAAAATGTCTTGTCTGTCAGACAAGGTAATATTACTGTATATTATCTTTTGGCATGTTGAAGAAGTATAATTTATTATAAATATATATCTAAAAACTATTAGGACAGAATCTATGAGTTATAAATGAATTGGATGTGAATCAAAATCATTTTTTCCTTGGTAGAAATATTAGTGGCATAAGTTATTAACTAACTTTGAAGCAGGACCAAAATGTCTTGTCTGTCAGACAAGGTAATATTACTGTGTATTACCTTTTGGCATGTTGAAGAAGTATAATTTATTATAAATATATATCTAAAGACTATTAGGACAGAATCTATGAGTTATAAATGAATTGGATGTGAATCAAAATCATTTTTTCCTTGGTAGAAATATTAGTGGCATAAGTTCAGTCAAATTTCTGCTCCCCATTATATGAGTTACTTGTTTTAGACTTGTCTATATTACTCATTTTATAAATACCACTCTGAGAAATCAAGATAGTGTCTTATTTCAAACAATATGAGACAGACAAGATGAAGGTTGTATTTACAATAGCAAAATAAAACTGAATGTTGAATGAATTCAGTTAGTAGTTGAATCTTCAAGGCTCAAAGTAATTGGAAATGTTAATTTAGGAAGAAAAGCCATAGATTGGTCCAATTAGGCTTACTTAGTTATGACAACTAGAAGTAGTCTTCATAGACAGTTGATTGTTATTATTCATTTAAATAAAAAGGATTATTTTTCCAAAGAGTAAAACTGGGCCTTAACAGATGAATACCTCAACTCCAATGCCCCAATCCATCTTTGAGGGAAAGGTGAGAATTTACGTATTTATGTTCTTGAGTAGTATTTCACAGGTAAGGATGGTTTTAGGAAGAAAAAATAACATCTAGTATTGTTAAGAGAAAGTCACAGTAAGTCTCAGATTTAGGTTCCTGTATAAATTTTGAGTTTGAAAAATTTAATGAAAATGAAATAAAACATCCACAAACAAATCTGGATTAACTTTACAGCTGAAGGTTAAGAGTGACATCCATTACTAATCATTCCAGTGAAGAATTAGTTATCACTCAGATTATGTGAACTGATTGCCCTTATAAACCACAAGATTTGCTAAATTGGTTGTTCATTTTCTTCATACACAGGCTATGATAGGAAAGGGTATTTAAAGTCAAACTGAAACCACCAGATTCAGCTTTCAGGTATTCTAAGCAGAAGTGACAACAATCCCTATTGCCTTATCGGTCTGTGGCCTGTTAGTAATCCGGCCACACAGCAGGAGGTGAGCAGCAGAGCAAGCAAACAAAGTTTCATCTGTATTTATAGCCGCTCCCCATCGCTAGAGCTCTGCCTCCTGTCCGATCAGCTGAGGCATTAGATTCTCATAGAAGCTTGAACCCTACTGTAAACTGCACGTTCAAGGGATCTAGGTTGTGCTCTCCTTATGAGAATCTAATGCCTGATGATCTGAGGTGGAGCTGAGGCAGCGATGCTAGCGCTGGGGAGTGGCTGCAAATACAGATTATCATTAGCAGAGACGTTTGACTACACAATAAATGTAATGCACTTGAATCATCCTGAAACCATCCCTGCCCCCATCCCTTCTCCTCCCCACCTCTGTGGAAATATTGTCTTCCATGAAACCGGTCCCTGGTGCCAAAAAGGTTGGGGACCTCTGCCTTATACATTCTATTTTTCTTTTAGTATTTTATTGTCTTTTTTTCCAATTTAAAATACTAGTACTAGAAGACTAAAAATTGTTGGAAAGAATGACCAGAGGAAACAATGTAAATACAGTGACATAAGTGGTCTTCTAGAGTAGAGGAAACATGGCTAATCACATCCAGAGTTTCTGTTTTTCTAAACTCTAGAGATACTCTGGAAAGAATAATTTGGTTGGAATTTGTTCCCAAGCATATACCCAGAGACCCTATTTAATGCATCCTTCATGCTTGGTCGTCATCCCTTTGGATGCTGCCTGCTATTTGGATGATGTTCTGGGCAGCACTCTAGCTATGTACTACCCTGTGTGATCCCCCTACTCTTTATTTAAGATCATCTCTGTCTGCTTTCCTAACCTTACCTGAGAATAAAAAGAGCAAATCAGGATTTCTAGTGTCTCCACAGTAATCCTTATTGATTACTAATTATATTGAGAGCAATCTGTTGACATTCTAATTGTGTGGGTAGCTATAACCAAAAGAACACTAAATTATTTATAAGGATTAAATCAATTCTTTGAATCTTCCTTCAAGCAATTGAATAGTAATTTTAAAAAGTAAGATAGTGAAGAAAGAGAAAATAATCAAGAAAGAAACATATCAAATAGATAAAGGAAATAATATCTCTTCCATTAACTGGTCATTGGAGTACCTTGTTTTCTCATTGTTTCTTTGTTTGCTTACAGGCTACAACTTGTTTCTGGTTGCTGCCCATGAGTTTGGCCACTCCTTAGGTCTTGATCACTCCAAAGACCCAGGAGCGCTCATGTTTCCCATCTACACCTACACTGGCAAGAGCCACTTTACGCTTCCCGATGATGATGTACAAGGAATCCAGTTTCTCTATGGTAACTCTTAGTGTATCAGTTATAAAAACAGTTATATAAGCAGAATAGATACATACATTTATTTTTTAAATTATAGTCATGCACCTCATAACAATGTTTTGGTGAATGATGAACCTGTATATGCAACGGGTGGTCCCATAAGATTATAATACCATATTATTACTGTGCCTTTTCTATGTTTAAATATATTTAGATACACAAATACTTACAACTGTGCTACAATTGCCTACAGTATTCAGTAAAGTAACATGATGGATAGGTTTGTAGTCTAGGAGCAATAGGCTATACTGTATAGCCTAGGGGTGTAGTAGGCTATGCTATCTAAGTTTGTGTACATACACTCTGATGTTTGGTGATGAAATCGCCTGACGACATATTTCTTAGAACTTATACCCAAATATTTATTTATAGGTTATCCATCATAAATAGAGTTAAAGCCACAGTGCACAGTCGTTACCGTAAACAATTCTGAAGCACATAGTTCAGAAAACCTGCTCACATTATCCCAACCTGTTATTTTCCCCTCTGGATTTAAATCTACTACAGCAGCTAGTGTAGGTGTGGACATGAACTTGAAGATGGTAAAAGGAATTTGCCAACTTATTGTGCAATTATTATTTCTACATTATTGTGACCAAGGGACTGATAATAGAAATAATATGAACAAGACAGAAAAAGCAGTGTAGGATTATTATTGTGTATTATATCTCTGTCTGTGCTCATGTGAGCTGGTGGAAAAGTTACAAACATGTGTCAAGTCACATTGGAGTTGCTGAAGGCCTGGCTTGTCACAGATTCAGCTGCACTGTGGCAGACTGGTGAAGCAAAATTAGCTGATGTTGATGGCTGGTAAAATTGGCAAGAGGAGGAGCCGAGAGGAAAGCTTCCACAGGGATGGCATGCCTTCAGAAATGGCTTTAAGAGGATGTGGTTCTCAAGCGCAGTCCATCAATAGGTTGCAAAGTGTGGGGAAAATTTTCTCAAGGTCTTCTGCTCCCCCAACCCCCTGTTTTTATCATCAACCTCAAGAAATCTAACTCCAATGAGAGTTTTATACTTGCATTATATAAAATACAAATACAAGGAGTTCAAGAGTTCAAGAGAATCTCAAGGAGCCTTGAAGGATGTAAGTGGAGGGGCAGTCCCCCCCTGCAAGACCTTATAACCCTGGAGGAAGGAAGTAGGGTTATAAGGCATTTGCATTATTATATAGGAGCCTCAGAAATTACTGCCCTCACTGGGAGGGAAGCCTCTCTTACTCTCCATTAGCGGCATCAGCCTGTTGTGCTGCGACCCAGGTCATGAGTAATGTCACACTCAGTAACTTCTCTCTTGCATTTCATGACTGCAGGTCCAGGAGATGAAGACCCCAACCCTAAACATCCCAAAACACCAGACAAATGTGACCCATCCTTATCCCTTGATGCCATTACCAGTCTCCGAGGAGAAACCATGATCTTTAAAGACAGGTATACTTGAGATTCTTTCATAAAATTGTATGAGACAAACATTTATGAAGCCATGTCTGCATATTGTCAAAACACCTGGTCCAACTTGCAAAGGTGAAAGTTAACAGTAAAAATAGTAGAACTTTGGTCAGGCAGTTCTTTTACATATTTCAGATCAAATAAATGACTGATGGATAAATGTTTTACTTTCCAATGGATAATCTTGACATTGTATAGCTTCTCTTTAAATCTTTGCTTGTAGTTTTTCTTATAAAAACAACCAAGTCAGTCTAGAAATCCAACTTATTTTAAAAGCAGACAAGTATTGAAAGCAATTGCTGTATTAATAATCTGTTACTTGTAATGTCTAGGTAAATCCATTTTGGTATGGAAAGACTTTAGTTCTGGGTACATATATTGAGATTTGAGAGAGGGAATGAAATGAACTTAAAAATGCAATAATAATTTTTAATTTTTACATTGTTCTAGTATGTTTATGTGTTCATTCATTCATTCATTGCTCCCTTGTCTGATCTAATAGCATTCCCACCCCTTCTATTATAACTCTAATTACATTGTGCTCTGGATGTTTTCTCATGAATCAGTTTCCCCAGGTCATGAGATCATGGGAGACATAGTTTGTGTAACTCCTGTTTTCTTTCTAGAGTCCAACACAATGCCTGGCACATTTGCTTGCCCCTTGCAAGACATGTAAAATCGAGCAAGGCATAGTCTCAACCTATGAAGGACTTAGAGTCCTTACAAAGGCTCTGTGAAATTTCAAACTTGAATACCTTAGGACAGAGTTAGAATAGCCACAACTTGTCACTGGCACTTAAAGGGAAATGGATTTTTTTCCCTTCACAGGTGCAAGAGAATGGTTGTGTATAACTTATCTGTACTGATGTGGAGAGAGGTGGCTGGCAGGATAGAAATATTGCACTTAAAAAATGTGACAGAAAACTCTGTATTTTTACTTTCATGTTAGATTCTTTTGGCGCCTGCATCCTCAGCAGGTTGATGCAGAGCTGTTTTTAACAAAATCGTTTTGGCCAGAACTTCCCAACCGTATTGATGCTGCATATGAGCATCCTTCTCATGACCTTGTCTTCATCTTTAGAGGTAAGCCTTCCACAGGGGCGGCCTCCCCCGTGACCATGGTTGGCAGTGGTGAGCTTGATGCTACCAGAGACTCAGTAAAATGATAACTGCTGAAAATGTACCTAAATTAAGAACCGAGTCTAGCCAATAGAAACCAGAAAGCACCTGAAACCACTGTACCAAATGTCTCCAAATTTGACATTTAAAAGGTCCACATTATTACTTATGATATCCACTCTTTCTTTCATATCAATCATGTTAGTTTTTTCTCTTAGTTCCTCTTAAAAATTATTTATTGATAAAACAGTATAACAATATACATTTTGAAAAAGTGAAAAAAATATTATCCATAATTCTTATGAAAAGTCAGTTTATTTCATTTCTCACTTTTTTCCTAGTCCTTCTTCATATCTAATATGTTTCATATATTTATTTTCATAGTGTAATTACATTTTTATATGCTACTTGTTCCCTTGACATAAAATCATGAAAAATTTTCCAAATTGCTACATCTTTATGACCATAATTTAAAATGACTACATAACATTCTACTGACATTGTTTCTATTGTTCAACTACTATAATTAGTGTTACAATGAAGTTACCTTTTAGGGAAGGAAATAACTTTCTAACTGGTATAAAATTTGAGTTTTCAATCTAACTTACTGTTCCTACTGTACTGTTTTTTAATGTATTTTTTCACCCAGCTCCAAACTTAATATTCAGAGTTAATAAATGGCTAGATTAATTGTGATATTTGGTAGTCTATATTTATAATGAGGAAATTAAGATCTTAAATGCTATTTTTGTTTGAAGAATGCTCATATTTCTATGTTTTATAAACACAGTGACTGCAAACACTAAGTATTTTATTTCTAAATATATAAAATGAGTCTGTCTTTGTTTAAGTAAATGTCTACATATGTAAGTTCTAATAGGTTCCCTTGAATAAGAAAACTGTTCTTTCACTTATTCTAGGTAGAAAATTTTGGGCTCTTAATGGTTATGACATTATGGAAGGTTATCCCAAAAAAATATCTGAACTGGGATTTCCAAAAGAGGTTAAGAAGATAAGTGCAGCTGTTCACTTTGAGGATACAGGCAAGACTCTCTTCTTCTCGGGAAACCAGGTCTGGAGGTATGGCAGCAATATATACTCACCCATCTGTGTCATGGGTGCAAAGTGAGTCTCAAACATCTGTCACTGCTGTAAATTATTCTCATGCATCATTGTAAATATCATACCAGTCATTCATTTCTGTCCCATGTCAGCTCTTCCAGGCAGCCCCTCAGACATGTATTTAAAAGTCTCAATCCCTCTTGAAAACACACACATGCACACATCAAATACTCACCTCTTGCCAACCATTCTTTTCTTTCTTAGCCATTTGTTGTGCTTCAACCATGGAAAAGTTATCTTTTACTTTGGCACTTTCGTTCCTGTCTTCTGGATTCTCTTTCTTTCCACCCTGTCCTAATTTACGTGTGGCTGTGTCTTCTATGGCCAAAGAGGACACCAGCACGAGTAGAAGAAAAGGTTGGTTCAGAAAAGGCCCCCATGTCTGTGGAGTCAGCCGATCCGTTGGAAATGTGGATCAGGAAGCTGATAGGTTTGTAAAGTCAAACTTTCCGAAAAGCAAGGGGAGTTGGAACATTCAAAACATATGTAGAGATTCAGGCAGCATTGACATCAGCAACATTTAGGAATCCAGGTCCATGTCTATATTTGGGAATGAGAATATCTCATAGGTGCCCAACACTCAAAATGTTTAAAATGAAACCTTCCCTCCATCTCTACATACACACAGTCACACATACACGTGCACATACACACATCCATATATAAATCATCTTTGCCTTTTGACTTTATTTCTGACAATGACATTGACAGCTTTCTAACAGTCACTGCCAGCTTCTTCCTGGCACTGTGTTCCATTCCCTACACTCCATAAGAAGTATACGGTTTAGTCAGGATAGATTGCTTGTCATATCTCAGACGTGCTGTGCCTTCACATCCCCTTAAGCTTCCCTTATGCAATTTCTTTTGCTGGTGGGTCCTTCCCTGCATCTCTCTCTCTCTCTCTCTTGAAATTCTACCCATTGTTTAAAATTCATTTGAAATATCATTTCATCTACAAAGTCTTTTTTGATTACCCCATGCTGAGATTATCTCCCCTTTCCCTGTACTCCCATGACATTTCATGTTCACCCTCTCATGCGTAACTTCTATTGCCTGGTGTTGCAGTTATGTGTATACATGTCTTAGCTTTCTTGGTAGTTCAGTAGTTCTTACCTTTCACTTGTTGGAATACACCTCAGGATATAAAAAGCTCTCATGATCAGTAACAGAAATACCATATGGGAGCCTGTTCTCCTAGATTAATTTCAGAAATGTGTTTGCTTGGTCAGGGTGTGGGTGCAGGCAGGGGAGGAGGAGTGTGGAATGTGCCATTATGGGAGGGGAAAGCTATGCTCCCCTTCCTACCTTTGGTGTTGCCATATGCCTCTACAACTTTTTAGTACAGAAATTAAACCTTAAATATTTTTGTATCCATTACTATATTTAGCAAGTTTTCTTACACATAGTGGGAGATCAACGGACAATTGTTCTATGCATAAGCATACATTTATTTCACTCTAAGAACACTTTCCTGATGACATCCTTTTATAACAGACACATCATTTGTGAAATGGAAAAGAGTTTATAACAAAGATGGCCTTTAGGCAAGTCAACAAATACACACCAAGAGTCTGCTATACACTCGGTATTCTAATTCCTAATTTTAAAAAGCTACCAGATGTTTTAAGGACTTAAAAATTTAAAGCTCTTGTTAATTTTGAAAAGTGCCATTATATTCACTGTATTGTTTCTAAGGTAATTTCTAAAAATTATAACCTACTTAAGAGTTTATTTTCTTTATTAAATAGCTATGATGATACTAATCATATTATGGATAAAGACTATCCCAGACTAATAGAAGAGGACTTCCCAGGCATTGGTGATAAAGTGGATGCTGTCTACGAGAAAAATGGTAACTAGTTACATCGTGTTGACCTTAAAGAAGAGCTTCTATAGCCCCTCAAAAGGATTTGCAAAGGATTTTTATACAGGATTTAGATGTGCTAATAAACATATAACAGTTAAGGAATGAATCATTCCTATGTGACTACTTACACAGACAGAAAAATAAAAAAGAAACAAACAAAAAACCATGCTTAGAATAAATAAGAATTTTACTTAATGATTGCTAATTCTATAAATAAGAAATGCCAAACTTTAAATATTACCTTAAATTATGCTTAAATATGGAAAGACGCAAATGGTATTGCCAGAATTCAAAATGGGGGTGGAGTGGGGAGTAAGTCATATATAAAGTCTCATAACTACCATAACTGTATAATGATTTTTTGCCCTAATTATAAGACAGTATATTATCCTTAACTTACAACAAATAAGTAATATCAAGAATTCAAGCATTAAAACTGGAACTCATGGAAGGACAATTAATTCTAGGTGACAATTTAGGAGAGCTGAGAACATTTACATCATTAAAAAAAATTAAAGCAATATATTAAACATTATAGGGTTTGGAAAGAAAAAAATTGAAATGTTAAAAAAATGGGATCTAAGAGATTAGATCTTTAATATTATCTAGAGTAAAACCTTATTATTTTCACATTCTAAAATGTTCTTTATGGTCTTTTGTTATAGGTTATATCTATTTTTTCAGTGGACCCATACAGTTTGAATACAGCATCTGGAGTAACCGTGTTGTTCGAGTCATGCCAACAAATTCCCTATTGTGGTGTTAAGTGTTTTTTAAAAATTATTATGTAAATCCTGAAAAACATTTGGGATAATATTTTCAGGAGTGTGGGAGCAGGGGGAGAAGAGATATCAGGGGAAAGCTTAGTTCTGTGAACAAGCTTCAGTAAGTTATCTCTGACTATGTAGTATCTATATTACTATACGTGGCTGGAACCACATTGAAGAATTTTAAAACAATGAAATTGAGGATCTCTAAGGAGCACCTGATTCTTCTGTACTTTACAGAAGCAATGGTTGATACTATTCCCTATGCCAAAAATTAGACATATGGTCTGTCAATAAGAGTTAGCACAATTGTTAAATATATTTATAAAGAAATTTTACAAAGGCATAAAAGTAAATCACATTTATATAACTAATGAATCATCCTTACTAGAAAGTGTAAAATCGTATGAAAATGGAATTTAGGGAGAGCATAAGGTAGCCATACATAAAATAGATAAATGAAAGTGAAATGTCTGTAATAAATAGATTGTAGACAACTTTCCAAAGAAATAATTTGTGTTTTGCACTGAGAATATTCAGACACTAGGTCACTACAGATAGGAGACAAAGACTAATGGTGAGGACAGTAGATGTGGCCTTTGGATTCTATTTAATTTTTACTTTTGGCAATGACTCAAGGGCTGCCCTCAAATAAGACAAATATTTCTTTGAATATTTATAGAAAATAGAGACAAAATCTCTTTTTATTAAAATATTTCAGGTTTTTCAAAAGTCACATAGTACAAAAATAAAATTATTATCAAAATAATCTAAGGCCACGGCATCACTTTTTCACAAGTCATTGGATTATTTAAGACTAAAAGTAGTATTCTAACCCTATTTTATCTAGCTAATTACTTTAATTGTCCAGTTTACCTTGGATATATAGGCTATTTTCTAAAGACTTGTATAACATGAAATAAAATATATCTTATAAATTGGAAGTATATATGTTAAAGCAGAGACATCTGAAATAAAGAAAATGATCTACTAGACTTTGATCTCTTGAGATACGGGACTGGGCCTTTTCTCTCTCTCTCTCTCTCTCTCTCTCTTCTTTATTTTTTTTTAAAAACCTTCTAGCACTTTTCACAGTGCCTGACACTTGGAAAGGCACTTATTAAATATATAAATGGCCATCAAGGGAAGAATTATTGTGCTGAGAGATCTTGTTCATAAAAACTCAGGCAAAGAAAATGAAGTGTATATTTGCAAAATGTATTGGGAAGTGCTTATGTTGTTTGTAATAAAAAGTTATTTTCCACAGACATTGTTAATATGGCATATTTTGTCTTTAGGTGTAATTTTAAGCTTTTCTCAAGACAAAGAGTGTCCATTGCCAATATTTCTTGATGTATGCAGTTCTCTCACTGTTTGGATTTTTTTGTTTTTGTTTTTGTTTTTTTTTGTAAGAAGACTATGTTTAGAATTTAGAATTTATTGTACCAGGTTTTGTTAACAGAAGTTCTGACAGAGTTTGGTCGGCCCTCGTGCCCCCTCTTCCTGGGCCAGCTTCCTAAGATGGAGCCCACATATTCCTCAGAATCTTCCCTGTTGAAAGTGTGTGGAAAGAGCAATACGTCTGCAGTCAGGCAGAATGAGTTCTAATCCTTGCTCTGCCGTGAACTCTGCCATGTCACTTTGGGCAGGCCATTTAATCTCTTTGGGCCTTACTTTCCTCATCTGTGAAATGAAAGGGTTGGCAGCTCCGGTGAAGTTGAGGAGATCTGGGAGAGGCAGGGAACTCTAATGAGGAAACCAAATGCTATCGAGAAACCCCAGTGTCCCCTGGGCATAGGAAACTTAGGTCCCTTCTGTTTTCCTAATCACTATCCATTCCCAAACATTTAATAAATGTCAAATGTCTCGGGAGTTTGAGGCCGCAGTGAGCTGCAACCCCACCCCTCCACTCCAGCCTGGGCAACAGAGAGAGACCCTGTCTCTAGGAAACAAAAAAAAAAAAGAAAGAAAAGAAAAGAAACATAGTGTTCCTGCTCTGAGAGCTTCTAACAAGGAGGATTTTACCTGAGAAAATATGGGGGGGAGGGGCTCAGGAGGCTCGTTCAAGAAAGGCTTCAACGAAAGAGACATCCGAGACAATGTTAAAAATGAGAAGTTAACTGGGCCAGTGAAGGGAGTCAGGGAAAGGGCTCCAGACCTACTCTTCCAGACTGCAATGGATTTCTTGGAGACGACTAGGGAGTTACAAGGGAGTTTTATGATAATTTTGGCAGAGTATGGATTGGGTAAACTGTGGCAAAGAACCCCTTAGATACAACCATGTTTCTCCTGTCCCTCAAGTAAGTCGCAACGCCAAATATAAACCAATGGATCACTCTCTCTCTCTCTCTGATAAACAAGAGGGGAAAAAAGCTTATTGACTTTTAAAGCCTGTAAGCTAAAAAAAAAGCATAATCATTCTAGGGAGTGGCATGGGAATGTCTATTTCTTGGTAATTAAGTCAGTTGATGGAAACATTAGCTAAAAAAGAGTATATGGACGTCAATATTACTCTGAAACAAAGTGCGCACCTATCTCCATAAGAGCACTGAGGAAGCCCTTCCCTGGAGCCCAGTGAATTGTGCTAGTGTGGTAAAAGGCCACACACCGTCCCTGGCCCTAGTGTCAGCAGATGACTTACCTCTCAGGGAAACTCCAGGTAGGTGATGTCTAACTCCTCTTTGCAGAGGGAAGTCTACTTTAGAGCGGTACTTCCCAAAGTGTGTCCTGTAGACCAGCAGTGGCAGCAGGATCACCTGGGAACTTATGAGAAAATGCACATTGTGTGCACCCCAGATCTACTGAATGAGAAACTCTAGTATGGGATCAGCAATTTGTTTTTAGCAAGCCCTTTATGTCCCTCAGGTCCCACAGCCCTTTAGGAAATATCTAAGGAAGTGTTCCTTGTAACATGTTTCTGAGAGAGATTGTATAGATTTTACTGAGGACTTCCTGGTAAGATCTTGGGGAACACAGTAGTCTGCACCTGCCTCCAGAAGACTCATGGTGCATACTAGCATATTAAAGGCTGCATGTAGTCCTGTGGCAAAGAAAGCAAGGTTTTCTAGACATATCTAAATGTGGAACATCATTTATGTTAGGTCGGAGCCGAGAGGAAGACACTCAAGCCTGGGGCATGGAAAAATGCCGTTTATTTTGGGCACCTGGGTGCAGGTGGGTGGAGGCCGAAAAGGGCATCCACCCCGAGGAGGGGAGAATGGTGAGTTTTATAGAAGGTATGGATGAAAATTTGGGGAGGGGGAGTTCTTTCCAGAACAGCCACCAGTTTCTGCCAGCTCCATCCCAGCCTTTGCAGTTGGAGTTATCTTTACAACCTCCGGAGCCTCAGGGGGCCCTTATCTGTCTTCTTCATCTACCCCATTCCTTTCCATACATTTTTCAAGTTTCCACCCTGAGCAAGCCCAACAATTTACTTTTCTTCTTTCTTTTGTAAAAAGATGTTTAACTTGATATCGGAAGCATTTTACCCATGGTTTAGCATTTGCTTGCATGGTGTCTCTCTCTCCTGGGTAGATAGATAGACAGATAAATAGACAGATAGAGATAGAGATATATAAAGATATATAGTTGAGATTATTTCCTAACTTCCATATTTGCCCCAGTGTCAATTCAAATTCCCAATCTAATTGGTGTTTCTTACACTGTGGCCAGAGCATCAAATTCAAATGATACCAAACGTCTATTTGGAGCTTACCACTGGGGGTAGGGCTTGTAACTGGGCACGTTGGCTCACACTTGTAATCTCAGGGACTCAAGAGGCTGAGGCAGGATGATCACTTGAGGCCAGGAATTCAAGACCAGTTTAGGCAACACAGTGAGACCCTATCTCTAAAAAATATAAGAAAAATAACCAGTTGTGGTGGTGTGCACCTGTAGTCCTAGCTCCTGGTGAGGCTGAGGCAGGAGGATCATTTGAACCCAGGAGTTTGAAGCTGCAGTAAACTATAGTCATGCCACTGAACTTCTGCCTGGTGACAGAGTGAGACCCTGTTCTAAAAAAATTTTTTTAAAAATTAAAGAAAGCTCATTTATGAGTGGAGCAGATGGTCCTAATAGGATCTTCTATGAAATAGGTTACAGGTAAAACACAGATAGCCTAGTTGCACAGATATTCATGAATGGGATAAGGAGACTAAATGAATGTTCTGTGAGAAGTAATACTATAACTGTAACTGGCTCCATGATCAAATTTCAATACCCCCATATGTTTTTTGTAATCCTCTCCCTTAACTAACTACTTGACTTTTTGAGTTGTTTCCCAGAAATGGTGGATTTGCTGCAAGACAGAGGAGATGATATTATGAAGGCCCCTGGGCAGACTTCTTGATGACACACCATCCTCCACAACCTGCCCCCAACACATGTAGCCCCTTCTTAGTTACACCACGACCTGCCCCAAGACACATGGTCCCTCCTTGAAAACCCCATAATCTCAGTTGGGGAGACAGATTTGAGGCAGCTTCTCATGTTCTCCCGACAAGACATCTTCTGCATTAAAAATTCCTTTCTTCCTTGTCAACTTTCATTGTCTAAATAATTGGATCTTTGTGTGATGAGCAACTAGACCTACCCTGAAACTCCCTTGTGGTTCTGATAACAATTATGGGGGTTCATTCAGGATGGCGTTGCTCATGGTTCAGTGGCTGTGGAGTGGGGAAAGACCAAAAGCATCCCTTAGCAGCTGCCTGGTCATATTTTCTGGAGGGCTACTTTGGACTCTCCTACCAGCTCTGCCGTTACCAGCCTCCAACACATTCGTGATTGCCTTCTGATTGCCTCTGAAGATAGGACTTCTGGATTTTGACATTTGCGTCCAGAGAAGTGAGTGCTATTTGAAGGTACCACACAGTTTGTTTCTGTTATCTGTGATTTCTTTCATCAGTGTTTCATAGTTCTCCTTGTAGACATCTTTCACCTCCTTGGTTAAGTATATTCCTAAATATTTTATTTTCCATGTAGCTATTGTGAATGGTATTGAGTCTTTGATTTGATTCTCAGCTTAACTGTTATTAGTATATAGAAATTCTAGTCATGTGTGTACATTGATTTTGTAACCTGAGACTTTGCTGAATTTATTTATCAATTCTAGAAGTCTTTGGGATTTTCTAGATACACGATTATATCATCAGCAAAAAGCTATAGTTTGACCTCCTCTTTCTCAATGTGGATACTGTTTATTTCTTTCTCTTGACTGATTGCTCTGGCTAGGACTTCCAGTACTATGTTGAATAGAAGTGGTGACAGTGGGCACACTTGTCTTTTTCCAGTTCTTAGGGGGAATGCTTTCAACTTTTCACCATTCGGTATGATGTTGTCTGTGGGTTTGTCATATGTGGTTTTTATAATTTTGAGGTATGTTCTTTCTATGCCTAGTTTGTTGAGGACTTTTATCATGAAAGGGTGCTGGATTTTGTCAAATATTTTTTCTGCATCTATTGAGATGATCATATGATCTTTGTTTCTGCTTCCGTTTATGTGGTGAATCACATATATTAATTTACGTATGTTGAATCAGCCTTGTATCCCTGGGATGAAGCCCACTTGGTCATGGTGAATTAATTTTTTGATGTGCTGTTGAATTCATTTTACTAGTATTTTGTTGAGAATTTTTGCATCTATATCCATAAGGGATATTGGTCTGTAGTTTTCTCTTTTTGTTGTATCATTTCCTGGCTTTGGTATCAAGGTGATACTGGCTTCATAAGAATGAGTTAGGGAGGGTCTCTCCTTCTTGATGTTATGGAGTAATTTCTGTAGGATGGGTACCAGCTCTTCTTTGTAGGTCTGGTAGAATTTGGCTGTGAATCCATCTGGTCTGGGGCTTTTTTTTGTTGGGAGTTTTTTTTTTTTTTAATTACTGCTTCAATCTTGCTGCTCATTATTGGTCTGTTCAGGGTTTCTATTTTTTCCTGATTGAGTCTTGGGAGGTTGTGTATTTCCAGGGATTTGTCCAGTTCCTATACATTTTCTTGTTTATGTGTGTAGAGATTTTCATAGTATTTATGGATGACATTTTGTATTTCTGTGGTATCAGTGGTAATATCTCCTTTTTCATTTCTGATTGAGCTTATTTGGGTTCTTTCTTTTCTATTTCTGGTTAATCTAGAAAGAGGCCTATCAATTTTGTTTATCTTTTCAAAGAACCATCTTTTTGTTTCATTGATCCTCTATATTGTTTTTCAGTTTCCATTCTGTTTAGTTCTGCTCTGAGCTTGTTATTTCTTTTCTTCTGCTAGCTTTGGGTTTGATTTGCTCTTCCTTTTCTATTTATTTGAGATGACACATTAAGTTCTTAATTTGTGATATTTCTGTCTTTTTAATGTAGGCATTTAAGGGTATGAATTTTCCCCTTAGGACTGCTTTTGCTAAATCCATAGTTTTTTTTAACTTGTGTCCCCCCTTTGTCATTCAGTTTGAGGAATCTGTTGATTTCCATCTTAATTTCATCATTGACCCAAGGATTGTTCAATAGAAAGTTGTTTAATTTCCATGACTCTGCATAGATTTGAGTGTTTCTCTTGGAATTGATTTCTAATTTTATTCCACTGTGGTCTGAGAAGATACATGGTATGATTTCTATTTTGTTGAACTTGTTGAGACAAGTTTTGTGGTCTAAGATAAGATCAATCTTGGAGAATGTCCCATGTGTTGGTGAGAAGAATGTATATTCAGTAGTTTGTGGGTAGGATGTTCTGTAACTGTCTGTTAGGTCAATTTGTTCTAGAGTCCCGTTTAAGTCTGGTGTTTCTTTATTGAGTTTCTGCTTCGATGATCTGTCTAGCTCTGTGAGTGGGGTGTTGAAGGCCCTGGCAATTATAATGCTACTGTTTATTTCTTTCCTTAGATCTAGTAGAATTTGTTTTATGAATCTGGGAGTTTCTGTTTTAGGTGCATATTTATTTAGGATTGTTATGTCTTCTTGTCGAATTTCTTATTTTACCATTATATAATGACTGTCTTTGTTTTTCTTTACCAGTGTTGATTTAATGTCAATTTTATCCAATATGAGAATGGCTATACCTGCACTCTTTTGGTTTCTGTTTGTGTGGAATATTTTTATCCATCCTTTCACATTGAGTCTGTGTGAGTCCTTGTGGGTTAGATGTGATTCCTGGAGACAGCAGATATTTGGGTTGTGTTTTTTCATCCATTCAGCCAACTTATGTCTTTTGAGTGGAGCATTCAGACCATTTATGCTGAGTGATAGTATTAATATGTAGGATGCTGTTCTGTTCATCATGTTGGGTAGTACCTTATTGCTTGGTTTTCCTGCTTGTGCTATGGTTATATATGAGCTGTGAGCTTTAGCTTTTGGGTGATTTTACACTGGTGGGTGTCTATTGCGCTGATCCATGTATAATGCAGTTCTGAGTATTTCCTGTAAGGCAGGTCTTGTCATGATAAATTCCCTCAGTGTTGCTTGTCTGAAAAAGTCTTTATTTCTCCTTCATTTATGAAACTTAGTTTTGCAGGATACAAGATTCTTGGCTGTCTGACAGAGAAATGCTTACCTTAAGGGTCTGAAAAACAATTTTTTTTTCTTAGCTTCTTGATACATCTGAATTTTTCAATATGGTAAAAAAACTTCCTATACTGTTACTAAGAATTGTGTATTCACCTTCTCAAGGTATTAATTTTCTAGTTTCCTGTCTCCTTTATAATATAATGTTTATTCATGACCCTGGACACAGTCTTTTTATGTCTGATAAATTCTGGTACCTTGTTCATGAGGATTGACTTCCAAGTTGTCTAAGTGGGTTTCCCATAAGAAAAAACAATTGCACTAAACAAAGTTTTTCTTTACCTTTTGGTAACTAGCTTAAGAAACAAAGATTTCATGTTTTAAAGATAAGTCCTATGTTGTCCTTAGTAGGTTTTTGATTACTTGAGAAAACTGAGCTTTAGAAAGTTAAGGTTTTTTCTGTATTGCCTTTAAAGTCTTATGATTATCACTCTTGGTTAAGTGAATTGCTATTATTTCACAATGACCTGTGATTCTGTTTTGATCAAATGTTTTGAGCCTTTTAACATCTTTGACAAATGTCCAAAAAATCTAGATAATTTGAATGTTTACCTACTTATAAGCTTTCTTTTCCCTGTCATTGTCAGAACTAGGTGGGACTTATAATTTTTTGGTTAAAATGTTATAACTTCTTTAAAGAGACCACAACAAAATTCTAATACAAGAGTCTCTAAATCCTTAGCTCAAATGGTTTTAACTAAATGTTTACATTTTGTATAGCAAATTCCTACAAGTCTGACAGTGGCTTAAAGCTTATCGATAAGTTAATTTTATAACCTTCCTTTTGGCATTTGTTTTTTTCCTCTTATTTTACTTAAAAGGTTTTAAAGGTTGATAAATGCCTGTCCACCTCCATTCCCATCTGGCCTAGAATGTTTAATTGGCTAAAAGTCTTTTGGCTTTAAGTCTTTTGGCCACAGGTTACCACCAAGGGACAGGATGGAACTGGGGCAGATAGCCACAGCACCCAGCAATGATGGCACAAAATGAAAGTTTGGTCGTTGATGCTGCCCGTGGTAAGTCTTGGCCACCGTGGGTGGTAGGCACCTCCTACCACCAACTGAATGAATCCCCTGTTGGCCAAGGGGATCTCAAGGAAAAAAACCTTAAAATTGATTTCCTGGCCACAAAGGGAAGGGATGTTAGCCATGCCTCATTATACCCCTACTCTTTCAGTCAAAAAAAACCCCAAAAACCTGGAACCCAGGAATACCAGTTTGTTCAAGATCTAAGGGCAATAAACCAAATAGTGGAGGATATTCATCCTCTGGTTCCTAATCCTTACACTCTCCATACCATTTTATCTAGAATTTTGTCTGGTTTTCAGTAATAGATTTAAAAAATGCTTTTTTTTGCATTCTTCTTGCTCCCAAATCCTAAGAACTATTTGCTTTTGAATGGGAATAATTAAAATCTAAAGCCAAATGCCAGTACTGCTGGACTGTCCTTCCTCAGGGGTTTAAAAACTCCCCAACAATCTTCAGAGAAATTCTACCCACAAATTTAAGGAAAGTAGTTTTGGACAAGGGAATTATTTTGTAGTATATAGATAATATCCTCATAGCCAGTGAGACTGAAGCTGAATGAAGGCAACATGCCTTGATTTGAATTTACTGACTGACAAAGGATATAAAGCATTAAAAAACCCCTCACATCTCACTTCCCACTGTCAAATACTTGAAGCTCAAAACCTCCTCCCAGATTGGAGAGAGGGTGTAAATCTAAAGGCAGTCCCTACCACCCGCAATAGTTGCCAGGATTTTTGCTTATGGCAAGGTTTCGTTGGATTTAGATTCCTAACTTCAGGCTAATAAGAAAACCCCTCTATAAAGCCTTATGGGGGGGAAGAACTCCTTACTTGGACTAGGGAATGCCACAAGGCTTTCTTAACTATTAAAGAAAAATTAATGACTGCCTCAGCCGCATTGGGCCTCCCAGACTTATATAAGTCTTTTGATTTGTTCATTCAAGAAAGGCAAGGAATTGGACTTAGGGTATTGACAAAAACTTTGGGGTATCATAAGCAACCTGTACCTTATTTCTCTAACCAATTGGATATGATAACAAAAGGATGGCCCACTTGTCTGAGAGCAGTGGCTGCTTTTTATGATATTTTGCAGAAAGCTGAAAAGTTTACCCTTGGGCAACTGGTGACTTTCATACCATGCATTATGTATTACTTCTACTAGAACAAAAGGGAGGCCTTTGTTTAATGGCTGGCCTGTTGGGTAAATATCAGCATACTTTGACAGATAATCCTAATATAACTCTGAAGGTGGTGTCCAACTTAAATCCAGCCATCTTGCTGCCTACAGACTCTTGTTCCCCAGTCCATGATTGTATTCAAATTATTGACCAAGCATATTCTAGTTTCCCAGATTTGATTAATCAGCCCCTGTTGGACCCAGGTGAGGGGCTCTTTACAGATAGAAGCAGCTTTATGAAACAGGAACAGTACAAAGCTGGGGTATGCTGTGGCTACTGGCCAACAGGTAATAGAGACACACACCCCCGGGACATCTGTCCTGAAGGATAAATTAATTGCACTAATTAGACTGATTCTAATTATGCCTTTAGGATACATGCCCATAAAGCTAACAAAACCAGCTCCCAGAGGGACAGGCAAACAAGAACAGATACTGTTGGTGCACTTCTGAGTATATTTTTGTCTGTGGGGTCAGTAGAAAAAACCCTTCAGTCCTAAGATTGTCTAAACAGCTGGACAATGGGGACACTTGCTTGTTGGAAATCCTTACCACCCACTTTTCAGTCCATAACAGGTCAAAAGTTGCCCATTAAACTAACTCCCTAAAACTGTTTTCATGAGTGACTAGGGGAATTTTGGATGGAAATTCCATCTGGGGGACACTGGGCCAATATTTCCGAAGAGGGATCCTAGAGGGGGATGGGTACTTCTTTTGATATACCTTACTACCTTGGTGGGGAAAGGGCAGCAACTCAACAGCATGTACTAAAAAATTTCGGTTATAAGCCCAACACTTTTATTCTTCCTCGTACCCCAGCTACGTCCCATTTTAGCAGGAAACAGCCAGAAGGATCGACAGCCTGATTTCCCAAGAGTGAGGAATGAACTAAAAAGAAGGAGGGAGTTGTAACTGGCTCTATGAACAAGTTTCAATGACTTCCTATGTGTTTTTAATAATCTTCTCCCTTAACTAACTACTTGACATTTTAGTTGTTTCCCAGAAAGTGGTGGCTTTTCTGTAAGACAAAGGAGTTGAGATTCTGAAGGCCTCTGGGCAGACTTCCTGATGACTCACTGTCCCCCATAACATGCCCCCCAATGCAGGTAGCCCCTTCTTGGTTACACCATGACCTGCCCCAAGGCACATGGCCTCTCCTTTGAAAGCCTATGATCTCTGTTAGTTGGGAGACAGATTTGAGGCAGCTTCTCCCATTCTCCCAAGACATCTTTCACATTAAAAATTCCTTTCTTCCTTGTCAATCCTCATTGTTTCAATAATTTGATGTTTGTGTGATGAGCAACTGAACCTGGGCCCAAACCCCTTTGTGGTTTTGATAACATATCCACAAATTAGAGTGTATTTGCCCAGAGCTAATGTACTAAGCAAATGAAATGCCCTCAAATTGAATTGAAGCTAGTAATGCCCTCTTCATCAGATAATGAGGGTGAAAAGCATGAAAAACCCCTCAAAATTAACCAATAGCCCAAATGTATTTGAAATAGGAGAAATTGACAAGATCTTATACTGGTGTAACAAATTTTGCCCTTGGAATTATCCTGGGAGAGCTTTCACGTGAAATTAAAATTAGCGTTTTTGATTTCCACATCCTCATGTCAGAATAAAAACACCAAAAATATGCAGCAGACCTTGCAGAAAGATAGCCACCATATCAAGCTACCAACTTAAGCCCGGTCACAAAAGTTACCATAATTTTAAGGACTCATCACGAAGCTGTGAGATTTACAACAGTTCCACTAGGTGGCAGCAACAATGCCCTTTAAAAAATGTTGAATGTTCTGATAATTTGAATAAGTGACAAAATCAGTGCATTGGTCTCCAATGTAGGGATGAGGAATTTGGCCAAATCACTGATTGTTTAACTCCTGACTTTATGTTACTGACTTTCAAACAAGGTTTAACAGCTACCGAGTTCAAAAACAGCTTGCTCCAGGTTTCTTCATTGTGTATGTGCCCCACACGGGGAGTCAGGGTGGTGTGTCATGTCAAGCCACCAAGACCTGTGGCATGCGGCCCTTGGAGCTGGGGCTTGTGAGTCATCAGTGGCCTCTGGGTGACAGACTCCAATATGAACCACAAAATGCACAATTTACACAAAGAACAGAAGCAGCACCCCAAAGAGAAACCAAACTAGCATTGTTCTGGCAGCAAGAGAGAGGAAAACCCAAACTACCAAGCATAATAAATCTTATTTCTGTAATTAAAAAGGAATAATCTCCTATTACCTGGGGACAGTGTCAGGTTTAGAGGAAGAGGGTGTTTAAGATTTCCAAAGTTTCTTTCTTACATAGTTTAGTTTTTCTAATTTTTTGGATTTTCATAACTGCCTGCTATTTTGGAGGGTATGAAATGCTGATTTAGGATTCCTTGGGTTTGTTCTACCTCACTGCTCATAAGCCACTCAAACTGCAGCTAGTAATGACCTCTGGAAAATCAAAGATGTGCTGAGTTTACAGCAACAGCATGGCCATTTTTGTAAGAGTTTATCATGATGTCTTACTTGACCTAAGTTGTCAAAACTGTGCCCTAAAATTAGGTTCTCTGAGAAGGGAAATTTCTCTTCCATATATGAGCCTGAACAGTTCAAATTCCATCGCATAAACTCTCTCATTTATACACACACACACACACACACACACACACACACAGAGTATATTCAAAATTCATTATAAACCACTCTTGAATTAATCATTCAATAATGTCACCACACATCAGCTGGACAAGAAACAATTATAAGTACCCGATATCCAGAGAATTTCAAGTCTCTTAAACCTGGTTTGTAATCAGATTGGACTTACATTATTCAGATCCACCTGTTATATCTTACAATTCTTTATAAGTGAAGATATTGCTGCTCCCATTTTCACAGCTTTATGCTGGATTAAAGGACATTGTCCAAGGATCCTTAACTATGGCCTCATCTCCTGCACCAAAAAGATTTAGAATTAGCAACTAAAAAGTTTTGTTGGGTTTGATTTTTACAGGGTACATATATCAGTTGCCTTCCTTTTCTTGGCAACCTTCTCTTTCCTTTAATAGACTGGGCACTAAAAGATAGCACAGTACCAGTTACAAGCAAAATAGCTCATGCGACCCTTCCAATTCTTTCTGAAAAGAAGTGTTATGTTTGGTGGTTAAGGACATGGCCTTTCTGGGTTGTATACTTTAGACAGCCTGTGCCTTGTCTCAGTGAGTGTCCTGTGCCTCGTGGCTTTTCTTTCAAAACAATGCAATAAAAAAGGAATTTGGTGAGCCGTGAGTGCTTCTGAGCATATGGGGTACAGTGTGTGTGCTTGTGCTGGCTCAGTTTCCGGCAAACTCCGGTTTGGATCATTTTGAGCTGAGATATAGCACCAACTATGCCTCCAGGCAAGTCCACTCTTCTGAATGCACTTATCAGGTTTTATGCCTTAATCAATATCTCCTAAGTAGTTGTAGTCCTAATTTCATAGGAAACATCTAAATTGCTTCATGGTTTGAATAACAGCAAGATAAAATAAGACCAAGGAAGCAGGGTAATGAGGAAGTGAAATAATGGACAATAGTTTGCAGCAGTCCTGATAGAAATAGAGTACTTGGCAACAGAAATTACCCAGGAGCTGGGTATGGTGGCTCACACCTGTAATCCCGGCACTTTGGAGGCCAAGGAGGGAGGATTGCTTGAGGCCAGGAGTTTGAAACCAGCCTGGGCAATAGTGAGACCCCATCTCTATGAAAAGTAAAAAAATTAGCCGGGTGTGGTAGCATGTGCCTGTAGTCCCCACTACTTGGGAGGCTGAGGCAGGAGGGTGGCTTGAGCCCAGGATTTGGAGGTTGCAGTGAGCTGTGATCATGCCACTGCCCTCATGTCCATGCAACAGAGCAAGACCCAGTCTCAAAAAAAAAAAAAAAAAAGAAATTCACCCAGGAATTATGTGGGATTAACTGGAATATAAGTTAAGAGCTTGGACCTATTTTACTAGAATTGCCTTATACACTCTGTATATGTAATATGCTTCTGCTTGGTATTTACATTTAATTTTAAAACATTTCCTAAAATCTTTCAGTGTGGCAGATTTGTAGACTAGGAGGATATGGCAATATTGTATGTCCTGTGTTCACATGAGACAAAAAAATTAGAGGAACAGATTAGATCATCTGATTTTAATATAATTCCTTCATTTTACAAATAAGAAGCTGGGGCCAGGAGAGAGGAAATGATCTCTCCAAGATCATGCAGCCATGTTGAAGACTGGACCATAAAACTCATCCTACTTTTCCCCTTCCAGTTTGTTAATTCCCCTACTCTCTTCCACAGGCCAGAACACCATGTGTTTAGACATCCATTATTTATCAGGGGGCATGAAATTTAATTCTACTATAAGAATACCACTAATCTGATGGCACCCATGCCCTAAAGTCAAGGGAAGCTACATTACCTGGAATAATGGTCAGGCCCCACCAGGTTCTCAGCCTTTGCAGGCCATTTTCTCCCCACTGCTGAGGCCACTTGTCTTTGAGTGACCTTGGTCAGGAGAGATGGAGGGATCTCTGGCTCAACCATCTGGGACTCAGCAAAAACTCTTCGTTGCCACAACTTTGACTTTTTATCCAGTTTTGAAAACTTGGTTTCTGTGTTTTTCCCAAGATTGAGTCCCCACTTTTACTATAGTATGGCAGACTGGACTTCTCTTTTATTCCCTATGACAGAGTTGCTGCTTTTTAAGACTCTATGCCCAGCAGATACTCTTTTTTCCTTTTTTTATTTTAAAGAGATGGGGGTCTTACTATGTTACCCGGGCTGGAAAGCAGTGGCTATTCACAGGTGCGATCGTCATAGTGCACTATAGCTTCAAACTCCTGGGCTCAAGCGATTTTCCACCTCAGCCTCCCAAGTAGCTGGGACTACGGGCACCTGCCACCATGCTCAACTTCTTTCTTTTTGCTAGACCTTAGGGGCTTAAGGGACCTCAGAGGCATGGGTACAGACACACCAATCTGTGGGTCCATCCATACCCCCTGTACCCAGCAGCCCCTTGGCCACCACTAGGGGTGTGCACGTCATGGAGAGGCTCTATCCTTGGGAGAGTGAGCCTGTGGAGAGGCCCATTCAGAAAATTCAGTGGGAAATTCAGGGGACTCGTTGTCTAGAGCAGTCCTGTCCAATAGAAACAGAGCACAAGTCATACATGTAATTTTAAGTTTTCTAGGAACCACATTAAAAACAGTGAAAAGAAACAGGCAAAATGAACTTATAATGTATTTCATTTAACTCAATATATCCAAAATATTATCATTTCAAATATAATGAAGATTTTTAGAAATAAACTTTTTAAAATTTTTTTATTTTTTTAGAGACAGTGTCTCACTCTGTCACCCAGGCTGGCGTGCAGTGGTGCAGTCATAGCTCCCTGCAACCTCAAACTCCTGGGCTCAAGGGATCCTCCTGCCTTGGCCTCCCAAAGTACTGGGACTATAGATGTGAGCCACGGCCCCACATTTTACATTCTGTTCCTCACTTAAAGTCTTCTAAATCCAGGGTATATTTTACACTTGTAGCACATCTCAGTTCTGACTGGCCACATTTCCAGTGCTCAGTCGTCACCTGTGGCTACGGACATGGATGGCGCAGGGAAGGGGTGGGCACAGGCACCTGAGGGGGCTCATCCCTGCACCTGTGGAGAATTGTGGCCTGAGGAGAGCAAAGGGGGCCCCTTCTATGGGGTGGTTCTGTCAGATCCCTTTATGTTCCTTAATCTATTATCAGCTTTTGGTCTCACTATTCCAAATCTGACCCAGAAATCTTGACAACACCCCTGCTCCTTTGTCCTTCTTACCACTCAAGCCTACCAACATTTTTCTGTTTCCTTTCAAGATGCGGAACATGGAGGGGCTGTCAGAGGAAAACGTAAAGCCATCTGAAGGTAGGTAAAGCCTGAACCCTCAGGAAGATTTGTTTGATGGTGGGGAGGCTAGCCTTGGAGGCCGCAGTGAAGGAATTGGAGCCAATATTATGATATGGAGAAGAAATCATCTATAAAATGTTGTGCAGACTAGCCTCAAGGCAGTACCTAACCTGCTCCTGGGAGACTGGTGGGAAACAGCCTCCCTGAGTCTCACCAATAAACCCCATATCTAAAATATGGTTGATCATAATAGCAACAAACAGTCATACTTCTCTATGTGCCAGCGTTGTTTAAGTGCTTCACATGTATTCATTAATTTATCGTCACAAAAGTACTATGTTTGTCCCTATTTTATGAGTGAGGAAGCAAGCGCAGATAAGAGACTTGTCCTAGGTCATACAACCAGTATGCCAAAAAAGGCGGATTCAAACCCAGCCATTCGATCTCTAAAGCTATGCACTAAACTGAAATAATGATGCACAGCACTTAGCAGACTCCCTGGCACATAGCAAGTGCTCAATAAATAACAGCTGCTACTTCCACAGTCCTGAACACAAGTGGTGGAGGTATGGGGTGAGAGGTCGCGCTAGATCAGAGACACAAAGCATGTCCTCAGAACCAGCCGCTGAAGTCATTCTTTCAGGTCTACAGCTGCTATCCTTCAGCACTTCCTCTGTTCATACAGCATAAGGGCCACTTCTCAGTTTAGTCAAATGACTAAGTGTTTGTATATCTGCTGTGTTTTTGAGGATATGAAGTTCTGTTTTAAAAATTCCAAGAAGGAGCTCTCTAGAATTAAAAATAAAAATGTGAATCATCTATTTCTTTGAAGCTAATAAGTCTTGCCTCCCTTTGCTTTGTTCTGGACAAGCAGAGGTTCTCCCTACATCAGTGGTGGCTACAAAAGACCCTTTTGCCCTTTGTGAAGACCATCTGCCAACTTTTGAACCATCCACACTAATAGTTAATATTCATGTGGAATACAGTAGCTTAGAAAATAGGAAAGAGTGCCTAAGAAAGGATTTATTATTATTTGTCCATGGAATGCAGTGTAAGGTTTGTTTGAGAAAATAGTTTTTCTTTACTAGATATCTGATTTAGGATAGTTTAAAAATTTATATATATTTCCTGAGCATATACAAAGCCAAGGGGAGAGGCCCAGTGGCTTCTAAGGTGCAAGGAATATTGGCCAGTCATAGGGAATTTCTCTTAAGGAAAGGTAAGGACCAGGTGGGATGACGGCAGCACTGTACTTGGGGTGTGGAACATCTGAGACTAAAATCCTGCTGGGTCCTCAGGTGGGCATGGACAGAAACTGTTCACATCCAGCCCTTTCCTAAACCTATTTCTTCCCATACTTAAACAACTTGACCATGCCATATGACCCAGTCAGCTGAAGCATGAAACAGTCATTTTTTCCAACCATGTGCCTAATTTTATTTCTGCATCAGTAATTGAATCAACTCTGAGGATTCATGTCCCAGCTGAAAACACCAAATCCTCTGGGCCTTAACCAATTGTTCTAAAACCATGTGGATGGATGTAGTCATTCTGCAGACAGCACGTTGACACAGCCACACCTTAGGTTACAGCATTACAGATGCTTATCACGCTACCTGGAGGATATGCTAATCTAGCTCTCTGCCCAACTCCAGTTTCCTAACTGACAGTGGATGCTATCAACTCCAATTCCTCCTGCTTAGGAAAAGGCAGAAGATATTTTAAAGTGTTCCCTCTGGTGTTATAATCATTGATGATTCTTTACTTAGTGAAGAATAATTAAGACTTTGGACCCAGGGGGTAAAAACACACCCTGTGGAAGCATCATTGTATACCAGCTGAATGCCTGTTACTGAACATGAAATCATGATAATCAGAATTGAGTCAGGCTTGAGAAGGATCTTGTTATACGCCCTAAAGACTAATTCCCATAGTTAGAGCTCCGGGGAGGCGGGCAAGCTACCATTGGTGAGACTGTCATCCAAATTTCTTAGAATAAAATTTAACTGAGTTTTTATTCATCGCTTCCTCATTCACTAAACATAGCAATACTGTGTATATAGCAGGCTAATTCTGCCTACTGAGGTTGTTGGCATATTGCTTGGGTAGGAACCAAAATTGAGCTAAACTCAATTAAATAAACCTAACGGGTAAAACTGGGCCAAGCCATCCATATGCGAAGTTTAAGTAAAAAGTGCCAGGACATATTTAGTCAATCATGTGAATTGATTTGGAGGTTAGAGTTGCAAAATATCAGATTATTTGGCCAATGTAATTTTACAAATTGGGGTTAAACAACCTTCCCAAGGGTAGAGTAGGTAAATACTCACAGTCCCTGACCCGTGAGGACATAATTGGTAGCCGGGGTAGAGTAGTTTGAGGAATAACAGGCCTCTGAAATTGATTGGGCCTCCCTTCTCATCCTCAGTGAAAGTGCAAAAACTTCCAGCGACTCCCTGTGTAGTTTCTCTCTGGAGTAGTATAGGTCCATTGTAATCAATCACCGAGTTAGGAAAAGCAAAGACAGGTGCTCATTGTATCTTTGTGGCACTGAGTAGTTTCCATCTTTACCTGTGACAAAGGACAGTGACTTCAGCATGCCCTCCCAGGGTGGTGGTCCCCATGGGTGGGGGTTCCTGTAGCCCTGGCTGTGGTGAGGAGGTGATGGTGATAATGGCTCGAAGGCCAGGGCCAGCTGCATGACCTTGAGCTAATCTGCCCGTCACTCTGCTTCAGAGACGGTCGTGTTGGCTACAAAGCTTCCAGCTTTGTGGTCTTGTTCTCACTCAGAAACACGTTTGTGTACGAAAAGCTACTCACTGGCCTAGAGGCAGGTTTGGACAAGAGGAGCCAGGCGTCACAAAGGTAAGCGGGATGGGAGGAAATAAGGGGCCTTGGACTGGAATAAGAGGACAGAAAGACTATGCCCTCTGCAGCTGTTCACCCTTCTACAAATTGCCATGCCCAAAGGGCACTTGGGAAATGTGCCTGACCAAAATAGGGCACAAATTAAACAGTGCAGAAGTGGGATATGCTGTCTGGGGTGTGTATGTATGTGTGTGCTCCCCAGGGGAGCTATTAGAACCACCGTCTAGTCATACTCTCCTGCACATGGGCCACAGTAAGAACACATGTGACTGAGGGAGAATGACTGCAACATGCACAGCCAAGGTCAGAGGCGGTTTCAGAGCCCTTGCAGACCTGAAGATACACATTGAAATTCCCTCTTTGGAGATACCCAGAATTTCTTCTGGTGTTTTGGCCACAACAGCACAGCAATCAAATGTGATGATGCAATATAGTAATGCTAAAAAACAACAACAACAACAAATAAACCCAGAGTTTGAATTTGAGTTCTAGCACATTCAAAGTGGGCAAACCACTTAACTCTTCTGCATTTCACATTCCTCTGCATTGAAATGAGGATAGTAATGATTATTTTGCCTACTGCACAGGGTTGTTATAAAGATCACATAAAATAGCATTCTGAAATATATAAACGATAAAGTGATGTATTAATATGAAGCATTGTTAGTTATTCGTGGGTCCCAGTTCCCTCCCTCCCTCCCTCACTTCCTTCCTCCCTACAAGCATTCCTACTGTCTTCTAGGATCTCTATGGCTAAGCACTGTGCAATGGGGAGTCTGACTTCCATCACTGGAAATTATTGTGTAAATCACCACACTCTGAATGAAGCAGCTTATACTTCCTCACATTTAAACCCAAGGAATCATCAAGTAGCAAATATCCATAGGGAAGAATGGAGGCACGGTGGGTTCATATTCTGTATATAGAGCTGATTTATTGTACAGAAAAGCATCTTTCAGATTTTCTAGACTGAGAAATATTTTGTCTTTTCCTTTAGTTTTTAGTAGTCCTTTAAGTCTATTTAAAGAAAAAGAACTATTGGCTTTTGAATTAGGATCTCTTAGGTGTTGTACCAATAAATTTAGGAAAAGACTTCTGTCATTACATGACGGCTAAGCCAGTACCAACTTGACAAAGAAAATACAGCCCTGGAACAAGTTGGATCTTGTATTTCATTTGTGGTTTTTAAGATGATTAATTTATGGGAAAAGGAAAACCAATTGCATTATAAATAAATTTTATTACAGAAAAGAGCTTTAAAACAAACACATGCTTAATTAACAGCCCAGATGTTATTGCTCCACTCACAGCCTCCCTTGCCATTTGTGGGGTAGTATATGTCATTTATTCACCATCCTGGAAGATCTGTTTTGCCATTGAGCTGCAGTTCCAGTAAATGTAATATGATCTGGAAGATTCAGAAGAAGATGATGAGGCACATATCCCCCTAGTCTAGTGTCACTCCAAGACACTGCTCCTATTTTGGTGCACAAATATTTATTGCCAGTCCCCTAGTTTGTCCTTAAGCCTAGTTGAGTGAGTGAGATAGGTGGGGACCCTGTAGTCTGTTAACAGTTATAAAATCGTGTTTTACTGGTTTTAATGACTGGGCAGAGGGCTTAGCAAAGGCCTGCCCAACCTTCCACATGCAGCTGAAATGCCATTCCTCCATGGACTCCGCTAGAATTCTCTTCTCTCCCTCTTCTGAACTGGCAAAGCACATTGCTTTTAGTTTCCTTCCAGCATTTCTATTTGCCACTAGCTTGCAGAAGAGTTGAGGGATTGGGGTCATGGCCTGTGCCTAGAGCTCTGTCTTTTACATAGAATGTTTTGTATAAATATTAGTTAAATTGAACGCAAGGCTGACCTCGAGCTGGAACTGTGAGGCTTCACATCACACATTAGTTCTACAACACAATGATTGTGCCAATGTTTCTAAATGAGTCAATGCTGCGACAGAAATGATATCCCCAACAGTCTTATCATTGCCACATTTAACATTAAACTTCTGGTGGGATCAGCAGTGAATATATTTGATTCAGACTCTCCCACTGTCTTCAGCTTTCCTCTCCCTATCTCTTCCTCACTTACTTATCTCTTATCATTGATGATTCTTTTCTTATCTCTCTGTCCCCAGTGCCAAGTGCTGTTCTAGCACATGCTCAGGGCGCAGTTTATGAACTGCACCGTGTCCGCTTCTGACCTTAATTCACTCCTCAGGTCCTTGTTATTTGGCTTCAACCAAGTCCTACTATATTACTGAGACCATGCTTTCAAAGGTCTTCTGGACAGCTGTGTTTTCCTAGTTGTCAAGCCCAACAGTCTTTACTCCTCACGTCTTTGACTGTTTGTGGATGTGGTGGGGGGTTGTTGGGGGCTGGATGCGTTTGACACTGTTGCCATCCTCCCCCAGTTTCGAAAACAAACAAGACTGCCCATGAGGACCTTTTGTAGACTGAAAGGTGCCATGTAAAAAGAGAGGACATGGTTATTTTTACTCTAGCATATAAAAAATCTAGAAATGTAGGTAAAACCAACGAGTTTTAAATAAAGCTATGGCTCACGTGAAAGTTAAGGCACTCTGGGGCCTCCCCTACTCCTGCAGGTTGAAGTCCGTGAGCGCTGCACCACCCTGACCCTGCTGAGTGGCCGGGAGGTGTTTTGAGCTTGCTTCACTCCCTCAGTCCTCATAGTGTCAGCACGTGGCTTTCCCCAGAGTTGTGAAACTGCAGGGCTTTTCAGGCTGCTGCTGGACACGGCCACCTTAGGGACAAGTTTGCTTCAAGGAGATGTCAAGTGAGTCATTCATGTTCCTAGAATGCAGGCCTCGGGAGGGGCTGGAAGACATCACGGGCACAATTGAGCCAAAATGAATGGAATTTAAAGACTTTTGGGGATCCAGGTGACTATGTTGTACACTAACCATCACAACAAAGAGTCATGGTTGTACCCCCTTTTGGGTGCCTTCAAGGGGACCTGAGCTGAGGGCATCCTCAGTGGCAGGGTTACCCACATTTAGAACAGATGACAGTTTGAGGGAAGGGAGTGGCTTCCATGGAAGTCAGTGGTTTCCTCCACACTATGACTCATCCAACTCATGCCCTGACTAAACTTCCATTGGTCTTTGTACTTTTCTTTGAACAATATAACCTCTGGAGCTTCACTCTCCTTTTATCTCCTCTGCCTCCCTTAGATCATAAGTCTTCGAGATCAGAAAATACATCTTTTATTTCTCCAATACCCCTAAAATTATACTTCACATGTTTACAATATACATGGGAGTTGCTGACTGACCAAAGGTGAAACTGTTCCTCCATGTCTACCCAGTGTGTGAACGCCAGGGCTGGGTTTGAAGGAGGAAGAATTACCATTCAGGTAGAAAGAGCCAATCAGATAAGAAATGTATAAAGTTTTCCAGTACAGATTTATATGGATGACTCAAAACACACTGAAAAAAATAGAATATGGAATTTTAAAATCTTTTCGCTTTCCAGGAGGTATTTCTAATCAGTTCATTTTACTTAGAACATAGTCTACAAGAGGTCATAATATTGCTTCCTTTTACTCTATACTTAGGACAAATTCATTGCTTTCCTCTATTATTCATTCATTAAAAAAAATTTCAAATTGATTTCAAATTAGCCCAAAGTGCAAACAAACACCAGAGGTCAAAGTCATCAGTAGTCTTAGGCATTTGTTCAGGGAGGAGAGAGAAGGATCTGGTAATTTCCTCCTTATTTAGCAATATGTCACTCCATTGCTTAAAACCCATCAGTGGTTCCAGTTTGCTCTCGGAATGTAATGCAGACTCAGTGTGGCTTACAAATATCCACTGGCCTGACCCCGTGGACCCCATTTGCCACCCTAGCCCAGCCTCTGGCTCTGTGGCCGTTCATTCTCCTACACCCCACATCCCCATCCTACTGCAGCCTAGGCATCAGCCCTCCTTCTTTCAGTAGCCTGAAGATATCGTGCTCCTTGTCATTTCTCGCCTTAGTGTATGCCATTCTCCCCATCCCAGCTGACTCCCTCGTCAATTTTTAAATCTCATTTTATTATTTATTTACTTACTTATTTTTGAGTCAGGGTCTTGCTCTGTCACCCAGGCTGGAGTGCAGTGGCCCGATCATAGCTTACCATAACCTCGAATTCCTGGGCCCAAGCGATCCTCCCACCTCAGCCACCCAAGTAACTTGGACTACAGGCATGTGCCACCACACCCGGCTAATTTTTCTTATTTTCTGTAGAGATGGGGTCTTGCAATATTGCCCAGGCTGGTCTTGAACTCCTGGCCTCAAGAGATCCTCCTGTCTCATCCTCTCAAAGTGTTAGGATTACAAGCGTGAGCCACTGCACCTGGCCTAAATCTCATTTTAAATGTCACTTCATCTCAGAAGTGTTCCCTGGCCCCAGGTTTGGGTTGGGGCATGGCCCCTCTTTTTTGCCTTATAATTGCCTATTTGCTTTTCTGCATTCTCTAAATCTCAGTTTATGGCAGGGAACATGAAAAGCTTATTCATATATGTGTGTGTATAGATATATATGTAAGCTTATATATACATACATGTATACATATATTATGTATAAACAAACTGAATAGGAGAGAGATAAAGTGATTTGTCTCCATTCTTATGATCTGGTGTCCTGGAGTAAGGTGCTTCCAAGTGCTGGGCCCAGGGAAACCCTGGGTTACCTGAATAGTAGAAGTTTACGGTGAGGATGCTCGTAGACATGAGGAAGGTAGGTGGAAGCTTGCAGGCCCACGGCCAGTGCCACCCTTTTGAGTAGGGCATGAAAGACCCCTAAACTGGGCCCCATACTTTAGCGTGTCTTATCAAAAACACTGAAATGTAAAGACTTTTTTTCTATTTGGTATCATAAAAAGGATTTTTAAACATTTGCTACATCATCGAGTGAACAGCATCACAGGAGAAGAATGCACGAGTTGAATTAGCCTGCTAAGTCAGTATGGGCAAGGGTGAGAGCTCGGCAGTGTGTGTATGTGGATGGTGGGAGGGTCAGACGAGAAAGGTGTCTTCTTTAGTTTAAAGTTGTCTGCCCCAAATTACATGAAGTGAGCATCTGTGCAGATGAGTTTCCCCAGGTATCTTTGCTTCCTTGCTCCTTGCTCCTCTCTGTTGGGGTCATGTAATTTGGGGAGGTACTTAGAACTACCTGAAAATCTTAAGTCACAAAAGTGAGGCACTGGGGAAGGTCACTTATGCACAATAGGGATCCTGAACTAAGACGACCCCATTCTAGGTTTGGACAGGTCCAGTCATACCATGGTGTCCTCACCAGAGCCCGGCTTCCAGCCTTCCCTGTCCTAACAGGTCCACACTAACACTCAGGCTTACAGGCTGCTGGCCTGGAGGTTGGGGTTTGGGGTATGGGAAGTGGTGGAGGGATGGGATAGGTTGCGGGGGGGAGTCCACACAACTTGGGCCTCTAGTCTGTGAGGGCCACATCTGGGGAATAAGCTGCAGGTTCTTGGTTAGGAATGAGAGCTGAGCCATGAGCCTGGTTTGATGTATAACTGCTAAATGTTTAGACATACGGTAAGTAGGTGTCCACTTGGATCTTTATCCTTTACTCCCTTCCCCCCCAATATTCAGGGTAGCTGTCTACCCAGCCTTGCTTCTTAGTTAAAGGCTCCTGCACTAATTGACTACCTGTAAGTGGACATCATTACTTCCTACTCTAACCTTCTATTCAAGGAATGATTTAACTTTTTTTGCCATAAAAAAGTATAATTGACAAATAGAAATTGTATATATTTAAGCTGCACAACTTGATGTTTTGATATGTGTATATACTGAGAAATGATCACCACAATCAAGCTAGTTAACATGTTTATCATGTCATGTAGTTACCATTTCCTTCCTTTCTTTTTCTTTTTTTCCTTTTTCTTTTTGCTGTGAGAACCCTTAAGATCTACCCTCTTAGCAAATCTCAAGCATACAATTCAGTATCGTTAACTGTAGTCACTGTGCTGCACGTTCATCTTGCATCACTGAAGGTTTGTACCCATTGACTAACATCTCCCCATTTCCCCCTCCCCCCAGCCCCTGGCAACCACCATTCTACTCTCTGCTTCTCTGAATTTGTTATTTTAGATTCCACATATAAAGAGCTCATACAGTATTTGTCCTTCTGTGTCTGACTTATTTCACTTAGCATAATGTCCTCCAGGTTCATCCATGTTGTCACAAATGGCAGGATTTCCTTCTTTTTTATGGCTAAGTAATATTCCTGTATGTGTATGTGTGTGTGTGTGTAGATCACATTTTCTTTATTCATTTATTTATTGATGGGCACTTAGGATATTTTCATATCTTGGCAATTGTGAATAATGCTGCAATGAACATGGGAATGCAGATATTTCTTTGAAATCCAGGTTTCATTTCCTTTGGATAGATACACAGAAGGAGTGACTCAACTTTCAGGTGTGCTTGTACTGATTCTATTTATGTCTCTACTGACTTACCAACTTTCCCACATTCAAACTCCCTTTGAGAGAGGATCCAATTAGTTGACCAGTCACTATTCAGTATGGAGTCCCTCTGTTGGGCAGATCTTTTATGGCATGTTCCAGAGACCATTTTCCAACCATGAGTGCTTTGGGTGAGGCATCACTCTTTGATCTAATCATCTGTGGTCACAATGGCAAGTCACGCTGTCCATATCAGCATGGTGACTTTTGCTCAGGAAGGCAGTTTGGGCAATGGCTGTGCAGAGCCTGTGAGCAGAGAAGGCACTCAGCTCCATGCCTTGTATGCACTCTTTCCCTTATCCCATACTGCTATGCAGGCCACTGAATGCTACTTTTGTACTAATTTTTTTTTAAAAAATTCACTTAAGCAATTATATGCATTCCCACCTAAAACATGTCAGCTAAGGAAATGTGTGAGAATATAAACTAAATCATTCTGACTCCTCTGCAAAAGAGGAAGAGAAAATAAGAACTCTTCCTACTTCAATGTATGACTTAGAGCTTTTCACATCACTTAGGAAGATGTGGTTTGCTTATTTTGCTGTAAATTTACTGTGGTTTCAGCAATACCTCATGTGTCTGAGGATTGTTTCATTTCCTCTACAAAGGTCAGTAATAGTCACAATAAAATTAAGACAGTGGGAAAAAATAAGCTGTGTCCATTTGTAGACAGCAAATTAACTCCTTTTCATTACACAATAGTTTGGGGCAATTTTAGTGACTATTTTTGTATAATCTATAGGGAAGTTTAGTTATAGCGCTTATATAATCAAGTCATTAAGCTGGACTAACTACTGTACTGGTCATTTTTTTAGTCCAGCAGTTTGGTCACCTAGGCCTAGTTTTCCCTCATAATGTTAAGTGGTGCCTACCACTCCAAGTGTTGTGCCAAGCTTCAAAGTAAACCAATAAGTTGACCTCAGTCTTTCCTTTGTGTCTGACATTGGCTCCTTACTGACCTTCCCTCTCAACGGATGCAGCAGAATTGGATAATGGGCTTTCCCAGGAATCTTTTGAGCTATGGCTCCTGGCTCCCTGCACCTAATTCTACAAAATGTGGATGTGGTGTCAAAGGCTTCTCTGCAAATGACTTGTCTCAACCTGATTATTCATTGGAACCAATCACCAGAGGACTATGTTTAAAACACTCACATTTAGCTGGGCGTGGTGACATGCACCTGCAGTCCAAGCTACTCGGGAGGCTGAGGCAGGAGGATCACTTGAGCCTGGTAATTCAAGAGACCCTGTCTCTTAAAAAAAGAAGAAAAGAAAAGAAAAGAAAAAAAAGAAAAATAAAAAAAAGAAAGAAAGAAAAAACCACTCACGTATTAGTAACAGCCTGAAGATTCTAACGTCAAAGTCAGGCATGGGGATTGGCATGTATATATATTTTAAATTTCTAATGGTAATTTTGATATTCAAGCAGGATTAAGAAACAGTGAGTTGGATGAGAGGTTTTTATAATTTGCTCTTGTTTCCTCCTCCACCAGGGAGCAAGAGCTTTATTTCACTAAATGATAGACCGCATACATTGGTGCTATCCCTGCTTTGGGAGGAGGAAAGTTGGTTTCCAAGAATAACCTCCTCAATCCATTACCGCCCTTGAAAGAAGAGTGCGCAGCATCATCAAAGCAGAGTCATCCAGCAAAGAAGTCTGCCTGACTTTGGTTATTTACTAACCTCTGAACCTTCTTGTATTTCAATGTAGCTTCTGTTTCTCAGGTGTTGAGTCTGTTCTTTGGCAACATCAATTGCAGATGTTTGTCATAGTATTACTGTTGGGCCTGCTCGGGGTGGGAGTTTGGAAAATAGGTATGGAATGGGGTAGATGAAGAACTCAGATAAGGACCACATGGATTGTGAAACAACAGCCACAGGAGTCTGGAGAGGCTGGAGGCTGTAAATATAACTCCAACCACAAACAGTGGAGGTGGAACCAGCAGGGACCACTAGGGACCGCCAGTTGTCTAAGAAAAGACTTACCCTCCCCAAACCTTTATCCAAATCTTCTATAAAACCTGCCATTCTCCACTCCTTGGTGTGGATGCTCTTTTCGGCCTCCACCCACCCGCACCCAGGTGCCCAGCATAAATAGTGTTTTGCTATATCTCAGGCTTAAGTGTCTTCCTTCACCTCCGACCTAACATTACAAGTGGGATTACAACCAGACTCTTGAAAAAGTCAAAACAAATTTGAATACTACTGAGCAATAAAAAGAAACAAACCATGGGTACATGCAACAATAGGAAAGAATCTTAAAAATATATTAAGTATAAGGAGTCAAACATAAAATGTCACATACTGCATAAATCATTTATATAACACGCTAGAAAGTACAAAATAACAGAGACAGAAATCGGGTCAGTGGTTTCCAGGGACTAGGAGTAAGAGAGAGGGACCTATATGAAATGTGGAGGGAATTTTCTGAGGCAATGGAAATGGCTTATGTCTTTCTTTAATTTAGTACATTATGTTGGTTCACTGGAGGACAATTCCAGATTGTTGAAGCAAAACTTGGATGTCATGTGAAGTTTCAATGCTAGGATTTGGACTATATTTCATACCAGGACTGAGGGGTTGAAATGTTCTGGATAGAATAGATTCTGTCCCACAGGGAGAGACAAAAATATTGCTGTGGCAATTAGTATTTTGTAAAGGCAAAAATGTCTTATGGTGGGTGGAATTTCTTTTTCTTTTTTTTATTGTAGTAAAAGACACATAACATGAAATCCACCCTCAACAAATTTTCAAGTATACTGTACAGTATTGTTAACTACATGCATGTCATTGTACAGCAGATCTTTAGAACTTTTTCATCTTGCATGACAAACTATACCCATTTGTCTCAGTCTGTTCAGGCTGCTATAACAAAATGTCTTAGACTGGGTGGCTTATAAACAGCATAAATTTATTTCTCACAGTTCTGAAGGCTGGGAAATTTAAGATCAAGGTGTTGGCAGATTTGGTGTCCAGTGAGGGCCCACTTTCTGGTTCATAGATGGCACTTACTTGCATTGTGGAAGGGATAAGCTAGCTCTCTGAGGTCTCTCCTATAAGGTCAGAGCCTCATAACCTAATCACCTCGCAAAGACCACATCTCTTAAATCATCATCTTGGGGGTTAGGATTTCAACATATGAATTTTGTGGGGACACAAACATTCAGACCATAGCACATTGAATTGCAACTTTGCATTTCCCCTCCCCCCAAGCCCCTGGAACCACTGTTTTACTTTCTGCTTCTATGAGTTTGACTATTTTTGATATCTCATATAAGTGGACTCCTGTGGTATTTATCCTTCTATAATTGGTTTATTTTACTTAGCTTAATTTTCTCAAGGTTCATTCATATTAGACTTTATTACAAGATTTCCTTCTTTTTGAAAGCTGAATAATATTTCTGTGTATGTATATACTATATTTTCTTTACCCATTCATCTGAAATATTTAGGATGTTTCAACCCCTTGGCTATTGTGAATAAAGCTGAAACGAACATGTGAGTGCAAATATATACTGTTGTCAATTGTTTTGGATAAATATCCAAAAGTAGTATTGCTGAATCACATGGTAGTTCTATTTTTAATTTTTTGAGGAAAGTGTGTACTGTTTTCCATAGTGGCTGCACCATTTTACATTTCCACCAATAGTATACGAAGGATCTAACTTCTCCACACCTTTGCCAACACTTGTTATTTTGTGTTTTATTTTTTTAAATAATGTCATCCTAACAGGTGTGATGTGATACCTTATTGTAGATTTGATTTGCCTTTCCCTGATAATTAGTGATGTTGAGCATCTTCTCATGTACCTGTTGGCCATTTGTATATCTTCTTTGGAGAAATGTTTATTCAAGTCCTTTGCCCATTTTTAAAAAAATTTTTGAGACAGGATCTCACTCTGTTGCCCACGCTAGAGTGTGGTGGTAGCATCATGGCTCACTGCAACCTCAAACTCCTGGGCTCAAGCAATCTGCCTGCCTCAGCGTCCAAGTAGCTGGGACTACAGGTGTGCACCACCACACCAGCTAATTTTTTGTTTTTGCTTTTTTTTTTTTTTGGTAGAGTTGAAGTCTCACTATATTGCTCAGGCTGGTCTCAAATTCCTGGCTTCAAGTGCTGGGATTACAGGCATGAGCCACCATGCCCGATCCTTTGCTCATTTAAAAAAATTGGGTTATTAGTTAGTTTTTGCTATTGAGTTATAGGAGTTCCTTATATATTGTGGATATTAACCCCTTATCAGATATATGATTTGCAAATATTTTCTCCCATTTCATAAGTTGACTTTTCACTCTGTCTATTGTTTTCTTTGCTGCACAGAGCTTTTTAGTTTAGTGTTGTACCATTTATATCTTTTTGCTTTTGTTGTCTATGGTTTTGGGGTCATATCTAAGAAATAATAATCAAGACCAATGTTATGAAGGTTTTGTCCTATGTTTTCTTCTAGGAGATTTATAGTTCTAGGCCATACAGTTAAGTCTTTAATCCATTTTGAGTTGATTTTTATGGATGGTGTAAAATGGGGTCCAATTTCATTCTTTTGCATGTAGAAATTCAGTTTTCCCATTTGTAAAAGTGGAGTATTGAAATATCCCATTATTATTGTGTTGCTGTCTATTTCCCCCTTCAATTCTGTCCATGTTTGTTTCATATACTTAGGTGCTCAGATGTTGGGTGTGTATATATTTGTAATTGTTATATCTTACTGGTGAATTGACCCTTTTATCATTATATGTCCTTTTTTGTCTTTTGTGACAATTTTTGACTTAAAGTCTATTTTGTCTGTCTTTGAGTTCACTAATTCTTCTGCTTGATTAAGTCTGCTGTTGAATCTCTTGTCTTAATTTGTTTGTGCTGCTGTAACAAAATACCTTAGACTGGGTGGCTTATAAACAACAGAAATTTGTTTCTCAAAGTTCTGGAGACTGGGAAGCCCAAGATCATGGTGCAGCAGATTCAGCATCTGGTGAAGACCCACTTCCTTCCAAGAGGGACATCTTTTCACTGTAACCTCACATTGCATTCTTAAGCTCTAGAACTTTTTTCCTTTTTTATATTTTCTATCTCTTTGTTAATATTCTCATTTGTTCATGTATCATTTTCCTGAGCTCATTAAGCATCTTTATGATGGTTATCTTGAATTTTTAGGTAATTTATATATCTCTGTTTCTTTAGGGTCAGTTTTTGGAGATTTATTTTGTTCCTTTGACGGGGCCAGATTTTCTGTTTCTTCATGTGCTCTGTAACTTTGTGTTGGGATCCACACATTCAAAAAAAACAAACACCTCTCTGAGTCTTAATGGGCTGGCTTTGAACAGGAAAATACCTTCATCAGTCATCCTGACTAGAGATTCTGGGGGCCTCTCAAAGCTTTTTTGTGGGTGCATTATCTCTGTATGTGAGCATATAAATTCTGAATTAGAGGAATTTGCCAGTTTATTTTCTCAGGAGCTCATAATCTCTTGCTCCCTCTGGTGTCTGTCTGAAATACTGAAGGTTTTCTGGAGCTGCCTCAAGCTGCCCAGCTCTCTTTTGGTTTTATTAATAGCAACTTCCAGGCTTCTAGCATATGCCAGGTCCCATCAAAGCTCTGAGTTGAGTGATACAGAAATCAGTCCCTTGTGCAGCCCTCAGAAAAGTTGAAACATTGGGCATACATGCCATTCTTTCCTTTCTACCCCAAGGGAGAGGCCAGTGAGCTATATCAGCCTTTGTCTGCTGTACCAAAGGTCCGAAGCAGTGGCAAGCTGCCCAGCTCTCTTTTGTTTTCAGTGGCCCCTATGCATCTATGCTGCCAAGTCCTGTCAGTGCTCTGAGACAGGTGAGACAGAAACCAGTCCCTTGGGCAGTCCCCTCTAAAACCAGAACATTGGACACATGCTCCAACACTTTTCCTCTCCAGGGAGAAGAGAGGAGTTGGGGGTTTTCTCCTACTTATTCTGCACTGAGCCAGGAGAATGGAGTATGGCAAGTGAGTGTTCCAAACCATCACATTTGTTCTCAGCAGCCCTCAACGTGATGTTCTTTCCCGGCAGTGCTTAGATTCCGGCAAGACAGAAACCAGTCTCTTGAGTAGCCCCTGAAAAGTCTGAATGTTGGATGTACCATCTAGTCTTCTCTCTTCTTCCCTGAGGAGAATCCAGGTGCTGGAAGTTTTCTCCTGGTCACTCCACACTGAAGTGTGAGTAGGGACTGTGGTGAGTAAGTGCCATGAATTTTCTACTGACTTTAGTGAGGCTGGTTTGGCACAAACTTAGGGTGCAGAAACCTCTTAACTGGTTTCTGATTTCTCATGAATGGAATTGGTTCATGTATTCTTGTTGAGTCAGTGTCTCCCTCGGGGGCTTCCTATTCTGTTGTCTTGCTGATACCCCTCCTCAAATGGTTTTTGTTTTAATTTGCCAAAACCCAGAAAAATATAAATTTTACTGAAAATTATTCCTCAATATAATTATGCATGTAAATTATATCTCAATAAATCTGACTTAAAGATAAATTAATTTAAAAACTAATGTAACAAAAATGTTCAAAATCCCCCAGACTATATGATCTAACCTACTCCTGGATATTCTCCTTTGATACTCTGCAATTTTTTTTTAACATATCCATTTTATTTTTTATTTTTTTATTTTTTATTTACATGGTTTTAGGGGATACAAGTGGATTATTTTTACGTGGATGAATTGCATAGTGGAGAAGTCTAGGCTTTTAATTTATCCATCACCTGAATAGTGTACATTGTACCCAATAGGTAATTTTTCATTCTGCACCCCCCTCCCACCTTTCTCATTCTGAGTCCCCAGTGTCCATTAAGACATTCTGTATGACCGTGCGTACCCATTGCTTAGCTCCCACTTATAAGTCAGAACATGCAGTATTTGATTTTTTGTTCCTGGGTTACTTCACTTAGAATAATGGCCTCCGGTTACATCCAAGTTGCTGCAAAAGACATTATTTCATTCTTTTTCATGGCTGAGTAGTGCTCCATGGTGTGTGTATGTGCATATATATATCTATCACATTTTCTTTATCCACTCATTTGTTGATGGGCACTTAGGATGTTTCCATATCCTTGCAATTGCAAATTGTGCTGTAATAAACATACGGATACTCTGTAATTTATATATCATTAAATTCCATTTATAACATGGACTCGTATGGGTAACATTTTCTGATATGTGGTCTGTGCTTACTTCTGCTTTAAAAAAATTTTTTTTCCTCTCTATTCTCAAGGATGATTCTAACTAAACTCTATAAGTTTCAATACAGTGCAGAAGTCATCATATAGGGCTCGCCATTTCTAAATAAAAAGTGAGTTTCATTCTACATTCATCACTGCATTCTCAGTGCCTAAAAAATGCCTGGCACATAACAGACAGTCAGTAATCTTTTCTAAAAAATGAATAGAATGTTCTTTGACAACTCACTGCCAAAGTGGTTAAGAAAATTAGGCTTCATAGTTAGCTCCTGATTTTGAATCTTGACTTTGCCGGTTAGGAGCCGTGTGGTCTTGGACAATCTGAGGCTCATCACCTCCGTTTGCAGAAAGGGATAATGGTAATGCTACATCACACGTAAAGTGTTTTACATAATGAGAGCTTAACAAATGGCAGCTTTCCATTATTTAAGTGTAGTACTCAGTAATAATTTTTCCTACCCAATGATCTTAATTGGCTGATTACTAATAATATGTGTTAATTCCAATCAACTTCCAAGAGACTTGAAAGGCCAACTAGACTGTTTTCTTTAAAACTTTATAATTTTTCTCACAAACCTAATTACATTGCTCTTTTCCATTTTTAGTGGTTGATAGAGCCTAGCAGTGCCTAACATAAATGAGGTCTTCAATAAATGTTGTATTCTTTAATTTATAGCCATTGCTTTTCACTTTCTCAAAGCTGTATCCTTGGCCAACTGGGTGCAGAAGAACCACATTAGAGTGGAGCATTGGTGGAATCATCTCATCTATTTATATCCTACTCCACTTGTTTCCCTGTCCGCAAGCCCGACCCTGGCCAGCCTGTGGGCCAGTTTCCTCTCACTTCTCCAGTTCTAGTTCTTGGGAGGCAACTTCTGGCTCCAGCCTCTGGCTCTGTTCTCTTGACTTCCTCATCTTAGCTCTCGGTACAACCGCCATCACTGTACAAATCACAGGACCTCTCCTTCCCCCAGCCCTCACCCACCACTCACTGTCATAAAAGGCAAACACCAACTGATATCCTGCAGCCCCAGGCACTGAGTGTGTTTGTGATATTTGCTTCAAGCTGCTGTTTTATTTTTATTAACAATAATTTATTGTATTTATTATATATGTACATAGTATATTATTAAATATATATTTACTATGTATTATGATTTAGGATATTTAATATTTCTATAGTTTTATTTATTTCTATGACAAATATTTCATATATTTATTATAGAAGGCAAATATTAAGATATTGTTGATGTGGTTTTTATTTTGATTTGTCACCTTCTGCATGAGCCTAAGAGTTTTTTCTTTTTGAAATAAAAGTTAGCTCGTTGTTCTAGGGTAATGCCTATGGGAGTGAAAATTACTTGGTAAAATTTAAGTAGCTCCTAAAGAATGTGATTTTGAGATCAGCCTAGGGGTGCTTCCCTTCTCTCTTCCTTTGAAGCGTGCCTAGTGGAAGCGTGCCTCTAGGTAGGGAACCACACTGTGAGAACCACTCACAGGTCTGCTCCTACTCTATTTCTCCTCACTCACTCAATTCTGGAAGGCCTTTTGCAAGCCAATTTTTGCATAAATCAACAAGGCATCAGAATGCATTTCTGCTGCTCCCCAATAAGACCCGGAGACTGATATTCACTCTTACATTACAAAAGCTGGCAGATGATTTAGGTTTATTGAACCATAAGTTTTTGTGACAGGACTGATTTTTTTCTTTTACATTTTTCCCCCTTTTGGGAAGGCACATTTTTATTTGTTTCTTTTACAGCATGATATTTTATGAGTTTTGCCTTGAGATAAGGTCAAAATTAACAAGAGAAAGTTTTCTTTATCTTGTAGATTCTCCGTCTGAAGAGGGACCTAAGTTAGAGAGACCTGACACTTCATGTCCAGTAGAGGCAGGTCTGAGCAGGAACTGTTGGGGTAAGAAGGGGGCGGAGAAGGAAGGAGTACCTGGGAGACGGAAGGGATCTGATGCCTTCCCTTCTGAAGCAGATTCCATTCAGACAGAAAAGTGATTGGATGGGAAAATGGAAGGACTGTTTTAAACCAGTGGTTCCCCAACATTAACCTGCATCAGAAAACGCAGATTGTTGGTCCCATCCCCAGAGTTTCTGAAGCGTTAGGTCCGCTGGAGACTTGTCATTTCTAACAAATTGTCTGGGTATCTTCTAATGCTGGTCTGGGGACCACACTATGAGAACCACTGTCTTACTTCAATCTCTACACTCCAGGTCTATGCACAAATGACTAATGTAAGTCTCTTGTGTAATGAACTGAACCTCTGTAAGCTCCCAGATATTACTGTCATCATTGAGGGCTTACACACTGCAGTAAGATCATTATAATTCCCTTAAAATATTTTAACCTATGCTCAAAAACCAAAACTCTTGGCATCCAATTTAAGCCATCTGAGCTTCAGCTCCCCTTTACCACTGACCTGTGCTTGAGTCACTTCCCAGATATTATTAGATGGTAATAAAGAAGGGAAAAGCACAAATAAAACTGAAATCCCTTGAGCTGACTGGCCCAGATTCCGACTGCAACAGAGAACTGAAGACTGAAAACAGAATGGCTCTTGTGGACAACTTCCTGGTCTTGCTGCTGCACACTTGCTGCTTTTGTGTTCTCATTGTTAATACAGAATTTCTGTCCCCTTTAAAAATTATGTCATGTGACTATGGACCAATTTTTATAAAGTTGAATTTGTATAAGGAGCATGCTGTGTAACCCAGGAAGAGCATTCATCCTCATGGTAGGAACAATACCTTTCCTGTGTGCCAGATACTGTGTGCTTTATAAGTGTTAACTCTTGTACTCCTCACAACAACCCTACATGTTATAGAGGAGGGATCAGGCACAGAGAGGTGAAGGCTGTACTAAAGGTCACTCAGTAAGTGGCAGAGCCAGGATCTGAGCCCAAGTAGTGTGGATCCAGTCTGAGCTCTTAACCACTATTATCTACTACTGCTCATGGCTCCATAGGCTCAGCTACTTTGTCTCTGGCTTCAATTTCCCTTCCAAAGCCCTGCCCTGTTCATCATGTGCTCCAATGCTCAGTTTCAGAGCTGAGAGGGACTGACCCAGTCAGAATTTTCCCATCCTTCCTAATGTGCCTTCTCATAGCACGTACCTAGTAGAGATAAGATCACTCATCTTATGATACCACGATTAACTGGTTACCTAGCCATCTTCTGGGGTCAAGCCTCACCTTATTCCTCTTTTATATCCCCACTACTTACACTGGACCTGGCACGTAGTAAATACCAACTAACTGAAGATATACCACAAACCTTTCCCCACACTCTCTCCTCTCCTTCACTGCTTTATTTTTCGTCACAGTACTTAGACCTCTAATATACTATATATTTTCAATTTTAAAAGTTTTGTTTACTGCTTGGCTGTGAGATAAGCTTATAGTTATATTAATAGACAGAAACAATTTTCCAAAATGGTGGTACCAATTTACATTCTTACCAGCAATGTGTGAGATTCCAATGTGCTCCAAATCATTGCCAACCCTTGGTAGCGACAAGTCATTTTAATTTTAGCCATCTGTTGGCCTGGGGTAGTGGTGTTTCACTGTGGTTTTGGTGTGCACTTCCCAATTAGCACTTTTTCATGTGTTTATTGGTCATTTGAATAACCTCTATTAGGGAGGGTCTTTTCAAGTCTTTTACCTATTTTTTAAAAATTGAGTTGTCTATCATTTTCTTATTGATCTGTAGGAGTTCTTTTTATATTGTATATGAATTCCTTGTCATTTATATATATGAATGAATTTTTGTCATTTTATATATGTGTGTATATGTGTATATATGTGTGTGTGTTTATAAAATTGACCCAGCAAATCCACTCCTGAGTTCAGACAAATTAGTAATATGATCACTCATACACAAGTATGTGAATGTTCATAGCAACTTTATTCCAAATATCCCAAAACTGAAAACCATAAAGTGTCCAGGAGAATGGATAAAAAAAATTGTGATATATTCATAATATGGAATACCACACAACATAAAGAATATATATATAAAATGACAAAGAATTCATATGTGTGTATATATGACAAAGACTATAGATAGAAATCAGAATAATAGTTACCTGTGAAGGGTTACTACTTTTGGAAGGAAAACAAGGAAGCCTTCTGGGAGGCTGAAAATATTCTATCTCCATCTTGATATGGGTGGTGGTTACACAGGTATATAAATATGTAAAAGTTAATTAAGCTGTGTGCTTAAGGTTTATATACTTTACTATATATGATATATCTCAACTAAAAACAAAGTTTTTAAGGAAAACTTTAAAAAAATTATTTATCACCTATCTCCTCCAGCTTGTCTCATGAAGGCAAGGATTTTTGTCTGTTTTATTTACTATTGTATGCCCAGTGTCTAGAATAGTACCTGTATGTATGTGTGTGTGTGTATATATATATTTATATATATATATATAGGGAGAGAGAGAGTAAGTACTCAAGATTGATGTTGAGTTAATACATGTTAACATGTTGAGTTCACATGTTAATAAATGTGTGCCTACTTAATTTCCCTATCGAAATAGCACTCTTTGTTAGGCACAAGCCAGACTTTCCTTAAAACATCTCAATGGTTAATTAATGAGTGTTTACAAAGGATTAGCCTGTAGGAAAAGCCCACTTTAAAGTTTATGTGAGAAGGAAAACCACACAGCATTATTCTGTGAGGCAGCTGTGCAGCTATGTGCAGTTCCCAGGGCTTCAGGAAACACCACAGCACATTTCCAGCGAACACGTCTAGACAGCTGTGAGGAGCTGAATCACATACACAGTTACAGGAACCTGAGGAACCTTTGGCCTGTAATCAAAAGAGGGATTTTAATAAGAGTTTAGAAATTAATCTATAAAAAGAATGACAGTAAAGAGGAAGAACAAAATACATATGAGAACTTAACATAAGACAAAGGTGGCATTTTAATTCTGTTGGGGACTTGATGGTTAATTTGAAAAATAGTACTGGGATAATAGGCTATGCAGAAAAAAAAAACATTAGCTCTTTATTCATACCTTGTGTAAAAGTAAATTCTGGATGGATTAAATATCCAAATATAAGAAAGAAAATATTAAAGGTGTTAGGCTGGGCGTGGTGGCTCATGCCTGTAATCCCAGTACTTTGGGAGGCCGAGGAGGGAGGATCTTTCTTTCTTTTTTCCTTAGCCCAGGAGTTTGAGACCAGCCTGGGTAACAAAGTGAGACTCTCTCTCTTAAAAAAAAAATAGCTGGGCGTGGCGGCGTGAGCCTATAGTCCTAGTCTTAGCTGCTTGGGAGGCTGAGGCAGGAGGATCACTTGAGCCCAGGAGTTTGAGGTTGCTGTGAGCTATGATGACACCATTACACTCCAGCCTGGGCGACAGAGCATGACCTTGTCTCAAAAAAAAAAAAAAAAGAAAGAAAAAGTAGTTAAAACTTGTAACTGGCAAAGAGAGGACAACGTGGCCTATCAGAGCATTATATAACTGGTCTACTTCATCATGTAGGGGAATGTATTATTTTTTACTTACTACTCACTATTATTTTTATTTTATTTTATTTCATTTTGAGACAGGTTCTCATTCTGTCACCCTGGTTCAAGTGCAGTGGCATCATCATGGCTCACTGCAACCTCAAAGTCCTGGGCTCAAGTGATCCTCCCGTGTAGCAGGGACTACAGATGCGTGCCACCATGCCCAGCTAATTTTTTCTATTTTTAGTAGAGGCGGGGTCTCACTCTTGCTCAGGCTGCTCTAGAACTCCTGGCCTCAGGGATCCTCCCACCTCGGCCTCCCAGAGTGCTAGGATCACAGGTGTGAGCCACTGCACCTGGCCACTATTCACTATTATTTAAAAGTCTAAACTTTGTGAAGTTACTTGTTAACTTAGAAATTTTTGCCTATTAGCCATATGAATGATTTCTGTCCAATAGAAAAGATAACTCCAATGGTTATGGTTTTATTGCCTTGTAGGAGATTAAGTAGTTTTGTATCTAACCTAAACTTATTCTAACATTTTCTTTTTCAAATTCCTATAATACCAGTTTCTTAAATATTCTTTGGAACAGCTTTATCATCATGTTAATTCTCTTATTAATGAATTCAATAAATCCTCATATAGGTCATATTTTTAACTTTTTGAAAACTATACTTTGATGCTCGCTTTTCTTAATTTTACCCAGTCTTCAAAGCCCAGCTCGATGCTCATTTTTTCTGAAGAAAACTTGCTTACCTGTTCCAGAAGATCTCTTCTTGCTCTGAACTCCTATAGTAGTGTTTTTCTTTTCTTTGTTCTTTTCTTTTTTTTAGAGAAAGGGTCTCACTATGTTGCCCAGCCTGCTCTTGAACTCCTGGGTTCAAGTGATCCTCCTGCTTCAACGTCCTGAGTAGCTGGGACTACAGGTGCACGCCACTGAGCCTGACTCCCCACAGTAGTGTTTTCAGCTTGGCACCCTAGCGTTCCTTGAAGGGGCCAGGGAAGCTGGGGAAGGAAGAAAAATGAAACATGAGAGAAAAGAAGTGGTGATGGGTGAGTGAGCGGGATCTACGTTTCTGTTTTACATATTGTTTTTCTTGTAGAATAATTTGGAAATGCCTGTTCTACAGCAGGGGTCAGAAAACTTTATCTGTAAAGGGCTAGGTAATAAATATTTTAGACTTTGTAAGCTTTGTAGCAACTACTCAACTCTGCCACTGTAGAAAGAAAACAGCCATAGACAATATATAGTTGAATGAGTGTGATTGTGTCCCAATAAAACTTTATTTATAGACACTGATCTTCGAATTTTATATAGTTTTCATATGTCTCAATGTATTATTTTTCTTTTAATTTTTCAACCATTCAAAAATGGAAATTTTTAATTAATTTAATTTTTTAAATTTAATTTTTCAACCATTCAAAAATGGAAAAACAATCCTTGGCTTGCAGGCTGTACAAAAATATGCAGCAAACTGGATTTGGTCTGTGGCCTATAGCTTGTCAATCTGTGTCCTCTTATAGTGTTTAAGGTTCATATAATTCTTTGATCAGTTGTTTGCAACCTATATTGTTATTTTTTATGTCAAGGTCTTGTGTCTTTAGCTAGGTTGTAAATTTCCTGAGGGCAGGCATCTCATACTTCTTTGGAAACCCTCTAAAGACCAAGTTCATTGTTTGGCAAAAAGCAAGTGCAATGAATGTTCAACTAGGAGAATCAGTCAGTTTTGTCCATGATTTGGCCAGAGGAAGCTGTGGGTGGTAGGAGATTGGTCCTTTAAGTCAGTGGGAGATCCAGAAAGAACCAGGGGGAACAGCAGCCTCAGGGAAATCCTTGAAAGAGCCAGAAAACGCAGTTGAATGCAATGACGCACTTTGATTAAGATGGAGAGAAACTAGGAAGTAGATGCTTCTTTTTCATCCAAGCTGTGAAATCAAAGTGAAGCCAGGCAGTAAAAAGCAAACTCCTGCCCAGTGGGTTCCTACAATGCTGTACTATATCTTTAGGGATTCAAATATCTACAAGGGAATTGCTGTGCCTTTCTATAGGCTGGTCTTTTACCTAGAGTACACCTTCCCAGTTTTTGACCTACTGTTCCAACTGTTTCTTCAAATCTCAGCTTGGGAATCACTATTTCCAAACAGCCCTCCCCACTTTCCATGCCAGCGCATTCCCAACACTGACACAAACACACACACTGGCTTGAGCAGGCCTCTTCTGGGGCAGGGATAGTTGCTCATCTTTGTATTTATTGTGCCTCAGACAGTGGCTGGTACATTATATGTACTCAGTGAGGTTTTTGGTTTTTGACTAGGGCTTTTAAATAGAGCCTCTTCAAATTCAACCATTCATAGGTCTCAAAAATGCCTGGTTTTTATCTATTTTTATCTTTGTTGCCTGGGAACAGGGAAGAAAGGAGAAGGAGAAGAAACCAAAGTCGGATTTTAGTGCAAATTCCTTGTAGATCCTCTCTTTAACCTCTATAGCAGTGGTCCCCAAACCACCCTTGCTGGATGCTCACCCCAAGAGTTCCTGACTCAGGAGGTCTAGAAAGGAAGCCAAAATTTTGCATTTCTAACAACTTCCCAGTGGAAGCTGATGCTTCTGGTCTGGGACAACAGTTTGAGAAACAGTGCTCTAGAAGCTGAGCTCTACTATTGCCCTATACCACTAAGAAGTTTGAGAGGCTTGGCTTCTGACTTGGTGGCTTCCATTCTTCTTAGCAACCTTCCCTCTCCAACCTCAGATCTCTGATTTCTCCTCCCGGCCGCTCATCATTGTTGTCCTCTGGCTAGGTTTCTAGCCAAGAAAGGATCTGAGATGGTTTCAAATTGAAGTAAAAATAAATGATAAAAGCTTTGTTTTACATTAAGAAATTAGCCTTTAAGAGGGAGTATAATTGTGTAAGCTAATAGGATGAAGCTCCAGGAAGAATTTCAGAGTTTATCTAGGTGAAAAAGAAGCTTTCCCCACAAGAAATTACACAATCCCAGCTACACCCTTCACTTGTGGATACATCCATCTCACGGCAGGTATTAAGGATAAAACCCTGCCTGGGTCACAGTTTTAAATCACCATCAATTGAAACAAACCCATCTTGAGTTCTGCTTTGTGTGGCTCTGTGGTGGTAGCTAGGACTACTACAAGAAGATATAAAGCAAAGTCACGATTCCTAGGGGCGTGGTCCACATAGAGAGGCTAGGAGATTGGACAATGGCTGAGAGTGTCCAACAGGTGGAGGAAGGATAAGATCTGGAGAGATCAACCGGGCATGGTGGGTGCACCTGTAGTCCCAGCTACTTGGGAGGCTGAGGCGGAAGGATCACTTGAACCCAGGAATTCAAGGCTGCAGTGAGCTATGATCACTCATGTGAATAGCCACCACACCCCAGCCTGGACAACATAGCAAGACCCCATCTCTAATTTAAAAATTATAATAAAAACATTTGGAGAGATCAAGGAGGGATGAGGAAGAGGAAGTTCTTCTTTGGGAAGAACTAACTGCAGCAGCAGAGTCAGAGGGATGGGATCGAGGGTGGTAGTGTTGGCTGAAGGCAAGTGTTGGAGAAGAGGCTGGAAAAGGAGGAAGGTGGCAGAGTGCAAGGACTTTGACAAGAAAAGAAGTTCGGCCTTGATAAACTGGGTCTGACTGTGTCTTTCTCTCGTATGGTCTCCACAAGGTGACCAGAATGACATTTCTGAATGCAAATTTAACCAAGTCTTGCCCTTGCTTAAATTCTTCAGTGGCTCCCAGTGCTGTCCGGAACTCTGTAGCATAACCCAGACTCCTGCATTTCTCTGCAGCCCCTGCTCTAGAAACATCCCTTCTCGCCATCACATCACACACGTGAACACATGCACACCTCTCTACTTCAGCCACATTGGCCCTCAGAACAAGCCTCAGAATGTTCTCTAGGGCTTTGTGTATTCTCTTACCTCTGCTGGCTTCACCTTCCTCGCCCTCTGCCTCCCCTCTACCCTCTCATCTGGTTTAAGAGTCCTCTTAGACTTATTCTGGGCAGGCTTTCCTGATCCAGAGGTGAGGGTATGAGCTCCACCCGTGTGCTTTCCATGATCAAGACTCCCCGTTGCTATTGCTTGATTCCTGTAAAGCCCTTGGGGGCAGCTAACCGGGACACATCTTTATCAGTTGATTGTAATTGTGTTTACTTTTCTGTCTCCCCTATTACATTGTGAGTTCCTTGAGAACAAGAACTGTGTTCCTAGAACCTAAAATGATGCCTGGCACGCAGTTGGTAAATATTTGTGGAATTAATATTTGAGACAATGATAGTATCTTTTTAAAAAAATATATGTACATTGGAATCCTGAATAAAAAATTAATCTATAAAATTCATAAAATATAGAAAAATACAAAGAAGGAAGTAAAAATTACTTGTAATCACTGTACTCTGAGGTAACCCCTTTCATTTTATGAATAAATTTTTGAGAAAGGGAATACTATGTAAAAAGTGGAACATAGGAAAAAATTTCTGACGACAGTGTGTCTTGCAGAGAGGATGGAATTAGAAGGTTTAAGACTAAGTAAGAGATGTTAAACTTCTGGACTAGATGGGACTAGAAAAAGAACAGAGATGAATATGATGAGCAGCACATGAAATGACAGAACCTGGAAATTGATTAAAGGAGGTGGTGAAAGGGGACTAAAGTAGAGTGTCAGATGACCCTAAAAGTTAAAATGTTTGTTAAATAAATGGAAGATTTTGAGATTGGATGAGGGGAAGTGTACTTCACTCATTTATTTCTTCATCAAATATTTATTGGGCACCTACTCTGTGCCAGGCACAGTCTAGGTACTGAGGTACATTAGTGAAAAAAATAGTAGAAGCTCTGGCCCTCCAGTGGCTTGGTTCTGGTGGTGGGAATTATGGTACATTGAGAGAAACAGGCAGATTTATACTGGGAGCTGAGTCAAGGAAAGTTGCAAAGTTGTTTGAAGAGTTTTTAAAGAGCACACGTCTTCCTTTAATTCCCTGAACATATGTGTATAATGTTAGGAGTAAAGCATATTCTGGGCTCTCACACAGTAGTGAGCTGGATCTTTTCTGTCCAGCAAAGAAAGAAGACAGTTGCCCCAAACAGAGGTGTAGAAACCCCTAACTATGCAATGGCTGGTGTTAGGTTGGTGCCAGATGTGGACACGGGCAGAATTCCTTCTTGGCGAAAACTGGGAATTAGTTTCTTTCTGAAGAAACACGCCCTAATAAAAAAATTCCATTAATAGTTAATAGTTAGAAAAGCCACAGAAAATTTAAGAAACTACTGAAGAAAAACACTAAATAAATAAAATGACCTGATTAAGATTACATGGTATATTCACTTTATGAAAATTCACTGAGATCAACACTTATTATTGGTATACCTTACTATATGTATATGATATATCAATAAAAATTTTACTTAAAAGCATTCCAGTTCCTTAACTAGCTGGTTGACTGCAGAAAGTAGTTAAGACTTTCTGAGCCTATGTCCCCTAATACTAACATCATAGGGTTGTTATGAGCTAAAAGAAATACAGTAATGTGTATAAAGTGCCTGGCCTTGTGCTTGCCATACAGAATGCCCTCATTCATGTTAGGATCTCATCTTCAACTTCCCTGTCTTATACCTTCACTAGCTCTTCTAGGTCTGAGTTCCCAATACATCAAAGAAAGATGCTACTGGGTCAGACATGGCAAAGTCCGAAGAGCAGATGAGACTGAGGATATATGTTCTTCCAGGAGAAGCGAAAGCCAGCCAGGCTCTTGGGACTCTTGGGTAATAGGGAAAATGTGAAGGGATCCCTGTCATAATTGAAATGCAGCCAAACACTGCTACCCTGGTGCCAATGATAATAAGAGGACTTGCAGCAGAAATTACAGTGTGTGCTCACTGTGCAGATTTTCCCCACAGAAAAATAGAGGGGTAAGTCAAACAGACAGCAATATGAAATATCAAAATAGTGGGTTTTCCCATGGATGATTATAGCAGGGAATTTGAGTTTTCTTTTTGGTACCAGCCTTACAGGAATGTTTGGTTGACTCATTAAAATCCGATCAATGGCTATTTTCATGTGTGCCATCTTCTGACACAGGATTTTGGGAAACTGAGATGGTCTGCTGTCAGCAGCATGCAGTGGCATTAACTTGCTTTTCTTAAAATGGTTTTCCCTGAGTTTTCCATTCTCGCTAGTTTGGTGACTAAGGTAACCTGATCAGTGTACATCTAGTGGTCATTAACTCTATAGCTTCCCCTCAGTTACACCCTCTGTCTCCGTGTCTCAGGAACAGATCTGACCCTGGCCTTGGTCATCACTGCTCTTGGGTGTCTTCCTCACTCACACACAGCCCTGGCCTGGGGCTGCACTGTGTGGTGCTTACTCAGTTACCTTTGGGATCTCTTCCTCATCGCACATCATAGGTTCAGTGTCCCATTAGTAATACCTTATCTCTTTGGGGTGGGAAGGTGGTGGTTTCCATTAATACAGTGCCATCTTAGGCCCATGTGGGTTGTGTTTTCATCATTATGGATTTCTTAAATGCAAAGAACTATCTCATACACCCATCAATTAAATAAGAGGACATTTATTATTTAAACTCAAAAGGTACTTGCTACAAAAGTGATAAAATATGTGTGGTTGGGGGTAAAGTTCTAACCTTGGTTCAGTAGAATCTGCCTTTGCCTGTCCCTAATGCCTTATGGTCTTGGGCTGACCTCTGACCTTTTAGGGGACAGAGAGAAAGGAGGACAGATGCAGGAGAAGTGGCCTGTGGAGTCTAATTCCCCAACCTCAACATCTCTAGCCCATTTCTTTAGAGTGACTACAGAAATAGGGGCTGGCACTTAAAAACTGGTCTCTTGCCTATCAGTCTGAGCATACAGTTGCTTTTCCTACTCTATGGAGATGGGGAAAAGGAAGCAAAGACTGCTTTTGGCTGGAGTTTGGGACTGACTTCTGCCATTGAAACACTGGCTGACAAGCAAGCATAGGAGATGTAGGGGGCCTAGCATGGTGGCTTATGCCTGTAATCTTAGCACTTTGAGAGGCTGAAGTGGAATGAGCCCAGGAATTCCAGACCAGCCTGGACAACATAGTGTGACTCTGTCTCTACAAAAAATAAAAAAAACAAAAGTTAGCTGGGCTTGGTGGCATGCACCTGTAGTCCCAGCTACTCAGGAGGCTGAGGCAGGAGGATAGCTTGAGCCCAGGCGTTTGAGGTGGCAATGAGCTATGAGGACACCACTGCACTCCAGCCTGGGTGAAAGAGAGAGACCTTGTCTCAAAAGAACAAAAGCACATTTTTAAAAAACCCCAAAACAAAAACAGGTGTAACAAAAAAAAAAAAAAAAGAGGCATAGGGAATTTAGATTGCATACCTTATTCAGGAATCATTGCGCCCATTATCTCAACAAGAATGAGAACCAAGACATTAACAGTGGCAAATGGCAAGCCTGTGAGAGTCAAGTGATGTATGGATGATAAGCACTCAATAATTATGTGGCATGGAGGACAGCAATCTTCTCCCCAGTGGCCCCCAAACTCACACAGATCAGGAGTTAAAGAAGCAATGTGCCCAGTGGTGTGTGGGGAGCCTTGTGCTTCTACAGAGAAGGGTGTGAACAACGTGTTATGGTCTGTCTTCACCTTCTCAGCTGCCTGCCCTTACCATGCTATGAGTCCACAAACTGTTACAGGTCATCTTCAGGAGGAAGAGATTTGGGGGATGATTACAACCATGAGAGAATCTTCTTTCCTGCATAAAATTTTTCTCAAATTCAGGAATTTGTCATCTAGGTTCAAGGCTGCTAAAATTATATGCAATTCTTAAAAATGTCAGTACATTGTATGAGAGAGGTTTGTTTTCACTTTTATGAGATTTTCAAAGGGACCCATAACCTCCAAAAGATTCTAACCCATGACTCCTTTCAGGTCAATTGACAGTGGTACAAAGAAGAAACAAAAAAATTACTTTAACAAATCTTCAAAGGTGAGGGAAGAAGTGCTGCAGTAGTGTAGACTTAAGATTCCCCTTCCGCTGTTGTAGAGGTAAAAACTGGAAACAGAGTGTGTGTCCATCAATAAAGAAAGCCTTAAGAATTATAGTGCATTCAAACTATGAAATATAATAAAGGTATTTTATTAGGATGAACAAACTAGCTCTATACCAGTTGATCTTAAGGGTTTTTCATGATGTGATCATTAAGTAAGAAAAGCAAGAATCAGAGAAATGTATGCAATATAATTCCATTTTCATAGAATGAATAATGCCAAACCTCCTTCCCCCTTGCATATGTGTATGCATGTATGCATGTGTACATGTGTGTACATACAATATGAACAAGGAGGAAAAATCTAGAAGATTATATATAAGATTGTTAATGAAAAGGAACTAGAGACCAGGAAGGGGTGAGTTATTCAGTGAAGGGAGAGAAAGAGAAAGGGGATGTATGCCAAACAAATGAACAAACAAATAATAACAGAAAGCCCCACTCTATTGAAAAAGGAAGGTGTGTATAATAAGAATTGCATGCATGATATGAATGCATTTATATAAAATTAGATATAATTTTGCAAATATACTTAGAGGCATGGAAGAATGGTGACTATAATGGTGGCTCTCTCATGAGTGAAGGATCAATTGATATTTTATTCTATTTCTCATATTTTCTGAAGTTGACTCTTGACTCTTTTTCTTCTTTTCCTGTAGTTCAAATATTTTATGGCTGGTGTGTATTATTTATATAACCAGAGAAAACATTTAAAATTTCATGGTGATAAAAAGGAAAAAAAGTCTTATTTTTATTTTGGGTGGCATTTCTCATTCTCTGTGTATAATTCGAGTAGCCATTAAATTAATAATCCTCAGAAGTGAGACATAGTAAGCACATAAATTGTAGTTTCTGTAACATGCACCCTAGTTGAGCAGATTTGGCAAGGATTGGCACGGGGGTAGGTGACAATGTGAGTGGCGCCAATGGAGCAGCCTAGACGTTGAGAGGAAAGAGGTCCACTCGATCCAGTTCAGTGGGTTTAGGCTCTGGGAAAGAAGTCAGAATGTGGATATTCTGTTCAGGGTCACAAACGCTGAGGCACGAAAGACAGATCCTGCCAGCTGCTGGAATAGACTTGAAGTCTATTCAAGGGGTGCGCCACGAGGTAAGGCTTCATGGGAGTTACCTTCCCAGAACGAGGCCCTGGAGGACAGGCTGCACTTGCACTGATGGAAAACAGTATCAGAGTCTTTCCAGAAACACACAAGAACGTGACTAAAGACATGAAGTCTTCCTCGAATTATGCCCCAAACACAGTTCTTTAGACATGTTTGCCACGCACTGTGAGATAGTTTGCATTTATAAAATGAATTCTAAGCATGATTCACTTTTCTTTGCAGGGCTTATTAATCATCCGGTGGACTTGGTCTTAGAAAGGAGGAAGTTCCTTGCTCTCTCCACAAACTGGATCTTCTCCGAGCTGACTTGGGTTGGAAAATCCCAAAAGATTTGTTGTTCATAATGAAACTAAGATGTGAAACTTGGGCTCATGAAATGCCTTGATACTAAGAAAGGGCCTCTCTTTTCTATCCGTATTTGTCTGAGATAAGTTAGGTAATCATTCTGGGCAGAGAGAATTCCACTTCAATTTGGTAAAACAGTGCTCAAGTAGCTTCATTTTGTTCCTCTGTGTGTGTGTGTGTGTGTTTCCTTTTTCTTTTCTCCTTCCTTTCCCTGGATCACTCTCCTTCTCTTCCTCCATATGGGCCTGTGTGATTCTCTAGGAGAACCTGCGCAGTTTACTTTTGGTCAAGACACTGGCAAAGGCAGGTGACCTGGGATAACAGGAGGACTTCGAGTGCAGGGGCCCTTGCTCAAAATCCATCTCCCTCACAAGCTAGCCATGATGCCCCTGAGACTTCCAGTAGAGCATCCATGGCTCTTCCACATTTTTCTGGTAGAGGGCCTTCAATATTTTGAAGTTCTTTATGTCTCTCAGAGTTCTCCATGGCAATGAAAATGCCCATGGTATTGGAAACTCTTTAAGGAGCCATTGCACAGTACCTTGCGGGACGATTTGTTGACAGGCAGCTGAGAGCAGGAGAGGCTTCTGAGAGCCCTGATTTATTTGGAGGGGAATGGCTCAGAAATTGGGGTGGGAGATATTTAAATATTTCATAACTTTGCCTTAGATCACCCTTAGTTTGAGTATGTGCATGGAAAGGGGACTACCTCCTGCAGAAATGTGAGCACATGCCTGTACTAGGTCCAGTGATGTCACCTCCATGTTTTTATTTTGATTCACTTGAAGTCAAATGCCTATCTATTAACTGTCTAGTAATACTATTCCTCTGTGGTCTTTGAAAGCTAAAAAAAGGTCCACAATTTATGAAGCTTATATACTTTCCTGAAAAATGAGACAAAACATTTAGAAACCTATACTTAAAATATATTAATGGTAATAATAATAATGGTGATATTGATGATCACATAGCACACCCACTATGTAGAAAGTACCATGGTAAGTATCTCTCCTGTATGTGTAGCATGTATGAGTCTCATTCTATTTTCTTCCCTAAAATTTAGCTTCAATTCTGAGCTCCCATCCTTTTGGGCTGGTAGGAAATTCAACCTCAGTCATCTGGAACTCCATCTCCTCCTTGTTGATCCACCCAGCCTGCGTCTCCTCTCAGTTCTGCTGACTGCTGCTTCCAAGGCAAGCTTGCTTTAGGGAAGTTAGAAGCACCAGACCCTGTATCTCACTTCCCTGCTGCACCCTGTGATTATTCCTTCTGTGGTCCCACCACATCCTTCCAGTGTTGCCGTGGAGTGGGGCCCATTTCTTCATGGCACCCAGAACCCAGGGGCTCTCCCACCACTGCCAGTATTGGGTCAGCTTAGGAGAAATCATTCTCTTTTTAAGCCATATCCATTTTAGTGGATTTGGGTTCTTAAAGAAGTCAGAATGTGAATAATGTGCTCAGGGCCACAAATGCTGACACAAGAAATGGCTGATCCCAAGTATTTCTCTGAGGCTGGGACTCCAGGAAAATGATTTCCTTCCCAAGTAGGAAGAAAAGGAGGCCCTCTACCTTGTTTCTGGCATCCACCTCCAAACTCTGCCTTTTCCAAGTTCTCTGATCTGACCTCTTGGACCCTCTGGTGTTTCCTTTAAAAATGAGAATAATAACCTTTGCCTGCGGTGGTGCAGGCCTGTAGGCCCAGCTACTTGGGAAGCTGAGCTGAGCTGAGAGGATCGCTTGAGCCAAGGAGTTCTAAGCCAGCCTGGGTAACATAGCAAGACCCCATCTCTAAAAAATAAAAAAAATAAAAAATAGCCTTTGCCTCCTTATACTTTTGTGATGATTAAATGAGACAACGTATTATAAATACCAGTACATACTACAGCTGCTCACTAATATCCATTACCTTCCCCTTAGCCTGAAAGGAGAACATCATGTGTTTAAATCTGCAACCAGATATGGCTCTGGCTCTCCACCACTGTATTCCTGATGCCTAAAACTACCTCGAAGTCAGTAGGTGCTCAGTAAACACGTGCGAATGACCCTACTTGGACAATAGGACCTAAAGAACATCAGGAATGAACTTCCCTTGGGGAAGCAATAATTACATGGAGGGTGTGTTTCTAAGCCTCACCAAGAACAAGAACTGTTTTCATCTGCAGCAGGAAGGAATCTGGTTCTTGGAAGATTGGCAGGAAGTGTCTTGAGAGCATAGGATGTATGATATAAGAGAAAAGCTGCCAAAGATACAAAGAAGTGAAACAATGTCCTCACTAGAAATGAAAATAGAATACTACACCCTGATTTTAATTCTCTCCGAGTCTTCACTCACCAAGTGCCCAAAGGGGTCGAGTATGCGAAGATCAAGGCCACTCGGGCAGACACAGGACATTGCAGTGGTTGTAAGTGGAGGTCCTGGGGTCCAGCTGACCGGCTTTAGAATCTCAGCTCCATCATTTTATGACCGTGGGCAATCACTTTCATCTCTTTAAGACTTAATTTCTTCACTTGTAAAATCGGAATAATAATGGTAGCTACTTCAAAAGAGTTGTTATAAGGAGTACATTAAATCATAGGGACACCTTAAGGGTCCAGTGACTGCTGTCTTCCTTCTATGCGGGACCTGCCTCTTATGGAAGACCTCGGAAGAGCTCAGGAGAAGGGGGGGACATGGGAAGAGACAGCCACTACCTGCCCAGACCTCTCTCCTGTGGTAGAAGGAGCTATGAAAAGATTCTGACCCAGGCCCACACCGGAAGCTGAGGGTCCCAGTAGAGACATGGCTTCCAGGGGACACACTGAGGAAAGCAAGAATCAAGGGGTCCTTGGCAATGCTCTATGTGAAGAAGAGCAGATTTGTGAAAGTGCAGAAAGTAGCTGACGCCAGGGTTCCCCGTGAGAGGGAGGACTTGTGCTGATATGAGTGTCCTTTTTAAAAAGTAGATTTGATGGCACCAAGCTTCCAAAAGCATCTAAGGCTCTATTACATTTTTACCTTCTTTAGTCAGACACCAGGACATTCCAGGGTATATCCCTGGAACAATAATCTGCAGTCATTTGTGGTGTCATCCCCAGGAATTCAGAGGCAAATCAAAGCATGGTTATCAGCAAGAACCAGGAGGGAGAAATGACCCCAAGATATACAAAGAAATCCCTTTCACACACCAATAGTCTGTTCATGGAGGAAGAAAACTTCAGCTAGTTAACTTTCTCCTTTTATGGATGAAGAAATGGAAGTCTGGAAAAGGGAAGTGAATTGCTCAAGGAATCATCTGGGAGGTCTCCTGACTCTGTCCTGACTTGTTGCTACAACACAATTCATTTTTATTTTTCTTCAAATTCCTGTCTCCCTATGAGTATTTTTTGGGTCTCACTATGTTGTCCAGGCTGGACTCCAACTCCTGGGCTCAAGTGCTCCTCCCGCCTCAGCCTCCCAAGTAGCTATGACTATAGGCACGTGCCACCATGCCTGGCCCTATGAATATCTTATTACTGCAAACACTACAAAAATGATACCATGATACCCTGAAGCCTTTTAGTTAAAGTCATGCTATCCCCTTTGCTCTTGTGGGTGCCAGGAGTAATCAGACAGTCCTGGGAATATTGCAGGTGGATCGGGATTCCCCAGGAAGATAGAGGTACTAGCCTGCTCTCTGAAGGGTGACCTTCTATGCACCTCATCTCCTGCCTTAGCCTGGGCAGTGCCCTGCTGACAAGGTGCCTTCTGCTACCATGGCCCCCTAGGAATTGGCCTGGAGCACATCTGGGGAGCATAGCATTTGGAGCCATCCTAGCCAGTTGTGTGGACTTAGACAAGCTAACTTTTCCATGCCTCATTTTCTTCATATGTAAAATAGTGATAATATTAAGGTTTTGTAAAGAATAGATAACAGAATCTGTTAAAAGCACCTAACTGTGTGCCTTCATGTGATAGGTCCCCTTGCCTTCTCCCTTTACCTCTGTATGCACATATGTTGGTCATGCCATAGTTGGGTTAAACCAGCTAACTTTTTCCACATAGAAAAAAGTTAACCTAAATAACAATAATAAACAATATAAGCAATATAACGTAAATAACAATAATAAACAATATAAGAAATATAATTGTTTAAAACCTTCTAAAGAAAACAGATTTGGGGAATGTGTAGGGAACATAGTTCCTCTGTGTTCCTATTCTGTTTTCAACCACAAGTGCATCTACATCCAATAAGGAAACACAATCAGCTGATACTGCTCATGGAGATGGCTCATAGAGTCCCTTTCACTGTCTTCTGGAATAAACTGGCACTTGACCCTACATGGACATGATAGTCAGCTTACTTTTGTAAGGCAGAGAATGTTAGAGTAACTAGTTAGAAACCTACTGCCTTCCAAACTAGTGCTTAGCCCAAAATTGTATCAGAGAGCTCCTTGATCCCAAGACATTCTTCCCAAGGAGGAAGTTGCAGAAGGCTGGTGAAGAACTTGGAATGTGTAGGGTTTGTGAGTAAGGACCGTCACAGTAGATGCAACTCAGAGAAGGGAGGCAGGGGGAGGAAATAGGGAAGGTGAAGATGGTATGGTTCCTTTTTCTTGTTTCTTTTCTCCCCCAGCAAATGATTTCCTTTCAAACAACTATAAGCTAAGACATAAAATCCAGCAGGAAGCAGTGATGGCCTACCACCGCGTACATCATAAGGTAGAGACAAGGTGATGACATACTCATATGTGCTGTTAGTGAATAGTTTATTTTCCTGTTCTTGCTCTCCAACAAGGTAAATAACTGAGGGTAGAGATAATGAGTCAGGTATCTCTGAACTGACTTTGACTTTGCAGCCCTGTTTAATGGAAAGAGGAAGGCTTTGGAAACAGACTTGGCCTCAAACCTCAGCTATGCCACCTACTAGCTGTGTGGCTTTGGGCAAGGTATTTAAGTTCAGTTTACTTATCCATAAATGACTATTGTGAGGATTAGATAAGACAATGCATGAAACTGCTGGCAGCTGCTCAAGCCTTTCCATAAATGTTGGCTCTTTTTCCTTTGTAATACCTAGAATAGGGGCTCTTGATATTTCTCTTATTATTATACTGCCCCCCAGAAGGAGGCATTTTAGACATTTTAGACATTCCCCCCATAAAATACGAGATACAGCATACATCTCCTTATGTGCTGTATGAATATCTGTCCTTTATACTTAAAAAAATATTTTTTTTGCCCCTGATGACCAGTTTTCATCCACTTGGGGGTAACATAACCCCCACTGAGAATACATGCCATTAAGTAGCCCGTATTCTACACTAGTTATCAGCAGATGACCCATGATACGAGTTCCTCCCGTTCTGATGTGGCATCTCACCAGGGGATTGATAAAAGGTTTCTGGAAGACATCCATGAAGCCAAGACATCTGGTTTTCAGAGACACTATTTCAATCACAGAAGGCAAGTCTGTTGAATTTTGTGTCATTTAAAAAGCGACATTCTCACAAAGGAATGACCAACTGTATTTGTAGGTTAGATAGGCTCAGAGAGAAAACAAATCAGTGCCTAGAGAGAGGAGAACAAATCAGAAAGAATCTGCACAGTTCTCTTCAAGAGTGAGGCAAGACACTTTTTAAATTACTAAATTATTTTTTTCCTATATTTTTGTCCTTTCCTTCAAACCCCACTTGAGCAGCCCGCAGACTCTATTTCCCAGGCCAGGGACACACTCGTATATGCCTCCCATCCCATCCACCAGCCTGTTCATACAGAATCAGGAGGCAGCCAACTTGTGGTGTGATTGGAGGGGGTGTGGAGTAGAACCCATCCTCACACAGCAGCACCACTGCTTGCAATTCTACCTTTGGAATTGTATTCCTTGACTCTTAAATGTTTTCGGTCTTTAAACATTCTTTATCGACTGAGAGGCAGATTCTGTGGAAATGGGACAATTAGATCAAGGTGGAAGGAAGCTGAGTTGACAGGGAGATAGAGAGATTCCAGAGGCAAACTTTTCCTCTCTCTCAAAGTTGAAAAGTGCTAATCCTCATGCTGCCAACTCTAGACAATTTGGGAGGTAGGGAAAGTTTGACTCTGGAATCTCTCTATCCAGATACATAGATGTCAAGCTATAGAATCAGGATGCAAGCCTGTAGAGCACATGGAACAAACATTAAAGCATCACGATGTCATTAACTTTTCCTTGTTAAATATGAAATCTCTACGTTACAGTTCTCTGGGGCACTAGATTCGACTTAGAGAACATTCATCAATTTTAGCAAAGGGATTTTATTTATCTAATCTTTTTTATTTACTTAAAAAACTGATTTCATCTATAATGAATATAAGGAAAGGATTATAATTAAAATTGAGGATACTAAGCTTTCTAAAAATATACTTAAAGATCTCTTTCTATGTTAGGTGCTTGGTATTTCTTTTACAAGGGCTTATTTTGTGGGGTAGGTAGAAGTTGGAGCTTATTTATCATTTTGAAGAAATATCCTCTGAATTGCCTAAATGAGTGATGGGTTAGATGCTAATTGACCCATTGTTGGTTGAATAAGGTCTTGCTTTTGTTTGCGTGGTTTTGAGATAAATAAAAGGATGATATCAACTGTGAGTCACTCATAGGATTTCATATTCACAGAGCCTGGCCTAAGGGCTATATAAAGAGGCACATTTAAGGAACTTGTACTGAAAAGGAACCGAGTAAATTGAGTTAAACCTTTCAGGAGACGTCTATAATGAAGCTCCTTCTCCTGATCCTGGTCTTGCAGGTCACTGCTTCTGTATCTCTTCCCCTCGATCAACAACACAAGCCCAGAAGAAAATGATGTGGAATTTGCTGAAGTAAGTATAGACACTATAGTATTTATCTAGCCTGACTTTTGTCTTTAAGATTCATTGCATTGACCAGTTTGGTTTTTCTTTTAAAAAAGTACTGGTTGAAAACTAGTCTGGGAGGCTGTTTGCTTTCAGCATTTCATTTTTCTTTGCCAAAAAGGAATATAAAAAAGAGGTATTGGTTTGAAGGAGTGTTATAAAATGGCGGGTGAATTTGTTTCTTCTACTAAAAAGCTCTGGCTAAGGAATTTCAGTTCAATATAATTGGAGTTCACTTCTGGTATGGCATTTTACATTAAATATTTAATTCCCATTAAATAGTCTGAGATTTGAACAATGGCTTGATCAATTTAACCACTTGAGGCTGCCATGATGATTTAAGCATATTCCCTTTACTCTTACTCATCCCAGATATTTCTTTATAGCATTTTTTTAAAAAAACAGGATTTTTTCTTTAATTCTGAATTTCTTTTTGCTAATTAAAAGGGTTTGATCTCCTTATTTTCTAAGATTATTTTAACATTGAATTTATTGTAGTTACCCATTGTGTTTAGCTTTGGGGTTTTTAAGCAAGAAATTTTTATCCCAATCTTTTTTTAAAAATTATTTATTTATTTATTTATTAGAGGCAGTGTCTTGCTCTATTGCCCAGGCTGGAGTGCAGTGGCATGATCATAGTTCACTGCAGCCTCGAACTCTTGGGCTCAAGTGATCTTCCCACCTCAGCCTTCCAAAAGCGTTGGGATTACTGGTGTGAGCCACCATCCCAGGCCTGAAATAGCTTTTAGAGAAAAGAAACAAGTTTGAAGAAGTAGAAACATAAAGACATTTACACTGAGTTTCCAGGACAATTTTTGGTAATAATTTATGACATGTCTTTGATAGCACAGAAAAATTAAGATTTTTTTTTCCTCTTTATAATTAACTGTCCAAACAACAATAATCTAACTTGTGATTAATATGTCCAAACTTCCTGGTTCAAAAGCATTAGCGTATGGTTGAGTCATACATGTGGATCTCCCAGCAGAAACTTTTCCATGTATAGGCATGCATTACCGAATGTATTTTTTTCCAGCGGTACTTAGAAAAATTTTATGGCCTTGAGATGGAGACAACGACAAAAATGAAAGTCAATAGAAACTTCATAGAAGAAAAAATCCGGGAAATGCAGCAGTTCTTGGGGCTACAAGTGACCGGGCAACTGGACACATCTACTCTGGAGATGATGCACACACCTCGATGTGGAGTGCCCGACGTTCATCATTTCAGTACAATGCCAGGGAGGCCTAGTGTGGAATAAACGTTATATCACCTACAGGTAATGCAGGTGTATGGTGCTATGTATTTTTCTACTTTCCCATAGGTCTGACTTCTAACCGGAATCATTTAGATATAGCCCTAAATCTGGAAGTAGATAAGTAGCCTCCGTCAATTGTTAACACTATTTCTGTGTTGAAATTCATTATCTCTAGAAGGGAGGATTGTTTACTCAAGGAAGAATTGTTTGGCTTGCCAGTCCAGAGCAGAGTAGAAAAAGTGTGAATAAAAGGAGAATGAAGCTGAATCTACTATAAATAAGAGACAGGAGAATGTTTATAGAGTAGTCATGATGGATGCAGAAGTCCGGGAGCAGGAGAAAAAGGCATAAGCTTCTGTGAAAGCAAATCCTTCACAGTGATGACCTGTAAGTCACAAGTAAGAAGAAATTAAGTTAGATTTTGGTTAAGGAGGAAGCTGTCCAAGGAAAATTGCTTCTGTACTTAATGAAGCAAGTTTTTCTTATCTGACCTCAATTTATGAAATGATTCCTCTTCAAATGGTGCTAGCAAAAATGAATATTGTGATAAGGCAAAATTAACCCATAGTTTCCATATTTTTTTTCTCTCTTCACTGATAAAGAATCAATAATTACACTCCTGACATGAGGCGTGAGGATGTTGACTATGCCATCCAGAAAGCTTTCCAAGTATGGAGTAATGTGACCCCCCTGAAATTCAGAAAGATTAACACAGGAGAAGCTGATATTATGATACTTTTTGCACACGGAGGTAGGGAACTCAGACTTCATCTATGTCATTTGGCATGATCTATAGGATGTATAGAAGAACTAATTATCTTTCCTTTTTTAAAAGCTCATGGAGACTATAGTGCTTTTGACGGCAGAGGTGGAGTCATAGCCCATGCTTTTGGACCCGGACCTGGTATTGGAGGAGATGCACATTTTGATGAGGCTGAAATCTGGACTAAAAATTCCAGAGGTAGGGCAAAAAAACAAGCAAACAGAAAACTAAAACAACAAAAACCCTAACAAATTTTATATTATATCCTGATTTTGAAAGGCTACATTATGACAAATGATTATATGATGGAATATGTTCTGATCATAATTCTGCTTCTAAATCAAATTTAACAATTTGTACGGGTCTCAATTTCACCTGCTATAAATTGAGGGTATTGGGCTAGATTATTTTAAAGATCAGCTCTAAGAATCTATGAGGATTCTATGAGCTATGAACTAGTTCATTGGCATAAATTTAGAGGAACCTTAAGAACCATAGTATGAAAAGGTCAAAGCTGTTATTTAGGTGATAATTTTTTGGCAGTGAAATCCATAAACTGAAAAGTAAACACAGTTACTAATTATATGTGTGCCAAAAATTGTAGGATAAGATTGTAATCTGTATGATTCATAATATGCTGACAATTTCTTAGATTCGTAGTGACACAGAATGATAAGGCTATAGAGAACCTAGAGGTCCATATAGAGAAACACAAGATGATATGGTGATGTCTTTCAGAATGTGCAACTGATCATTTAATACCTTGGGTGCATTTGCAGAGGGACTGTAACTCACCATCCCCCTCAGACAGTTGGGATGAGGTTAACTAAGCTCTCCTGTTATTTGGAGGAATAGCATGGGAAAATTCAAACCATCACGTCAGAAGCCTTCCTAATCTTTCTATGGGAAATTCTATATTATGTGACTCCCTCATGTGAAAAGTAAATGGGGAGAAAGTCATCAAGAATATTCTCTACTCAGCATCCCCTTCTCTCTGGCTGATATTGCATGCATTGAATAGCAATACTTTTATAGACACTATGTCCACCAGAAAGGCTATTTGTTTTAGTCTGACACATAGCCTAAGGCTTATAAAATTTTTGATGAGAAGAGGACTTTTGTATTGTCAAGAGACAGATTATGTAGGATTAGGTGCTTGCTGAATTGCAAATCCTCAGCCAGACATGTTAAATGTGTCTAAATTTTATCTCAGGTTATTTGGGGATTGCAATGTCTTCACCCGAAATGAGAGACTTGTGCTGGTTAGCCTCAAAGAATGTTTTGGAATTCTAATGGACCTTAGAAAAGTAATTAAGACCAAGACATTAGTGGCTAATTTGTAGAAAAGCTGGGCAAGAACATGCATTTCCTAGCCCAATGTATGCATTCCATCTGTCCATGTTGCCTTATTTTTTTAATTGGCTTGGTTCTATGCTTTCAAAAAGTTATTTATGAAAATTCTAACTTAAAATGCTCATTCTCAGTCTGATTTTTTGACCCAGTAAGTTAAATGAGCAATTAGATCAATGTTTGCTGAGTTTCTATTATGATTTGGGGTGATGGGGGTGTTTGAATTCCAAGTGAAAAGGACACAATATTACCCTTGAGCACACAATCTAGTGGGAGACAGAACACAAACAGAAATCCATTATTTTGAGATGAGGACCAATGGTGGTGGTTTGTAGGAGTACTATGGGAATTTGGAATAAGATAAATTTAGGTTTAGGCCAAATTGTAAAAGCTTTGTTTACTCTTCCCAGTCTTATGCAGAGTGTAGAGAACGACTGAGCATTTGCTTCTTTTGTCTATTAATATTTAAGAGAAGAAATGAAAGTAGCTCTGAGTTAGTTGCAGGACTGAACTTGGGTACTGGAGAGTACTTTAAGGCTCTGTAGCTAAGTGGTGTATGACTCTGGGCAAGTCGGTTCTTCTGAGATACAGTTTTGTCTTAGAAAAAGAAAGAAAAAAATGAAGGCATTGGACTAGAATACAAAAAAATTTCAGGAGTTTATAAATCTGCAAATTGGGAAATTGGGGAGAAGGGACACACTCCTCTCCCCTCTCTTACTTACAAAGGTGCATTCTCTAGGACATACAGAAAAGATGAACAATCATGACTATAGCTTGGTAGTCTAAACATGTCTACATTATAAGTGTACACTCTAATTTTGTTTAGAATCATGTGTAGTAAAAGCATGAGCTTTAGAGACAAGAAATTTGGATTTGAATCTTGGCTCAAACTCTTAATTTGGTCAATTAATCTTACTGATACTATTTCCTCATCTGTAAATGTAGAGCATGGTGGCTTTCTTTCAGTTGTGTAAGAATTAGACATACGTATTTCTCAGTGACCCATACATATTTTTCAGTACCTGAAACATAATGATAGCCTTATATTTGGGTTTAGGAAAGGATGGTTGCTAAAGACTTTTCTTTATCTACTCAAGCCTGATCAAGAGTAAAAACATAATGGAGTTATGGGAGTTGAGAATGATTTAGAAGCAGTGAAAACTGTTGGACTCAGCCATGAATTATTGTAGGAATTTTCACAACAGAATATATTTCATTTGTCTATTAGTGCAATGGTCCTTAACCGGAGGCAATTTTGCCCCCGAGGGGACATTTGACAATATCTGGAGACATTTTTTGGTTGTCAAAACTAAAGGGGGATTTGCTACTTGCATTTAGTGGTAAAACCAGAGATTTCTAAACATCTGTAATGCACAGGACAGCCCTGGCAACAAAGAATCATCTGGGCTATAATGTCAATAGTGCTGAGGTTTAGAAATCCTGTTCAAGAGGGTGGGGAAATAAGTAAAATGTGTCCAAATGTTTATTTTTCACTGTGTCAGATGTTGTGTTATTGTCCAGGAGATGACAATGGATTCACTGTTTTACCCCTTTTGATTGGTTTCCTCTTAGGCACAAACTTGTTCCTTGTTGCTGTTCATGAGCTTGGCCATTCCTTAGGTCTCGGCCATTCCAATGACCCAAAGGCCATAATGTTCCCCACCTACAGTTATCTTGACCTCAACACATTTCACCTCTCTGCTGATGACATACGTGGCATTCAGTCCCTCTATGGTAAGTTGAATGTCTTTATCATTTTGCCATATGAAGATACTCCTGTGAATGGTCTAGTAATAACTACATTTGGGTAAAACACTAATATGTGTCTTTTCTTTTGAGCTTCGTAAGAACCCTGTGAGGTGGGTAGCACAGATATTGTCTTCATTTTATAGATGAGGACAAGAGACCTATTATGTTAATGTCAGAGCCAGAGGCAGAACCTGAGGCCTCAAGTCTTGTGTTCTTGCTATCCAAGATACCATTGCCCTATTGAGGAAGGCCCACAGAAAAAAATAATCTAACTGGAAAAGGAGAATAAAAGTGATCAGATTTTTCTCCTCCATGATATTGCAACCATATGAAAAAAAACTTACTGTATGCTTCCTGTGAATGTTATAGAAAACTTAAATTGATTTTGATGCAATTTTCATTAAGAAAATTGAATGTTTTAAAAATAATAGTTCTTCCTCTTATGAACTAAAATGCAGATTTTTTTTGCTAATCCTTCTTGAAATGTATTTGCAGGAGGCCCAGAAGAACACCAACCCGTGCCAAATCCTGACAGTCCGAAATCAGTTATCTGTGACCCCAATTTGAGTTTTGATGCTGTCACTACAGTGGGAGATAAAATCTTTTTCTTTAAAGACAGGTAGGATCATTTTCAAATCTAACCAATATTAAAGGCTCCATCTTTAGATTTTTTTGTCAGAGAATAGTTTTCCAATGATGGAAAATGAAGTAGATAAAACTTGTAAGTAGGGACTTGGACTTGATTCTGTAGGCAATGGAGAGATCTTGAAGATTTTGAAGCAGGAGAGTGGAATGATTAAATTTGTGTTTTAACTAGAAAACTGGTGTGTAAAGATGGATTTACAGTAGGAATCTGGATTGGGGAATTAGAAGACAAGAAGCAGAGAAGCCAGTTTATTTTAATCATAGATAAAAAATGGTGAAGTCTGGAACTAAGGCTGTAAAAAAGTGCTTATGTAAAAGATTTGATTTCTTGATTATAGGGAATTCCAGGATAACTTATGGTTTCTGTCATAGAACAGAGATTGAAGCAGATAATGACGAGGGGGAGGGCCAGTGGGAAGATTAATATTTGCTAAGTAGGATAAATAGTCTCCATTTTTGAGATTGTGAAACTGAGACATTTGAGGTTAAGTGACCTCTTTTAGGTTATACAACTGGAGAATGGATTATAGGGCCAGATTAGAACCTTAGATCTCCGGATTCCAAGCTCCAGGGTATTTCCAAGTTGCCTGTTAAAGTCTTTGTTAATGATCAAAGAGTTGATTAAGATCTTTTCCTTGTGGGCTTCTATACAGACATCAGTGGAGCAGAATGTGAGGATAATGGAAAGAAACATTGAGTCTTTCTACCAGTCCTTCCCACTCACGTTCCATGATTCTTTAGGCTACTATGATTTTTAACATGTGTTAAATGTCTTTCATGTCAGGTTCTTCTGGTGGAAGGTTCCCGAGAGACCAGAAACAAGTGTTAGTTTGATTTCTTCTTTAGGACCAACCTTGCCATCTAGCATTCAAGCCGCTTATGAAATTGAAGCCAGAAATCAAGTTTTTCTTTTTAAAGGTAATTCCAATGTATAGTTTTGCCATTGAGTCTACTTCAAGGAAAAGAAATATTACTACTTTTAATAGACATCAACCAAAAAAATTCTCTGGATTTTATTAATTGTGGCTCTGAATTGTAAGCTAAAATAGCCTAAATACCTTGGTAATGCATATAACTTTTGGGAAAAGTTTGTAAAACACAAGATGATAATACTTGTGAAAAAACATGGAACCATAGGAGATAGACTATGTGTAGGAATAGCAAGCAATACATTTAAGAACTGTGGGAAAGGAATAGTGTTGTTTGTAGTAAGTTAGTATTTTTATTACTCTTTCTGTACAATACCAATGTACCTTTTTTCTTTGTCTTCACAGATGACAAGTACTGGCTAATTAGCAATTTAAGACCCCAGCCAAATTATCCCAAAAGCATCCATTCTCTGGGTTTCCCGTACTCTGTGAAAAAAATTGATGCAGCTGTTTTTAACCCACTTCTTCATAAGACCTACTTCTTTGTAGATGACCAATATTGGAGGTAAGCTTTAACGGTTGGTAATTTGACCCCTAAGATTTGTGAAACAGTCAAGGAATGGGATTTTCCAGAAGGCAGTTTTTCTATGGAAGTTCCTAAAGATCCTTGACCTTCCTGGGAGCGGGATCAAGAGAATATAAGACTGACATAGTTATTGTCAACCTAGTTTTTTTCTCTGTACTATTGGTTTCTAATATATGACATAGTACCTTTTTTTGTGTGTGTGTGTATATATATATGTATATGAACTCTTCAAATAAAATGTCATGTTATTAATCATAGTGGAGACACATTGAAAAATAGTATTATAGATGTATGAGACCTAGTATTTAGTCTACAGTCAGTTTGGAGGGTGTATGGATTTCCAGACCCCTTCCCATAATCATAATCACTGGGCCAAAAGACAAAGTGAGGAAACCATCCTCTGAGTGACAGGAGATCCTGCAAGGTCTTCCCTAATAGGAAATCAGATAGTCCAGTGAGGACAGGAGCTCATCTAACTGTCTGTCTCTTGTCTCAAGTGTCTAAATTTTGAAGGAGGACAGGATCCTCTATACCCTCTTCTGAGTAAACCAGTTATTTCCCAGATTGCTTGTATGGCTGACACAAGGCATAGTAGAATGTATTAAGAAGGTTATATTATAAACACTATTTTTTCCTTAAACATTTATAATTCAATATCTAATTCCAATTGAATACCATATACTTATGACTTCAATTCATCCACCAACCCTTAGTTCTGTTTGAGAAACAAAACTTTTGATTTTAACAAACAAGACTTTCTGAAGAGCTCACAAATGAACATAGCTTGTCATTATTGACAGTAATATTTCAACTCTAACCAGTGGCTCTATTTTGTTTTCTGCTTCCATGTGGCCCAAGATTTTTCTTTCCCTTAAAGGCCAGTGGGACAGTGATGAGTGAGCAATACTTACTTGGAGAACTAAACTGAATAAAAATAAGATAAGTAGATTCTATTGCCACTTGGAAGTCTAGAGAGAAACACAATATGTTTAAAAGCCTTTGGCTCCCTGGCTTTTAAAACCGTTGGCTCATCTATTATCTTCTTGGGGGAAATGGTTGTTTTTGTCTCTGTGGAAAGCTTCAAAAAGAAGGCAATGACGGGCAGCTAAGTAACTGGTCAGTGAGGGATGCACCAAATCACCTTCAACTCCAGACTGTGTAAAGCAGGACTAAGCACTGGTGGAAGCATTGTGGGGTCATGGGGAAAAGGCCTAACCAGAGTAGGGAAGCATAGGTTTTGAGTCCTGCAGGAAATCGGAAATCAGTGAACTGTTTAGGTCCTTGGTTTTCTTCATCATTTTCTTCATTGCCCTTCAGGAAAGAAGAAGGTGGGTTTGTGGTTCATGTCATAAAATCTGTTTTCTGATGGAGTTCCTGCGGGTTATTTCTTGGCTCAGGTATGATGACAGGAGACAATTCATGGATCCTGGTTATCCCAAATTGATTATCAAGCACTTCCCAGGAATTGGGCCTAAAATTGATGCAGTCTTCTATTCTAAAAACAGTAAGTAGATTAGGAAACCATGAAGACACTGCAAATCCCATTTTTTTAAAAAAAATCAGAGAGTGGGGTTCCATGTTGGAAAGGGATGGGACTCTGCAGTTCTCCACAGGGCCAGAGGGAGAAAACTCACACTGTTCTTGGCTCCAAACAGACAGGCTAAAATAAGCAGGGCTGGGGGCACTGGTGGTGAATTCCTAGGGGGGTCTGGCAGGCAGGGGGAATGTGACTATTGCTGTTTCCCATGTGCCTGAGTCTCTGGAATTTCCTTCGACACATCAGCTGCATAGTATGTGCAAGTGTGCGCATGGCGGCCAAGACTCAGGAGAGCCTGGATGCTCATCTTTTCCTGTACCTTGCATCATCAACCTTTCTTTCAGTCCCATCTGCCCTCTTAGGCCCTCCTGGACTGGGACTGAGGGTGGGCTGCCAGAATCTTGACTTTGTGTTGTGTGTCTTCAAGCAAGGTCAGCCTACGCAATTGGTCACTGGGCCAAGATTTTTTTTTTTTAATTTTTCCCCCAGTGTCTTTTTTCCTCTGTCAAGGTCCCTGTGTTCCCTACTCGAGCCCAGTATTCTCTCTCTTGAGTTCTCCACCTGGAGTGGGACTTGCTATAGGTAGATATCCGGGGGCAGGATACACAGCCAAGGGTTCCCAGCATTTATATTCTCAAGTCACATCTCATCTAATCTAGATAATTTGTAAATACAGAGCTATGTTTTCATGTTTATGTTTAATTCTCAGAGGAGAATTAAATGATTTAATTTGTTTTCATTTTCAGGATACTACTATTTCTTCCAAGGATCTGACCAATTTGAATATGATTCCGTATACCTTCGTGTCACCAGAAAGCTGAAAAGCAATAGCTGGTTTGGTTGTTAGGAATAGTGTAATTAACGGTGCTTGTCAGTTCACTTCAGTTTAATAAGTATTTATTGCATACTTGCTGTGTGTTCAGCATACCACTACATAGTGATATGTATCATAAAATAAGATAAAATCTACAAGTCATAGGTAAATGATTATATAAATAAAATGTTTTTTTGATTTTGGAAATCCTCACTGTCAATTTTGTTTGACCCCACTACTAAGTTTGAAAATAGATACCTTCAAAGGCCAAGAGAATACTTTTTGGAGAATGCTTTGTAAGTTGGTTCCTGACATACTTGGACTGAGAAATTATAATTACTCCAGCTTAACTAAAACTAAGTGTATATATTTTTGCTCAAATAAAAACTTTGAAAGAAAGTATTTGTTTTCTATTTTTTTTCTTGAAAAACAGAATGTGTACTTTGAAAATAACTCTGGACCTACTCTTAAATAAAACACATCTGCCCGTGACTGTACCAAGGAGTGAATGGAAATATGGCAACTACGAAAAGAAAAAGCATAGATTTCTTTCAGTCACTTACGCAAGGCTACCTTAATCCTTGGTCAAGATAAGAAAGCATTCTCTAGGCTGCACGTGGCCCCAAGGAGTATGTACAGTGCATGACTATAAGACTAAAGGGGAGAAGGGACGAAATGGGAACTTCTCATTATGGCAAAATTCACAGTCAAGTCTCACAATGTGGGCCATGTAATTGCTGTGTGACCTTGACAAGTGATTAAATCTAAGCTTCCTTAAATTTAGGAGGAAATATCAGTGGTAACCACCTCATAGGTTTATTGTAAAAAGCAACACAATGCATGGTAAGCACAGCATGAATTTTTTCCACTACCCTGACACACAGGCCTCCTACCTTCTGGGTTGTACACACTGTAGAGCTCTCACTAATAGCTTATGGGTTTGTGGAATGCTTCTAGTTTTCAACTCATTGGCAGACCATTGCCGATTCATGTACTCAAGTTCTAAGAAATGTCAAGTCCATTTCAGGTCAGATGATCATTTTTGACTAGTAGAATGAGCTGAAATCAAGGGAAATATGAGGCTTAGAAAGTAGATGGGGGTGAAAGTCTTTGTCCTTCGTGTCTTAGATCCATTCTCAGCTCAAGTATGTGCTCCTTCATTACAATAATCCTAGACTTGTCTTTGCAAAGAGTAGGATCAAGTTGCCACCAGGAGAAATGTTATTCTCTACTGGTAACCAGATCCTGGATTTCCTTCAAAAGAAGAAACTTTCCTACAGGATCAACGTCAAAAGAAAATTGAATGATTATCTGGGTTGAATTGTCTTTGGCCTTAGGTGATTCAGAAGGAAGCAGCTTCTCCTAAATGACAACCGAATAGGAATAAAAGCTCAGAGCACACCCCCGTCACTATCATGAATGTTCATGGAAATGCCTTCAAAGACTTAATTATGAATCTTTCCTCCCTTTATCTCCATCTGTGTTATATTTTTAAATTTTGTTAAACAAATCCTTATAATGTGAACCATGTGCTAGGCACTGTTCTAAATGCTGCATATACACACACAAAAAAAATAAAAATAGCTTATTTAATCCTCATTACAAACAGGAGGTAAATACCATCATTTTCATTTTTCAGATGAGGAAACTGAACCATCAAGAGTTTAACATGCCCAAGGTCCACTTGCCTTGGTGCTGTGGTTCAAAGGCAGGCAGTATGACCCTAGAATCTATGTTATGAACTACCACAAAATTCTGCCTTTCAGATTCATAATTTGGAAAAAATCAACTAAAGTCAAAACTCCTGACATTCCACTCTATAAAGCTTTGCATTTTTACTTGACTTTTAAATTAAAGTCTTTAAAATATCTTAAGAGTTCTATGTGTGTCAGTCTGGGGAATATCCTTGTTTCTCTGGGAAATGAAACAGTGGGACTACTTTGGTCTCTTTCTAGGGTTTGCAGCAGGAGGCTTAGGTGCAATTTCCTCACTTTGCTGGTTGCTCAAGATTTAGTATTGCCAAGGTCCTTCTGATAAAAGAATCTGCCCTTGGGGGATATTTGTTCTTGGCTAGCTGCTCTCTCATTCTTAATCTGGTTTCAGTTTATTCTATGTGTGTGTGTATGCACAAGTGTAGGACAGCTAGGGAAGCCCCAGAGATTTCTATTAACTCCTACAAACCCAGTAATACATTGAAAAGCAGGTTTTATTAAGACTGAAGTTGTTTTATGGTGAAAGGCTCCTTCAGAATATATCACCTGCTATACTGCAGGAAGTGAAGATGTGGTTTGTCTCTTCACCTGTTGACAATATCTTTAAAGGCAGAGTTCTGGGCAGTGACTGGTCGTACAAAGTCCCATGATATTGACAAGTTAGAAAATCTGCTCTGTAACTTGCTGTGTGATCGTAGGTAAGTTAGTTGACCTTTCTGAATCTCAGGGAAAATAATATCTGCCTCTTAGGTTGTTCTGAGAATTAACATCGGTAAAGCCCCTGACACTTAGTAGGCATTCAACTGAAACTGTTTCTTCTCATCTCCACTTCCCCTGGACCCGGAATTTCCCAGTTCTGCTGCTGTCCTCCCATACAGGTATATTCCTACCCTAATAACCACTCTGAGTTGTGGAGAAGGTAGAGAACCCATGTGATCCTTCATTCCCAACTACTAAAGACCATCCAAAATTAGAAATACTGTCACTTAACTTTTTGCCATCATTCTAAATATCTAAGTGTTATGAATAATGTTCATTATGTTGCTATAAGTTTATATGTAATTTCTGTTACATATAGCAAGCCCTTAAGATAGACATTGTTCTTGCCATTTTAAGACTGAAGAAAAAGGCACATAGAGAAGACAAAGAATTTATTTGGTGTCACAGAGCTAGTAAGTACAAAAACTCGGATTCTAACTGGAGACTGTTTAACCCCAAAACTCATGCTCTTTCTACCATACCACTTTGATTCTTTTGGCTGGTAATCTTTTAACTAACAAGGAGTATGATCTGGTACTGTTTGACCCAATTATTAGGCACAAAATAAAATGGTTAATAAATTATCAGCATTAAAAATCCTGCTCCTCTTCTGTACTTTTTGGAGCAGTCAAGTTGCCATGGAAATATCTTAAGGAAGATGTGTACATAAGTGAGGTTTGAAGAGAAGTTTTTCCACTTATGCTCTAAATTCATGACTTTGAACAGCATGTTCCCATCCTGTAATTGAACAAAATATGACTTTCAAAAGAAAAAATGACTGTGAAATTTGTCTCAAACCACAAAGGTACTGGATTGTGTGTGTATGCTCAGAACCTTAGAGCTGGATTTTATTGACAAGCACTTAGGAATTCACAACCAGCAAGATTTTGTTCATTTTCCCAGGATTTAGAACATTCACCAACTTTTGTGAGTAAGGAGGCTTCATGTATTTTTGAATCTGAGTGACACACAGTGACTGCTCATAGATGTGTGTCCTAACTGCATCACCTCTGGGCAGCACGAGTGGAAGATGATAGGCAGGAAAGACTGGGCTTACAAAGGGGGGAGGGAAGTCACAAGAGGTGCCCCAAAAACTGATCACTAATTATCCAACAGACGCTAGGTTAAGAAATATACCCAGGGTTTACTGTGTATGTGGACTTGAACAAACGTTTTAGCTTTTTCTGAGCTTCAATTTCTTTATCTGTGAAATGGAGATACTAATCTTTACCTTAGTGGCAATATGTGTGTAAAGATTAGACATAATATATGTAACGTGTTGGACACATAGTAGATGATCATTATATGGTGGTTTTATCCTTTCTTAAAAGACAGTTATGTATATATAGCTGTTTGACCACATTACATGCTCTAAGAAGATGCAAAGTCATTAATTACCTAAAACTAAATAAAATAATGAATTCTGATTATTTCCTTCTCACAGTGTGGTTTTAATGAGGAATAAGCTGGCACACCAACACCACCTCTGTGGGGTTGTGTGAGTTAGCTCTGCTTTGGTACATATCCAACCCTAATTTTAGCTGTTACTAAAACACAAACTTTCATTCTGTCATTCTTACATAACGTGACCCATCCAAAGGATGTGTCGACACTAACGAAATCATGACTCAGAAGAAGATGAGGTATCTCGGAGCTATGGCAAAGCAGTGCCTAGGACCATTGCCACAGATTTGTCAGGGCAATGAGCATTACTGGTTACAGGTATTTGAAGAAACCTAACCCTCAGAAGTAAGCACTTATGAATTCTAGAGTTTAAGCAAAAACTATGTGGGTAGCAAAAAAGAGCTCATTCAGCCAAGGAAATACCCAGGACTTTTCATCCATTACAGAGGTGCACAAGCCATGGAGTTAAGAGACAACTTTTCCAGTAAGAGACTGAATGTACAAATGGCCAAAGGCCAGGTCATACATGTAAATAGAACTTTGACCCCTAATCTGAAATGCCTTCCCAAGAAAACAATCCTATTATCTATAATAAATAGCACAAGAAGCCAGCCTGCTATAAGTCAGGTTTGCAGGGTGCCAGATTGTTATCCCTAATGACACACCAGGAAGCTAAACAATAACTTCTATCACAATTGGCCCCAAATGGCCAGGAGTTGATTAATAACTGATAGCATCTCTAATTTTTGTCCCTGTTTCCAACTTAGGACCAATCAGAGAGAGATAAGCACCCCCAGCCAATCCCACAGGACGCCTGCGCTAGCCTGCTTACACTCCTCCGTGTGCCAGCAGCCTCACTCTTTTCTCCTTTTTTCCGCTATAAAGCTTTCCCGCTCCTCTGCCTGCCTTTGAGTCTGTGCCAAAACACAAGCAGCAGTGGCTGACTCCCTTGCTATAGCAAGCTCTGAGTAAATATCCTTTACTTTTTCTCATTTGGTTGGTCTTTGTTTATTGCCACACCAGGCAAAGATCTGCCAAGTCACTAAGAAGGGAACCCAACCTTCACGGCAGACCAGCTAGTTCTAATTGGTCCCAATTTACCAGACTCGGTGTCGTGCCATACCCTTCCCATCCTGCTTGTTTATTTTTGTCCGTATCATCGCTTTCCTTTCTCAATTCTGTTTACTTCTATCTTCAATCTTTCAGGTTGCCTTTGTACCTCACTTGGATGGTTCTAAATAGCTGCTGAACTAGTCAACTTCACCTTCTTCACATCCTAATCCACCTCAATCACTGCTACCAGATAAATCTCCCAGAAGCACAGTTCTGATGTCACCACCTATCTGGTCAAGAGCACTAAATGGGAAACTTGTCAGTCTAAAAAGACAATTGCCTAGTAGCCGCTCAAGCAGCCTTTCCCAAACTTGCACTAGAGTACATAAAATGAAAAGTAAAGTTTGTTTTAGAATGAATTTTTCCACTCTTTATAGAACAGTGAAGTTGCATTGGAAAAAAAAAATTCAGAGGCCTGAATTTTTGCCTTATGAAAAAAGGCCTATGTTTGCTTTATGAAATATCAGGAACCTCTGGTCATCTGAAAGAACTAGAAAGATATTTTGCTCCTCACAGGGGCTAGGATATATATTTTTCTATCAACTGGAAAACATTGAAGCTGTATCTCTACTGGACAGGTGTCAATTTTTTTGTGTGTGTTTTTTGAGACAGGGTCTTGCTCTGTTGCCTGGACTAGAGTGCAGTGGTGTCATCATAGCTCGCTGTAACCTCAGACTCCTGGGCTTAAGCCATCCTCTTGCCTCAGTCTCCCGAGTAGCTGGGACTACAGGCATACGCCACTATGCCCAACTAATTTTTCTTATTTTTTCAGACAGAGTCTCACTCTGTTGCCCAGGTTGGTCTCCAACTGCTGGCTTCAAGGGATCCTCCTGCCTTGCCCTTCTAAAATGTTGGGATTACAGGCGTGAGCCACTGTACCCAGCCCAGGTGTTGATTTAGAAGAGAGAAAACAAGACTGTGACCTGAGAGTTTCATACCCACATAAGATATCTCCCATAGGAGATGTTAACAAAAGACATGCTCAGACATGCTGGAATCAATAAATTTCACTCTTGAACCACCTTTGGAAAAAAATTATATAAGGACATACAACTGCCAACTAACTAAAAATGAACAACTCCAGGCTATAAAAGCCTTAATAGAGCTGTTTTTACCCAGCTTGTTTGACAAAGTCAATTTTCTGATTGAAAGATGACTTGTCAGGTGGATTTTGCAGCCTGGAATTAAGCTTGGTCCATAATGTTTCTCGTACCTGTACTCTGTCTTCCACTCTAATCCTCATATGAGAAAAAGTGTTTCTCAAGCAACATTTTTTACCCTACAATCAGATGGAATATACTGCCTGTTGGAGTACCACTGAAAACTTTATATTATTCTGTTTCACACAATTGGAATATTTGTGCCAAGAATATTACAAAATGCTCATTCCCTCCATAAAATTGGAGTTGCCTGGAGCTACATAAAAGCCATTGTCATTGCCAAGGAATTTGAATGATGGATTTCAACATTTTTACCACTCATGTTGAGTGATCTGAGTCATTATGATTTTACAAACGAAGAAAGACTGAGCCATCCACGTGCAGAAATTACCTGTGCCTAATCCTCTTTTCTGTTTTAATTCCCCTTCCAACTAGAATGTTTGAAATTTTCTGTGGCAAATAGGCATAAAAATCAGAATATATGGTCTGATTTCAGCTATGAAAAACATATGTGAAAAAACCTATAAGCAACAGGTTTTATCCTACAATTTAAGTGGAATATATTGCCTTCTTAGTACTCCTGTCTGGCTGGTGAGATTCAAAATTGTGGAAAAAATCGATGAAATTTTATAAATTCCTGTGGTCAGCATGACTTAGAAAAAGAGCAGAGAGGAATTAAAAATTAGAGGAAAGTACATAGTTAATGGCATTAATAGTGTTATTCTATTTGTGACAAGAGTACAAATGATTAATTTTCTTCTTTCTATATTTTAAATTTTCTATAATAAACAAGCTTTATTTAAATATATAAAGCTTTATTAAAAATATTTTGTAGACATATGGCTTTCCACCAACAATGGAATAAACTCTAAGCACCTTAGCTGAAACTAATGATCTTCTATGATTGGGCTCCAACCTATCTTCCTAAACTTAAGTTTTCATTTTTTCATTACTACCCTTCATACACCTTTTGCTTCAATAAAAAGTAACTCTTTGACATTTTCCATATAGACCCTAACTTTCTACACTCTGCAAAGTTGTTTATTCTGTTCCTGAATTTCCCTCCATGTCCAAATCATTCCAGGCTCACTTTATCAGCTGCTTTATTTAGGGGTTTTTCCCTAAAGTAAGCACCTTCTGCTTAATTCCTGTACAACTTTTTACTTTATTTCTTATAGAATGAATTATATAGGGATCATCTCCTCTACTCGATTATAACCTTCCTTCTATAGTTCCTTCATTCCTTCATTCCTTTGCTCCTTCCTTCCTTCCTTCTTTCTCATTTCTAAATAGCTGATTTGGTCACCTTGTCTTTCCAAATTTCTCTTTTAAATTTTATCTCCAAATCTACACTTTTCATTTGGGTATTCTGAAGTACTTACGACTCAGACACTTGATAAATAAATGTATAGAATGATTATATTAGTATCAGCTGGAGGTAGCAAGGATCTTACGTTATCATGTCTGATTAGTCGTGGAGAAGCATGATACATAGGAAGACAAATGTGAAAATTTTCGGATAGAATATTACTTGGATTAACTGCCAGCTTTTGAATCCAAGTTGGATTAGATTAAATGTAAATTTAATTCCAGGCCTCTGATCCCTGGGAGGTCAGATTTATAAAACCAGCCATTATCTGAACCTTGTATATATTTAATCACATAACAAAAGACTGTTCTATAGAACAGTCATTTTCATTTCTGCGCAGAAAATGCCTAATTTTTTTCTCTGGCGTTCAGGGCTCCCTTCTACATTTGATGTATTTACTTTATTCCTCTTCTTCCTTCTTTCCTCCTTCCTTCCTTCCCTTCCCTTCCCTCCCTTCTTCTTTTACTCTGTTCCTCTTCAATTTACCTATTCCTTCTAATTAATGCTTTGCCTTTTAAAATGTAATCTACAAAATGCAATTAGACTATTTTATGCACAGTCAGAAAACTCCCGGTTCTACAATTCTAGTTTGAGTATTCTGAAGACATAGGAATGAAGACTTTGAGTATATAAGTCTTTTATAGAGAGACTTAAGGTGATAGATTAAATATTTTCCTATGGAAAAAAAACCTTTAAAAATTCAGTTACTAGAGAATTTGATAAATATTACAAGTAGGATCTGCAAATTTAGAAACATCTTCATGATTTGTAAATTTTTTGATTTTTCATTCACCTGTTTGATTTTTGCTGGAAACCTTTTACTCATAATTAATATATTAATTAGTTCTCTATGCAATTTTGGGGTACTTACTATACACCAAGTACTGTGCTAAGTCCTAGGAATATAGAATCAAATGAGACATGGCCCATACCCTCAAGAAACCTACAGTAGAATAGGGGAGACAGATACATAAACCATTCCACTACAGTTCAGTGTGAAAAAATGCAGTAGCAGAGACAGGTACCAGGTACTATTGAGGAACAAGTAATGACTCTCCCTGGAACTCAGGGAGGACCTCTCAGGGAAGTCACTGAAGCTGTTTTAAAAGACGACAAAGTTCTACATCAACAGATTTTCGTACTTATTTCAAGAACAACATGGACCATTTTGCCAGCCCCATCTCAACAGTTGGGAAAATAAACATGATATCTGCCAGGCTTCCCTCTAAACTTTAAATATATTTTATAAGCTATAATACCCAAGAAAATTTACAAAGGAAAAACCTTAACCTAGAAGGAATTGACAGTTGCGGCTGCCACAGCTATTCTGCTTTTAGTCTCTGACTCTTTCATCTGCCGGGCTGCACTGCTCCTCCTGGAATCCTTATCCCGTCCCCGCCCTGACCTCCAGCCTCCTTGTCCTCACTTGGGGTGGCCAAATATTTCCCCTTATTTCAATCAGGACAAGACACAGATTTTTTCCCTCAAAGAAATGGAAAATCATAGGACACTGTTTTTGACATGTCTTTAGACAGAATCTAGTCTAAAAATGGATGCTTAAATTTGATGTATGGCCCCTGCCCAGGGGCGGGGCACCTGTTTGGGCACGTCCAGTTATAGGGATCTTACTGCCACAGAAGAATTCTATTAGATCCTTCATACATATTGGGTAAAATCTCTCCAGCGTTTATTAAGAAACATACCAAAAAAAAAAAAAAAAAAAGAAGAAGAAGAAAATGCAAAAGGAATGTAAAGGGGAGGGAGCAAAATACGCACTTACTGAATGTCTACTAAGTGTACTACACTTTTATTCATCATTGTACTTAGTTCTCACGCCCAAGATGTTCTGCCCTTTAGCAAACAAACAATCAAGCAAAGGCAGCAAGAACAAACAAAATGTGGTGATCAGGGCAGGGCCCCACAAGACGGGTGGCGGCAATGCTGAGAGGCAGAGTTTAACTAAATCTCTTCTGAAAATGTTTAAGGTCTTTCCTACCAGTATTTATTATACACTAATGGTGTGAGCAACTCTCTACCTGACAAAGAAAAGGAAGGAAAGTGAAAAGAAGAGAAGGAAAAACAGGAACATGAGGAGAGAATTTAGGATGGCTTTTTTTTTTTCAACTGCAAAGCATCTAGTAATTTGCATTTAGGGAGGAGAGAAAGAGGTTGAAAGAGAATAAGAAAAGTCTGGAAGATAAAGACAGAGCGAATATCAGTCCAGTGAGTAATGTAATTCATTTCAATTCTGTAAGTATTTATGGAACAACTATTAGGGGTCTATCACCCATTAATAAATTGGATACAGAATTAAAACCAACCCAAAAAGGATACACTTCCTTCTTTTCACAGGCCCTCTTTGTTCTAACCTGCCCATGATCTTCCTCCTCAAGGACCAGCAAATCCAGCCAGAAATCAGGAGTAGGTATTTTAAATCACAGACTCAAAAGATAAATTTTTCATTCCAATTTTCCTTTCAATATGTTTTCTATGTGTAGTAGCATATAGTATAGACTATAGCTATGTATGTATGCTTTTCATTTATACACATCTTATTATATTTGATTTTAAATTATGTTCTTCTTAAAATAAAACTGCTTTCAAAAGTTCTGCACAATCCTGATTTTTACCAAGTCAGCCCACTTCTTCTCTCAAACACACAAACATAAATTGTCTAGTGAATTCTAGTCAACTTTTCCAGAGTGGAAAAAAAAAGTCCCAGTTTTCTCTTCTACCAAGACAGGAAGCATTTCCTGGAGATTAATCATTCATTTAGCCTTGCAAAATTGGGAAGGTTGAGCGAAGTTAGTAAAGTAGGTTGTATCATCCTACTTTGAATTTGGAATTTTTGGAAATGGTCCTGCTGCCATTTGGATGAAAGCAATGATGAGTCAAGCTGCGGGTGATCTCAACAAACATTGTCACCCTATAAAAGCTGGGCTCCAGAGGGTGGACCTGGAAGGCAGTAGGCAAAGAGCAAGGCATTGAGACAACATAGAGTTCAGCAAAGCTCGTGGAAATGGAAAGTCTTCCAATCCTACTGTTGCTATGTGTGGCAGTTTGCTCAGCCTATCCATTAGATGGAGCTGCAAGGGGCGAAGACACCAGCATGGACCTTGTTCAGGTAATCAATGGAGACAGATAGACATCACACTTATTGATAGGGCTAAGTGGAGAGACCATCTCTGCCTTCTGCAGCAAGCTCAAACCATTCTGTGTGTCTCAAAACCCACATAGAATGATTTGAGCTCACTGTGTAGGGACAATTCAGGGACAGAGAGTTATAAAGTGTTAGACGTGGAAAGGGTCTCAGTATCACACCATTTGGGCTTCTTCTTTTAGGTAGGAAGAAACAAAGGCCAGAAATATTAGGTGTTTTCTCAAGATCACATAACACCATAGCAGTAGCAGCACTGGGGCTTGAGGCACATGAATAACAAGTGGAAAGTGTGTGAAACATGTCATATTTTGGAACTTCTTTAGATATTTTAATCCAGTGTAATTTTACCTAAGTATTTGTATTGCTAGTGACACGTTTAGACAAAGGAATTTGTCCAACTCTTTTCTTAAGCCAGGTCCTTCTGATAAATATAAAGTGAAAAATTGAGGAAATTGAAAAAATTTATCTGAAATATACCAATATGCCCAAAGAGGCTTGTTTGTTTATTTTGTTTTTCTCCTTTAAGTGCACTGGATATTTACCTCAATTTTTCATTTCACTTTCATTGCTTTGGTAGCAAACTAAGCTGCAGAGATAGTTACAAAGTTAAAGCAAAGGTGAAAGGAAGACTGTAATTAAAGAATTAAATGAAATTTGACATTTATTATTTCAGGACCCTAGAGAAATACTTCAAATAGATTAAGAAAAGTGAACAACTGCAAAAGTTTACTATAAATAGCTACAGCTAAAAATCATAAGAATGACCTAAAAACTATACTTATTCTATTAGCAATACCTAGAAAACTATTACAACCTTGCCAAAGATGTGAAGCAGTTTGTTAGAAGAAAGGACAGTGGTCCTGTTGTTAAAAAAATCCAAGAAATGCAGAAGTTCCTTGGCTTGGAGGTGACGGGGAAGCTGGACTCTCATACTCTGGAGGTGATTCGCAAGCCCAGGTGTGGGGTTCCTGACGTTGGTTACTTCCAGACCTTTCCTGGCATGCCGAAGTGGAGGAAAACCCAACTTACTTACAGGTATTGGGTCCAAAGAGTTTTCACATAAGATTGAAATTTTGTAAGCTGTGTCATAGGAGAAAATACTCTCTTCTTCAAATTTTTCTCATACAGGATTGTGAATTATACAACAGATTTGCCAAGAGATGCTGTTGATTCTGCCTTTGAGAAAGCTCTGAAAGCCTGGGAGGAGGTGACTCCACTCACATTCTCCAGGATATATGAAGGAGATGCTGACATAATGATCTCTTTTGCAGTTGGAGGTAAAAATTAAAGCAAAACAAAACAAAAACACATGAAATGCACCCATTTATCTGGTGTTGTTTTATTGGAAAAGGCAAAAAGAGATCCTAATTACCTATTTTTCCAATAAAAAAAATATTTTTCCTGTTAGAACATGGAGACTTTTTCCCTTTTGATGGACCTGGAAAAGTTTTGGCTCATGCCTATCCACCTGGGCCAGGGATTTATGGAGATGCTCACTTTGATGATGATGAACAATGGACAAAGGACACAACAGGTTAGTGCCATCTCTCAGAATGGTCTTGGTATTAATTTCTTTTTACATTTAGAAAACTCTTAACAACCAAAAATGCTCAAGAAATGGGGTATTCTGGATTTCCCAGTGGATCAGCAATCAGCAGAATATATTTTTGTTTAAATCATTATTGAAAACATTTTCAGATGCCGAAAAATTGTATTTCCTGTCTTAGTAAGCACAATATAGAAAACATCATTAAGTATTTCTTTAATGGTTGTGGACTGTGTGTGATGTAAGGGCCACCATTATTAAGAACAATTTCTCATTATATCAAAATGCAGATATCCAAGGGATAGTATATTGCATTGAATCTACACTAAAAAAGTGTCCTGGATATTGCTTAGGTAATTTTCCCCAATTACTTCTTTACTCTTCAAAACAGACATCAGAATTAAATTTCAAAAACTGAAGTTCCCTTTTTGTTTTTTTCTGGCTAAGGCAATATTTTACTACCTCTAGGCTAAGAGGAATTTTTATGGACTTGTTCTAAAGAAAAGGACTAACCTCCAAATACAATGTCCAAACTGTTTAAGTAGAAGAATGTTTCTCGGTTCATACCTGTGTATTCTGGGGAATGACTTCCAAAGTTTTCAAAAAATCAGCTGAAACAAATAATGCTACTTCTGAGATTTGATTGGGATTTATAACAAAAATGTAAATTTCTGTAGAAAGTACAAATGTGAGTTTAGTGCTGGGTAAAATTCTTGATTTGGTTGAATTAACAACTTCTTTTTACAAAGGAACCTTCCTAGGATCACAAGTTATACAAGTAATACTTGCAAAAGTCAAGTAGATTTACTTGTTATGTCTATCATGATTACCCAAAGCTTTCCAATTTCAACATTATCGGTTTTAAAAAAATAATACTATGAAGAGGAAAAACATCTGAATACAGCTAATACAGCTAGTGTTTGTGTGCCTAAAATCTCCTTTGTGACAAATGCTAGACATGATTGGGCACGTTATGTTTTAAACCAATTTTGCAAATCCCATGACACCTATCATAATTCATCTTTTGAGAGTCAATATAATATATACTTGATGGTGAGGCTAAAAAATTATGAAGGCAATATTCCAATGAAAAATAACGGGAATATGGTTGTTTAAGGATTTCAGAATTGAGATGAATACAGTTTCATTCAACTGAGATTGCAAATGGCAAATTTTAATATATTGAAACAGTGTTTAGCTTTGCACTGATAAATGAAGAAAAATTTTTATTGATGAACAAGTAGGTTCATTCCATTTTTGAGTACAAGACAAGGGACCTGGTTCTCCTGGAGTTAAGAGGCTACTGAGGCTAGGGGTGGGCAGGCAGGTGATGTGACTGGGTACTTTATCTCAAAGATTGACTTCAAGTATGTCTTGAAATACACTTAGCTTTCCTTTAGATGTATAATCAGTCAATTGCTCAATTAACCAATAAATAAAGCAAAAAAAAAAGGCCTATATGGTTCCAGGAAGTAAACAAATATAATGCATAGCTGACCTGTGTAATGTACATGTATTTTAGGAATAAGTGGCTATTATTTATTTTCTAAGTAGGGACCAATTTATTCCTCGTTGCTGCTCATGAACTTGGCCACTCCCTGGGTCTCTTTCACTCGGCTGACCCTGAAGCTGTGATGTACCCACTCTACAAGTCATTCACAGACCTGGCCCAGTTCCGCCTTTCTCAGGATGATGTGAATGGCATTCAGTCCCTCTATGGTGAGTGACGCTGGAAGAATCAGGCATTGTAGCTTTGCAATGATGGTCTTCAGGAAAGCTTTAAAATGCTATACAGAACATTTGTGATTTAGCTCAAAGGACCTTGAGATTGTTCAGAAAGCATATAAATTGACAGACACATCACATTTCCTTAACGTTTGCATCCCCAAATCTGTTCCCTTTAGGACCTCCCCCTGCCTCCTCTGATGACACCCTGGTGCCCACAGAATCTGTCCCTCCAGGACCTGAGACACCAGCCATGTGCGATCCTTCTTTGTCCTTTGATGCAGTCAGCACTCTGAGGGGAGAAGTCCTATTCTTTAAAGACAGGTCAGACCAGAAAATTGTATTTTTCTGTCTATCGTTTTGGTTTACAATGCTTAGAAAGGAAAACAAATGGAAACTTGATAGAGACTTTTAAACATTTAAAACAAAAACGTTTCCTCTGAGCTTGAAATCATTCAGATCTGGTGCTGCCCTTTCCATACTTTCCTAAAATTGTCAGGTCCATTTTTGAAAACTCAGGATGAGTTGATTCTTAGCCTCTAATTGTTGTTTCCAAATGTCCTAAGACATGGTTACTTTTCACAAGTGGATCTTTAGAATAAGAATTGTATCTTTACCTCCTTTAAAAATGACACCAGGGTAAGCATTACATTTAATCAATTAATTTACTTACTGCTGTGTAAATGTGCACATGATGAAACATTCAAACTGCACAAGTGGGAAAAAAGTTCAAAATTTTGGTTCTCCAGTTCTCCCTATATTCATTCACAATCAACACCTCTTGTGTATCCTTCCGGAATTGTTCTGTGCATATATAAGACTATGCTTATACAGAACATACACATACACACACATACTGCCTAGCTTTTTGAAAAGTATAAATGATGGTGTAGCATATACACTGTTTTGCATGCATTGCAGGTAGTTAAAGCTCCCATTGGGCTAATTAGTTTACATGGTAGGATAACTTTTCTATCATAGACAACGCTACTCTGAAAACCTATGACAGGGGGCCCACTGCAGTCTTCTGAAGAAAAAGAAAAGAATTTTCCTAATGGCAGTATACCAGATTTCTGTCTATCATCCAGCCTAGAAGATGAGGGAATGGGGGAAGTTGGGTGGGGCAGGACAGTGAGGAAAATACTCTAAACATGAAAGACTGTTTTTCAATTTACATTTCTTTCTACATATATTTTAGGCATTTTTGGCGCAAATCCTTCAGGACACTTGAAACTGAATTTCATTTGATCACTTCATTTTGGCCATCTCTGCCTTCAGGCCTGGATGCTGCATATGAAGTTGCTAGCAAGGATACCGTTTTCATTTTTAAAGGTAACTATTATATAACCATTTCTTCAACTCTCCAAAATACACCCTTTCACAAGAAAATTGAGTGGGATTTTAACTTTCTCTATTATTCAAAATTTCACTACTAAAACAGCCAAAGGTAATGAAGAAATAACCAGGGCTGGTATTATTTTATTTATATTTTTCAGCTGATAAAAATAAAGATGGGAAGATACGTTGTCCAGAGTTGTAAATTCTCTCATTTGATCTTTCTGTTCATTCATTCGATTTGCAAATTTTTGCTAAAATCCCACTATAAGCTGGTGACTAAATCTAAGATTCAGGCTTCTTCTTTGCCATGAAAATCAAAGGTGTTGAAATATATTTTTAAAGCTAAAAGGCTTAACTGTTATAAGTTCAGTATGACTCTGGATTATTTATTTTTAACAGGAAATCAGTTCTGGGGCATCCGAGGAGGTGAGGTACAAGCAGGTTACCCAAGAGGCATCCACACCCTGGGTTTTCCTCCAACAGTAAAGAAAATTGATGCAGCCATTTCTGATAAGGAAAAGAAGAAAACATACTTCTTTGTAGAGGACAAATACTGGAGGTGAGATGCAATAGGAATGATTTTGTATGGAGCCTAATTAGGGAAATCATTTTCTTTCTCTCTAAGAAAATACACCCCCCCACCCCCCAGGCCTGCTTCCCTCTCAGTAGGAAGAACAGGTTTTAGACAACTTCTGGAAAGTACTTTAAAACATAGCAGTGCCTTACAAAAGGTGTCTCCTAAGCTCTTCTACTTTGCGTCGCATGTGCAATTGGCTGGTGCTTCCCTCTGTGCTGTTGCCCCACCTTCCTGAAGCCCCCTCTTCCCTTCTCCACCTACTCAAATCCTGCCCATTCCTCAAGTCCATTCCTCAAGTGCCACCACCTCCATGCAGCCTTCACTCCTGGACTTTAAACCCAACTAGGAAGATGCCCTGAGAATCCAGGCCACAATTTAGCTGGCTTACAGTTCTGTTCCTTGTCTTATCGTGTTTGCCTCGTCTTCCTAACGTTACTATATGATTTTCAAGGGCTTCCTCTAACCTCACCCATTCATTAGTCCTGCCTGTGAAAGATGACAAGCAACAGCAGTCCAGTTTTAGGGATACAAGGCAAGGTTCGCAGACAGGCTGACTCCTGGGCCAGCTGCCCAGACTTTGAGACTTTGCCCAGACTTCCAGGCTGATCATCTGACGTCCAGCCAGTGAGCCCCAAACACATTTACTGTGCTTTGCTTCTCATCCCAACCCTTCTTCCTAGGAGGCTGCCACAGACGACTTAGATGTGCAGGGTGGGGAGGGCAGGTATATAAGGGCCAACTGCGGTAGAGAACTTGAAATTGTATAGATTGATTGATTGATGAATGATTCAATTCGCTTTATATATATATATACACACACACACATATACACACACACGCACATATATATATTAATATATGTCTCTGTGACAGAAAGACGATTAAAGTTCTTTCTGTCCAGGCTTAAGAAATATGATAACAAGCAGCATGTGCTACACACAGCAAGATGCTGTCCTGGTTCCTGATGGAGGCATGGTTTTAAGAGCTAAGTTTGTAATATCATTAAAGTCACATATTTCTGTAGTCTTAAATATGCTTGACATTTATTTGCAGTACTTGGAAAGTTTACTAGAATTCCACATTAAACCTATTGTGATTTATGAATTTTGGTAACATGGCCTCTATGCATTGCTGAGCTGTGTTTCTTTTACTTGGAATAGATTTGATGAGAAGAGACAGTCCATGGAGCCAGGCTTTCCCAAGCAGATAGCTGAAGACTTTCCAGGGGTTGACTCAAAGGTTGATGCTGTTTTTGAAGCATTTGGTAAGAGGATACTTATTTTGTTGGCAGTGGGGCACTGGAAACATTCTATGGCATCAGAGGGAAGAGGAGAATTGAAACAATTTTTAATAACACTTTTTTTTCAAACCAGTTCCTTCCCCAAAATTTCGATTCACCTACTTTTGTACCAATTATATGACTACTTCACATAGTAAGTTATTTTGAATCATAAAGATAATTAACACAAATATTTCTACTTTATTTGGTTTTATTGCTCAAGTGTCATGTCCTCACTTCTCAAGCTGTTACCTTACAGATTACCCTGTTAGCATAACATGCCATCAAGTGGTGTGGCCAGGTGTAATACTGGCCGGCTGGTCTTTTCCTCCATCCCATCTTATTGCTTACTACTAATTCCCAGGGAGATTTTCTCTGTCTTTCCTGAGTAGTCGTTCATCACCCATATTGGTCAGTTGCAAACACTTACCTTTCCATGTGCCCAAAATTAAAAAAAAAAAGATTTCTTTTTTTCCTACTCAAGGATAGGTGAGTGGAGGCTGATGATCTTCACTGAAGGTAACCTGGGCATGTTTGCAGAGCACTAAAGGGTGTCTTGAAAGAGTTGCTGTGCTTCTCAGGTTGCAATGTGGGGAATGGGGAAGAAGACTGTTGAGAAGAAAGAAATAAGTGATCATAGTTTCCAGACAAGAGGAGAATTTTATCTGATTGGAAGCAGAATAACCTTGTAACCCAGAATGTGGCTTTGCTGTCAGACAGAGCTTACGTGGAGTGTTGTCTCCATCCTTCCTTGTTGGGTAACCTTGGGCAAGCACCTAAATCTGTCTAAACCTCAACTTGCTTATCTGTAAAATGGAGTTACATATAATACCTTACAGGGCTGTTGCAGAGATAAATGAAAACAAAATCACACAAAATGCTTAGCACAATCCCTGGCACAAAGTAAAACTCTATAAACACTCCGTATTTTTAGTTCTCTAATATTACGAGTTTGAATGTTGCCAAATGTCTTTATTTGAAAAACTATCTTACTATTATTTTGCAGGGTTTTTCTATTTCTTCAATGGATCTTCACAGTTGGAGTTTGACCCAAATGCAAAGAAAGTGACACATATCTTGAAGAGTAACAGCTGGTTTAATTGCTAGGAGAGATGTGTAGAAGACACAATATGGGCATTTTAAATGAAGCCAAAAATTCTTCACCTAAGTCTTTGTGAATGAAAAGGGTTCATTTTCTCCTGCGTGTGCTGTGACAGAGAACTTGAGTGTGCATTGTGCATCTTGCCAGTCATCTTCACGTTATTACAGGGCATTCAAATGGGCTGCTGCTTAGTTTGCACCTTGTCACATGGAGTGATTGTTCACAAGAGAAGGGGAAGCACTCATGTGCAACAGACAAGTGACTTTATATATGTAGACTACTTGCTTGTTATTTAATAAAGATGATTTGTCGGTTATTTTATTTTATTGTTTAGTTTGTTTCAAGAGCAAGTTGTTCTCACAATCTTGGGGACAATATGGACTGAGGAGCAGACAGCCTGAGATGCTTGGCCAATGGATAAGGGTCTCCATGGCTGGGGCTTCACAATGAGCTCATTTGGAACTGACGAGAATCTACCACTTGCCCTCTTCATTAGCCCTACAAACAGGATGCTTAGTCTATCACCTATACGTTGTATGTGTTCTGACATATTTAAGGAGAAAAATCTAGGGGGGCGGTCATGTTGGAGGGCAGGTTCTGGGAAAAATTGGGAAGTGAATCCTGTAATCATAGCAAATTGCCTAATTCACACACCTCATTTTACATGTGGGGAAATCAGACTTGTTCTTCATCTTTTCCTTTTATTTATATATTCCCTCAGTGGAGCCCCTTCCCCTGAACTAGCAAGCCTCAAATCTACTTTATTCACACATAAAAATATCCTCTTGCATCCATTTTGTATCTGCCTGTGCCCCGAGGTAAATGCCCATCAGCAAATGACAATTCTAAAACAGGTTTATCATCCCTAAGTAACATCTCTAGCACAATGTCTGGTACACAGTAAGAGCTTATTCCCTCTTTAATTCATCCATTCATTTGAGAATGATTTATTAATCAGATTCCATGTGGCAGGCATTATGCTAGGTTGTAGGCACAGAAACCTAAAAAAAAAAAAGGACATAATCCCTCCCCTCATTGAGATTATAATCCAGCAAAAAAGAATACATGCAGATAATTACAAATGTGAATACACGATTGTAAATTTGATAAGAGTTACAAAAGAAAAAAATAGACTTCTTTGATAGAATAACAGGAGGACCTAATTTGAATTAGGTGGTTTTAGAAGAACTCTTGAGGGAATGGCTTTGCAGAAGGTTTTGAGGGGAGGTGTAGAGGCTAAGTGGGGAGATGATGGCTTGAACCATGTGGTCACACCAGAGAGTCAGGGATAAGATTGAAACATACAGATATGAGACAACAGCAGGACTCAATGATGGATTAAATATGCGGTTTGCGAGAGTGGGAAGTATTCAGAATAACCCCCGATGGCTTTCTTTATCATAAAGAAGGGTTGATGATGATGGCATTTACTGAGAAGGGGAAAGACTTGGAGAGAAGGTCTGAGAGCGAAGGGCAAGAGTTAGGATGAATTGTTTAGTTTTGCCCATTTTTGAAATGTCTGAGAGATATTCAAGTAAGCCATGAGATAAAGGAATCTGGAACACAAAATAGAGGATATAAACATGTGGGCATTTTTAGCATTGAGATTATTCTTAAAGCAACAAGTATGGGAGGGATCATATGGGGAGATTTTAAGATGAAACTAATGAATAGCAACATTTGTCAAAAAAGATAGCATTTCTTTATTTTTAAAATTACCTACATTTATTTAGTTTAGTTTTTAATAGGTACTACCTAGCCACAACACAAAATTCAAAAGTTAAAAAACATTATGCAATAAAAATAATTTTCCCCCCACTCCTGTTCCCAACATCTAGCTCCTTTTCTCAGAGGCATCCAAGTAGATTGTTATGAATCCTTCCAGAGCTATGTTATGCCTACCAAGCACTAATAGTATCTTTTAAAATAAAAGTGGTAGTATGCAAAATCATACCGTCCTGCTCTTTTTTTTTTCCACTTACTATATCTTGGCAACCATTCCACATTAGTACATGTAGAATTGCCCCATTCATTCATTTTTTTTAATAAAGGCATAGTTAATTTAACATCGAGAGTGCAATACAAAGGGCCCAAATAAAATGAAGGAACACATCTGCCCATTAACATCAACAACAATGCTCTTTTAGTATGTGCCTGTTGAATGGAATGGGGATTTCATAAAGTTCACTACTGAAAACAATAACACAATTTTCAGACTCATCAAAGACAATATCCTTATACAATCTAGCTGTGCAATGAAAGTTAATAATGCTTCAAACAGTTTAAACCTGAACTTTGACACTACACCTCCATGTTTGTACAGTTTTCATAAGACTATCTACAGTATTTAAAGCCATTTAAAGAACAAACCATTGATTAAAAACGCATTAATTTAAGACTCAGTCATACCCATAAATATGTAGTTATTATGTACCAATTAAAGAAAGAATCAAGTAATATAGAACCTCAAAGTAAATGGTTAAATATATGAACTACTTGCATTGACATCAATTATTTGATTTTCTCATGACTATTAAAAGTTGGTTCTTAGCAAATAAACCTTTTAAAGGCAAAATTCACCTCATTTGAGTTTTGACCCAGCAGTTTCAACCAGAATGATGAAGTCCACAGTCCTACTGGCAAAACCGAGATATGAGGGCTGTCTGGAAAGTATCCAGCCATGTAACCATTCTTGTTATATTAACAAGGGCTGGATACTTTCCAGACAGCCCTCCTATGGTAAAGTCCTCACTTAAAGCAGTCAATAGATTCTTGGAAACTGTGACTTTAAGGGAAAAAACTTATAAAGAAATCCATTTTACCACAGCCTAATTGATATAAACAAGAGTTAAGTTCCTGGGGCATATTTCTGGTCACAAAAACATCACCAAACTTCTAAATAAAGACCAAAACACTTCCAATATCAAACACTGAAATAAATATGAGCTATATATACATTTAAGAAAGTTAACAAAAACAAGTAAGATAATGATTTATCTGTTTATGCCAGTCCAGGTTCAAGGGTGGCCAGAGCCTGTCCCCGCAGCTCAGGGCACAAGGTGGGAACCAGCCCCGGACAGGACGCCACCCATCGCGGGGTGTGCTAACGCACTCCCGCACACCCACGCTGACTAGGACCACGTGCACAGCCCAATTAACCTGGGGTGCATAGCTCTGCGATGTGGGAGAAACCAGAGCACCCGGAGAAAACCCAGGCAGACATGGGGACACATGCCAACTCCACACATACAGTGCCTCGCTGGGAACTCGTTTTTTTTTTTTTCCTCCTCACCGTTATAAGGAAACATTTTTGGAGGACCTGCTGTGCCATGTTCCTAAGTCACTATGCTCAAGGGTGAGAGCGATGCATATTCCATTTTTATTAATACATTTAACTTGAACTTTACATGTCCAGTTCATGATTTAAAATCTATAGGTTTTCATTCCTTCAAACTGAAGACACAGTGTGCCGTAGACTTAAGACTTCTATTTCTCCTATTTTCTTCAAACAGAAACGTTTCTCAAGTGTCTATATGTTCTAGAAGGGGAGTTTTTCGGAGGTGGTCGCTTCTTGGAAATAGTCTGACACCATCAGGCCTCTGAAACAAGGGGACGGGAAGAGGAAAAGCTGAATGCCAGGCTCATTTGCTAAGTTTCACGTCAGCCGTTACGAGCCGGACCGTGTAAGAATGTGGCTTTTTTTTTTTTTTTTTTTTACCTTTTCTCAAAAAAGTCTGAGTGTTGGTGTGAAACAGTACTAGGCTGTCATTCCAACCAGGGCTTCTGGTAGTAGCACTGTCAGGGAAGCCCTGACTGGAGGTTTACCTACCAGGCGTAAATTCCAGGCACTGCTTTCGGGCTTGCTGCAGCTGATCGTTAGTCTGTGCCAGTTCGCCTTTCAATTTTAGGAAACACAAGTTCCACTGTCGACTGGGCAACGCTAGGCCGCTAGCCTTGCTGGAGGTACCGGCTTTGAGGAGTACACGCTCGCTCGTCCTCTGGCTGCCAGCCACATTGCAAGGAAGTGCGACACCCGCCCCGCGTGCAGACTCTTGCTGCCGTTGCTTTAGCTTTTCATCTCTAGCGTTAAGATCGTGCATTTGCCTCCAAAGCCTGCACATATGCTTCATATTGTTTCCATCTTGGAATTAACTCATCCAGTGCCATAACGTTGAAGTCTCTTTCGCTCAGTCCAACCCTTTTGGGAAGAGGTTTTTTCATTGGTGATCTTGAATCCAAAGAGTATCCTCCTAGACCGGGCTGCGGCCACCCGCCCACCAGCGGCCCCTCCTCCCGGAAGGAAAGGCGCCCTGGGGCGGGGGGCAGCCGCCGGAGTAGCCCGGTGGACCGGGGGGGGGGGGGGCCGACCTTCCCCCGCCCTTCCCGGAGTCCCGCACCCCTTCGCGGCCGCCTGGGCTGCTCAAGCCCCTGCCGCACTCTGCCGCGTGCAGCGTCCAATGGAATAAATATGTAGTTTATTTATTCAGTTCCCTGTTGGTGATCGAATAAATAAATGTATGCATTAAATAAATGCATAAATCAAAGAAATAAAATGTTAAAATAAAACAATCAAAAGTCATAATCAAATAAATCAAAAATAAATATATTTGAAATAAATATATTGTATAGAGAATAAATACATTGTATAGAGAATATAATTTTACAACATATACATATTATATATTTTAAAATGTATAATATAGTTAAAAATAATAAAACACAAATCAAATAAAATTATATGCATCAGTAGATAATTTTCAGAATTCAGTATAGGTTATTTTCAATATTTTGCTATAACATCCAATGCCACAATGAGTATTCCTGAGCACACTTGCATATCTGATGAAAAGTCTATTCTTCAAAAGCAGAGCAGAGATGGAGGGTCAGGAAAACTGTCCCTCAGATTCTCAGATATGAGGGCCAATGAGTGCTCTTTACAACAGCCCTATTGGTGAAGTTTTGGAACTAAATGCTGATTGAAGTTGGTAAAAAAGTTAAGTCAGGATGCCTTTGGTTATAGGTAGCAGAAAATTCCAAATGGCTTAAAAATAAAGGAGTTTACCGGTTCATATTTCTTAAAAGTACAGCACTTTTAGTTTCAGTGTGATCGGGGCTCTGGCTCCATCACTCTACTCTTGATTCTGCTCTTGTGTCAGTTTTACCTGCAGGCTGGCTTTCCTCATGGTAGGTGGTGAGGTGGAGGAAAAGATACTGAGGCAGCGATCTCTGTCAATCCACCACAAAGAGAAATTGGGAGGTGAGAACATGGAAATAAGAGGTACAGATAATTCTTAGGAGACATTGGGCTGAGAAGGAAGCAAAAATTATTTTCTTTGTACCGTCAGACCTGATTCATAGTTCTTATGCATGTTTTTGCTTGGTTGGGAACTAAACAATATTTTACTTACTGAATACCTGCTTTGTGCCAGGCACTAGACTAGGGGCCTGATATGCACAGTTCATTTAGTCCTCATAATAACTGTTGTGTTGGTGGTTTGTCTCAATCATGAGGAAATGTAAGTTTAGAGTGATTCAGTAGCTTTGCCATGGTCACATAGAAAGTACCTAATTTTATACCGCCCTGGTTTCAAAGATCATGTTCTTGTTTTGTCTAACATAACAGATGATAAATCAGCCTGGGTGACTTTATCTTATATAGTTCTGACTCTGTTCTGAACTAGAGGTTCTGCTATATCATACTGCATGACCACAATGGGGCTGGTTCTTCCTTAGTCCTCCTGTTTAAAATCCTCACAATCCAAGGGCTTTGGTCATCCCATCTGTGTCTGACATCTAGCCTTGCTAAATTCCCATATACTAGCCCAAATTATAATGGACAACGGGGCCCCTCACACCTGCTACTATTACCCAAGCAAATTTCCCCAAGCAATCTTGTTCCAGAAGGCCTGGTGTGTGTTTGTGTGCTGACAAGCCATTTGCCCAGGTTTGACACCAACCAGAGGCCAGAGACCAGACTTGTAGCCCATGTCAGGACGAGTCCAGACCTAATGGTGACGTGATGCTGAATCCCAGAATGATGTTCAATAGCTGGCTCAATTCCTCTTGCCTTGGGCAAGTTTGGCTCTGGAAATTGGGAGTACCTTTACATTTACAGGAAGTGATCCAGTGACACCGATTGGGGGGAGGGGAAGGAAAGCAAAAGCTGGGAATTAGGTTGGGACTTGGTAATAAACCAACGAAATGATGGATTTGACACAGATAAGAAAATAAAAGATAAAGAAGGTACAGAATCCCCAGACAGTGAACGTATGGGTCATGATCTTGGAAGCTTTTAAGAAGCCTGTCATCGAAAATCAAGCAACATGGAGATTAGTTATTAATATAATCTTATTGTGAAGGAACATGGTAGCAAGAGGATACTGAATCTACCCAAGTCTGGCAGGAATAACTTGTGAAAGTAGTTTTCTGTAAAATTGAAGAAGGGCTTATTTATGAGAAAGTGTTCAGCTTGCTAAACTAGGATTTGGGTAGAATCATCCCAGAAACAGTACAAATGGGTTTTTTTTATTTACAATCACTGAAAATAATAATCTGCATGTATAACTTTAGTGGCTGTAGTGGACCTGAAAAAGTAATTATCCTCTCTTTGGTTAGGGAGCAAATTATCCACTTCTGGAAGGAATATAGAGAGAGAAAGATAAAGAGAGAGAGAAAGAGAGAGAGGACAATGACAGTAATGAATATAATATTGAGACTTAGTTGTTTTAGTAAAATTATTATACTGTGTTGTTCTTTGTAGTCACTTTGCTATTTTGAATGTTTTCTCTGTTTTTAAGATGTTTCAAAAGTGTATGAGAATAAATTCTTAGATTTATTACATTAATAAGCATTACTTAAGTGCTTAGAAATACTTGTTTGTTGGATTTTAAGCCTGCACAATAGATTTGCATTATTTGAAAGAATTAGCTACATTAAAATCATAATTATAATTTGAAGTATTGATGAAAATATTATTTATGAATGCAAATAGCATTAAATTATTAAGGATAATTCATTATTTTAACTGTATGTGTCAATTAAATATTAATCAAAGACCTAGTGAAAATGATTGTACTTATTTTTACACAAATATACTAGATTAGTAAACAGAATAACAAGATTAGAAAGTTGAATTTGAAGTCTTAAGAAAACTTAAGATTTAACTCTTTAGTAAATTGAATATTAACTATAATACAAGTAAAACTCTAAGTATTAATAGGCATGCAAAAAATAGGCCCCCTTATTCATTAACAAATTCAACTGAAAGGCTGATATATATTACCAGTCCTATTTTAACACAGAAGGGAAACAAATGCTTTACATATATTATCTCTTTTAATTCTCACCTATGAAGTAGATGTTATTAAACCCATTTTACAAATATAGGTATTTATAGAGAGGTTGTGCAACATCCTCAATGTCATGCAGATAGTAAATGGCAGAACCAGATATCTAATCTATCTTGTCTGAAACCAAGCTTATGTTATTACATCCACTCTGCTGCCTCTGTACTTTCCAGATTGACCTGAACTGACCTATGAATGTGATTAATGGCAAGACAGATAGAACAAAGAAAAGACTGACTGAGGTAATAGGGGAAGAATCGGAAAAGAGATAGAATAAGTGGTTGGTTCTTTGCAGCAGACTGAGCCAAAGGGATAAATTGCGGTGACTTAGGAATGGATATGCAACACAGACATTCAAAAGTCAAAGGTTCACAATTTTGATAAGATCCTTTAAGTGCCATTTTATATTATTTTTAAATTTATCTAAGGAATTTTTGTCTAGGAATAAAATATTCATGTGCACCTAAGTGTCTATTCATAAGTAAAGTAGCCATTTCACAAATGAAGGATAGCTGATAATTTCTCAATTGGGATAAATCCATTAAGAAATCACTGCAAAATCTGACACTACAGGAAAAAGCATGGTGACTCATAAAAGAGTGTTGGGTAGGGCTTCCTCGCTCCTGAAACAACATGTGACATGTGAGACCACAAATGGATTTTTAAAGGCATGAAAATATTGTATACATCTGCTACAGAATATTGAACCAATATGCTTGACAAGTTCTTCATTTGAAAAGAACAATTTAATCCTTAAATTTTTCTGTATGTGAACTTCTTTTGAATTTCTTTTCCTGTAAAGTCTTCAAGTGTTACCCTTTGACTCTGAGGTAGATGAAATAGTCTTTTTCTTGATGCTCTCAGCCCACATCAGTCTTGTGACTAATCAGATTCAAATTACACCCTTGTGTAATTTCCAGGCCACTGGAAGGTATGGAGCAGAAGAGCTCCAGACAGTCTTCTAGATTAGATTTGGGGGAGAAAGTGTAGACACACAGAGACCCACGAGGAGGCTATTGCAGTACTCTGGTCAGGAGACGATGCTGGTTCCACTCAGGGCAGGAGCAGTGGAAGCGGAGCCAAGTGGGGAGAAGGATATATTGGAGGTAGAACCAGCAGGATTTAATGATGGACTGGCTGGGAAGTGTGAGAAAAAGAGAGGTGTTTAGGATGACTTCAAGCCTTTTGAACTGAGCAACTGGAAGGATGAAGCTGCCAAGTTGCCATCACCTGAGATGTGGAAGGCTGTGGGTGGAGCAGGGTTTGGGGGGAAGATCAGAAGCTCAGTTTTGGATGTGTTGCATGTTTGAGATGTCTACCTGACATCCAAGTAGAGATATTATATACATGAGTCTGCAGTTTAGGGAAAAGGTCTGGATTGGAGATACAAATTTGGGAGTTATCAACATATGTAATAGATGGTTTTAAAGTCCTGAGACCTGATGAGTTCGACAACAGAGTAAGAATACAGAAGAGAAGCAGTCCAAGGATCAAGCCCTGGGCACTACAATATTGAGCTGGAGAACACATGCAAGATAAGTTTATATTTGACCACTCTTCCATAGTACTAGAATGCAGCATCACAATCACTAATGAAGTAAAGAAGGTTAGCAGGTGTATTCTAGTCTATAATTACAGTTTGCCACTTTTTGCTTTTTGCTTTGTGAGAATCAAGATATATGAAATCAAGATATATAAATATGAATTATGATATTTATATACTTGTGTGTCTGACAGAGAGAGGAGGAGGTGATGTGCTGGTGGAATGGACAGTTTGGAACAGGAATGTGTAAACCCTGACAGATGATCCAAGAATGAGCAGGTGATGGGTGGAGGAGTGTTTCAGCAGGTCAAGGGAGGAAACGAGGGAGAAGCGAGTGGAGAAGAGAAAGGATTAAGATGACGAAACACAGAATCACATTAGGAAAGTAATCTAGATTGATCACATAGGAAGTGGGCAGGGAATAGGGAGGAGAGAGGTGTCTGGAGAGAATATTTATCCAGTTTTCAGGGTTGAGACCAGAGAACTTGCAGGAGGACCTGCACTTCTCAAGCACTAGGGGCTGAGAGAGCTCCAGTTGGACTAAGAACCAAAACTGACTTAATCATAAAGCAGGGAAAAGGGTGCTTGCTGGTGGCTTGATTTGTGTCCATTTCATTCCTTCATTGATTTATTCATTCCTTAAACAGACATTTACTGAATGTCTGTTATTGCTAGACACTGTGCTAGGGATAAATATACATTCAGACAAGGTTCCTGCTTATACTGTGGTGGAAGAGACAGAAAATGAACAGGCAAGCAGAGTGTAGGTGGGACATGAACACTGCTTTTTGCAGGCACAGAGCTGGGGAAACACACAGCAACTAACCAGTACTGGGAGCTCAGGGAACGATTTCAGAGGAAGGACAGTTAAGCTGAGACCTAAAGGGCAAATACTTAGTAAATCAAGGAGAGGATGGATTGTATCCCCTCAAGATAGAGGGTATAGCATGAGTAAAGGCCAAGAGGGAAGAGAGAGCCTGATTTTGTCTCCTTTAACTCCTTATCAAGGTGTCAAGGCCTTGCCTAATTTCAGCCCTGGTCACTGCTCGATCTCATCTCTCATCATGTCCTATCCCAAATGCTATACTCCAGCCACGTTGAACCACTTGAAATTCCCTATATGTACCAAGTTCTCTTCTTCCTGCAGCCCTCAAATTCACTGTACCCACTGCCTGGAACATTGTGGATAACATATTTGGTACGCATGCCTAGTTGTTTTCCCTTCTCTGGACATGTCTTTCTAAAATACCCACGGGTGTGGCAGACCTAGGCAACTGTGTTTGTACCAGCAATTCCCCAGTTGTGGCCATAGCTGATTGGATTAGAGATATACAGAAGAATAAACAGAGAGAGAAGTGCTCTCTCCAAGAATTAGAAGTGACAGACCCAGTAAAGTGGTCAGCCCATGTTGGGGACTAAATTTATAAGATCGCCTAGGATTGGACCTAGAATTAGGACCATGGAAAGGCAAAGTCATGCTCAGGCTGGTATTAATTGGGGAACAACAACCTTGATGAAGTCTGAAGAAAGAGAAAAATAGGGCAAATATTCAGGCTAGGGCTAAGAATATGTAAGAAAAAGGGAGAGACACACACACAGAGAAATAGAGAGAGAGGGAGAGCCTGTAATCTTCCCATTTCTCAAGAAGGCAGTCCTGAGATTGGATTCCATGAGATTCCCCAAGTTCCTTATTATAAATCTACTGTAATTTATCTCCCAACAAAATGATTCTAGGCTTACACATAAATTAGGAGTGGGTTGTCAAGCGACAGACCTTCAGAGAATAGGTAAAAGTGGCTGTGGGGTCCCAGCAGGGCAGAGGAATATGCCATGTCATGGTGAAGCCATCGGCCCATGAGGAGAAGAGAACAGCCCTGATTTAACTGCCATCTGCATTTAACTGTCTCCTGCAATCCAAGCCATGGGCTTCCTGGGGGTGAAGTTTTCTGAAGGTATTGGTTGTTCCTCATCATGTCAAATCCACGAGGAAAGAAACATGTTATAATACAGATTTCTCTACTGAAAATAAGTCATTCAGTAAAATAAATAAAAGCAGTAAAGAAGCCCTTACAGCCTGTTATTCACATTCAGACTACCCAAGAGCATACAGAAATTATTCATGCACCTGGCTGAACTGCAGCAGTTGAATGCTCTGCTCCACCCAGGTGCTGACAGGACTGGCAGTGTTCTGAGTGGTGAGAAACGGGACAGAGACCAGTGAGAAAAGCTGGTGGAGGGGTTGGAGAAATCCAACTGTACCCACCTAAGCCCTCCCTTCAAAGCACTTCTCCTTAATGGATTCCATGCGATTCCTCTGATTCTTTAAAATGATTCTCACTTCAACTCACTTTGCCATTCCTCCTAATGAAAAGGGTCCTGATGAAAACAGTCATGCCATTTTCCCAGCTGACTTGCTCTTGAAGACCAAGCTCAAGAGTTACCTTCTCTGGAGTGTGCTCTCTGACCTGCCCTCTGGCTGTGTTCGTTCTTTCTCTTATGTGCATCCATCAATAGGTGGCACACTGTAAGTGTCCACTCACATACGCCCTACATGGGCACATTGGACAGTGCCCAGCAACATGTCTGTGACTTACTCAGTGCTCATTAAAGTTCTGTACAACTTTAATGAAATTTGGGAAGGAAGCAATGCTTGATACTAGATGTGAAGAAGCAGTAAGAGTCTACCAGGCCACGTGTGGAGAAGAAAGGAATAGCATAGGCCAAGGCATGAAGATGAGATGTACCATATTTGGGGACTCACAAAGAGTTTGACTACAGTGAAGAAAAGATGGTCTTTTCTGAGTTACATTGTAGAGGGAAGAATATGAAGTCATTTGCTAATTATATGATTAAGCACAATAAATTTCCTTACATAAATGTAACAACTGAGAAAATTCTCCCCAAAGCATATTAATTAATTAATTAATTCAGTTAGTAAATAATTATTCAGTTGCAGGAGCAAATTTATTTTGAAAGTAGTCAGGCTATAAACAACAAATCAAACTATTAACTTTTTCAGCTAACTCTGCGCACAAAGAAAATTTTTTTTTCCTTTGACCCAATTAAAATTTATTTTTTTTATTCTTAAATATTTATGTTTTTTTCCTTTTTTTTCTATTTATTTCAGAATATTATGGGGGTACAAACACTTTGGTTACATATATTGCCTAAGCACTGCCCAAGTCAGAGCTAAAATCATGAACATCCCCTAAACAGTGCACCCCGCACCCATTAGGTGTGAGTTTTCCCATGCCATCCACCCCCGCCCACCTGCCTGACCCCTGATGAATGTTTTTTCCATGTGTACATATAAGTATTGATTGGTTAGTACCAGTTTGATGGTGAGTAACAGTGGTGCTTGTTTTTCCATTCTTGTGATACTTTGTTTCAAAGAATGGGCTCTAGCTCCATCGAGGATAATACCAGCTGTGTTAATTCACTGTTGTTTTTTATGGCTGAGTAATACTCCATGTTATACATATACCACATTTTATTAATCCACTCCTGTATTGATGGGCACTTGCGTTGTTTCCACATCTTTGCAACTGTGAATTTTGTTGCTATAAACATTAGAGTGCAGACGTCTTTATTATAGAATGTCCTTTTTCCTCTGGGTAAATACCCAATAGTGGGATTGCTGGATCAAATGGTACTTCTACTTTTAGTTCTTTGAGGTATCTCCATATTACTTTCCATAGAGGTTGTACTAATTTGCAGTCTCACCAGCAGTGAATGAGTGTTCCTATCTCTCCACATCCCCACCAACATTTGTTGTTTTGGGACTTTTTGATATGAGCCAATCTCACTGGAGTTAAGTGATATCTAATTGTGGTTTTTGATTTGCATTTCCCTGATGATTAGAGAAGTTGAGCAATTTTTTATATGTTTGCTGGCCTTTATTCTGTATTCTTTTGAAAAGTTTCTGTTCATGTCCTTTGCCCACTTTTTAATGGGGTTGTTTGGTTTTTTCTTGTTGATTTTCCTAAGTTCTGTATAGATTCTGGTTATCAGCCCTTTATCTTATGTGTAGCATGCAAATATTTTCTCCCATTCTGTAGGTCATCTGTTCACTCTACTGATAGTTTCCTTGGCTGTGCAGAAGCTTTTTTAATTTGATCAGGTCCCATGTATCTAGTTTCAGTCTTCTACATGTGACTATCCAGTTTTCCCAGCACCATTTATTGAGTAGGGATTCTTTTTCCCCAGTTTATGTTTTTTCCTACTTTGTCAAAGATCAGATGACAGTACAAGGTGATATTGGCTTCATAGAATGAGTTTAGGAGGATTCTATCCTTCTTGATGTTATGGAATAATTTCTGCAGTATAGGCAGTTCTTTTTCATGCATTTTGTAGAATTCAGGTGTGAACTCATCTGGTCCAGGACTTTTTTTTGTTGGAAGATTTTTTATTACTGCTTCAATTTTCACGCTTGATATTGGTCTGTTTAGGAATTCTATTTCTTCCTGGTTGAGCCTAGGGAGGTAGTGTGTTTCTAAGAATTTGTCCATTTCCTCCACATTTTCATGTTTTTGGGCATAGAGATTTTTGTAGTATTCGAAGATGATGTTTTGTATTTCTGTGATATCAGTTGTGATCTCTCCTTTTTCATTTCTAATTGAGCTTATTTGTGTCCTTTCCTTTCTGATTCTAGTTAGGCTACCAAGTGGCCTGTATATTTTGTTTATCTTTTCAAAGAACCAACTTTTTGTTTTATTAATCTTCTGTATAGTTCTTTTGTTCTCAATTTCATTTAGTTCTGCTCTGATCTTGGTTATTTCTTTTCTTCTGCTGGGCTTAGAGTTGGTTTGCTCTTCCTTTTCCATTTCCTTGAGATGATTCATTAGTTTACTGATTTGTGACCTTTCTGTCTTTTTGATATGGGCATTTAAGGTGGTAAGTTTTCCTCTCAGGACTGCTTTTGCTGTATCCCACAGATTTTGATAACTTGTGTCCCCACTATCATTTAGTTTGAAGAATCTTTTGATTTCCATCTCAATCTCCTCCTTGACCCAATAGTCATTCAGCAATAGATTGTTTCATTTCCACGTTTTTGGATAGAGATGTGTGTTTCTGTTTGAATTGATTTCTAATTTTATTCCACTGTGGTCTGAAATGATACAAGGTATGATTTCTATATTTTTAAAATTTGTTTAGATCTGTTTTGTGGCCTAGGATGTGATCAATTTTAGAGAAAGTTCCATGAGCTGATGAGAAGAGCATATATTCACTGTTATTTGTATGGAGTGTTCTGTAGATGTCTGTTAGGCCCAAATGTTCTAGAGTCCTGTTTAGGTCCATTGCTTCTTTGCTTATTTTCTGCTTGGAGGATCTGTCCTGTTCCGTCAGTGGGGTGTTGAAGTCCCCGGCTATTATGGCATTGCTATTTATTATGTTGTCTAAATCTAGCAGTATTTGCTTTATGTATCTGGGCACTCCTGTGTTGGGTGCATAAATATTTAGGATTGTTAAGTCTTCTTGTAGGATTTTTCCTTTCACCACTATATAGTGACCATCTTTGTCTTTCTTTACTTTTGTTGCTTTAAAGTTTATGATATCTGATATAAGGGTGGCTACCACATCCTTCTTTTGGTTTCCATTTGCCTGGAAAATTGTATGCCATCCCTTCGCCTTGAGTTTGAACGAGTCCTTGTGTGTAAGGTGCATTTCCTGGAGACAGCAGATACTTGGCTTGAACTTTTTAATCCACTCAGCCAGCCTGTGTCTCTTCAATGGATAGTTCAAGCCATTCACATTTAATGAGAGAATTGATATTTGTGGTAGGTGTCTGTTTATCCTGTTGGGTAAACTCTTGTTTTGTTTTACCTCTTGAGCCATTGTGAAATCTGGGTTCTGAGTTTTAGCTTTTGGGTAGTGTTACACTGGTGGGTGTCTGTTCCACTGGTTAGTGTACAATTCAGGTCTAAGTCCTTCTTGCAGGGGAGGTCTGGTCTTTGCAAATTCTTCAGTGATTGCTTGTCTGGAAAAGTCTTTATTTCTCCCTCATATAAGAAGCTTAGTTTTGCAGGATAAAGAATTCTGGGTTGGCCATTATTTTGTTTGAGAAGACTGAGGATGGGTCCCCAGTCCCTTCAGGCTTGTAAGATTTCAGTTGAGAAATCTACAGTTAATCTGACAGGTTTCCCTTTGTGGGTTACCTGATGTTTTCACCTTACTGATTGAAGGAGTGCCTCTTTTGTGTTTACTTTGGCCAGCCTAATAATTATGTGGTGTGGTGAATGGCTTTTCATGTTGAATCTCCAAGGAGTCCTGTGTGCTTCTTGTACCTGGATATCGAGATTTCTGGTTAGGCCATGGAAATTTTCCTCTATTATTCCTTCACATAAATTTTCCAGCCCTTGCAAATTTTCTTCCTCTCCTTCAGGGATGTCTATGATTCTTATGTTTGGCCTCTTTACATAATCCCACATTTCTTGTATGCTTTGCTCATGTCTCTTGCTTTTGTGTTCTTTCTCTTCGACTGATTTGTTTAGCGCATAGGAGTTATCTTCCAGCTCTGAGATTCTTTCCTCTGCATGATCCAGCCTATTCCTAAGGCTTTCCACTGTGGTTTGTAGATTCTTGAATGCCTCCTTCATTTCCAGTATTTCTGTTTGGTTTTTCCATAATCCTTCAGTTCTTTAGAAAATTTTTCATTCATTTCTTGTATTGTTCTTGTGGTTTCTTTGTGCTGGGATTCAATTTTCTCTTGAATTTCATTGAGCTTTCTTATAATCCATAAACGAAATCCCTCTTCTGTCATTCTACCCATTTCATTTAAGTTGGTATCCGTTGCTGAGGAACTAATGATTTCTTTTGGCGGTGACTTTCTGGTCTGATTTTTCATGGTTCCTGTGTTCTTTTGATGATTCTTTCTCATCTGGCCTCTGGGTTGAGAGCTGGGGGTGTTGGGGCTCGTTTATGGCCCTGTCTCCAAGCCCCCAAAGATTGTTCCTTGGCAGAGCCAGGGAGAGGAGTACTGGTCTGTATTGCCTTATGTATATTTTAGCAAGTTTGGTGGACCTCTTGGGTTACCTCTGACCTGTTGTCTTCACCTCCTCCCATTGGAGTGTAGTGAGTGTTCTCCCAGCTTGAGCTCCAAGCTGGTGGATTGTACTTGATGGTAGCCCCTAAGGACATATCCCGTTGCTCTCTGTTCAACTCCTGTGCCCTGGTCCTGCTGACTTCCAGTGGCGAGGTGCCCATCTCCAGATTCCCGCGTACTGTCCCAAGAAGCTGTATCTCAGCCCAATCCCTACCTGGCCCTGCACAGTCCCCATACAGTGCACCAGAGAGTTCCGTATGGTTCCCACAATTGCTTCCTTTCCACAGAGCCTGCTGTCTCAAGCAACAGCTTTGCACCAACTCTGGGCTTGTCCCTTACTGAGTGGATGGGAAGTCTGTGGGGATGGTGTGTGACCACCTGTGGGTCAGGTCACACTGTGCTGGCCTAGCAAGCATGTTCTTCCCACGCTTTGGTCTCTATTGTATTCCCTATGCTCTACAATCTTTGTGAATGAATCTCCCTGTAACCTGTTTTCTTGGGCTGAGTGTCCCACGATACTTCTCTGTAATTTCATAATGCTTTTTTTGCAGTGAGAAATCCACACGCAGACAGCCATTGGTGTTCTTCACCTCCTTCCCTGGGAGCGGTGAGGTGGGAGGTCTCTACCAGACCACCATTTTTTCTCTCCCACCAAAGAAAATTTCTAAAGCATCTCTGAAATAGATTAAAGATGCTTCAGAAAGGGGCAAAAAATATAGGGGGACGAGCTCCCTGGCCTTCCAAGGATTTCCCAGAGAAAGGTACTTGAAGATCAACGTTAGTCACTTAATCCCTGTAGGTCAGTAGAAAGAAAGCTGGTTTGGGGAAGATTCCACCCTGGGGTATGGTTCTGATTACATATGATTATGATTCTGTGACAGATCACAGAATAATAGGAAGTTGATTCTTAATATAACCATATTTATCAGAAAACCTCTTCAGCATGATTAAGGGGAAAATTTTCACTTTCCTCAGATAAAGTTAAAGGTAGGTATATACGATACATGACTTCCTGGCCATGATTTATGCAACTAAGGAATTTGCCACCTTCTTAGAATCACAATTTAGCTCATGACAATGAAAGTGATGACAATGATGATGATGTAACACCTTATAGTATGGCTGCTTTTGGGGCAAGATTCCAAAATTAATAAAGGAGGTAACTCATTGTATTGGTTTATCATGTACATTTAGCAGAAAATTATATTTCAATTGACTGGCTTTACCTCACTGCATAATAACAATTCCCTCAAGAATCATATTCAATTTACATTATAGATAATTATTTAGTATCAATATTTAGTGTATTGAAACATTCTCATCGAGACACTTGAACCATGGTTCCAATAGTTTTGCTTCCAATGAAATAAAAACTAATGATAATTTAGGGGCTCAATTTCCTTATCTTCAATGTAAGAGGGGATAAAGGAGGTAGTTTAAGTGTCTTTTCAGTCTAAGAGAAATTAATATTCATTGAGCAACTATTATATGACAAACATGATGTACATTGCATTTGGGGATTTAATTATCCCCAAAACCATCATGGCAGATCTTAACATTATTCCCTCTATAAGGTGAGACAACACAATATTAGAAAGGTTGGCATGCCCATGTTTAGTGGCCTAAAAAGTTGCAAAATCAGGTTTTGAATCCAAATCTGCCTCACACAAAAATCCTATTTTTTTCCACACCAGAAGGCTGTTTCCAAGTCTGTATTCTGGATCTGATAATTCTACATTTGCAGTCAAGTTGCTTGGAATATTAATCAATGGGAGCATATAGAATTTTTAATACCTGTATACAGATAGTATTTTGATTAATATTCTAAGGAAAAATTTCTCTTTTCAGTTCAAGAAAATACCAAATGTAGACTAAGAAAAAGAGTTGCATGTCTGTGAATTCCTCTGTTTACCTTTTATTGCTATGTAGTACCTGATCATGGGGGCAGTCTTAAAGGTCGTAAGGTAATAATTACAACATGTAGTCATTCAATTTACAAAGTACTTATCAGTTTGATTATATCATAAATAAATGGGCTAGGCATGATTATTTCCTTTTTGCAGATAACATCTAAGGTTGCTCAGCTATGATTCAAACCTATGTCATTTGATTCCAAATTCAATCAGCTCCTCAGGATCCAACAGAAGACTCTCTCAGGCAGGGCTTGTTGAAATAGTCCAGCCAGCTGTCTAACCACACAGATCCTTTAAGTTCCTCTCCACTTACCTCTCCAACAATGTCCAACTGATATTACTGGTGCCAACATGACAAGATATGTTATTGGTACTAATATGCCAGAACTAAAAGAGGCATGCTTAGGTGAGTAGTAAAAAAAGGGACTTTGGTTAAATTTGTTTCGTCCAAATTTGTTTTGGCACTTTTTCTACCACATCCCTTGGAGAGTACTTGAAAGAGGATTCCCCTATACCTCCCCTCCCCACATATGAGGTAACATACAGGATATCCTCACTTACTATATCTAGAAAGCCACTGTTTTGTGCACAAAGCTCTGATATCGTAATGTGTGCGTTGACTTTGGAATCAGACAGCCCTGAGCTTGAATCTCCACTCTGCCATCTACTGGGGTCTTGGAGAAGGTGTTAACTGAGTTTCAATTTTTCCTCACTTACACTAAGGATCCAGCCCTGAGGGAGCCAGCCTCCTTAGGCCGACCTCACAACCACCCCAGAAGCAGGGCAGCCGTGCTCACAGGATGAAGGGAAAGAAACACACGGAAGAGAGAAGGCTTGAAATCACAGGTGGGGATATCAGTTCAAGCAAAAAAGACTGTGCAGTCTCATTGGTGGTATCATCAATAATTTTCTACTGGAACTAAAAAATGCATCCCACTGTCAAGTACAAAAAAGTGTCTGCACAGTTTAAATATTTGTGTTAAGAGCTGAATCACCTGATTTAGCAACCAAACAGTTATTTTCAAGTTTCTGTCACTGTCACTTGCTAGTAGGAAACCTGGACAAAAGACTTAATCTTGGAAAGCTGCCACTGTTTCTTTGTCTGTGAAACAGAAATAACAGCTTTTTCCCTGACTGTTCCACAGGCTTATTGTAAGGATAAAATAGTCATGTATGTTAAAGGTATAGAGAGCCCAGTAAATGTTAAATTCTATTTCTTTAACCCAGCCATCGTAAGTGTCAAATGACTCAAGGAAAACCAACTGACTAGTCTGACTGTCATTGTACAGAATTATAGCTGAGATATGTGTAGTTAAGAGAAAGTAAAAAGAGCTGGATATTGGGCTTAGAGAACATTCCACTTTGTCAAAAATACAGAAAACTTCTGCAACAACAGAATATAATTTGAAATCTGAAACATAGAATAAAAGGTCTGGAGCCAGCACATGTATGTATATCAGAGACTCCCAAACAAGCAAGTCATATTCTGGGCACATGATCAAAATCTTACAGGGATGTCCTAGCTTCCTCACTATCTCAAATTCATGCACACAGACATGAGGGCTGATAAAGAATGGTTTTGACAGGTCTGAGCTGAGCTATGGTGCAAGCAGGACTCAGCCCCAGCATGGCCTTGGTTTGAACTTCTTAAAGGGGAGCTGCAGCTACAAAAGTCTATTTCAAGGATGAGCTCCTTATAAGCATTTTCCAGAGTGTTTAATAAATTATGTAGATGAGAAAATATTACTGAAAAATTAATAAAGTTCTCAAAATGATCAGACACTAAATGATTGCAGCATGGCATGCAAATCACCAGAAATAAATATGCTGTGCTTCATTTAAAATCCCCAGTCAGGAGATGTATCCAATTTCTCCCTATGATAATTTAAATAACTTTAGTCTTAGGAGAGTAAAAGACATAAAAACCTAACCCTGGGCATAAAACTTTTTGCAGAAAGTGGAGCCTAATGAGAGAGATAGTTTATTTAAGTGTCATTTAGGTATTTATTTATTCATTTATTCATTCAACAATCATTTGTGAACACTTACTAAGTGGAGGTAGTAAGTACAAATGACAATTTCAGGAAGTTTGGTGAGGGAAATAAGGGAGATCGAGCTGTAGCTTGAAGGGGAAAATTCTTTCTGGCCTGAGGGACAGGGTGGTGGCATAGGGCCATTATTGTGGACATGAGGGAGTTAATGTTCCTCATGTCTCCAGACACTTTCTCTGTGTTAGAGAAGCAAGATCTCCATACCCTGTGTGTGTGTGTGCGTGTGTGTGTGTGTATGAGATGTCTAGACAGTCACATAGACCTGTGTTCAATGAGTGACTGCCACTTAACTGCTGTGTGACCCAGGACTCAGGGACAATGGGTCAATCATTTCTACCTGGAGAATAACCACGAGGACTGAAGGGACCAGTGTGGACCAGGTGTCTGTTAAGTGCCTGGCTAACAGTGGTGATCCATAAGCCACCACATGCCCATATGTAGGATGAATAGAGAGGGTGGGACAATATTTTACCACATGTTACTTCCACGACAAAACAAAACAGTATTACATATTTAAAGTTTCTGGCTAAAGACTATTTCAAGACTTGTTGACCAAAAAAATAGAAAAAATATCTGACGCTCAAATGGAGTTATAAAATTAAAAATGCTGATTTCCAAGCACTAAAAAAATGAAGGAAAATTAACATTTCAAGATTTAATTTAATATGGAAAAATACAAACACATTTGAGGCCTTTCACAGAGCAACCAGCATGAAACTACCAAGAGAACCATGGAAATAATTTGCCTGCTTGGAAGTAGTTAGGAGTCAGTCAACACAGCCACCCTCACGAGAGCCCTCTGAAGCCTGTTATTCTCCTAGGGCATAAGGGGTAGAGGGATTTCCACAAAATTACATTCAAAAGGGAACTATGGGGGAAGATGCTTCCAGAAGAATAAAATCATCTGGCTGTGAAGAGCAAATACAAGTTTAACATATTTTGAACTTCCTGGAAACTGTGCTAAGTCCAGTCATTGCTAGGATTTGGTAGGGTTTCATCCCTAGCTTTCTGTTCTAGATTTGTGTTTTCTTTTTTACTCCCAAATAAATCACACACTAGCACTAACCCAGAAGTCACATGTGCCATATTAGTAGTTCTGCTGTGATTACCTAACTGGAAATTTCAAGATTTGGGACCATGTGAATCTATGAGGCTGGCTGCTTAAGCATAACTTAATTTAAAATTCTTTGTTATTTTAGAAAGAAATTTCACAAAAAGCTGTTTTGAGCAACCTGTTTCCAATCCACGTCAGCAACCCTGACATGTAATGAAACATTGTGAGTGTTTAGGGTAATAGCTCTGGACTCAGACCAGGAGAAAATGGTGGACTTTGCTAGAGAGGGCAGGACGATGTGGGTGTGACGTGGTGGGGACTCTGAGGCCCCATTTCCAGTTTCCATCAGAGAACCTCTGCTTTCTTCTGGTTTGCAAATCGGCTTTACAAAAGGGATTTTGTTTAAGCAAAGAATATAGTAGTATACAAAAGTTTGAAAACTTCTAAACAGTAGGATATGCAGACTCTTGCCAGATGGGACATTTTATGAGACTCTTCCTGGGTGACAGCTTATGCAATTTCTTTCCCAATCCCAGATGGTTACAATGCTGCTCCCCTGAGTTAACCTAGTGACCCTGGTTTCCTGGGCCTCAGTGGAGCTAGGGGGTAACCTCCTCACACTGACCAGATTCCCTACCAGTTGGGGCATGTCTGCCAACCCTTGACTTTTAAAACAATCTCTGACATAAAGAGCCCCTTTTTGTTGTTTTCCTCGCCTGTGCTGGAGTCACTTCAATTGCAAGTATTCTTTGGTCTCCGTACCATGCCCGTGAGGAGAGGATTTCATTTTCGTGAGAATTTCTTCCAATTCCTCTTACCATCTTGAACTCACATGTTACTCCAGTTAGATGAGGAAGTTGTGGTTAAATGATTAGAGAGGAAATGAGTTCTTTCAAATCAATCCAAGATCTATTGAAGAATAATTTATGAATAAGACATTGTCTTGGCGTGGTGAGGAAAACAGTAATCCATAAGGCGAGAAAAGTCCTGAGAAAGCAAACCTGACACTGTGGGAAAGGTGAGAGACACCATAGGGTGCTGAAGGGGAAGAATGCAGGCCAATGTTTCTCAACTTTATGTCTCAGGTAAACACTTCCAAGGAAGGAGGGTGGGGCATGAGTGGAGGGAGGTACTGAGATAGACCAGCATCTCTCCCCAAGAATGGCAGGGAAGGCCCTGGTGGTACCTAAGACAATTTTATGTGGAACATAAATACATGAATGTACATCTTTCATTACATGGCTGTGTATTTATTTTAATGTGCAGAAGGTGCTAAATAATATTTTTGAATGAATGAATGCATAAGCACATGAATGAATGCATATATGAAAGAGTTAATAAACGCTGCCTAACCCCTAGTAGCAAAGATGTGCTCATATCGAGAAGAGCAAGGATGATTAAAAATAAGATCCCAGAGTCACGCTGGGTCTCTTGCTCACCTGGTACATTCTGAGAGGTTTCAGAGAAGGATCCTGTTTGTCCCATGGTGATGATGGGCAAGGTCTACACAGAGTAGGGAGTTATGTCACACCCCACCTGGGGACAAGGGGTCTTCTTAGGCAAGGCTCTCAAATCCTAGGCCTGAATAAAGATCAAGGGAAGCCATGGTGCTATTGCCATAGCATACCAGGCAGCTTGACAAAGGCAGAGGGAACCTCAGAGAACCCCAGAGAGACACCACAGAGTGAGTGCTTGAGGAGCCGAGCTTCAGTCAGTGGAGGTGCTGAACAGCCATAGGGCCCCCCATGTTAGTAATTCCACCCTCTCCCCTGGGAGCAAAGTATGTACAGAAACCTGGAACACTTTATGACCAGTAGAATCAAGTAGCAAAACTCATTTTTCAAGAAAGCCATGGAGTACTCTGTAACCTGTGTATGTAACAAGGGCCTTTCTCAAACAGGATAGAAATGAATTGGAGAAATCAACTGTTTACATGGTGGAGTGTGTCTCCTTCACACACATCCTGTTTGATATTAATCATGAGATTGCAACACCAAGCAAACCCAAATAATCTGCTTCGAGTCACGGTTTCTGATGATTGCTCAGGCTATTCATTGCTAATCAGGAGGATATTATAAAACATGACTCAGACAGCCTCCAGCTTTCTAGACGGGCAAGTACTGTATATATAAAGAGGGAGCTTCCCAGCTGAGATATTGGAGAAGCAGGCAGGTGGGAGCCATCAGTTGTCTTGCCCTGAGAAGAAAGACAAAGGCCAGCATGCCTAGTTTTCCTCTGCTGTTGCTGCTGCTCTGGGGTCTGGAGTCTCACGGCTTTCCAGCGACTCCAGAAACACAAGAACAAGATGTGGAGATAGTCCAGGTAAATGCTGCATTCCATGTGCCAGTAATGCAAGTCTTTAGTTTGCATTTTTTCCACAACAGTATAGTGGAGTTTATTCAAGGATGGATTTCCTGCAAAGAGAAGTTTTTTTGTCAGGAACAGCACGCTCCCAACAAATATATCTAGCCATGCATAGACTGACTCTCCTGTTCCAGTTGGACGTGAGAGGGAACCAAAGGAACAGTATGCGGGTCCCGCTCCACAAATTGTAGATTTGCAACAGTATGTGCATCTCACTCTACCAATCTTGCTCTGCTATGAAATTCTGACTTCACAGTAACTAATGGTAGGGACATTTCTACTCTGAAATTGCGTTTTTGCACCAATAATAAGGATCATGAAATCTAAACACAAGCTTTAAAAGTAGTTTCTCTGTTTTGGCAAAAACTTCATGCCATTAATTTTTCAAAAAATGAGAAAGATTTCCTAGCCAGTGCTTCAATAATTTTATCTTTTATCAGAAATACCTGGAAAACTACTACAACCTGAAGAATGATGGGAAGCAAGTGGAAAAGAAGAGAAACAGTGGCCCAGTGGTTGAAAAATTGAAAGAAATGCAGGAATTCTTTGGGCTAAAGGTGACTGGAAAGCCAGACACTGAGACCCTGAAGGTAATGAAGCAGCCCAGATGTGGGGTGCCCGATGTGGCACGTTTTGTCCTCACTGAGGGGAACCCTCGTTGGGAGCAAACACATCTGACCTACAGGTAATCAGACTGAGCACCAGAGTGAGAGAGCTATTTCCCATTAGAGCAGTAAGAAATAAGGTCTGATGTGTCTCTATTTCATTTCATTCTAAGGATTGAAAATTACACACCAGATTTGCCAAGAGCAGATGTAGACCATGCCATTGAGAAAGCCTTTCAACTTTGGAGTAATGCCTCACCCCTGACGTTCACCAAGGTCTTTGAGGGTCAAGCAGACATCATGATATCCTTCGTCAGGGGAGGTAAGCTCTTCCTGTAGCATGAAATTATTCTCACCTTAACTTCACCTTGCCCCTAAATCTCTTCAGCTTTGCAGCTGAAATTCCTTGTTTAAGAGGAGTGTCGATTTTATGGGCTTAAGGAGGAAGGAAACTACATCACATTTGACAGAAATCTGATGGCCTCTTAACAAAGCCAATGCTTGCCCTCCTGGGTTAGCCTGAATAAGAACCAAGAAAGACCTTTGTTGAATTCTGTTTCTTGCAGATCATCGGGACAATTCTCCCTTTGATGGACCTGGAGGAAACCTTGCTCATGCTTTTCAGCCAGGCCCAGGTATTGGAGGTGATGCTCACTTTGATGAAGATGAAAAGTGGACCAACAGTTTCAGAAGTAAGTCAATCAGTTTTGTTTCTCTCAACTCTCCCACCTCTTTGTGGTTCATTGTAATATTGGTTGATTTAACTGAGATAATGCATTAATGTAAGTATGCATTTTTCTATTACCACTCAGAAAATTAGTGATACATTAAGAAAAGTGTAAAAGAGGTTATTTCTGCTAGTACAACATCTTAGTGGTGACAGACGGGCCACTTTAAAATTTCTATTATGAAAATATTGAAAACCTTAATGTTTTACTTGTGGGCACCTACACTGAATCTTTTTTATTAGAAGGACACAGCAAAATTTAACAGTAGTAGTAAGCTTGTGTGGAAATTAAGGAAGGGGGCAGCTTTCTGTGTTTTCCAAAATTTCTAGCAGTAAAGCATTTGTCAGTTTTATAAATAAGAAAAAATATGAAATGTTAATAGAACTTTATTGCTTCTCCATGAAATGATATGTGCCATCTAATCACTAATAAGATATACTAATCTGCGCTAGATTTCCAGTCAGCTGAGTTTGTCTTTTAATTGTATCAGTGTAATGATAGAGTTTAGGCTTTAACATGTCTCTTCATTATTAATAAATGCATGACTCCTGCCATTGCAAAAAAGTTATATTTACATACATGTATTTCAAAAAGTCACCAACAAATTATGAGGATTAGTCCTTGTAGAGTTATAAATTATTCCTTAACTAAATGCCTCAAATATGAATATATTTCAAATAATTGCAAATGAGTTTATTGGCCCTTTTAGATTACAACTTATATCGTGTTGCGGCTCACGAATTGGGGCATTCCCTTGGACTCTCTCATTCTACTGATATTGGGGCTTTGATGTACCCCACCTACACATTCAGTGGTGATGTTCAGCTAGCTCAGGATGACATTGATGGCATCCAAGCCATATATGGTGAGTATAAAGAAAAAGCCATGAACAGTGGCCTACTAGTCTTTACATCTATTTCAAAGAAATCGACCGTTAGCTATATCCTTTAAGAAGCTGTCTTTCGTTTTTTGTTCGGTTTTCCAGTACGAGGCAAAACTAACTCCAGGTCTTTTATTTTTTTTAGGACCTTCCCAAAGTCCCATCCAGCCAATAGGCCCACAAACTCCACAAGTGTGTGATAGTAAGCTAAGCTTTGATGCTATAACTACAATTCGGGGAGAAGTAATGTTCTTTAAAGACAGGTAAGACATCAGTTATTCTGTGTGTTCTTCACTTGTAATAATAACAACAATCACTACTGTGGGCCACTATTATTCTTCATGTGTTATTTACCTTACCTTTGTTCATCTCTATAATTATATGGTAGTAATTGCTTGCATTTGTACAATGCAATGTACTTGTAACAACTTTGTTTCCCACATGTATTAGGTCATTTGATTCTCAGAAAATATCACTGAAGTAGAAAATCAATAAATATAATCACATTTACAGATCAGTAAGTAAGGCAGAGAGAAGGAAAGCGACCTTTTGGGGGCACAGAGCTTATTGGCGACAGAGCAGTTACCGTCTTCTGTTCCCTACTTTAGGACTCTTTCCAATACATCCCTCTTTATTATAGTAAGTATGTTAGGACTTTATTAGGAGAAATCAGTCCTTTTCATAGTACCATCACGCTGACGAGCGTTGCATAGCCACCTTTTAAGTATCACCCCTGCCACCCTGGAAAAAAGATGGCTCTCCCAAAGCCTGTCCTTGTGAAAGGTCTCTGTTGCCCCTTGGAGGCCCAGAGATGAGAAGAGAAGGAGCCAATGCTGGGAGAGTCCCCAAGAGTTCATGGAATCCCCCCTTCTTAGGAAGATATGTACAGCTACAGTGTGTTGCCTTTCTCCTCAGAGGAGGAGCCTAGAACTCCCTCTGTGCGTGTGGACTCGAAAATGGGGTCCTCTCACACGCAAGAAACAGGCCTGCTCTTTGTATGATAGTGATTCCTAAAGAACCAGGCAAAATAATAATCTGCTCTTTCGTGAATGATGCAGTCCACAGAGAGACCAGCACATAGAAAGTAGGCGTGGTCCTAAAGGCCCATTCTTTTCAGCCTTTCTTCTTGGAGAGTCGTTGGCACTGTTTACTACTTTTTGGGCATTATCTATCCCAAGATTCAAGGCATTGGCTCCTGATGCTTTCCATCCTCTCTTTATTACTTTTGTATGTAAAAGCAAAGGCTGGATGTAAACCGTACAGGGTGTGGATCAATACTGGGATGTGTTAAGGAAACACAAGGTTTTAAAGGAAAGCTCTCAATATAGCAGGACACACCTCTCAAAGCAAGTATTTGAGGGATTACTCCAAGGAACAGGACCAATTTGAGGATTTGCAGGAACTGAAAGGACACTGAGGTCATTTAAATGTCACCACATCATGGAAAGCTAGAGATTGTAACTGTCTTGCCCAAGGTCTCACAGCCAGGCAGAGGCAGGACTGGGCCTACAAGTCAGGTTTATGACTGCCAAGGGCATAGTCTTCCCTGTGGCCTGGGTCTGCAACACCCTTCTCTCAGCCCACATGACAGTCTATGCTGCGCCCTTATCCTAGTCCCTATAAACTCAAAATCAACTTTGTATAAGTACTACTAACCAAAGGACAACAAAGGGAGTGACTGCCAGAGCTGAGTTGAAGGTCAACCTTTGCCTCTTACCAGCTGGGCGGGCTTAGACACCTCATTAGTCTCCCCACCCTCAACTTCTCATCCCTAAGATGGGAGTAATAGTCTCTTGTAGGGTTTTTGTGATAAGGTCTGATGCCTGGTGTGTTGTGAGTACTCACAAAATGTAGGATATTAGTGTTGTGTTCCAGCCAGTAACGTGCTGCAGCTGGCTCCTAAAGGCTCACTAAAACCAGCTGTGAAATTTTGAAGAATTTTGCAAGTTGGTTGTGAACCACAGCCATTATTAAAAATTAAATGATGTAAACAAAATTATATTAAAACCAAAAGTAATAAAAATAATCAAAATTCATCACTTTGTAATTATTTTTACTACATTTTATTATTTATTTATGTTCTTGAGGTAATTCGTGCCTATTTTATTTGTATGCTATATAATGGTGGTCTACTGTGACTCTTGGAACCTGCCTTATGGGAGTATTTCAACTGAGTGAAATAAGCAATGCTACAAACCAGGACTTTCCCTACCCTCTCCCTTTGGAGAGCTGGATGTTAACCATTTACCAGCACACCACTAGTGCCAACAGCAAGAAGGAGCTGGATGTCAGCCAGAGATCGCTAGAGATTAGATGGCAACCTTTTTTGCTTTTCTCCCTATCAGGTTCTACATGCGCACAAATCCCTTCTACCCGGAAGTTGAGCTCAATTTCATTTCTGTTTTCTGGCCACTTCTGCCAAATGGACTTGAAGCTGCTTATGAAGTTGCCGACAGAGATGAAGTCCGGTTTTTCAAAGGTAATGCTTCCGATTATTTTTCACTGTTTTTATGAATTAATTTTTCATCCACTTTTGGGCTGAGATATAAGGGTACTAGCTATATTCTGTCCAGAGACTTTTGAAAATCTAACAGTCTCACCAACCAAATCAATGAAAGTCCATCAGCTTAACTAAAAATTATATAGTATATTTCTGAGCCTTTTTGAGTCAAAAGCAAATGACTGGAGATAGAAATGTTCTGGCCCGTTTAGGAATCTAGACTTATGAAAGTGTTTTCTGTGCAAACTATTTATTTAAACCCCCACCATATTCCTGGAGGTACTCAGGAGTAAAATTCGAGACTTGGCCCAATACTATAGAGGATAGAACAGAAAAATTTTGTCTGCGTGGTTTCCTAGACCTTATCTTAATACAAACCACCCTCCTGAGAGTGGGGGAGGCCCCCACTGGGCAGCTATATGGGGCGCTGCAGCCTCGCTGTCAGGGTGTGGTCCTCAGACCAGTGGCATTGGCATCACCTGGCAGTCTGTTACAAATACAGAATGTCAGGTCCCACTCCAGACCTTCTTTGACAGAATCTAAATTTTATCAAGTTTCCCAGGCAATTCATATGTACATCAAAGTATGAGAAGTGCTGAATTATTGTGAATTGAAGGGGACAAACTTTGTTGATTCTATCAGAATGAAACACAATCCAATGACCAGCTCCTGGCTCTGAAGACACTATGCCAAACACAACTACTTTTGCAAATATGTATTTGGCATAGTACAGATAAGATGCTTGACCCAGCCATACGCTCAAGGCAAAGAACTCAATGCAGTTCAGATGAGCAAAACACTTTGAAATAGGATTTCCAGCCTTTAAATTGTGAAATTAAATAGGATTTTAGATACACAAATTTCAAATTCCTTTTTCATAATGTGTAAGTAAGCATATTTGTGCAATAAGAGCAATCCTGCCTTCAGAATATAAGACCAGCCTTATGTGATGAGGGGCTTTCTGAGTATAAACATACAGAATCTGGATACAGCATTAATCCAAATACTTGGAAGTATATTCTAGTCAAATGCAATGATTTGAATCCAGGATTGCAAGTCATTACAGGTTGTAAGTCATTACAAGACTCTGCCCTTTGGGATACCTTTGGTGTGAATGTCCGTAGTCCATGAGCAACCTGGAGAGGTGAAGTTTATGTCACTGAAGTGGCATGACAAACTCTTTAGTCATTTGAACATCTGGCTTTGGAAAGAAGCCCTCAGCCATAAACCAATCACTCTTAAAGTTTGCTGCAGATTAGAATCGCCTAGGAAGCTTAAAAAACTAGACTCATTTAATTGGTCTAAGATAGGATCCTGGCATCAGTATTTTAAAAAATCCCACTAGTTGGTTCTAATCTGCAGCCAGGGCACTGCTCTAGCATGTAAAACTAAGAACTTAGCTGGAAATCTGCTTACCATCTATTGGAACCCTGGGTAAGTATTTTCATCACTGTTTCTTGATTTGCAGGTAATAAGTACTGGGCTGTTCAGGGGCAGGATGTGCTACATGGATACCCCAAGGACATCTACAGCTCCTTTGGCTTCCCTAGAACTGTGAAGCATATCGATGCTGCTGTTTCCGAGGAAGATACTGGAAAAACATATTTCTTTGTTGCTAACAAATACTGGAGGTAAAGACCGAGTGTAGACTATGTTAGGGCACCAGTTCTTTCTACATAGAAAGCCTTTGATTGAATCATTTCAAAATAAGTCTCAAATTTCCTTGGCCAGCATCCTCTTCTGTGAACGGCTGCAGCCAATCTATCATCCATTTAGTCTATGGACCAATTATCAACACACGATGCCTGAGCTGGGAATCCAGGGAGCATGTAGGGCTGAATTTTAAAAAGATGTAAAAATGAGGGCATTCATTTTAACAGAGCTACTTCAGCCAACTTAGCTTTCATAGCATTTTCCTTAATAGAACATAGTGCGGGACCCACTGGAGAATTAGATGTTGGATTTCAGAGGGACCCTATAAAACTTTTAGTCCACCGAACATTCTACCTCAACTCATCTACTCCCCATTTTACAAACGATCTACAGAATTAAAAATTCTGGTTAAATTCCTGATGATGTGTTTCCTGTGATGATTTTGAAAAATCTACATGTTTAGCAAAAGATTCTGATACTCCTAATTCTTTTCTGACCAGGTATGATGAACATAAACGATCCATGGACACAGGTTATCCCAAAATGATAGCACATGACTTTCCTGGAATTGGCCACAAAATCGATGCTGTTTTCAAGAAAGATGGTAAGTGACTATATATGTGTTTCTTCCATTTTGTTGCCATGGTAATAGCATCAGTATTGTTAGCTGAAACAGCAAATGCCAAAGATATTTGTCCTAACAAATGAATTGGTTTCTCAAGAATTCAAGTTAAACCTAGACACTACTTATATAATATAGTAAGTCTCTTTTGTTTTATTTCTAGGATTCTTCTATTTCTTTCATGGAACAAGACAATACAAATTTGATCCTAAAACAAAGAGAATTTTGACTCTCCTGAAAGCTAATAGCTGGTTCAACTGCAGAAAAAATTGATCAACCATTACAAAGTTGAATGGAAAAATATATTTCATGAGCCCAAGAAAGGTGTTTTCCTGAAGAGCTATACACTTTTCAGTATTTTTTAACCTCTAGAATCACTGTTATATAGCTGTTAAGTATAACCTTATTTATATCTCATTCTGCGTATGTTTTTTACAATTTAGAATGTAGTATTTTATGTAACTGATACAATTTAATTCCACAAATGATGGGTAAAAAAGGTCAAGTTCATGGCTTATGGATTCATACAGGCAAGTGTTGCAAAGAAGATTTTTTTCCAGAGTATGAGACTCTGACCTTGATCCTGAACAGCAGCCTCAGCGAGGAACATCTCCTTCCTAGAGAGGAAGACTCAAAAGATGTGAGTCTTCACCAGAGGAAAAGCGGCTCAAGAACACCTGAGCAATCACTAGCACCATCCTGATCTGCAAGGCACAGCTCCCCTTACACAAAATAAAGTGTTTTGTGATTGGAATAAAGCCATCCTTGTCTCTACTGTTTTCGTAAATTTTCTATTATGTTTATTGTATTGCTATTTTCTGATTATATAGCCACACTTACAGAGATTAATTGTCAGATTTGAAATGGGAAGTAGACAATATGCAAAATATGAATGTGGGAAATCAGGAAAAAGTTCAAACATTGTCCATTCTTGTGGAATTTATATCATATAGAGGGGGAAATCTATTTCCCTTTTTCCATATAAGGATTTGAAAATTGGTTTTAGGTCAAAGAGTGACAACATGTTAGAGCTTTCTAAGTGTATGTCACTTCCTCTTCTTCTGAGCACATGGGAGGACCCATTTTCCCACAGTCCTACTCCTTGCAGTAGCAGGGGGGGCATCGGGCTACTTCTGGCCGGTGGCTTACGTGACATATATCACTTCCAGGGCAAAACACTTGATTGCTGGTACAAATTTCTCCACTGGTCTAGGCCCCTCCTGTGGTGATTATGGAAGCACATCAGGAGAGATTGGCCACAAGATGGAAGAAGCCAAAATTGCTGGACTACCACTCCGAACAATTACCCCAAATTTCAGTACACTGTGCTTAAGTTAGAAATACACTTTCATCATGTAAGCCACTAAGAATTTAGGTTTTGTGAATGCTGTATAACCTAGTTTGTCTAGATAAGCATTATCTAGTTTGTCATGATTAATTTGGGAGGAAGTTAAAGTAGTAGGAGTCCTGCAGGTAGCTTCTGAGCCCCATGAGTTTTATCAGTAGTTCTTAAGTTCTCAACTTAAGAATTTGGAGAACAATGTAACTTCTCCTTTGGGCTAGTGTCTCTTTCTTTTTCTCTCTCTCTCTCTCAAATAAACTTTTTTATATTGAAGTATAACATAAATATAGAAAAATTCACAAATTATAAATGTTCACATTAATGAATTATCACCAAGTTAACAAACCCATGCAAGCCTCACCCAGATCAAGAAATAGAACATTACCAACTCCACAGCAGCCCCCCAACTACTCAACTCTATCTCAGGTTGGTTCACTAGAAGCAGAGCCTGGAGCAGGGATTCTTTGGTGGGGTGGCTGGGAGAGGAGTGTACTCAGGAGAAGAGGAATGAGGGAGACATTTGAGAGTCAGGGAAAAGCTAAAGAGTGTGGTGTCAGATGAAGGTTGCTCTGATCTGGTAAGAAAGCTATGGAGCAAAGACTGAACCAGACAGTCCCACCTTGAGGCAAAGGGGCCAGACTTTTGTACTCCTGTCCCAAGCAGTCATCAGTCAAAGTTTGGTTTGGGACAGGAGCCATAGCTTCCCAAGCAAGATGCTCCTATTTGGCAAAGGAATGGGGAACAACTGTGAGTTGTAAGCAGCCAACTCTTGCAGTGGCCAGGAGAATGGGTGCCCAGGTGCTAACAGGGATCTGGAGAGGGCACCAACAACATCTATTGTACATTCTCTATTTACCAAAGGTAACCACAATGCTGACTTCTAATACCTTTAGGTGAAGTTTGCCTACTTTTGAACTAAATTGCATCAAATATGTATTCTTTTATATCTGTCTCACTGTGTTCAACATTACATTTTTGTGTTTCATTCACTGTTGATAGACTTTGGGTTGTTACCATTTGGGCGCTTTTATAAATAATGCCACACACATGTAGGCATTTCTGTTTTGATCATATGCCTAAGTGTGCAAATGCTTAATCATAGAGATTATCAGATATCTCTTCAGATTCTTCCTTGGCCTCTTTTATCTCTTATCCCAGCCACAGCAGTGGTGACTGGTTCTGTAACAGGTTCTAAACTGGCTTCTAAGCCAAGAGCTGTTCTTGTCAGTCCTGTGCATTTTGCTTCTTGCTTCCAGATCTAAGGCTTTTCTGTTGCTGTTGCATCAGGGTCTGCTGTGGAACCCACTTAGAACTCATGCATATGTAACCTAGATGTGAGAATAGTAAACGTTTGTAGAGCAAATATTGTGCAAGTGTGAGAAGAATATATCTCTCTTTCTTCAGAAGGGTGTTTCTAAGACATATTTCAAGTGAGTCCTCAGATAGACCCATATTGACCAGCACATTTCTTGTATTTCTGTCCAGTTGGCAATTCATCTTTGCCTTCTCTCTTTCACTTTCCCTGCCTTGCTCTTGTTCGCCAATCCAGCTCCTCCTGGGATCACAGGCCCCGAAAGGTCTTTATTCTTACACTTTTGTCTCAGGCTCTGCTTTCTAGGAATGCCAGACTAAGCTAATTCCTGCTGGAAGTAAGGTAGTTATACCCTTGGTATTCAGTGTCATCACAGTTACTAAGACTCTTATCTGTGGTTGATTGTGAAGAGATAAAGGTGAACAGGGAGATGTAAAGTTACCAGGTGGCTGTGACACTTCTATAGTATAAGAGGAATGGTAATTATAAGAAGGGTGGAGTGGGCTAGTTAACTGCTCTGGGAATTTAATAAAGTAATATGCTCAGGGAAGGCAAATATCAACTCAAGACACACTGTGAATGCCAACAGACGTTAATGGCAACATTTAAAGAAATCCTCATGTATTGTAGACTGTGCTAAAAATCAGTCTGAAATCTAATTGCAAAGTTGGGCACATTCTGGCTGGAATAATGAGTAGACAAACCTTAAAACCTGGAATACTTAAATTTCCCTGAAAGCTACACAGGCAGAAGTAGTACCTCCCTCTTGCCAGGAGACAGCAAACTATACTTGCATAGAGACTTGACAGAGACCTTATCTGAGACAATGCCTCACAAGATAATGTTTGTCCTCCTCTCAAACTGCCTTCCCCACCCCTCTTTGTTTTCAAGTAAGTAACTAAGGTCAGGTCTCAGCATAGTTCAAATCATAGCTATGGCAGGAAATAGCTTGCAAACAATAGGAATTATAGGACCTGGCCATTAGGTATCATCAGGAACCAAGGAAACATGTACGGGAGTGAATCTTAGAAGCATTGGATTGAGGTGGGAGGATATAAGGCTGCATAGGGAAGAATTTATTGACATGGATACACTCACTCATGACTTGGCACTCAATATGCAGGAGTGGAAACCAGGAGCTTGTCTAATATTCTGCTGACATAGATTCTCAAATCTTGGACGCAATGATGTCCTATAGTATATGAGGTGGAGATGCCAGACCATCTGTGGCATGGTATTAAGGAAGGAGTCAGAAACCACAAGGAGATGTGAACCTTAGAATGGATTTATGACATGAGATTAGAGACCCCACTAGCAGACTCTGTTCCCTGGGAAGGCCCAGAGGACACTCCTTTCACTGAGGCTGTAAGGAACGTGACAGTGAGGAGACACACTGATGTCTCTGAGATATGTGGCGGTGGTTGTTCTCTGTGGGATGGAGTTGAGGGTATGAGATGTTGCTGTGGAATTGGCTTCTCTAGTATCATTAGGGATGATGGGATGTCAGAATGGCAAAAGGGTAGGTGGCAGCACTTAACCATCAGAGGCAAGGCAAATGAAATCAACTCTAATGGACAGAGAGGCTGGAATAGTTACCAGAGGGCAATGATTTGTATGGTCCATAGAGCATGTGTTTCCATGGGAGAATATATATATATTCTCTCCATATATATATGGAGAGAGAGAGAGCATCCTTCTTCAAGGGGACCTAGTCTCATACTCATATACATACACACACACACACACACACGTCTTAGTAAATGTGATGCACTATTACTACATACTGAGGGTTATATGTGTATGTGTATATGCATGTGTTAAATTACTCCCACAAAGGGACCTATGGCCATCTACCAGGATAACTGTGCACTGGGGAGAGAGGAGTACTCAGATTTTGCAAGGATATTTGGATACCAAATCTGAACTGACACTGGTATCAGAGGTCCCAAAATGGCTTATGGTCTTCTAGCTTAGAAAGAAGGCTTATAAGGTAAGTGATAAGTAGGGTTCTGACTCAAGGTTATCTCATCTTGGGTCCAATGGGTCCACAGACCATCCTGTGATTGTTTCCTTGGCCAAACTCTCCTACTGGTTCTCTGACGTGTGGAGTAAGACCTGTATTGTAAGAAGGGCCCCTAAAACTGCTCTTCCTAAACTTTCTGAACACAACAGTAAACCAGAAGCAGCAAAAAACCAGTATCACATCCTAGGAGGATTGCACAGACTGGCAATACTATGAAAGACTTAAAAGCAACAGAGAGTGTGGTCTTAACATAACCTCATCCAATTTGTCCTTGAAACCTTTGCATAAACCAAACAGATCATGATGGATGACAGTGGACTTACCTAGTGGGTAACTACCTAGGAGGTAACTTACTTAGCAGATACTTACCTAGCCAGTAGTTGCCATTGCAGCTACTGTGTCAGACACGCTTTCTTTACTAGAGTAAACCGACTCAGCCTTAGAAACTTGACATGGAGCAATTCTGGAGGAGTGTTTGGAGATTTCCCTTGTTGCTTATGAACCCAGAAATGCACTGAAAAGTAAGGGTTTTCCTTGTTTGGGTTTTGTTTGGATTTTAATCAAAGCTCTAACTTTCTAGTTTGAAGACTTCTGGAGAATTTAGCTCTGTGTGTCTTGAAGAAGCAGCATTCTGGACAATGAATTGCAGTGCAAAGGTACAAGATTTGCTCTACCACTCAACTTTTTGTGATCTTAAGCAAGTGATCTGTCCTCTCTGAATCTCAGTTTCCTCTCTGTGATAAAGAGAAAATAATACTAACTTGAGGGTTGTCATGAGAATGGAAGAGGCTAAATCACCTAGCATAGTGCCTGCCACATTGAAAATATTCAAAAAATGATAATTCCATTTACCTTCCCACATTCACCTAAGGCCAGAATTTTTCATCAGTGCTGCTCTCCTCCCCAACAAGCTTCTTCCCACCAAGAAAGCCCATAGCACCAATGAATCAACCCATCAACAAACCCTAATACAAATTGGAAATACAGTAACCACATTCATATAACATTATTTTATGTGTTTAGCTGTTAATAATAATGGCTATTACAGGTTACAACAGACAATTATGCTTTATAACCTTTACAACAAACACTGAGGCTGTGATTCTGAGGTCTAACACCTATTTTGGTACTTTGCCTCCTTCAGTTGGTAGTCTTTTCTATGGCAAGGATGAGTGATCTACAATATTTGGCTAAAGTATAATGAGGGAGATAAAATGGCTAAAAATTCAGCAATAAACTGTGTTCCCATTCTGAAACAGTCAAATTGGTATTAAAAGCATGGGAAAGAGGTTAACTTCTCAATTGTTCTGAGTCTGTGACTTAATGCAATAACTCCAACCTATAATAAAACCGATAATTTCCTATGAAAGAAGAAGTTGCAAAATACTGAAGTTAGTGTATTGCCGCAGTTGATAGACAAGTTGTAGAGATTAGGGTTCTATGCTAGCAGTTCTGAGTCATCTCTTTCCACTTGTTAGCTTTCTGACCTCTGAGCTTATTACTCAGTTTTTCTAATTCTGATCTCAACCTTGTTGAATTGTTCTGAAGATCAGAAATAGCACACACTTAGGACCTGGCATACGGTAGAAGCCCTATACCAGGGGTTTCACCTTTCTTTTAGGATGAATTCTTTGTGCCTGCTTGCCTGAACCTATACATACTTCAGTAAGTTTAACAAGTAATGAATTATTTAACGACAAGCATAGGACTCACCTGCCCCAAGTCATTAGTTTCTTCTAGTCGTGATGGTTCAATGCAGAATAAGTTTACACAACATTACTCCTGTGAGGCATGTGCTACTCTCCCAGACTCTCGATTATAATCATAGCTTTACTGTAACGTAAACTTTCATTGTATTATTACAACATAATAAGATCTATTAACAGAATGTGCCAACACCAATAAAGTTATGACTCAAACGAAAATGAGGCATCTCACAGCTTGTCAAATCAGTGCCTGGGGGCATAGATTTGTCAGGCCAACAAACTTTGTTAAAGATGTTGGAGTGAAATAAGAAGAGATTTGTCCCCCAGCATAAAACATACATAATAACCCTGTGAGTGAGGTTATATCCACCCCATTTTTATAAATGACAAAATAATGGCCCAAAGAAATTATATACAGTCATGTGTTGCTTAACAATGTGGGTATGTTCTTTAGGCAATTTTGCCATTGTGTGAACATCATACAGTATACTTACACGGACCTAGATGATACGGCCTACTACACACCTAGGCTATAAACCTGTACAGCATGTTACTTTACTGAATATTGTAGGCAATTGTAACACAATGGTAGGTATTTTTGTATCTAAACGTAGAAAAGGTACAGTAAAAATATAGTGTAAAAGATAAAAAACAGTATACCTGTACTGGGCACTTACCATAAATAGAGATTGCAGGACTGCAAGTTTCCCTTGGTGAGTCAGTGAGTGAGTGGTGAGTGAATGTGAAGACCTAGGACATTACTGTACACTACTGCAGACTTTATAAACACTACACTTAGGATACACTAAATTTATAAAAATATTTTTCTTTCTTCAATAATAAATTAACCTTAGCTTCCTGTAACTTTTTTACTTTATAAACTTTTTATTTCAAAACTTTTTGGCTCTTTTGTAATAATACTTAGGTTAAAACACAAACATTGTAAAGCTGTACAAAAATATTTTCTTTCTTTGTATTCTTATTCTATATGATTTTTTCTATTTAAAATTCTTTTTAATTTTTTTTTTACTTTTATAACTATTTTGTGAAAAAGCAAGACATAAGCATACACACTAGCCTAGGCCTAAAAAGGTCAGGATCATCATTAACTCTGTCTTCCATGTACACATCTTGTCCCACTGGAAGGTCTTCAGGGGCAAAATTACACGTGGAGCTGTCATCTCCTATGGTAACAATGTCTTCTTCTAGAATATCTCCTGAAGGACCTGCTTGAGGCTATTTTACAGTTAACTTTTTTTTTATAAGTAGAAGGAGTACACTCTAAAATAATGATAAAATATATAGTAAATGCATAAACCAGTAATGCAGTCATTTATTATCATTATCAAGTATTATTATGTACTATACACAATTATATGTGCTACACTTTCATACGACTGGTAGCACAGTAGGTATGTTTACTCCAGCATCATCATAAATACATGAGTAATGTTTTGTGCTATGACGTTGTGATGGCTATGATGTCACTAGGTGATAGGAACTTTTCACCTCCATTATAATCTTGTGGGACCATCATCGTATATGTGGTCCATTGTTGACTGAAACACCATTATGCACTGCATAACTGCACTTGCTCAAAGTCCAGCCGACTTTGTCTGAGTCTTGTTGTCAGCCCCTCTCCCGCTGATTTTCAAGCCAATATGCACCATGTTGCAGAGCAAACTTCTTGGTTACATTAAGCCACAAGTTGACTTGGCTGGCTTAGTGCATATCCAAGCTTGTCTCCAACTCTGTCTTGGAAGTCTCGGAGCCTCCTGGTTCCTGGAAGTCCCACCTGTCCAACCTACCCCAAGTAGGAGTAGAGATGGTGGGTGATACTGAATACATCATTCCTACATGTTCATTAATTTAATCTCCCATCACTTTGCAATTACATACTTCAGACATAGTAGAGTTAATTTATCTTTAGTGGGAGAAAAATGTAATTCTATGCCATAAGAATTTCAGGGTGCTTTATATTAATGGGTTAATTTGACAAAAAAGTTATTGCAGACTTTTTGAAAAGTGCTCTATTTGGCTGGGAAAAAAGAAATAAAATGCTATTAATAGGCAGGGGTGGATGGTTAGGCATGTGAAGGAAAGAGAGGATTTGAAATCATTCCCCATTACAAATCTCAACCCATCTCTTCCTTTGTACTCAGGGAGCAGGAAAAGAGGATGAAGAGAATTTTTAGAAGCAAAGAAGAGGAGAAAAGTAGGAGGAACATGTCAGTCCAACATGCAATTTAATTTATTTCAATGTAACAGGTTCTTATGGAGCAGTTACTGTGAACATATTAGCTGCTCTGAAATGGAGAATGAGTGAACTCCAAAGGCTCACTCCTTTGCTGCTTCTTTCCTCTGCAGACCCTCCTTTCCATGGTCCAGCCCTTCTCACAGTACTCCTACTCCAGCACCATTAAATCTGTCTGAAAATCAGGAATAGCTGTGGTAAACAAGGACTCAAGAAATGAAATAGTTGTTCTAATACCATCTTAGATAGCAACTCCCACATTTAGACCACAATTATACTTGGAATTTCTTTCCATTGATCTACTTATTCTTTACCTGTTTATATTTGAGTTTAAAATATAGTATTTTTAAAAGAAAGTTGCACTGATTTTAAAACATCTAAACATTTGGCATTTTACCAGGCTTTTCAGCACACTCTTGGTAAATACACAGACATAAATTATGTAAGCCAATTCTTTTCCCTCTTTAAACAGAAACCATTTCCTGGAAATTAATCATTCTTTCAAGTTGAGAAGGTTGAGGGAAATTATTGATGTAAGCTGCATCCTCTTTACATTAAATTTTTGTGACCATTCCTGCAGTCATTCAGATTTAAAACACACACATATGAATCATGCTGTTGGTGATCTAAGTGTCGTCTCCCTATAAAAGGGAGGCCCCTAGAGGGCAGAGCTAGAAGGCAGTAGACAGAGAAGGTGTTTCCCTGAGATAAAGACAGTAAGAATGAAGCATCTTGCCATCCTCGTGCTGTTGTATCTGCCAGTCTGCTTGGCTTACACCCTGAAGAGAGCAGCAAAGGAGGAGGACACCAGCATGGATCTTGTCCGGGTAATTACTACTGCAGCCACTGGCCAGCCATGGTGGGGGAACAAGTGTGCCGACTTGGTCTTTCAACACTGATTTCATTAGAAGTTATTTGGTTGGAATAATGTAGCATCAGAGAATATCAAAGTGCTGGAGGTAGAAATTCTCTTCATTTTCACAGAGAAGGAAAGAAAGGTACAGGAAGGAAATATAATTACTCAGGGTTACAATAAAATAGTAGCATCAGCTTTGGGGCTAAATGAAAAGAACAAGTGGAAAATATATGAAACTTCTCTGGCTTTATAATTTCTTTAGTTGAAATAATTGGGGAGGGGAAATATGCTAAGTTTGGTCTTCAAATAATATCAGGTACTAATATTCATTAATATATTGTTATTTGTCAGTATTGCACAAAGGAATTTATCCCACTTCAGTCTTGACCCAGGTCTTAACAATGTTAAGTGGAAAAAGTTAGAGGTATTCACCCAAAGTAGTCATACAATTATGTTAAAGGAGAATTCCTTCTTTAAAAAACATGCTAAACCTGAATTTTCAACTCCAAATTCCTTACTTGACTAGCAAATCAAATTGCAAAAAAATCTAAAATTTGTACGAAGATAAAATAACGAAATGAGGAGTCTTAATGAAAAGTCAAATTAAACGTGATACCCACTTTTGTTTAAAAGAAACTACAGAAAAATTAAGATAGATGTAATATTTGGGTAAATGGCTAAAAATCATAAAAATGACCTAAAAATTGTACTTATTATTCCATTAGAAATACCTAGAAAACTACTATAACCTTGAAAAAGATGTGACGCAGTTTGTTAGAAGAAAGGACAGTGGTTCTGTTGTTAAAAGAATCCAAGAAATGCAGAAGTTCCTGGGGTTGGAGGTGACAGGGAAGCTGGACTCTGACACTCTGGAGGTGGTTCGCAAGCCCAGGTGTGGGGTTCCTGACGTTCGTAACTTCCAGACCTTTCCTGGCACGCCGAAGTGGAGGAAAACCCACCTTACTTACAGGTAACGGGTTCAAAGACTTTTCACATAAGATTGAAATTTTGTAAGCTGTATCATAGGAGAAAATATTATCTTCAATTTTTCCTATACAGGATTGTGAATTATACAACAGATTTGCCAAGAGATGCTGTTGATTCTGCCATTAAGAAAGCTCTGAAAGTCTGGGAGGAGGTGACTCCACTCACATTCTCCAGGATGCATGAAGGAGAGGCTGACATAATGATCTCCTTCGCAGTTGGAGGTAATAAAATACATTCATTATCTGGTGTTTTAGTTTGTTCAGGCTGCTATAACAAAATAGTTTAGACTGAATAGTTTATAAAGAACAGAAATTTATTGCTGACAATTCTGGAGGCTGGGAAGTCCAAGATTAAGGTGCCAGCAGATTTGGTGTCTGATGAGAGCGTGTTCCACATAGATGGCACCTTCTGTATGCTCACATGGCAGAAGGGGCCAGGAGTCTGCCCCAAGCCTCTTTTACAAGGACACTAATCCCATTCATGAGTCCAGAGCCCTCATGGCCTAATCTCCTCCTAAATGCCCCACCTCTTAATACTATCACATGAGGTATTAAGTCTCAACATTTGAATTTGCAGGGGACGACCAACATTCAGATCATAGCATCAGGTGATGTCTTGTTGGAGAAGAGTAAGAAGAAATTCTGAATACTTATATTTCCATTAATTTTTTCCCTGTCAGAACATGGAGATTTCTTCTCTTTCGATGGACCAGGAGAGATTTTGGCTCATGCCTATCCACCTGGGCCTGGGTTTTATGGTGATGTTCACTTTGATGATGATGAAAAATGGACAGAGGATGCATCAGGTAGGTCATAAACCTCTCAGGATGATTCCAGGAATAATGTCTAACCCTACCCAAGAATAATTTGGTTATCCAGAATGAGCAGTAAATGAAATATACTAATAACTGACATTTTTATTATTTGAGTAGTAAACAGAAGTACTCTTCATTTCAGTCATTATTGATATATTTTATAAAACGTCTTCATTTTTGACTTTGCCCCCACCAAGTACAATTATCATAAGTACCATTCAATTTTGTCTCCACAACTCAGGATCTTGTGGAGATTTGGGGATGAGCATAATTAATAATATTTTTCATCACTTCAACTATAGATGATTAGGGTAGAATGAATTCCATTGAATCAGTTCTGACCCTAGAATTTGCCCTTGGGTGTCTTCCTCTCTTTTCATTTGCCTTCCTCTCTTTAAAAGATCAGGAGAATATGCCAGGAAATTAAAAAACAAAATTGCTAGGTCATCTGTTTAAATAAGCATGTCACTGTCACTAGCTTGGGAGTTTTGTTTTGTTTTTTCTAAACTGCTTCTACGTCAAAACACAATGACTAAAACTAACTTCATGCTATTTATTTACTTTTTTGATGGCTTCTGAAGTTTGGAAACACTGCTGAAACAACCGCTGTTTCTGAGATTGGTTGGGGTATTTCATGTAAATGCAAAGAGCATCTTTACTGAGTCCAAACCTGAAGTCTGTGCTGCATGAGATGATCTAGTTTTATTTGAACAACTACTCTTTTCTGCATAATTGCTTGGAGGCTTGGTTAAATAATTTCTACTACTAAATTCAGTAAAACTCTTTATAACATAAAGAAAAGCTGTGTTTGTGCTGCAGAAAATTGGCATTGGGCATGTTTCTGTTTTAAACTGAAGAGTGTACATATCCAATGGCACTTATTACTGGGAAGATTTTTGACAATCAAAAATTATTTGATGATAATACAGAGGAAGAAGAACAAATCAGACTAAGTCCCCGGAGGAAATAACCAGAGTTTTGTTGCTTAAGAGTTTGAGGAATAATGTAAATATTCTATGATTAATTTCAACCGAGGTTGCAAATGGTACATGTTACTAAATTTGAACAATGACTAATTTTTTATTTTTAGACAATGAAGAGCTGCATTTATGGACATGCTACTAGTCTTATATCCTCCAAAGAATATCTTTTGGAAACAATGCTTATCATTATCAATACAGGAAAACTGACCTAGTTTTCCTGATCAAGGACAGAATTAGGGAGGGATATGGTGAAAAACTGTCTTATATATTGACCTAAAGTCAACCTTGAAAAACACATGAATTTCTATGAAGCATGGAATATGCCAATCAATGAACCAACCCACAAATTAAGGAAAAGACACTGTGATTCCAAGGATGGCCTATATTTATGAAAAAAAATAGCTGTTAGATTCTAAATATGGTTTTTCAAATAGGGACCAATTTATTCCTCGTTGCTGCTCATGAACTTGGCCACTCCCTGGGTCTCTTTCACTCGGCCAACAAAGAAGCTCTGATGTACCCACTGTACAACTCAATCACAGACCTGGCCCGGTTCTGCCTTTCTCAGGATGATGTGAATGGCATTCAGTCCCTCTATGGTGAGTGACACTGGAAAAATTAGGCATTGTAGCTTTGCAATGACAGTCTTCAGGAAAGCTTTAAAATGCTACAGAGAACATTTGTGATTTAGCTCAAAGGACCTTGAGAATGTTCAGAAAGTATGTAAACTGACAGACGCATCACACTTCCTTAACATTTGCATCCCCAAATCTGTTCCCTTTAGGACCTCCCCCTGCCTCCTCTGATGACACCTTGGTGCCCACAGAATCTGTCCCTCCAGGACCTGAGACACCAGCCATGTGCAATCCTGCTTTGTCCTTCGATGCAGTCAGCACTCTGAGGGGAGAAGTCCTGTTCTTTAAAGACAGGTCAATCCAGAAAATTGTATTTTTCTGTCTATTCTTTTGATCTCCAATGCTTAGAAAGAAAAACAGAAACTTGACAGTGATTTTTAAATGAAATATTTCCTCTATACTTTGAAATCATTTAGATCTGAATCTTGTTGCATTTTTAACATCTCCATAGAATTGTTCAGATCAGTTTTACAAAGGATGATTCTTAATCACTAGAATGTAAGCTTCATAAAGGCAGAGGGTTTTATCTGTTTTGTTTACTTTTTCAATATCACAAATCATGGAACTTCTTCAAAAAGCACTGGTGGATCTTTAGAAGCAGGGTGATATCTTTACCTTTGCTAACAAATGCCACCATTTAAATTAATTAATTTTAGAAAAAGTGATATATGCTTATGATACAATATTCAAACAGTACCAAAAGATACAGAGTTAAAATATCTCTCTCATCTCTGACCTGGGTTTTCTCCATATGTACAACCACTGCTACCAATTCCTTTCTCTCTTTACAAAGATGTTCTATTGACATACAAGCATAAATACACATATTTTTAAAAAAATATTAGTGGGCACATAATATGCATACTGTTTACAGACTTTTAGAATGGAACCAAGCTAAATAATTGTGTTGGACTAGCCACAATTCCTGCCATAGATTTCACTACCCTGGAATCACATGCAGGAGGACAGTTCAATATAGACTTCTGCAAATGGGTGCATTAGCACTGATTAAAAGAAAAGAAATATATGTTCCTTTTTTCATCATCTAAGGAGAAAGACAATTGCAAATAATTTTTATGTATTACAGATATTTTTGGCGCAGGACCCGCTGGAACCTTGAACCTGAATTTCATTTGATTTCTACATTTTGGCCCTCTCTGCCATCATCTTTGGATGCTGCATATGAAATTAATAGTAAGGATACTGTTTTAATTTTTAAAGGTAAGTACTATATAAGAATTTTTAACTTGGAATAAATCCTATTGCAAAAATTTCATTGATATGAGTTTTCTCCATTTATTAAATTTTAGGTGGTTATTACTGCAAGACCTAGTGCCAATGCCTAAATAAGATGTGTACAAAGACCATTATAAGCTTTATTTTAAAGCATTTAATGAGGCTTCCTAAGTAAATAGATGATATCTCATATTAATGGATAAAAAATTCAATATAGCAAAAATGTCAATTTATCTCTAGATACAAGACATTTTCAATTCAAATGACAAAAGATTTTTCATGGAAATTGACAAATTAGTTCTATAATTCATATGGAAGAGCAAAGGCAAAGAAGAGCCAGGACACTCTCAAAGAATAATAAGATGAAAAGAAAAGCCATGTGTTATAAAGCTTTAATAGGTAACATATTGTAGTGTCAGTGCAGGGATAAGAAAATTACCTAATGAAACTACTGAGGCCATCTGGCTCGTTTGTCAGATATTTAATCTACTATTTCAATTTTTTTATTGTTAATATGCCTTTTGAGCTTCTATTGTGTCAGCTTTGTTAACATATTTTTCTGGGAATTTGCCAATTTGTTATCTGTTTTCAAATCAATCAATACAAAGTTTTCAGAGTATTATTTTGTTGTAATTTGAATTATTGCTGAAGTTTTGTTCCCTTTTTCATTCCTAATATTGAATCTTTTTGCTTTTCTCTCTTATTCTTTATTAATCTCATAAGGTATTTAACAATTTTACTGATCTTTTCAGAGAACTAACTTTTGACTTTTTGACCTCCCTATTATATTTTGAGTTCCCAGTTAGTTTCTGTCCATGTCCTTATTATTGCCTTAATTTTTGTTTTCTTTGAACTTATTCTGTTATTCTTTTTATAACTTCTTAAGTTTGATACTTATTAATTTACAACCTTTTTTTTCCCTAACATAAGAGTTTATGCCTATAAATATCCCTTTTTCCCCCTTTATTCCACAAATTTTGATATTCAGTATTTTCATTTTGTTCACTTTTAAGGCTTTTTCCAGTTTTTTTTTTTCCCTGGACTCATAGGTTACTTTGGAATATTTTTAAATATCAAACTGTATGGGGATTTAAAAAAAATATTTACTTCTGACAACGTCATTTTTGTGAAGATTAAATGAACTAAAGTGAAATTGCATTAGAAATTATAAATGGTTATATAATTCTAAAGGATTGCTACTATCCATTAATTCATCTAATATTTATTAATCACTTGCAGTATGCCAGGCTCTGTGCTCGTTAGTGGAGGTCAGAACAGAAAGGGGCTCATATTCTTGAGGAGGCAGCAGAAGTGAAGCCATCAGCAGAGTATCATATGACAAGTGCTGGGACGGGGGGAGCACAGAGAAAAAGCACCTGACTCATACCCAGGGCTCAGCAATATTTAGAATGAGTCTTGCAGTTCTCCTTTGCTGTGTAGAGATGTGCTGTGTGTGCAGAAAGTGGAAAGGTCTCTAAGGCAGAAGAAACTGTTTTTACCAAAGTAAGAGCATATCTGCAACTGCTTAGACAGGTGCAAGTCATTCCGTTCGGATGAAGCAAGCGAGATGCACAACAGATTGGCATTTTAGATTAATCTGGCAGTTGCGTGAGGAAGGAATCAGTTTGGGGTTGGGAGGGAGTAGTGTGACAAAGTAAAGGCAGAGAGATTGACAGGATTCACTTGTCCTAATTCACTCAAATCTGAGTGGATTCCTAGAGCATTCAGAAGAAGCACAGACTGGACTTGGTGACTGTGAGATATCTAAGAGCAAGTGTCCAATAAGCAACTGACTATTGATATGAAACTTGAGAGAAAGAGGTCCGGGTTAGAAATTTAGATTAAGAAGTCACCAGCGGTTATGAGAAATAGCTAGAACTGGTCACTATAATTTATAGATAATAAATATTAGAGACAGGAAGGGCAGTGAGCCAGAGTTATCAACTCACTTATTTGTTCATTCATTTGTTCACTCATTCAGGGAATTTTTGTTAAATACCGGCTGTGAACTGGGCATTTGGTTAGTGGTTGGAAGTAAAACCAAGACTTCCTCTTTACCATAACAATGCACTATAATCGTTTCTAAAACCAATGGCTTCACTCAAAATTTCTGGGGTGTATCTTTTCAATAGGAACTCAGTTCTGGGCAGTCAGAGGAAGTGAGGTACAAGCAGGTTACCCAAGAAGTATCCACACTCTGGGTTTTCCTCCAACCATAAGGAAAATTGATGCAGCTGTTTCTGACAAGGAAAAGAAGAAAACATACTTCTTTGTAGAGGACAAATATTGGAGGTGAGATGCAATAGGAATGACTTTGTATGGAGCCTAATTAGGGCAATTATTTGCTTTCTATAAGGATCTCCCCCACTCCCACCCTCTAACTTCCAACTTTCTGACTCTGAGGAAGACAGCTTGTAGTTGTTCAACCTCCCATATACAAAGGTCTCTCAGAGTGGTAATCTCTGACAAACACCGAAAGAGGTAGGAAGTGCAGATCTGTAGGGATATGCTGTAGAGACAAGATCTTCAGGGTCCCAGTGTGATAGAGAACCAGAGGTTTATTTTTAGCTAAATGATTTAGTTCACTTTGCATCTTATGTGTATATTGTCCTCATGTGTTTGTGGTAGAAAGGTACTTGGGTCTATGTGTCTTGGCTTATAAAATTGACCTCTGATATATGTAAGGAACCTTTGAAGAATGGCATGATGTCCCCATTTCTGGGGAAAATATTGTTTTATGAGCTAAACTTGTAAGCCCAGGAAAGTCACATAGTATTGTACTCCTAAAAATGTTTAACTCTTCTTTACACAACTTGAAAAGTTTATATAGGATTCCACGCTGGAAAATCACATCATACTGTTGCATGTAATAGGACCTCTACACAATGTTGAGCTGTATTTCTTTCACTTGGTGCAGATTTGATGAAAATAGCCAGTCCATGGATCAAGGCTTCCCCAGACTAATAGCTGATGACTTTCCAGGAGTTGAGCCGAAGGTCGATGCTGCGTTACAGGCATTTGGTAAGAGGACCATCATTTCGTTGCCAGTGGGGGCACTTCTGGGCATTTTATGGTTTCAAAATGAAGTACAGATTGAAAGAGTTTTCATATTATTCAGTCTTACATTCTTTTTACTCCTGACTCCTGAAAATTTTAACTTTCTAATTTATGCAAATCGGGTTTACATTTTGTTTTTCTTAAATAACTTCCAAGTCTCTGTTTCATACCTGCACACAAAATCTAAGGATACTTCCTCACACTGAAGCCATTATCTTCCAGGTCACTATGTTGGTATAAAAATACAACCAGTGTGAGGCAGGGTATCATTCTCCCTTACCCCATCCCGCTGTCCCTTCTCTCCCATCCCATCCCAAAGGGCCTTGTCTGGGCTTGTGTCGCAGTCTCAAGTTGTCTACTTTAGGCACTTTTAAGTAAATGGTATCCTCCCATATCCTCAAAATAGACAAAATTTGATTGCTGGTGATGGGTAGATGGGAAAGCAAAACGTGTGCTTGTTTACGTTTGGAAGTTTGGAGGCAGCTTCCAGGGCTTCACAATCACAGTGCTCATGAGGCTGCTGGTCTTCTTGCTAAAATGACTTGACCATAGTGTGTGCAAAGCACGAAATTGGCCTCTAATATGTTTTACCATTGGTCTGATTCTCCTGGGCCAGAGTGCCTTCCAAGCTGTGATTTAGGACCTAGTGGGGGAGGAGAGGTTGAGAAGAAAGGAAAATAAATAAGGTTTTAAAATATCGCAGAACTCTATCTATTTAGAAACAGTATAATCTAATGTTTTAGAGCACTGGCTTTGAAGTCAGACAGACGAGATAGAGTCCTCCCTTCATTAGAGAGGTTACCATGGGAGAATTGAAAAACCCTCCTAATTTTCAGTTTTGTCCTTATTAATAACTCCTCACACTTTTTTGGTAAGCGTAGGTGAGATAAAGTGTGAAAAGCACTTAGCTCAGCTCCTGGTACAGAGTAACCACTTAATAAACGCCATCCATTATTAGCTTGTTCTTATTCTAAGTTATACGTGTTGCAAAATGATTTATTTGGAAAGGTCTTATCATTTTCCTCATCTATATTTACAGGATTTTTCTATTTCTTCAGTGGATCATCACAGTTTGAGTTTGACCCTAATGCCAGAATGGTGACACATATATTGAAGAGTAACAGCTGGTTACGTTGTTAGGCAAGATAGAGAGAAGACAGATATTGGTATTTTATATGAATCTAATAATTATTCACCTAATTTATTATGAGTCAAAATGATTAATTATTCCTGCATGTCCTGTGGCTGAAGAAGATGAACCTTGCAGACATCTTCATGTTTCGTGTGTCATGGAGAATTTGTCTGGAATGCTTTACTTGCTTTTGAGTTACTTTGAATAGAAGTGAGAAATACTTACGTGCAATGGACAAGAGGATGAGTCTCCAGGGTTGTTTTATTAATTATTTAATAAATATTTTTATTTTTGGCTTGTTCCTTACTTTCTAGAGTAATTCATGTTCAATAACTAACCACATTGGGGACTGAGCATTTGACAGATGCTCTGCCGGTCGGTGTAGTAGGATCATACACTTTATGGATGGGCCATATGGCTGTCACCTACCCTCTCCTATTCTTGGCACCAACAGAATCTTTATTTTCACCTCACAGATATTGTAAGTTTTCCTTACACACCTAAGAAAGAAAGATGTGGGTCAATAGTTGCCCTGTAGTACTGGTTCTGAAAAAACCGGGAAATAGAATTCTAAAACTTTTGAGCCTGAGAACTTGGCATGTCATCTAATCCACTTTATAATTTTACAGGTCGGGAAACACACCTAGTTTGAAGTCCAGTACCTCTTGTTTTAACCCAAATCTTTCTTCAGTGGCATTCCCTGCCTGCCCTAGAGACCAAATTTCTCATGTCATCCTCACCCTTTCATTAGAATACTCTTTTTTGCCATTTTGTACCAGGCAACTCCTGGGTAATAAGATTTTGTGTGAACATGCCAATTGTATGACAGATTTATCACCACTAGGTTATATGCCTTACACCATACCAGGTACACTTTAGAAATCTTTTCATTCTTTTATGGACTCACTTAAATGCCAGGCACTGTCATAAATGCAAAGTATAGAACAGTGAGGAAAACACATTTAACCCAACCTCATTGAGTTCTGTCTGATAGGAGAAAGAAATCAAACAAAAGAATACAAATTAATACATAATTACAAATTATAAAGGTGTTAATAGAGAAATAACAAAATGGTAAATGAGAATAATGTTGGAGGAGGGGCTACCTGCTAAGGTTGGTTATTAGAGAATGTCTCTCTGGGACAATAATGAAAAAAGAAAAGCATCTAAATCCACTTGGCCAGGTGGGTGGATGGGTAGAAGGAGAGAGACCATCCTAAGGAAGAAAATGAGACCCAGTGGAAAAAATCTTGGCATGTTTAAGGAGCTAAAGAAAGACGGGTACCTGATTAGAGTGTTGGAAGGTAGATATGGAATAAGATATTAGACAAGTAAGCAGAATCAAATCATTTGGGGCCTTTCAGATGTATTAAAGAGCTGTATTTTATTTTTGGTGCATTGTGAATTCATTGAAGGAGTCTTAAACAGAAAAGTGACATAATCCATTATGTATTTTTGAATGATTACTCTGGCTGGAAGGAACTGGAAGGAAGCAATGATGAAAGTTGGAACACAGGTTAAAGAGCTATCATAGATGACAGGGGATGCTCAGGGGAGGGGAGACTGAGAGAGACGACTGGATTTAAGATCTATTTTGACATCATTCAGATTTAATGATGGACTAGATAAAGAGTTCTGAGGGAAAGGAGGTGTTAAGAATAGCTCCTACTTATGCCTGTAATCCCAGCACTTTGGGAGGCCGAAGCGGGAGGATTGCTTGAGCCCAGGAGTTTGAGATCAGCTTAGCAAGACCCCCGTCTCTCTAAAAAGGAAAAAAAAAATAGCTCCTAGATTTCTGGCTTGAACTACTTCTTGGATGGCAGTGGCTTCAACAGAGTTAGGGGAACAAAGGCTGGAAGAGAAGCAATTTTGTGGGTGAAAGTTAAGAGTCAGTAGGAATCATCTCATTTTTAAAATATAGGAATTCCTTTAAGATAACCAAATAAAGGCATTAACAGGCCATTAGATAAAGGAACCTAGAGCTTAAAACAAAGTAGATAAGACTGTGGGAGTTTGGCAGCATCAGTTAAGTCACAGCAATAGATGAGGTTATATGGAAAGACTGCAGAGATAGAAGATGGTTCAGGACTAAATCTTGTAAAATGACGTGTCACTCAGGCTAGGTCAGGTCATGCTGTGGTAATGAACAATCTTCAAATTTCAGTGGGTTGGAACTAAAAGTGCATCATGGTGTTCTATTGGGATTTCTACTTCAAGTTGTCCTCAATTCAAGACTCAGGCTGACTCAGACACCACTTTGAGCTCTGTTCTTCATCATGGCAGAGGGAGAGAGTTATGGTAAATTTCACACCGACTCCTAAAGCTCTGCGTGGATATAGCAAATGTCATTCTGTCACATTTCATTGGTCAGAGAATTTACATGGCCTCATCTAACACCAAAGATGGGAAAATAATATCCTCTCACATACCTGGGAGGGGAATCAGAAATATTTAGTAGAAGGCACTAATCACAATCACAAAGGGCTTTTTCTTGCCTCCCAAAAATAATATTTTTCTATATTTCAAGTATTTTACACTAGTTTTTTGAATTGGAAATAAATGTAAATGACCCAAAATTCAAAAGGAAAGAAACATTAATTAGTAGAAAATTTTTCTCTCTCTCCTCTCATCTCAGCAACCCAGTTTGCTTTTCCGGAGGCAAACAATGCTACCAGTTTCTGTGAATCCTCTCATCTCCTCTATGCATTAGTGAACATGTCTATTAAGGCTTTTTTTTTTTAACTCTTCACTTTTTCTCACTTAATATCTTGGAGACTGCTTTATGTCAGTAACAGAGTGTTGCCTCATTCTATTAAATAGCTACATAGTAACCCAGTATATGAATCCGTAATTTACTTAACAATCCCTTATTAGCACACATTTGGATTTGTGTTCAATATTTTCCTTTTTAAAAGAAATACTGTAATTAATATCCTTTTACATATGTTATTTCACAGGTATAAGTATATCTGCTGAAAAACAATCTCACTTAAGAGCTAGGTAGAGGAAGAAGAACTGGGAAAGCAATTCACTGATTCCGTGATAGGTGATAGGTCGTGATGATCCCAACAATAGTAGCATGGATGGGGGCCTGGGGGCAGAAATCTCACCGAAGTGTCCTTTAAGATGATTTTGGTACAGATTGACTTAGTAAAGAAAATTCATTGGCTTACCCACTAACGAGAAAGGCCTTGGAGTAGTTTTTACTTGTAGTTTGATGCGTTTCTTCTGCTACCCTTTTGGCTCTATCCTGAGTGATGGCTTTGTCCTTTAGACCAGATTTCCTCGTGGTGGCCAGATAACTGCAGGCATTACATTTCTTCGATACATTGCCTCTACCCACCAAACAACATTTCTCCACTTTCTCCCGATTGGGCTGTCTTTGGTCATGGAGCCACAGTGAGTCAATCACTGTGAACACAAGAGCAGGACCACAAGAACTGGACTCCAGGGGGTGCGGGGGAGTGAGGGTGCTTAATCTCCCCCCAGTCATGCTGCTGCTGGTCAATGGGTGAGGAAAGAATTAACACTGAGACAGCAACGTCAGTGTTTTCCACTGGGAACGACTGTGAGATGAGAAAGTAGAAACAGTGTGCGAAGACAATCTTTGGAAAATGTTGGCAAGGAAAGCACTCCTAGGAAATGTTCTCTCTTGTGTTCCCAGGCTTGATTAATGGTTTCAATGAATGCCTTTATTTGGTTGAGGGGGTAAGGAAAAAAACCCTTTAATTTATAGATACTGTACGAGTACAGAGCTTTCTTTCTTTCTTTATTTTAATCGATGCAGAGTCGATGTACATAGTTTTGGGGCACGTGATAATTTAATACATTCATATAATTTGTAAAGATCAAATCAGTGTACAGTTTTATATATGTGCAATTTATTTAGGCCTCATGATAACCGTGGCAAATGGTAATGTCTTTATATTACAGAATCTTAGTCTCAGAAGGATGAATTTTCACCAGATCTGCAACTGGTAAACAGCAGCACCAAGATTCTACTCCAGAACTCTGTGGCTTCAGAGATTTTGTTCTTCTTGAGGTTATGTTAACAGATCATAAATCAGCCTAATCTAGCTTAAGTTTGTTTCCATTATGCTCTAATTGATGTCTTTGCTTTTGGAGGCACAAAAATGCGATGATACTGAGGTTCTCTGAGATTGCTGAGTTGTCCCCATCATGGTGTTTCTGATTCTACAGCCTTCAGTGTGTCAAAATGTCTGAGGACAGTTAGCACTAAGACAAAATTGATTCGGACTCAGAATCCTGACCCTGGCTCAAGATTCACCCTCAGAACTACTGGAGAAGTATTGGATTCATGGCATTTTTTTTTTTATGTTTGGAGATATTAGACTCAGCAATAGTCAATGGACTCCTTTAGATATATGAAGATAGGAGAAATCCACCTCTGTGGTTCTATCACTCCCTCAGCATTATGTGACCTCCCCAGACCTGCTCCTTCTTCAGTGTTCCCTGGTTCAGATAACAGCACCACCTTCTTACATCTTCACTTCAAAACCTCGGTCAGCTTTGGCTTCTTTAGTTTTCTCACAGGGCACATTCCCTCAGTTGCCATATCTTGTGTGTTCTGCCTGTGCCACATCTAGACAGGGTGAAGTAAAGGGTACAGCAGGAGAGTGGCAGAGTGGGCAGGAGGAGACACGCATGAGAGATGTCACTCCATCTCTGTATGTATCTGCCTTCAAGTCTATGCTCATATTACCTCCCCCTCTCCTCACCAGTTTTCACCTTCTTCTTTCCCTACAGAAGACCAGCCATCCTTCAAAGCCTGAATCATTTCCCACTTTGTCCATGGTAACTTCCCACATAAAATTAACTTCCGACACAAACTTAGCAAGTCTTGGAATCAATTTTGGCATGACCAATTTCTCAGAGCAGAAGATGTCGAACTAGTATCTGTTCAGGACAGGGCCTGGGGCAGAACTGGTATCAAAAACCTGTCACAGATTCAGGAGCTGATGAGGAGCTACAATCCAGTGGGCAAAACACACATTCAAAAGGGGCATAAAGCAGAATCCAGTCATACTGTAGTCAAGCAGATAAGGTTGGAAGGTGAGTCAGTGGAGATCCCCACAGGTGGGATGAATGCTGAGAACACTCTGAGGTGAGCAAGGCTGGGACACACAGGCCGGGAGGACAGCAGCTGGTGCTTGGGAGGCTGGACACCACGGAGCAGCAGGGGCCCAGCTGCTTGTTAAAGGGGGAGGGCATAGCATCATTCTGAGCAGGGGACAGGCCATTGCTGGTCTAGGATCAAAACAAGAATCTCTGAGCAGAAACTGAAACAGAAGGTGAGTAACACAACCAACTGCCTCTTTGCACTTCAGGACTCAGCCAAAAATTTTTGAACAAACTTGGCATCTGTATGGCAAAAACAGACTGTTTTCTGCTCTATATTCACAACACTGCTTACACCAGATGTGTGGGGTTTTTCCCATGCTAATCAATTTTTCAAATCTCCCAACAACAACTGGGTATCCTGCAATTCAGTTATGACACTATATACCTAGAGTTAGTGCAGACCCCACAGGTTAAGGACTCAGTCCCGTAAGCATGCTCCCCTCACTGCAGATGCCAATGGCATGTCTGGACCTCCTGAACTTCTGACAGACCAGCTATAAACCAGGGATTCCGAGGACTCCCTCCTCATGTTCAATAATTTCCTGGAACAGCTCACAGAACTCAGGGAAACATTTACCTAGGTTTATTATAAAGGATATCATAAAGGATACAGATGCAGAGGTACATAGGGCAAGGTATATGGGAGGGACATACAGCTTCCATGCTCCCTCCAGGCATGCCACCCTCTCAGCATCTTGATGCGTTTTTGTTCACCAACCTGGATGCTTTCCAAATCTCGTACTTTAGGGATTTTTATGGAGCCTCATCATATAGGCATGATCGATTATTAACACAGTCTCCAGCTCCCCACTGGAAGATGGGGCTGCAAGTTCCAAGTTTCTAACCATGGCTTGGTCTTCCTGGTGACTAGCCCCCATCCAAGAGCCCACCAAGAATCACCTTCATTAGAACAAAAGATGTTCCTATCACCCAGGAAATCCTAAGGGATTAGGGGCTCTGTGTCAGGAGCCAGGGTCCCAGACCAAATATTAGGACACAAGATTTACCTACCATCCCTACCTATAAGGTTATGAGGAGCTCTGTCTCAGGAACTGGAGCAGAGACTGAACATCAGAACAAAAGATTCTTCTAGCACCACTATCACTCAAGAAATTCCAAGGGATTAGGAGTACTGTGTCAGGAGCTAGAGGCAGGGACCAACATGTACATTTCTTATTATTTCACAGAACCCTACATCAGGACAGGACCAGCACTAATGGCAAATTGATGAGGATTCCCAGAATGAGGTAAGGTGGATGTTTCATTACGTCCTACCTCTGGTCAATTTAGGTTCAGAAAATTAAGAATATGCCTGCACCTGCAGGAAGGGAACAAAGGCTCTAGCTTTGGAAAGATAGGGAAATGCTGAAAACAGGCTGGGATTTGTCAATAAATAGCCACAGGATGGTGGTCACAAGACAGAAAAGAAAGTAAGTAAATGCAACCTGAGTGAGCTTGGAGGCAGATTTTTCCCCAGTCAAGCCCCCAGATGAGAATACAACTTAGCCAATACTTTGAGATCCTATCCAGAAGACCCAGCTAAAGTATGCCCACATCCATGACCCATGAAAATGAAAGTAAAAAATCTGTGTTGTTTTAAGCTGCTAAATTTGTGGTAATTTTCTACTCAGCAATAGATATCTAATACATTGAGTGATCTCCTTATGTGAAGCCACAGCCATATAACAATTATCCAGATAATTCAGGCCAAAATCCAGTTCTGCTAATGAAGGTCTGAATACAGAAATGTCCCATCCCCTTTTGGAGCTCACAATCTGGCAATGACACCCTTGATATGGTGAGACATATGACTGTCTAGGGTGCATGCTAAGGCAAAATTTTGAAGTGGGAAAATGGCCATCAATGCCCTTACTTGATTTGGGATATCTTTCTCTTTATCTTTTTGTATTTTACTCACCTCTTTATCCAGGCACCAAGCAGCACTAGAACACAGCATTTGCACCAGGTCTCCATGCCTCAAGGACCAGGAGCAAAGAGAGTTCAAGCTGGTCCACCCAAGAACCAAACCCTGACAGCTCTCTATCTAGGTGGAGAAAGGGGTGCCCGCATGAAGCAGGTTCTGGGAGGTTGGAGGGCAGGCAGTTCTACCTCTCCTACTCCATCATTCATCGATTAATTCACTCATTTAACAGGTATGCACTCAGTGTCTACTGAATGGTAAGCACCATAGTAGGGAGACAGAGCTTCATAGACAGGGCCCCACTCTTGGGGAGCTTATATTTTCCCAAGGGAGGTGGAGAAGTGATAGCTACCACTTGTGATGGCCACAGAGCTGTGAGATCCCCCAGGAGGGTCTGTGTCCCCAACACTGAGAGATCAGCGAGGCTTCCAAGAGGAGTAGACATCTATATGGAAAACCAAAGTGAAAGAACTTGGAGACAAGGGAGAGGGAGGTGGTCCAGGCAGAAAGAAACAAGAGTATTGGAGGGTGTTGGTTACTCTTTGTGGCCCAAAGCAGTGTTTCTTAAACAATCTGTAGTGAAGGACCAGTTCCTTAAATTTCCAATTAGTCATGGCTCAATACTTTTGTAAAATACAAGAAAAGGGAATTACTATGAAAATGAGATGACCAAAGGAATTTTTAAATGCTCAATTTTTAAATTATTAGATTACATCCAACAGACATAAAATTACTTTATCAAATTGCTGTGCAAGCACACTCAGTTGTGGAACTTATCACAGGCCAATAACAAACAGTTCATGGATCAGCACTGATTCATGGACCACACTTTCAGAAGTCCTTATCTATAGCACACAGGAAAAGAGATATATTACAGTCCAGGGTTCCTGGATGAAAATAGACAAGGAAAAGAAGACTAAGAGAACTCGGTTGCCGGAAGCTCTTTCTGGGTGTAGGTGGCATTCAGACTGCAGAAAGCTGTGTCCGGATGTTCATCATGCACCTGGATGAATTGCAGCAGTTGAAGTCTGACCACATCCAGTGTCTAACTGCAGGAAGTGCAGTGTGAAGTTAGTGTGAAGTGGAATAAAATAAATGAAACAGAGGGTTCGGGGGAAAGCTGAAGGAGGAATTAAGACCAACTTCTTCTTACCACCCCAGCTTCAAAGCTTTTATTACTCAGTTCTATTAGAATCCTCTGATTCTGTACAATAAACAACTCAATGGTTTCTGGTTAAAAGGAAAAAGTAAAACAGAAAAAACAAGCAACCAAGTAAATAACAACGATAAAAACTTCTCCAACAACAAAAGCTCTTCCACCCATCTGTCCACACCTGCTTGCTGGCTACCACCTTGCTTTCCAGGACTGGGTGCAGAAGTCTCCTCCTATGAGGTGCACTCCCTGTGCCTCCTGTGCATTCCCAAAATACACCCCAATCACAGCACTTATCACTCTGTATGGTAGCTGTCCCCTCAAATTCATCCCACATTAGACTGCGACTTCCTTTGGTTATTTTCCACTGTAACTCAGAAACTGGCACATAGTAAGTACTCAGTAAATCACTCTTTGTTGAATGAAAGCATGAATAACTCCCTAAAAGTGGGAAGAAATTAATGTTTGACTTTAGAACGTGAAGAATGAGTTGGAGTTGCCAGGCCTCAAGTCTGGAGAGGAAGGTGTTCCAAAGAAATGGAATGACATGCACAATGGCGTGGAGATGTTAGAGAACATGTTTGGGAATCCCAAGGGAATGTTTGAGAGAGTCAAAAGAAAGGGTAGTTACATTAATTTATATTTTAGAGAAAACACATGAAGCATCAGCTTTCTAACATGTGATTAAGAGTATAAAACTAAATGAAACACTTCATTCAGTAAATAAAACAATTGAGTAAAATTTCTCCCTGAATCTTATACCTCATTAGCTTTTTTCGTTTAATCACCCTTTGAGCATATTTGTTCATTTAATAATCATTCCATCACATCATCAAATCTGTCTCTGAAGTAGGAAGCACGTCAATAAAAAATAAACTGCCCTCTCGCTCAGCTATTTAACACAAGTTACTCCTCCATGTGTAGTGTATTTCCTCGACAACTAAGAAATAGGAAAAAATTACTTCAGCGATGAAAAAAGCATGCACCAAAGCAATGCCCTAGTTTCTTAAGGATTAAATCAAAGGAGGTGGTTGAGGATCTGTACAACCACCTCAATCCCTGAAAGGACATGTGAGCAATAGGCCTGCTTATATTTGGAAGCTGATTTATAGATAATTATACTTATTAGTAAAACCTTCCCAACCATATTAATAGGATGTCACTGCATCACCATTAGCTAAACCCAGAAGGTGGGGAATATATAAGTGAGTTCAGGGCCTAATTTATCTAGCTTGGAAATTTGCCACCTCCACAATTGTTCTTAAAATCGCATTTATCTCGTGGGTATGATCACGGTGACTATAAAGATGATTATAATGATGATGCAATACTTGGTAACATAGCTGCCTCTTGAGCAATGTTCCCAAGTCTCTAAAGGAGATGACTCAACTTGATTTATTATGAGGATTCAGCAGAAAATATTTGTTTTTTCCTTGCTTTATCTCACTGCACAGCAACAATTTCCTCAAGAGTCATTTCCTTTGATAAATTCTTAAAATGAACACGCCCTGTCTGCTGAATCATAGTTACATTGTTTTGCTTTCTAAGAAATAAAATATAGAATCAAGGTCTCAGTTTCCTTTTGCAATGTAAAGGGTTTATTAGTACATACTGATACAAAATAGTTGTACACATTTTGGGGGTACAGGTGATATTTTGATGCATGTATACAATGTGTAATGATCAAACCAGGGTAATTAGGACATCCACCATCCCCAGTACTCACTCCTTCTTTATGTTGGGAACATTCTAATTCCTCTCCTCCAGTTATTGATTTATTATTTATTTTTATTTGGAGACAGGGTCTTGCTCTGTCACCCAGGCTGGAGTGCAGTGACCCAATCATAGCTCACTACAGCCTTGAACTCCCAGGCTCAAGCAATCCTCCCACCTCAACCTCCTGAGTAGCTGGGACTGCACGTGCATGCCACCACACCCAGCTACTACTTTTTAAATTTTTTTAGAGACAGGGTCTTGCTGTGTTGCCCAGGCTGGTCTCAAACTCTGGGCCTTAAGCAATCCTCCTGCCTCGGCCTCCCAAAATGCTGGGATTACAGGCATGACCCACTGTGCCCAAGCTTCCTCCAGCAATTTTGAACTATATCACAAATTATTGTTATCTGTAGTCATCCTACTCTGCTATCAAACACTAGATCTTATTCCTTTTATCTAACTGTATTTTTGTACCCATTATAATTAGATATTTTTAAGGCATCTTTCAATCCTAAAAAGAAACAGCACTCAAACACTGTGTGACAAACATTGAAGTAGATATATATGAGGTCTGTCCTGAAAGTATCCAGCCATGTAATATGAAGAATGGAGACATTTATTAAAGAAGATACAAGATACAAGAAACATTGTACATAGGGACAACGACGCCTCAGTCCTCTTCAAAGTAGGTACCTTGGGACCTCACACAGTTCTCCCAGCCTCTCTTCCACTGTTCAAAACACTCTGCAAAATCCTGTGTTGGAATCACCTTCAGCTGCCTTGTTGTATTTTCCTGAATCTCATCGATGGCCTGAAATCTCTTCCTTTTCAAAGGTGATTTTAGTTTTGGGAAAAAACAGAAGTTGCAGGGCACCAGATCTGGGCTGTAGCGGGGCTGAGTCGCCTGGGTGATTTGATGTTTCACCAAAAAACTCTGCATGAGACGTGATGCATGGGCGGGCGCGTTGTCATGATGAAGCTGCCAGTCACCAGTTGCCCAGAGCTGCGGTGGTTTTCGTAGCATTGCATCTCTCAACCCACGAAGAACATTGAGGCAGTACTCCTTATTAATTGTTTGTCCCGGAGAAGCGTACTTGTGATGGACAAAACCTTCCCAATCAAAAACCACAGTTAACATGGTCTTGATCCTGCTGCGACTTTGCCGTGCCTTCTTTGGGCGTGGAGAACCAGGCGACTTCCATTGGGATGACTGGGCCCTTGTTTCCAGATCGTAGCCATAGACCCACAATTCATCTCTGGTTACGACCTTCTTGAGGAAATCTGGTTCATTGGTAGCGGTTTAAAGCAAGTCATTAGCAAATGCAGCACGATGCTCCTTCTGCTCTGGTAGCAGAAGCCACGGAATGTATTTTGCCACAACACGTTTTATGCCAAGATCCTGTGTCAAAGTCTCAGACACAGTAGTTTTCAGCTTCTAGTTCTCACACTATCAGCTGCTGGTCTTTGTTGATTGCAGCCCATACATGTTCAACATTCTCAGGTGTTCTGCTTGTTGCAGGCTTTCCAGAACGTGGATCACTTTCAACAGATTCGCAACCATCTTCGTAGCATTTGTGCCACACTTTTATTTGTGCTGCACTCATTGCCTTGTCCCTGAAAGTATTCTGAATCATCCAACTACTTTCCTCTGAGGAATGTTCAAGATTAACGCAAAATTTGATGCGGATTCATTGCTCTCCTCACTCAGTCATTTTGAATGTGACAGCCACACAGTACACGTGCTCATTCAATGGAGTCCAGAGCCCCACTGACTAGTACAGTGAAGTTCTAGTTGTTCATACACGTGCATCCCCGTCCACTCTCAAGACTTGGCTGCCAGGTTACAGCTACATCTTGCAAACCATTCTCGTTATAATAACAATGGCTGGATACTTTCCAGACAGACCTCATATTATATATATTTTTTTTTTGTTTAATTTTTCTGAAAACCATTTTAGGGGGATATTATTGCTATTATTATAATTTTCTAGTCAAAGGAACTGAACTGAATTGGATCTACATACATAGGTAAGGAGTACGGTTGGATTTCAAATCTCTATCTGCTAAATCTCATACTAAAATCTTACCTTCAAGTTCTGCCTCTCATTCAACATTCCATGAGCTCATGATATGAAATTATTCAGCATTTTCAGTGCAGCAACTTAGAGTGTTGATCATTTGGGGTTTGCATCATGCTGTCTCATATTTTTAGTAGCCTGATTATATTCCCTCTTTTAGAGCAAGAAGATACTAAACATGTACCAAGAACATGAGCTGCATTTCCCTGAGTATCTCTGTTTACCTTTTCTTACCATATAATATCTGATCACAGGGAAAATTGTTAATATCAGGGGTTTTGAGAGACTGGCTTCCCTCATTATACCACAGACACCCTCTGGAGTCTGGACTTCCCACATGTTGTTGCCACTAAGCTGGAAAGTGGAACGAGATTCCTTGTCCAACTCTGTAGATTTTCCAAACTGAAGGGATGTTCTTCCTCCTCTCGTGCTCCCTCCAAAGCTTGGTCTCAACCCTCCCACTGCAGGATATGGAGAATTAGATATTTGAGTGGTTTCATTTTAAGCCACTAAGTTTGTGGCAATTTGTTATGCAGCAATAGCTAACTAATACACATAGGAAAATTGCCTAGAAAGCACAGACTTGCATATTGAGTATTATTTTTTCTGTTATATGCTATAAATAATTTTGGTGATATGTGCCTGCCTAAAAAAATTTTCTCTTAGCCAGGCATGCAGCATGAACCTGTAGTCCCAGCTGAGGCAGGAGGATAGCTTGAGCCCAGGAGTTCGAGGCTGCAGTGACCTATGATAGAGCCACTGCACTCCAGCCTAGGGTGACAGAGTAAGATCCTGTCTCAAATAAATAAAATAACAATTCTCTATAAAAATTGGGGTGATTTGGGGCTTCCTAAAAACTTTTTTCCCTATAGCATATAAAAATCACACTCAAACTTTCTAAGCAATTTTAAGGACCATGGTAACACATCCTTGATTGCATTCATTTCATGAGATACTTGCACATAAAACTATTAATGTTCCATTTGTTCATTTCTATTAAATTCTTCATGTTTAACACCTACTTTTATAAGCCACTGTGATTAGTATGGCCTCTATCCTGTAAAAATATTTTCATTCAGAAGGGAAGACAAGTAGTCAAGCATAAGGCAAAATATGTAAAGTCTTTTTAAAAAGCTACAAAATAGCACAAAATTCAGAGAAGGAAAACTAGCTTGCTGGAATTATCAAAACACATTTCTTAAATGAAGTAGCATTTGAATTATGCCTTGAAACATGAATAGAATTTTATTCATTATAGTTAGAGGAAAAGAAATGTGTGAATAAAGGCATGACAATTAAATTTCAGGAGATATTTGAGGAATGAATAGTTCCAGGATCTTTTTTTAATACATAGGGGAAGAAAACTAAAAAGCCGGGTTAATAAGATATTTTGGGAGCTGAGTACAGAAGATCTTGGATGCTAAGATGAGTTGAGAATTGGTGGGCACTGAGGAATCAGTGAAGGATTTTATTCATAATAATAATTGCTAATTTTTTTTTACTTCCTACTGAATGGCAGTATTGTGCTAAGCATTTTAACATTAACTCATTTTAGTCTCACAATAATCTTTAAGGCAGGGACCGTAATTATTCCCATTTTACACTGGGGAAATTGAGGCATCAAAAGATTGAGAACCCTGCCGAAGGTCACCTTTCTTAAAAATGGCAAGGATGATATTGAAACCTAGGCTGGCCTAATATTTTAGAAATACTTTGCTGTACAGAAAACAGAAAAGCAAGGGGTAGTACTAGTGGTGGTAGCAGTAGTAGTCCTGGCTTTGAAAGATGATGAGTTCAGTTTAGGATACGATGGATTTGAAATACCTCCAGGAACATCCAGATAGGGCTGTCCAACAGGCCAAAGGAATTCTGGAGAAAGACTAAGGTTAGAGCCATGCACTAGAGAATAATTCTGAAGGGGTGGAAGTAGTAGCGGCAGGTTAGATTTTCATAGAAGAGGGTAGCCAGAGAGATTGGATGAGGACTGAGGGCAAAATATGAACAAAGGCCCAGATTCAGGAGGAGGGAGAATGAAGTGGCACCAACACAGGAAAGAAAATGCTCAGAAAATTCCAGGGTCCAGGAACCATGGACTGGCAGCAGATTGCCCTCTCTGTCCTCACTTACTTGGGTCTTTGTGTTTCTCATCCTTGCAACTCTGGGCTCTACAGTGGCAGAGGGCCTAACCCCCAGTGAGGACACACTTTGCCATGGGACACAGCAAGTATCTAATTGAACTACGAATTATGGCTGCAGCTTGGGCACTTTCAGTGCCTGGATCCAGAGACCAGCAAAGAGAGGAGTCACCATCTCGGCAGCAGTAATGGACCCCAATTACTAGAAGTAGAGCTGCTGTCACACAGCGGGGCAGGGGGCGTATGTGTGACACCCTGGTGATCCCTTTGAGTGCTTCTTGGTATGCTCTTGGCTTGGTTTTCATGGTAATGTCCAGCACCCATAGCCTAGAAAGAGCATAGTGACAAGGGGCTCAGACACCTGAGGAATGTGTTTTGGTTTCTTGGAATTTCTGTCAGTTCCAAGCATCACTGAGCTTCAAGGAGGATTTCATCTCCAGCTTTCACTTTTAGATTTTTACATGCTTTTCTTCCCCCCCTCCCCCAGCCCAGGGAAATCACATGCTTGAACTAGCAAGGATGTTACAAGGGTCACAGTGGAAGTTCTGTCACAGATACCTCACAGAAAATTTCTAAGATTAGGACTGAACCAATTTTAAGACTTGCCAATGAACCAAAATGTAATTTAAGGTGCATTGGCATTTAAAGGAGAAATTAAACAACACGACATTTGACAGAAAACAGAATCTAATCCATATTAGATCATTGGAATTCAGTAAAATTCTTATTGCAACAGGCTCAGACTTGGAAAGAGAAAACAACAGCTGTAGTTCTAGTGTTCTTCACTCCTAGACCCATGGTCCGGGACAAGTAACGGATGGCCCATGTCTTTAAGTTTTCTCGTTTGACAAGTGAGGGGTTTATACTAGATCGGTGGTTTTTAAACTTGCCCCACTGTTCCATAGCACTTGGGGGCTATGCTGGAGGGGGCACAGAGAGAGGTGGCAGGACGAAGGTGAGGCTCCTGAGCTCAGTGCTCCTGCTGCAAGCACTGCAATTGTGCTTTGCTCTTTGATCTGTTTGCAAATGCGATCTGTTTGCTGGATACATACAAAGAACACTGCTTGAGTAAAGCATTCAGTAGTATAAAATAATTGTTGCCAAGAACTATACTGAATAACCTCTAGATTGCTTATTGTGTGAGTCTTTACAAAGATGACACCACGTGTGACTTTTTGCTCAATCCCAATGGTCACAATGGCATTTCCTGTGTTCACCAGGAGCCCCCTTTCCCGTCTCTGTGGCTGCTCAGTGAGCAGGGGAATCCCTGGCAGGAAGCCCCCCGGCAGTGCTGAGGTGACTCCCTCTCCACATCCAGAGAGCCCACCCCTTAATGCTCAAGGAGTTCCTGTCTCATCTTGGCTGGGAAAACATAACCTATATCCCACCTGTCCTAGAAAATGCTCTCTTTCCTGATTTCCCTTGCCTCTGCAGGCATCATGAGTCCCATGTGAAAGAGGGGATTTGTTTTTTCCTGAGCAATTCATTCATTTCCCCTTTTCTGCTTAAACTCGTGTAATACTCTATTTAGATGAGGAAGTTGTGGTTAGATATTAAACCAGCAAGGGAGAGCGTGTTCTTATTCATCGTTTGTTGGAAGTCCATACACGTATCTCTGTTGTGTTCAAGGTAATGTCGGGGTCACTGGTTGGAAAACAGAGATTTTGTAAGACCTTTGAACTTCTGTAAAATTAAATTGACTTAGTGGGAAAGGGGAGAGACACTTGCCAAAGAAGAGGAAGTGGAAGAATCCAGCTTACATGTTCCCTCTGCATTGCTTGTTGAGTTCAAGCTCTTGGAGAAGGAGGTTGGTCTGCTGTGAAGGGAGAAGTCATCAAGCTAGAGCAGTTTTTCCCAAAGGGTGGAACTCAAATCATTAGAGGCACAGAAGAAGAGTGTATGTAGTACAGGGACAAACATTTACTATGAAATCAAAATACTAATCATATTTCCACAGATATTATCATCCAGAATGAGTTTATAATTTTAAAGGGATTGCATTTAAATAAAAGTATGAAAAGAAGATTAAAGAGGGTTTGTGAATCTGACAAACACCTGGGAGCAGGAATGAGGATTAATGAAGGTTGAGAAACAGAGGGCCAGACTGACCTGCCATCTCCTCTTGTCCAGGTCCTCCAGGGAAATTAGCATTTCTGTCTTCTGTGCAACTGCAGCACTTTGTGTGAATCTTTTATAGCACAAACTAAAGGTACCATGCACGAATCTGGCCCGTTTCTCTTTTCCCCACCGTAAGTGACTGGAACACTGAAGATATGAAGTAAATATCTGTTGAATGGAGAGATACATATGTGACTGGATAAATAAATGCAGTCTAGCCCCCTGGATCAAAGGTGTCCAAGCATCTATGGGGAAAGTGTTGCCAAAAGTAGTAACAGAAAAAAATCTGGCTGTTCTGTTGAAGGAGAGGAGTCTCTGAGACTTCATGGAGAGAGAAAGACAGCAAGAGAGAGAGAGATCTGCTGAGCCCTGCTTCCAATCTTCTCCACCAAGACACCAGACCTGTGATGAAGCCAGAACATTGTGGTTGCTCCAGCCCCAGCCACAATTTGTGCCTACAGGAGACATTACAAACCAGACCAGCCCAACTGTCCAGCTGAGATCCAATAAGCCATAGAATCATGACAGAGGATAAATTGTTATTATTTTGAGACACTACATTTTGCAGTGGTTTGTTATGCAGTCGGTAACTGAAACACATGCCCTCAAGAAGCTAAATATATAGAGGGAAGGCAGCCAAGCAAGCAAACAACAAATAGTGCCCCATGAAGTAGAAGGCTAAGCAAGATCTATACCACTCCTAGGATTTATGCAGAAGACCTTTCCCCCACTGCCAGGATAATGAGGCCCATTTTTAATAGAAAGCATGGCAGAGAGCATCACTCTGGCACTCACAAAATACACAAAGAAAAAAAAAACCCATAGGGTCTCTAAGGCAATAAACTCTCATTTTCCTGCAAATTTACAAGTCTCATTCACTACTTGTAGCTATTAGTCAATAAGAAGTAAAAAAAAAGACTTAGAGTTATATCAAAAGGATATATAGACTCATCTTCACAGCTTCTTCTTTGAGATATCTGCTGCTAACTTAGATGTGTATGTTTCATCTTCCCTCATAGATTCCGCCTGATGATGGCAGAGGCCATGTTCTTGTGTAGGGTAGTGGGGTAGAGTTCTTGTTTGTTTGTTTGTTTGTCTGTTGTGAGACAGAGTCTTGCTCTGTCACCCAAACTGGAGTGAAGTGGTGTGATCACAGCTCACTGCAACCTCCAACTTCCAGGCTTGAGCAGTCCTCCTGGCTCAGTCTCCCAAATAGCTAGGACTACATATGCACACCACCATGCCTGCCCAATTTTTAGCTTTTTTTGTAGAAATGGGGTCTCAAACTCCTGGCCTCAAGTGATCCTCCCACCTTAGCTTCCGATAGGATTATAGGTGTGAGCCACCATGCCTAGCCAGGGTATAGTTTTGATCACTCGCAATGCCAGTGCAATGTTCTGCACTTCCTAGGCTCTAAATAATGGATAACTGATGGAACATATGGTTAACTGATCCATCATTTAATCATACAGGTCACCAGATCAGTGCAGTCCCATAGAATATAATACAAGCCTTATATAGAATTTTAAATTTTCTAGTAGCCACACTTTTAAAAGTAAAATGAAAACAAGGGAAATTAATTTTAGTAACATATTTTATCTAACTCAGTATATTCAAAATATTATCATTTCAGCATGCAATCAAGAATGAGATATTTTCCATTCTTCTCTTTATACTTAGTCTTCAAAATTTGGTGCATATTTTACACTTGTGGCATGCCTCAGTACAGATTAGCCACATTTCAGGGGCTCAGTGGTCACGTAGATTAGTGGCTCCTATACTGGACAGCACAGACCCAGCTTCACAATAGAACAGCTGATTGCTGTCAAAGTCTTCTCAGAAATATTTTTCTAATGTTGAACTTTCACAGTCATTACCTTTCATTGAAAAATGATTCAGCAAATGAGTTTGTTTCCTTTCATTTATCTTTATCACACACATTAGCAAAAGCCAAGATTTTCTTGATAAAGAAAGTATGTGTCTTAGTGACCTGACAAGTGTGGGGGAAGAAATGACATCCTGTATGGGGCAGGCCCAGGTGGCTCCAACTGGGGACAGGCTCTGGGAAGCACATTCTACATGTGCCTTTTTCTCTCTCTCTCGTGTTGCTATAGGTCCCTGTCTATGTGGCAGTCCCGAAAGCCAGTAGTCCTAGCAAGAGACCAGGGGACAGTGTCAGGGCAGTGATTCTTTATAGCACTCATAGCAAAAACTAGAGTCCCTGCGATGATCTACAAACTCTCTCTCATCTTCCTCTACCTTTGTAACCACCCACTTCATCCGCTACCGTTCTCCCCTTTGTTCACTCTGCTGTAGACACATTGGTGTCAGTAGTGTTTCTTGAATATGTGCGATCATTTACTCCTCAATATTTTGCACTAGCAACTTCCTCTGTCAGGAATGCTTTTTCCCCAGGTGCTTGTATGTGACTCAGTCATGCTTTAGGGCTCTGCTCAACTGTGTAGTGTAGGGCATGTTTCATTGTTGATGTCCTGTTTGATGATAATCATGAGATTGCAAAAGCAAAAGGTTAGCCTGCTTTATGTCACAATTTCTGACAAACATTGAGACCAAACATGGCAAATGAAGAGGATGTTATCCTAGATGAGTTAGATACTCTTTGGTTTTCCGGGAATGTGAAGACCCTACATAAAGAGGGAGCCTGCAGGCTGAGACCTGGAGCACACAGCAGCAGGCAGGTGGGAGCTGTCACTTGTCTTGCCCTGAGAAGGAAGACAAAGGCCAACATGCCCAGCCTTCCTCTGCTGCTGCTGCTGCTCTGGGGCCTGGGGTCTCACGGCTTCCCAGCGACTTCAGAAACACAAGAGCAAGATGTGGAGATAGTCCAGGTAAATGCTGAATTTCACATGTCAGTAATGCAAGAGCATTATGTTCTCATTTTTCAAAGGTCAAGGGGTAATCCCAAGCAAGTTTGGGATTCATTCCAGGAACAAGTATTTTGTCAGAAACAGGTCCCCTCAGAACAAAACTAAAAATCTATCTATCCATCCATAGACGTTTCTCTAGAAGGTAGAGCTAGAGGGAACCAAAGGAACAATATGTAGACCAGCTACACTGACTGTAATTCTGATCTTAGAGTAAAGCTGGAGTTAACAATAGCATGGGTTCCCCTACTGCAATAACATTTCTGCATCCATAGTAAGCAGAATAAGGGCTACGGAATGATGATGGAAGCAGACAGCTCTTTTTCCTCTTTGCACTCAACTATTAAGGAAAAAAGGCTATTCTGTCACCATAGTGAAATGTTGCAATTTTTTGGAAAATTGAGGAAGATTTTACATCTATGTTTCAGTATTCTTTTCTTTATCAGAAATACCTAGAAAACTACTACAACTTGAAGAGTGGAATCAACCAATTCAGAGGGCAGAGAAAAAGTGGCCCAGGAGTTGAAAAGCTGAAGCATATGCAGAAATTCTTTGGGCTGAATGTGACTGGGAAGCCAGATGCTGAAACCCTGAAGGTGATGACGAAGCCCAGATGTGGGGTGCCCGATGTGGCCTCCTTCGCCCGCACTCAAGGGAGCTTTCGTTGGCAGAGCAGGAAGCTGACCTACAGGTAACCAGACCGAGCGTCAGAGTGAAAATGCTATGTCCCTCCAGAGCGGTAAGAAATGAGGTCCAGTATGTCTCTATTCTCTCCTCTTTCATTTTAAGGATCGAAAACTACACTCCAGATTTGTCTCGAGAGGACGTGGACCATGTCATTGGGAAAGCCTTTGAACTCTGGAGCAATGCCACGGACCTGACCTTCACCAAGGTCTTTGCGGGTGAAGCAGACATCATGATATCCTTTGTCTGGGGAGGTAAGCTCTTCTTCTCTCCCCAAATCATTCTGAACTTCCCTGCTGCTGCTCTGGGACTTGCTCAGTCAGAATTCCTCCTTATTTATGACAGTGTTGATTTTGTCAGCCGATGGTGGAAAGGTTCAGAGTTGAAAAATGTCTTTTGGCTCCCTGCTACCGCTCTCTTGTCTCTCCTGGGTAATGCTGCATAAAGCTGGGATGTATCTTTGTCGAATTCTTTTTCTTGCAGATCATCGTGACAATTCTCCCTTTTATGGACCTGGTGGAGACCTCGCTCATGCATTCCCACCTGGACAAGGGAGGGGAGGAGATATCCATTTTGATGAAGATGAAAGGTGGACCAAGGATTTCAGAAGTGAGTCAGCTAATCCCTTTGCTGTCTCAAAAAAATTTTTCCCCTTTCCTAGCTTATTGTAATATCTTTGGTTTTATCTAAAAGAATGCTTTCAGTAAAATGAAACAATTTTGGAATCACCCTTAAATACTTTAATAAACATAAACTTTTTTGATACTATAAATTGCTTAGAAAGATAACGGTAACTATTTTGTCTCCTTTAGTACAAACATACAAGAATATTATTTCTTCAGGCCTTGTAATTCTACCAACAAAAAAAAATATGTTGCTGTAAAATTTTTACTAGGATATTAAATGTCATATCATTACATATATGATTATATACCAAAATTGAAAAATGGTAACCTTTGGCAAAGTGATTTTGGAGAACTTTGCTCACTTTAGCAGTGAGGCTATATAAATCTTTGAGCAGAAAAAAATGATAAATGCTAATAGAATGCCATTATTCTTCTGAAATACAATACTTTTTATCTTATTTAATGATTTTTATTAATCAATGTTGTGATTTTTCCTTGTCAGTTGATATTTTTGTAGGATACCAGTCCAATCTCAGAAATTCAGACTCTAATCAGTCTCTCTAGAATTAATGGAGGCCTTCTCTCCTTTCATTAAACACACACACACATGCCACACACCACACACACCCCTCAAATTTGCACAAAGTCAACAATAAAGCTTGTGTAGTTTGGAGATTTATATTTCCTTTTTGACTTCCTTGAAAATATAGCATTCTAATAATTGCGAATGTGTTTTATTGGCCTTTTTAGATTGCAACTTGTATCATGTTGCGGCACATGAATTGGGTCATTCCCTCGGACTGCCTCATTATAACCACATTGGTTCTTTGAGGTATCCCTCATACTCCTACTATGGTAATGTCCTGCTATCTCAGAAGGACATCGACGCCATCCAGGCCATCTATGGTGAGCACAAAGAAAAGCACTTTGGGACAAGCCATTATTGGTCTATATATATGTTTCAAATAAACAACAATTAACTGTGCTCTTTAAGAAAGAGCCTTCATTCAAATGTAATTTTGTGTTAACACAGTATGCCAACCTAACCTAACTTCAGCACTTTTATTTATTTTTTAAGGACCTTCCAAAAATCCCATCCCACCCAAAGTGCTGCAATACCACAAGCCTGTGACAGCAAGTTAACATTTGACGCTGTAACCAAAATTTGTGGAGAATTGTTCTTCTTTAAGGACAGGTAAAAAAAAAAATCACCATTAACACTGACTTGTATTTTTAAAAGTTGTTCTGACATTTCACTAAATGTTCTATATGTTACCTTTTAACTTGTAATTTTAATAATAATGCATTTGTATAAAGAATTTATTCTTCGAAAACTTTTATCACAGATAGACCATTTGATCTTCATTTAAAAATCCATGCAGTAAAAGATATTATAAGGTCCCCAATCAACCATAACCATATGCACAAACATGTAGAGTTAGAGAACAAATATGAATTGTTGAGAACCGAGAGTTATTGAGAAACTACTTTTCTCCTAGTTGTGGTCTCCAAAAAATGAAAATTGCTGGGATTTTGGAAAGAGTCAGTAAGTCTCCCTGATGCTATAGAATGTTTGATGTTTTATGCTATTTTGTGTTAATATCTACATGAAAGAAAATGCAAGGTAATGATGGATGTTGTTATAACACACCTTCATTTGTATTATAACATCTTATATTTGTGGATTAATACTGGAACATATTAAATTTCTTGTGTTTCTTTCCTTCCTCCCTCCCCTGCTTTCTTTCTTTCTTTTCTTTCTGTCTTTTTCTTTCTTCCTATCTTCTTCCATCTTAATGGAAAGCTCTCTCTATGTCAGGGAAAATCTCTTTAAAACAATTGTGTGAGGGAAATATTCCATTTGTCAGGAAGAATTCAGGGAAAATTGTAATTTGGCACCTAAATGACCAGTGAGAACATAGCCTATGACCGTGTCATTTTATCCTTGAGAGAACTGAAGCCTGGAAATGTTCACCAATTTGTGTGAAGTCCTCCAGTTGGGGGAGGACTGAAGCATATACTAAGATAAGGATTTAGGTGCAAATACTGCACCGTAGTTTGTTTGGGAGGTGATCCTACAGGGCATGGAATAAGGAAGTGAGACAGAGAAGGGAGTAGAGCCCACAAGGGGTGTGTCGATGAGCCGATTGCCATTACGGGCAACAGGGACCCAGTCCCATTCAGACCCTTCGAAGACCGCATAGAACATCTTTCAGTACTGTCCCGCCAAAGGGCATAAAATCTGGGGTGCTTTCCACCAACTCTTTCCCTCATTGTTTGAAGGAGGCTCCTAAAAGTGTCAACTAGCCAGCAATTTGGGCACCTCACTTCAGGTCCAGGGAAAGCCCAGTGGAAGAGAGACATTTATGAGATGTGCTTATGGAATCTGAAGGTGACTTTGGGGGTGGGGGAGTTTCAGGGATTTGGACATCAACAGCATCTGCTGCAGTGACTGACAAGGAAGGGTCTTTCCCATGCCTCAGTCTTTGCATGACCCTTTGTTCCTTCCCCAAGGCTGGCATGCTACAATGCTTCTGTTTGGCATCTGTAGTCTTGGAAACTCTTCTGTAAGCCCACATGGAAGTCTTGCTGTGCTGTTACCCCAGTCCCTACAGACTGTGAAATGAACACAGCAAAACTCCCAGTTGAAAAATTAGAAGGGAAGGGTTTGGTCTGAGCAGCTTTTGCCTCTTATGAGCTGCGTGACCTTCAACATCTTCCTTGGCCTTCTGGAGCCACCCTGCCTCAATCTCTCAATGACTTCCAAGTAGGGTTTTTGTCATATAAGATGTAATTTAAGTAAAGGGACTGGTATGTTGGATGTGGTCACCTTTTTGAACGTTAGTTTTGTGTTCTAGCGATAAGAAAAACTGAAAGTCAGCCAGAGATTGCTGGCAGTTAGATAAAAGCCTTTGCTTTCTTTTTTTTTTTTTTTTTAGAAAAAGGTGTACTGGACACTAGGCATTTGGCTGGGGACCACGCTTATTACATAGTTTAAGATGTAAAGGGCATATGAAGGCAGCACCCAGGTGAATAATGAAAAAGACCAAAGTGCATACACACTCCCTGTCTGTTGGCAAACAGCAGACACATACAGATCTCACCTCATGTAAGGAAAAACTAGAATAGAGCAACAGAAAACAACAACATAGCGGTATGAAAACATTCTGACACATAATGAGGTGAGAAATAGCAATAAAGATTCAGAGAAAAGCATATTTTTGAAAATAATTCAATACAAATGGCAGAAAAAATAGAATGCATATGCTTTGTATTCTCAGTATATAAGGAAATATTGTTGCTATGAAGTAAGATGGAATTTGTGTTGGTCCAGTGGCAGATATGGTTTTTTTTTTTTTTTTTTTTATAATTTATTTTTTTAATTTCAGAATATCATGGGGGTACAACACTTTGGCCATACACATTGCCCCTGTTCTGCCCGTGTCAGAGCCACAATCGTGGTCGTCTCCCAAACTGTGCTCCCCACATCCATTCAGTGAGAGTTTTTCCCATCCCTTCCACCCCCCTCCCGCCCGCCCGCCCTCAGATGAATGTTATTGCCCTGTGTGATGTAAGTGTTCATCAGTTAGTACCAGTTTGATGGTGAGTACCAGTGATGCTTGTTTTTCCAATCCTGTGACACTTCGCTTCGAAGAATGGGTTCTAGCTCCGACCAGGATAATACCAGATGTGTTAATTCACTGTTGTTCCTTATTGCTGAGTAATACTCCATGGTATACATATACCACATTTTATTGATCCACTCGTGTATTGATGGGCACCTGGGTTGTTTCCACAACTTTGCAATTGTGAATTGTGCTGCTATGAACATTCGAGAGCAGACGTCTTTATTATAAAATGTCTTTTTTTCTTTTGGATAAATACCCAGTAGTGGGATTGCTGGGTCAAATGGTAATTCTACTTTTAATTCTTTGAGGCATCTCCATATTCTTTTCCATAGAGGTTGTACTAATTTGCAGTCCCACCAGCAGTGTATGAGTGTTCCTACCTGTCCACATCCCCGCCAACATTTGTTATTTGGGGATTTTTTGATATGAGCCAATCTCACTGGAGTTAAGTGATATCTCATTGTGGTTTTGATTTGCATTTCCCTGATGATTAGAGAAGTTGAGCACTTTTTTATATGTTTGCTGGCCATCATTCTGTCTTCTTTGGAAAAGTTTTTGTTCATGTCCTTTGCCCATTTTTTAATAGGGTTGTTTGATTTTTTCTTGTTGATTTTCCTAAGTTCTGCATAGATTCTGGTTATCAGCCCTTTATCAGAGGTGTAGCATGCAAATATTTTCTCCCATTCTGTAGGTTGTCTGTTCACTCTAGTGATAGTTTCCTTGGCTGTGCAGAAGCTTTTCAATTTGATCAGGTCCCATGTATTTATTTTTGTTGCTGCTGTGATTGCTTTGGGGGTCTTCTTCATAAATTCTTTGCCTAGGCCAATGTCCATAAAAGTTTTTCCAACATTTCTTTCGAGAATTCTTATGGTTTTCTAGTTGCTTACGGTTGTTGAGGATCATTCGTTTACCTCCATCATTTTCCCACTTGTTGAATAGATCTTAGGTATTTGGTTGAAGACGTGACTGTATGAGGTTGGTTTTATATTTGGGTAGTCCTGTCTTGTCATCTGTGCATACATCTTTGTACTACTAGCCTGTGTATTTATCTGTCGCAGATGCTCCCACCATTTGTTCGTTTTGCTTAAGATCTTTGCCAGAGTGTTTCTCTGGTTTGCCACACGAAGGTAGATGTATGGTTGTTTTATATTGGTTCAAAAATATGTCTGTTCTTGTAGGTCTGCTTGATTCTGTCCAATACATGCATTTGGTTACATAGCCTTGTTTATAGTTTGAATCTGAGACAGTCCCAAATTGGTATTTTTGCTTAGATTGCATTGGCGACGGGTCTTCTCTGTTCCTCATCGAGCGTTAGAATATTTTTCATTGGCAATAAGTGTTTGGTATTGATGGATTGCTTGATTTGTAATTATTGTACAAACCATTTTTCTATGTTGCATCTGCCACCAAGAGCTAGGTAGTTCCATCTTTAATCTCTGCATTCCTTCTCGTGTTCATATTCTCTCTATTAGCATTTGACCTCTGGTTGTTATTCCTAAATTTAATTTGTTCCTGATTTGCTTGAAGTATGCATTTTAATTGTTTCTCGGCTTCATGTTTGCATATGAGGCTGATTTGTGTTTTTTTGTTCCTGAATTCTATTCTTATCAATTCCAGTAATCTCTGTTGAATCCTTGGGGTTTTCTATGTATAATATCATATCGTCTGCGAATAGTGAAAGTTTGACCTCTTCTGCCCCTATCTGGACGCCCCTGATTCCTCTGTCTTGTCTAATTGCTGTGGCCAGGACTTCCAGCACTATGTTGAAAAGAAGTGGAGATAGTGGACACCCTTGTCTGGTGCCAGTTTTAAGGGGAATGCCTTCAATTTTTCCCCATTCAGTATGATATTGGCTGTGGGTTTATCGTATATGGCTTTAATAGTTTCTAGGAATGAGCCATCTATGCCTATATTGTTAAGAGTTCTTATCATAAAGGGTGTTGGATTTTGTCAAAAGCCTTTCTGCATCTATTGAAAGGATCATATAATCTTTGTTCTTGCTTTTATTTATATGGTGAATTACATTTATAGATTTGCGTACGTTGAACCATCCCTGCATCTCGGGAATGAAGCCCACCTGATCATGATGGATTATTTTTTTGATGTACATTTGAATTCGGTTTGCAAGGATTTTATTGAGAATTTTTGCATCTATATCATAAGGGATATTGGTCTGTAGTTTTCTTTTTTTGTGTGTCCTTTCCTGGCTTTGGTATCAAGGTGATATTGGCTTCGTAGAATGAGTTTGGGAGGATTCCATCCTTCTGGATATTTTCAAATAATTTCTGCAGTATAGGCACCAGTTCTTCTTTGTAAGCTTGGTAGAATTCAGGTGTGAACCCATCTGGTCCGGGACTTTTTTTTGTGGGTAGATTTTTAATTACCGCTTCAATTTCGGTGCTTGATATTGGTCTGTTTAGAAATTCAGTTTCTTCCTGGTTGAGCCTAGGGAGGTAGTGTGTTTCTAAGAATTTGTCCATTTCCTCCACATTTTCGTGTTTGTGGGCATAGAGATTTTTGTAGTATTCAAAGATGATGTTTTGTATTTCCACGGTATCAGTTGTGACTTCTCCTTTTTCATTTCTAATTGAGCTTATTAGAGTCCTTTCCTTTTTGCTTCTGGTCAACCTGGCAAGTGGCCTGTCTATTTTGTTTATCTTTTTCAAAGAACCAGCTTTTCGTTTCATTGATCTTCTGTATTGTTTTTGTTCTCGATTTCATTTAATTCTGCTCTAATTTTGGTTATTTCTTTTCTTCTGCTGGTTTTAGGATTGCTTTGCTCTTCCTTTTCCATGTCCTTAGATGATTCATTAGTTTACTGATTTGTGACTTTTCTGTCTTTTGGATGTGGGAATTTAGGGCGATAAGTTTTCCTCTCAGGACTGCTTTTGCTGTATCCCACGATTTTGATAACTTGTGTCCCCATTATCGTTTAGGTTCGAAGAATCTTTTTGATTTCATTTGAATCTCCTCTTGACCCAATAATCATTCATCAATAGATTGTTTAGTTTCCAAGTTTTTGGAGGAAGATGTGAGTTTTCTGTTGGAATTGATATCTAATTTTATTCCACTGTGGTCTGAAAAGATACATGGTATGATTTCTATTTTTTTGAATTTGTTTAGATCTGTTTTGTGGCCTAGGATGTGTTCAATTTTAGAGAAAGTTCCATGAGCTGAGAGAAGAATGTATATTCAGTGTTATTTGGGTGGAGTGTTCTGTAGATATCTGTTAGGCCCAAATGTTCTAGAGTCCTGTTTAGGTCTTTTATTTCTCTATTTAATTTTGTTTGGAGGATCTGTCCAGTTCCGTCAGGGGTGTTGAAGTCCCCTGCAATTATGGCATTCCTGCTTATTATGTTGTCTAGATCTAGCAGCATTTGCTTTATGTACCTGGGTGCTCCTGTGTGGGTGCATAAATGTTTAGGATTGTTAAATCCTCTTGTGACATTTTTCCCTTCACCACTATATATGTCCATTTTTGTCCTTCTTTACTTTTATTGCTTTAAAGTTGATGTCATCTGAAATGAGGAGGCTACTCCAGATTTCTTTTGGTTTCCATTAGCCTGAAAATTGTATTCCATCCTTTCACCTTGAGTCTGAATGCGTCTTTGTGTGTAAGGTGTTTTCCTGAAGACAACAGATACTTGGTTTGTATTTTTTAATCCATTCAGCCAGCCTATGTCTCTTCAATGGGCAGTTCAAGCCATTTACATTTATTGAGAGAATTGATATTTGGGGTAAATTTCTGATTATTCTGTTGGGTGGTATCTTTTGTTTTACCTCTTGTGTCATTGTGGAATCTGGTTTCTGGGGTTTTAGCCTTTGCATGTTTTACATAGGTGGGTCTGTTGCGCTGGTTAGTGTATAATGCAGGTCTAAGCATTTCTTGCAAGGCCGTCTGGATTTCGCAAATTCTATCAGTGATTGCTTATCTGGAAAGGTCTTTATTTCTCCCTCATAAGAAGCTTAGTTTGGCAGGATACAGAATTCTGGGTTGACCTTTGTTTTGTTTTAGGAGATTGATGATGTCTCCCCATTCCCTTCTGGCTTGTAAGGTTTCAGCTGAGAAATCTGCAGTTAATCTGATGGGTTTCCCTTTGTAGGTTACCTCCTTTTTTTGTTTACAGCTCTGAGGAGTGCCTCTTTTGTGTTTACTTTGGTCAGTCTAATAATTAGTGGCGTGGTGAATGCCTTTCACGTGACTCTCCCAGGAGTCCTGTGTGCTTCTTGTACTTGGATGTCGAGATTTCTGGCTAAGCCATGGAAATTTTCCTCTATTATTCCTTCAGATAAATTTTCCAGCCCATGCAATTTTCTTCCTCTCCCTCAGGGATACCTATTATCCTTATGTTTGGCCTCTTTACATAATCCCACATTTCTTGTATGCTTTTTTTCCTGTCTCTTGTTTTTCGTGTTCTTTCTCTTCAGCTGTATTATTTAGCGCATAGGAGCTGTCTTCTAGCTCTGAAATTCTTTCCTCTGCATGGTCCAGCCTATTCTTAAGGCTTTCCACTGTGTTTTTGTAGATCCTTGAATGCTTCTTTCATTTCTAGGATTTCTATTGATTTTTCCGTAATATTTCTATTTCTTTGGAGAATTTTTCATTCATTTCTTGCATTTTTCTTGTGGTTTCTTGTGCTGGATTCAATTTTCTCTTGAATTTCATTGAGCTTTCTTATAATCCATAAACGAAATTCCTCTTCTGTCATTCTACCCATTTCATTTGGGTTGGTATCCATTGCTGAGGAACTGATAATTTCTTTTGGGGGTGACTTTTCACTCTGATTTTTCATGTTCCCTGAGTTCTTTCGCTGGTTTTTTCTCATCTGGCCTCTTGGTCGAGAGCTGGGGGTGTTAGAGCTAGTTTTATGGTCCTGTCACCAGGCCCACAATTATTTTTCCTTGGCAAAGCCAGGGAGAGAAGTAGTGGCCTGTATTGCCTTAGGTGTATTTTAGCAAGTTTGTTGGATCTTGAGTTAACTCTGACCTGTGGTCTTCTCCTCTTCCCAGTGAGTGTGGTGAGAATGACCTCCCAGCTTGGGCTCTGAGCTAATGGATTGTACTTGAGAATATGAGTCCTCCGCTCCCTATTAGCTAGGTATTCTGTTATGTCCGTGGCAGACTCTGATTCCCCAGTTGGGGTATGCGAAAGCCCTGTGCTTTGGAGGGGTCTTGTACTCCTAGGGTTTACTTTGACCTGCTCTTCCTGAGGTTCTGGTAGAAACACAATTTCCTTTGACTGCAGTGTGAGAGCTGAGTTGGGAAAATTCTACACAGCTCAGAGGTTGCTCATCTAGCCACGTGTGGCTGCCCTTCTGATGTGTGTCCTCCGCGTGAAACTGGTTGATAGGGGGATCTCCAATTGTGCACCCCTTTTCCACCACTAGACCTCAAGGCGAGTAGGTGGCCGTCTCTATCCCCAGCAGGCTCCACCGGGGGATGTTCCCACGGGGAGGGGGAGTAGTGGCAGCTGGAAGCACTCTTGGGTGGCGCGAAATTCCCTATTGAAGTGGGCAGGATTATGGGGAGCTGCTCTGGTTCAGCCTGTGGCTCTTGAGGTATTTGGTTGTCATGGGAACCAGCAGTTAACCAAATGAGTCACTATGGCCAGCAACCTTCAAAATGAGCGATCTCTGGGGTACAGGAGGGCTGGGACCTGAGGGGCGGGCACTAGGACCGACACGGAGCGGAGTTGTCGGAGGCCAGAGCCGGGGTAGCAGAACCAGATGGACGAGCTGCAAACTGTTTCCAATACTCAAAGGTCCCACCGCTACAGTTCCGGGATCTCGTCCCACCTGGAACCCACGGATGCCGCTGTCCCTGGCCACCACAGGCAAAGCCTGTCTCGCCCCAGCGGATGAGCCCTGGGCCGGAGCGGGGCGGAGCTAGAGACGCGGCTCACAGCTCCGCGTGGGCGGCTGTAAAGATGGCGGCCACCGCCAGCCTGGCGCACAGCCGGGCTCCGATCGCGCCGGGAGCGCAGTTTTTCTCCACCGGTAGTTGTTAGCAACCTCTAAGGGCGCGTCCCGCTCTCCGATAAACTCCTGGGCCCAGTCCCGCTGACTTCTAGTGGCGCAGTGCCGGCCTGCGGGTTCCCGCGCACTGTCCCGGGAAGCTGAATCTCGGTCCCCGCCCAGTTCCTCCCCAGCCCTCGGCAGTCTCTGTATATTGCAGCTGCGAGTTGTGTCTGGCTCTGGCTACTTCCTCCTCCTCTCCACAGGGCTCGCCGGCCCGAGCAACCGCTCTGTCCCAACTCTGGGCTTGTCCCTGACTGCGTGTATGGGGAGGCGCGTAACCGCTTGGGGGGCAGGTCGCGCTGCGCCGACCTGGCGAGTGCGTCCTTCCCGCGCTCTCCTTATTTTTTAGAGGTGATGCTTCTGATTTTTTTTTTGGTCAATGTTTTTATGAATTAGATTTTCCATCAGTTTTTTTGTCTGAAAATTAAGGGAGTACAGGGTACTTTTTCTCCATGGACTTCTCTTGAAAACTAAGTTTCACTTACCAAATCATGTGGCTTCATGATGGTGACTGAGAATCACGTAGTGTATTTCTGAAAATTTTTAATTAAATATCAAATGGCTGGAGTCATAACTTTTCTTATGTACTGATTATAATACTGGAATGAAGAGAGATATATATATGTATATGTGTGTGTGTGTATATATATGTGTGTGTGTATATATATATACACACATCCCAACTTGGGCCACATTTATAATAAATGGAACACAAATGTTTATTCTTTGGTTTTCTGAGAGAGTCTATAAATATGCATTTCCATTTTAAGGGAGGTATGGGGCATTCCCCCACTCTCACTCTGTCCGTCTGGATGGATGAGTTACAGTGGATAAAAGGACAAAATGCTTGGATTCTGCCATGTTAAACCACATTCCAATAACAAACCCTGGATTTGTGTACATTATGTCAAACATTTAGTGCTTGGAAAATATTCAAGGGTTTAGCTTTTGTATGCCCAAATTATAAAGACATTTGACCTCATCATGAAGTTACATAAATAATTTAAAACAGTTTGAATAAACTAAGAATCTTAAAACAGACTAGCATGCATGTATATTTTGAAAGTAAGGAGGATTTTTAAATATATGAAGTTCCAAACTGCCTTTTTATGAGGTGGCAACACGTGTATTTGTGCAGAGATACTCTGGCTTTATGATATAAGATGCATTGACATTCTGCAGTAACTAAATGAACAAATACAGAAGTCCTTTGTCTGGAGCCAGCCTAGCCAAGAGCTCAGAGGAGTCTTGCAGTCAGCTGAAATCATCTGTAGAAGGTGTCCGTACCTCTCCACTGCCACAGTCCCACAGGGGCCCATGCACACTCTTGTGCAGCTGGAGAAGTGATCCAATTACATTTAGGAGAAATGGCCGACCTGGGTGCATCTCACTTTGGAATAAAACTCTCCATCCACTTCTTGTGAAGTAAACGTCTGGGGGAAATCCTGTCTAACGTCTACCAGAGTCCCAGGCAAATCTTTTCATGGCAGATTTTTTGGTTGACAGGCAGTAAGTACTGGGTCGTTAAGGGGACTCAGTTGCTGTACGGATACCCCAGGGACATCTACAGCTCTTTTGGCTTCCCGGAAAGGGTGAAGAAAATTGATGCTGCCGTTCATGAGGAGGAAACTGGAAAGACACACTTCTTTGTTGCCAATGAGCATTGGAGGTAAATACAGACCCTTGGAAATCTTGGGGCATCAGATCATTCCTGTGGAGGGAGAGTTGCCTCATAAAATTTTTTTCAAATTGCACTGAAACTTGTCCCTTTTTCTGGGAATGGTTGTAGCCAGGCCCAGAGCCATTATTCAGTCCCCCACCCATTATCATCACACTGCTGTCTGGCCCTGGGATGCAAGGGACTTGTAGGATTGAGTGAACAAGGGTGATAAAGAACAGAAGCATACAAAAAGGACCAGAGGCATCCAAAAAGAAGAAAATGATCTCTCCTTGATGGGACAGAGCATGGAGCCCAAGGGAGAATTCAAATCATATTTTTATGGTTGAAAATATCTCTTAGAGTTTGTCTAGTTTGCCCCATTTTCCTTTCCAATTAAAATTTCTTAGTAGTTTCATGCCAATTGTGCACCCACCTATAAATGTTTTAAGTAGCCATTTGGTTTTTGCAAAACGGGGGTAAAGATAGTACCTACCTCTCAGATTTAAGATTAAATGAATTAACATATGCAAAGCACTAAGAGCAGTGAGTGGTACGTGGAAAGTCTTGTGGAAATATTGAGTGTTGTTTATTGTTTTTATATTAGTCACAGAGTCTGATATTTCTAATTATTTATATTACCAGGTATGATGAAAATATGCAGTCCATGGATACAGGTTATCCCAAAAAGATCATTGATAGCTTCCCTGGAATTGGTACAAAAGTTGATGCTGTTTTCCACAATAAAGGTAAAAACTATCTAGTTTCTTCATTTTGCTACTGTAAAAATCACATATATACTGTTACATAGATAAGAAAGTAAATTGTGTACACAAAAATATGATTTTTTTCAGGAGTCCATGTGGAAAACCATCATCTATTTGTCTAATATGATCATTATCTCTCATTTTATTTCTAGGTTTTTTCTATTTCTTTCATGGAACAAAGCAGTACAAACTTGATCCTAAAACAAAGCAAATTTTGGCTTTGCTGAAGTCTAACAGCTGGCTCAATTGCAGAAATAACTGATGGTTGACTATCACAAAAGAGAAAGAAAAAAATATTTCTAGTGAGCCCAAGGAAGGTGTTTTTCTGAGGAATCGGATATTTCAGTATTTTATTTTAGTCTTGGCAACATGAGGCAGAGACATTTAAGTACAATCTTATTTAACCTCTATCTGAACATATGCTATGTTAACTAAAGTGTAGTGCTTCAGGAACTTATACAAGCAATAAGCAAGCAATAAGGGTGTCAGGGTCATAGTTTACCCATAGGTTTTCATAGATAAAAGCTCTTTACCAGAATCCAGGACTTTAGCTTTAATCTGGGCAGCTGTCACATATGGGGTGCATGTCTCAGTCCTCCCAAGAAAACAAGAGCCCTCAGGCTCACCAAAGAAAAAACAATACAAAAACACAATGGCCTGATATGTATATGGCAAACTGTCACATATCAAAGACAATAGATGCTTAAACTTGGTATAAAATATAAGGTAACTTTTACCAACATATACTATGAATACAGAAAAGGCACATATCATAAATATATAGCTTGATGACTCTTCACAACACAACCAGGTAACCTGCACACAAAGAAAATTACCAGCACCCCAGAATCGCTTACTGTGACTCCAGGCACTAATCCTTCCAAGGGTAACCATTATCCTAACTTGTAATATCATAGATTAGCTTTACCTCTTTTAGTACTTAAAATAAATAGAATTATACCTTATGTACCTTTGTGTCTGACATCTTTCACTCAACATTACATTTATGAGATCCATCAATATATTTTTATGTAATTTTTGATTATTTATTCTCTTTGCTACAAAGTTTTCCATTGGGTAAATAATTTCCCACAATTTATCTATCCAGTCTGATGTTGAAGGACATTTAAGGAGTTTCCAATTTGGGGCTATTAAGAATAGTGCTTCCATAAACATTCTGGAGTGTGCTGACTATGTATCTGGAGCAGAATTATTGGGTCTTAAGGTATGCATATGTTTAGCTAATAGATAAGGCCAGTTTTCAAAAATGACTACCAATTTTCTATGATTTTTAAAGCAATTATTTTTTAATAATAAACACATTTTCAAATATTATATCTCTAGTTTAAAATAGGAATTACCCAAATTCACAAAGCAATCGTGTGGGAAAATAGGATGTCATACAAGAAATTCACGTACTCGCCCTTCTCACAGAATATGTGTCACAAAAGGGGGAAAGGGGAAGGGCTGGTTATTGACCCTCATCACTTATTTTGACTTCAAACTAAGCCTTAGGTCAAACCAAGGAAGCAATTTATTGAGCACTCATTAGGAGTCCTGGAGGCAGCACTGGCTCATGTAGTTTTATAAGCATCTCTCAAGGTTCTCACGGATGTTTCAGACTCATTCAGATGCACAAAGCCCAAGGAATCTTCTGAGGTGCTCCTTCCTGGCTTTTGTTGGGGCACTGAGGTAGTGAGTAGCTTGTCAATTCTCAACTCAAGTGTTTGGAGAGCAGAATGAGCCCCCTGGGCCAGTCTTCCTGGGCTGGGACAGGCACATTGGGCAGCACTGCTCCATCCCCACAGACTCCCTGAGGGTGCATTCTGCACATAGTGACCATCAATGGGGAATGGAATATTCCACCCTGGTCCTTCTTAAGGAAGGAAGCCTGCAAAATACTCTCAGCAAAAACTGACTTCATCAGGGTCCCCACTCCCTTCTGAGTGTACTTCTGCCCCTACTAGGTCCCTCCCCATACTAAATAGTCTCAGGATCTCCATACTGTTTGTTTTAGTGAGTTTGAACTTAATTCACATCAGATGTCAATAAATGACTGATAAATCTTTCTGTTTTACACTTGCTGCTGTCAAAGTAATTATTAGATGGCAGAAATCCAAGCAACAAAAAAGAGGGCAACAAAATATTTCCTTTAAGAGTGTAGGAGTAGAGAATCTTCCTGTAATCCCCCCAACTATATTTTGCATTGAGGGAGTTGGGAAAATGTGGGGTGGATTTCCCTTGTCTGTCCAGTCCACAGCTTTCCCTCACCCTGGAATAGCACCTTCCCTTCCTTATCCAGGGAACTTCCCTCACCTTACTCCATCCACATCATTCTAGTGGAGTTGGCTAATTCTAGTGCTCTGGCCACTGCTGATTGTGGGGGGTCCTATGCCAAAAACAGATCAACTAGAGTCCTTCCCTGAGATTTTTCAAACTAAAGTAAGGGAAGAGGGTCAAGGGCTGGAGAAAAGGCTGTGCAAGTCAAAGTTCACGAGTATCTGTTTCCCACCATGTAGGAGACATCTCTGCTTTCCCCATGGTTGCTGTGTACATTCACTCTTTCAGTTTATACAGCAGACTCCAGACGGGGCTTTGTTAATGCGAATGCCCCACGATCTCTAACAAGGAGCGTTCCCCGTACCAAAATAGCAAAGATTATCCAAATATATGTTTGTCCAATATTTTGCAAAACAACTGGCTATAAAAGAGTTTAGTATAAACTTGGAATAATGTTTCTCTCTAAATACTTGCATGTCATTTCAGCTATTTCTAAAAGAAAAAAGTAATGTGTCCATATATATTTCCCTAGACACCAAGGTCTAGGGAAATCTATTTCTAACTTAGAATACTAAATTGAGGCTGCTAGGGGAGAACCATTATTTCTGGGGATGGAAAAAAAACCAAAAACACCTCTTTGGTGTCCTGACAAATAGATTCCAGCTCACTTAATCAGGTTTTTGCACAAATGATGAGCAAAACAGTAAAAATGGAGATTTCAAGTAGTTTGAGATAGAAATGAAAGGCCTCCTAAGGAGAAGGTGTAAACATGTCCACACACCCTTCATCAGTCAAGGTCCTGGCAGGAAACAAGTGGCATCCTCATATGCATAACTGAAGAGAGTTTAATGAAGAAATTTTTACAATTGTGTGGACTAGGTTAAGGGATCCTAAAAATGGATAGTGAAACCTGCACCCCAGGCCAAAACCATGGAGAATTCAGCCCCATCCATGAGCCTGGAGCAGCAAGATGATCTTATCCTGAATATTAGTGCTGTGGGTCTTGTCTCCCAGGTAGCTTTTCTTAGGTATACTCTGGGTGGGCTTCAAGTTACATAATGTAAATATAAATTTGTGGGGGTAAGCTACTGTCACAGAAAAAGAATCAGTGCTACACAGATTGTCTCTTTTTTTGCCCATCCAGTCAAATTATTTCTCATCAGTTTTCTGGCAGAGCTTTGTGGTTAACAGTGCCTTGGTTTTCATAGTGAATTATTTTTATAATGAGTTTATTTTTGAATATCATTTTTTCTGCCTACCAATGTACTAAATGTATCCTCAGCAATTCTGGACAGGATGTCAATCCAGCTGTGAGCTCCTTCCTCTGAACCAACCCTGGAGATGCCACAGAAGTGAGGGGGAGGTTGATGGATCCCAGAACCAGGAACAAATGGTAAGAAAATCTTAAGCGGGCAGAAGGAAAAGCCAGTGGGGGGAGGAATTACATCTTGTGTGGGGGAGGCCCACGTGCCTCAAACTAGAGTCAGGCTTTGAGAAGCACACAGGGCAGTGACTCTTTTTCATTCATAGCAAAACTCACGTCCCTATCGTGATCCAAAGGGCCCTAGGTGATCTGCTCCCATTCCACTCACACCCTCCCCTCAATTCCCTAATATTCTCCCCTTTGCTTACTCCAGACCAGCTGCATTGGCTTCTTTGCTATTTTTTGAATATGCGAGGTATGTATATTCATACCTCAGTGCCTTTGCACTGGATTTCTTTTCCCTTAGCTATTTGCTTGGCTGACTCCCTCACTTCCTTCCAATTCTGCTCTAATATCTCCTTCTCAATGAAGCCTTTCCTAGCTTACTCTCTTTAATATGCAACTTATACAGCCATATTGACAATTGTCCTAAGCAGCTCTACCACTTTTTTTTCCTATCACCTTGTCACCTACTATATAACTTCATCATTTGCTACGTCTACTGTTTATTGCCCGTCTTCCTCTGCTATGGTGGAAACTCCATTAGGGTGAAACTCCAATTGTGCTATTGTTTTGTTTTAGGTTTGTTTGTTTTACTGACATAATTCAAGAGCCAAGTAGGCACTCAATAAAATTTTTAAATAAATTAATGCAGAATCGATGCTGGATTCTAGCAAAAATGGGAAGTCAATAACAAGGGGGGTAGTCAGCTTGACCAGCTCCTGAAGTTCTCCTCTGCTTCCTCCTCCCCTGCACAGAGGCTAGAAGGTTACAGACACAGCGGCAGCCCCCAGAAATGATCAGAGTCTGAGACCAGACTTCTGAGGGAAGTCTGGGAAGAGGATCCACTGACAAGAATGAGAAATGAGAGCAGTTGGGTCCAGACTTTATCACTAAGCTCCCTGCCCTGAGGTGCTTCAACTCTATCCCAGTCCCTAAACTCATTGAGGGCATAAGCCAGGACCCAGGCCTTCCCCTATCCAAAGAGGCCAGGGAAATTGATAGTCCCATGGAAATATGAGCTCACAGGGGAAATATGCATTTGGAATAGACATATATGACAAGAGACTTGTTTCATCCTGCTGGACCCATAGCTAGGGTCACCCTGAAAGCAGCATCAGGGAAATCCCCACAAGGGAGTGCCCCAAAGCAGTTGGGATTCCAAAGAAAGAAGCACTAAATTCTAGAGTGATTAGTCCAAAGCATTTATATGGGGAACTTACAGAGTCCTGCAGCATATTCTCATGACAGACAGCAAAAGAAGAGAGGCGTTCTACGTAGGTATGTCTTCAGCAAGGGTGTCAGGGTGTGGAGTTTATATGAAAGCTTAAGGAATTTGGCTCAGAGCTGGATCCAGTTTCTTTCTAGTAAACCTAGACACCTCTATCAGTGCCTGGGAATGTTCTAGGCCCCAATTTGGGGTCAAGCCAGCTGGCTGGATCATGGGGCAGTCAAGGAACTCTGATTTTCAGTCAGGACACAGAAAGAAAGTGGGGAGAACTGGGGAGCCCTACAGGGCTTTTATCCAGAATACATAAAGAAGTCTTACAGATCAATAATAAAATAACAAATAATCTAATTGAAAATGCATGGGGGTTTTAATCAGACTCTTCACAAAGGTGTATAAATGGCCAATAAGCATATGAAAAAAGTACTTAACATCATTAGTTATCAAGAAAGTAAAATTCTTAGAAGGCACAACTTAAAAACCACTAAAATAGTCCATAATAAAAAGACTGACACCATGAAACGTTGATGAGGAGCTGGAACTCTCACACAATGTGGAAATTGTTCACAGTTAGATATTTACCTATCCTATGACTTCTTCTGTATATTTGCCCAAGATAAATGAAATGTAAATGTTAGGTCTGGTGGAGGGTAAACAGGTGGCAAGGAGGTGGCTAGAGGCGGACAGCAGGAACTGAATTGTAGCTGGGAACTGTTCCCTGGTGGGAACATACATGGTAAAAAGTTCCTAGTAACCTTTAACTGACTTAGAGCTCATTACCATCTAATTAGCATAACATGGGTTGAGTTTCATGGAAAATTCTAGAAAAGATGCATGCTCAGGAAGGGAAACTGTTATATAACCTACCCTGTTATGTAACCTGTCATGTGATCTGTTATATAACACCAACCTGTCAATCACCCCCAAAGGCGGGAAACGGCAACCAACCCTGCCAGGGGAAAGGCGGGACAAACTAGTGGGCTTATAAAAAGCAACATGTGCTCAGCCTCCAGTGTCTTTCTCCACTTGTTGGGACTGATCTGTTCCATTCTCTCTGGAACATATTTTCCTTTTGTGTGGCTTCCTTTACTTTCATTCTTTCTTTTATGTGATAAACTGTTTGTATTAAGTTGCTCTGTGTTTGTGATCACTCTGTCATCAGCTTGACTCAGTACCTGTACTCATTCTTGACACTGGGAACCAGGGGACCAGGGAACATCCACACAGATGAACCTAACCGTAACTACACATGCAAAAAAGTTTGCTCAAGAATATTCATAGCAACTTTATTCATTATGGCCCAAATCTGAAACAGTGGTATATTCATATAATGGAATATTATAGAAAAATAAAAGTGGATGATCTGCTAGTACTATATACAACAACCTGGATTAATCCGAAAACCACTGAAATGTCTCTATTGTCCTAAGAGGCATTATTCCAGGCAAAAGAAGCCAGGCACAAAGGAATATATACTTTTGTGCCATTTATATGCACTTCAAGATTAGGAAAAGTAATCTATTGGAAAAAATAAGCGATTGACTCTGAGGACGGATTGGGGTTGACTGAGAAAGGGAACAGAGAACTTTGTCTGGTGATGGAAATGTTCTCTTTATTCATGAGGTATGGGCTACATGGGCTTATACATTTGTCACACCTCACTGAAATGTGCATTTAAGATTTGTGAACTTCGCTGTATGTCAGTAGTATCTCAAAAATATCTAAACAAAAAGAAATGAACAGAAAAAGGAATCTTAATCATTCTATAACTACTAAAACAATTTTTTAAATGGTTTAATTATCTTCCCACAGAGAAAACACTCCAGATGGTTTTATTGGTTTGTTTTGCCACAAGAGCCATGTCAAGGAATAGATCATTCCAATCTTACACAAACTTTCAGAGAAAACAGAATACATATTCCACTGTCACTATATAGCAGTTATGGAAAAACTTTAGTCATGTTCTTATTAATACCAGGAATAATAGAAGGGTGCCTGCTATCGCTGATACTTGTTCAACATAATCCTGGACATCTCGTCAAAAATTAATATGAGAAAAATAATAACAGGTATAAAGATCAAAAGGAAGAGTCCAACTAAGTATTTGCAGATAATTTGATCATTTACAAGAAAAAACCAAAAGAATAAAAACTCTTAGGACAAGAGAGACAGGTCAATGTTTCCAAATATATCAATATATCGAAATCATTTATGTTCCTATATACTCACAGTAAACAAGTAGGTTTAAAAATGGAAAATAAAATACTAACAGCTATAGCAAAATCTATTATCTATCTAGGAAATAACCTAGTAAAAACAGAACAAGCCCTTAATAAATAAAATTTTAAGACTCTATTACAGATTATACAAGAAAAATGGAATACCACCTTCATTTATGGAATAATCTAATACTTTAAAGATGACAATTTTCCCCAAATTAATTGATAAATTAATTAATTGATTCATTGATAAATGTAGTGCAATTTCAGTTAAATCCCAATGGAATTATTTGTGAGTCAACAAACTCATTTCAAAGTTTTTATAAAACAATAAATATACACGAGAAGCTAAGAATTTTGACAAAGAATAAGGAAGGAGAGAGACCCATCAGACATTAAGACATTTTACAAAACCACTGTTGACACCAGTGGGGTGCAAAACTTGTACTGGAGCAGAGATATAAGGCAATGGAACTAGACACAAGTCCAGAAACATGTCCTTGGTATGACAGAGGTGTCACCACAAATTAGAGTAAAAAGAATGAATTATTAAATAATTGTCTGGAGAAAATTTATGCAGTATATGGACAAAAATAAAGATGGAGTCTATCTTCTATCAGGTGTTAGTGACTAATACTCTTCACTATATAGAGTTCTGGTATTCTACCTACTGGGCACATGGAAGGATTATATTTCTTAGCTTCCTTCTAGTAGGATGGGGCCACATGACTAGTTCTGGACAGTAACTTGTGGCTATTTGGGGCTTCAACTAACATGACAACAGAGAGAATTCAAGATCATGGCTGCTCTGGAAGTCTGTGAATCTGGGTCAGTATCTCAAGCAGAGTCCCTCTGTCAAGCCATTATGGACACGTAGTGCAAGCAAGAAATAAATTTTTTTTGCTGCCTTAAGAGAGATTAAAGGATGCAGGACTCATTATTGCAGTGTAATTTAGTTTATCCTCACTGATGCAGACCATGCACAAAATTATACTTTGAAAGGATTAAAGGCCTCAATTGGAAAAGTAAAACTATAAAATTAACTGAAAAAATATAGAGGAGAATATTTTTGCCACCTTAAGTGGAAGGATATCCCAACACCAAAAAAAGCATAAACCATAAGGGTTTGTAAATCTGATAGGTCTCACTACATCAAAATTAAAGAATTAGGTTAAACAAGAGAATGAGAGACATCAAATACAAAGGCAAAAAATACCTGTTAGAGAAGATATTCATAACATATGAAACTAAAGAAAGACTAATATATGGCAAATAGAAGGGATTCTTGCAAATCAACATGAATAAGATAAGAAATCCAATAGAAGTACAGGCCAAGGAAATGAGTTGGCAGTTAACAGAAAAGGAAACCTGGGTAGCTGAGAACATATGAGGAGATATTCAATCTTACCAGTAATCAGGGAAACACCAATGTAAAAAAGATTCCAATTTATACCCATTAAAAATGATCAATAGGATGCAATGGCTCTATTAAGTGATCTTCTAAAATTGCTACCCACAATGTGCACTAAGAAGATGTTCTGTTAATAAAGGACAAAATTATGTGCTTAGGGACTTAGTAGCCACTCTGGGGAGTTGCTCATTCTGTATTGTCACCTAAAGCAAACTATCCCTTTTCATGAGCCTTGGCTGAGTCTCTAATGCCCAGTTCTCCAAATAACCTGCCTAGTTCAAACCCTAGGCTCATTATCACTAAATATATGCCATCTATTTTGTTTACATTCCTATTTCAAAGAAGACTATCGACCTGACCAAACAGCTCACTGCCCAGATGCCCCAAAGCTGCGGTACTCATTCCCCGGCCACTGACCAGTACCGGTCTGTGGCCTGTTAGGGACTGGGCTGCAGAGCTCCACCACCCCCCACCCCCATCCGTGGAAACATTGTCTTCCATGAAACAGGTTCCTGGTGCCAAAAAGGTTGGGAACTACTACCCCAAAGGACTCTGGTGCCCTCTTCTGGTTTTACATGGGCGTGATAGCCACTAGCATGGTTAAGAGTGACAGGTCTCAGCCTTCCATGACTGGATTCAAGGCCATTGTTTGCTTCTCCTCTATGCCAGCCTACTCTGGGAGTATCTGAAGTTTTACACTGGGGACACACTATATTTCTGGAAACTTCTATAACTAATAACAATCTGTAGCCTTTGGTATTAAGGCATAGAGAAATATCTGGATGAAGATATAACAAAATGTTAACACTAGTCACCTCTAGAGGAGGGGAGTAAAGTGCGGGGGGGAGGTTAGGAAGCTTCAGGTTTACTTTTTGTACTTCCGATTATTTGAAACTATTTTTTACAAATCAGCATGTATTTCTATATCACTTAACTATTTAAAAATAAATAAATTTTAAAATAAAATAAATCCTTGAACAGTACTTTATAGTTTATATATTGCTTTTCATGCATTAAAGCCATCCTTAAAGCCGATGGCTACCCTGTGAGGTATTTTCATATCTAATGGTCACAGAATTGTAATTCTTATTTGTTATTTTGCACTATATGCTAGGCTGTGTGCTAAACACTTTCCATACATATCCACATTTAATCTCCACAACATTCCTGTGATGTAGGTGCTGTTGTTACCCCCATTTTACACATGAGGAACTGAGACTTAGGGATGTGAAGTGAGTTGCTCAGCGTCCCACAGAAGTGGATGGCCAATCAGGGATGTGAAATCAAGGCACCGAGAGATGAAGAAATTTGTGCAAGGTCAAGCAGATGGGAAAGTGGGGTCAAACCCGGGTCTACAGACCTCCTCTCCCCACACTGATGCCAGACTGGCTGCCTGTGAGGACCTTGAGCGTGTCACTTCAGGCACCTCTGAAGTTCTGTCCTCATGTGTAAAGTGACCACATTTGTAGAATTTGGAGAAAGAGCCAAAATATTCCTATAATTACCTTAATGTGACATTTAAACTAAAGAAGCAACTCTGGTCGAAAATCAACTCCAGTCTAAGACTTTGCTGAGATTTAGCAGAAAGAGCCTTGGAGTCAGAGTTATGAAACCAGACTTTCATCCCAAACTCTACCACACATTACACACCTGGTAGTTGTGTGATCTCAGGTAATTCACTTAACCTCTCTCATGGTCAGTTTCTGTATTGCTTTAAAAAAACATAATACCTAAAAGATTTATGTAAAAGCAACTTTGCAAAGGCACTTAGTACAGCACCTGACTTCTAATGGGTATTCAGTAAATACTTGCAGGACATATTCTTAGCATTGAACACCAAAATAGGCATCAGGGTAGATGCAGGTTATTCAGGGGCTATAATGCATCATCTCCTAAAGGGCTTTTCAAACCACATGCAGACCACAAATCCTGAATGGAGTGCCCTTCCCCATGCAGTCTCTCCACACACTACTGACCACCTCCCATCTCTTTGCATTGAGAATTATTGCCTGTGGTAGGCGGAATAATGGCCCCAAAGATGCCCACATCCTAATCCCTGAAATATGTGAATATGTTAGCTTATACGGCAAAAGAGACTTCACAGGTGTGATTTAGGTTAAGGACCTTGAGATGGGAAATTAGCATGGATTATCTAAGCAGGTCCAATTGGATCACCCAAGTCCTTAAAAGTGCAGAACCTTCCCCAACTGTGTCAGGGAGAGACATGATGATGGAAGAAGGGTTAGAGGGAAGTGACACCCTGGCTTTGAAGACAGAAGAGATGGGGATACAAGCCAAGGCATGCAAACATCCTTTGGAAGCAGCAAGACATCTGATTCTCTGTGGACCCCAGGAAGGAACATAACACTACTGACATGTTGATTTTAGCCCAGTGACAACCACACCAGACTTCTGACCTACAGAACTGTAAGACAATAAATTTGTCTTGTTTTAAGCCACCGGGCTGTGATAATTTGTTTCAGTAGCTGCAGGAAACTAATTCACTGCCCTTGATGAGCACTGTCACCAAAGGGCATATGTGGTGTCATCATCATGTTTTAGGTAAAAAAAAAAAAAAAAAAAAAAAACTAAGTTGAAAACCATTGATCAAGAGGAAAGAGAACAGTATCTAGTGGGGACCCAATAGATGTGAGCCAGAGTTTATTTGTATGAGTTCTCAGACTCCAACAGTTCCATGTGGGTGGAAGCTGGGCTGTGCGGGGATAAGGGGCAGGCATGTGCCGGGAGGAGGTGGAGGCCCTGGACTAAGCTTCCTAGAAATTTGACAGTGAGGGAAAGAGAGCAAGGAGTAGCTCAAGCAGTTAGCAGGTGGAGAGGAGGATATTGGTTTGTTTTGTTTTATTTTAACAGAGAAAGCCTACAGGCAGAAGGGAAGGAGTCAACGAAAGAAAAGGAAAAGACTGAGGAGAGTGTACAGGAGAAAAGGTTCTGGCGCAAGATACTGAGAGATACCTGTGGACACACCAAAGGACACTCACCAGAAGTCTGGGATAAGGGAAATCAGAGACTTTTTCTGGTAGAAATGAGAGGAAATGAGGGAATTCACTTAAGTAGGAGGTAACATCATCTCTTGCTACTGCTGGGCATAAAGTTAGAAAATCAAGAGTGAACGAGATTTAGAAAAGACACTGGCTCAAGAAAAACGAAAAGTGAGGCATTCCAGCCACTCAGCTGGACTGAATGAGGAGAGAAGAGCGTTTTGGCAAATGCAGCCGGTAGTTTCCTGCCTCCAGAAACATAGAGCAGCCTGGAATGGCAATGCCCACCATTCTGCCGTGTGCTCTCATGGGTCTCTGTCAAATGGTTTGTGGACAGATACTATCAACGGGCCGTCTTCTCCATTCTGTCTTATCCTCAAGAGCCTCTAGCTGGGAGGGGAGCAGGCGTGGGGGAAGAAACAGAAATGCCTGGGGCTGATGGACACCGTGTGTGAGACTTCGGTGCTGACTGCGGCTACCCGCTGGCTGCCCGGACCCTCACAGCTGCCGACCTCCCTTTCGGTCAGCCTCATCTGCCTGTTGGCTGTTCTGCGACAGCCCCTAGAAGTCTTCTCCACTTCCTTCAAGCCCCAGTGCTAACCTTACTCCCATCTGTCATCCCCAAGACAACTCTTTGATTCTAAAGACAGCTCTTACTTTATCCGGACGCTGATGTTTTCCCATGCACGTTCCGCAGTGTTCGTCTGCGAGGTGAATGGCTGCCCCTTGGGGACGTGTGGTGTGATGACCAAGGTTTCCTGCTGTCCTCCTCTATCTCATTTCTTCACCACCCATTCCCACACCAAGAGGAAGACCCCTGGCTGCCCCCGGGGCCAGGTCCCCACGACATTTCACCTAAACTTCTGCCCCACCCTTGAGTTGTTCTCCTTACAGCCTCTCCTTGCCCCGGTCTGTCCCAGGTACTGCAGCCAGGTTAGTTTTATCAACTGAGCTTGGATTGTCAGATGGCTCAGAAACCAACAGTGACTGTTCCTTGCTGGCCTTGTGATGTCTCATTCCTGCCCCTCCACCATTTGGTTCTGGCCTAGCATTCCAACTTGCTTCTCTTTCTAGATTCCATGCTGATTCTCCCAGCACCTTGTCATTCCCCACTGTGACCCAAGGTCTCTCATCTCAATGCCTTTTCTCTTTGTTTCTTCCAATCGCACTCTCACGTGCCTCAATTTCAGCGCTAAAATTCCATCCATCTTTCAATGTCCATCCTGAGGGCCACTTCCTCCAGGAAGACTTTGCGGATCTCCCCAGTAGGACATGATTGTTCCTTATTTTAAATCCTACAGCATGGATTTTTGCTTCTCTAGCTGAATATTCTCTATCCTTTCTTACAACAGAGGTTCTCAACTCATTATCGGAGTCACCTGGGATGCTTTCTAAAATTGTATGTGCCTGGGTCCCACCCTAGAGATTCTGACTCAGTATCTGGAGTGGAGCTGTTTTAGTCAGTTCAGGCTGCTATAACAAGATACCATAGCCTGAGAGGCTTATAAACAACAGAAACTTATTTATTTCTCACAGTTCTGGAGGCTGGAAGTCTGAGACCAGTAAGCCAGCATGTTTGTGTTCTAGGGAGGGCCCTCTTCCGGGTTGCAGACTGCCAACTTCTCGTTGCATCCTCATTGGAAAGAAGGTGAGGGAGTTCCTTGGGGTCTCTTTTATAAGGTCAGTAATCCCACTCATGAGGGCTCCACCCTCATGACCTAATTACCTCCCCAAAGCCCCACCTCCTAATACCATCACACTGGGGGGCAGGATTTCAACATACAAATTTGGCTTGGGGGGTGACACAATACCCAATCCATAAAAGGAGACTACTTACGTGTATTTTAATACAGATTCTGACCTAGAGCCAGGGCTAAGAACAATCACCTTATTATGAATTTGCCCTCACTGAATGAACAAAGGAGATTACCAGGAAGAATAAGTGGAAATGTAACTTTGAATCAAATCTTTGAACCTCTGATTCCTTATCTTTAAAATGAAGATAATAACCCCTACCTCCCTGGGTTGTTATGAAGCTTCAAAGAGATAATAGATATTGAATATCTAAGACAGAGTCCTACAAAATATGGACACTTAATACACAGATGTTTCCCTCACTTGATAGTAAAGACTGTCAGCTTAGCACAGTGTTTAACACATAATGGTTTGGGAGATTTGAGTGCAACCATTTATACTCTCTGCAAAGGATGTAAGTCACATACATATGTTCGCTGGCTAAACTGAAGACTGGCTACCAAAGGAAGCTCTATGGAAGTTACTTCATCACTCAGTGGCTTCATTTTGAAGTACTTCTCTTTCTGGAAAAGAGGAGCTTTTCAACACTGCCAACTCATTCACAGAATGGACACATGAACTAACATGGCCATACCTTCATCACGTTCATAATACAAAGAAGGACGCCACACTGGGGGGTTTACACAGATGTTTTTCCCATATATGCTCTCCTCTAGTCCCCTTGCTGCCCTAGAGGGAGATGTTAATGCACCAGTTTTATAGACGTGGAAGGTGAGTCTCAGAAGAACTTAGAAGATTTGCCAAAATTGCATAAGTAGGAAGTGACAGGACTAAAATTTGAACCCAGTTAGTTTAATTTCAACTCTAATGCTCCTTACCCTTCACCACAACTGGCACCAACAATTATTCTGTTAACTTGATCAGGGTGTGTAGACACCAACCTGGTCATTAGAGTTCAAAAAGGCATGACGCAGAGGATATTTACCTTGGCTTATATGCATCAAATGAGCCACGTGTGTCCCTGGGTATGCCTCTGTGCTCGGTGCGTGCTATCCCCTCTGCTGGATTACATTCCTGATTGGCAAACTCCTACTTATCCTTTAAGATTCAGGCACACATGCCCACCCCAGCTGGTTTGACCCATTCTTTATTTTATAACTAAGGAAAAAATAGACCACATCTATGCAATCAGTTCCATCTCCTCCGGCCTAAAAAGGAAAGCTGAGCTATAGAAGAACAACTTGCTATGTGTGCTGTGGAACCGCACATCAGACAATGAGAATGGTCTGCTGCCCACGGGGTGTGTGGGACGGTGGCTAGTATTAGAAAGACAGAACGATCCTACATATACTCTGTTCAAAACGAAATCTCCTTCGTCTTCTTAACTTGCTCTGAAACTCATGTTATATTGAACAAAACCTTCGTTTTTAAAAATTTGTTTGCTTGTTTCTTTTTTCTAGTAAGAAATCTACTTAGAAGGCAAATAGCCCATAAGTTCACACTGAAGTGTAAATGACTGATAGTTGATCTTTTGGTGAGTGGACCTGACAGAACTCCCTCCAGGTCCCAGGTACCAGAGGGGAGTGAGGCACAGACACCATCGGGGCAGATGGCGGTCAGGTGTGGGGAAAGGATTTGGAAAGTACAGACTGAAGGCCCCGAAAACAAATACAGTGTGGCTTTCTCCACCAGGGCTGGACCTGTTGTCAGGGATCCAGATCCAACAATTCCAATTTTTAGCACAGCATTTAGATAAACACCAAAGAACTGAGTTCACCAAAGTTTCGGCTTCTCATCTAAATCACTTGCCATTATGCTCGGAAGAAAGTACATTGATAAACTTTGTCAACAAGCCAGTGTATCAAAATAACTCAACATAGAGATAGACCAATATTAAGGCATTTTCACTGAGCCAAAAGGGTTTTTCACTAAACACCTAACATGGAGAAAGGCACATGAAGTTGTGCACCCAGGGGGGATTAACACGACCCTGATCTTAGAACAACTTGCACAACTTGGGAGAGATGGGAAAGCTGCCACACTGGTGCAAAGAATTGACTGCCACATCTCTGCATGTCCACATTCTACCTCTTCTTCAAGTCCAGCTCAAATTCTACCTCCCTCATGAAGCTTTCCTTGATTCCACGTTCCCCCCACCATGGCTCTTTCCTCCCGACTCCCACAGCATTTTATCTGAACCTCTATTAACTTAGCTCCGATAATCTAGTACCCATCACAGCACCTGGCATATGGTAGGTGGCGGGAAACGTTTATTAAATGAATGCAGGAATCTACGTCAGGAACATTAGTCTACTGTCCAGATATGTTCTAACCTAGGATACATTTCTTTAGATTGTTTAGAAAGCTCCCAAGAGACATCAGGAGGAAACTGAACTCCTTATTATAGCATCTCAAACAAAGACACTATTTACATATTAATACATATATCATACATGTAGACATATGCATTTATAGACAAGAATACCCACCCTTGAAGAATATATACGCATATATGGAAGTGAGTATGCACAGAGACTGTGTATGTTAACAATGTACATCCATGTGGAGTCAGAATAGGTGGGACCAGTAACGTGATTTGGACAGTACAGGGCCCTGTGTAGCCACATTGTCTGGAAATCCTCTCTCAGCATCTTACTTCCTTGGGAATATAAAAGACATTTCATTCTCTCCCTCCCTTGTCTTCTCCTCCGTGAGTATAAGCCAGAGTGTCCCAGCTGTTGCAGGCCTAGAGCTACTGCTCCACTGTGGGCCAGCCAGGGACTCAAACGGGAATCTATTATACAGAGCCTGATGTAGTAGCTCCCAGCTCAGTGTCTCTAGCCACACCACCTGGGGTTGAATCCCGGTCCCACCACAAACTAAGCATGTGACTTGCGCAAGTCATCCAAACCTCTGGAAAATGGAGTTAATGGCATCTCCTTCTTGAGGATGCATGAGGATGATTGAGGTAGTATATGTACAGTATGAATGTCTGGGACATCATACATATTTAGCAAATGTTTACTATCATCACCAGCATTACTCTCTTTGTCTTTCCTGTGGAAAATTCAGCTTGCAGATTGGGAATTTTCTAATACATTGATGCCAGAGCCACATCCTCCAGAAGCTGCTCTGGGACCCCCATATGAAGCCTGCATGTGATAACACACTCAAGCACCCAACCTCCCCACATACAGTGAGGGTGGATAAGTACAGAGATTTTCTAGTTAGGCTCCTTGGTCCCAAGATACCTGCTACTAATCTAACAGTATTTCCCTTCATAAATTAACAGCCTCAGTAGCTTACACAGCCAGAAAATGTACACTCATAACTTCAGAATTAGTCTCCTCTTTTCCTTGGGCAGATAATTTTGCTAACTAAAAACCCCAAAGGCAAGGAGTAGCAAATTTTACTTTGTTCTGTTGAAAGGTTTCCCCATTTTGGGGTACTAAATCACATTATAAAATTGCAAAACTGTCAGGGTGTAATTGACCTGTGTTGCTTCATAGTCCTGATGCAGCAATTGTTTAAGATATGGCTTTAAAAGGGACCAACAGAGAGCAGTGATGTTGTGAACCTCAGGGCACTCACCAGGAGAAGGACCCTACCCAGAGGGGCACAAAGGAGGAGGCCAGGAGGGGTAGTGTTTAAAGAAAAGGTCATGTTCTGTCTGAAGATGCTTCCATTTCTGCTGTTACTCCACACACAGCTTTCCAAGGCCTTTCCTGTACATTCTGAAGAGAAAAGTACAAAAATTGTTCAGGTAAATCAACTATCAAATAGGTGGGTGGTTAATTTGCTGATTATTAGGAAATTGTGTGGGCTCTTTTATTGTTAGTTAAAACAGGCTGAAGGAAATTATCTGGGTGATTTTTCTTGAGGTTGAACATATCCTTTTAGTGATTTGAAGGGTTCCAAGCTGGCAAGGACTGGGCCCTCTAAAAGCTGAACATGAAACCAAGTTGGACTCTTCAAAGCCTGGTAAAATACTACTGTGGAGCTGCCTCCAGCTGGGAAACCCTTTTAGAAGGAATGGTTTTATTTATAAAACTAAATGATTTTCTTTCTACTTACCTAAGATTTTCGCTTCCAGTATATCTGCAACTCAACTACTATACGGTACTTCCTATATGGACTTTTTTTTGCAGTCAAAAATTTTGGGTGTATAAGAGAACATGAGGATGGGAGGTTATAATGAACTAGAAATCAGTTATTAGTGTAACCAGATTCTCCAGCACCAGATTGTGAACTGTTTACAAATTCTTGGAAGCATTATAAAAGCAGAACCAATGGTTTTTTACCAATGTTTCACAGTCTGAAGGCCAGGTCAAATTTTAACAAACACAAGGAAATGTTGTCACAAATTTCTCATGCACAGTTTGTTTTAGCATTACAGTTTTAGAAAAGCATTATTTTCATTGCCTTTTGAGGGGGGTGGTTATCTCTTACAATGGTTATAGTAAGTAACTCCTGGGTTAATAGCAAAAGTACATGGAGTATTTACTTGGTACAAGGCACCCTGCTAGGCATTTCACAAACATTATCTCATTTAATCCTCACAACAACCCTGTAAAGGGGGCATTATTATTTCTATAGCAGTAGGTGGCACAGAACAGAGCATACACTTTGAGATCAGACAGGGTTGGGTTCAAATCTTAGCTCTACCATCAATTATCTGTGAGTACTTGGACACATTATTTACCCGATTTAAGATTCACTTTTGTTTCTGAAATAGAAATAATAATGCCCCCTTCACAGGGTTGCACCTCCATTTCTTCATGAGGGTGATTAAACCTTTTCTATAGTAATGAAAAGAGGATAAAAAAGAAAATCTGCATTGATGCAACTAATACGTCAAGAGAAGTCAATTAATGCTAGTTCTAATTTTTTTATAAAAATAAGAAGGCAGTCTCCTGACTATATTTTGCACTTTGCCCTTGGTCCTTATCCCTTCTGAGAGACCTATTTTTATGCATAACCATTATTTGGAGCACTGCATGGAGGGACTATACTTTCTAATATGCATTATTCTCTCAAAGTCAACCTAAAAATTTGTGTTATTTGCTATTAGGTTATTAGTTCTTGTTTGACCTCTGCAATAACTTAGAAAGGGTTGCGAAATGCCCAGAGAACTGAAGATCTTTTCACAGCAAGGACCCTTGTGTGTTTGTCTTTGTCCAGGACTACCTAGAAAAGTTCTATCAATTACCAAGCAACCGATATCGGACTGCAAGGAAGAACAGCACTACTATGATTGTTGAAAAGCTTAAAGAAATGCAGCGATTTTTTGGTTTGAATGTGACAGGGAAGCCAAATGCAGAAACTCTAGAGGTGATGGAAAAGCCCCGCTGTGGAGTGCCTGACAGTGGTGAATTTATGGTAACACCAGGAAACCCCAAGTGGGAACACACTAACCTGACCTACAGGTGATATTTCTAGAGTTTCCTAATTCATTCATTCATTCAGCCAGTATTGATTAAGCTCTTATGATATGCCAGGCACTGTTCTAGGATGTAGGATACACCATGGGCAAATAGATAAAGAGTCCTACCCTTGCAGGTTATGAACAGTGAATGAGTATGAGAATAAAAGGGCAGAGATTCCATGGATTCTTTTCACTCCAAAGCCTGCCAGTTTAGTCTTCCTTCTCCAACAGTCTAAAGAGGACTATGGTAATGTTAGGCTATCTCTCAAGGACTCACTTTAGGACCCAAAAAAGACTTAATCATTGCTGGAGAGAATCTGGTCCCACCTTTCATACATCTCAATAATAGTAATGATAATCCCTATTGTTTGTGGAATATTACTATTAATATTTGCTGAGCAGTGAACTAAATGTTTTACATGTATTTAATCCCCACAACAGCCCTATAAGAGGAATACTATTTTATTATCCTCTTGTTTATGAATAAGGAAAGTGAGCTTTAAAGACACTTACAAACTTGTCCAGAACCCGCATCTGTCTTCAACCCTGAGACTTGCACGCCCTCCTTATACCCTCTCCAGGGGTAGTACATCACATGTGCAACTCATTCCAAAATGGAACAACTCAATCTGTTGGTAGACTGCTGTTCTAAACAACAACAAACCCTTCACACACATTCTCATTTTGAAGGTTTATAAACCATACCCCACAGTTGCCAAAGGCCGATGTGGAAGAAGCTATTGAGAATGCCTCTAAAGTCTGGAGTGATGCATCACCTCTGACCTTCACCAGAATCTCACAGGGAGAAGCAGACATCAAAGATTTCTTTTGTCTCAAAAGGTAGGAAAAGTAGTCCTGCTCACTTTTGCCTTCCCTGGCTAACCCGAAACTCAGCAAGGACCTAATGCAAATTGTCTTATTTCAGATCATGGTGACAATTCTCCATTTGATGGACCCAATGGAATCCTTGCTCATGCCTTTCAGCCAGGCCAAGGTATTGGAGGAGATGTTCATTTTGATGCAGAAGAAACGTGGACCACAAACTCCGACAGTAAGTTGACCAAGGTTACATCCACACGCAACTTCTGAATTAATCATTTCCACATTAGAATACACACACACACATACACACATATATCCAAGTTATTGTAAAATTTGAGACTCACACAAACTGATCAGTTGAAATTTTTTCTACCTCAATATTCTGTCAATTTAGGTTTTAAAAAAATACTGGAGCTTATTACCGACCTTACTTCCTAGGGCAGGGATCAGAAAACTACAGACCATGGCCAAATCCTGCCCACACCCTGTTTGTATAAATAAAGTTTTATTGGAACAGGGCCACATTCATTTGTTTATGTATCATCCATGGCTGCTTTCACTCTGCAATGGCAAAGCTGAGTAGTTGCAAGAGATCCTTTGGCCCACAAAGCCTAAAATATTTACTATCTGGCCCTTTACAGAAAAAGTTTGCTGACCACTGCTTTAAGGTATATCTTTCTTTTAATATTCTGAAATTTAACGATGTTTGAAAAGGGCCTGTTTTTCAATTCTTTGGAAATTCAATTATAAATTATTTTATTTAGAAAAGAGCAGCCACATTCTCCCTCATATAGTTATTTCGTCTTCATGGAGCTCTTTTTCAGTGGTGTGTTACTATGCAGCAAACCACTCTTTTCAGAAGGATCAGACTAGGAAGGGCTGGGCTTCCTGGAGGGAAGAAAAAAGGCTGAGCACAGGTATATCCAGACCACGTGGTACTTCACAAAACTATGGGGTAACTATACGCAGGAGAGCACCTTTTTGAAAGTAATAGGAAAGGCACTTTCTACCTTTGTTTGGCACCTGTTCTTCCCACCATATTCTCAGCATATATGTTGTGTCTATTCTACCTAAGTCCCTGTGCTAGGAGCTGTGTATACCCAAAGACAAGCAACAACTCTTCATACTTTTTATTCCTATTGCCTTCCCCACTAGCTCAGATGATCATTACCTCTTACGGAACTAACGATCCAGATTCCTAACTGGACTCTCCATCTCCAGTCTCTGCTCCTTCTAATTTTTCCTAGCATTGCAGCAAGATTTATCTTTGGAAAGGCCATCTTGGATTATACTACTCTCCTGCTTTAAAGTTTCAATGCTTACATATTCTGCACCAGATAACGTCTGGATACATTTACTTGGCATTGAGGGTGATTGTTTCCCCCTCATCTTTCTTGGCTTGTCTCCATATTTCATATACACCAGCCACATTGTACATTCACTGTTTCCAGATCACACCCTGTGCTTCCCATCTTCCCTGCATTTGCTCACATTGCTTCCTCTCCTTGCCCTAAGCATCACCTTTCAAATTTCTCACCTTTCCATGCTATGTCAAAGGCTACCTTCTACCTTGTCTTCAGCTAGAAGTGAGAACTTCCTCCACAGAATTCTGGCAATCTTTGTATCTCCTTTTCTAGCTGTTCTCTCTCATTATTCTGGACATTCAAGATGTTTGCACACATATTTCCCCTTCTAGACTATGTACTCCCGGAGAGAAGAGAACCACAACACCCTCCATTCCCTCAAACAGTACTCCAGGTGCTCAAAGATGGTTTTTGAAATGCACTTATGAACACATAAATGGAAGGATGTGGTGATAAGAAAGCAAGTGTTGGAGCAGAACATGGGTAGAATTTTACTAGACTAATTATCAACAGAAGGTTGACATTTTTGTAAAATCTTGGGTCTTGCTATTATACCTGGGTTTGACCCCAGATCCTTTACTGTAAATATGTTGCTAATAAAACTTCAGAAAAACATTGTGAGGATGAAATAATACTACACTGCCTAGCATGTGGTAGGTACTCTACAACTATGATTATTATTATTTTCAAAAGTAGGCATGCAGGAAAACGTACAGTGTGTTTGTGAGGTGCCATGTAGACTGGCTGGACTGAAGGATTCACAACAGAAATCAAAGCCCTCAAATATCTGCTGGAGCCAAGTGGGGGAGGTTTTGAAGGCCAGGGAAAGGAGACTGGGCTTTATTTGATAGGAAGTGGGATCTTTGGAAGTTTTTAAGTTCCCAGTTTTGAAAGGCATTACGATCATGGAAGTTAAAAGACGGGGAAAGGAGCAGTAAGAGCCAGGGTTTGTCTCTCTCCAGTGGAAAATTCCTAGAGCTGCTTGGAGAGCTCACAAACAGGGAAAAGCCATTGCTAGGCTGTGGATGATGAGGAAGCCAGCGCGAGCCAGCCCTGCATCCGAGGCTCCTGTGCTGCCTGGCAGGGCTCTTTTCTAACTTCTCACTCACAGACTCTCCTGTCGAGGCTGAGGGTCTGGGCCTGGAGAGGGTGGGTGTGCAGCACAAGAGGAGAAGGGTTCCTGGAGTCTTGAGACCCGTGGCTCTGCCATAATTTCTCCAAGCCTCAGATCCACATCAATGAAATGTGGGAATGAAATAAAGGAAGCTTTTCATGGTCCTAAAATTTGATGAGAAGTTCACACTCCCCGCCTGTGACTCCTACCTTTATTCCTCCCAAGTCCACTTCCTCAGGTACCTGAAGGGGAGATAAAAAAGACGGGGGTGGGAAGGGCTGTTTCCCCAGGCAGCTTTGGCTCTGAGTAGCTGTTCCTTGAGATCATATCTCTACCACCCTTGGATCCACGTGGAGCCATTCACCACACGTGTTTGCATTTCAGATTACAACTTGTTTCTTGTTGCTGCTCATGAATTCGGCCATTCCTTGGGGCTCGCTCACTCCTCTGACCCTGGTGCCTTGATGTATCCCAACTATGCTTTCAGGGAACCCAGCTCCTACTCACTCCCTCAGGATGACATCAATGGCATTCAGGCCATCTATGGTAAGGTCATCTAAAGAATACTACAGTACATGGGGCTGGGGGTAGGCCAACAAGCCCAGGATCTGAGTTTCTCTCCCTTTGCCCTTCTCGCAGGTCTGTCCTCTGGGCAAGCTCAAATTGAAAGTCCCCAGTAATATAGCAAAAGAGGCCTGGGGGGCTGAGCCTATATTGCTGCCTTAAAAGAAACATTAGGAAGAAACGCACCACATGGTTCCCAGTCATTGTCTCTGAATGGTGGGGATTTTTTTCCTCCTCCTCCTCCTTTTTTTATGTTTTCCAATTTTATATATTGTAAAAAGACACAACTGTCCCTTTTCCTACAGCAATTCTGCTCCTGGATGTGTTTCTCAAAGAAATTCTCACATAGGTCCATAAGGGGCCATGTACAGGTCATGTCCAGGATGGTCACTGCAGTCTTATTTGTGGTGGTGGATGTTAGAAGGCACTAGGGGATCTATCAGGAGGAGAATATACAGGTAAAATGTAGTGGTTGCACACCATGGAATAATGTACAGCAGTTATAGGTATGGAATTAGATGCACATATGGCAACAACATAGGTGGATCTTTAAAACTCTGTGCTTTGTGAAAAAGAAACAGAATGATATATATTATATAATGTGTTCATTAAATTATGTAATATATGAATCTACATAGATCTGAAACATATATAGACAAAGCTAGGCATGTTCAAGAAATATACAAACAAAAATATCGAGTGAACATATTAAAATAGTTGTCTGTGGGAGAAGCAGGGAAGTGGAGTACAAAGAGAAGATACATTTTTAAAAATTGCTGATACTTTTTAAAAGCATTACTGATACTTTTCAGGGATGGGTATAAGGGCCTTTTGCCCTGTCATAAGTAGTACTACCTGGGTAAGACCCTGGCATCTCTCCTCTCTCTTGCCCTCCTGCTCTCTAGTGGCTGTGGGTAAAACAAGCAACCAGGGAAGGGATTTGCTACTCTCTAAAAAAGCATGGAGTGGAATAGAACAGAATGTAAGAGTGGGGCGGAGCAGAGTGCAATTGGGGAAGTGTTCTCCTCCCCCCCAGCGGGACAGCACCATCAAGTCAAGCATACCGGAGTACCACAACCAGGGCATTTTTTGTGACAGTGGCATTTCCAGGAATGATGGGCCCTCCTCTAACCACCTTCATCCTCAACTCCTTCCCCTGCCCACCTGGCAACACGTCCTTCCTTTGCTCACCAATGTTTTTAATTCTAACTATTAACACAGCACTTCTTTCTACAATGGGAGAACACATTAAAATGCAAACACTTATAGAAAGGATATTGATACAATTAGACCTAGATTTATGCTATAGGGTAAAAGACTAATATCAGATCCTTTCCTGAAAGTGGATTCTGGTGGGGAGGGAGGAAGTGGGTACTGAGTGAACAAAAAAGTAGAAAGAGGAACCAAGAAGGGGGAGAAGGATTGGATTAGAATTTAAGAGGGGGGGAAGGTACAAAATTCAAATTTCTTTACTTCACAACTTAACTTGGAACTGACCCTGAAAACCGTAAATACTCTTATTTAGAAAACAAACAAACAAAAACTTTAAGAGGGCCAAATGTACAGTTACTTTAATACCTTGTGGGATAGTCTGATAGCATTTCTCTACATGTGAAGACCCCTCACCTTTCTGAGAAGTGTCTTCAGTACACTAAGAGTCACCCTGGACTTGTGCTTATAAAAAGCCTTTTTTTTTTTTCAGGACCTTCAAGCAACCCTATCCAACCTACTGGACCAAGCACACCCAGAGCCTGTGACCCCAGATTGACTTTTGATGCTATCGCCACACTGCGTGGAGAAATATTTTTCTTTAAAGACAAGTATAAAATTGAACTATTCCTTCTTTTGATTTCTCTTACTGGCATACTTTAAGACTGGATTCTAATTAATCGCACACTACTGACCTTTTCCTTTGAATTCTGCATATATGCATCTCACTGAAATTTTTAGTGTTTTCTGAATAACTCAAAACACCCAGGAAAAGCAAAAAAACTTAAAATACTCACACACATTCAGATGTCGGTGGTGATATAAAAAGACATAGGCTACAGCTGCTTGGGAAGCCCATAGCTGAGTTTACCTGACACCAAAGCACCATTCAATTCCACCCAAAATCAGTCAAATAAATGGAAACTGCCATTTAACTAGCTATGTGGCAAATCACCTCACTGACTGAAACTTTTGTTTTTCCATTGGATATTTTGTGATTGTGCAATCATAGGCTGAGTGTACTGCTGCTGCTTTTGTCAATGGCTATATATTCTCAACATTTAGCGGGAGCAATAATGAAAGATCCAATGTGTGAGGCAGGGGCAATTTGATTGCCAAATGTAATCAAATAAGATCACTCCTGTGACCTCCTCTGAAAACAGTAAAGTACTTACCTGATGGACAATATCACCATAAAACTGAGCCATGTGCTGGTCACTGTGCTAGACTTTGCATTCATTATGTTGTTATATCCTCCCAGCAATCTTGTAAGGGCCATTACTAGCCAGAGAATCACAGAAACCACCTACTTAGACATATGTGTGTGTGTGTGTGTGTGTGTGTGTGTGTTTCCTTATGTCCCTTAGATACTTCTGGAGAAGACATCCTCAGCTACAAAGCATCGAACTCAATTTTATTTCTCTATTCTGGCCATCCCTGCCAAATGGTATACAGGCTGCTTATGAGGATTTTGACAGGGACCTCGTCTTCCTATTTAAAGGTAACTTCCTAAAGGTTTCATCTTTTTCCAGTTGTGCCTGAAGGGAGGGGGCAGGACTTCTTCGTGGTTGTTTCCAGGTTCAGAAGAGGTGAGCTGATGAGAGCATTATGCCAGCCAGGCCTTTGCCAGGAGACCAGGGTTAGGCCCATCTTGGCCACTAACTACTGTGTGAACTTGAGCAGGCTGTACTCTATTCAGGCCTCAGTCTTCTCACCAACAAAATGAGAAGACCACATTAGACCATCTTTATCTTCCTCCATCCTCATCCCACTTATAATTTCCTAAGATTCCTCAAGGCTGTAATTTAGTTTGTGTATAGAGGTCACATAAGCTAAGACATCACATTACAGGGCCCTGAATGTCAGGCTAAGAAGTTTGAATTTTTTTATAGGTGCTGGGGAATGATTAGAGCCATCACAGCCCCCCAAACTTAACTTTATCACCTTCATCTTTTAAAGACTATTTGCCCATTTTCATTTCCATGATTAATTTATGCAAAGATCAAGAAGTGATATATATTATTTTATAAGAATGGAAAAACTTGCCTTAACATATAGCCTGAATCATTGACAGGCAACCAATACTGGGCTCTGAGTGGCTATGACATTCAGCAAGGTTATCCCAGGGATATATCAAACTACGGCTTCCCAAGCACCATCCAAGCAATTGATGCAGCTGTTTTCTACAGAGGAAAAACATACTTCTTTGTAAATGACCAATTCTGGAGGTAAGGTAAACTATGTTTCAATTATAGATTGAAATCTGTGTTTCTCTACCCTGTCTAAAAATCACTAACAATCAAGCAGCACATGGAGGTTTTAAAAATCTAGGTGGTCTTTGACAGGTTTTAGTGATAATATATTCTTTTTCACCAGATGACTGAGGTTACCATGGCTTTTGAAAATTTCATTTTTATTAAATTAAAATTCTAGCTCAATATGGAGGATTCTCTATCATGAGACAATGCAAACCTTAATAAAGCACTAGGGTGAAATGCAAAGAAAGAATTAAGCTAATTCTCAGGTATGAGTTAAATTCTGACATGCTCAAGCAAATGTTATCCAGATAGACTGCAGAATTTATACCCAAGTTGAACTTATTATTTACATTTATACATACACACATACACACACAGATATACTATGTACCAGTTAAGTACAAGCCTTAGAAAATATAAGCTCTTCTTTTTGGAAATAATATTGTGTCAGCAATCAGAAGCTTGCTTTAGAATTAATAATACCAAAAAATAAGTATGTGCCCTTAAGTAAAGAAGTTGATCATTCTTAGTCCTAGGACATTGTGAGGACTGAATGAGAAAACATGTGTGAAGGGACTTTGTAAAGTATATACTATTAGAAGAAAATTGTTATATCCTGCATTGGTCTTAAATCATGTGACATTTTGTTTTTATCAGATATGATAACCAAAGACAATCCATGGAACCAGGTCATCCCAAAAGCATATCAAGTACCTTTCCAGGATTAGAAAGTAGAATTGATGCAGTTTTCCAGCAGAATCGTAAGTAGGAGAAAAACCCTAGTAAATGTGTTTATATTTTTAAAATAACATGTTCCCATTTGAATGTTACATTGGAACAGGGGCAGGGTTTTTTAATTGAAGACATCTGAGATCTTTTATAAGCTAATTCAATAAATTATCTTTTTTTTTTTTTTACAGATTTCTTCCTTTTCTTCAGTGGACCAATATATTATGCATTTGATCTTAGTACTCATAGAGTTACTAAGATTGACAGAAGCAATAAATGGCTTAACTGTAGATAAAATTGAAGCAAGATCAAATGTGCTTGTATCCATTTTCTGAGTATGGAAGTCCAACTTGCGTATATATTACATTGTGTTCTATTTATACTTTTCTCAATACTAAGTAATGTTGTTTGCCATCACTGTATTCATTGGGCCTTTCCTCAGTAAAAATGTGTTTGGAATATTCCACTGTTTGCAGAGGTTGATTCAGTTCTTACACATACCATCTTAGGTTATTGAGTCCATCACAAAGAGAAGGAAAGTGAGCTTTTTTTTGTCACTTCAGTATTCACTATTTCATTACTTACTTGTCTGACTTCTAAAATTCACTGTTTCATGACTTGCTTATCTGACTGCATATATTCCTGAGTCTCTTTAAACATGTCATATATATCTGCTACATGCAGTTTAGTTTGGTTAGAGGTAGGGATTATAAACAACATAGACAGTATCCCTTGCCTTTACAAAAAAAAAAAATGCACTGCTACTTTCCACTCTTGGAAAGAAATGTGGATGATACATGTTCAGGGTTGAATTGTGTTCCCCAAAAAAGATATGTTGAAGTCCTAACCCCAGGTACCTATGAATGTGAGCTTATTTGGAAGCAGGGTCTTCGCAGATGTAATTAGTTAATATGAGGTCATACTGAATTATGGTGGGCCCTAAATCCAATATGACTGGTGTCCTTATAAGAAGAAGAGAGACATAGCCACACAGGGGAGAAGGCCATATGAAGACAGAGGCAGAGATCAGAGTGCCACATCTACAAGCCAAGTAATGCCAAGGATTTCCAGCAGACATCTGAAGCTGGGAAGAAGCAAGGAAGGATCCTCCCTTACAGCCTTTAGAGAGGAGAACATAACCCTGCTGACACCTGCAGATTTTTGACTTCCAGCCTCCAGAACTGTGGAAGAATAAATTTCTTTTGTTTTAAGCTACCAAGTTTCTAGTACTTTGTTACAGCAGCCCTAGACACAATGTATTAAACACAGTACATCTGCACTTAAGAAAATAAATCAACACAGAATGCCTAAGTTTAACCCTCACTAAGGATTAGTGGGCATCTTCCTAGGGAAGCAGCAAAAAGGAGAGGTATCACTTCCTCTGCTGCCTCCTCCCTGTTCTCTCCTAGAGTCCAAACAAATGGGCTAGTTGGATCTGTTGTTCCTTAGTTGTTTATTTCCTGGAGTACTCAGGAGGGCTCACTGTATATATAACTGGGGTTTACTGCACAAAATTCAATGAGTCTCATTGAATCACATTGAACTGAGCTTAGATGCATAAATTGGTTAATGGGTCTTTTCTGTTAAGAACTTTAGGAATTAAGGGACCATAATATCTAGTCAAGACGTCAAAATCATTATAATGTCATATTTGCAGTTGTTAGAATGTAATGCAGCTTATAGCACAATAAATATGTGGATTATAAAATAAATTTCTCACTAACACATACTAGTTTCTTTCTCTGTTAAAGCTTTTAAGTCCCACAGATAATTAATTTGCCACTTTATTCTGGTTCAAAAATTACCTATTAAATGAGTTCAAATTAAAGATTTTTATTTTAAATGACTGATTTGTGATCTACTTATAATTTCTTAAAATACCACCATATAGTTCATCTCAATATAAAAAGGAATAGAAAATTTTAAATACATTTTCAGCCATTTATTCCCTCATCTGAATTATTATATCAATAATAGACTTTTAGATACAACTTCACAGTTTATGAATTATTTTATAAATAGTCAGTGTCCTCAAAGAATTCTCTCAAAGATGTCAGCACATTATTCTCAATTATTTTACAAGATGAGAAAACAGAAACTAGTATATACTCACATTCCATTCATTCATTTATTCGGCAAGAATTAATTAATCACCTATAAGTTCCAGGTGCTGTGCTAGGGAAAGTGAAAGAGATGTATAAACAATTCATTGCATTGATGTGATAAGTGCAAAGGACCTATAACAATTGTATATTCCATCTTTAAAAGTACAGTCAATTTCAGACTACCATGTTTTCTAAAACTTCCTAAGATATTAGTTTTTACAGTCATGAAAATGAGAGATTGGTCTTCTCAGAACATCCGCTAATTGTGCTAGCTAGCTATGAGAGACTCTTGGCCCAAACCTCATGTATCTATTTTTGAGATGAGAACTGAATTCATGTTATTTCTTTAACTGTATTTCACAGAGTCATAGGAAGTGAGCCGCAATATGAAGTGTAATAAAGAATCCAAAGAGTTATTCCTTTTTTTAAAAAAAATTATCTTCTTGACAACATGTGGTGTTTTCTGGCTATCACATTGATGTTTTATGTGAGTACAAGAGATGTAAGGATCTAAGCCTAGAATTTCAATGATGAGATTTCTTTTCATCTTAGGCTGAATTTCTTCAAAAGCAAAATCTAAGTCAAGATCTCAGCAAATAGGTTTTTCAGAAAATGGTCCCAGGGAGCAAGAGTGAGGTAGCAAGCCGGGCGAGACAGAGAAAGAGGAAACGCCAATGCAAGTATGTGCTATCAAGGTTTCTGCTATGGGCAACTGGGGCTCAATTCCACCCTGGGCTCCTGAGAAGCCTGCAGAATACCTTGCAATTGTCCACATCTCCAGTGGACAGGGGCTGGACACTCATCTTTCAGTTCTCAACCCCCAGTGGGTGAGGATTGCCCCTGAGGGTGTTAACTCCCTTACACTTCTGGGCTGTACTCTCATGCTGACCTTGCAGGCTACATCACTCTCAATGTCCAAGGCAGAAAGCAGAAAGACACACAGCAGGTGCTTAAGGCTGGACTTTGTCAGAGCCTTAAGTGAGGTACACAAACCTGTCCACTGCTGCTGCAACTAAATCAGAGGTGTGCTGAAGGGATGTGACATAGGGCGTCAGAGGCATCTGCCACAGCTTTGTTGCTGGGAAATGTAACTGATGAGAAATTGGAGAAGTCTTCTCAGGAGAAACTTAGCAACCCCAGGAAAAAAAACAAACAAAAAAAAGGTTTACAGATACCGACACTGGGGAAATCTCAATACGGCAGAGGCTGCTAATTACCTATCCCAGCATCAGTTCTCCACTTCCTTTTCTGCAATGAGTCCCCAATTTCATTTGAGGTAGTAAGGCATCCAGCTAAAAGACTACATTTTGTAGCCTTGCTTACAGCTAGATATGGCTATGTGTTTAATTTCCAGCCAAAACGTGTAAGTGAAATATTGTATGGACTTCTAGAAAGACACAAGGAATTTACTTTTTTTCTGGACCATGAGGCATTGCACTAAGAGAGTGGTGTAGCAAGGTAGCTGTTGTCTACATCCCTGGTGATGTGGAGTTGTCATACAAGCCCTGGGCTTCCAAATCTGGGCTTTATATATGTGAGGGAAAAATAAATTTATATTTTATTAAGCATCTGTTATTTTGAGTTTTTCTATTATAGTCAACTAAATCTCATCCCGGCTAACACATTATGTGAAATGTCTAGGACCCACCCCACCTCCCTACAGTGAAAGTCATCAATTCACCAGCCCTGCCCACGCACACGGGAGTTTCCAGTCAGCTTTCTTATCTCTCATTCTTAAGCAGATTGCACAGCACAAAGTCACCAAACATCTGAAAATACATTCCAATGCAAAAAACAGAGGCCAAAATAGAAATTTTGAGGAAATAGAGACAATTCTGGGAACAAAAGAAAATAACAAAACAAACTAATGAATACTTAACATTAACATTATTTAAAAATAAGACACATTTTTACATCCAAAAAACACTAACAAAATGCAAAAAAGTAAAAAAATGTAAAAAGATACTCAGAAATGGAAAGAACTCTTGGAAATTAAAAACATGATAGCTGAAATACAAAACTCAATAGTGAGCTTAAAAGTAAAGTTGGTGGAAAATAGTAAAGGATGTATTAGAAACATAAAGATTCAGTCGAGGAGGTCCAGCAGATATACATTCCAAAAAGAGAAAGAAGAAAATGGAAGGAAAGAAATTACAAAAGAAATAATATAGGAAAGTTACCCTGAATCGAAGTTTCCATAATGAAAGGGCCCACTTGCTGCCCCAAAATACTAATATAAAAAGACCCACAGCAGGAGACATAATTACAAAATTTCAGAATATCTGGGCATATAGAAGATTTCCAAAATTTTTCGAAAGGAAAAAAGAAAAACATCAAGACTCAGAATAGAGGACTTCTCAGTGGCAACATTTGTTCTGGAAAATAATGGAACAGTACCTTTGAAGCTCAAAGAGAAATTTATTTTAGCCTGAAATTCTATATTCAGCCATAGTCTCCATCGAGTGTGAGGATGAAATGAAGGAAAGGACATTCTTAGCCATAAATAGATTCAAAATATTCATTTTCCCTACATTCTTTCTTAGAAAACTCCTAAGAGATACATACACTCCATCAAAACAAGGGTGCAAGTCAAGAAATGGGTAGAAATTAAATCCAGGGGCCAGGGGTCTAAACGGAGACACAACAGGAATTCTCTGGTTGGTGAGAGGTTGACAGCTTCACAACAGACCCAGATTGGAGAAGGCAAGCAGTGTCGCAGAGGGATGACTTCACAGGGAAAAAATGGTATTGCTAGATTTCCTGTCATGCTTGATTATTCTGAGAAGAGTTAAGAGTTCTACTGGAGAATTTGCAAAAGAGTTAGCAAATAAAAATCAATTCAACTACAAACTTCAGAGAAAAAAAATATACAAGAAAGGAGATGTAATAATAGTATACTACACGGCTCTCTTGCAAATAATATTTTCATGGTCATAATTGCATAAACACTGATTACTGAATTAACTTAAAACCTGCCTTTAACCAAATTAGGAAAATGGAGGAGAAAGTGAGGTGAGTGTTGAATCCTTCTCTTTCATTGGAAGAAGTTAATAATAATGTTTAACTTTGAAAATGAAAGAAATGGTAGTGTAAGCATGCTATTTAGAAATGTGGAGTTAGGTATGAGGAGAAAAAATTATAAAAATAATTTAAAGAAGTTACTTCCGGGGAGCAGGACTTGAAGGAGTGAGAGGCTGGGGTGGAGATGCTGGTTTTCGTTATAAACAAGACAGCACTGTAACTCTGCTATTTTTAAAATTTATGCTGAAATATTTTAGAGTTAAAAAAACACAAAAGAATAATATGATGAACATGCATGTACTCACACCAGCTTGCCAACACCATTATAATACAAATCTTGATCATGTCTGCCTACTCCCCCCCCATCTTTCTTTCCCCAAGGCCAATTAGACTTTTTAAACTATATACATATATTATAACAGTAAATAATAATAATGTTTCTGATATAGAATTTATAATCTGGATGAGCTTTAAATGCAAAGGAATTATATATCCATTTAAGATTTATAATAGATTCTTCAGCTATGTCACAGCAATTCTATTCAGGATACAGACAAGGAAAAAGATCTGAAGAGGTCTCTGAGTTGAGGAGTTAACATTTGGGAAGGGAAGGAAGAAAATTTTAACAATTGATAGAAGAAAACAGGAGCACAAGTGAGGGGGAGGACATTGCTATAACTAATCATGTTACTTCGTCTAAAAGTGGCCCAAGTAAAGAAGAAAAAAAATACATAGAAATTAATCCAAAGAGCTCTCACTACCTATACCTTAACTTCTAATGTTAACTTTGACCTTCAAAGTCCTTCATAATCTGTACCTTCTATGAGTTCTTCATTTTCCCTGTCAGCTATCTTCTCCGTGAGACCCTCCATCCCAACTCCCATGGCTGTCTACATAAACCTCTGCTCCAGTCAGGCCAGATTTCCTGCAGCTCATTTCTGCTGTATCAGCTACTTCCTACCTATGGCCTGTTTTCCACTCATATGCCTTCTCCCTTCCTTGTGTGATCCAAATCCTACCCATTCTTCAGGACCCCCCAAGCCCCAGTGCAAGCCCCCGTGCAAGCTGCGTTACCTGTGTAAAGCCCCTGGCCCACACTCAGCAGCAGCGATCTGTCTTCTTTTTGGCCCTTCTCCGTCTTTCTCATCTGCTCTGTGCATTTAGCCACTTGCCTCCATTCTGTCCTACAGTAGTCTCTGTATATGTCTGAATTCTCCAACAAGACTGCATTCACAGGGATAGGCAAACAGGTGCTTGATACACATTTGATTTTTACCTTAGTTGATTTATCTGAATCCTGATTCAATTGCCTTTTCATGTTACCATGCTACCAAGATATTTTGGGGTTTCCTTCAAAAGAAAATTATTTTATAAACTCTCAGGAATTTATGGTTAGAAAAACATCCAACTTTGCAAGGAGGAAAGTAACTTGAGGCTCACTTCATAGTATATTAAATTCAATAACAAGCAATAACTGTGTTTACTAAAAAATTGCAGACCATGATTGCAAAATCAAATCAATGTAAGAAAAAAAAAGCAAACGATGACACACTTCATGGCAAGTGTCCTTTTCTGTTATTAATTAAATGACAATACAAGACCATTCATGCCACGTCTCACTACTATTTTCTAAATTCTGTGCAAATAGAACAAGGCTTCGACTGAAGAGAGAGAGGAATGAAGAGCCTTCTACTTCTATTTTTGTTCTTTGTAACATTTTCTTCTGCATTTCCTGTAGATCGAATGATGGATAATGAAGCAAACATGCAACTGGCTCAGGTACTATCTCAAGACATGTTATTAATGACTATCAACCAGAAGTTTATTTTATTGATTCTCTCAGGACCTAAAAAGACAGCAAGTTCCTGTAAAAGGGTCCTGAGCTTTCTTGTAAGAAACTGCTTTTCATTTGTCTAGCTCTAAGAACATCAAGAAACTGTATGAGGGGTGGAGGAGGGGAACAGGGTGGGGAAAAAGACTGGATCTGCTACAACTTCGAGCAGTGGTCACGAGTGAAGGGATATTTAGTGAGAGGAGAAAGGGGACATCCTGCAAGGCATGGCGATCTCTATAAAAGCATTTAGAGACAAACCAGGAGGACCCAGTCTATACAAGGGAGCCCCTAAGCCCTACGTGTGTGAAAAATACTTTGCTCTGGAGATTCCCCTTAAAAAATTAGTCCAGTTAATTTGTCATATTTGGTTAAATCAAATAAATTTGCAAAATGGATAATTACCTATCTCTTCTAGAATTTGTTTCAAGGAAACACCAAAATGAAAGTAACAGCAAAAATATGTGAAATATGTCACCCTTTAACAGGTAGAAGAAGCTTCATTTTCTTCTGTGGAGGTTTGGAGTTTTATGGGCTGTGTGGTTTGGCTGATTCTGGTCACTCATAAATCAACCTATTCTTGGAAATTGAAAGCAGTAGGGTGACTCGTTTCTTTCCTCTTTGCTTCCTTCCTTTCTTCTTTCTTCCCTCCCTCCTGTCTTTCCCTCATTACTTATTTCCTTTTTTCCCTCTCTACTGCCAAAAAGGGTTTCAGGCAATTTTGTTTTATCCTGAGATGGAGATTTGCTCCCCTGTAGTCTGTGCCTTTTTTTTTGTCTTTTTGGTCAGGCGTATCTCAACCAGTTCTACTCTCTCGAAATAGAAGGGAGTCATCTTGCTGAAAGCATGAACAGGAGTCTCATAGATGGCAAAATTCAGGAAATGCAAGCATTTTTTGGATTGACAGTGACTGGAAAACTGGACTCAAACACTCTTGAGATCATGAAATCACCCAGGTGTGGAGTGCCTGACGTGGGTCAGTATGGCTACACTCTCCCTGGGTGGAGAAAATACAACCTCACATACAGGTAATGCTTCCATCAACTTATTTCCACCTAATCCAAAGGAACATGAATATAATCTCCAAGGAACAATAACAACAATTTTGTTAGTTTTACTGAGCACTTCCTATGTGCATGGTACTTCATAGATTTCGTTTATTCCATCCTCCCAACAGAGCTATGCTGTAGGCACTACATTTACTGCCACCTTAAACACAGAGAAACTGAAACAAAAGGTTATTCAACATAGCGAGGGTTACACGGCTTTTACCAGGAGTCTGGCTCCAGCGGACATGTTCCGATCTCTAGTCTCTGCCACCTACATATGAGCTCAGGACAAGAAACTGCCATCTGACTGCAGATGCTCAATGGCACAGATGAAGTGTGCTCAAGAGAAAACAGGGGAGACCCTGGAGCATGGCCAGTTCATGCTAGAGATGTGTGAGCTGCCAAATCTCAGATGGATCCCAGAGTGAAGTATAGAGTTTCCTTCAGACGTGTCAAGGAGAAGGGGACTGACTCATTGGCAGAAAGAAGATGAAGTGCGCCCTTGACCTGAGATAGAGCCGATGATGTTGATCACAACTCTAGAGGCTTTGTGATATAGTTCTTCTTTCATCACATCGAGTCTTCGGACCTGAGATAAAAATGAGTTTAGCAAGATATGGAATATAAATGAGAGAAAAATCTTTTCCCAAGTAACTCTTTGTGGCTCTTGAGTAAGACTCTTAATATACGATACATGCCCAAGACTGACTTCCACAAGCCGTTCAAGAAAATAAATCTCAATTCTTTTAAAAATGTATTTGTAATACATTCATATATAAGCAAATACATACATATGATGAACGTTGTCCCACATAGGGTGTGATCTTTGGGAATTCACTTAACTTCTTTGAGCCTCCTTTGTTAAAGTGGTATACTACTCCATGATTCATAAGGAAGATGAAAAAAATTGAATTATATAGCATATGTAAAAGTACTTCATTTAAATGAAATGCTATGCAAATGTAAGATGATAGCACCATACCAAAAGTTATTACAGCACATGATTGATAAGCTAGAAATGACTTTTGTAGTACATGTGTACATACATGTATGTATAACCAGCAATTGATATATTTTTATTAATTTTTAAGACTAATGAACTACACTCCAGATATGGCACGAGCTGATGTGGATAAGGCTATCCAAAATGCTTTAGAAGTGTGGAGCAAAGTTACTCCATTAATATTCACCAAGATTTCCAAGGGGATTGCAGACATCATGATTGCCTTTAGGACTCGAGGTAAGGTTTTCAATAGAGACAAAAGTATACCTATTTTTAATCTCAAGTGATTTAAGGAAGCTGATCTTTTTTTCCTCCCATGAATTATATGTCAGTCCATGGTCGGTGTCCTCGTTATTTTGATGGCCCCTTGGGAGTCCTTGGCCATGCCTTTCCTCCTGGACTGGGTCTGGGTGGTGACACTCACTTCGATGAAGATGAAAACTGGACCCAGGATGCAGAAGGTGAGTCTAATTTTCTTTATGAACAAAATTTTATTATTCTAAGGAATCCTGGAAAAGAATACTTTTTACCTCTAAACTTCCCAATTTCCCCACAATTTTCCATATTCCACGATGACATTGATGGAAGTGTTCAATATCAGACACAACACCCTCATAAAGTTGCTAATCCTTTTATATTCAGAGCATTCTTCATTTATTCATACATTCATTCATATGTCCACAATGCCTGAGGGTTCATATGTGCCTGGAACTATGCAAGGTGTTGTATGGTCCACAAAGTTGTACTAGAAAAGTTTCAGCCCTTTGGAGGTTCATGATCCTATATATGATACATAGGCTTAGCCCACACATCTGCCATATAAGGCAGACTGTGCTTTGTGTTGTACCAGTGGTAGAAGTCATCTGTTGCTTGGGGATTGAAAGAAGACTCTAGGGAAGTGGTAATTTTGAGTTTGCAGTTAAAGGATAATGTGTGGATTCATGGCCCATAGAGGGTCTATTTAAAAGCATGAACTTCCTCATCTAACTCTTGCCCATCTATGAAGGAACTAGACCCTAATCCTTATATTTGACTTATTCCTTCAAACCAAGTAAATTGACTTTATTTCTCTTAATGAGCCTGCCTGGCATTAGATGTGTTTTAATACTTTTCCAACGAAAAAAAAAAACCCAAAACTTTACTACAGTAATAATGTGTGCATCAAGCAAAGCAGCAGGCTCTGCAGATTCTCAGGTCCTCTCCATTCTTTCTTTTCTATCACTGACAACAGTCTTCTTGGGTCTGGTGTCTGATTCCAGGGTCTCAGGAAAGCACAGCTTGTAGCTCTCCTGGTGGGTGTCATAAAGGCTGCAGTTCATTCCTGACCAAGCAACTGCAAATAGTCTGTTTGGGTCAGTTTTATACTTTCTGCAAAATTGAAAGTCAGTGACACAAAATGGTCCATGGCTGGCCACTCACTGCTCAATGAGAACAGGTGATGTAACTGTTCTTCAAGTGCTAGTGAGAAGGGTGAAGAAGTCAGTACTGGCTGAGCTTCAGGCAGCAGGGGAAACCTGGGGTTGGTTGCTGACCCTGCCACGTAAGTTAGCATCACAAGCACGCAAACAACCAAGAAGTCAATGAACCATGTCTGTTGTGTATCTTCCGCTGAGACATACCTTGATACTTCTTTGATCTTGGTCTAAAGGCAGTGTGGATATGTCCAATCAGGATAAGCCCCAATTTCAGCACTTGCCAAAATCAGGACAACTCCCCTTGCTAGGCCAGACTTTTCTTTCATATCTAGAGGAGAGATTAGTCAAAGATTTCACTATCCTTTTATCCTTTTAAATCCAATACTTAGTAGTAATTACTCTTACCATACTGCTTCAAGCTCTCTGCCAATGGGGCTATGTGGAGTGGATTATTTAAATTAAAAAAAAAAATTCCAAAGAGTCTGGGCCCCAAGCTGGCAAGACTTGCTTGAGCAAGGTAGGAGATAAATACTGTCCTCAACCAAGTTCTGGATGGGCAACCAGGCAGCAGTCCCTAAGAGGGCTGTCTTCTGACCATGTTATTACAATCCCTTAGGGTAGAAATTGTGAGCCTCTGGTGACACTCCATCATATTAACTCTTAACTTCACTGACATTAAAGGAAAAATGTCTTCCTGTTCTCTAATAAAAACATAAAACCTCAAGTGAAGGTAATCTTCAATTAAATTGTGATTTTTTAATAGAAAATTTGGCAATAATATATATAATCACTGTTTTCATTGCAATGTGTAGGCTCTGTCCTGTGGAAGAGGCACAAAAGTCTTAGTGTAACTTGCTTAAGAGCAACAGAATAGTCATCTGCTAATCCATTGCTTCCTAAGGGAAGAAAAAGTCATTGCGTGGTAATGTCAGAGGAGTTTAAGCACGTACAGAAAAAGGCAATTCCAACATGCCTGATAAGACTTCTGGGAAGGGCACCATGGTCATGTATAAGAGGCACATCTAACCATTTTTTCAATCGAACGAACATCCAGACATCCAACAATCATTACTAAGTACGCACTATTTCCAAGCAGTTCAGAGTCACTAGGAATAATAGACGAGTATGACATGTTCCCCTACACTCAAAGGGTGTGCACTTGGTGATAGAAATAGATAACTCAGTCCCTTATGTGCTATGACAGAATCAAGCACTCAGTCTGTGGAAGCCCAGAGAGGTGCATCTAATTCAGCCTGGGTACGAGCTGCGGGGATAAGGGAAGTCCCATGAAGGAAATGACTCTAGAGAGCGATCCTGGGGAATACGCAGGATTGCTAAGCAAAGAGGGAGTGGGAGAGAGAATATTCTGGGCGAGGAGATGGAGGTATAATCAGAGATGTTAGAAAGAACACGGCACAGATGGGAAATGTAGGTGATTCAACATGGCTCGATGGAACATGACAATGAAACACGAGACTGGTGAAAGACAGGGACTAGAGCATGCAGGGCCATATTAAGGCTTTTGGACTTGATCCTACGGCCAATGCAGAACCTCTGAAGGACATAAGTAGGCGCAGAATGATCACATAAAGCATAGTCTAGTGACAACCAAAAACTGTGGCTTCTAATTTTTTAAAAATAATATCCATTTCTGAGACACTGATTTCAAGCCATTTGCTTATTCTGGGTTATATTTCTCCACGATGTGACTAAGACCAATTATAATCATGCACTGTATACCAATGTTTCAGTCAATGACAGACCGTGTAGATGACAGTGGTCCCCTAAGATTATGATGGAGCTAGTGATGTCATAGCGCTATGGATTATGCACGTTTTTGGTGATGCTGGTATATACTGCACTGCCAGTCATATAAAAGTATAGCATATACAGATATGTACGATACATAATACTTGATAAGAAATGACTATGCTACTGGTTTATGTATCTACTATACTATGCTTTTCATCATTATTGTAGAGTGTACTCTTTCTACTTAATTTAAAAAAAAAAAAGTTAACTGTAAAACAGCCTCAGGTAGGTCCTTCAGCAGGTATTCCAGAAGAAGGCATTGTTATCACAGATGACAGGTCCATGCATGTTACTGCCTCTGAAGACCTTCCAGTGGGACAGGATGTGGAGGTGGAAAACAGTGATATTGAGGATCCTGACTTTGTGTAGACCTAGGCTAATGTGTGTGTTCATGTCTTAGATTTTTTTAATTAATCAAAAGTTTAAAAAGTAAAAAAAAATTTAAAATTCTAAAAATGGAAAAAGGTTTATAGAATAAAAATATAAAGAAAAAAATATTTTGTACAGCAGTTCAATGTGTTTCCTTTTTAATCTAAGTGTTATTACAAAAGAATCAAAAGTTAAAAATATTTAAAAGTTTATAAAGTAAAAAAGTTACAGTAAGCTAAAATTAATTTAATATTGAAGAAAAAAATTTTTTATAAGTTGAGTGTAGCCTAAGTGTACAGTATTTATAAAGTCTACAGCAGTGTACAGCAATGTCCTAGGCCCTCACATTCACCTACCACTCACTGATTCACCCAGAACAACTTCCAGTCATGCAAGCTCCATTCATGCTAAGTACCCTGTGCAGGTGTACCATTTTTATCTTTTTTACTTTATTTTTAGTATACTTTTTCTATGTTTAGATATACAAGTACTTACCATTGTGTTACAATTGCCTACAGTAATTCAGCACAGTAGCATGCTGTACAGATTTGCAGCCTAGGAGCATTAGGCTCTACCATACAGCATGGATGTGTAGAAGACTATGCCATCTAGATTTGTGCAAGTACATTTTCTAAGATGTTCACAGCCTTGATGCATTTATCAGAATGTATCCCCGTCATTCAGCAATGCATGACTATATTAGCATTGAAATATTTCCCAGATAAATGATGGTGCATATATTGTAAGAATTATCTGCCGTATAGCAAGCCTTTTCTTCATTGCCCTTAGTTACTTTCTAATCTCAGATGCAACCATACTCCTTTTCATCAATTCATGTACTCATATTTTCCCTGTTTTTATTAAGGATTCAACTTGTTTCTTGTGGCTGCTCATGAATTTGGTCATTCACTGGGGCTCTCTCACTCCAACGATCAAACAGCCTTGATGTTTCCAAATTATATCTCACTGGATCCTAGCAAATACCCGCTTTCTCAGGATGATATCAGTGGAATCCAATCCATCTATGGTGAGCCAAATTATAAATCTGAATATATGTGAACTAAATAGGAAGCTTTTTAGAAGGGAAGTTAAGAAAATCACTTCTTGAAATATTATCATGAAGCAAATATTCACTTAGGTAAGATCTTTGTGTGGGCATATTTCCTCTTGCCTTCTTAATTCACTGTGGTATTTTTTTCTTCTTATCAAAGGAGGTCTGCCTAAGGTACCTGCTAAACCACAGGAACCTACTATACCCCATGCCTGTGACCCTGACTTGGCTTTTGATGCTGTCACCACTTTCCGCAGAGAAGTAATGTTCTTTAAAGGCAGGTAAACCCATTCCCCTAAACACCTCAACTTCCTATGAAGATTTTTCTTTTCAAGGGATTTGAGGATAAAGAAGAAGTCATGGGGATAGTTAAAATGTGTGACTTTTACTTTTCATGTTATAACTGCTCATACTGTTTGAATGTTTTACCATGTGCATATATCTCTTACTTGTTTGATAATTAATTTTTAAATATTTTAAAGAAGTGTTTAAATTGGCCATTGTATAAGAAGATGAAGTAGAGTCTACTTTCTGTGACTTCTTGGCCAAAATAATAAACCAATCCCACTGCTGTGCTGGGACCAATTTATACCTGATTTCAAGAGCCTATTGTCAAATTTTCAGGAATTTTGCAAACCAGTTCATATCACATTGGCAGCTTGAAACTGGCCGTGGTTGAAGTATTTACACCCCAGAAATCAGCAAATGATTAAAGTCATGCCTTTTCCCCACCTGGATAACCAGTTATTAAACATGTGTCAACACATCACTGACCATTTTTTAATGTTGCATCAATAAAGTGTCTGCTGTAGTGGGAAGTCCCTTCTCTCACTATGTAAAACTTGTTGGACTTAAATTGCAGCATGGTGTGTCAGTTATGTATACCATGACCATATTTGTATGGCAGTGTATGAGAACATACACCATTTGATAAGGATATAGGGGCCAAAGGAAACAATATTTGAAATCATGCTCTTTCTACCCACAACTGTATGGCACTATAATGACATGCTGTCACTATCGTGCTCTGACCAGCAGAAGCTCAGAAACTACCTGTTATGGATATCAGCGAGGGGGTGCCTGTATGTGGAAGAAAATGGAGTGTAAGGACTTTTCGATTCTCACTCATAAACTCAGAATTTTATAGCCACAAAGGAAATGCTGGGGAAACATTTTGGCATGTCAATGATAACATTTCTTCATTCCAGCAAACATCAGCTTCAAAAAGTTTCTCTTAGTAATGCTTATTGTTGGCTTACAATGTTGGGTGTTGCTACTTTGGCTAAAAACAAAATGAGACCATTGAGCACTTGGAACTATTTATAATATTTCCATGGATAGTTTGCCACTCTGAGAACCCAAGAGAGTAGGCACAAAGGCATGTCTTGATCTTGGTAGTCCAAAGGGCAGAACTGAACTCCCACCTAAATTCACTGGGAAAAATTGTGCTAATTCTCTAAATTATTTGAGGAAGATAACAACCAATTAGATAAAAGTTAAACCTAAGATTGCAATGTTTTCATTGATATATATAGATGTGTGAAGTGTTTTTTGTTTAACACAGGCACCTATGGAGGATCTATTATGATATCACTGATGTTGAATTTGAATTAATAGCTTCATTCTGGCCATCTCTGCCAGCCGATCTTCAAGCTGCATATGAGAACCCCAAAGATAAGATTCTGGTTTTTAAAGGTAACCTTGCCCATTGTGATTCCTCTTTTTCTGGATGCCTGAACTGGCCAGTGGGCATTTTGGCATAAGAAATATAATATTCATGGGTGAACCAAATGGACAGGGCTTCTGACCTCATTTTAGGCTCCTGTCATAAAGAATAACTATCTAGGGATTCTCTGTGGCCATGAAGATAAACACAATTCCAATTGCATAGAGACTAAAAGAAACCTGTGTGATAAAAACTAAAAAAGTCTGTTTTTCAGCCAAATAAAGGTAATCAATTTCTCTTTTATGTTCCCTTTTTACTAGAGTTGCCAGATTTGGCAAACAAAAACACAGGATGCTATGAATTTCAGGCAAACAACAAATAACTTTTTGGTACACATATGCCCCTCACAATATTTTATATTTATTTATACCAAAGGTTTGTCATTGTTTATCTGAAAATCAAATTTAACTGGCATCTTACATTTAATATAGAAACCCTACTTTTTATATGGATTTCATCAGATTACTAGCCTTTGAGAGCACTTGGGGGTTGAAGTTTAGGAGAACATGTCCAAACATACTTGATTTTTTAAAAAATTTAATTGACACATAATAATTGTACATATTTATTGGCTACCATGTGATATTTTGATACATATATACATTACATACTTGATTGTTTTGATGGAATTAGCCAATTAAAAGCAATCAATACAGTGAAACCAATTGACAAGGGTGTGCACACCATTGACTACCGGTTATATTATTCGTATAATATTAGTGATATAAGCCACTAAGGAACTTGGTAAGAATAAATGAAGACATAATATTACTAAGTCTCTAAGCATTGAATTTAAGAGGAACTAGGTATGTAATTATTTTCAAACTTCTTCAGACATCTATTTCTCCCTCTAGGAAATAGATCAGAAGATAATCACTTTCTCTCTTTCTAGATGAAAACTTCTGGATGATCAGAGGATATGCTGTCTTGCCAGATTATCCCAAATCCATTCACACACTTGGCTTTCCAAGAAGTGTGAAGAAAATAGATGCAGCTGTCTGTGACCTAAACACAAGAAAAACCTACTTCTTTGTGGGAATTTGGTGCTGGAGGTAAGTTCACAGACAATTGACCCCTTTGTTTTATCATGGGGAAAAATACTCACAATAGCATCACTTTGACACGGGAAAAAATAAAGTAAAACTGTAGTCTTCTTAAGGTGAATTATGTTGAAGGCAATCTCTGGTTGATGACATTTAACAAACCAAAAGACGTTTCAATGAGTCCACTGATTTTTCTCTAACTTAAAAAAATATGGATAAGATAAAATAATAAAGCTGTTAATGCCAACCAAATTGTCAATGACACAAACACATCCAGTCAAAATTTATGAAAGCTCCAAGCTGAGCCCTCAATGTGACTTAACAATTCCTCAGAATAGCATCAATCTAACAAATGATGTGGCCTTTGTCCCTGATCATTTCTTGTTTGCAAAACACTATAAATGATTCAACCAAACATAATTTTCACCATATTCTTATTATCGATTCAAGTTGTTTTCCTCTGCTAGGCCTATTTATCCCCCACATCCTGCTTGACTCTAAGTTGGGCAGCAGACTAATTAAGCTCCCCAAATCAGTGATCTACTGGAAACCTTTCAAATCCTTGTATGCAGATATGACGAGATGACCCAAACCATGGAGAAAGGATTCCCACAGAGGGTTATAAAACACTTTCCAGGAATCGGTCTCCGTGTTGATGCTGCTTTCCAGTATAAAGGTGAGCATTGATGTGTAACCTATTTAGGACACTTGGGAGATTATATTGACTGTGAAAGAAGACAGCACAAAAACTTAAATGTTTTTATGTAATTTTACTATTCTTAAGTATATGAAATAATAAATAATAACCCTGCAGGCATTATCATAAACTGAATCAAAAAAATCCTGACATATTCTCTGTCATACTATTTCAAATTTATTATAAGTACTAAAATTAGTTTTGCTCATCATTCATGCAAAATACCCCCTAAAAGACACCCCTAAAGTGTGAAAAATGACTAAGCACATGAACTGAACAATGATTCTCAAACTTTAATGTATGTAGCTTAATGTATATAGCTTGGGATTTGTGTGTGAAACAAAATTCAAGGTATCTGAGGCAGGAGGATTGTAGGTGAGATCTAGGGATCTGTAGTTTAAAAGAACCTCAGGGAATCTAATGCAGACAGTCCAGCTACTGTATTTTCAAAGACAATGACCTCCTAGACCATCGAGTAATCAGAAGTCTAAAAATGTTTTTGGATGACACAATCCATTTTTACTATGAAATCTAACACAGAACCTCAAAACCTAAAACAGATTAAAAATAGAACAGCTCTAAGAAAATGAGAATGTAGGGCCCAAGGCCATACCCACAGGGACCTTCTCCTCCCTGTCACTGAGACACTTTGTTGAAATGTAGTTTGGGAAGCTCTGGCATAGACTGCAGTCTGGCTATAAAGGTAATAAGTCATTTGAAACTCATACTTTATACCTTGGCTTCCTCCTGATGGAAATAAAAATAATAAGATTTCCCACATGACAGTAGAAAACTAAAAATGTATCTATATAATCCCACAAATTTATTTGTTCTCCATTATGTCATTTTATTGTATATTCACAAAATTTTAAAGTATGGAACCATTATGTAGTTATGCAAGATAACTAATCATGATTCTCTGTCTCTAGGATTCTTCTATTTCTCCCGTGGATCAAAGCAATTCGAATACGATGTTAAGGCAAAGAACATTACCCGAATGATGAGAACCAATACTTGGTTTCAATGTAAAGAACCATTAAACTCATCATTTGATTTTGATGCCAACAAGGAAAAAGCATATTCAGGAGGAGTGGAGATATTGTATCATAAGAGTTTAAGCTTGTTTATTTTCAGTATTGTTCATCTGCTGAAAAATATTTATAGTTATCAATAAATTCATAGTCCTGAAATAAACCTCAAGAGGTCTTTTAATCTAAACTCTGCCTCAAAGTAGAATAGAACCATTCTTAAACATCAAATTGCCAGTTCTAGGTCTAAATATCTATTGGGTAAAGATTCAACAGCCATTTTCAGCTGCCTAATTCTTTTAACAGGAAGTTATTATGTATGAACAAAATCTCTGTACTTTAAGCCTATTTCGTGCTTTGTGAACTTGGAGAAGCAAGACACGTCTTATAAGTAAATACTAAAAAACATTTATTAAATCAATCTTTAGCATTCTATTTTGTCTGAACCTTTGGAGTTTAAAAGCCCCAATACACTGCATTCCTTGTCCCTGTGCATGTTCTGAACCCACCTCCCAAAGAGAAGGGTGACAGCCTGGATAGATGCAGGGTGTGTTACATTAGGGGTGATCCCCTTACAAGTAAGAAACTAGCAGAAGAAGGAGAGAAGTGTTTCCCCTAGCCTCCCAAACGTTGACCAATGCATTTAACCATTCCTTAGAGAGTGTAAAATCAAGTTTTGTGCATGTTGATCTCACATACAGGAAATGTAGGGATTTCTTTTCTGTGTTTGAGATATATGGGCATCACCTGAGCCTATGCTTGGAAAGTTTCTGTCCTCTTTGCTCCACCATGTATTTGTTGAGTTTCTACATTCTTATGGTTAGGTGCATAGAAAATCTCACAAATTCTTACAGCTGCCCCCTCATTTTCTGTTGAGTTCAGTTTTTCCCAGATTCCCAAAAGAAAAGGGTATATAAGAGAGCTATTGCACGTTTGAAACAGAAAGTAAATTTTAGGAAGTATAGCTTAATATTTAGCGTGTAGCAGATAGCATTTTTTGCCAAAAAACAGTACTGGAATAATCAAATATCCATATGCATAAAAAAGAACCTCAATCCTTACCTCATACTGTTCACAAAGATCATGAAAAATGAGGCATAAACCTCTGAATAGAAGAATTAAAATTATAAAACTCCTGGAAGAAAATATTTTTAAAATTTTTGTGACCTTAGAGTAAGCAAAGACTTTTTGGGTAGGACATACGAACCATTTACCATAAAAACTTAATGAATTAAATTTCACTAACATTCAAAGCATTTGCTTTCAAAAACCAATATGAAAAGAATGGAGAGTCAAGCCATACACTGAGAAAAAATATTTTCAAAACATATCTGATAAAGGACTTGTATCTTGAATACATAAAAAATTCTTATAATTCAAAAATAAGAAGACAAACAGCTCGATTTTTTTAAATAGCTAAAATATTTGCTATATGAATGGCAAATAAGTATATGACGAGATGTTCAACATCATTAATAATTAGGGAAATGTTAAACCACAATGAAAGACCACTATATACCCACTAAAATGGTTAAACTTAAAAAGACTGAAAATACCAAGTGTTGGCAAGAATGTAGAGTAACTGGAACTCTCTCAGAGTGCTGCTGAGAATGAAAAATAACACAACCACTTTGGAAAACAGTTTGGCAATTTATTATAAAGTTAAACATACACTTACCATGTGACCCAGTGCTCCTACTCCTAAATATGTACCCAAGAAGAATGCCCACATAAGTATTTTTACATAGGTAGGCATAGCAGGCTCATGCCTGTAATCCCAGCAACTCAGGAGGCTGAGGCAGGAGGATAACCTGAACCCAGGAGTTTGAGACTAGCCTGGGCAGCATAGTGAGACCTCCATCTCCAAAAATATATATATATAAAACTATGTATATATATATGTGCCTCAGTTTCTCCATTTGTGAAATGACGATTGTAAGAAATCCAGGCTTATATACATATTTGTACATAAATGCTCATGATAGTTTTATGATATCTAAAATCTCAAACACTTATCAATTGGTGAATGGACAAACTCTAGTACATCCACACAGTGGAATACTACTCAGCAATAAAAAGGAACAAATGACTGATACATTCGACAACATAGATGAATCCCAAAAGCAATATGGTAAGTGAAAGAAACCAAATACAAAAGACTACATATCATATGATTCCATTTATATGAAAAATTACAGAAGGAAAAACTATAATAACAGAAAGCAGATCACCGTCCGCCAGTGGGGGGAGGTGAGGGAAGGGATTGACTACAAAGGAATATCGGTGAACTTTCTGGGGTGATAGAAATGTTCTATATCAGATTGTTGTAGCGGTGACACCACTGTATATATTTTTTAAGGTTATACACATAAAATTAGTGAATTTTATTATATGTTAATTCTACCTCAATAAAGTAGATTTTACAAAGTAGTGTGACTTAGTACTTGACATGTAGATCCTCAAATGTTGGTCAAGCTTGTTGTGTTTTCCTGTACCTATTCTCAGTTCTGTGGCATAAATGCTGTGATATTATAGTTTGGAGAACATTTAAAATTGCACTCAGATGTGCTTACAGGCAGTTATTTTCTCCTTGATTTAAAAACAAAAATTGAGATCCATAGGAGAAGACAAGATACAACTATAAAAATAATCCTATTTTGAATTCAGTGGAAAATCTAAAAACACAGTTTCCCAAGGCATATATGTTGACTATTAGAACTACATCAACAATTTATAAGCATAAGTCAAAGGTCAGGTGATATCACTCATCCTTTGAAATTTAACTTGATTTCCAAAATCATATGAGGATTCCAATGCCCTCTACCAAGCAATTGGTGAAAAAAAAATCTTATTCTTAATGTTTTGGGGCAAAGCCAGCTTCAAAATCATCTCCCTAGTGACTGCCACACAGATTCCAGCCTCCTGCCCTTCTGTCTGACATGCTCCCTTCTCTGACCTCTATGAGAAACCCAAGATCTTGTTTATTTGCTTTTCTTTTTAAATGTAAAGCAGTTATAACATAGCTTTGTTTTATTGTCTCTTTTAAACATGTCATCAGGGCCTCCCATTCCTTGGAAAATCAGCTTCTCAAAGTACCTTTTCTCCTAGAAAAGAACACCAAAATAAGATATTTTAATTTCCATTTGCTAGCTTGGAGCTGGGTAAGAATATGAGCTCTTGGACCAGACTGCTTAGGTTTATGGAACAGTTTCTCTCCTTATTAGCTATGCAACCTTGGGCAAGTTACTTACCTATCTGTGCCTCAGTTTCTCCATTTGTGAAATGAGGATAGTAAGAAATCCAGGCTCATAGAGTTGTTCAGAGGCTGAACAACTGGTCACACACAGCACATAGATTCAGTACTTGATGTAGTAAGTGTCCAGTAACTGTGAGCCATCATTATTATAATTATAAGTTAACCTAAAGTACAAACAACTGAAAAAACTAGAAGCTGAGCTCAGAGTGTCTCAAAATTGGAATACAATATTTACTAATTCTTTCTGTGCTACATCATACACTTACCAGAAACAGATTAACTGGAACAACAAACGCAGTGGACACATGCTTTGTCCCTTCTGATTTTCTCAAGGGCCTGTGATCAGGTCTTGAAAGAAAAAAAAAACAGCTTTTAAAACAAGCATAAACAAGACTATGTTGGTAACAGTTATTCATTTTGGATATCTGAACAGATGAGGTGGAACAGAAATGAATTCACACAGAGAGAATTTCTTCTTGCCTGAGGACAAAGACAGAAACTCATCATAATCGTTCTATTGTTTTTCATGGGTGGACTCTTTTAAGACACTCACTTGAATGAATCATTTGTTCCAGAAAAAAATGGAATGATTCTTTTGGTCTTGAAGTAATTTCAGACACATGACATATCTTCAGGTTGAAATTCAATCCTTTGTTTGTCTTAAAGACAAACAAAGAGAATCTTAAAGAGGAAAATCAGTACCTAAAACATGTCTTTAACATACTTAAATTGTCCCCCAAATCCTAAATTTTAATTCTATCTTTGCTCATTATCCAGAAGTCTATCCAAAGTCCTAGGGGAAATCAAAATCCAGCTGTCACTTATATAAATAACTTAGAATTTGATCTCTAGAAGAGATCAAGAAAATACGAACAAGATAATGAACTATGAATTTAAGACTGTCCTAAAGTGGAAAGTTTCCAGGAAAGAGAAATGTTTCTGTTTGACTACTATTTATAGTTTCTCGTATTTATTGCTTAATTGACCACAAAGCCAGATTTGTTTTTAATCTTGAGATTTAATAAACTATTTTTTGCCCATTTTTTTCTGGATTACAGTGTTCAATTTTATTAGTAAAAAATAGGCAAGCATTTATTTTCAATGTTGTTTTGTTTTTTCATTTTTTATTTTTGTTTAACAAATTGAGTTCAGAGTTTCAGATTTCCTGAACTATTTTTAGGAAATTGGAAGCAAAAATAATCAACTAGGAAGCATTTTAACTGGACAAATTCATAAAGATGAAATGGAAAATGGCCGAGCCTAAAAGCCCTAGGAAATATTATACTAGGGAGTCAAAGAATTAACATATGAAAATACATCATAAACTATACGGTTCTTCAAATGAATGTGATCTCAGGAGTCTCGGTGTGTTAAAACATTTCTTGAGATGAATTACAACTAAGATGGCACCATATTGTTTTTCACATAACTACATTTGTATTAAATTGTTAATCATTCTCTTCATTCAATAGCTATTTATTCAATGCCTGCTGTAAGTCAGACTCACTGGCTGTTGACGCATATTTGTTCATCCAAAGAATATCTGTTGAGTGCCTACTATATGCCAGGCACTGTTCTAGGAGTCATGAATATAGCCATGACTATATTTTGCTGTCAAAGCCCCTTCTTCATAGATCTTATATTCTAGTCAAGGTAGAGAAACCACAAATAAACAAAAAATTGCAAATATGTCAAGGATGATAAAAAATGCTCTGAGGAAAAACAGAGTAGATCGTGCCAGTGCTGGGCCTGTTTGCCCTGAGATTCGGTCCCTGCCCTTCCAGGGCTCAGAATGGGGTGGTGGGTGCTGCCCCCTGTAGGTGGAGTGTGTCCTCGGTGTCAGCGCTTCTGGGTGAGTTCACCCAAAGGGGGGTACTGAAGGAGGTTTGAGGGCAGGAGGGAGGGAGAAGCCAGCTTCCCTTGGCAGCATTTGCAGTGGGGCTGCATCTCGTCAGTGCTGCAGCTTGTGCCACAACCACTGCTATTCCTGCTTTGGCCAGGTGATACGGGTGCCTTTGTCCCTCCTTCCTGCGGGGAGGGGGTTAGTGGTTTCCTACTGATCCCAATTTTTTGCCTCAGTGTCTGTTTGGCTTTTCAGCCCCTACCATCACACACATAACTAATTTCCTGCATTAAATCACCCCTTTAGTTTCAGATACTAAGAATGATTTCTATTTTCCTAGTTGACACTTGACTGATACTTTGGGTTAGGGAATACAGAGAGAGAGAGAGAGAGCGTGCACTCCTGGTGAAGACCTGAAATCTAAATCTGAAGGAGGTGAGCAAGCAAATCATAGCCAGGGAGAAGAGTGCTCCTGGGAGATGACAGTCAGTGCAAAGGGCCTGAGATGGGAATGTGCTGGGCTTAGGTGAAGAACAGTGAAGAGGCTCCTGTGGCTGGGGAGAAATTCAGACATGGGTGGAGTAAGGGGGACAGAGATGAGGTTGGAGAAGTGTCAAGGAGACAGGTCCATCATACAAGCCATCATACAGACTTTGGATTTGACAGAGATGTAAGCAGAATCAACATTATTTGACTTATGTTTTAGAGGAATTACTCTGCTGCTTTGAGGACAACAAACCATAAGAGCAAAAGAGTAGAAACAGGAGACCTGTTAAGAGGCTACTGCAACAATCCGGACAGTAGATGATGGTGGTAGCAAGTGAGAAATAGTCTGAGGTTCCATTTTGAAGGTAGAGACAAGATTTGCTAATGGATTGGATGGGTGATGTGGTATTAAGAGAGGAGTCAAGCATAACCCTACTTTTCTTCTCTGAACAAGTGGAAGAACGGAGTGTCCATTCAATGAGGTGGTAAAGCGTGTGGGAGGGACAACTTTGAGGAAGAATTCAAGATATCCAGTAGGCAGTATGATATATAGGTGTGTGAAGTTCAGAGAAGAGACTGAGCATAAAGAAATAAATTTGGATGCTGTCATTATGTAGACACAGGATTGGATTAGGTCACGAGGTGGTGAACCAGATAGAGACAAAAGAAATTGAGACCTGATTCCCAGTGATTATTTAAAAGATTAAAAGTAAACTTCATTGTACATTTTTTTGATCCCTACAGCAACTCCATTTAACATATGGGCATGTTCTTCCCGTTGGGTGCTCATTCTGCATGCTGTGTCACTGAACTTGATACTTCACCCTGCATGACTTGCCAGGACTCTTAATCCTTCTAGTGGATTCTTCAAACCAGAGCATGGGCATGTTTTGCAGGATGAGGGATGGAGGGGTGGGAGGGTACTGGCCCTAACTTCCCAGATTTAAACAACATAGAACATTCAAAATACATGAAATCCTCTATGTCAAAAATGTAGGCCATGGTTTTATTTCATAAACATATAAAAAGATCATAAAATTTTATTAATGTAGAAAAATCTACAAAATGAGAAAACTTTGATCCTGCCATCTTGAGAAGAGACCTGTTGTCTACAGTGTAGGAGAACTCTGCCTCTCCTCCTGCTAAATGTTTTCAAGCAGTTTCTGGATTTGTGGGCTATTGAGACTTTATTTTAATGAGGATTATAAACATGATTCATATTTTTTCCTTTTTCTATAAGAATGGAACTTGTTTTAATAAACAACGAAAAGAATCAATTTAAAAATTTGACATCAGAGGAAACATTTCTTTAAGGAAAAAACTTACTTGACCATTTTCCACCTCAGTCATTGCATTCAAATTAAGAAAACAACCTGTTTTCCAGACACAACTGGTGGCAAGGACAGCACATCGTCAGAATGGAGTGCCCCCTCTGTGACAGATGCTCAAGTGGAAAAGGAGTTCCTATATTTTTAAGCCCTTATCTTTACTGTTGAAGACAGTTTATGTCCAAGCTAGTTCTACAAATAGTCATGTTAGTACTAACCATTGACTGAGCATTACAACATGTTATAGTTACTTTACATCATCTCATTTATCTTCATAGCAACCCTGTAAGAGTAAGTATTGTTGTTGCCATTTTACAAATGAAGAAATGATGCTTAGAGAGATTATTTTTCTTGCCCAAGGTTGCATGATAAACGTTAGAATCTAAATTCTGTCTTATCTGTTTACATTTTCCATCTTCTCATGGAATATGAATATTCTAACATTCTATCGTGCCCCACACTCACCACCACCACCACTCAAAACAAAACAAAACAAAAGCAAAAACCCCTTATGCACATTTATCTGCTTACCTGTAAGAACCTGATTCTCCCGTTCACCCCCAAACTTGCAGCAGCACCCAGCAGGCTCCATTGCGATGTGTTTCCTGGTTCTTCTGCAACAGGTTTCACCAAAGTTCTGATTTCATGATTGCTGTGGTTTATTTTCTCAATAAAGGAGGGGAAAAAAGAAAGAACACAGCACATTCCCCATTAAGCAATCCTGCAGCACATCAGGTGACACCGACAGAACCCAGGACCCCGTGGCACCTGCGTCAGCCCACGAAATTATTCCTGCAGAATGCAATTGTCAGAGACACTCTGGGAACCCAACTACGTCTCAACGCTCTATCCTCTCAACCTGGGATTCCGTATTTCACAATAATAAAAATGACAAAAATATTGACTTGCAAGTTATTTGCTTAGAACTACATAAGCAAAGAATGACAATAGTGACAATTTAAAGTTTGTATTTCACTAATTGTTTTCATGTCCATGATCTTATTTGGTTCTCAAGATAACCTTTCGAGGTAAGAAAGAAAATCCTGGGGGTAATAAATCCATTTTACCCATTTACAGAGTAGAAAATGAAGATAAACAATTAGCTGATAGCAAAGATGGAATTCATATTTAGATACCCTGGCTACTAGTCCTGTGTTCATTTTATGACAATTCTTTTCTATATAACAGTCTTCGCCTTTCCAACTTATATTTTTGTTGTTGTTGAATGTTATCTGTTTTAGTCTTCATGATCCACTTCTTAAATGTAGGGACCATGCCTTAGGCATTTTTTCCCACTTTTTGTTGTGTGTGTAAATTATTTTTTATTTTAAAAAATTTAGGGGGTACAAGTACTTTTTTTTACGTGGATGAACTGTATTATGTTGAAGTCAGTGCGTTCAATGTCCTCATCACCAGAATAGTGTACACTGTACCCGACAGGTAGATTTTTATCCCTCTTCCCACCGTCCCCCATTCTTAGTTTCCGGTGTTCATTACACCTCTTTATGACCATATGTATCCCTCGTTTAGCTCCCACTTGTAAGTGAGAACATGTGGTATTTGTTTTTCCATTCCTGAGATACTTCATTTAGGATAACGGTCTCCAGTTCCATCCAAGTTGCTGCAAGTTCAGTATAGTGTCTAATACCAAAGAGACCTCAAAGAATATGTGTTGGATTGAAATAAACAATCTCTCATACTTTCATGATCTTGTTCAGGCCTTCGTGTTTCCTGCATTGACTCCATAAGACACAAGCCTAAGGTGGTTTGGAGAACATTAAAATCCATTTTACCATCTTACATAATCCAAAGAAGAGGAGTATTCAGTAAATTTAAAATTTAATACCCAAAGATGTAATCACCCAAGGATTATAAGACACTGGCAGCAGGCCTTAATGGGAGCAGGCGTTCACAAAATCACAGAGCTGCAGCTTCCGTAGGATATCACATCCACACACAGTCTGATGTGTGCCACTTACAACACCTGACTTGATTCCTCCCTGCTTCCTTAAACTGCTCAAACTCTGAAAGCTACCCCTCTTGGGAGGAAGCTGTGATAACTGAGTTATTCTAGATGAACTCCAGTGAATCTACAAAGAAAAATCATTCATTCCTTTTAATGTCTATGCAAAAGGAACCATCTTTTCTCCTGGAAAACATAAATGCATTTAACAATTTCTTTCTTAGAGTAGCAATTCTCAATTCTGGATGTACAATTAGAATCATGTTGGAAGTTTTTTAAATGACCAATAATTGGGATCCTCCACGCTAGGCCAATTAAATCTGAATCTCAGGAGGGCGGGGCCTGAGATTCTGCATTTCTAACAAATTCCCAAGTGGTGTTGGTCCACAGACTTTCTTTGAGTAGCACCAACTTTCTAAAATGGTGGTTGGCAAATGTTATTGTGCATCAAATTACCTAGTGGGCTTGGGCCCCACCTTTAGATTTTCTGATTCATTTGGGCTTGGGTGGGCCTGAGAATCTGCATGTCCAGCAAGTTCCCAGGTTATATTGATGTTGCTGGTCTGGAGACCACACTGTAAAAACCACTATAGTTCTCACTGCCCCTGCTCCACACCACCCTCCACCCCCTGTTTTGTCCTTCTAACTCCATTGTGGCTATAAAAGTAAAGATCTGGGAGCATAAGGAGCTAGACCAAGGAAGACAGGTGGAGATGCCCTAATCCTTTGAGTGTTTTGGGGTCTAATTCCATAAATTTAACTTCAGGATTTAGCTGAAGGCAGCTAGTTCCAGCCCATGCAGTCTCCTCTGTCCAACAGTCCCCGTTTGTGTGCCACATGTTTATCAAATAGGAGCCAGCCTCACATTCACCTGGGCTTCCTCATGAGTAGCCACTCAATCCCTAAAGAAATTAGGCACCTCCCTTGGCTGGGCTAAGGGTTTGGAACACTGGAATGAGTGGTTACAGCCAATTGTGAAATATCTTCCCCAGAAAAGACCAATACCCACCTGAACTCTGAGGGTCCAGGAATCTGTGTGGAGGGTACAGACCCTCATTACCTATTTGACAAACTACTTGGAAAGAGAATTTGCTCACAAAAATAGTCTGAGGACACAGCATTTTCTCTCTATCATGATGCCTGATGTGACTATCTAACTGGCCAGGGGAATGGGACGTGCCTGTGAGACAATTCCTGATTTATTCTTCTTGCCCAAACAGGGCTGTCATTAATTACTTCCCTTGTTTTCACCCTTGGGCTCTGAGTGAAGGAAGGAGAGAGCAAAAGTAAATATAACTCCACTGTTTATGGAAGCCCAGAGTAGAGTGAATAACTAGCCAACTGTCAATGCTGGCCAGGCTTAGCTTGGAGTGGGTGGTTACTAGCGAAGGTGATTCTATCAAGGAGGGTCAAAGCTCACATTTCTAGAGCTTGATAGCAACCAGTCAGGTTCCACAAATCTCCACAAGGTTAGTAGAGGAAAACATCAGGGTTGGCCAGTGAGACATTCAACCCAATGACCAGAAGGAAATAGAACTAGATCACAGAACTAGACATTCTATGGTGACTTCCTCCTAAGCACAGACCTGGATTAGCTTCCTCCTAACCTATCATAAAATTGATCCTTAACTGAGTGGACCCAGAAGGTCAAGTCCGGTTTTCACAATTTTCTGTATCTAAAAACTTCAAATCTTAAGGATTATTTAAAATTCTCCATGCGCCACCTAGTGAAAACTTTAGTGAGCTGAAAGGTGCTATTTCATCTATCCTGTAGGGTCTGACCTTTTGGTTGGTTGGTTGGTTTTTTGGTTTGTTTGCTTTTTGGGTTTTTTATTTTTTTTTTGAGAGAGAGTGTCTTGCTGCGTTGCCCAGGCTAGAGTATAGTGGCCCGATCGTAGCTCACTGCAGCCTCAAACTCCTGGGCTCAAGAGATCCTCCTGCCTCAGCCTCCCCAGTAGCTGAAACTACAGGCATGAGTTACCACACTCAGCCTGACCATTGTTTAATAAAGGGAAAAACACAAACATACACAACCTACTCCAGTGTTTCACTAATTTTAATACGCATATGAATCACTGGGGATTTGGTAAAATGCAGATTCTGATTCAAACTGTCCTTGAGTAGGGCCCAAGATTCTGCATTTCTACCAAGCTCACAGGTGATGGCCACGTTGAGGTTCTCCAAACAATACTTTGAGTAGAAAGGAGCTATTCCACCTGAACAGGTGTTTTAGATTTACAGCTGTTAAAGTGCCAAAAGAAAACATGGGAGAATTTTTTTTAACATTTTTTTCCCTCTACATCAGCGATAAACCCAGGAGTCACACAGAAAAAGACAGAAAAATTTGACCAAATAAAAATGTAAATTTCCACGTGGCAAAAAATACTATAAACAAGGCAAAACGGGAGAAATATTTGCTTATGGAAAGGGATTATTTCCTTCTTTAATGTTAAAAGCTCTTTTAATAGCAGTAAGAAAATGACTATCAAGTCAATAAAAACAATAGTCAAATGACAGGAACAGTTTTCATGACCAGTGGAAGTAGGGTTTACATACAAATCTATGCCCAACCTCACTCATAATTAAGGAAATAAGATAAAAAGTATAGAGATCTTTTTTTAACCTCTCAGACCTCAAAGTTGTTTTTTTAATGTCATAACATGATGTTGATGAGAATATAGGATAAGAGGTGTTTTCCTGTCCTGTTAGTACAGATGTAAACTGTTGCAATGTAGTTGAACAATTAAAATACACACACCTTTTGATCTAGTCAATACCACTCCCAAGAATTTATCCTAAGGGTATATTTGCATATATACACAAAGTTGCACATCCACAGATAATCATTGCAGCATTATTTTTAATTGTACATTATTGGAAATAACTAAATATAGATTAGATAAGTCAGTCCTTTATTTATGGATTGATTAAATGGTTAAATATCCATACAACTGAATACAACACAACCATTAAAGAGAGTGACATAGTTCTAGATTGTTGATATAAAAAGATCTTCAGGAACTTCAACAAAATAAAAAAACTTTTGCTCCATAATAGACCCTGTTAAGAAGATAAAAAGACAAGCTACAGACTGAGAGATTGCCAACCACATATCTGGCAAAGGCTTCATGTCTAGAATATATAAAAAACTCTCAAAACTCAATTTAAGAAATCCAGTTGGAAAATGAGCAAGAGACATGAAGAGACATTTCACAGTGGGGGCTATTTTGATAGCAAATAAGCACCGGAGAAAATATTCAATATAGCCATTAGGAAAATGCAAATTAAGACCACAATAAGGTATCAGTACATACCTACTAGAACAGCTAAAACAAAAACTAGTGACAACACCAAATGCTGATGAGGATATTGAGAAACTGATGTCTCACACATCGCTGGTAGGAATGTAAAATTGTACGCTTGGGAAAACAGTTTGGCAGTTAAAAATAAAAAACATGCTAGCCAGCAACTGCACTCCTGGGCATTTATACCAGAGAAATGAAAACTTATGTCCACACAAAGACCAGTAAACGATTGTTCATAGCAGCTTTTTTTTATAATAGTCAAAAACTGGAAACAACCAATATGTTCCTTAATAGGTGAATTGTTAAACAAACTGTGGCATACCCACACCAGGGAACACTACTCCACTATTAAAAGGGATGAACTATTGATACACAAAAGAATTTGGATAGATCTCAAAGACACTACTTTTGGTGGAAAGAGCCAATCTCAAAAAGTCATGTACTGTATAATTCCATTTATATTACATTCTCTAAATGACAAAATTGTAGAGATGGAAAACAGATTAGTTGCTGCCAGGGTTTAGGGATGGTGGGAGGTTGTGGGAAGGGGGCAGGTATAACTACAAAAGCTCAGCACAAGGGACATCTTTGTGGTGATGGACTAGTTCTGGCTCTTGATTGCAATGGTGGTTACGTGAATCTACACACATGATAAAATGACAGAGAGCAATATACACATGTTGTACCAATGTCAATTTCCTGGTTTTGATATTGTACTACAATTAGGTAAGATGCAACCATTGGGAGAATTGGGTAAAGGGTACTTGGGTATCTCTATATTATCTTTGCAACGTCGTGTGAATCTATAATCCCTTTTAAATAAAACTTTTTTTAAAAAAAAAGCACTGAGGTATTCATGTTAAATTTAACATTTGGTTTGAATATTGGAAAAAATCTCTAAGACAAACTAAGTAAGAAAAGAAGCAAGGTCAAGAATGATAATTAATAATGTGCTCCTATTTTTTCTTTTAGAAAGGCTATATATGCACGTGCATATATATACACATATATATCTATAGAAATTTCCTAAGTGACATCCAAGAAACTAATAGCAAAAGTTACCCCTTTTGCTATTAGTTTGGTAATAGCTGAGGGAATCTAGAGTACAAGACATTTTTAAAGGTGGTAGAGGGCTCTAATCGCACAGAGACAACAGGCATTAACAGGGCCAAAACTGAGAAAATCAGAGCTTATAGTCACTGATGGTACGTATTCAATAAACACTATTTATTGCTATTATCTTTTTTCTTCCTTACGTTTTTATCTGTCTTGTGCCCAAAAAAAGGTTTATGGTGGACTAAATCATTTGTATTAACCCTCCTACTGAAAAAAGAAATCACAAAAACAGTTTTAAAATTGTGTTAACCTATCAAATATATGACAAGACATCCTCTTAAAACACTTGTAAATCACTCAGTGGTCAACAATCCAAATGCTGGCTAGGCCAGGCAGGTAAAGTAAACTTATGAATTGGGCCAGGCGTATTACTCAGCGAAAGGTTGAGACTGTGGCAAACTGGAAAGAACACTCAGACAAAGCAGTAAAATGCAAATGTTTACAAGATATGGCCTCGGCCAAACAAAACACATCTATGTCCTGCCAGCTCCCAATAGTAACCCATGCATGCTAAGGCATCCTGTTCCACTGCAGACAGGTCTAAATGCTAGAAAGTTCTTTATGCTGAGCTGACATTTACCTTTGGTAATTTCTCCCTATAAATCTTCGATCTGAGCATTTTCTTCATAATGAGATTTAGTTGACTTGGTTTCAGATAGCACGTGCTGGTGTCTAATAAGAACTAGTTCCTTTAGTAAATGCTCAAAGCTAACTACTGGGAGGCAATGCAACTCAAGTTTGTCAGAAAAACCAGGGTCAAATCCCATCTCTATCATCTAAAAGCTCTAGGACATTGGAAAAGTTATTTAATCGTTAGAAATCTCTATATTCAAAACAAGGATAATAAAAACACTCAGCTTGCAGAGTTGCTGTGAAGATTAAATGTGGAAACATGTAAAATGCCTAGTAGATGTCAAATGAAGTCTTCCGTCAGAAAACAATTATAATAAAAGTTATTTTGAGCTAATTGTTCTACTTGCTTGGATTGTTGTGAGAGGAGGAAATCCGCAAATTTTTAGAGTAATTTCATAGCCAAGGACTGAAGGTTGAGCTCAATCACCTTAAAGAAACGACCCCCTTCCCAAGCTGCCAGATGTGTTGCCTCACTTTGCCACTAGATGGCAATTGTTTCTTAGAGTACTTGAACTCAAAATAAGTAAAATCCCCCAGGCCTCTCCAAGTTGGATTTCCACGTTGTGAATCAGGCCTAGAGCTACACCAGGCAACAAAGTGGTTCACTTAGTAACTAAAACATTCAGGGGCCCCTTCTTGAAATTCAAATGGGTGGGAGTAAGGGGTGATTATCTAGAAGAGCAATTTATGACTTTTTCCACAAGGGATCTCATTCACCTGACCTGATTTGTTCCTGCCACAGAGCCTTTGCACTTACTAACCCATTTTCCTATATCCTCTTCTTGTATTTGTTACGAGCACTCTTTTACATATTTACTTAGTAACTCCCTGCCTCCATAATGTATTACAAGTCCCAAGAGAGCAGGAGATATTTTAGTTCCCTACAGCATCCCCAACCTCAAAAAATATGCTTACCACGTAGTAAGTGTTCAATAAACATCGGCCAAATGAAAGTTAAGTGAATACCCAGGAGTCTCAAAAGTTGCTCATCCACTAGCTTGAGCAACACCCTTCTTCTCAAGAAAGTGAATCAAGACACAAGTGAACAAGAGACGCGGCCTGTCCTGGTGGCACAGGGCTTAAGGGTTCAGTGGATCCCTACCCCCACCTCTGGAAATCACATCTTATCTCCTACATTCCTTGAGCCTCCAGTGACAATTGCAAGGCTAATCAGCTCACCTGAGGTGATGGGCAAGGTCAGGAATGACTCCTTTCTGTCCTTATCAGTAACTTGGCTTCTGGTAGAGTCCTTCTGGAGCCGAAGCTGTTCCCCAAACCCAACATCTCCTTCCTGTAGTCTTTTATCTACACCTCTAGGTCTCATAGGTGCTTCAAACTCAAGTATATTCAGTCTCTCCTTTCATTGACGGTCCCTGATGGTGGCACCCCAGTCACAGGACTTCAGGTCAGTGCTGTCCTTGGACCCCATATATAATCATCTTCCCCTGATAATCTCACCTCCAGGGTGCCTCTGCTTTCCTCTTTTCCATTCTGGCAGCCACCACTCAGGGTCAGGACCTCATTTGCCTGGGCTATTGCTACAGGCTGTTTGATGAAATACACAGCTCTGGCCTTCACATTCTACTCAAAACCTTCCAAGGACCCTGTAAAGATGTGCTATGCCATCTCCTTATGAAGCCTCCCCGTTCCCTGACTCTCTGGGCAGAATTGGCCCCTGTGTCTCTACTGTGCTTCATGTAGATTCCTCTCATACATCTATTCCTCTTTACTCCAGTGAATCCCTAGCCAGCTGCTCCCCCTACACTAGAAGGTCTTGAGGGTTGGACCACATCATTTTTTTATGCCCAGTGCCTAAACAGGGGTCTGAAGCATATTGATGCCTGTAATCGGTCCCCATTGCCTACCAAATAAAATCCAAGCCTCTTGCCCTGTCATCAGCAGTCACCAGCATGTACCTTCATTACTCCCCCACATGTCTCTCCACTCCCTGCCAGGCCAAGTCCCCCTGGGTGCCCTGTTAGCACATGTCTGGGACTACCTTAGCGTCCCTGGAAAGAGGCCCCCTGAATGATAAATTTTAGTACATGATAGCAGATTGCAATTAAAATGTTGGAATATTAGTTAACTGAAGGTCCTAGAACCAGACAACCTGGGTTCAAATCTCCCTTCCACCACTTACTGGCTGTGTGACTTGGGAAAGTGTATTACCTAAACTTCTCTGTGCTTCAGTTTCTTCACTGGCAAAAAGATGCTAATAATACTACCTTTTCTCATAAGGGTTTTTTGGGAGGATTAGGTTATGTAAAGCTCTGGAACAATCTTATCACATAGTAAGCATTCAATTAATTCTGATTATTATCGAGTGTCTGTTATATGTCAGCCATAATGCTAGAAACTTGACATATATTACTTCTAATCCTTACAACAATACTGCAAGTGGGCAGTATTTTCTGCCTTCAACTGACAAAAGGGTTAAGGCCCTCAGAAGTAAAGTATAATACCTTTCTCAAATTCCCACGGTCAGGAAGTATTGAAGCAAGGATTTGAACCCAAGGCTGTTTGATTCTCTTCACTATGCTAACACTTTCCAAACTTCAGTCAACTGTATACTATTAATACTTATGTGATTTTTGCCATATTTATATTATCATTTACTAAATATCCTTTTATTTGGCTCCTTTCTTTTAAATAAAAATAATATCAATGTAAAATTCATTTCACTTTCAGAAACAAGTTTGATGTGTTCACTAATTATCCTAATTCACATTAAAATAAAGGTATAACTCTTCAAATAAATGGTTGTCTGTATTTCACCTAAAAATATCCTGTATTCCACAGTACTTGGTAAACACAGTACTGAGCCATGCTGCTTAGCTTGTTTTTACTTATATGAATTGTATAAGAATAAAATAGTTAATTATTTTATAAGTAACAAGGACTTTAAAAGCAATTTATTCTAGGAATCAGTAGGCAAAATTTATATGGCAATTTTGAGGAATTCACAATAGCTGCCTAGAATACTGGGTTGAACACAACAAGAAACAACATGCTTTCTGTACTTGTAGACCCAGGAGGCTGGGGTGAGGGTGTTGGCCATTCTTAGTCTAGTCCAACCCACTCAACTTTTCAGAGGTTATGCCCCATCAACTATTCTTCCTCCCACCACCATTCCCTTACTGGGCAACCAGCAGAGTTATGTTTTACCAGGAGATACTAGCGAGTAATAGAGGAAGGAAACTGTGGCAACCCTCTGGATGCTGCAGTGATGGCACCTTGGGAGACAGACAGGGGACCCCAAGCCATCAAGAAGGCAATTAAAAGGGTGGACCAATGATGTGTTGGATAGGACATTCAGTTGAGGGGGAGCATAAACATCAAGGAGCATAAACATCTACTTGCCAGACACAGTAGGATCCTGGCAAGTAAACATTGTTTAATGTGATGACTGTGTATTAACCCTGAAGTCAGCATTTAGCCCCTGTCAGTAAGCCAGCAGGATGCCTCTAAGTGCTTACTGGGGCTCTTGCATGTGTATATTTTCCTGCTCCAACACATACTTAAGGCAGATACTGGGTTGTGGTAAGGGATCTCTTTTACGGCTATTTACTTGGGCCAACTTGTGATGCACATGTGGACAAGCCGCTACTTATTTGGTCCCATTTGAAGGATAAAAAGAAATTCTCCTACTGATTCTCCCTCTATAATTCTTCCTATTCTTTCTAGTATTGAAAGGAAGGGAGGTTTTTTCAGTGGTTAGGATCTCTCCAAAAACTGCAAAAGAAGGGCCAGAGGCCCTTCCTCTTCCTGCAAAACTAGATCCCTTTTTCAGAAAATTTCTAAAGGACAATGGCACAGAAAAGAGTCAACATAGGTGACCTGAACTGCTATCCTTAGAAAGCCCTGCTTGCAAGGTTGGCCTTTGGCCGGCATTTGGAAACTTAGATTTCAGAAGGTTCCCAGCATTCATTGGTAAGAATAACTCACTGTGCCTGAACTGTTCATACAAAATATGGTTTATGCTAAACACCTGCTTTCCTTCTGGGAGTCTGGAATTTGAGTACCTGCCAGGCAGAGGCAGGCAGAGGGGGTATGTCACTAGACCCCAATAAAAAACCTGGGCACTGAGTTTCTGATGAGTGTCCCTGATTGGCAACATTTCACACGTGTTGTTACAATTCATTGCTGGGGAATTTAAGAATGTCCTGTGTGACAACAGGACTCCTGGTAACTTGCACCCAGCTTCCCCTGGACTTGGCCCTATGTACCTTTCCCTTTGCTGATTTTTCTTTGTATGCTTTCACTGCAATAAATCGTCACTGTGAGTAAGACCACATGCTGATTCTTGTGAGTCCTGCCAGGGAATTGTGTACCTAGGGGCGGATGTGGGGAGTGCCACTGACACAAGCACTTTTGCTTTTCTGTGCTCTAGGGATATAAGAAGATGGGTCATGGCCAGAAAAAAAAAAAAGTGCTAAGAATATGAAGTTTAAATATAAGGTGTGAACTTCATAAACATCAACTAGAAAGTTGATCTATGTCTTGGACCAGTGGGGAAACATGATGAAGTTCTTGTAGCAATTGGAGAAGTGGTATTTCGCCCTTGAAAAGCATCATTTAGTTTACGATGATCTCGCATGGAAGAAAAGAAAGGTGCTGCATAAGTAAATGGTAGTTCCTATAAATGACCTTCCTGGAGGTAGAACCACCTCAAAACTAGAAATCTAAAGTTCCTTCTTGCTTTTTTATAAAAACCCTGCATCCCATAAAGGCCTTTAGAAAACCTTAGACCGGAAAGGGATCTCAGAGCTTGTCACTCCCTCGCTTCTCAGCACAGAAGTCCTCTTAAGGACATTCCTATCAAACGTGACTGAGCACTTCTCTTCCACTCAGTACTTCTCAAAGTTGTCTTCCAAACTTCCCTAAGAAAATAACTTATTGGCAGAGTAGATACAGGTGTAGTTAAATCAGAATTGCAAATATAAAATCTCTGAACATACTTGCTTTTGCTTAAAAATCATCTGATTTTCGCTGTCTATTTCATTGCATGTCAATGTTTGCTTAATACAAAAATATAGATTCACATATAACCTGGCACATGTATATTTTTGTGGAGATATTCATCACCATTTTAAAAAGCACGGCCTCAGAGAGATCACTGAAGTGAAGTACGTTTTCACGTAACTTTTTTCCTAATTACAAAATACAGAAAAGCACAAAGGAAAAATGGCAATAGTAACCCGTAATCCCCACTCTTCCACCCCAAGGTAACTGCTTCTAGTATTCAGGCCCCTGTCTTAGAAAGAAATTTTTATTTTAAAGAAAAAAGAACTATAATATATTGTGATAGATTCTACATGCAGAAAAACTAAGAAAGAAAAAAAGAATTGGGAATTACAATTTCAATAGAAGACGTGCCTGAAATCTAACTTTGACTAGAAGACCTAGAGGTGAGAAAGACAGAAAATTAGATATAATAACCATGTTTCCATTTTAAAACATATCTTTCAAGTAAGGATCCAAATGCTTCAGATATAATACGGCCAAGACAGAGTCCAAAAAATTGACTGCATGTTTATTCATGCATGTCTGCATGTTTATTCACCCTGATTCTTTGTTAATATGAGGTTAGGCATCTATACACCCGTTAGTTATGCTACTTAGCATCTGTCAGCAGAATCACTGCACAGGTTAAGAAACAGCAGTGCTGGGAATTTATTTTCCAGTTTTTTATATATATATAGATAGATAGATAGACACACACACACACACACACGTACATACAGGTCTTTCCAAGAGAAAGAGAACTAGATCTCATAAGAAAAATAATTGTGCTTGTGAGACTATTAAACTCTGTGGTTGGCCAAATAGGAGAAGTAGGTAGGTTTCAAGGGCCTAAAAGAAGTGTATGTTGCACATACACACACACACACGCAGAGGAGGGGCAAAAGTCCTACTAAACAACAACAACATTCCACCAGGTACCTGGCTAAAGGACTGGAATTTACTTCAATGGTTGGAAGCCTAGGGGCAACTACAGTGTTTGAAAGAAACTGAAAACTTGCTCTGCCAGAAAAAATCCAAGTTCTGCCATTTACCAACTGGTGGCCTTTGCAAGCCATTTCACTTCCCCAAGCCTGTTTTCCCATCAATAACATAGGTATAACAATGCCCACCTTGAAGGGTTAAAGTTTGAATAATTTAGAATGCCTGGCATATAATAAATACTGAATAAATGATAGCTAGGAGTGTTGTTATGCTGATAAAAGAAAACAATATATGTGAAAGCACTTTGTAATCTGTATAGTTATCTGAGAATGGGAGGGAGCACAAACCTTACCGGAACGCTAAGGTTCAAAACTAAGGATTACATTTAATAAGGCCTTCATAGGCTAAGGAAGGCAAACAGATTTCACCTGAAGGGACAACACCATTCGATGAGGAGCTGTTGTCTCGAGTGCTGCCTTGTAAAATAATCCTGAAGCCATGTGTACAGAAGGGAAAAAGAAGTACAGCATTCATGCCAGGTATTGCCTTGTAATCTAAATGAGTCCATGTTAGAGCTTCAGCCCAGCAGGAACTTAAGAAAGGCACCCTTCCTGCGCCCTGGCTCCGTGATCTGCAGCTGCTCCACTTAATGTTGCAGAAAAAGTTTTCATGAACAGAAAACAGTAATCATAAACATTAGACTTGTAAGATATATACACTTTTTTCCAAGTCTATCTAAATGCATCATCTCAAATTACTGGGTGTCAACAAAAAAGAACAGGGAATCTTCCCACCCCAAATTCAAGGATAATGTTGGAAATCAGTTTCCACCAAATATGAGAGTACTTATAGTCCTACTTCCTAGGGTTTTTATGGAGAATAAATGAGATGAAATACATAAAATACCTAGAACAGACCTAGCACGTGGCAAGCTTTCAATAACATTAACTATTATTATGAGATTAAAGATTTATTATTTTTTGTTTCAACAATTTATAATATGATTTGGGATAAGGTTACGAAATTAATAAGTAAGGCAATCCTCAGGTCAAATCAAAATTATTTTTGAATAATCCTTGAATTGGCAAGACCTGAAGACATGGAAGCTCCAAAGCAAAGAATACATGATTTTAGTCTCTCTTTGTCTCTCAGCTGAGACCTCCCTTTACGTAGGGCAAGGGAAGCTCCTGTTTGGGAGAAAGTGAAAGACGAGAAAGGGGGGTGTTGAGGCTGGGATGGGCTGGTACAATGAGACAAATAAATGTATTTCTCTCTCTCTCTCTCTCTCTCTCTCTCTCTCGCTGGCCAATACATACAGCTGGTTTCATTTAAGTTAGCAGTGCATGTGATGCAAATTCATTTATAATTTTCCTGAAGAATTAAATCAAATAGTATTAAAAGACTTAAAATAAAGTTGTCTTTTCACTATGCCCTAGTCTGACAACTCAGAAGCAACTACTGCAACCGATTTAATCGTGTCTTCTTGTATTCAACTTCATTTCTCTGAATAATGTACTTATGCATTTATTTCTCGATTTATGTGTTTTATACATCATCTAGTGACTTCTGTTAAGACAGTATTTAGCTCTGTTATACTCCCAACCCTCCGCCCCTTTTCCTCCCTACATGCCCTCACTACTTATATCACAATTTTTTTACTAAATCAATGGTGCTTACAGTTTTACTTATGTAAATATTGTTTCCTTCTAAGTTAAATCGTTTACTATAATTAAATTTCCATTTACATATAACTTTCTGGTTTTCCTAAAAAAGTTTTTTTCCTGAAATTTAGTAATTGCATTATTTATCATTGCTTGGTTTTCTATGTGCCCATTCCAAGTTTTTTCCAGCTGATTTGATATGTACCTATCAAGAATTATTTGACTCAATGGTAACCAACCATTTAACTTAGTTATATTTTTTTCTCCTTGAGGATGAAGCTGTCCATTCAGTTCTAATCAGAACTGGTAGCTTCCTAGCCCTGATGCTCAGCTGTTTATTCTGAAAATTCCCCTTCACTTCTCTCCTGTATTGGATCACCTGATTCCTCAATACTGTGTCTCTCTCTTTCTTGTTTTACCCTATCAATTTGCTGAGCCATATTCTGCAATAATTTCCTATAAAGACACTACTGTCACTGTCATTGGGCATAGTCAGCACAGCTTGCACTGCCAGTGCCAACTGGGTGCTGGATAGTGTCACTGGAATCTCCACCAATCTACCACTGGAAGTTGGAATTAGCTGCAACCACAACTTCCAGATTCACCATTCCAGAATGGATCTGTGTGGTACCTGAGTCTTCCTGTCACTAAATGCTAATTCAGTCTGGAGAATCTGACCAGGCCCTAGTTGCAAACAAATGCTTGGCATTTTCAGTTTCAATATTGGAAGGTGGCTGTGCCTCATAAGGTATAGAATTCCTCAAACATAGGATAAGGGTTCAGAGGCTGGACAGTCACAAAGGATACAAATGTCCAATGAATCCACCCTTGATCCATCCTACACCAATATTCACCCTTCTTCTATACTTATACTTCTTTAAAAAATGCTCTACATAGATAGCATAATGCAACCAACAATCCTTTATCCAACTGAAAACATGCACATCTTTTTCCCTAATATTAAAAAAGTGGTCAACCCAAAGTCTCATTATTATTTGTTCTTTCCATTCCAAGACCAGGATCTCTGAGTGATGTTCATTCTCCTCTGGTTATATCCTGATTCCATCTTCCATTTAATATCCTGTAATCTCTGGGTTAATTAGTAGATTTAAACCAGAGGAAACAAATATAAAGTAGCAGGAGATGGAGAAGAAAGGAAAGAAAAGAAGATAATTAGTTCAACTGTCTAGGGTACATAACATAATTCAAGAAAATATTGGTAGATGCTAATGTCCTTATTTCTCCAAATCACCACAAAGTTTGTGGTAGCCTGAAATATGGTCCCCCAAAGATATGTCCACATCCTACTCCTTGGAACCTGTCTATGTTACCTTATTTGAAAAAAGAGTCTTTGCAGAAGCAATTAAATTAAGGATCTTGAGATGAGGAGATAATCCTGGATTATCAGTGTGGGCGTGAAATCCAATCATAAGTATCTTTATAAGAGAGAGGCAGAGGAACATTTGATACAGACAGAAGAGGAAAAGTCAATGTGCTCACAGAGGCAGAGATTGTAGTGATGTGGCCACAAGCCAAGGAATGCCAGTTGCCCCCAGAATCTGGAAGAGGCAAAGAATGAATTCTCCCCTAAAGCCTCGGGAGGGAATGTGGCCCTGCTGACATCTTGATTTTAGCTAAGTGAAACTGATGTCAGATTTATGGCCTCCAGGCCTGTAAGAGAATAAATTTCAGTTGTTTTAATCAGCCAAGTTTGTGAGAATTTGTTACAGCAGCCACAGGAAACAAATACGAAGTTGCAGTAGTATGTAGGATTTCCCTTGTCTACTATCAGGCTTAGAAGTCTGTATTCTCAAATGCTCCTCAGGAGATCGTGGACAGTATTTAGATTTGTAAATTACTGCTCTGGTGGCAGCAGCATCTGCTAAAGGGGTCACTTCTTCACCACCCCTGATATTTCCTTCTACAGGAAAAAGTTTCCATAGCTTTAACACTTCCGATCTGCCCATTTTCTCACTAATTGGTGAATTTGGAAGGAGAAGGTCTTTTTTTTGAGAGCCAGCTGCCTGCATGGAGGTTTTTACTGTTGAGGTGTTGGCTTTAACTGCTGCAACCTGAACAAAAGGCTTTTAAGTCTAGGCCACGCAATGTTTTGACTTTTGTGGATGATTACAGGTTAAGGAGGCTAATTCCATGGGCAAAACTTGACCCATGAGTAGTTTCAGAGAAATGGCAATTGGAGGCCATTTGGGCCTCAGCAGAGACACTGAAGCCCACAGGTCTCAGCAAAAGCACAAGGCAGAATGTTTGGTGGGGTGAGAGGACCTCAGCCAAGGGGAGTTCACACAGGGGCTGGCAAACAAACTGTGACTGCTCTGTCCTCAGCAAAGGTATAGGCCTGTAGTAGGCACAGGCAGCCTCATAGTATTGACAAAAGCAGTTCGACCTTTAACTACATGTAACACACCTGTGTGGGCAGCCAGATCTTTGCAGATGCTGGGAAGCCTGAGTCAGCAGGAACATCTGAGACGAGCGTTCAGTTATAGGGAAATGCAAGCCTTTCTTCCTACAGGCCTTTTAGACATTAATGATAGCACAATATTTGTGGGTTTTTTAACTGAAAAAAAGGTAAGTTCATGTGCACTAGGGAGGTTCTAGCTTTATATCATTTGTGTCTGGCCTACATAAGGAGTGCTAGATCGGCTGTCCCAACTTCCATTCTGCATTGCCAAGGGGAGGACTGCAACAAGGTTCAACCTTGAATTAATGAGTCTCTTACATGGACTCAAGAATCATTCCCATGAAGTAGTATCCCATTTGGTTAATCTTATATAAGGAAGAACCTTCCCCAGGAAGCAGTTTTCTTTGACCTAAACAACCTCACAGGCAGAGGGGGTGTGGAATTGCTACTGGGCAAGGTACTAAGAGGGCTTTCTCTTAAGACAAAATCTATGCATGAACACAAGATAGAGCCCACAGTCCTATTAACACTGGGGGTTGGGGGGAGGGCAGGCAGAAATTCAATGGGGAAATGGAATGTACCCATTCCATTTCCAGAAGGTTTTGTATATAGCAGATGACAAAGAAAGGCATTTCATAAGACTGGGACAGCTTCCATTGCAAATTTATAAACTTTTTAAGGAGGCAGTAATATATCAAATACTACTCTGTTGGAGAGGAGAATGTGTGTATAGGTGGATATTTCTCCAAGATATGGTAGGTACACAAAGTCACAATAATTACTCTTGGAGATTTCTCCCTACTCAGCTTTGGCTCACAGCATGCATTGTTAGAAGGATTCTAGAGGCTTAGACATTGACCTTCTTGTGTCTTAGAGAAGTTAAAACAAAGAAGGTTTTCTCTTTCTAATTTCCACTCAGGAATGTTGGATCTTTGGCATCATAAAATACTGGGTTCTAAGGAAACATCTGTCTATGAGATAGTTGCTCTAGGGCCTGGGAATTCATTGCTGTTGTTGTTTTAATTTGGTGGATATGCCCAGTACTGACATATGTGTGCAGCATATTAGGGTGAAACACCAAAGTTGTTGACCCAAAACAATTCCAGAATCCTTGAAGGACCCACAGTCCTGCCAGTGAGAGTGATCCTGGGCTACAGATGCCAAAGGAGCCAACCCCACCCTCTGGCAAAGACTGAGCAGAAAAAGAAATTGAGGAGAATACTTTCATTTCTTTAGATTTTTAACTCATAAGAGTAGCAGAATTTAAATTATTGGTGGGATTTAATTCCCTGGGGCTTTCATTTCTTTTAACTTGAGAGGGGATTCAATCCTTAGGCCTTAATTTGTCTCTGGGAATTTGATGATGGAGACCTATATTCTAATGTGGAACATCTCTCTATTGGCAGGCATTTTACTATGACAGGGTCTCTATGCACTTCATTTTGGAGCATTTGATGATATCACTTGATCTCATTGTAGAACTTCTGATAACAATGACTAACTACCTACAGGTTTAATGTTCTAGTCACTGGATTGTTCAACCAAAAGCTAAGGACTGTTACGAGGGAATGATTACTTCTTCATTCCTGGTGTTTCCTTCATAGGGAGAAAGTTCTACAGCCATAACACAGTGTCCCCCAGCTCACCTACTCCCCTGATTGATGAGTTGGAAGGGGAAAGTGGTCACGCCTAGCTTTTCCCTGTGCTCCTTCTTTTCTCCTGGGAGCCATGTGCCTGCTGGAAGCACATATTTCCCTTCTCCTCCCCTCTGCTGGAGGCCATGTTGGTTGGGCCAGCTGCCCAATTCTTGGGTTGAGTCTAAGGAAGCTGGCAGATATAAGCTAGCTTGCTCAATGACAGTTTGATAAAGGGGATATTTTGGCCCTATCTGCTCTATTTCTTTGCCTTCTTTTTCAATTGCTTCAGAATGCAGGGAAAGAACAAGGGAAGTAGAATTAAGAGGTTTGAATATACTGAACTTCAAGTAAAAACTGGTGACAGGAGCTACTCATTTTACAGATTTCTAAACTTTATAGGAAAGGAGTGAGGTCTCAAATACTCTTCAACGCTATTCATTGTGCCCTCCTAAAGACCACAACAAGGTGTAGCATCAGAATATAGCTCTGAACTTCTCAGTAGAACCATTTTCACAATGTAATGTGGACGTCTTATCCATGGGCTGATGTCTTTTTTGCCTGTGGAGTTTTATGTACAAACGTGTTTATTGTAAATTACAGGATATATTGATCAGGCAGGTTCGGGGCCCACCCCTGATATTAAATTAGTAAAATAAGGAAACTGCAGCAGATCCCAACAAAGGAAACCATAAAGCAGGAACTCTATATTGGTCCTCAAAATGTAGCAGATTCGGAGTCAGGCCTGAATTCAAATCCTGGAGGTACCTCTTACTGACCGTGACAAGTTATTTAACCCCTCCAAACCTTGTTTGATCACGTGTAAACTGGCAACAATAATGCTGTATTTTAGGGTTGCTGTGAAGATTAACTTATACAATATCATGTATTTTCAACCTGAATAAGCACAGGCCTTACAGACCTGTGAATATAAAAACAATCACAGTGACATCAACGTGCAGAGTTTGTTGTCTTTTATTCTCCATCTATAGAACTTCAGGACCTCAGACACATACCTCAAAATTTTCATGAGTTTGTTTTTAGCTGGGTTTTTTTTAGCTGTTAAGTTACTCTTTTTCTGCTGTAATTAAATAAGTATTTCCTAGGGAAATACTTTGAAACTATGCAAATATCTCAATCATCATCACACTTTCTATTTATTTGTTTACATGCGTATGGACTAACAGAGTCCTATTTTATTAAATTACATTATATTACTATCATTTATTTTGATACTCAAAGTGCTAGAGATTTGGCCAGCAGGGGCCCTTCAAGCTGGCCTCTGTGTCCTTTTGACATGTCCCCCTTGATCTTTAACACCTCCTTACTGTCTAGGCAAACAGGATCATCTTGTACTTTTTCTTTCCCATCCTTGGATCAGTTACTTCTCCAAGGAGTTCTGGTCCCTTCGAAGAGCAAATGGTACTTAGAAACCAAGATCTAGGTGTTGGTTGTGTTTATTGCTATTGAAGTGCCACTGCTTCCAGGCTGCTCATCAGATAAAGCTGGGGAATATATGTCTATACAATCATATGCATACTTAAAGACACTCATGTATGTGTACACACACAGACTTTTACATCTAGACTTATTTCCCTCTCTGTATATATATTGAAAACCGTGAGTTCACACTAACACCCCAAATTCCAACCCAACACTTAGTTTTCTCTTTTCATACTTATAATGCTGCCCTATGATGGTAAGAAACCCACCTCCTATTACCCTTATGATATTTACTTATTTGATCTATCCTCTAGTATGTGACAAACCTCCCGTGTCCCTTGCTGCCCTAGACCCCATACAGATGCCTTCTTCATACCTCTCAGACTTCAGCACCCACACCCCTGTGTGGACACCCTCCTAGCCCCACCCATGCTCCAGGATGCTATGCCAGGCCCCCCATGGGGGGCACCTCCTCACCCTATTTGGTCTCTGATACCCTGCTCTGGACACCATAGCCTTCCTCCCACAGCACCCCCTTTTCTATGACTTCTTTTAATAGCTTTTGGGGTGAATTATTTTAAAAAGGAAAGAAAGAGGAGAAAGAAAGACATTTAATCTTTAAGAACTTGATTTGACAAAAAAGTGAGCAAATAGATATTTAAAATCCCCCATATTTTGTTAAAATGTGGACAAGATGTTTAGATATTGCATCTCCCAACTGCCAATGAAAAGGCCTCTATATGTGAACTGCAACATGAATATACCCTGTATTTTTATAATTTATTTTTTTCTTTTTTTCCATTTTTTACAAAAAACTCTAATAGATTTGGGGGTACAAGTTGAATTCCATTACACGTATTATTATATAGTGGTGGAGTCTGGGCTTTTGGTTTATTCATCATTTGAGTAGTACACATTATATCCCATAGGTAATATTTCACCCCTCGTGCCCTCACACCCTCCCCACTTACGAGTATACAGTGTCCATTATACCACTCTGTGTGCCCTTGTGCAGACATGGTTTAGCTCTCACTTAAAAGTGAGTGCCGTATGGTGTCTCACATACGGCATTTATTTTTCTGTTCCTGAGTTAATTCAGTTAGGATACTGGCCTCCAGTTCCATCCAAACTGCTGCAAAAGACATTATTTCATTCTTTCTTATCACTGAATAGTACTCCATGGTGTATATATACCACATTTTTCTTAATCCACTCACCAGTTGATGGACACCTGTGTTGATTCCATATCTTTGTGATTGTGAATTATGCTGCATTAGACATATGAGTGCAGGTATCTTTTTGATATAATGATTTCTTTTCCACTGGATAGATACCCAGTAATGGGATTGCAGGTCTCAATGGTAGGTCTACTTGTAGTTCTTTGAGAAATCTCCACACTGATCTCCATAGAGGTTGTGCTAATTTACATTCCCACCAACAGTGGATAAGTGTTCCCTTTTCACCACATCTATGCCAGCATCTATTGTTTTTTTACTTTTTTGATAATGGCCATTCTAATTGGAGTACAATGGTACCTCATTGTCATTTAAATTTGCATTTCTCTGATGATTGGTGATGCTGAGCATTTTTGCATGTTTTTTGGCCATTTTTATATCTTCTTTTGAAAAATACCCATTCATGTCATTTGCCTACATTTTAATAGGTTTTTTTTTCTTGCTGAGTTGTTTGAATTCCTTGTATATAGATACACCACACTTTCTTTATCCAGTCATCAGTTGGTGGGCACTTAGGTTGGTTCTGTATATTAGCAATTGTAAATTGTGCTGAGATAACTGTCCCCTTCAAATCCCATGTCAAAATGTGTTCCCCAATGTTGGAGGTGGGGCCTTGGGGAAGGTGTTTGTGTTATGGGGATAGATGCCTTATGATTGGCTGGGTGCCATCCTTATAGTAATGTGTGATCTCTTGCTCTATTAGTTCCTTGGAGATCTGGTTGTTTGAAAAGAGTCTGGCACCTCCTCCTCTCTCTCTTGCTTCTTCTCTTGCCATATGACACGCCTGCTCCCCCTTCACCTTCAGCCATGACTGGAAGTTCCCTGAAGACCTCACCAGAAGCAGATGCTGGTGCCATGCTTCTTGTACAGCCTGCACAACCATGAGCCAAATAAACCTCTTTCCTTTATAAATTACCTAGCCTTAATTATTTCCTTTATAGCAACGCAAACAGATTAAGACAGTGGTATTTGGCAAACTCCAGGAACTGAGTCACCAGCTCTTTCAACAATCTGTGAATGCTACAATCTGGAGTGCTTTGGCCTTTATAAGAACCCTGTAATCAGCTATGGATCTAAACTCAGATGATGGGTGTTGACCTGAGCAGAGGACCAAAAAGAGGAAATAAGGTTGTATTTCTGGAAGGTAAGCACTATGTTGAAAGAATGAAGGAATGGAGTCATTTATTTAGAAGAGTACATGAAAATGTAATCAGATGAAGAAAAATCTCATTCATCAAAATCTCTGTTAGGGAAAGCACTGTATTTGTCCTGGAATAAATGTTTTGATTGACCACTACTGGTCAAGGATGAGAATCACCCATATCCTGCAGGTGCATGCTCAAGAAACAAGCATGGGTTGCTAAATTATTCTGCATAGTAGAGTGGTGAGGAGTTTACAGTTTTCTTTGAAAAGAAAAAGAGAAAAGGCAAAAGATTTGTGCAATCTGAAGAGAAACCAGAGTGTTAATGTCCACACTACCCAAAGGAATACACAGATTAGCACAATTGCTATCAAAATTCCAAAGGCATTCTTCACAGAAATAGAAAAAAACAATCCTAAAATTCATATGGAACCACAGAAAAACCCAAATAGCCAAAGCAGTTTTGAGAAAGAAAAACAAAATTGGAGGCATCACACTTCCTGATTTAAAATTATGTTACAAAGCTATAGTAATCAAGACAGTATGGTACTGGTACAAAAACAGAAACAGAAACCAATGTAGAAAAATAGAGAGCCCAGAAATAAATCCAAATAGATATGGTCAATTAATTTGACAAGGGTACTAAGAGGATACAATGGGGAACATATAGTCTCTTCAATAAGAAAACTGGATTTCCACATGCAAAAGAATGAAATTGAACCCTTGTCTTATACCATACACAAAAAATCAACCTAAAATGGATAAAACACCTAAAATGTAAGCCTTGAGACCATAAAACTCTTAGAAGAGTACACGGGGGAAAACCTCCTCGACATTGGTCTTCATAATGATTTTTTTAGATATCATAACAAAAGCTCAGCCTACAAAAACAAAAATAAATAAATGGGACTAATCACACTAAAAAGCTTCTGCACAGCAAAGGAAATAATCAACAAAATGAAAAGACAATCTGAGAACTGGGAAAAAATAATTGCAAACCACATATCTGATAAGTGGTTAATATGCAAAATTTATAAGGAACTCTTACAGCTCAATAGCAGAAAAACAAAAAACCTGATTATGAAATGGGCAAAGGATCTGAACAGACATTTCTCCAAAGAAGACATACAAACAGCCAACAAGTATATGAAAAGGTGCTCAACATCACTAATCATCAAGGAAATGCAAATTAAGACCACTATGAGATATCATATTATACTGTGAGATATCATCTCACATCCATAAGGATGGCTATTAATAAAAAGACAAGAGATAACAAATGTAGGCAAATGTGTAGAGAAAAGGGAGCCCTAGTACACTGGTGGTGGGAATGTATACTGGTACAGCCATTGTGGAAAACAGTATGGAGGTTACTAAAGAAAGTAGAAATAGAACTACCATATGACCCAGGAATTCCACCTCTGGGTGTATACTCAAAGGAGACGAAATCATCACCCTACAAAGACATTTGCACTCCCATGTTCTTTGCAGCATTGCAGTGTTATTCACAATAGACAAGATATGGAAACAACCTAAATGCCCATATATGGACAAATGGATAAAGAAAATGTGACACACACACACACACACATACAGTGGAATATTATTCAGGTTTGAAAAAGAAAGAGATCCTGTTATTGGCTACAACATGAATGGACCAGGAGGACATAATGCAAAGTGAAATAAGTCAATCACAGAAAGAAAACTATTGCATGATCTCCCTTATATGTGAAATATTTTTTTAAAAGAGCTCAAATATACAGGGATAGAGAATGAAACTGGTCACCAGGGGAGCAATGGGGAGTTGTAGGTTAAAGGATACAAAATAGCAGATGTGTAGGATGAACAAGTCTAGAGATCTAATGTTCAACATCAGGACTAAAGTTAATAAAATTGTATTTTATTAGGGATTTGTATTAAATAAGTACACTTTAGCTGCTCTTGTCACAAAAAAGTAACTGTGTGAGATGCTAGATATGTTAATCTGCTTCACTATAGTAACATTTTACTACCTACATGTATCCCATAACATCGTGTTATAAAACTCAAATATACACAATAAAATCTATTCAAAAAAAGAAAAAGGAAGGACATCAGAGAAAGAAAACTCCAAAAGTGACAAAAAGAGAAATAACTGAGGAGAATAGATATACCACATGGTTAAAATATAAATGGAAAAGGCTTAAATAAAATATTATTTATTTTAAAATGTTTTGACCTCTATGTGTCCTTCCGTTCTTGGATATTTTAAAAGAAAACTATGGGGTAAGCAAATGTTTGCAAAAGTTTAAACTCATGTCTCCTTAGAGACAGGGACTAAAAGACCTTTTGAGACCTTCTTAGTCTTGTGATTCTATGACATTTCATGGAATCAAGAGCATGATTAAACCTGAAGAACTATAATAAAAACAAACCTTACATGTAATTATAATATCCAAAAGTGCCTGCTTCGTCTCTTTTGCTGCTGCTGCTTGTATTTTTATCTAAACAGCTTCAAACTGCAAATTATCATTTTTAAAAAGATCCTGCACTCTCAAGAAAAAAACGAAAGAAAAAAGGAAATACTTCTAAATTCAGAACATGATTCTGGTTCCAGGTCAATATTTTTGCGGCTGCTATAATTTCTTTGATACAACAAATATTTGCTAAACTGTTCTCTGCAGTTCATATTAGATCTTATGGGGATGGGGAATTGAAGATGAGTGAAATATGACTTCTGCTTTTAGAAAACTCATAATCTGGTGTGGCAGACAGAAATACAATAAATAGCCCAAATAAAAGCAGGTAAGTGCAGAAGTGGAGCTGTGTGAAAATGCTACCTAATTAAAAAATTCTTATTTAAGACATGGAAAAGTACATCCACTGCAAATCTTTAGAGCTGTACTTTGTAGTACCATCATATCCTGTCATCTTTCATATCAAAACTCAAGTTAGCCTTGTGGAGACAAGCAACAAAACCACGACAGTAGATGATAATGCTGAGTAAGAGAAAGAGCAACACTCTGAGCCCAGAAGTTGTAGTGTAACTTCATAAGGGCTACCAGCCTGGTTGTCAGATTATTTCGCAGTATAAACCAAAGTGTGGCCTCACCATTCAAGGGGTTACACAGAGTGGGAAGACACAAAATACCCTAGGAAAAGTCAACCCTTAGGAAGGGTGGCTCACTACCACTGCCACCATTTCATTCAGATGAAATCAGGTTAAGATAAACATCAAGGAGAGAGAAAGAAATCATAAAAAGGCAATTTGCCACTTTTTCAGGCTGGTCTGCAGAAGTAGAGAATAGCTTTGATTTGATTTGGTGCTAATGGTCTTGGGAGAGCAGCAAATGCAAATGCTTCAGATCATTTGAGCCCCACTGGCTAAGTCATGTCATGTCCAGCACTGTCAGCTTGACCTTGAGACTTGAAGACCCCACAAGGGGACCCCCCCTTATTTGCCACCATTTGTGGATGGCCCTAACCTCTGCTCCTCCCACCAAAAGACTCTAAATCCAACTGGCTATTTGCAGATAAGGAAACTACATTTCTTAATTTAAAATCAATGATTAACATCTGAAGGGCTTTCTGGGGGAAAAAATTAATAGGACTTAATAATCTGAAAACACAGCTGAGATTGCTTTTCTAATTAAAACTGTGCATTATAATTAATGTGTGAAACCACATTAAATAGAAATCACTCATAGTGACGTTCTTTGTTATTTCACTTTTTACTTATTCCTCTTCAATAAAATTTGGGAGTGGGGGGAGGGGGGCACTGAACTTTAAATGACACATGCCAGAATTTTTTCCTAATTCAATGCTCCAAGGAAACAGGAACATGTATTTTAAGAATCAAAGAAAACTGTGAAGATAAATTACAGATAAAGGCTATAATGTAAAATATGTGACAATTGAACAACTGGTTCGGAGGGGAAACAAAGGCAACTGCAATGACAAAATGAAAACTAAAAGCATTAATAAGATTAAATTTCCCTTGAATTCAATCTCCAAAAAGAAAGGAAGAAGAAAAGAATACACTGAGTGAGTGTACAGAACCTCAGCTGAAGTCCAAGTCGTCATTGTTTTTGCAATGGCTGTTCCAATATTTATTGTAAAAATGGAAGAAGCTACTTTTATAGTAAATATCGTAATATTGTAATTTTTCATCAAATATTGTAATTACTTAGTAGAATAAATAAATGTTTTGAATGATTGTTTTCCTCACTTTAATAGAATAATCATACTTAAAGGTCAAAAATTTTGTTTTGAAACAGCAATAAGGGAAATGAAAACATGAGAATAAAATCTAGAAGCTTCTCACTTAAGTAGAGAAAAAAAAGATGATAATAGATCATTAAAAAAGTGAAAATAAGCTCTGATAACCCAAAAGAAATCCACACCTCCACAGGGAGAACCCAGTAGTGCACTGCAAACCGAGACCTAGACGCAGGAGGTGAAGAGAATGCAGGACTCCAATTTCTCAGGAATACACATTTTCAGTCAGAGCCGAGACTCTATTCTTGATTCTAGGGGCAAGAGAGGGAGGTAAATACAAACAGGAAAAGCCAAGAAGTTACAGCTGAAAGTGCAGGCAGGTCAAACCCCTCAATGTTAATCTCTCACCTCCACAAGCCGAAGTCCGGACTCTCGGTGTGGCACAGAAGACACTGTGTGACCTGACCCTGTAGCCTCCTCTGCCTTGTCTCTTGCCATTCCACCCTGCCCTTTAGGCTTCAGGAACACTGGTCTGTTGTGTTCTTGCACAAACCAGGCCACCTTATACTGTCCCACTTCCCAAAGTGCCACCTTGTTTTCCTTTGCCTCGTTCAGGGCTGCCATTCTTGTCAGACTCAGGAAGACCTCCCTCATGTCCCAATAATACTATAACAATGACATCCTATCTCGGCCCTTGACCCTATTTTGTAATTGCTCTTTTGTATGACTGTCTCTTGGATCAGCTAGTGAGCTGGGCAGGGCTGGGTCCATGTTTACTATTAATACAACATCACTGGTGCCGGGCACGTGGCCATTTGTTAAGTGAATGAGTGACTGGGCTATTTGCAAATTTTCTTTCAGACATTTATTTAACTTTTGCTGGCAAAATCTTCCTAAGCTATGTTCCAGGGACTGTGGGGATGACTGCAAAAAAGGGAAAGAAGGAAGGAAGGAAGGAAGAAAGGAGAGAAGGAAGAACCCACAGTAAGCCCTGTGTCCTTAAAGGGAATGCCTTTTAATTGTGGAGTGGTTGGACAGAGGTAGGGGAGATTTAGGATGTGTTTAACAGATTGGGAAGGAGAAAATTATGAAAGAGGAAAAAAACAGAGTACTCTTATAACCACTCATTAAGCTGTACACATTTGCTTGGCAGTTCTAAGCACACTTGAAGGGGTTCAAGTGGAAAGGGAGTGGCATTGCAGATAAATTATATCTTATGATTATAATGATGACTATGTATTAAATATTAATTATGTGTTCTATATGTGTACATAATATATAATGCTATGTAATAATAACAATAATTTATCCAACATTTTCTACTTTCCAGGCATTGTGCCAAGCATTTATACTATCTCATTTAATTCATACAACTCAATGTAGTAAGCATTAGGTATGTGGTCTTTACCCTAAGGGAAGGTTTGCAAAACCAGAAAAGGGGATGGGAGGGAGGAGAAGAGATAAAAGGCAGTTGAGCAGGCAAAACTGGGAAGATTTGCAAGCCTAAAAGGGGGATGTGATGGAAAACAAAGACATCTCAAGGACTAGCCGTCTGCTTTGGCACAACTTCCTCCCAAACGTCAAGGACTTGCTGTATACTACGATTATTGTTTAATTTCCTCCCAACTCCACTCCCTCCTCCCAACCCTCTATAAAAAACTCATTAGAACCCATTTTGGTGTGGAAACCTTTCTCGCTTTCACCCATTTGCACCCTGATGCCCAAATAAACAGTTCTTTATATCTTTGGGCTTTGTGTGTTTTCCTCTCAGCTCCGACCTAACAGTAAGTTTTAATATCCTTATATCATAAAAGAAGAAACTAAAATTTAGAAAAGTTAAATAACTTACCCAAGATCACACAGCTATAGTGCCAATTTATCTTGCATATATATATGGAAGCAAAAAGATAGGTAACTTAATTAACTAAAATTTCCCACCACTATCCATAAACAGATTTGTCCAAAACAGTAGGTGCCCCGGAAAGAGCTTTCCAGGACTATTGTCTTGTTGCAAAAACATTGCCTATGTCTCAAATGCACCAATAATTTCTCCCCAAAATGGAATGTTACCCTTGTTTAGATTCTGATTAATTGTAAATGAATCATAACTAGTGAATTGTTTCCCTTAAATTTGTCCCAAATTATTAGGAAAAGGGTTTATAAAACAAAATTGAGGTTTTATTTAGCCATTATTTGGGTTTCAAGATAACATTTATTGACATAAGTGATTTGGGATTATAGATTAGAGAGATCTAGAGGTATTCCCTCTTAAAGATTAAAATAAAATTATTTAAGAAGCTTGATAAATGCACAATATCATTTTATTTGCTCGGAACACTGAGCAGGAAGTTCTGTGGTTGTTTTGTTGTGTGCTCATGAATTACTATGATTATGTGGTTTAGGACAACTAGCCTTTATTTATTTATATACACTTCTTTTAAATCACTGCTACCCACATTCACTTCATTCATCAACTTCCTTATCTAAAAATATGAATATTTATGTTTAGTGGCTTCTTAATTCTATTCAAATCCTCTGTCTGAAACTTTTGAAATTATAGATTTTGTAGAATTCAATATTTAAAATATTTATTTATTCTTTGAGCAGAAATATTAAATGTAATAATGGGCACTAATGAGCAATGAAACTAAAAGGCTAGAATCAAATTATTTTAAGTCATTATTGTCAAATTTATTTTCAATTTGGTTCACAATGTAAGTTTCATTGAGATCTACTTTGTTGTCCCTCATAGAAATTACGGCCAATGGTTCTGCCATCATAAGACCCAGCTCCCTTCTGTCTTCCTTGCACTGCTCTCCCCACATGAAAATTTTTCAGTTGACTGACAGCTTCCAGTATTCCACCTTAATAGCTATGTCAAAGAAAGAAAGGCCTGTCCACTTGATTCCAAATTGAAAGATTTTGTTGTTGTTGTTACCTTTGTCATTTTATTGCCTTTGAGCTCAATGGAACGGTTGGATTTGTGCCCCTGGCTGACAAGCTGCCCATATATGTCTACTGGAGCCTAGAGGATTCCTAAGATATGTGCCCCTCCCATTACTACACTCAGTGATGGAGTCCAAACCATCTCGGTCATAGTATTTGTGGATATAGTAGACACTATGGCACAATGTCTAAATGCCCCCAACCCCGGATTAAAGGACTTATTTCCCCCTTTTTTGAATTGCCTCAACTGAAGAGAATTTACCTCTTCCCAGGCCACAGCTCCTTCCCAGGGCAGACCACATCCAAGGACTGGTCTGTGTGAGGGTAGTAAGGCCTATCAACCATGCCCCAACTCAGGGCAGCTCTGAAGGGCTGTGTCACTCCAGAACTGCCCGTGGGGTGCCAAGACCATGCTGAGACTACATTAGAGCCCAGCTTCTCCCTCTGCATGTGTCTGCTTTCTTCCCCTCTCTTCCACAAGTGCTGGTCCCAAGAGCACTTCCCCATAACTTCCTACCCTCTCACGTCCTTCTCAGAGTCTGCTTCCAGGGGAACTTGATCTATGACAACAAACAAAGCCACACTTTGACAAATCGCAAAACTTAGTTCACTAAATCTTTCAATTCCAAACTATATTATGTTTAACTTTTTCTAGAATCTAAAGAAACTACTGTGTGGTATTGTTCTTACATACTCAATCTTCATTCCATTTCCCTTTTTTACCAAATAATTTTGTTAATTCATTCAACAAATATATTTTGTTTGTTTATTTAAAATTTAATTTCTAATTCAGTCAATAAACATAGTCATTAGATGCCAAATTTCTTTTCTTAAGGAGCTCAAAGCATGATAAGAAGACACAGACAATTTCCCCAACAGTGTGAGAGTATTAAGTGACAGATAAAGAGATGATATCTAAGCCAAGTCTAAAGGACAGGCAGGCTAAGGGGAGGTGGAGGAGGGTGTTCCTGGTAGAGAGGACAACATAGGAAAGGGAGAGTGGGATTAGAGCTAGTAGCACAATTCAGGGGTGACAAGGAGTTCTTTACAGCTGTAGCAAATGCTGCAAGGAGGGAGAATGAAAAAATGGGCTGGAGACAGCAAGGCCAGAGCAGATAAGTCATGCAAAGGTGATGGGCATTTCTTGGAGCCAAGTACAGGGTGACATGATTATATTTTATTTTTTGTAATGTTACTTTGATAACAGGATAGAGTTTTGGTCAGAAAGTACAAGACTGATGCAGGGAGAATGTAAGGGTTTCATCACAGGGATGCAAGGCTGGTTCAACATATGCAAATCAATAAACGTGACTCACCACATAAACAAAAGCAAAACAAAGACCGTATGATCATCTCAACAGATGCAGAAAAAGCATTGATAAAATCCAGCACCCTTTCAGAATGAAAAAAAAAAACCCTCAACAAACTAGGCATAGAAAGAATGTACCTCAAATTTATAAAAGGCATATATGATAAACCGACAGCCAATATCATACTGAATGGGGGGAAGTTGAAAGCATTCCCCCTAAGAACTGGAAGAAGACAAGGATGCCCATTGTCACCACTTCTATTCAACATAGTATTGAAAGTCCTAGCCAGAGCAAATCAGGCAAGAGAAAGAAATAAAGGGCATCCAAATAGGGAAAGAGATGGTCAAACTATCCCTGTTTGCCAATGATATGATCTCATATCTAGAAAATCCTAAAGACTCCACCAAAAGACTCCTAGAATTGATAAATTCAGCAAAGTCTCAGGTTACAAAATCATTGTACACAAATCAGTAACATTTCTATATGCTAATAATAGTCAAGCTGAGAGTCAAATTAAGGACTCAATACCCTTCACAATAGCTGCAAAGAAAATAAAATACCTAGGAATATACTTAACTAAGGAGGTGAAAGATCTCTATAAGGAGAACTAGAAAACACTGAAGAAAGAAATTGTAGATGACACAAGCAAATAAAACATCCCTTGGTCATGGATTGGCAGAATCAACATCATTAAAATGTCCATATTGCCCAAAGTGATCTATGGATCCATCAAAATACTCATGTCATATTCCTTCAAAGTAGAAGAGGGGGGAAAAAAGAAAAAAAAACTAATGTCATATTTCACAGATCTAGAAAAAGTAATCCTAAGCTTCATTTGGAAACACAAAAAAGCCTGAATAGCCAAAGCAGTCTCAAGTAAAAAGAAAAAATCTGGAGGCATCACATTACCTGACTTCAAATTATACTACAAGGCTATAGTAACCAAAACAGCATGGTACTGTTACAAAAGTAGACACATAGACCAATGGAACAGAATAAGAGAACCCAGAAAGAAAACCACACAGCTATGACCAGCTGATCTTCAACAAAGCAAACAACAACATGTGCTGGGAAAAGGAAGCCCTATTTAATAAATGGTACTGGGAAAATTGGATAGCCACATGCAGAAGAATGAAACAGGACCCCTATTTCTCACCACATACAAAAATTAATTCAAGGTGGATAAAAGACTTAAATATAAGGCATGAAACCATAAAAATTCTAGAAGAAAACATATGAAAAACTCTACTAGACATTGGCCTAGGCAAAGCACTTATGACTAAGACCCCAAAGGCAAATATAGCAAGAACAAAAATAAATAAGTAGGACTTAATTAAATTAAAAGGCTTCTGCCCAGCAAGGGAAATAATCAACAGAGTGAATAGACAACCTACAGAATTGGAGAAAACATTCACAAACTATACATCCAACAAAGAACTAATATCCAGAATCTACAAAGAACTGAAACAAATCAGCATGAAAAAAACAAACAACCCCATCAAAAAGTGGGCAAAAGACATAAACAGAAGTTTTCCAAAAGAAGATAGACAAATGGCCAACAAACATATGAAAAAAATGCTCAACATCAGTGATCATCAGGGAAATGCAAATTAACACTACAATGAAATACCACCTTACCCCTATCATTATGGCCATTATTAAAAAGTCAAAAAACAATAGATGCTGGCATGGATGCAGACAGAAAGGAACACTTATACACTGTTGATGGGACTGCAAATTAGTACAACTTCTATGGATAACAGTATGGAGATTCCTCCAAGAACTAAATGTAGACCTACCATTCAAACCAGCAATCCCACTGCTGAGTATCTACCAAAGGAAAAGAAGTCATTTTATAGAAAAGATACTTGCACTTGAATGTTTATCACAGCACAATTCACAATTGCAAAGATGTGGAATCAACCTAAGTGCCCATCAATTCAAAAGTGGATAAAGAAAGTGCAGGATATATATACCATGGAATACTACTCAGCCATAAAAAGGAATGAAATAATGTCTTTTGCAGCAACTTGGATGGAACTGAAGAACATTATCCTAAGTGAAGTATCTCAGGAATGGAAAACCAAACACCACATGTTCTCACTAATAAGTGGAGGCTAAACAATGGGCACACATGGGCACAAAGAGACATAAAGGACATTGGAAACCAAGAAGGAGAGTTAGGGATAAAAACTTACCTATTGGGTACAATGAACACCATTCTGGTCATGGGCACACCAAAAGCTTTGACTTAAGCATTGTACAAGGTATCCATGTAACAAAAACATTTGTACCTCCTTAATATTTTGAAATTTTTAAAAAAAGACACAAACTAAAAAAAAAAAAAACCAATACTCTATTACATGATAACATGGACAAAACACTAAATAAATATTGAATCACAACATGAAAAAAAAGGAGATCATAAAAATACATTTTCTTCTATTAATAAAGACTTATTTTTTATGTATAAATGAAGATTCACAGGCCAGGCACAGCAGCTCATGCCTGTAAACTCAGCACTTTGGGAGGCTGAGGTGGGAGGATCATTTGAGCCCAGGAGTTCATGATCAGCCTGGGCAACATAGCAAGACCCTGTCTCTACAAAAAATAGAAAAATTAGCTGGGTGTGGTGGCACATACCTGTAGTCTCAGGTACTGGGGAGGCTGAAGCAGGAGGATCGCTTGAGCCTGGCAGTTCCTGGCCACCATGAACTATGACCACACCACTGCACTCCAGCCTGGGTGACAGAGATAGACCTCATTTCTAAAAAAAGTAAAAGTAAATAAAATAAAATAAAATAAAATAAAATAAAATAAAATAAAATAAAATAAAATTCATTACAAGTACTTAATGAACCACAGAATTTTAAATTACTTGGATTTATCTTTTATTCCAGTTTTTCCTTTACACAGTTAAATAAAACTAGAGTTAATTTTCATGGGTATGGTTCTGCAGACTGTTCATAATATTTTAAAAAAATGTTTTCTAGCTTGTGTGTTTTCATAATAATTTCTAATTTTCTAGAGCATTTATTCTTCTCTTTGGTTGACACAACAATTTAAATTTACAAATAACTTTCACACTCTTTCACTAGCATGACAGTGAAGTAGGTAGTCGGAGTTCTATTTTTCTAGCGTGGTAAATTGAGCCTGAATTATTTAGATAATAATTTTTTAAATGTTTATTTTAAAAAAATACTTAATTTTGAAGCAGTTTCAAACTTACAGAAAATTTGCAAGAATAGTACAAAGAACTCTCACCCAGAGACCCCATTCAAGTTTTTTCGATTGTGCCAGTAATGTCCTTTATGGCAAAGGACCCCATTGCCACATCTCTCTAGTTTTCTTCAATTTGAGACCAGTTTTCCTTTGACTCTCATGACCTTGATATTTTCTAAAAATCAGAGGCCAGTTATTTTGTAGAATGTCCCTCAGTTTGGATTTGTCTAATGTCGTCTCGTGATTAGGCTCAGGTTATGTATTTTTGTCCAGAGTATCATAGAAACTTTGTCCTTTTCTTTCCGACATTTTGGTGGCACACTATGCCTATTTATCCCATTACAGTGATGATAACTTTTTTCCATGGGAGCTAATACATATTTTGTGAGGTGATATTTTGTAACTATGTGAAAATCCCTTTCTTCACCCTACTTTCACCCACTAGTTTTATCATCCCTTGATGTTTCTTGCCTGACTCAATTATTACTAAGATTGTTTCCAAATATGTATTTTCTTTTTTTGTTGATACATAATAATTGTACATGAACTATGGGGTAGATGTGATATTTTGATACATGCGTACAATGTATAATGATCAAGTCAAAGTAATTAGGATATCCATCACCTCAAATATTTATCATTTCTTCGTGTTAGAACATTTCAAATCTTCTCTTACAGCTATTTTGAAATATACAACAAACTGTTGTGAACTATAGTCATCCTACTGTGCTGTTGAACACTAGAACTTATTCCTTCTTAACTGTATTTTTGTATATTAACCGACCTCTCTTCAACCCTCTCCCCACCCTTCCCAGCTTCACTTATTTCACTTAACATAATGACCTCCAGTTCCATCCATGTTGCTGCAAATGGCAGGATATCATTCTATGGCTGAATAGTATTCCATGGTGTATATACATACGTGTGTGCACACACACACCACATTTTTGTATCCATCCATCCACTGATGGACAGTAAGGTTGATTCCATATCTTGGCTATGAATAGTGCTGCAATAAACATGCTAATGCAGGTATCCCTTTGATATACTGATTTCCTTTCTTTTGGATACTCAGCACTGAGATTGCTAGATCATACAGTAGTTCTAGTTTTAGTTTTTTGAGAAAGCTGCATCCTATTTTCCACAGTGGCTCTACTAATTTGCATTCCCAGCAACAGTGTAATAGTGTTTCCCTTTCTCCACATCCTCACCAGCATCTGTGAGGATGCATTTTTGTCTTTTTGATAATAGCCATTTTAACTGGGGAGAGATGATATTTCACTGTGGATTTGATTTGCATTTCCCTGACAACCAAAGCTGTATTTTCTAAAACCATCATTCTTTCTACATTTATTTATTAGCTGGCTTTTTACCATAAGGAAGAGCTTTCTCTTCTCTCCTTATTTGTTTGTTTATATAAGTACAGACTCCAGCATTTTTATTTCATTCAATGGAATACAACCCATTACAATCATTATGTATTTTGATGCCCAAAGAGTCCTAGATTAGGCCAGAGGTGGCTCCGACAAGCTGGCTTGTGCTAGTGTCCTTCAGAAATGCCTCCATCATTCTTTGAGTACTTCCTTACCACCGGGCATCACAGGATGTTCCAGGTTTGTCTTAGTTCATTGGGGCTGCTACAACAAAATACCATAAACTGTATGACTTTTAAACAATAAAAATTTATTTCTCACAGTTCTGAAGCCTGGGACATCCAAGATCAAGGGCCTTTTTTGTGATGCATAGATGGTGACTTTTTTGCTACGACATCACATGGTGGAATTGGCAAGGCAGCCCTCTGGGGTCTCTTTTATAAGAGCACGATCCCAACCATGAGGGCTCAGCCTTCATGACAAAATCATCTTCCAAAAGGCCCCACCTCCTAATACCATCACCTTGGAGTTATGATTTCAATATATGGATTTGTGGTGGGGGCTTTCAGACCATAGCACTAGGAGTGCATGTCGTCAATCCTTCAAAACAGTTAAATTGATTTTATGTGTGGACAAAACTCTAGAGGAAAAAATGGAGACTCTCAAACGAAACTGCTGGGAAAACTATCAACTTTCAGAAATTGCTGATTCACACACCAAAATAGGCCTATAATTTAGTGAATTGACTCACAAAAACAATTGAGCAATAGAATGTGCTCTAATGGGACGTTGGATATCCTGCCTTCTACACAGGCAGCTATAAACACATTTACCAACCAACCTCAAATGCTCACATTGGTGATCATTGCATTATAGCCCGGGGATTTTACAAGAATAAACAAAATCCTAACTATTTATACTGACAAGCTCGTCTCTCAGGGTCTGTGATGTAAGATAAATGTGTTAGCCCTCCAACCAGGCCTCCTATAACCCAACTCCCCCCACCCCGCCGCCTCCGTTCCCACTCCCCTCCAATCTATGCTGCACACTCCTTTCAAAGCAGTCTTTTTGTAAATGCAAACCCCATCATGTCATTGCTGGGAAAGAAACCCTCCAGTGGTTTCCCGTCACAAACCGTTAATGTCTAGATGCCTTAGCCTGGCACAAAAGGCTCCCGTGACGTTGCCCAGCCCACTCTTCGCCAGGCCCTTAAATAAACCCTGCAAACCCTCAAAAGCCCTGGCTGTACTGTGCCTGCTCCAGACGTGTTCCGTGCCATTCCGCCCATCTTCTGCCTCCTTTGTTTTGCTGACCATATTCCAGTTCTGCGCCCTGGAGCCTCATTCCAGTCCTGCCCCTTGGATACACAGCTTGGGCTAGAACTTGCTCTCTGGCTTTCCCCTTTGGCCGTGGCTCACCCAGCAAATGACTCCTGGCCTCTGCCTTCCGGTTTCAGTCACTGGAATTGTGGGTGAGAGGTGTCCTTCAACAAACAGGTGTCTGCCTTCCTTTTCTGCCAGCTCCTGTTGCTTCCCCCAAATTGCCTTATGCATAGAAATACCTTAGGTTCCTCAAGAACAGATGCTCTTTGACATCTCCTCACCCCTTAACCTCCTCAGCTTGGAATTTCTCCCTCCCTACTTCCTGTCGCTATCCCTCCTTCTCACCTCGCCCCTCTTGCTGTGACCTCTAACTCTGCTGGCAATTGGCACTCAACTAAAGCCCCACCCCCAAAAAAGCCCACCCTGGTACCTCCTTTACTCCATTTCATGCCCACATTCAACTGCTCAGGCAGAGATGGGTTTTCCCTCTTCTGCCCTCATTTGGACCCTTAAATACCTCTGCTTTTCCACTAATTATACTGTAGGATATTTTGAGTTTAGCTCTGAGTCTCTCCCTGGAAATCTAAGACCCTGGTAGGTAAGGACAGGTTATTATTTACCTTTTGTACCTCCAGCACTAAGCCTAGTGCCAGCATACAGAATAAACGCAGGACTTCTAGACCAAGTAAACAGATGAAGCACACGAGAACAAATGAATGAGTAAAATATGCCACTGGGCTCATCACATATGTCTTCTGTTTTCTCAAATGCAGATTTAAAGCATGCGTTGATACAGTCACTCCAACTTTCACTCACTGTTTTCAAACATTGCGTGGTAGCGTTAGAGGAAAATGTGTGAGAATTGTTAAGTATGAAGCCATACCACCTTCCCAGCATTGCTTTCATTTCCAGATTTCCTTCCAGCTTTTTTGCCTATACACTTTTCTTTAGTAGATATAGAATCAAACTTTGTATAATTTTGTATTTGCTTTATTTTGGTTAAAATTGTTCTTTTAATATTTTACACATTGCTAAATCATTTCTAATGACTAAATTACATATCAAGTTGCCGTAATTTATGTAACCACTTTCCTAGAAGTTGTTTCCAGGTTTTTACTCTTATAACTAAGCATAAAATAAACATTTTTGCTTTTATTCATCTAAATATTTTCTTAGTGAATATTCTTAGGAATGGAATATTGCCCCCAAAATATGAGCCCTTTTACAGTTCTTGGTATATATTACATAATTGCTTTTTTAGAAGGATTCTACCAGTTAGCAATGTAAAGGCACCTTTTTTTGTCACAAAGATTCAGTCAATCATTATCTAAGATTTTGCTTCAAGTTCAATGTTATTGCAGTAGTAAATTTTGAGCTCCTGGAGTGTAAAACCAGTGTCTCATATCTCCGTATTTATGGTGCCTAACAAATAATTGATGCTCAATAAATATTAACTGAAAATGTGAATGAATAGAAGTATTTTACCTATTGTATACATAAATTATATAAATATTTATAAATTATATATAATGTATATGAATAAAATTTGGCAGAGTCAACTAATCTAGGCTTTCCACACATATCGGAACCTGGGCAGACACGCAGAACCTCACAGAACCCAGTCCCTTCTAAAAGCAAGTCCTCTACCCTGTACACAAAGACTTTGAAGGCAACTCCACAAACTTCTTTAATATCTCATTTTAATGCTAACAATTATTGGATCAGAAGATTGTGTGCTTCCTTACCTCTAACCAAAATCACCCATGGTGGAGAGTAAACGTGTGTGTTTGGTTTTTTTCTTCTCTTCCCTCTCCTCCCCGTCTCCCTTTCTTATCCTGTCCTTAGTAAAGATAGACAAGTTTGCATCTGGATGCGAGCTTGCCAGGCCCTCTCTGAGCATCTCATTCCCACAAGTGAGGTAAGACCATTTGCTCACTTTCTGTATGGTGTTCTGAGGGTAGTCTTTGGTTTTAAATACACTTATTTTTTCTTCTATTTTTATTCCATCTGATTCTAGAATGTGTGTTTACCTAGAAATTCGGAATATCAGTTAATGTTAGTCTACGTTCTTATCAAAAAGTACCATTATAAAAACAGAATATGGTAGGATTTACAAGTTAAACAAATAAACACTTTTTTAAAGTCAAACATTCAAGTGGTGTGTATTTACTGGAGACATTTGGAGGAAGGGCTGTGGCAAGGCTGGGTATGGGCTAAGAGGTAGGTGGTGGTTGATGACTCAGAAGCCCGCCTCTCTGGGAGGCATTCTTTGCCTTGACAATTTTACCAGTTTCTGACCAAGCACCTTGGAAATCCAGAAATTTAATCATTTATGAAAGTTAAATTCACCAGAAATTGAAATGTAGAAACCAGAGGAACACAGGAATGGTTTTCAGTGAGAAATATTGTTAGCCAGGGAGTGTGGGTGGCCCGGTTGGCCCAACTTCTGTGCAAGCAGGACGGTCTGGAGTGCTAGGGAACTGCACAGCAACTGCAGTCGGCCTAGGGCTCTACCTGCCAGCCAGCTAGAGGCCCAGGGTTCCCTAGGGCACTGCTCACATGGGCACCAATGTGTGCTTCCTGTAACTGTTAAGAGCACAGCCTTCGAGGTTTAACAGATCTGGGTGAAAATCTTGGGGCCACTGCTTCATATCCATGTAAACTTCAACAAATTATTTATCTTCCCTAAGCGCAAGTTTCTTCACTTGAAAAATGGAGTGTCATATGGTTGTGTGAAAAACATACATAAGGTACGTGGCTCAATGTCTGGCACATAATAAGGGTTTAATAAAGGTCCTGATTCCTTAGAGTAATGTGACACACCTTCATTTAATCCATTATATGGGTTGATTTAAAATTTATCCCTCTGAGGACAATATTGTTTGCCTTATTAGTATCTTTAATCATTCAATTAATCACTCATTCATGCATTCATTTATTTAACAACTGTTTATTGAAAACCTATTTTGTCCCAGGCACTATTCTATGCAAGAAGGATGTTGCTATAAGCAAAATATAGTCTTTATCCTTATGGAGTTTACATTCTAGTGTGTAAGACTACATATATATATTTTCTAGTGAAAGACAATAAACACATAATATATAGTATGTCGATGTGTACATTTAATGATGTAATGTCTACTTTTTTCTCACAACTGTTATTCAATCAATGGCCAATTCAATAACCAGTGATGTCTTAGAAGTAAGAAAATGTCATATATTTATTTTTTATTAATCCATCATAACATTTCTGGAAAATTTTTGCATATCATGGCAAAAAGTAATTCTGAAACCTTCCATTTATGAACTGGACTGACTGACAAACAACCATTAGCCATTTTAACTCTCCCAACATTCTTCTAATATAGCTATAACTATCCTCCATTTTACAGAAGAGGAGGTAGAAGTTTAGGAAGGTCATTGATTGTGTTGAACATTTTCTGGGTTTGGTTTTGATTGGTTTTGATTTGTTCCTTTGTCAGGGACATTCCCCATTACATATGTTATCGATGGTATCCACAGAAGGTGTCCTGCCTCTTCATACATAGGCCAAGTAGGAGAGGTTCTCCTGCTTCTTGCCTCTGGACATCAGGATAAGGGAACATGACCCAGGCCTGACCAACAGACTCTTGCACCTGGGACTTTGAATGCTGAAGAGTCCCGCAGCAGCAGCCTTCACTGCTCAGCTGGAATGTTGTCAGGTGGTAAGAGGCAAGGGTCCTACCACCAGATCATGCCTTGGCTTTGGTTTCTACTGACCTTGTTCCTGCCAGTTTCCCCAGACTGGGGGTCTGGGCTTTCCTGGCAATTGTATGAGCTACCTAATATCCTCTCCCCAAAATATAGATTCTCTTAAATTAAACCAGAGCTGATTTCTGTAGCTTGAAATTTAAGAACCTTGGTAACACATCCAGAAAATGGCCAAGTCAGTGTTTGATTCTAGATCTGCCTAAATACAAAGCCTGTGCCCTTTACTTAAGTAAGACAAATAGGCAGTCTGTCATTTATTCAACAGTTATGCATCAACTTATCACATGCATGGCAGGCATAATCTCAGAAACCTAAATGTTGAGTATTTACTAAAACTTCCATGGAATTGAATTCAGCTAAGATCTAGCAAGGAGTTGTTCTCTGTAATGAACTTGATTTTATAGTTTAAAACCCTTATCCCCCTGTATTAGCGGCACGTGGAAATCTAGGTTCTGTTTAAAGTTTCTGAGAAATCTACAGGATCCCCAAAGCATCATCCCTGCCTGGAGGCTACCAACGTCCTGTCCCATGTGCATTATTTTTATCATCCAGTTTCTCTACAGATACTGTTTTCTACATTTCTCTGATAGAGTCTCTCATTTCATTTCCTTTTAGTCATTGACTTGCTTTGATATGATCTTTTTATGTTTGAATGATTTGGATTTAAATTTAGATTTGATACAAAAAATAATTGAAAGAAAGCAGACTTTTGCTCCCCCATGAAGAGAGAAAAATCAAGAAGAAAATTCTAGCGAGAAATTACCAGACATTGAGTCTGTCATTCTCTCCCTGGAAGAGTCAAAGGTGTTGCCTAGCATTGACTGTGAGGTGAAGTTTATTCACACTAACATGTAAATGACTTACAAGAACATAAATTGCTATTCTTCTTCAAAATTTTTGCACTTAACAATTGAAGTGTTGCACTTGGGAATATCGGGATTGATTGCAGTCATGCTTTAGAAGAATGGATATTGGAACCTTTGAGAAGTATCTAGATCATACCTTATAGGCAGTTATTTGCTTCAACCTACCTCCAAAAGCAAAACTTAGAATACTCTTCGGAGTCCTAGAGGTGAGAATATCGGCCTTAAGATGCCTTCCCCTCCAATGCCCACCTCCCTGTCTGCCTTTGCATTAGGGTTATCATGATGAATTGGAACAGCATTTGGGGGGAAAAAAAGGGAAGAAGATGACCAATTGGAGGAAAGTTTCAAGGACTCGGCCTTTTTTCTTCAATTTTGACAGCTGCTGTGAAGGTGTAGTAGTAGGGCTACAGAGGATAGGAAAACATACAAATGCAAATTTTGAAAGATTATTGTAATATCCTTTTCTGACACCAAAACGTGACAATTAATATATATTTGTATATTCATTCATTCAATAAACTTGACTAAGTGACATTTTTATATCATACAGTCTTCAAAGAGCTTACAAGTTAGTTAGTTGAATGAGTCTAATAGATCTATGGTCGTCTTTCTTTTTGTCTTCTGAGACACATGTTTTGTGCATCTCACAGTATGTGACAGAAATGGCATTTGGATGTGTAACAAACTCTTCTTGAGCACCTGGGGTTATTTATTAGACCCCCAAATGCTGGCTATAACTCCATCACTTTCTCTTCCATGCACGAAAGTATATCAGAATGCAACAGAGCAAGAAAGACAGACATCACTGTAAGAATAACCCTGAATCTAGTCTAAATGTGAAAGGAAGTCATTCAGATACTTTCATGGTTTAACAAGTATTAATAATAAATTATTTGCAATAGACTTCACAAATGGCTTTCAAATACCAGGTGTGTCACCACTAAAAAGCACAGTCCCAGATGGTAAGTGCAGTATTGAATGTCTTCTGGGACTGAGATGTTCTTGGCACTTTCCATACATTTTTTTCATTTTACCTCAGACCTCATAGTTCTATTCCAGTGGTTTTCCAACTTTAGCATGCATCAGAATTACCGGAAGGCTTATTAACACGCAGCCAGCTGGGGTTCATTCCCAGAGTTTCCCATTCAGTAAATCCAGGTGGGGCCCAACAGTTTGCATTTCCAACAACTTCCCAGGAGATAATGATGTTGCTGGTCCAGGAATCACACTTTGAGAATCACTGATCTAGTCATCCATTCATCCATTCAAAAAACTTTATGAAAAGCCTACCAGGTACCTGGCACCAAAATAAAAAGATAAATTGAACATTATTTTGTAAGAGCTAATGCCTACTAAGCATTTTGCTAAGAGCTTCGTTATGGTAAGATGTCCTCCTTTATGACAATTCTACAAAGTAGGCATCTTTCCCCTGTTTTACAGATGAAAATACCACAGTTAAAAGAGATTAATCAATCTGCTCAAAGTCATATGGACAGATGTCAGAATTAGGATTTCAACCTGGTTCTAATGGATGCTATGTGGTGCTAGCAGATATCATGCTATATGATGTGTTACCCCATAACATTGAGGAGTTTACATACAGTAGTGTATTGTCAGTCTTTTGCAGATTAAGAAAACTGATGTTCACAGAGATTAGATAACTTGCCCAACGTCATACAGCTAGGAAGTATCTTAAACAAAATTTAATCTCAGTTTGTCTGACTCCAAAGTGCTTTTCCCGTCATACAATGCCATTTCTCCATGCTATCTCTTGATCAAAATCCATCTTCACTGGAGTCAAGAAAAAGAATATGACTCCAATTAACCAGAGTGCACAGAGAATGGGGAGTTCTGCCTAATGTTTTGGTTCACTAAGATAACTCTTGTGTTAACTCATTGAAAAGCTTCCTAACAGTATAAGTTCACTTTCCACCCTAAGTCAGCACAGTATAATATAACGTTACCTTGATGATTCAGAATTTTATGCTTCTCAGAACCATCATTATGAACAGCATCTGTTACTGAGAAATGTTGAGGTGGATGCAGAAGGTACAAGTGATTGGGTTGAAGGCATGGGGAGCCCAGGATTTCTGTGAAGATAAATTCAATTATATTCTAATCACTCAACTTTTCTGTAATCAGAAGGGAAAAAGGCCCCCAAACTGAGACTAATCAAATGTTCCAGCTGAGTTGGGTCCAAACCAATCAAGTTTACCACAATTTGTGTAAGTAGATGACAACTCATTAAAGTGTATTTCCTTTTGCATGAACAAGAATGAGCTTCTGATTCCTGTACGTTGTACCATCATCAGGGGCGGTAATCTGTTGGACTGATCATCCTCTGGAGGCCCGACCCGTTGAGAAGGAAGGTCGAAGTGCACTGGCCTGTTCCCCATCCCAGCTGAACTTTCACCGAGCCCCGTCCGGAGTAAGCGCCCCAGCACTGGCTAGACACTCCACCTGCACAGTTTGAATTTTCAGGCCAATCCCTCTTCCTACTTTTGCCGCAAACCTGAAGGAGAAAAACTAAGCTAAAAATTTTTCCTTTTTAAATCATTCTCCTATGCCCTGAAGTAATCATTAATCTCCTGCCGTAATAGAAATTTTAGCTTTTTAAGTCTTTTAAGTCCACGAGTCTAATCAGTGATTTCTGCATCAAAGATAAGTATCATATAGTGCACGTGCTGCGCTCATAAGAATCAAGTGGCTTGCAAAAACATCCAGTACAGAACAAGACAAAAAGATTGAGAAAAAAGTAGAGGAAATAGGCGAAAATTAAAACAAGGTTAAAGGCGCAATAAAAGCAGGTTGTAAATGGTCTATAGCGGTTCCTAGCAGTTCAGTCAGCAAGTTGCTGTTCAGCATTTTTAATTGGCTCTTGTAATTTAAGGCTTGTATCAAGTAAAGTGGACAAGATTTACGTGGACAAGATTCCGTTCAGGATCTTTTCTCTAAGGCTATTCCCAATAAACTTCTTATTTAAACTTTCTTATTTCACTTTTAGATCTTCCCTTTGTTGAAAGGGTCTTACAATAATTTAAGGCTGATTTAGATAAATATTGATTTCAAAGAGTATGTATCAAATGAGTCCAAGTTTTGCTTTCAAAGGATTTGGATTTAACATAGAAATGGATTTCTAATTGGAAATTTCTGACATAGGGGATTGTGGAAGAGCGTGGAAAGCTTTTTCAAGCTCTGTCAAATTATCAACCCCTCTGTGATTACCAACTCTGCCTCAGGGTTGCTTTCCTGCATGCCAGGCTACACCTGTGTACTGCTTGGCCATTGCAGCATAGAACTGATTTATACCCATGTACTCTAGCTTGTCCCTACCACTTGTCCATTCTAATTGGTCAGTTCCCCTGCTACACCAGTACTCAAAAATTTTGAATATTAATGCTGCATGTACACAGATGCCCAGTACAGGCCTGTTGAATTGAATTTCCTTTCACTTGATCCCACTTTTAGATGAACTAAATTCAAAATAAGTCAGAATACGGTGATCGATTGAAAATTATATTTTATCGGTGCCATCTAGGTTTGGGTCCCTTCTTCCCAAATGTAATTTCCTCCCACCCCACCTCATGCCCTCTGATTCAGAAAGTACAGAGGTTTATGACCTCCAGAAGGAGGGCCATGCTGAGGTCAGAGTAGATCAGAGGTGGCCAGAGACCCTGATTCTAGTCCAGGGTTCAGGCAGGCTACAGTCCTGAGGCCAGACCTGGCCACGTCCCTAAGTTTACATATTGCCTATGCTGCTTTTGTGTCACAATGGCAGAATATAGCCTGCAAAGCCAAAAATACCATCAGTTCTTTACAGAAAAAATTAGCCAACCCCTGAGCAGTCTATACAGAAACGAGGCCAGAAAGTCTTAGATGAAGCTATGCTTGCTGGCCTAGCCAGTATAGGGTCTCCTAGGGATGTCGAAAGAATGGGGTGGCCTTGGAATGTTGGGGACCTTTAGTGACTTCTTACTTCTTCCTCTCCAAAATAAGTCAGTCCCCTCCTCAGTCTTCCTTATGATATACTCTCAGAAAGGCCTTAGACCAAATCCACATCTTGTCAGCAGGCACAAAGCACCTTCTGCCTGCAACGGTTCCAGTCATCAGCTCTGGGCAGGGACACTCATCACTCTTTAGAAGCCTGGAATGATCTGGGCAAACCTCTAAAGTGGATCCTAGTGACCAGAAAGAATTAGTGTCCCACCTTATAGTTTATAGAAATGTTATATAACCACCTCATCAGCCTTATAAAATCACAAACAAAGACATGAAAATAGGCAGCTTAAGTTTATTTATTGAATGCTTACTGTGTGGTATGTGCTGGAGAAACATGAGTGAACAAGTCAAGTCCCTGTTCCTATGGCACTTCCATGGGGATGACGGAGCAGGTGGGAAGGTGCTGGGAGGAGATAAACAGGTCAACCAAAAAGTGCACAAGATTACTCCAGAAAGTGATAAGTGATATTAGAAATAAGTTAACCAGGATGGTAGAGAGTGACTGGGATGGGGAGTGGGGGGAGGCAGGTATTTTCAATGCAGCAGTCCAGGAAGGCTTCTCGGAGGAAGTGGCATTCAAGACAAAACTGAACTGCATGAAAGAGCCAGTCATGTGAAGACCTGGAGATGGGGCAGTCCAGGCAGAGGAAACAGAATCTGCAGCAGCCCCAGTGTGAAGAAGCTTGGAGTGTGATCACACCCACAAGACTAGAGTTAAGAGACCAGGGAAGAGGGTCCTGGAGGAGTTCCAGGGACAGCAGGTCATCTGGGGCCTGGGTCAGGCTAAGCAGAGAGAGTGCATAGAGAGATGCTTTCTTCTTCTAGATCACTTACTAAGAGAGAACAAGTGGCTCCTTTTGCCTGGACACACCAGAGAGTCCATGTTTCCAAACATCATACACCTCTCCCTCCAAAACCCATGGACACAAAAATCTACACTTGAAAAGTTAATTTATTTAATGTCCACTTGCATCCTTTAAATTCTGGTTTTCTATTTTGCATAAAGTCTTCAAAAATGATGGGATGATAAAATGCTTACCTATTTTCATAATCCAGGGTATTATTCTGGTTTTGTTTGTCTGTTTAAAAAAATAAGTAGTATCAATGTAACATTTTTCTATTTGTTAAAGGTATTTTATTGTGTATGATGCTTTCTGAAGCAGAAATGTAAGAGACAAGAAAAGCCATTATTCATGCTTTTTTCATATTCATACAGATATGACTATAATGAAAGTTTGTCTTCTGCCACAGGCATAACTCTGAGCCCCTCAGTAATAAAACAAATGTTTTCTAGGACCAGGAGATTTATATGCAAAAATCATCTTCACAAGGCAAACTGTCTGAAAAACAAAGCTCTTGTTTTTAAAGGAGCCTTGCTAGTATCAATATAACATTTAAAACAGATTCTTTTAGCTGTCTTTAAAACAACAAAAATTTTCATTATCACATTATTATGAACTCATAATTAAAGAAAATAAATATAAAACCTTTCAAATACAAACTGTTAAATGCAGGTGGTTTTACTAGCATTTTACTTTCTGTGATAAAGATTTTTTTTAATTGTCATTGTCTTCTAAATTTGGTTCTTACTTTTCTCACTATTTTGTTTTAAGAAAATTTTGATTTTTATACTATTTTCATAACATTATTTTAAATAGTCACAAATATTCAAAAATATAAATGGCTTATAATTTATTTGACCATTTCCTTCGTTACACAAATAGATTATCTCCATATGAATAATGTTTCTATAAGCATCTCTGCACACCAGCCTAACGGATTATTTTTTCAGGATATGTTTCCAGAAATGGGATTAATGAGTAAAAGAGTATTTTAAAGTCTTTTGATACATTTAAAAGCATTTTCACATCGAGGACCTCTTTGGATCCTCACACTGGTGTGGTCAGTAGGGAAGAAACCGACCTCATTCTATAGGGTTTTTTTTTTTGTTTGGGGGGTTTGTTTGTTTGTTTGTTTTGAAACAGAGTCTCGCTGTCACCTAGGCTAGAGTTCCATGGCATTATCATAGCTCACTACAACCTCAAACTCCTGGGCTCAAGCAATTCTCCTGCTTCAGCCTCCCCAGTAGCTGGGACTATAGGCACATACCAGCACACCTGGCTAATTTTTCTAGTTTTTGTAGAGACAGGGTCTCCCTCTTGCTCAGGCTGATCTAGAACTCCTGGCCTCAAGCGATCCTCCCGCCTCGGCCTCCCAGAGGGCTAGGATCACAGGCGTGAGTTACCACACCTGGCCAACCCCATTCTATAGGTAAGAAAGCTGAAACCACAAGAAATTGAAAGAATTGCCCAAGCTGGTTAGTGACACAGCCTGGACTAGAACCTAGGATTTTTCAGACAGCTTTAAAATTTTCACAAATCCATCTCCGTGACTTAGCCAAAAAGAAAAAAGAGGAGAAAGAAAAGAAAGAAAGAAAGAAGAAGAAAGAAGAAAGATTGGTTAAACTTCACCCTGGCTTTTTAAACGTCTAAAATCTGAGTTGTAAACTCAATTCTCAGAGGCCAGGTGTGGTGGCTCACGCCTGCAATCCCAGCATTTTGGGAGGCTGAGGTGGGGAGATGCTTGAGGGCAAGAGTTCGAGACCAGCCTGGGCAACACAAGGAGACCATATCTCCCCTATCTGTACAAAAAACAAAAAATGAGCCGGGCAGGGTGGCACACCTGGGTGACAGAGCAAGACCCTGTCTCTTAAAAAAAAAGAAAGGCTAGCAAAGTGCGCTGCAGGTGAAGGGTTGGGAGAGAGGCCGAAGCCGCTAGCTTGGCTTGCAGGGACAGAATCCCTAGGCTGCCACTATTTTTATCTTTCAAATACTGAAAGAGAAGTAGAGAGAGGACCACCTGATAATCAACCCTAAAACTCCGTGATTTTAACAATTTTAACAATTGGGGAGTGGGGAAGGTGGGGAGCAAATGATACAATTTTGATGAGTCCTGAAATTTTGACCCACTGCCAATATTGTTAAGCCAACTGCATGCAGGTGTTACAGTATAACACGAAAGCCATTCTAAGTGCATATCTAAGTGCCTGATGGAACATGTTGACTCTGAAAAATATGCCGAAACCTTTGGCCAGAAAGTTCCCAGAATTTGGGGCTCTCAGTACCTCAGAACATCTGCTAATTCTTTAAAGAAGGGTATTTCCATATTCTGCCCAAAGAAAAAGAGGTCAGACTGTAACTGAGCATCTACTGTAAGCCTAGAACTGTGTCGGGCACAGGACCTGTACCTGCGAAGCAGTCACAGGAAAGAGCTTGCAACTGAGCGAGTGCCAAGAAATTGGTGGAAAGCGGTAGTTTATAGCACAATGTGAGAGGTGTTTTACTAGCATAAGAACTACATCCTAGAAGAGCTCCAAGTAGAGAGAAATGTGTTTATATCACTGCAGTGACCAACTTTTGTTCTCTTTTTAAGAATAGTTTCTAATTTTATTTTTATTTCATTAAAATGTACTGTTTTAATCCTGCCTACTATGACCAGCCATAAACATTTTTGCACTATAAATCTAACATCTTATGCATGTTTTGAAGAAACAAACAGTTGGTTATAAAAATTGTATAGGTTCATAGTAGAAAACTTGTAAAAACTCTATAATTAAAAAGAAATCATCTTAATTCCATCATTAAGATATAACCACTGTTAATCCCTTAGGTCATATCTTTCATAACAACACTTGTCTATGATTCAGAGCCAGCATTAGGGTAGGGCAAGTGAGGCAGGAACACATCCTGTCTTTATTTTAAATTTTTAAATTTTGTTTTTCATGGATTTTTTTGCATTAACTTTGTTTTTTTTTTAATTTTGCATTAAAATGTTATTTATCTCGATTATTGAGTTTTTGGTAACCCACCACTGGCCTCATCCTAGTCATGATTTATGATCATATATCACTTTTGTTTATAAACATAGCTCATAGTTTCATAGTAGTGGTAAACATGTTTTCTACTTTATTTACCATGAGCATCTTCCCTTATATGACCATATTTTGTGAAACAAGAATTAAAACATAGAGTATAACACTTAACCTCACAGGGAACAAAATATTTAAAATCAACTGTCTCAGAAATATGGAGCATCTGGTTTTCTACACAAAACTTAATTCTGAGGAGCACATTCAGATACTGCCATGAGCATCATATTATCACAGCATTAATTTACACAAACAGGAATGACTCATGTATCAACTTCATCTTGCAAAAAAGATCAGAAACACAAAATGCTTATTTAAGATGGTCTAATCAGAGGAATGGAGCCAAATAGTCATAGCTTTGTTTCAGAGAAACTCTGCTAGGCTTCAGGGCCTGGCGCTCCATGTTGCCTATTTGCCTCCTCTTGGCTTCTCATCTGACCTAAGATTTGTACAAGGGACTGGGAAAGTGAGCTCCTCGCACATGCAGGACAGGCAGTGAAGGATCAGTTGACCCTGCAGTGAGAAAATCACCCTGTCCAAACAAATGAGGAAGACTTACTCCTGTTTATTTTTTTCCTTAACAGTAACAGTCATGCTCATTGTAAAAAACTTTGGGATGTAGGAAAGAATAAAGAAGAAATTAAGTCACCCATAATATCACCACCCGGAGATAATCAACATTAATATTCAGACATACTTCCTTTCATTATTTATTGTGTATGTGTGTGTATTTGGTCTATTTATAAAATTGTGATTATAATCTTATAAAGATTTCTCCTCTGCTTTTCTCAGTATATTGCCATTATATCAAGAGCATTTTTCCGTGCCACTAAATATTTTTCAAAACTGTGATCTTAATAGAGGCCTAGTATTGCCTGACATGAATATATAACACTATATCTAACAAATTTTCTGTTGTAAGAACATTAAGGTCACTTCTAATTTTTTATTATTTTTATAAGTATATTTTTATAATGTGTGCATAATATGTAAGTAAATAATTTGTGTAATTTATATATGATAAATAAATATGTGGTTACTATATAGATGAGTAATATATAATTATATCTAATAAATAAATAACTCTATACTATATAAACATAAGCTTATATACAATTAAATACAGTCAGCTCTCCATATCCATGAGTTCTATACCCAGCTGGATTCAACCAACTGAGAATCAAAAAAATTAGGGAGAAAAAATAGATGGTTGTGTTGTACTGAACAGGTACAGACTTTTTTCCTTGCCATTTTCCCCCAAACAATACAGTATAACAACTATTTACATAGCATTTACAGTGCATTAGGTATTATAAAAATAATATAGAAATAATTTAAAATATACAGGAGGATGTGCATAGTTCATATACAAATACTATGCCATTTTATATCAAGGACTTGAGCATCTGTAGATTTTGGTATCCATGGTGGTCCTGGAACCAATCCTACAGATACCAAGGGTCAACTGTATTTATAAATCTTTAGCTGCTCTTTGATTATTTTCCTGAAATAAGTTGGGTAGGTGAAATTCCTGGGCCAAAGGCAGGCCTCAACCTCCTGTTTTCAAGACCCTGCCTCACTCATTTTACCCTAATCCTAGCCCTGAGTCATAGAAAAGTGTTTTGAACAATATATACTAAGGGATTTTAAGTGTTTATGCGCAAACGAAAGCCTTATCATTTATGGCTCATTTTACTTGCCTCAAGGGCCAAAGAGCCTGGCCTAGGAAACCTGCCCATAGAAACAAACTCCACCCCACATACTGAATACACCTGAATTGATTGAAAGCCTCAGCTGAAAAGTAGATTGTCCCCTCTACCTTTGTAAAGGATGAGAGGCTGGAATACAATGCCTCCGAGACTTAAAAACATACTGATCCTACATTATGCATAATGAAAATATGATGCCAATAACTGTTTACCAAAGAAACCAGATAGCTTTTGTCTTGCAAATTGGGTAAAGAACTTCAATGACAAGGAATTGACCCATGAAAAAAATGTTCATATTAGTTTCCTTCCATTATTTTTTTCTTTTGAAAAATAAAGCAAAAATGTATATTCTTTCTATTCATTGTAGAAAAATGATAAAATGCAGGTGGACAAAAGAAAATTATTAAATTATCTAAACTCCCCACTACCCCAAAATAATCATTGTTAATAATTTGGGATATATCTAAGTTTTATCTATGCAAATATGTCTATTTTTTTTCCAAAAAATGGGAATACATTCTACACACTTTTTTTAATACATCAAGAATAATGTTCCCTGCCTTACTTGAGCATGAGTATGTCCCAGAACACGTCGTAGACGCATCAGCCTGCCTCTCCATTTCAGGCGTACCTTGACAAGTATTACACAAAGAAAGGAGAACACCAGATTGGTGAGGTGGTTGCAAGAGGAGGAAATTCCATGGTAAAGAAGATTAAGGAGCTGCAGGCCTTCTTTGGCCTCCAAGTCACCGGGAAGTTAGACCGGACCACGATGGACGTGATCAAGAAGCCGCGCTGTGGGGTTCCTGATGTGGCAAACTATCGCCTCTTCCCAGGTGAACCCAAATGGAAAAAAAATACTTTGACATACAGGTAATGAGATCGAGTCCTTCCAATTCAGAGAGAAACGCCCCTCCCCTCTTTTTCACTTTTCTTTTAAAAATACCTTCCTTCCAATCTGCATAAAAATCCTGACTCCTAACACCCATAAGAAAGAATAAGAACTTTTAGGTCTACCCATTAGGCCATGACCATGGGCCACTCACTATGATCTCAGGATTATCGTAATGACTGGCCATCTGAGGCATTACAGACAATTTTACCAGTTGGAAACAACACATTCATCTTTAAAGAAAAGTAATCTAGTCTACGATTAATGACCTGACAGTACAAACCAATTTTCTTAAAACAACCCACTCAATAAGAAAGATAAAACTCACCTATTAATAAATTAATTTCATTGATTCCAAAAATCATTTATTGATTATTTATTCCCCATCAATACATGCATTCAATTTTGGGAATATCAAGGTGAATAGATGGCCTTTCCTGACCTTAGGGAACTCACAGTCCTGTGGGGGAGACAGACATGCCAACAAATAGCTTCAGCTCTGCGTGAGAAGTAGGAAGCCACAGGTCTAAGCAGAGACCTGAGGGAGCACATGGAGAGAGTTATCAAGTGGCCCAGGGACCGGGCAGTGACATCTGAGCCTGATTTAAAGCAAAACAGAAGCAGTTCTACCCTTAGTTCCAAGCACCCCCCACCCTCTCCCTGCAGTCTTCCCTCCCCTCATCCTCTGTCTTCATCCTGTACAGACCAAGGGGACACACCCAGTGGAACCTTTGTCCTTCACACCTGTGCTCTGGGTACCGAGGCCAGAATTCCCTGCCCCAGTGGCCTGGACCTATTCTGGGGCCAGTGCAGGCCTCTTCCCCAGGTCAGTCCAACCGAGGGCAGACCATACTTGGTGCCCACCCCTCAGCTTAAGGGTGGCACTTGGGGGGTGTACTGTGCCTGCATGTGTGGACCTCACACATGCCAGATGGATACAGGCTAGAAAAGAAGAATGGTCCCCATTTGTGGTCTTGCCCCAGGCTTTGCAAACGCTAGGGGGTTTCCAGGTAGAAAAGCAGACCAAGCAAATAGCAGTAGAGAGTGGACCAGCCAGGGGTGTTGAGCGGCACACCTGCCACCAGTGCCCAGTGCATGCGGCTGGAGTAGAGGGTGCAGGAAGGGAAACAGCAGGAAATGTGGCTGGAGAAGCAGCTGCAGGGCAGCTAGAACGTGCTGTGCAGGAGTTTGGACTTTCTCCCCAGGGCAGTGGAGAGCCAGGCCGGGACCAGGATCAGATTGCATTTTTAGGATGAGCACATCTAGACAATATCCGGAGAAGGGGAAGGCTGCCATAGTCCAGGCCATGGTGTGCTGAAGCTGACTCCTAACAGCTCACAGGGGCCAGTCTTTAAAGTGTCAAGAATTTTGCAGCCGGCTGTTAAGTCTCCAAGAATTTTATGAGCTGGTTGCTAAGATAGCCATTATTAAATCATGTAAATTTACAATTAAATAAATTATATTTAAAAAACAAAGGTAATTGAAACATATCGCTTTTCATTTTACTCCGTATTGATTATCTGTGTGCATGAGGCTTTTTACATCTGTTTTAACAGTATGGTGGAAACACTACGCAATGGTGCACACCTCATCTCTTCCCAACCTCGAATTCGGTGATGGCAAGTTGGTAGCTTAAAATTAGCCACAGTGAAAGATTTACAACACAGGAATCAGCAAGCCATACAAATCAGGAGGGGTTTTTCCCCCCTTGTAGAACCAGTTGTTAAACTGTTCCAGGACACCAGAGAGTCCATTTGATCAAATGATGGCCTGAACACAGGGAGTGGTCAGATGATTCCACTGGGCCGCTTGTCACCTGCTATGAGCCTATAACTCCATAAGGTGGCGCTCTGAACAAAAAAATCAAAGCCATTGAAGAAGAAAAACCCCACATGGAGTTGAACATGAGTGACTATGAGATGATAGGAGTAAGATAAGAAAAATGTGTATAAATCCATGGAGTCTTTTCATGGTTTTCTTAAAATAAATTGTGCCCTATGTTAGTCTGTGACTAGGTACAGTAAAGACAAGGGGCATGTGCCCTATAATGTGGGACACAGGGAAGTATGATATCCTTGTGATTAAGCTGGGCAGCCCCAAAACCCCCTCAACACACTCACATGGCCCCCGGCCACTCTTGCTCCCAAAGAACTCCCTTGTCCCCTCCCCTACAAAAAGACATTAGAGGCTATCTTAGCAGTCTGTGTAGCTACTGGATTTCAGAACAACTTCTTATCTATAACCCAGAGGATTAAAAAAGAAAAACTACGGCAGAGTGCTTACATGCATATGCTTTGGAGTCAGACAGAACTGGGCTCAAAGCCTGACTAATCGTAAAATGTAAATTATTATTATTATTACCTACCTTTCATGAGTTGGAGTGAGGATTAGATAATATACCACATTAAAAAGTGCTTAGAATAATGCCTGGCACGTAGCATGTCTTCAAGGAATATTAGCTATTATCACTATTGCTTTATCAATCTCTACACCCTGGGTCAGGATTTTCTCCATTCTCTTCTTTTCTGGTGCTACCCCTTTCTCCACTCTTGTTTTCTCCAACACACATAGTCAGCTCAAAGATATGGCTGACATATCGATAACGGGAGGGAATTTCAAGTATTAACTATCCAGACTTGTGATAAATCACAGATTAATATTATGCAGTGGGCTTGACATATTTTGAAAGCATTTAATAGTCCCTTTAAGGGTCTTTCTGGTTTCCCTCTTCAACTCTGCAGCTCCCTCTCTTGGCCCCAACTTCTGGATCTTCCCTCTCAAGTCCTGAATTGAAGTATTTATTCTCCTCTCTGTGGGACACAGTCCTTCCTTTTGGGACCCCACAATTACTGCTGTTAGTTACTGGTTGCAGTTGCACCACCTGCATTAGAATAACCTAGGATATTTGTTAAAACACAGATTTCTAGACCACGCCTCTATATTTAACAATCTTCCTAGGGAGTTACCACAGGTCCTAATGTTTGAGCGCCACTGAGTAGGCCCTAAACAGCCAGCTTTTAGTCTTTAATTCATCCATTCATTAAGCATTTGCTGAGCATCTACTATCTTCAAGGCACTACACTAGGAGCTGGAGAAAGAGAGAAAGTAGGCTTAGTTCCTGCTCCCAAGGCTGGCTCCCACAGACCCAGCTTATCACTTTGCATCTATCATCCCAGCCCAGCCCAAGTTCCCAGGTAGAAATTGCTTTCTCCTGCCTTTCCTTTGCATGCTGCCAGAAACCCCAGCCCCTGCACTCCAAAGCCAAAAGTTCTAGAGAATCACCAACTCTGTCTTTACCCAGTTTGTCAAAAAAGCACTACATGTTTCTGCCTTCGTATGTTGTCGTCACACCAGGACTTGATGAAGGCTCAACTCTTTTTCAGTCCCACTGAGCATCCTTTTTTAAAGTTAGCCCTTCCTCTTTAAGAATGCATTATTTTCAGAAAAAAAAAAACATTCCCCAGCAGCCCTGGGGAAATCCTGATGGCCTTTGAATGAGAATTAGCAAAACCTCAAAACTCCACATTTATATTTCTTATAACTGAAAACTTTTAGTCCCTTCTGGGGAAAAAGAGGTCTCCTCTCAAAACCACTTTACAGAAAATGGATTTTTTTTTACTAGTTGTAATGTTACACAAGCATTACTCTTTAAAATCAGTGGTAGTGTAATAACGATGAAAGCCCAACTGTTTCAGTACCAGGTTGTCTCAACTGTCTCTCATTTCTCCCCTTCATTTGTCTTGTTGTTTAATATGCAGCAATTTAACATACACAAAAGCAAAATAAGAATTATTGTTTCAGAGGAAAAAAACTAAATTATCTATTTATGTTCAACATTTTTGTTTTTAATACAACCTATAACATAATTCTCGCCTTCTTCACTTAGAAGCATTTACTGAAAGGAAAATATGTTCTTTTTATTTTCACAGAATATCCAAATACACGCCTTCCATGAGTGCCGCCGAGGTGGACAAATCCATAGAGATGGCCTTGCGGGCCTGGAGTAGCGCTGTCCCTCTGAACTTCGTTAGAGTAAACGCAGGAGAAGCGGATATTATGATCTCTTTTGAAACTGGAGGTACTGTGGTGCTTCTTGGGTTTCATCTACTAGTTCAAAGGAGAATTGTTCCAGTACTGTTCCTTCTACACATTTAATCCCAGTGATCGGCACAATCCTCCTTCCAACAGTGTTATGATGGGCAGGGGCCAGGACCGTGGTAAAGTCATGATCTTCATCTGGCAGAAAATGGAGCCAAAGCAGTTCTTAGCGTTTCTTGTCATCATTAGATACAGCTGTAGAATAGATTCACTGTGACAAGCCTTCATTATGGTTTTGCTCCCTTAGGGGACAAATTCTGTCAGATTTAACTTTCCCATTGGCCAGCTGACCTCATCCAGTCCCATCATGGTGTTCATCGCTGTGTACCCTCTTCCATATTAGCCAAGAATCTCCCACCTTGAATTCTCACTGATGGAAATAAATTCCACAGTGACCTTGATGTAGCTTTTCACCTACATCAAGTGTATGCAGCAATGGTTAGGAAAGTAGCGTTCCTGCTTTGCCCACATTTGCAGACCACATTTTGGGAGGTACACGGGAGGCCTGCCTCCAACCTGCCACTTCTCCATTCCTCACCCACCCTAGAGAGGAGTGGAGGCATAAGTTTGCACTGGGATTGGTGGAGCGCTCTGAGCCTTTCTCAGAGAAACGTGTCTAGGAAGTAGACAAAGGAAGGGCCAAATGGCCCATGAAATTCCTTTCCCTTCTCAGCTTCCTAACAGTCAAGGTAAGTGAGAGCCACTGTCTCTTCCCCTCCACAGATAATGTTTCTAAGTGTCCTTGTCATTTCAAGTCCTGGTCTTAATTTTAATCTGATGTCACTGGGGGAAAACATGCTTAGGAGCTAGGAGAGAGAAGATCAAGCAAGTCCTTAGTGCAAACCCTTTAGAAATGGCCTTGGGTATATAGCCTGGCCCATGGCAGGTCCTGTTTCTCCCAGAGGACCAAGGCCACTCTGGTGAGGTGGCAGGGCAGTGTGACTCTGGGCAGCTTTGGGGACCATGGAGTTAATGTCTGGCTCTCTCTTCATCTTTCAAACTGGTGTCCTGTCCCCTAACACACAAGCCAACTAGGGACTACACTGCCATTGCATTTGGTCCTCCAGGCATGCAAACTGATTAAATGGCATTGCACTGAAACCTGAGAAATAGCTTGCCAGAACTTGGTTTTGTTGGGTTTTTAAAAAAACAAAAACAAAAATAAGGTATCCACTCTAAGATTCTAAAAAATTGTAATGTAGCTTCTTCTGCAGCCTTCATTTTGTTCTTCCTCCTTTTCTACTAAATTTGTGACAAAATATTAAATAAAATAGATAATAAAACAAAAACACATAAAACTTTGAAAGTTAGGTATCATCTTGCATTGTTAAAGGGGAAAAAAGAAAAAAATTAAAAAAGAAAGTTAGGATTTTACAAACACCTTTATTACTTTCATGAGCTTTACACATGAAAGTATATAAAAATTACAGAGAAATTTTCTGGTTTTTTGACACTCCCTTTAATTGCATTATACTGTGCTATAGAAACAGAAAGCACACGCTTGTTCAATTCACTACCAGTGTCTCAGCTGAATCATATTTCGAGAGCTCATTCTGACAATCGGCTCACCTGCCAAGCAGTGGACTCATTTGCTATCCAGCGCCCCTCTGTTCTTTCTCCTTTTATAATCTATGGTATGTGCAAAGTCCACAGTATGCTTTGTGTCCGTTAATAGATGTTGAAATAAAAACAATAACCAAAAAAGAGTTTTTTAATTTTTTATTTTTAACACTATCTCTGCATAGTAGAGATATTTTTCAATGGGTAGTTTCTCATTGACATGTGAATTTCTTATTAAAAAATGAATATTGAAAAGTAAATTTAAGTGTCAATGCTATTCAAAATGTTGTTTATTCTCTATAATGTTATGTGGCCATCAAAATTGCTAGAAGGACTCAATCCTGTTGACCTTTCTCCCCACTCATTTAGATCACGGGGATTCCTACCCATTCGATGGGCCTCGAGGGACTCTAGCCCATGCATTTGCACCTGGAGAAGGCCTGGGAGGAGATACACATTTCGACAATGCTGAGAAGTGGACTATGGGAATGAATGGTATATATGCACAATTCACCATAACCTGGAAAATATTGTACCTTCTTCTGGGCCTCCATCATGAAACCTTGAGGTTCAACGTCCCAAGCCACCCTTTAACTAGGGGGGCTGGCTAGGAAAAACAAGTAAGCCAAAAATCCAAAAGGGAACACCATAAGGGAAAAGATCCACCCTCAATTGTGTTTTAGACATGTCTGATCTCTGTTTCATAGCATATAATCTCAAGAACCAGCAATCCCTCCACACACAGCTCTCTTTTCCTTCAACCACATAGTATGTGTTGTTTCTCATTTGTACTTGGAAATAGGCTACATTCAGAAATGATCTGGGGGAATCAGTACTCTCCCAAGAAGTGTGATGGGGATGGGTATAAAGGTTCCAGAATATCATACAGGTCATTGGAAATCTTCAGTGTGAAATGTGTGTGGATAAAAAGGAGTAGGCTGTAATAGCAGGGAACTGTTAAGGCATTTGTGGTCTAAATCTATGTATTACACCCAAATATCATTGCCACTATTCACTCCAAGGCCCTTCTGAATCAAGCTCCCAAACATCACTGACAACGAGCGAAATAGATTGATTTATATTTCCATCCTCCCTGACCCCAAACCCCCTTCTAGCCAAGGGGAAAAGAACTAGACCAAAGTCTGCAAAGCTAAGTGCCAGAATAACCTACCAACCTTTGAATAATCTAGTTATGAAAAGGAGATGAGTTAATTATGATTTGGGCATAAATTCTCCTGTAAAGACAGAAGATTGAGAAAACAAAAACCCATGTTGATGCTGGCTTTTTCTCTCTCATATTGTTTAGGTTTTAATTTATTTACCGTTGCTGCTCATGAGTTTGGCCATGCACTGGGCCTGGCCCATTCCACGAACCCATCAGCACTGATGTACCCAACTTATAAGTACCAGAATCCCTATGGGTTCCACCTGCCCAGCGATGATGTGAAAGGCATCCAGGCACTGTATGGTACGATCATCACACGTCTTTGACCACTAACTCTGAAAGTGACAGGCATTCAGTCTCCAACTGAAAGAAAGTGCATTTTGCCTGCGTAGGTAAAGACTAAGCTAGAAACCACAGCCCCAGCTATGCCTTCTTTTAAAGAGCTTATTTACCAGTTATGAATATTGCTTTCTTCTCCAAGATGTGTGATTAGATTTTACATCTTTCCTTCGGAGCATATTGGTCCCTGCATAGCCATAGAAAATCCAGTCCTTTGTCTGTTTATGAACTCGGAGAGGATGGAATAGATTTTATCGTTCACCTGCATGGTGCTCACCCATTTGCAGATCAGTGACCTTATCTCCCTAAAAATAGCAGCAATGATGATAATAACTCCACTCAGCCATGCACAGTCTGCAGTTTACAAAACATGTTTGCATGTGTTGTCTTACACCAGCCTCACCACGAGCCTGTGGGGTATGAAGAATTTTACTCATTTGGGAAGCTGAGAAAGCTGAGGCTCAAACACAGTAGTAGCCTCAGATACTCAAAATCACCATTCTTAACATACTTTCAAAAGGTAATAAGGGATTATTAGAAAATCTATATCCAATTTCCCTTAAGGGAAAAACAGCTCAACTGTGGCCTGGAAGGTCACCACCATTCTGATGGCCACTGTCACTCGGCCAGAAGCCAAAGCACATGTTCTGACATAGCTATTTATACACAGGTGAACAAAATGTAAAAACACGGGTTTATGTTGCCAGGGAGCATACATGTCATCGACCCCAGACCACCTTGCTTCACCCCATCTCTGATCTGACCAATTTCCAGTTTCTGATCTTCTCCGGAAGCCTCACCCCACCTTGGATCCTGCCCACATTGCTAACCCCTACTCCATCCATCCCTGATCTCAAACCACCTCGACCCTTATCAGGCTCTGAGCCTTTCTCCTTCCCTGTGTCTCACTCCTTCCCTGAACCTCACCTCTGCTTACAACAGGCTTCATCAAAGAGCAGGGACCTGCCAGGGCGATGGTTTAGGCAGCACAGGCTCACTCCTCCATGGCTGGCGCAGTCCTCAGAGATGCAGGCTGGGAGGTGAAAACTCCCTTACAGCCCTCCCAAAGAGCAGTTACCTGTTTTACAAGAGGATCCACCAGAAGAACCTTCACATAGCAAACACCTTCAGTGTTCTCCAATTCCACAAGAATTCACTCAGTCTTTCTAGGGTGCCTAGGCTTAAGTACAGAGTAGGATGCCAAGGAGTATACGAAAATAATAGAAAAACACACAGGAAAGTTATGTTCTTACTGAGAAAAAACATCTTAATTACAAAGGAATAATTCATGGCAATCTTTAAATTGCATTTCTAATTTGGAACACCTATAGTTACCAAAGAAGTTATGTATAACAATAAAATGATAAGGACCATTTTTTGCACACTTACTATGTGCCAAGCACTCTACTAAGTGCTTTACAGGCATTATTTAATTCTCACAACAACCATCTGAGGTAGGTACTATTATTACCCCTCCCTTTTTACAATTGAGAAAGCTGAGGTAGCTTTAAAAAGTTAAATTATTTGCTTCAAATCACACAGCTCAGTCACTAGAGAAGCCGGGATTCAAACCAAGGTCTACCTGCCAACAGCCGTGCTCGTGATCACACATAGAGTGAGCGTGTGCAAGCTCCCCTGGGTCTCTAGAACAGAAGTGTACAAACTCCAAATTCCTGTTACATTTTGACCAAGTCACTTTGAATCCTAGGACCTCGGAAACCATTCCTGGGAAATCCCAGTATGCCCCATGGCCCCCCTCATAAGCCGCCAATCCCCGACCTCTGTGACTCCAGTGCATCCTTTGATGCTGTGACAATGCTGGGGAAGGAGCTCCTGTTCTTCAGGGACCGGTAAGCCTAAGACATGCCGCCAACTCTCGTCGGGCCTCAGCTCCACCTCCAGAGAAACTTTGCTCTGGAGGTCTTTGTTGCGGCCAGGTATGAAGATCATGGAGAAATGCAGTCCTGTATGGCAGTAGGGTCAGAGGCAGGGGTCTTTGGGGAGGTATAGAAATGCCAACCCTACTGTTTGTGGAGCACCTACTGTGGCCTTGCTGCTGTGCTAAGTGTTTTTCATATATGTGCAGAATTTCTTCTAACCCTTTTCACTGTAGAGATTAGAATTCCCAATATACAGATGAAGACAGCAGCTCAAAGAGACCAAGTAATTTTCCCAAGGTGACAGTTAAGTGGCTGAGCTAGGACATCAGACCAAATCTATCTGACGTCTGATTGTTTACCATTGTACCCTGGTGAGAGCACACAGCAAATGCTCAGTAAGCATTTGGTGAATGGATGAATGAGAGTTGGCTAGCTGGATGGATGGACAGGTAGGAAGTTGGAAGGATGGATGGATGATGAGATGGATAAGTGGCTGGGTGGATGATTCCAAGGTCAGCCTTCTTCCTAAACTCCTTTTTTTCAAGGCCTGCTGACTTTGCACCTGGCAGATAGCATAGCAGAGGCAGATCCCTTTTTTCCCCACACTATGGCTTCTCAGGGAGCAAGGCTGCTATCTCCCTGACACTGGTAACTGTAACTACTTCTTTCCATGGAGGAAAAGAGAAACATAGCAACACCCACCCACATTTGCTGGAGACAGAATTCAATCACACCAGAATAAACAGAGGCAGCTCAGGAATATTCGTGTATGACATTTTCTTTTCTTCATTGGAAACATGTTCATTGAACCCATACCGGGTGCCAAGCACTGTTGTAGTATCTAAGGATATAAATATGGATTGAAACACTGTTCCCACCCCCACCTTTGTATACCTCACAGTTACATGAGGGAGAAGGACATTTAAATAGCATTGCAAGACAGTGTGACACAAGCTCTAAAAGGCAGGGCTGTGAGGCAAAACAGGGAATAAGAACCTGGGAAGGTCCAAAGAGGATTCACTAAGGAGGTGATGTCTGGGAAATGTGATGTTCCTTTTTTATTTTGTACTTTTGGGAATATATTTTTAAGCTATTGTTATAAGAATCCTTTTAGCTCATCAGAACAGAGATAGCCAGGCATGGTGGCTCACATCTGTAATCCCAGTGACTCAGGAGGCTAAGGCGGGAGGACCACTTGAGCTCAGGAGTTCGAGTCTTCAGTGAGCTATGACTGCACCACTGCACTCCAGCCTGGGCAACAGAGCAAGATCCTGTGTCTAAGAAAATTTTTAAAATAAGAATAAAAAAAGAACAGAGAAAAAGTAACAAAATATTTTTTAGAAGGCAAAATTTACCTAGAATCCCACCACCCAGAGTATATTAGTCTGCCAGGCTGCCATAACAAAATACCACAAACTGGGTGGCTTAAACAACAGAAATTTATGTCTCATAGTTTTGGAGGCTGGAAGTCTAAGATCAAGGTGCCTGCAAGGTGCCTGCAAACCTTTTCTCCTGGTTTGTAGGCAGCCACCATCTCACTGTGTGTTCACATGACCTCTTCATGCACTTGGAGAGAGAGAGCAAGAGCTTTCTGGTGTCTTTAATAGAGCCTCTGGTAGTCTCTAAGGCCGCTAATTCCATCATGAGGGTCCCACCCTCATGGGTGGCTTCATCTAAACCTAATTATCTCCCAAAGGCCCCATCTCCAAATACCATCGCATTGGGGATTAGGGTTTCAACATATGAACTTAAAGGGGGCACAAACACCCAGTTCATAATACGAGTATTCACATTGCTAACCATATTGTTGTGCATCCTTTCAGACTTTTTCTCTGGATAGAGAAATACATATTGTAAATATGGGAGGGGGCAAGGATTTCCACAAAAATGGAATTTTACTAGTTGCATTGATTCATAAACATTTTTCACTCACAAATATTTCATTTTTCTATGTCAATGAATTTTAATTTTTATCTTTTATATATTATATTTTATTCCAATGAATAGATAGATCATTACTTATTTAACCAATCCCATGCTTTTAAACATCTAGATTGCTTCTAATTTTCAAAAATTAGGAGCAGCTTGTACTAAACTTTCAACAATGGCTAGACAGTCACTTTTCAAAGGCAAATTAGAGCAGAGGCCAGGAACCCAGGTTTTCACATGAGACTAGGTGGGCTTAAGTTCTGGCCCTACCTCTTACTTGATGAGGTGACCCTGGGCAAATAACATGCCAGACACGTAGTGTCAAAAAATGGCAGTTACTATTTTTAGGAATGGGAATCAAAAAATACATTCAATGGCATGAAGGCTTAGAAATAACTTGAGGTATTTGGAGAAACTGATTGGTTCTTTTTTGTTATTATTACTTATTTTTAATTGATAATATTTTAGTTTTTAAGGCTATTGATTATTGATGTTATTTTTATTGATTATTACCAAAATGTAAACTGAATGGAATTGGCAGGCAATGACCTAAAAGTGGCGGGCAAGGTGCAGGGTGGGAGGAGCCTAGAGTACAGCAGTAAGTAACAGTGGCTTCACCTGAGGATGACGTTGTCAGAGTCCACACTGCCCGCACGCTGAAACAGCATATAGCTATGTAGTTCAGTGATAAAGAAGCAAGATGCTAGCCATCGTGGAGAGTGTAGCTTATTCTTTTGATAAATATCAGCGGTTGTGATAGGGGCAAAGGAAACAGGGAAGTCAAAGATATTATACCATATCATTCAATGGTCATTGTTCTCTTAAAAAGGCAAAAACAAACAAAAAGAACCCCTCTGTTTATCAAATCATGAGCATTTAGCAATTACTTATGACTATGTGAAGTTCTTACATCTTTTAATATAGTTTTGACTATAAATACTGAGCGTGGTAACAGAATAGCATGGGAGACATAGCTGCGAGAGACACCTAGAAATGAATCACTAGCAGAGGGCTGAGGGAAGGAGACATGGTCCACTAACATGCATCTGCTTGGCCATCACCTTCTCAGCTTCTCCCATTTCAGATCGAATGAGTTACTGGGGGTAGGACAGATAGTTCCAAAGAACTAGCACGAGCGATAAGGAGAGCAGGGAGTCAGGAGTGGTTTCTTCTAGCTCTGGATTTGCCAGTAACTCCCTTCTCTATAAAGTGAGGGTGTTGTCTGATAAGAATAGTGACTTCATTGTCTTCAGTACTTACTATGCCAGGCATGCTGTTATCCAATCCTTACAATACCCCTGTGAGGTATGAGGTATTATTCTGTTTTTATGAGATAGAAAGGACAAGCAACTTGTTCAGGAGCACATGGCTAAGGAGGGGTGGAGCTGGGTTCTAAACCCAAACTGCCATATTCCAGAGGGCATGCTAACTGCCCTGCCATTTAGAGCAGGTGCCATTTAGAGCTAGAATGCCGTGACTCTATTGCCCTGATCCCATAGTGGTTGTGGCCAAAAGTCCCAAAGTGCTTGATAAGTCTGGACAAAGAACAAAGAATTCTTTCAAGCCACAGTTATAATGGCAATCAGGGAGCCACTGATTGTGAAAGAGCTCCCAGCCCTTCCTCTCCCACTCAGCAGCCTGGAATTCCCCATCACCAACAATAGTCTGCGGATGGGGTGTTCAAGCCGTGGGCACAATAACCACATGGTTTGTTTCCAAAGCAAGATGGAATGCAGTACCTTTTAAAGTCACCGTGAGATTGTTAGATGTACTCTGTCGTGTGTAAATTTACATTCAAATGTTCTGTTTGAAGAGAAATAAACTTTAGCTATAACAAGTTGAAAGGCATATATATTTTTAATGCATATACATTTACTCTTTATAATAGATGATAAAATATTAAGGCTATCTCAGATTTCCTGTCACTTAGGAAAGAGAAGAAAGAAATGACTGGAATTGCAGCTATACCAAAATTATATTTGCATCTGTCAGATTATTTTGGGTTTTACCCAATATAATTTTAAGATTAAAAGCAAGACTGTCACAATCAGCTGTAGACCTTAGAAGAATAATAGATTTTACAAATGGAGTAAGCATAAAGGTTTGTCATGTCCAAATACTTCATTTCCGAGATAAGGAAACTAGTCCCAGGTCTCTCAGCCTGGCAGACCCTCCATTGCAACCCAGGTCTTCTGACCCCAAGTCCAGAGTCTATCCTATTGTTAATATAGGAAGCCTTCTGGCCATGAAATGGAGCTAGCGAGAAAAGCACTGAATTTTAACTTGAGTGGACATATGCCTTTCGACTGTTACACATTTGAGTTACCAGGAAAAGCACTTGTGAGCTGTTCCTGTGCTCCCAGGGCCTCTGCCTGCAGGTGGGGTAACCAGCCACAAGGAGGAGGATGTTCTTAGACTGTCTAGGTTTCCTGAAAATGTTTAATGTGTTTCTCCACATTTTTTTCCTCAAAATAGAATTCTTTATTTAAAAAAAAAAAGAATCTATCTATCACTACTTGTCACATATTAAAAGATGTTATCTATCTTAGATTAGAATGCAAAGAAAAACACTTTAAGGGTTACGCAAGGAGGAATTGAAGAGCAGGATGAATGTAAGAGGCACTCTGAAGGACTCACCAGCAGGACTGGGACACTAATTTGGTGAGAACACTGGAAAAGGAAGAGTCAAAGAAGGTGGCAGCCTCGTGGCTGAGAGTACAACAGCATCGTTGACTGAGAAAACTTAAGGGGGTTTGTTGGACACATGATGAAAACTCAGTGTCAGATTTAAAAGGATGAGAATTCTAGCGCGGTTTTATAGAAATAAGCGAATGCTCATTCAGGAGGTCATGGCTGGAGGTTTCACGGGTTTTGAGTCTCCCACATGGAGGAGGCAGGTGCAGATGTGAAGGTGGATAACCACTGCAAAGACAGAATGAAGAGAAAGGAAAGAAGTGTACAGAATGAGCCTAGGAAATGACAGCAGTGGAGAAAAGGATTCAATAAAGGTATTAAAAGAAAAACTTTATACAAATTAAATTTAACAGAGTTTAATTGAGCAAGGGAGGAAAAAAATGATTCGTGAATCCAGCAGCCCTCAGAATCACGGCAAATTCAGAGAGAGTCCGGTGCTGCCACGTGGCGGAGAAAACATATGGACAGAAAAAGGCAAGTGACTACAGAAAACGTAAGTGAGGCGCAGACACGGCCGGATTGGCTGCGGCGCGGCGTTGGAACAGCTGGCTGCCTGGGAGTGGCTGAGACGCAGCTAGCCTTGTGGAAGCACCCTCCCGAGTGAGGTTTCCAGTCTGCACACCTACTAAGTTAGCTTATGGTAGGGACGTAAGGACTCAAGCATGCGAGTACGGAGGCTTTTTCGGGCCAGTTTGAGAATCTTGTTAATAACAAAGGAAGTTAAGATAATAGTTGGCGGAGGCAGCAGGGTCCAAACAGGATTTCAAAAATGGAAAATGTTCATGTCTGAAGACATGAAAAGGAGCCAGTGGGGAAAAAGAAATGCAAAATGCTGTAGGAAGGAGGACAACAAGGTCAGGAACCACTACTATGAGCTAGTGTGTTTGAAATCGGGATTTCCCAGGATTGCGGATGGGGGGGAGTCTTTCTCCTACACATTCTCCCTGGGCTGTGTCTGTTCTGGCTGTGAGGTTGCTTCACTGAAAGTCAACAAATAGTACTGTGTTTGCGTAGACCGGTTCTCTGTGATCTAGTAAGAATTCAGACACAGAGACAGAAGGTGATCTAAGATCACTTCTTCTGAACTCCCTCCTTCTGAGTGAGGACAGGCCCCTTTCCGTCTTTCCAGGTTATGGGCTACAAACACAGGTCCTCAGGTGGGTTGAAACACTCTTAATTTAAAAACACTATTCACAGCTTTGACCATTTTTAATCCACACCATTGTCTACGCATGGGTTTTTAATTTTATAAGCTGTGTTTTTCTTGGGTTCAGTGAGGTGAATGATGCATGGTTGATCTCGTGGCCTCTGAAGCATTCTGAGATAAACAGCCCTGGTTAATGATCCCCACGGAATGAATGGCTTCTCAGCCGATGACGTGATGGTTTGTACTTCAAAGTTCCCAATGAAACGAATTTAGGAAGAAACTTAGCTACATTGAAAAACTCTTAGTTTAAATTTTACATATCCTCAATTAATACATTTTTAGCGTGAGGATGTCTTTGTAAAGTATCTGCAAATAATTGTAAGAGTAGTCCACAGTTTATAAAACACTTTCATATGCATTACGTCAATTGATCCTCTGAAGTATTTGTGCAGATATCATTATTATTCTCACTCTTACTTGACAGAAGGAAATTGAGTCTCAGAAAAATTAAGCGACTCACACAAGGTTACATACCCAGTGATAAAACAAGGTTTCAAGCATTACTTGTTTCTTTCACTGCACCACATTGCCTGATCTCAGGGAAGTGGACAGCAATTAAACTGAGAGCATCAAAAAGATAAAAAGAAGAAACTCTTCCCCAAAGTAGCAAACAGGATGACAGAGAAGAGCAGAATCTGGAAGACTGTGAGGCTGAAGAGGATGAAAAACACGGGCCCTCATTCGGCTTGCGCTGAATTGCCTTGACAGTCCAGAAGTAGGAGGTGAAGGCATCTCCTGAAAATGAAAGACTGATGGGGTCAGCTCAGGTGGTGAGCTGAGGGAGTGAAGATGGTTGGTTACAACAAAAGAACAAAGGGTCAACAACATGAACCAAGTCCCTCGGTGCACCAGGCACCATACGCCCAAGGATAAAAAGATGAGTAATACATGATCCTGCCCCCAAGCAGTTTGAGGGACTGGCAAAGAGCTGCCAGAGGCCAGGTGAAGGTTATCAGTGACCTAATCTCAAATTTGATCAGTTATTGTTCTTTAGTAAAAGGGAATGAAAATTTCAGAGAAAACGAAAATCGCTGATCAATTAAGTTCTGCTCAACCCTCTGGCACACATTCATTTAGCCAACAAATATTTATTGAACCCTGACTATGTTCCAGGCACAGCATTGGCTGCTGGGTACATGAAGATAAATAGTGCCGCTAAATATCTAATCTAAAATATCAATAAGCTCCATTGTTCTGCCCTCTTTATCAAAGATCAGATTACAGGCTATAGATATGATCTCTTTATCTATTTTCATTACCCAGTTCCAATACATCCTGCAGCTGTTCTTTCCCAACAGGCTCATAGATTTTTTTTTTTTGCCCATATTTTAAATCCATTTACAGATGTATAAGGAGGTTACTTACTGTAATTTTTTTGTGAATTTTACTTCATTTGTTACTGTAATCTATAGCTCTAAGGATGTAAATCCTCTGAGTATGTTGTTTTCTTACCCACCAGACATAAGTTTTCTTCATTCATTTACTAAAAATTGTCATGATTACAGACTCCTTTTGAAATTTACGATAATTTACATAAGTGATGAATAGTGTTTATTTCTATCTCACGTGTACAGTGTATACATTGTAATTTGTCATAACAGTGTTTAAAGCAGGGCTTCTTAACTTTGACACGACTGATATTTTGATCCAGGTAAGTCTTGTTGTGTTGAGCTGTCCTGTGCCTTGTAGGATGGTTAGTGGTATCCCTGCTCTTCCCAATAGATGCCAATGGCACCGCCCACTGCCAGTTGTGACAACCGAAATTGTCATCAGATATTGCCAAATATCCCCCGGGGCACAAAATCACACTTGATTTAGAATGACTACTCTACTTCAATTTAGTTCTCACAATGCCCACAATATCGTAAATCAAGGTTTATTTAAGAAGGAATTTTAAGATTCTACCACCTGTGAAAAGTTCCAAAAGTACATTTCCAGTTTGCCTACACACTTAGGCACTACACTTTACTACCTCTCATAATGAGTCATTCAGGACATCCGTGTCCTAAAACTTCAAATAAAAGTAGGGTTTAACTTTGCCTAGAGTTGCTTGTTGATTTTTAAAATGAGAAATGAAAGAAAATGACCCAAGAGAAAGCAGCTGGAGGTCAACGACCCCTCAGCAGAGGCGTAATCAGACAGAGCCCAGTGTTGGGAACACGTGTCTACTCTCTGTGCCCCACTCTCCCCCCACCCCAGCCTCATCCCCACCATTACAATTCCCTGAAATGCACGCCTTTGTCTTCGCACAATGACTTGAACAGAGCCAGCCTTTCAGAACTATGTATTGAATTGAATTAATTGGAAAACACTTGCTTTTCAGATTCCTCCCCAGGTTCCCAGTTAATCCAAGAAATAGTTGCTGAAATCTTCTGTACACCCCAAAATGTGCTCACTGTGAGGTGGTGGAGACAAAAAAAAGGGGGAAGCTGTCCCTCTTGCCTTCAGAAAAGTCCAGGTCTGATCGGACAAAGGGTTAAGTTATAAACAAAGTAAAACCAGAGATCACAAGACTGAGAATGAGCAGTAGATGACACAGGGCATGGATGAAAATCGAGACAACTGGAGTATAATCCAGGCTCTCCCTGCCTCCAACCACCAGGTGACCTTTGGCCTGGCAGCCTTTCTGGGTCTGTTTTTCATCCGTTAATATCTAGATAAGGCTGCAATGTTTTGGGCCTGTGATTGTCTGTGGTGGGTTCCCAATTAGTGGGTAATTTAGGCCTAGACAAATAATAATTTTTTAAATGGACAGTACCTATCCATATGGCACTTTACAGTTTATAATACACTTTCAAATGCATTATCTCATTTGATCCTTAGAATGATTTCATGAGATTGGCCAGGGAATTATTATTCCCATTTAAAGATGATAAAACTGAGGCTTGGAGAGTCTGGTCAGCAGTGAAGTTGAAACTCTAGTCTTTATCTTCTGAAACACAATGTGCTTTTCCTTCTGCATCATGATGCCTCCTAGGAAACATGAAGAAATATTTCTCCCTTCTCAATATATATCTTTCAGATTTTATTAACAGCTTAAATTGCCTCATCTGGGACACCTTCATTAAACTCCTAAATACAGTGGAATATCCCTCCTAAGTGTTCTTGGAGCATTTTGAACTTAATTCTTCATAGCACTGACCACTCTTAATGATAATTGCCTAATCACTTATCAATCTCTACTACTTGATTCTAAACATCTTAAGGGCAAGGCCTGGGTCTTGTTCAGTGTTTCATCCTTGATGTCTACAGTGCCTAGTGATAAGTGCTCTATAAATATTTGTTAAATTAACAGAATGAGAAAACTCAACAGAAGATTTTGGGTGATCCTAAATTACTAGGAAAGTTAAATGTCAAAACTTTATTACAGTTTCCTCATCCACAAATAATCTTATATATTGATTCTGGTCTTCTAAGAAGCCAATTAAACTATTCATGTTTTAGGATGATTTTCATCTCCAAAATGCAAAATAGACCATATTTACATTGATCGAACCAGTACCCTCATGTGTATACTGCCACAATTTTATGAAAATAATATTGGATAAGTGGATGGATGAGCTGCTAAGCCTTAAATTAATATGTGTGTCCTGGATTTTCTGTTAATTAGCCATCAGGCTCAAAAATGATTCTAGTAGACAATTATGTAAGTAACGATGTAATTTATGATTATTAACGTTTTTGTTATTTTTACAGAGACTAATTAACATCTCCTAACCACACATTCTTAGTTCATTTATATACTATTTATAATATTCACCTTCTGGATCATATTTATCTTTGTGAGATTTTAATTTTTAAAAGATCAGAATAGGAAAGAGAAATTTGTATCAAGTGATATTTAGAACATGAGGGTACTCAGCTGAAACATGTAAATCATTGGTGCTATCTCTATATCCTTCCATGTTTTGAACACCCTTAAATAAACAAAAGAAAGGGGATCACAGAGATGCCAAGACAATGAAAAGAGAGAAGAAATTGTTTACCAAAGTCAAAAAATTGTGTTTTCCTTAAAAACAAGGCAAGGGCAAAGGCCATTAAGCTCCTGCCTTTGAGTGTATTTAAGTCCAAGTGCAATTTAAGGTCTAAATCAGCCCTTGATCTTGATTTCTTTTGGAACACCCAATAGGATTTTCTGGAGACGGCAGCTTCACTTGCCAAGTGGGATCCGGCCCAGCACTATCACCAGCTCCTTCCCCCAGCTCATGTCCAATGTGGATGCAGCTTACGAAGTGGCTGAGAGGGGCACCGCTTACTTCTTCAAAGGTACCCTTCAGATCCCTCACAGAAAGGAATGGCAGGGCACAGGGCCCCATCTCTTTGTAATGTCTAGCCCTGACAGCGTTTGTTCCGTGATTGTGGAGCATGTTTCAGTTGCTCCTTCTCCTCAGGTTGGTTATGAAATGACATCCTCTCTGTTGTGACAATGACAGTAATGATGGTGACTATGAAACTGTTCTCAGAATCAAGCCTTTTAGCCTAGTGGGACACTATGCTAGGTGACGGTGTCCAGGGAGCTAGAAACCTGGTCCCTGCCCGCAGCACCTCTGCTCAGAGTGACAAGACATACTCAACAGACAGCCTTTAATTATCAGAAGCCAACTGGAACCCAGTGTGAGGTAAACAATACCCTCGCTGCCATGCCATGCTCAGAAGCAGTAGGGAGAGAAGCACTCCTGTGACTTTAGGAGGTGGACATATACAATATCAATCTCTGGCCCCAGCTCTTTACTATTTGAGTGACTCTGGGAAGTTATCTAAGTTATCTCTGAGCCTTTGCATCTTTCTCTGCAAAGTGATTATAGTAATATCAACCTTGAAGATGCCCTGCAAAAATGAATAGCCGTTGGAAGTAATCGGATAGGTGGTAACTGTCAGTTTTAGTTTATATTTTCTTGATGCTAAGGGATAAGGGTAGAAAGCTGGTGCCAACTTAAGTAAAAATCACAGTATTTGCATGTCACTTGTCCCTACTCTCTCATAGATATATGAAGATGAAATGAGATTATAAATGAAAGGTATCTTGAAAAAATTAATGTGCTTGATATAAGACACAATTGTATCAATGTTATTGCTTCTTTAAGGTATAACTAGGGATTTTGCCTCCAGGGAAGTTTGAAGTCTTTTACTGAATTAAGTAATTAGAGGCTTATGTCTCCTATTGGGTTATAGCCATGGCAATTATCCCATGAACTAATCCCATTTATGATGCTTCATAGAAATCTTTATGAGTGAAGTGCATCGCCAATTGGCCCACAATTTTCATAAATTTTGATTTCTGTTTTCAGGCCCCCACTACTGGATAACAAGGGGATTCCAAATGCAAGGTCCTCCTCGGACTATTTATGACTTTGGATTCCCAAGGCACGTGCAGCAAATAGATGCTGCTGTCTATCTCAGGGAGCCGCAGAAGACCCTGTTCTTTGTGGGAGATGAATACTACAGGTATGGCTTTTCTCCTTTTGACTGTCTAAATATATTCAATGGGAAGGACAAAAAGCCTTTTACAGGAAAGAATGCAAGGCAAGTTTGCAATATGCCCATTGACTCTTTTCTGCCACTGGGGTGCCATTTACAAATGGTTGACTGTCTTCAAGATATGGAACCATCCAAATGATGAGTGAAACATCCGTTCAGTAGTCCTATTGTTTAGTCTCTAGGACATCAAACATCCTAATCTTTCCATGCACTCATTAACTGGACCCCCAGTGGCCTAAAAAAGTGGACGCAGCGTTGCCAAATACCTAACTCTGCACTGGGAATGCCTGAGGAGGAACTGACCCCGCTGTTAGGTGAGCATCAAATGCATTAGAGAATACTCCTTTGTGATTTAGGGCAAAATGGATGCTGTCACCACTGTGAGGCTCTTTGAAGAAAAGTTCTGCTGAAAGGAAAAGGCCTTATGGCTAAGTCCTTTTATCTAGCCTAGAACATGAAGATTCTTCTTATCCAAATTGAACCTTATAATTTCCATGCCTGTCCTGCAGGAGATTATTATAAGCAGATCTCAATTCAGTGTGATTTTTTATCCAGTCACTGCAAACAGGGTCACACCTCGTCTCACCTACTAGTTTCTATCCTTAATTGACTCATGTTGAGGAATGAGTATAGCTCTTTGCCAAGCTCCTTCTAAGACCACCTCTGCCTCTATGCATCTTACCTCTGTTCCCAATTCTATCTTTGGCATGGCCTGTTTCCCTGAACTTCAAAAGAAAGAAGCAAAAACAGATTCTAAGCAGGTGACTATGATAAATATCTTAGGTCCATGACAGGGTCTGGATAGAAGCAGAATACCCAACTTCAGTCCAAGAGCTTTTATTTTATTTTATATTACTTATTTTTAATGACACTTATTTTTAATGCCACTTAAACTTGTGTGGCATAAAAGAAATTTTAAAATAAATATTTGTTATCTTCTTCCACCTAATTGATATACTATCTGTCCCAATTTGGAGCTGAGAAAGTAATATAACTGGAGCACAGATACATTCCATGAGAAAGAAAATTTATTTTTTAAAAAAGAATTCCAAACAAATATGGACCCTACTGACTCTTCTGGGCCACTGAGAGCCCTGGAAGTATTATGTCGTGTCATGAGTTGTCACTTCCAGACCAGTGTTTAAAGCACGAAGCCAGCTATTCTTCTCTCAGACTTTCCTTTCTGAAACATAGTGACAGAAATTCATTTATTGAGCCCCTACTATCTTCTGGGCAGAGTGTGATTCTCCAAACATTTTCTTTAAGCTAAGGTGGTTGTAGTCACAGTGTTGACATACAGGAAAATAGATGCCGAGAAATCCGATTCCCCTGTGGATTTTCTGAGAATGAGATCCAGAAAAGCACATATAATTGTGTGTGTGAAAGTGTGAAGCTTTTATGTTAGGATTATTCAGTTAATGGCATAAAGAGTGTTCCTAGTCTGATTCTTATTAGGGGGATTATCCACTTTCCCATTATCTCTCTTCTCCATTTATCACCGATATTTGTTCTAATCTACCGTCCAACCAGCACGCTCAGTAAAACATACACCTCCAACCAGGCTGGACTGGGGATTAACAGCTAAAGCAAAAGATAAGGGCAGAGGTTCAAAATTCTCTGTAAATTTTAGGGCAGAGAGGGAAAGGTTCTCTGATTTTAATGAGGCCTGATGTCCCAGGGGAAATAATATTTTTCCTTTTCAGCTGGGATTTTGTGAATGTCTACTAAGAAAAAGTCTTTGGTAATCTAGGTAACACAAATTCATTAAAAAGTTGGCCTAGGGCATTAACTCAAATGTTAATAGGCTTATTTTGCTGGTTGGGAAAGGAAACCACGGTAGGCATTTTTAACCTTCCCAGGTTCTGGAGGGTGTTAAGTGATATAAAGCGTGCAGGCACAGACACCTAGCAGTGTCTGCACATAGTTGGTGCTCATAAAAAGTAGCTCTTCAGTAATGTTAAGAATTTATATGGTAATTAAAAATAATTGCTTAAAAAGTTGTGATAATTAACAAATTATTGCTTAAACCTCAATATTTTTCTGAGAGGCAATCCAGTAAAAGAGCTGGTCAAAGGAAATTTCCCTTTTAAATATTAAAGGTCCAATACATTGTACTGAATTTACTGCTTTTGGAAAAATGCAAACAATTCCTTCACTAATGGGAGTCTTCTACTTTACACACACCAACACACACACTGCTGTATGCACTAAGTAGTAAGATGGGCAATCTTGACCTATAGCTCAAAAGTTCAGAAAAAGCTAATGTACCAATCTTATTAATAAGCCCTCCTGAATTCTGCATATTGTGCTTTGCAGGACCTCATATGTATAATATCTTATTGTCATGTCAAGCCCTATCTTGGTTAGAAATTGCACTCAGCTGCTAGTAACAGAGACCCTAAAATAATCGTGACTTAAACACGTAAAAGTTTGTTTTTCTCATATATGTAAAAAGGCTGAAGTTCAACAGATTTAGAGCTGGTATTATGGGTCTGTGGTCCTTGGGGCCCCAAGTTCCTTCTAACATTTTTCTCCACTATTCTTAACACATGGCTTCCATTCTCATGGTTGCCTCATGACTCAAGGTGGCCAATGGAGCTCCAGTCATTACATCCCTACTTCAGAAGGGTGAAGCTGGAAGGAAAGGGCAAAGGAAACAAATGAAGTGTTATAGGTAAGCACATAGCCACACCTAAAATACAAAGACCACAAGTTTCAAATTATGGAATAAGAATTTTAGTATCCTGACAGCCACTGATAATGTGTCAGGTCTTATTTCCCTTAGTCATTTCTCAGGTTCTTCCTTGGTCTCATGCTAATTCAGTCTGTGACACAAATAATATGCCAAGGGAAGAAAAGTCTCTTGGTACTCTTATCACCAGGGAAATTCTCCATGAACTCCTAGGGTTTAGATTTAGTTTCAGTGAATGAAGCACCATGAGAAAATGATTGAGGAACTTCCTCCACAGAGGATTGAAGGTTGCCTTAGGGCCAGGTTAGTTTAGGATCTAAGAGTGAGAACCCATGTGTCAGCATCATTGTAACTTACAGGGGAGCAGCACACAGAGAACCACAAAGTAAAATCCAAAAATGAGGCTCTACCATGTTGATGCTATTATATACTACATCACCAGCTGAAGTATTGGTTAAACTTTGCCAATTAAGGTTACTTCCTCTTACTTTTATTCCTTCCTTTTCTCTTTCTAGCAGGCCCTAATGATTCAGTCAGTTTTATATATATATATATATATATATATATATACACACACACACACACATATATATACACACATATATATGTATATATTGCTTCTACTACCTACAGCTAATTTCTCCCTTTAGATGTTCTCCCTTGCCTACCAATAGTAGAGCAGTGGCTACATTAAGGGGTTTCTGCGGGCCTGGAGGGTACCATCACCTCCATCATTTTTCAAGATATACAGTCAATGATTTCTGAATTTTATGTAAAGTGATTTGCAAATCTAAAGGTCCCACCCCTTTTCAATCATATTTCCAACCCTGAATCACTCTTTCTATACAGATAGACTGGAAGTATCATTGCTGCAAAGTAGGCCACATCTTCTATATTCCCTCCTTCCTGAATGCCCCAGAAATACTAGAAAGGGATTTTTTATTTGAGGATTTTATAGTTACTCACCACAGAGAAATAAGTAATAAAATAAAAAAGATGAGGTAGAATTTAAAAATCTTACTTTTTAATGTCTTAAATTAAAACAATAAAATTCACTATCAAATGACCACATTCAACCTACATTTATTGGGCATGATTATGTGTCAGGCTCTGTACTAGGCTCTTGACCTTCAAGAGAAGGCATAGTTTGCTGGTTAAGAATGTGGGCAGGAGTAAGAGAGTCCCAACATTAATCTCAGCTGTACCAACAATTAATTACCTGGCAATCTGGATATCTTTCTGTCTTAGTTTCATCATCTGCAAAATGGAGGTAGAAATAGTACCTACTTCATAGAGTTACAGAATTGAATGAGAAAAATGTGAAGTGCCTGTCACATAATAAGCATTCAATTCATGTTGGCTGCTATTAACACCTTCAACAGGTCTTACAGTTGAGAGTAAATATATAGGTAAATAATTAACAGAAATCTATGTGCCAAAAGTACCCTAATAGAAGACTGCATGGAGATCAGTGAACCAAAACAAAGAGGAAATGGCCAACTCTAGCAAAGATATCAGTAAAGAATTTTAGAGGAAGTGGTGACTGAGCTCCATTTTGAGAGTTGTGTAGGAGTTTCCCAGACAAGGGGTGAAGTGGGAGTAGGTGGTTTCCAAGCAGAAAGAGCACCTGAAGCAAAGGCACTGATGTACAAAATAGCCTATGAGGATGAAGAAAACCTTAAGCAGTTCAGTACGACTAGAACATGGACTAAAATGAGAGATGCGGCCCAAAGAAAGCAGGGTATAGATCATGGAAAGCCAATGTCTTTCTGTGGAGATCAGTGTTTACTCTGTAGGAAGAGGGACATGTTTAAATATCTTAAATAAGGGAATAGCTCAATAAGATTTGTGTTACAAAAACAACACCCTGGCAGCAATGTGACTGGATTAAAGAGGGACAAGACTGGACACCAGCTAAACTAGTTAGGCAGAAGGCAATGGAAAGCATATTCAAAATGCTCAAAGAAAAAACTTTCCACCAAGAATCCTATATCCACCAAAGCTATCTTTCAAAAAGGAAGGAGAAATAAAGACATTCCCAATAAACAAAACCTGAGAGAATTTGTTGCTTGCAGACATGCCTCATAAGAGATACTAAAGAAAGTTTTTTGGCTGGAAGCCAGTGTCCCCAGTAATTCAAACCCACACAAAAAGAGAGAGAGCACCAGTATGTGTAATTATGTAATTATAAAAGAGAGTATAAATGTGTATTTCTTCTCCTTTCTTCTCTTAATTTAAAAGTTTAAAAATTAACTATATAAAACAATGTGTATGTAAGTGTATTTGGGGGCTATAACATGTAGAAATATAATATATTTGTCATTAATAGCATAAAGGAAGTGGGTGGGAGCAAAATTGTATTAGGCTAAGGAAATGATACCAGATGGTAACTCAAATTCATAGGAATAAAAGAAGAGAACCAGATATGGTAAATAAGAAGGTTAATGTAACAAAAGCTGCAAATATATACTTGCTCTCCTTTCTTCTCTCAGCTTCTTTAGAAGGTAACAAATTATGTAAAGTAATAATTATAAAATTATTTTGGGGCTTTTAACATATATAGCTATAATATGCATAACAATAATATCACAAAAGGGAGAGGAAGGGAATAGAGCTATATAGGAGTAATGTTTCTATATCTCACTGGAATTAAGTTAGTATAAACCTGAGGCATATTTTTGTAAGTTAAGATGTATATGGTTAGCCCTAAATCAACCACTGAGGAAATAATTCGAGAAAATGAAGTGAAAAAATTATAAAATAAATTAAAATGTTACATTAGAAAATTTTTACTAATGCAAAAGAAAGCAGTGAGGAGGAATAAAGGAACCAAGAAGACATGTGTCATATAGAAAACAAGAAGTAAAATGGCAGGCATAAATCCAACTTTATTAATAACATTAAGTGTGACTGGATTAAACAGTCTAATCAAATGGCAGGTATTGTCAGACAGGATTAAATAAAACCAAGATCCAATTATATGCTGTCTACATTTTAGATTCAAAGGTACAAATAGATTGAAAGTAAAAGAATGGGAAAAAATATATTATGCAAACAGCAGCCATAAGAACGCTTGAGTGGCTGTACTAATATCAGGCAAAATAGACTTTAAAAAATGTTACTAGGGATAAAAAGGGACATTTTATAATAACAAAAGTGTCAGTATACCATGAAGACATAAAAATTATAAACATATATGAATCTAGCACAAAGCCCCAAAATATATGATGGGGAAACTGACAGAAATGAAGGGAAAGATGAACAGTGGAACAATAGTAGTGGGAGACTCCAATACCCCACTTTCCATATTGGAGAGAACAACTAGGCAGGTCAACAGGGAACAGCAGACTTGAGCAGGAATACAAACCAGCTAGAGCTAACCGACATCTACAGAATGCTCCACCCAACAAGAGCAGAAGACACATTCTTCTCGAGGGCACACGGAACGTTCTCCAGAAGAGATGATATGTGAGGCCACAACACAAGTCTCAGTAAATTTAAAACAACTGAAGCATAAAAAGTATTTTTTCTGATCACAATGGAACAAAGCTAGAAATCAATAACAGAAAGAAAACTGAAAATTGGCAAATATGTGGAAATTAAACAGCACACTAATAAACAACTAATGGATCAAAGAAGAAATCACAAGGGAAATTACAAAATGCTTAGAAGTAAATGATAATTAAAACACAACATATCGGAACTTATGGGATGCAATGAAGGCAGTGCTCAGAGGGAAATTTATAGCTATAAATACCTATATTAAAAAAGAAGAAAAACCTCAAATCAATAGCTTAAACTTCTGCTTTAAGACGTTGCAAAATCAAGAGCAAATTAAACCTAAAGCAAGAGAAAGAAGGAAATAATAAAGATTACAATGAAAATAAATAAAATATAGAATAAATAAGCAACTTAAGAAAATCAAGAAAACTAAAGTTCAGTTCTTTGGGAAGATGGACAAAATTGACAAACATTTTACTAGATTGACCAAGTGAAGAATAGAAGATTTAAATTACTAAAATCAGAAATGAAAGAGGGGACATTAACACCAACATTGCAGAAATAAAAAGGATTATAAAGCAATACTATGAACAATCGTGTGCCAATAAATTAGATAAATAAAATGGACAAATTCCTAGAAAAACACAAACTAGTGAAACTGAGTCAAGAAGAAATAGACAGTCTGAATACATAAAGAGATTGAAATAGAAATAAAAACTATCCACAAAGAAAATCCCAGGCCCAGATGGCTTCACTGTTTAGTTCTACCAATACATTTAAAGAAGAATTAATATCAATTTTTTACAAACTCCTCCAATCCATAGAAGAGAAGAGAATTAATACCAATTTTTCACAAACTCCTCCACAACATAGAATAGAACACTACCTAACTCATTGTATGAGTCCAGCATCACCCCTATACCAAAACCAGACAAAAATATCACAAGAAAATAAAACTTCAGACCAATATCTACTGTGACTAGGGATGCAAATACACTAGCAAACCAAATCTAGCAACATATAAAAAGAATTATACACCAAGACCAAGTGGGATTTTTCCCAGAAATGTAAGGTTGGTTTAAGATCTAAAAATCAATTAATGTAATGTACCATATCAATAGAATAAAACAAAAATCATATGATCATCTCAATAGATGCAGAAAAAGTTTTTGGCACAATCCAACACCATCTCATAATAAAAACACTCAACAAACTAGGAACAGAAAGAAACTTTCTCAACTTGATAAAGAGCATCTATGAAAAACCCACAGCTGACAGCATACTCAGTGGTGAAAGACTGAATGCCTTCCTCCTAAGATCAAAAGACAAAAATTTCCACTCTCACCACTCTATTCAACATTGTACTAGAGATTCTAATTAGGGCAATTAAGCAAAAATAAATTAAATAAAAGTTACTCAGGTTGGAAAGAAAGTAAAACTATCTCTATTTGCATATGATATGATCTTTTATATAGAAAATTCTAAAGAATATGCTAAAAAAAATTCAGAACTGATAAATGAGTTCAGCAAGGTTGCAAGGTTGCAAGTTCAATGTATAAAAATCAATTGTATTTTTATACACCTCAATCAACAATCTGAAAATGAAATTCAGGAAACAATTCCACTTACAATAGCATAAAAAAATAATAAAATTCTTAGAAATAAATTTAACAAAAGAAATGGAAAACTTATTATCTGAAAACTACAAAACATTGTTGAAAGAAATCAAACAAGATTTTAATGGAATAATATATCATGTTCATGGATCGGAAACCTTAACATTTTTAAGATGGCAATATTCCCCAAATTCATCTACATTTTCAACACAATTCCTTTCAGAATACCACTGGCTTCTTTGTATAAATTAAAAGGCTGACCTTAAAATTTGAAACTCATAGGACCAATAATAGTCAAAATATCTCGAAAAAGAAGAACAAAGTTGGAGGACTCATGCTTCCCAATTTCAAAACTTACTACAAAGAAACAGTAAATGAGACAGTGTGATATTCACATAAGGAAAGACACATAGATCAATGGAATAAAATTTAGAATTCAGAAATAAACCCACATATGTATGGCCAATTGATTTTTGACAAGGTTGTAAGGCCATTGAATGGGAAAATAATAGTCTCTGGAGCAAATTGTGCTGGAAAGACTAGATAGCCACACGGACCCCTACCTCACAACATATACAAAAATTAACTCAAAATGTATCAAAATCCTTAAATATGAGACCTAAAACTATAAAACTCTCAGAGGAAAATATAGATATAAATCATCATGACCTTGGATTTTAGCAATGGATGCTTAGATATGAGCCAAAAATAAAAATTAGACAAATTGGACTTCATCAAAATTAAAGCTTTTCTGCTTCAAAGATCACTATCAAGAAAGTGAAAATTCAACCCAGGAAATGGGAGAAAATATTTGTAAGTCATATATTCTAGACTTGTGTCTAGAATATGTAAAGGACTTGTAGTTCGATTAATAACAAGAAAAATAGCCCAGTTAAAATATAGGCAAAGGATCTGAACAGACATTTCTCCATAGAAGATATACAAATGGCCAATAAGTACATGAAAAGATGATCAATATCAGTAGTCATCAGGGAAATGAAAATCAAAACCACAATGAGATATCTCTTCACACCTGCGAGGATACTATAATCAAAATGTCAAATAATAATAAGTGTTGGCAAAAATATGGAGAAATCAAAACCCTCATATACTGGTAGTAGAAATGTAAATTTGTATAGCCACTTTGGAAAACAGTCTCCTGTTCCTCACAAAGTTAAACATGGAATTATCATTTGACTCAGAATTTCACTCCTACGTCTATATCCAAGAGAAATAAAAACATATGTCTGCACAAAAACTGTACACATATATTCAAATTAGCACTATTCATGACAGCAAAATGGTGAAAACAACCAAAATTTCCATCAAGTGTTAAATGGATATATAAAGTGTGATAAATTCATGCAATGGAATATTATTTGGCCATAAAAATGAATGAAGTACTGGTACATGCTATAATATAGATGAATCTTGAAAGCATTATGCTAAATGACAGGAGTCAGTCACAAAAAAAAAAAAAAAAAAAAAACCCACATATTATATGATTCCATTTATATAAAGTGTCCCAAATAGGCAAGTTTATACAGACAGAAAGTAGATTAATGATTGTCTAGGTCTAGGTGAGATGGGCAGGGGGTGGGGGGCGGAAGGGAAGGGGAGTTGGGGACCGATAGTGAAAGGCATGAGGTTTCTTTTTAGAGTGATAGCAACGTTCTAAAATTGTGTTGATGGTAGCACAATTCTGTGAATGCAGTCAGGTGTTGCTTAGTGATGGGGATACTTTCTGAGAAGTATGTCATTAGGCGATTTTGTTGTGTGAACATCACAGAGTGTACTTGCACAAATGTAGATAGTATAGCCTACTACACACCTAGGCTATATGGTATAACCTATTGCTCGTAGGCTACAAACCTGTACAGCATGTTACTGTACTGAACACTGTAGGCAATTGTAACACAAAGTATTTGTGTTTCTAAACATAGAAAAGGTACAGTAAAAATACAGTATTATAATCTTGTGGGACCACCATCCTATACATTGTCCATAATTGATCGAAACATCATTATCTGGCACATGACTTTAGTATACATGAGTGTATACTAAAGAACCATTGAATTGTTAAACAAAAAAGAGAGACAGACTATTGCAATAATCCTGCCAGAGATGATGAGTTTGGAGGCTGAGGGTAGATTTGATTGCTTTTCAAGCAGTAGAAAACTTGGATTTTGGTGATTGACTACTTGGGAGCCATTTCTCTGATAAATGGGTTTTCAATTTTGCCATTTACCAAGATAAAAAACTTAAGAAGTAAAGCCGAAATAGGAGAATAAAAATGTGTTTCATTTTGTACACGTCGAGTTTGACATGCTGGTGAGACCCAAGAATGGAAATATACAGAAGAGAGTTGTACATACATGGCTTGAACTCAAGAGAGCTCAGGCTGGAAAGGTAAATTTGGAATTCACCATGTAATCAGGTGTTAATTGAGGTGATGTGAGAGTATGACACTTCCCAGGAAAAAGGGGTTCAAGGACAGCATGTGATGTTTGTTATAGAAAACATGGAAAATATGACAGGGAAAGAAAGAAATTTCCTCCAGTTGCCAACACTTGCCAGATCTTTTGATAGCCACTTAATATTTTTTCTTCTATTTTTTTTCTGGGGGTTTTTCCCATTTTTAAATAGTTAAGCATACAATTTTGTATCCTGACATTTTTCTACTTAATATTATAGAACAGATGTTTTTCCATGTTGTGACAAATTCTTCATCCCAGAATCTTCTCACAATCATCTTCCTCACAGGGTCCTGTTTCCTCTCATCTGGATGGTACATGGCAGCTTTTCACTCTTCTGCCTTCTTGTCATTCCTGATCACTCTCCCCACTGCCTTTCTCTGCTATAGATCACAAAGGCCCCTTCCTTCATGAAAGTTATGTGATTTCTAGCTAGAAGCTGATTATTAAGTTCAAAGAGGAATTTCAGATTTCTACTTCGTTGTCCCTCCTAATCCATACTGGAAAGGTCACCTTGAGGAAACTTCCTGAAATCATCTCAGATAATTTATCAATAAGTTCCCCCTTTTTGCCATTCTTTCTCACATTCTCTTTAAGCAGCCTTTAGCAGACTCAACTCCCCATTTGATACTTCAAGGGAGATAAGATGGAATCAGTTATGCCACTGATATGTGATAGAAACCATCACAATCAAAACACCAAAAACGCCTAACAGAGCTAAGTTCTAAGAACACATGTTAGGTTAAACAAAAATGCAGGCACTTTATCAAAGTAGTCCTCAAGTCCTTAGGCTACAAATATGGACAGTGAGATAATATATCTGAAAAACTACATCAGGTATCTGTGGCACTATGATATCACTAGTAAAGTTTAACTGTCAGCCATGATTTATTTAGTATCTATACCCTTTAATCAATATTAAATGATGAAACAAATGCCCATAAAGAAAATAAACATAGTTACAGATCATTATTTTTAGTTTGATATTTTGGTTTCACAAACAAGACGTCAGTGATGAGAAGATATAAGCAATGATTTTAGCAGATACTTAGTATATAATAGATTCTCAATAAAAAATTATTTCTTTCCTTAAAATCCAAATTAAGCTAATATTTATTGATGGCTTACTGTATATCAGGAATAATGCTTGATATTTTCTCATAGTCTCTCCTTCTCTCATCTGCCTTCTAATCTTAAGAAATAGGTACTATTATCTATATTTAACAGGCAAAAACATTGTGTCTCAGAGAGGTTACATGATTAGTTCAAGATCACACAGCTAAAAAGTGGTCCATCGGAAGGTGAAGCTGTATTTCCTGTCCTCTGAATCCAAATCCAAAGGGCCTTCCCATCCACCACATATATTCATTCTTCAATTGTCCTCACCATTTATTTATCGTCAGTCAAAATGCCCGTGATTCTCATCCTATCGTAGAATCTCCTTTTCTTTTATCTTCTCGGCAAAATCCTCAACACACGAGTAGACCTTCTTAGTCTCAATCCCTTCCCTGACTTGGTTCTCTGGACTACATCCAAGATTTTCTAGCCCTCCTTCATCACTTCTCAACCTTGCCTACACCTGCAAAATGTTATCCTGAGAAAGTATGTTTAAAGATTAAAGATTAAACTACTTGATGACTTAGGATCCCAGATCAAACCACAAAGTTCGCTCAACCTCATACTAACAAGTCAGAGTTAATGGTTCTTGGGGCCAAAATAAATAACAAAGTCTTGTGGCTTGGGCCTGCCAAGGTGCCGCATGTGCCAGGCACCTGTGTGTGTGTATGTGCACGTGTGTTTGTGTGTATATGTAAATTTTCTCTTATCCTCATGACCACTATTTTCCAGATGAGAAAACCAGGGCTTAGAACTCAGAGCACATTCTCCTGATTACAGAGCCAGCAGATAACAGAGTCAGAGATTCAGACCAGAGCCATCTGACTTTATATGTTGTGCTCTTTGCTCCATAACAGAAATCTTTAAGTATCTGTCCACAAAGGGCTAAATCATTACAAAGTTTTCACCAATTCCCAGCAAAATAAGAACAGCACAATATTATAAATGCAAGGGGGTGAGGTCTATGTCAGCATAAAAACAGATTATTGGCAAGAACTGCCTTTTATTCTGAGTTTTTATATCCTTTCTTCCTTTTTGATGTTAAAGTTTCTTTTCTTTGTGAAATGATAATGAAAATAGGTGGTAACAGGTTTTTTCGATGGTTTGATTGGTAATGGTCTTACTTGGTAAAATGAAAAGTAGGTAACCTTATATTAGTTATGTAGGCCCCTGTCTACATAATGTCCATATAAAAGGCCCAAATGAAGTATTAATATTTATTAATATATTTAACATGTTAATATGTTGGGAGAGTTAGATTCCACCTGTAGCCCCAATGCTCCATAAAGCAGCTCAACCCTCCAGTTAGTTTTTCAGCCCAAATAGTTCTTTCCCAATGTGCCTCCTGCTCTGTATCATGACAGATTAGTCCCCTGGCCTGTGTAGTCATAGCCACATAAGAGGCACATTTCAGGAGATAGTGAGTGTGATCTGCTGCCCCAGGAAACCACCCAGCAGGCCAGGCACCAGGAGAAATTGACCTTTCGATGGGAAAGGAGTGGGGTGTCCACTTGGGAATGTCCCCATTTGGAGTTCTATGCTAATGAAGAAGGGACTTTCTTACACTTTACATGAGGTCCTATTGAAGAGATGAGAGTCATCTCTGCCTATTGCTGAGCTCATACAAACCATGTTGACTCATACAAGTCACAGTCTTTTTTACAAGGTGTAATTTAAATCACAAAGAGAGGTATTAACCAGTCTTCAGAGTTATCATTAAAGGTGGTTGCTGATCCAGAAAAAGAAACTTAATCTACTATTCAGTCAGTCGACTAATCTTTCCAGGAAACAAAAGCAATGGAATTCAATTAATTTGGTTCAAAGGCAGAGGTTCAGTTATTACAGATTTTCTTAGTCCTAATTTACTGATTATTCACGTATTTGTTTATTTATTCAATGTGCATTATTTGTTCAGCTCTTTCTCCATGGGTACATAGCACTAAGCCCATGAATAAAAGCCCCTATATAAGACTTTCAATTGTTTGATGAGCCAAGAAATTGATACACAGAGAGAGAGAAAAAATAATAATTACAACAGTAAATAAGGAATTAAAAATACATGTGGAGTTCCCTTTGAAAGACAATATATTTTTTAATAAGTTATAGGAACATGTTGCTATAATATATAGCATGACTAATTCTACACAATATAGCTGGCAATTTTCTTAATAGGCTGTTTAAAGCATGTGACTTCCAAACTAGTGGTAGCAGAATCTCAGGAACATGAGAGAATAGCAAGAGAGGTCTGTAATCTATTTTGGTATTTCAAGAGCCCAATTTAAACAACAACAATAACAAAGTGCATGTGTGTGTATGAGCAAGAGAGAGGCATCTAAAATAAGTCATAAGTCAGCCCTGGCTGAATATGCGTAATGAGTATGGTATCATCTGCAATCAATAAAAACCTCTTATTAATATTATTTATGAAATAATGTTTCTTCCAGCTATGATGAACGAAAAAGGAAAATGGATAAAGACTACCCAAAGAGTACCGAAGAAGAATTTTCAGGAGTAAATGGACAAATAGATGCTGCTGTAGAATTAAATGGTGAGTGCTTCCACCAAAAACTTCCTTTGTGGAAATTATAAGAAGATATCTGGGCTCTGCTTCAACACAACAGAAAATGGGTTTCTAAATGGGAGTCATTGGTTCTTACTTTTGGTCCTATGTCCTTGTATAAGTTTAGCTAACCAGATTAACTACTAGAAAAAAATAACTACGAAAGGTCTCCACTGTAGGTCTGTCTTTGCTGATGGAAAGTTTTAAAAGTATTGCTTCCATCTGTTAGTCAGCTAGATCATAAAGCCTACCCAGGTCAAGACTATCTTTTTCATCTTTCAAATACACATAGTCTCAACCTTCTCAGTGCTTTTTCCCACGCTATCACCCCACTCCTGAAATTTAACACATGGATAGAAAAGTTGAACTGGGTTGAATACACTTAATTGGATCTTTTGGATCAGTCAGTCAACACACTCTTCTTGGGTGTGTAACACAGAGCTGGACACTGTTCAGAAATGCAAAGATAGTTCCAGACATGGTTTCTGCACTCATGGAATGCTTAGCATCTTTGGGAAATGTTATCCATCCAATACAGATGAAATTACTAGAAAACAGACAATCTATAATTTAGTATTAAATCACATGGTAGACTTCACAGTAATTGCAAGAGGTGATCTGAGAAAGAAAAAATCAGAATTGGCAGCAGTAGTTGGAAATTTCATAGTAGCACTTTGGATGGGTTTTGAAGGTTGGCTAGAGGCTTGACTAGGGAAAGAAAAGGGGAGGGGCCTTCTTAGAGGAGAAGAACCTGAGCAGAAGCAGAAAGCATAACTGAGCATGGCTTGTTGGATGACCCCATGGAGAAGGCCTGACCCTGGCTAGGACAAAGAGAAAGATAAGAAACGACTAAGAAGGTAGAGGTGTCAGGTTCTAGGGCCTGGTGGAGCCGTGCAGGAGACAAGGTGTCACCTGACTAATTCCCAATTCCCCTTTGGTGCCACCTCAAGAAAGTTACAATTACAGACCCTCGCATTCATATATGTGCTAGTCATTTTCAGTAACCACAATTTCAACTTTGTCTCTTTTAGGCTACATTTACTTCTTTTCGGGACCAAAAGCATACAAGTATGATACAGAGAAGGAAGATGTGGTTAGTGTGGTGAAATCTAGTTCCTGGATTGGTTGCTAAATAGAAAAGTCTAGTCTTTCCCAAGGAATGAAGATGACTGCAGCTTATACCTGGATCTTAAGGACAAAAGCAGAATGTAGGACAGGGATTCTTCCCATGGCCTTCAAATCTAAGGGCAATTTAGAGTTCCTTGAAAATAATACTTCTAAATTTTTTCATAGTTGTATATTCAGAATTTTGATCCAAATGAGAAATTTCTATATGGCCAACTTTACACAAAATCAGAATCAACACAATGCACTCTTCAGTTAAACACTATTATTTTTTTTTTACTTAATATACTAAAGTAAATTGATCAGTTTGATTTTTATTTCCAAGAAGAAGCCTACTTGTGGATGCCACAACATATAATTTTTTTAATAGGAAATGTCATTACCACGCAAATTATAATTATCCTTTATAAGCAATAGCTTTTGTGGTCATCATTTGGCCATCATTTGTTATGATGAATATAAATTTACCCATTTCTACTTTAAACATAGCATGAACAAAATCATTCATAAGGTTTGTTTACTGTTTGTTTGTTTAACTCTGTGTCTATTCACTAGTTTCCATAGTAGGCTTAGGTAGACAAACCCATACAAACGAATTTTCCTACTAGGCAAGAGATAGACACTTTGCAACAGGAAAACTTTTTAACAAAAGCCAATAAAAATGTTATAGTAGAACTGTTCCTCATTTCTCTTTTCTGTTAATCTTTACTAGCTTCCATAATACTTCATTTGGCAACAAATTCTGTGTACCTATAGAAACCTTAAACCATAAGATCGTATCATGAGTACACAGACCCAGAAGAAATGACAACAGTAATTCATTCAATTTCTTGCTTCCTGATAATACCTCTAATGAAACTATCTTTGACTCATCTAAGTGAGTCTCTTCTGAATAATTTTTCATTTAGGGGAGTTCATCTTTCTGTTTCAGCTGTTCTTACTTCAAACTAAAACTTTTCTTTTCCTACCTAGTCATCAGTACAGACAGAATTATGTCTGTCTGTCATTCTTACGATTTTGTTTTAATCTTATCCTCTAGAATGTAAGAATTCTAAAATAATATAGTGGTTCTAAAATTGAATGATAAAATACATGTAACGCTCTTCATAGACTGCCTGAAACATCTATGATGTTTAATAGATGTTAGCTATTATTGTTACCATAATTTATTAAATTTGTTTCATACACTTGCTTAAAATACTTAGTATTAAGAAGGGATGGGGCATTTACTCAAGGTTACTCTAAGCTTTCCATTTGGTTTCTGTTACTGAAGTGGTTATTTATAGACAAATAGATGTTGAATATTTGTTGAGGACAATGTCTGACATCCTTGCTTTCCAATGTCAAAGTGCCTCTATAGAGGAGAAAAGCCACTTTTGCAAAAACAGTCAGATAAGGAGAACTTCCTACTATGAATAAGCAAGGAGGAAAACAGTCTGGCAATTCCTTACAAGGTTAAACATAGAGTTACCATATGATACAGCAATTCCACTCCTAAGTATATACCTGTGAGAAATTAAAACATGTCCACATAAAAATTTGCACACAAATGCTCATAGCGGCATTATTTATAATAGCCAAAAAGTGGAAACACGTCCACCAAGTCATCAATGGACAAATAAAATGTGGTAACTTCAGATAATGGGATATTATTTGACAATAAAAAGAAATGAAGTACTAATATGTGCTATAACATGGATGAACCTTAAAAACATCATGCTAAGTGAAAGAAGCCAAACGCAAAAGGCCACATATTGTATGATTCTATTTTATGAAATGTTCATAATAGGAAAACCCATGGAGACAGAAAGCAGACTAGTGCTTGTCAGGAGTTGGGGGTAGAGGGTAATGGGGAGTGACTACTAATAGGTATGGATTCCTTTTTAGAGTAATGAAAATGTCCTAAAACTGATGATGGTGATGGTTGTACAACTCTGTGAGTATATTAAAAGCCATTAAACTGTACACTTTAAATGAGTAAATTGTATGTTATATGAATTATATCTCAATAAAATATAAAAATATATAAGCAAGGACATCAAATTGGTGTGATGATCCATGAAGGTCATGCATCCTGGCTGCTGTGGCAGGGACCACACGGCAATGAAGCATCAGTCTTAAGACATCTGGTGCTGAACACAACCAGCCATATGTCCTCCTCATGCTCCGCACTAGCCCAGGAGTATGCACATTGGAGACATTTCAGTAAATCAATGAATGTTACTGAAAGCATTAAAGCATGTACTCTGAGGTCTCATTAACTGGATTCAAACCCCAGATCTTCTATTTTTAGCTGTGTGATATTGATCAAAATCCATAATCTTTCTCTGTCTCAGTTTCCTCCTTTGTAAAATTGGAATAAGAACAGTTCTTTCCTCCTAGAGATATTTAGAGGCTTAAACATGTGAGTCAAAATATGCAACATGCTTAGAGTAGTCCATGGTTCTCTACAACGGGGCTCTGTAATTATTGTTCTTGCAGCCATTAGGGTTAATTTTGTTTTCAGATATTTTGGAGAATCTTTATATATCCCTTGAGATAGCTAAAGGCCTGATGAGCAGTAATACCACAAGAATTGACAATCAATGACCCGAAATTTTTCTTTTCAAAATTGTAAATTAAATCAAGAATTTAAAAATATACTGACTATGGTTAACCCCCATCTCCAAAAAATAATTCTTACGAATTATCATTCCTTTGTTGAATTAGAAAACTCTTGGCTCCCAGATATGATTAGTATGTATCTTGGAAAGATATAGTCTCTATAAAGCACAAGAAACAGTGATTATTTTTGTGTCATAACACAGAGCACATAGTCCCAGTTGATAAAGAACTTTGTGCAGAAATAATCAATAACACATACTACTCACTTGGCTACAGAGTGAGTGAGTGCAAAAATGTCTCACTAAATAATAGTTTTGAACAAAGTGTGGTTCAAGTCCTCCTGTGGGGATGAAGAGGAAGCAGAACAGAGTCCACTTTCTAATGAACTCCATGCATTGTCCTAGTAACGTCAGTGATGACCATTTGTGGACAGTCTTTGAAAGCACCAGAAAGGCTACTAAAGATGAATGGATTTACCTGGTTGGGAGCTTTCCTCATAGCTTCAGGTTAAATTTTCTGTGATTGGAACCAAGCTGTCTTCCATTTAGCCTAGTCTGAAATGAAGACCTAACTTCGTCTGTTGGGTCTTCTGTTTCTTTTCAAATGTTTATTTGGAAACACTTTAGACGTCCATTTCACAAAGCAGATGGCAAACTATGAGGTTTTTTATTCAGAATTCTGCATGTGCTATTTTTAAATGATCACAGGGTCTTCAGGGTGCTTTTGTTTATATAGTATCCAGATGTTTCCTCTTTATTCCTGTTTTTAGTCATTTTTTTCTACAGGTTCTGTTGAAGGTTCTTGGTGAATATTCATAGCTAAAATTATCCAGTGAAGTTCCATTTGAGAGGAAATGCCTAATGCTGGTCAACAGGTTAGCATTTTAGACTCCCATAATGGAGCGTGGAATAGTCTAGGCCAAAAGATTTTCTGCATTTTTCTGCAGTAGGCCTGGGTAAAAGGAAGAAACAGCATCCTCTGATCATCTTCCATCTGCCAAGCCTGTCTGGTCTCATTCCCATCCACAAGTGGCTTGTCAACATCCAGACTAAAAAGCATCCTGTTACACTCAAAATGTCATAATCACAGCTTTGCTCCCAACACCTAGACTCTTGGAATTTAAATAGGAGCAGATTTTTGAAGCTTTCTGGTAAATAAATTATAGTGGAAAATTAGTGAATGACTTTGGTGTCCAAAAGAGGACTCTTTTTTAGTGCACATGTCCTCATTTTAATCTCTTCTCTATTAATCTTAAGCCAACATCCTTTCCTTAATTCCAATATATCAATTAACATTTTGGGGGATGAAAGTGAACTTTTGTTGCACAATGCAGCACATTGTTCTAACAAGAGTCAGAGGAGAGATCAGAAGAGAAAAGAATGAGAGGGAGTTTATGAGAAAACAATTGTGAAATACCAGTCAAGAAATGTAACATTTAAACCCATCTCAGATCACCCACAGTGGGGGAAAGCATGTCTGTATAAAATAGTTAACAATCTATTTACTCTTGGAAAGTCCCAGGCTTGTAATGTGAGCTTTTGAGTTGGGGAGTAAATGTGTTTACAGCCACCTCTAGAGGACGGACGTCAAAAGTCCTAGTAGAGCACATTCCACTTGACTGACAGACTGCCCAATGACTGTAGTGTGTCACTTTGTTGAATTTTAGACATATTTCCACAGACGAATCAGCAATTTCTGGAAGTTAAGTTTATCAATAGTTTCTTTTGAAAAACTTCATCACTTCTCTAAAATAAGTCCATCTCTACAAATAATCAATTAGCCTTTTTGAAGGATCTAGCTACCCCACCATCTTCACCCTCAGTGTTCATTCTTAATTCATTTTTTTAAAAATTTCTTTAAGCATTTACTTTGTATTGGCACAAACCTAGGATTAGCCGCTTTCTAGCATAAACTTCTGCCCTCAAGGAGTTTACATTCTAAAGACAGAGATATGCAATCCCCAAATGAATAAAGAGATCTAGATATAATGAAAGATAGTAAAAATGCTTTGAAAAAATAAAGCAAGGAAGGGGATAAAGGATGTTGGAGTGCCATCTTATAAAAGCATATTTGGGAAGAAGACATACTGAGTCTGGGATATTTATGCAGACATGAGTGAAGGGAGGAAGGGAGGAAGCCATACTGGACTCTAGGGGCTTCAGGTAGAGGAAGCAGTAAGTGTGAGGCCTCTATATGGGAAGGGGTTGCACCTGTCAGGCACATCAGGAAGGCCAGTGTGGCTGGAGGCAGTGAGGGAGAAGCAGAACAGAAAGAAATGAGGTCAGAGAAGCAGCCAGCCCAACTATGGAGAGCCTGTGGGCCCCTTAAGTAGATTGGATTTCACTCTGATGTGATAAGAAGGGTGTTGAGCAGGTGCATAACGTGATCTGACTTGAAAGGGTCACTCTGGCTGCCGGGTGGCAACAGTTTGTAAAAGCACTGGAGTGGATGCAGGTATGCTAGACGGTGCCGTTTTCTGGGATAGAGATGATGGCGGCACTGACCAAGGAGGTACTAACAGCAGTGAAGACACTAAGAGTGTTGGACTGAGGAATATTTATCAGGTAAAGCCAAGAGCATTTGTCCCTAAAGTGCATGCGGGATTTAGGAAAAAGAGGAGTCAAAAATGAATGTATGATTTTTGGTCTAAGCAAGTAGGATAATGGTTGTAAAACAAGGAAGACCAGAGAAAGAGCAGGTTTATGAGGGATGGAAATCAAGAGAGCAATTTTGAATTTGTTGAGCTTGAGATGCCTATTAGACATCCTAGGGGAAGTGCCCATGTATAAAAACTTGGGTAGATAGATAGATACAAAAAGCTTGAATTTTGGGGTTGAATATAGAAATTTGGGTGCCATAGCCTTATATGGGTATCTATACCCCTTTCGATTCCCCCCACAGACTAGGTGGAATTTAGAGCAAAAATGGATTATGAAAAAATAAGAAGGCAGATAAAAAATGATCTCAAGTTTTTTGGATCATCATCCAGTGATCAGTCTACTAACTTATTCTCCTCTTCAAGAACAAGGCTTAGTTTTCAACAAAAGTTGCACACTTTTTTTTAAGGGTTTTTTGGTTTGGTTTTGGTTTTTGGTTTTGGGTTTTTTTTTTTTCTTACATTTCTTTCTACATTTCTTGTTTCTAAAATCAAAGAAGAAATCACAAAAGAAAATACAAAATTTTAAGGATTGCCCTTCTTGAAGAAAGTTCTTGGTAGCCTAGGAACTTACTAAAAAGGATAAAAGAACTTTCAAGACTCAAAAACATCCATTTTATTCTTATAGTGAAAACAGCTCTGTTTGTAATCTCACTAAACCCTACAGAGAAAGTGACTATAAAGGTCCCTGTCAATTCCTCTCAGTTGCCTGATAGCTCGACAGAGGCTCCAGGCCTCGGTTATCTTGAAGATTGTTGCCTTCCCCAGTATATGAATCAATCTTCAAGGCAACTGAGGCCTGGAGCCTCGGTCAAGCCACCTAGTGGGGCTTGCATCAAAAAGGCCAGTCTTGCTCTCCAGTGGGCCAGTCTACTAAGGGCTAGGATGAATCCCCCATCTGGATACTCTGTCTTGCCTGACCCCTGGCTATGCTGCCCTAGTGTGTGCAACCAGGCCTCAGTTTCCTTTCCCAGGCCACAGTTTCCTAACCCAGATTGAACTCCAGATCACTTGGCTGGTGTCCCAGCGTCACTTTTTCCTTCTCAGTGTTTATGCCTTGGACCTCCAGTACAATGTCGACTAAAAGTGATGACAGCAGACATCCTTGCCCTGTTCCCATTCTTCAAGAGAAGGTATTCAGTCTTTCACCATTAAGTACAATGTTAACTGTACAGTATTTGTGGAGGCTTTTCATTAAATTGAAGAAGTTGCCTACCATTCTTAGTTTAGTGAGAGTTTTTATCATGAATGGGTATTGAATTTTATCCAATGACTTTTTGCATATTGAAATGACTAAATAGTTTTCTCTTTTATTACTCTGTTAATATTATGAATTAAATCAAATGATTTTCAAATGTTTAAACTTGTATTCATTCCTGGAATAAACCTCACTTCATCATTATATATTATCCTCTTTATATATTGCAGGGTTCATTTTGCTAATATGTTGTTTAAAATACTTGCATCTGTGTACATTGAGGGCTGTTAGCCTGAGCTTTTCTCTTTTTGTGTTTATTTGGTTTGATATTAGGTTTATGTTGGCCTCATAAAATGAGTTGGGAAGTATATCCTTCTCCTCTGTTTTGTGAAAGAGTTTGTCTATGATTGGTATTTTTTTTTCTTAAATATTTAATAGAATTTACCAGTGAAGCCACCTGGTTCTGGAGTTTCCTTTGTGGGAAAGTTTTAGTTACAAATACAATTTCTTTAATTTAGGGCTGCTCAGATTTTCTATATTCCCTGTGTCTGTTTTAGAAAGTATTTCTGTCAAAGAAACTGCCCATTTCAACCAAGTTGTTGAATCTATTGGCATAAATTTTTATATAATATTTCTTTATGATCCATTTAATGTGCATAGTAAACATATTAATGTCTCCTCTTTCACTCCAGAAATTGGTGAGTTGTATTTTTACTTTTTCTTAATCAGTCTAGCTAAGTGTTTGTCATTTTTATTTACCTCTTCCAAGAACTAACTTTTGTTTGTATTGATTTTTCTCGACTGTGTGTCCATTTCTTATTTTATTGACTTTTAACTCTTATCTTGACCCACACTTCTACGTAGTTTGGGTTTAATTTGCTGTCCAATTTCAGGCTTGTATCTTACTCATGCCCCTTTTCACAGTCCTTATGTGGCTTATTTGAACCCTTCTCCTTTATTTTTCAAATCATTTTCTCCAGATGTTGTTTCCTTAGAACCAACGTGTTATTTATTTCTTATATTAGTATATTTGTTTTCTATTTCTTCCACTTCTGCATGATCTCTAATATCTTCTTTCTACATTCTTTGAACCTATTTTGTTGTTCTATTTCTTACTTCTTAAATTGGACACATTAATTTTGAGTCATTTTTCTTTCCTAATATGAACAATAAAGGCCATAGATTTTTCAGTTTTTATTAAATCACACAGGTCTTAAAATTCAGTATTTTCATTATTGTCTAGGTCCAAGTATTTGAAAATTTACAATATAATTTTTTTCCTTGGCCCATGATTATTTAGAAGAATGCGATAAAGTTTTCAAATGCATGGCAATTTTTTCGATTAATTTTTTTAATTGACTTCCAATTTAATTGAGAATGTGGTCTGAATGATATGAGCTTTTTAAATGTGTTGAGACTTACTTTAATTTTCTTTTGACTGAATACATAATCAAGTTTTTGTAAGTGTTCTCCATGTGTTCAGATATAGGGGTTCAGCGTGTGAACTTTCTTTTGGACATCTTGTTCTCCTCAGATGTCTGATTAGTTCCTGCTGTGAGCTCGCATTTCCATGGGATCAGTTTCCCCAGCTGGGAGAGGCTTGACAGTTGTAGAGACAGGGGTGGGGTTGAGGCACCTCGGGGCAGGTGTCTTGGTGATGAAGTCTGGACTCCACCTCATTCACTCTCATCAGTGGATTCTCCCCCAGGGACCCCTCAGAAATTCAGTCACAGGCTTTGAGCATTTCTTTGCTTTGTTTTTTGGGTTTTTTGTTTGTTTGTTTTTTAGAGATAGGGTCTCACTCCCTCACCCAGCTGGAGTGGCCCAATCATAGCTCACTGTAATCTCAAATTTCTAGGCTCAAGCAATCCTCCCACCGCAGCCTCCCAAGGAGCTGGTACTACAGCACACACCACCACCCTGGGCTAAATTTTTTATCTTATTCTTTGGAGAGATGGGGTCTCACTATGCTGCCCAGGCTGGTCTTGAACTCCTGGCCTCAAGTGATCCTCCTGCCTCAGTCTTCCAAAGTGTTGGGATTACAGGCATGAGCAAGCTACTGTGTCTGGCCCTGCTCTGAGATTTTCTGGGGGCTTTTACTCTGTCTACAACTTTCTAGTCTCTAGTCTGGGGAGGAGTGAAAGGAGAGATCTTTTGGGAGCTGGTGAGTCTGACTGCACACCTTGTTATTAACTTCCCATCTTTGTTGGCATCCAGCATCAATTCCACATTAATTTATTTAAAAATAGTCATTGAGCACCTATTTGGCCCTTGAATTATATGAGCAAACAAAACAAAAGCCGTTGTCCTTATGGAACTTCCAATGTACCAAGAGAAGACAGACAATAAGCAGGAGACATAATTGATTAGATTATATGGCATGGTAGAAGATGACAAGTTCTATGGGAAAAAATGATTATGGGGCAGTGCCCAGACATTTGGGAATTGGGGGTTGGAGTGTAGGTTGTAATTTTAAGTAGGTCCGCTAGAGAAGGCCTAACTCAGAAGGTACAAATTAGCATCTTCATGAGAAAGCAAACCCATTTCTTATTTTAAAATAAAATAAAATGTATACTTATATTATACTTACCACTGACAAATCAGAGAAAACACTTTGCTATTTTTTTAGAAAACCAAAATTATTAAATCAGTTTGATTTGCCAAACATTTAGTGTCATTATGTGAATTTAAAGTCTTAAAATTTTTCTGAGCTAACAGTCCCTGTAAAAAGAATTTCTAAAAAAACTTAATACATTTAACATATTAAAACTTCAGTTTTCTTATTTTCTATGAATTTGTGGAATATTAGAATTATATAAGTCCTTATTTATCACTATAAAAAATCAGATGACAGCCTCTTTGAGACATTATAATCTAATTTATTAATACCTTCTAGTATTATTGCCTTCCAGAAGCTGAAAAGCATTTTCCATTCTCACAATTAAAGCACAGGGCCTTTTTCAATTACAGATGCTAACACATATAGACAGATAGATATGTAGAGATCTTATGACTTCAGTCTTTCAATTCAGCCGTGAGTCAAGAATAAACACAGAAATACAAAAACTAACTGGTCTAGATCTCAAAAAGCTATTCTCCTTCCCAGTGAGCACAACATCCTGAATTGATTTGAGCTCACAAATAGATGAACATACAGAAAAAAGAACAAAAAAGACTAACCAAACAGATTCTCTGTTGTTTCTCACCCAACAAAAATTCCTCTCCATCATCTAGAGAGATCACCAAATGGTTACACTATAAAACCAAATTCCTAATCATTGCAGCAACCAGTTAAGAATAGGTTATCGACAAGGGACAAACCAGAAACAAAAACTAAACACAAAATTACTAGAGAGAGAAAAAAACTAGAGAAACAGAGAGTAAGCAAAGCCAAAGTTCTATTAATGCTTGGAATTTGCTCAAGAAAAGATGTGCCCAGGTTAAGAGACTGTAAATGAACTTCTTTAGCAACACAGTGTAGGATAAGAATAATATATTTTCTTCATCCATCCTAAGTTCATGGCTGAGGCCCCTTTAACAAAAGACAGATTAATAAGAGAAAAACATACAATTTATTTAATACAAGTTTTACATGACATGAGAGCCTTCATAAGGAAATGAAGACCTGAAGAAATGGTAAAATCCGTGTATTTTATGCTAGGTTTGATGAAGAGTGGACCGTTGTAGAAAAATATGATTGGACAAAGAATATGATCTAATGGTAATAAAAAAAATAATGGTAATAAACTGGGGAAAACTTAGCAAGTCTTGTTTGTTCAGATCTTCTTTGTGTTCCTTGTCCTCAGAGATAAGCATATTCCTTTCCTCCAGGTACAGAGCAGGCACCTCTCACATGACAGTCTTACAACCTGCTTCAGGGAAAGATCAGAAAATCCTTCTTAGGTTTTATGGCCTGCTTCAGGGGAGAAGCACAGGGGTAAGGTGAGAGTGACTTCCCTGTTTCTCAAATTCCTTGAGCTTAAAATATTTAATATGCCAAGGTGCCATATTTGGGGGTAGTGTGTTCAGAACCCCATCAGCAGTGTACTTGGTGCTTTGTCAGGCGAGCCCACTTGGGCTTCTCAGTGGAACCTCTAAAACTGCTAAACTATCATTTTCTAAAAGGTAAAATCATGACTCTCAAACAAACTTAAAATAGACCTGTGTCAAATAATTTATTTAATTAATTAGGGAGAAGACTAGGAAAAGAATTTGGAGAATGTATTTATGCAATTAGGAATGCTGAAATTATTTTGTTAATAAGGACAAAACTGGTTGACATCCTATAGGTCAATAAAACATAAGTTTTACATTTTAAAGTTTTATCTCTATGAGACAATATTCCTTTGCATTTCTATGAACAAGAACTGTTTGCATTACTGTGGGCAGGAAAAACCTGCATTGTTATCGGTTTTCTACTTAGTTTCTACCTTTACAGAGCTATAAAATAGCCTAGTCAATCAGAGGCAGTCAAATCAAAGTCAAAGGCACACCCCATAGAATTATATACTTGCTGGAAGATCAGTTAGATAATGCTCAGGACCACTTCACTGAAAGAACATTCAGTGCTCTCTTTTCTGCCCATTTTCAAGTTTTTGGTAATTTTTCTCAACATTTAAAATAAATAACAAAAATAAAATTTCCCACATCAGTTTATTCAGATCTATATACTTAATTCTTTGTTCAGGTGGATCTTGGGCCAGCACTTTGCTTTCATGTATCTCTCTGGGCTACAAAAAACTAGCACTGGTACATTATAAGCACCCAATTAGAGTTAGCTATTATTTGAAAGTTAGTTCTAATATTAGTTCCCAATATTATGGTGGGACTTTGGGTTTAAACTTGTAAATTTCTTTTTTAAGTAATTTTTACAAATAAAATCAACATATTTAAAGTTAAAATTAAACAAAAAAGAATCCTCTAAGTCTGTGGTCCCCAACCCCTGGGTCACGGATAGGTACTGGTCTGTAGCCTGTTGGAAACTGGACCGCACAGCAGGGGGTGAGCAGTGGCAAACACGCCACTCCTATGGCGTGTAAATACAGTATGTAAATACAGTAAATCTGTATTTACAGCCGTTCCCCATCACTTGCATCACTGCTTGAGCTCCACCTCTCCCCTGCCCCCGGTCCTGTGGAAAAATTGTCTTCCTTGAAACTGGTCCTTGGTGCCAAAAAGTTCGGGGACTGCTGCTCTAAGTTAAAACACTGCTTTCTCCTCCCACTTTGCCAAACACTATTCTTCAGAAAGTTGGTTACTAGATGGACCTACTAAGAAATGGGACATCTGACTGAAAGACACTTCCCAGAGCAGGCCTTTTGAGGACAGCCGATGTGGGCTAAGGAAGTTCATCTGAGCACCTGAAGGCAGTGTGTGGCACCTGGTAGCTGTTGCCCCTTCAGGTCTGGGAAAATGCAGAATGGTCCAGATCCTCTAGGCAAGGACTAGCACCTATTCTCTTGTCTGTATGTACTCAGAAAACAGCCTCCAAACCCACACCTGATAGGTAATTGGATATGTATCTATTCCTGAGGCAGTACAACGCCAAAATAATTGGCTAAATAAAAAAATTTTCATCAAGTGCTTTTGGGTATGACCACAGTTTTATCAAATATGTAAAGAAACTCTTGGCATTTGAGATTTTGATCTCAAATCAAAATCAATTTTTGATCATTGAGGTTTCAGCTTTTTGCAAGCACAGAATGTCCAAGGACATGTGTTTACCATTTTGCTAAAGCAGAAATTTGGTGCACTTGCATCATGAAGTTGGTGTGTATGAGGGAAGTACTTGAACAGTAAATCCTCCTAGCCACTGGGCGTCTATATTATATAATAATATGGCTTACCCGCATCCCTAGCCAGTGTCCAGGCTCTGCTGTATTTTTTAACTATCTGCCATATTCTCTACACTCTAGGGAGCAGAAAAATACATATAACATATAAAAAATTCTCCTGGCCATCAAAGAATATTTATTTTTATTGGCAAGATATGATGAAATTAATAAGATGAGCCACACCAGAGATAACATAGCCAAGAGCTGAAATAATTCTATAAGGAAATATCAGAAAAGTCAATGGGTTGTGAGTGATTATGGAGGAGTGAGGTTTCGAATCCCATCCTGAAAGAAGTGTAGGATTTAGACAAATGGGAAAGGAAGGGTGGGCATTCCAGAAAAAGGGGGAGTTGGAACAGGAAGATAGCACCAGGAAAAGGAATGAGTTTCAAATGTGCATGGTGCAGAACATGAAAAAGGACATCTTTTGGTATCAGAATTAGAGTGAAGAGAAAGTAAAATTTTTTCATAGGAGAAAAGAGGAAAATAGCATTGAATGGGTTCTATGTTATGCCAGGTTCTTTCACCTCATTATTTCATGTAATCTTTTTAAAAAATCTTTTGTGAAGAAAAGATCAGTATCATCCCCACTTTACAGACGAATACACAAGGACTCAAGGAGTTAAGGGATTGACTAGCTGGGTTTTATACCCAGGTCTTCCGACTCTCCACTCTTCTGACAAATAGTCAGTACTTTTTATAATTGCTCCTCATGGAGGAGGTAAAACTTGAGCTAGTCCCTGAAGAAGAGGTAAGCATCCGAATAAATACTAGATGTTAAACTCCTGAGTGGAAGAAACTCATTGCCCAGCATTTAATAGATGCCAAACAGATATTCATTATATAGGTGAATAAATTAATGAACAAATATGCAGACAGCCCATTCTTAGAAGAGAAATGGTTAAATAGGCCATAAGGAGAAGATAATCATAACTTTTTCAGGGAATGATGAGGAGTTTAGATTGTTATATAGGGCCTACGTTGTGAAAGATCCTGAAAATCAAACTGAAGGATTGTAATTTATTCAACAAAAAAATGCAGGTTACAAAATCGAAATTTTTTTAAAGGCGCTGTAGGATAAGGGTGGTATTTTAAATAATGGTTTAAACCAATAAGTTCCCACCAAGGTAACTGAGAGGAACCATTGCTTGTGTACGTCATGTGAATAGTGGGCTTTTATACCTAGAGGAGGAAGAGGACGAGGAAGAAGAATTAGTAGGAGGAAGAGGAGAACAAAAAGAACAAGGAGACAGGAGCAAGAACCAGAAGACAAAGAATGAAAACAAGAAGAAGATGAGCAGAAGCAGCAGCAACAACAGCAAGAGGAGGAGGAGCGGGGGATGAGGAGGAGGAGGAGAAGCAGCAGCAGGTGACAAACCACTTCTTTTCTCCGGCAAACATGTTTACAGACGTATTCAACAGAAAAACTTATTCTGAGAAATTGCTCACAAAGTTTACAAATGCTTATTTTCAAGTTCTATAGATGCCTCATCACAGACTGCAGCAAGCAGCTTTTAGGCAGGTCCACGAACCGCATTCTGTGTAACCCTGGTCTACGGGGCAGAGCCATTCAAGCTCATGTGCCTTAATTCTAATTTCATCGTATCAATAGTGTCATTCAGCAAGTTTCCAAAGTGAGGGTGCTGTGACTAAAAGTCATCTGTAAAGTGTGTCTGCATCACGTACACTCTATTTTTATGAAATATTTTTAAATGTTATGGAGGAGGAAAAAAGGGAAAGAAAGAAGGAAGAAGCAGAAGGATTGGCTGTCGATTTCATAATTGCACAAAAAGTTATTGAAATAAGGGCTTTTTCATAAAACGTCGCAACCAAGTATCAAAATTCTACTGAGGAGAAAATAAGAGAACATTGAGTTAAATTTCCCAAATGAGATTTTAATGAGGTACAGTAGTCCCCCCTTTTTCTTGGGAGATATGTTTCAAGACCCCCTGTGGGTGCTTGAAGCCAGGGATAGTACAGAGCTCTATATTTACTGTTTCGTTCTATACATACTTATATACATAGGATAAAGCTTAATTTATAAATTAGGCACAGTAAGAGATTAACAGTAATAACATAATAAAATAGAACAGTTATAACAATATACTGTAATAAAAGAGGCAGAGATAGAGACCACATTCACATAACTTTTATTCTTGTTAAGTTGGTACATAAACCTTTACATCTGGCCATTCAGTGAGTTACTCGTTACTGAGTGCTCCTATGTGTACGTAAACTTTTCTCCTGTTACTCTATTCTCAGTTAATTTGAAGGCCACGATCATTCAAACCTAAGTGGCTTGGAGGAAAAGTTTTCCTCTCAACAATACAAAACTGGTTAATGTTCTAATGGGCAATAAAATTATAACCTCTGGGCTATCTTTTCTACTGAAGGGGTTCAGAGCATGCTACTCCAAAATATACCACTTTGGCATATTTATCATTTTGAGCTAAAGTAAATTGGGAACCAGCCAATGCTGAAAAAGCTTTTTATTTCCCCATCAACTCTTTAACATAAAGTATAAATTTCCCCTTTTGTAAAGGAAATTTGCATTTATAAGGAAAATTTCAATTAGTGAAGGTATCTGTACGAGAAAGAGGAGTATTCCAAGACAGCTGTTATTGCCTGAGAGACTCTTACGTGCATCATAAGGCAACTTTATTCACCACCCATTTCCTCCCCTCACCTTCCTGTCGTTTGCCTCCACTATGCCCCAGAAGCTTCAAACCCTGATTTCCTTCTGCATCCCAGGATGATATACGTCTCAGTTATTGGGCCACTTCCTTGAGTCTCATGTTTTTGTGGGACTCCTGTGCGTACATATTAATACATAATTAAAATTGTTTTTCTCCTGATAATCTGTCTTATGTCAATTTAATTCTTAGACCAGCCACAGTACCTAAAAGAGTAGAAGTATTTTTCCTCCCCTACACTACCACACAGAGAGCAATTTTATCTCTACTAGGCAAAAATTATTTTCAACTCTGCAAAGTTAGATTCTTAGAGTCGAGTTCTAATTAATAGTAAATAATAATTTTGACAAAAGTAACATTATTCTAAAGCATCAGATGCCCCTTAGGAGAGCTTGCTAGACAATGCTTTCACATGGATTTGAAAAGGCATTCCTATTTCTAAGTTTTGAATAGTGTTTCTAATGATAAATTTCTAACCAGTAAAATTGATTGACAATTTTCAAAATTTATCTTGAATTAGCACCTTTAAAAATGTAGATTATTTAGATAAGATTGGTGCATCACCTTTTTTTGTTGTTTTCTTTTTAGGTTGGGCTTATTAAAGTATAATGTACATAAGGTCTAATTCACCCCTTTTAAGTGTACAGTTATGAGTTTTGGTCATGTAGCCAATACCACAATCAACATATAGAACGTTCCCATCACTTGGAAAAGTTTGTGCCCCTTTGTAGCCAATTCCCTCCCGTCTCCCTAGACTCTGGTAACCGCTGATATGCTTCTGTCCCAATACTTGGTTTTTTTCCAGAATGTCACGTAAATAGAATCAGTTTTCAGTGATGCCAATTTTGGCACTTGAGCTTTAGCTTTGGTGAGTCTATTCACCCTATGATCATAAACCATCTCAGAAATATGCATATGCATTTTTACACATAGGTAGAAAACTAGCAGTAGCATTTTTAATTAACTAGTCAGAATGCAAATGCAACTCTGTGAAGTAGCTGAAGTATTGACACAAAATTTTTATCAATAGAAGATGAACAGGATCACACCTAAGAAAACCATCTGATTTAGTAGATATACACAACAAGAAATACAATTCAAAGGATACCTGCGATGTTAACTTAGTAAAGTAAGTCTTGTTAGAAAGATCCTCCTCTATTCTATGCCACTATTTGGTCACTCTCTGTAGATGCTGCCATGGCCACAGATGTCTCATAAAGCTGCCCGATACTCTTACCATCCTGGGCAGCAACCACGACGCCTTCAGGAATGAGACCCGGGAAGAGGCCCTTCAACACTGAATTTCCCACCCTTGCTTTACATGACTACCACAGAACCCAATATGAGATAAGACAATCAAGTGGTACCTGAAGGCAGAAAGTACACCAAATATTCTGAACTCTCTTGTTAGGAATTCTACATGCCCTAGGTCTGAGCTAGTCCTCCGGGGACAGGGGAATCTGCTGGCAGGGAGTCTGCCCAGGGCACTAACATAATGACATAGAATCCATTTTGTACTGACTTCCTTCCTACAATAGGTGAAATGGTTGTCACAAAATGACATCTCCTCCTTACTCTCAGAGTTAGAATCTTTGGAAAGTGGTATGTGAAGCTCATTCTACCTCAGAGCAGGGTGATATATGGGAAGAACACAGATCTATGTTCAAATCCTGTCTGACTTTATAAACTCACTCAAACTGCTCCTTGAACCTATTTTCCTCAGTGAAAAACAGGGATGCAAATTAAGATAAATTGTTTATAAAAATGACCACAATAATTCTTACTAGCCCTACACATATGCCTACTTGAATGTGACTTTGCCATTCCTTCCATGATGAAGTGGAATTTATTTCTCCATTCCTTAAATCTAAGCTTGAATTTGAGCTTGAATAGAACATTATCAAATATAAAGCAATCACTGGATTGAAAAGTATGTACACATTGGAGTTTGAGTTCTCTTGCTCAGAACCCTGAGACCACCATGTGAAGAAGTCTCAGCTAGCCTTCTGGAGAATGGGAGACTATGCAGAGAGAAGCCAGCCATCTAAACCATTTTAGCTGCCTCAAAAGTCCCAGCCATCCCAAACATCCCAGCCAACCATAGACATCCAAGAGTTCAATAAAATGATTGTTATAAGCCACTGCATTTCAGGTGGTTTATTACACAACAACAGCTGATACAGTAAAATACCGACTACTAATGTGCATAAAACTCCTATTACATGGTAGTAGCTCTGTAATTGACTACCTGAACGAATGAATGTTAAGTGACTTAGTATGATTTAAACTCCTTGTAGAAAATGAACAATTATCCCCACCACTGAAAATATTATGTCCCATAATAGACTCCTAATAACAGTTCTTTTGAATGAACTGACAGAGACTAGCTGTCTTTTCTCACAGCACAGAATGGCTTTAAAAATTTGAATATCATGAAGAATATATCTCAATATATCTCAATGGCTTGTACGGGTGGAGAGGGAAAGCTTCCCTTTCACCCTGTGAAGGTTCACTGAAAATGGCCTGACAAAAGGCAGATTAATAGGGGGGAAGCATACAAAATGTATTTAACATGCATAATCATGGGGGAATCACAGGAAAATGGTTATCCAATAATGCAGTGAGGTCTAGATACTTATATATCCTTCTTCATGGGGACGGGGAGGTGGGTGGTGTAGGAGCAAGTGACAAAGCTCCTCTGAGCTCTGGGGGAGACAGTGGGAAGGCAAGGGGCAGAACTCCACTGTGAACAGAGGTTGTCTTACTATCCGGATAAAGCTTCCCAGGTAATCTCTTGGAGCTTCCCTCAGACAAATAGATGAAAGTCTGCCTGACCCTCAGTCTCTTCTCTGGGGGTTAATCTTTCCTAGCTATTTGATGGGATTCTGAGGGAGGGGGTTTTAAGCTAATTACATTTCTTTTGGAAAGAAGCTTACTTAGTCAGAGTAAGGAAGTTCCAGAGAGAGTCCCTTCCAGTGTTTCAGGTAAAAAAGAGGATCAGAGAGACAGAGGGCAGGGGAAGGTCAGAGAGAGACCTTGGTTCTGAGGCTTATTTCTGAGATCTTTCAATTTTCTTTAATCCAAAGGCACTCAGCATGCCAAAGTGCCATATTTTGGGGTATTGTTTTCTGTGCCCCGACAGGCCACAGGCCTCAAAACTAAATTTTCAAGATCTAATGTTCTTTTTTACTTAGGTTTTCTGTCCTTTAAAGGTGCCCTATAGTCTAGATCAATGTGGGTTACTAAATAAATATTGTGAGTAATATCTAGTATTTTGTGATAAGATAGAAAAAAATCACAAAGCATCACACAGGTCCTTAGAAGGAAGTCTGAATAGAAAGGGCTACTTCTTCACCCAGAAAGATGGCAAGTTTTGAAGACTCCCTCTCTCTCTCAGAAATAAGATCCAAGGGGGAAGAGAAGTCCAGTAGGGTTTCCAGTAACTTTCAGTTACAAACACAAAATTAAGGGAGTCAGGAAGTTAGATAAGGCAGCTGCTTTGTAAGGTTTTACTTTGTTAGATTGGGAACATTTGCAGTTTTCCCAAGCCAGTAATAAACATTACCTATGTTATCCTTATTTCCGAATATGCAAGAGCAGTAAAACCCTTGAAATGAAAAGAGCCTGTATAGTATATATACTTTTTTTGTTTGACTCCTTTTGCTCAACACTATGTCTAAAAGATTCATCCCGGTTACTGCGTGTAGGTATAATTAGTTTGTTCCCACTATTGTTAGGAATTTAATTGTATGAATATACTGCAGTTGATTTGCCCATTCTATTGTTGATGGATATTGTGTTGTTTCCTTGCTTTGACTGCTACAAATAGTGCTATTGTGAATATCGTTGTATGTATCTGCTGGTGCAACTCCCTGTGGTAGCTTCTAAAACAATCCTTAATGTTCCCTGACCCCTGCTGTTTGTATCCTATATAAATACAATATCCCCTCCCCTGTGAGTAAAGTAGACCTAGTGACTCGCTTCTAACAAATCGAATATGGCAAACATGATGGGGTGCTACTTTCCAAGATTAGGTCATAAAAGGGGGTGGCCTTGGTCTTGCTGGGGGTCTCTCTCTCTCCTGCTCACTCTTGCTCTCCCTCTTCTTGCTTGCTTTCACCAACAAAGCCAGCTGTCGTGTGGGAAGCTGCCCTAGGGAGAGGCTCAGTAGTGAGGAACCGAGGAGACTTCTGGGAAGAACTGAGGTCCTCACTCCAACAAACCCATGAAAAACTGAATCCTGCTATTAGGGTGTGAATTCATATGCAGGCTGGAAAGATTCCTCACACCAAGATTAGGATAGAAAGAAGTGCAAAGTTTATTTTACCTTAAAGATTAGAATAGTTTTAAAGAAAGAAAGTTCGTTTTACTTCCCAAAGGTGGGAAGGGCATGACACGAAAGAAGGAAAGGAAAAGTGTTGGCTCTGAGCAGAAGCTTGGGATTTTTATGAGGACAAAGAGAAGAGAGAAAAAAATAGTTATGGCTGCCAGTCGATAGCAGAAGCGGCTATGTTTGCTTTTCCATTTTTTTTTTTTCTTTTCTTTTCTCTGTGAGGCTGTCTTTATCAGAGTCCTTGGAATCTGGTTCTGGTGAGAGCTGGGAGGAAGATCGCACCCCTGCTATCGGCTGAAGGCTCTTCAAGGCTGTGAAAACGAACCCTTAGAGATAACAAATTAGGCTTGAAGACACGAGTTGACTCCCAGGTGTGTAATCAAACAAAACAAAGGGGCAGTTGTGCTGTGAGTTTTCTCTTCAAAGGGGCAATTATGTGCTGTGAGTTTATTCCTCTTACTTTCTGCCTGATAGTTTATCTTTCTCTGTTAGCTGGTTTATTAACAAGGACACCCTTTCACCTGCCAACAACTATTTTTGTAAGCTTGGAAGACGATCCTTCTCCAAGGAAGCCTTGAGATGACCACACCCCTGGCTGATGCCTTGATTGTAGCCTTGTGAAATACCCTGAGCCAGAGAACCTAGCTCAGCCACACCTGAATTCCTGACCCACAGAAACTGATATTAATAAATGTTGTTTTTAGCCACTGGGTTTGGTGTGATTTGTTATTAGACAACTAATATGCATGCATTTGGGGGAGTATAGAGCTAGGAGTATATAGGAATAGAATTGTTGGGCCATAATCTATGCATATGTTCATCTTTAATATATACCACCAAATTGTTTTCAAAAGCAGTTGTTCTAATGTACACTCCCACCAGAAATATGTGAGAGTTTTTATTGAGTTTTATTGAATGATTATTTTGCTTGAGCATTTATTATGTGACAGGCACTATTCAAGTACTTTACATATGTTGTTTCATTTAATCTTCACAACAGTTCAGTGAGGTGGGTATTATTGTTTCCTCCACTTTCAGATTAAGTGAACTTGCCCTGGTCATATAGCTAAAAGGAGACAGAGTCAGGATTTGAACCCATGTTCAATGCTTTTAACCATTAAGCCTTCCCTGAGAAAGATTTCAATGTAATTATAGCCACAAAGAAAACACATATGAAAAATACTCCTCGTAATACACTAAAGGAAGACCAACATTTTGTTCTATGGGTAAATCAACTGTCACCTCTACACAGGGATATACCTAAGGGCTGATGAGAGCAGACAGAGGCCTCCAGATGGAGTTAGGGTGGAAAGAAAGATCGGAAGATTAGGGAGAAAGGGACGGATGGCTTCGGCCAGGCTGGGAGTTGGAGAACAGGAGCGAGGTCAAGAGCTCTGTGCAGTTGGCTCACTCTGCCTCTGCATCTGCAGCCTCCTACATAGGTGTCATCCTTAGCAGTGAGTTGTGTCATCCTCGGGAGCTCTCCCCAGAGTAATACGGACCCCAGGGTCCTGAATGAAGGAGTGATTTTTACACACATTTCACCTTTCCCAGGGGAGAACATTTCTCAGTTATTTCTTCCTGGAACTCCTCCCTTTGTTCTTTTGCTCTGTTTGTTGTTTCTGAGTGGGACTTTCTTCCTCTCTTCCTCATTCCACAGGTGCTTGTCTATTCAGTCAGCACTCTGATGGGAATTCCTCTTAAAGTGCTGGCGGTCTCTTTGATGAGTCTCCCCTTGCAGACTTAAGGTAAACTCCTGGAAGGATGCCCTGAGCCTCTAGCTGTCTGACCACCTTCCCACAACCCACAAGTGAGGCGTTTCTGTGCACAGATTGTCCATTTTCTCCTCTTAAAACCCTGGGAGACTCAATCTGCCTCTTTGAGATCCAAAATTGGGTCTTGCCATATTCTTTGGGTGGACACTTCTCTGAGCAGGCTTAGAGCATTACATTTTAGCTTAAGTGTCTCCAAAGTTCTACCTTTGAAGCCACACTTTTCTCTAATACCCAAATACAATAATGAAAGCCCCCATCCTGCACTGGGTCTCAAATTTTCCTCACCCCCCACAAACACTACCACCACCCAAATCCTTCTGAGACTGTCCATGTTAGAGAGATGCTCACAACCTCTACATTGTCCCCATCGTTTCTTCTCCAAGCTCCTTCTCTGAGCACTGACATGATTGTCTGCACCTTGTCACCCTTCCTGGGTCTGGGGTCTTCTTCAACACGGACACAGCTCTTGTTCTCAGCCTCCGACTCTCCATTTCACAATGTCAACAAGGGCAGCAGATTTAGTGCAGGTTTAAGAGGGAGGTGAGCGCACAGGAGAGAAGACAAGTCACAAATGAACGTCACTCTTGCAACCCTCCCCTGCCATTCTCATCCCTGTGTCCTGAGTATTTGTCTTCACAGGCCTAGTCTCTCTCAGTTGCTGCAAACTCTTCTCTCTTTCTTGCCTGTCTTCTCCCTTTTCCCACTTCCCCAAATTCAGTGACCCTTGAATACTTCCTTGGGACCACCAGGAAAAATAGAAAATTCCCATTACTTTATTACATGACTCAATTTCGCTTCCTTTGCCTCCGTTTTCCATATCCTGGACCTTGACTTTCATAACCAAAATACCATGAATGGTATTCACAAAAGAACACTGTCCACTCTAGGCTTCCAACTTCAGCAGTAGCCTAGATCTGTGAAATTATTATTTTTTAACAGCTTCAAAGTTTCCAGGTCTAGTTTCCTTAGCTTCTTGGTAAAAGCGCCTGTGATTTCGCCTTCCGGAGTCTGTAGGTAGCAGAGCAGTTAACAATCTAGTCTCTCCACCTCCTGGGCAAACATCAGGGCTTGGGCTCCTTTTGTCTCCTCTTTCATAGGTAAAAATACTTGTCATCATCTCCTAAAGAGGAATCATGTCTCTGGCATCAGGTAAAAGTTCAATTTAAGAATCAGCCATATCAGAGGATGCAAAAAATTTTTCTCTTCTCCACTATTATGGAGCAAACACATCAAGAGCAAAACTGAATAACAAAGTCTTGTCATATATAAAAGATCTGAAACATACTTCTAAGTTCAAGATGCATGATATTTACATGAGAGATTAGGTCCTATTTCTTGTGGTCCATGTGAAAGAACCGTTTTTGTTCCCCTACTATGTGCCAAGAGTTTAATTCTCAGGATGGCCCTGGGAGATGGGTTATTACTCTCGCCTAACAAGCAATATAACTGAGGTTGACAGAGGTTAAGATTTTTGCCTTATTTAACACAAATACGTGCCAGAGGAATAATTCAAACCTTGTTCTTCAAATTCCAAGTCCTTACCAAGTTGTGGTTCCCCAAAATACAGATGATAAGTCAAATATCCAAGTGAGAGTCTAACTCCCAGTACCTGCTTCTTACCCCAAGTCCTCCAAAAATATACATCAGATGAGGGGACATAGGAGGCAATGGGACAATGAGATATAGAGACAGGTTTCCAAGGCAGGAGAGAAGATGAAAAATAAATACAGCATTAAATACATCAGTCTATGTTTATTAAGTATACTTAGGGCCTGTTAATTTATAAAAAGTATCTGAATTATTAATTATTCTTTGCAGAAATCTACACAGCTCTGCTCCTCCAAGGTAGGGAAAACAGATATAAATAATAATAACAAAATACTGGAAACAAGTAGCTTCAAGAATACTGTGCTGGAAGTACAGGACTTCCAGCCCAACTGTCACAGCCATGAGTGAGGAGAATACCAACTGAAAAATGAGAAGAAAATGTCAGGGTACAGGGGATATAGATTGCTGATCAGTGCATTGTGACCACGGACCAGATGTCTGAGACGAGGCAGCTTCAAAGTCTCCCCGGCAATCTACGAAAGGTCCAGACACACTCAGGATTTTGTAGCTCGAGAGAGCTGCCCACAGATTCTCTGGACCCCACTGGAGCTGCTATAGTCCACATGCTATTATAAGGGTTTCATGCTTCAGTCCTGGAAGGGCCCTTAATGACAACTGTCCCCCTTCTCACATTATTCATCAAGTAATGAAGGTTAAATAACATGCCTATGATCCCACAGATTGTCAAAGTACAGCCTAGAACTCAGTACCAGCCTATGTTCCCAGAATCCAATAGTGAAAAGGTGAATTGCTGCCAGGAGGGGGGCAGAGAAGGCAGCAGTGACTATAGCAGGAGCACACAGCTTTGCTGTGGTTCAATGTGCTTTGTCCCACCTTTACCTTTCTGATGACACACACCTTATTAATAACTCACCAGGCTGTGGGATCTGTAATCAGGCCAATAAGAGCTGATTTGGGGCAAATTATTTACTTCTCTAAGCCTCAGTTTTCTCATCTGTAAAATGGGAATAATCATTACAGAATTACTGTTACAAGAACTAAGATAATCTAGATGAAGAGTTTAGCACAATGCCTAGTTCATAATAAACAATCAATTAATAATTGGTATAATAATAGAAATAATTATTATTTCTGTTTCCCTTCTAACACCCTGAGGACATGTGGTGGTACAACCCATCTTGTTACCCAGTGCCAGGAGACAAGAAATCTGGGCTCTAGTTGAGGTCTCCTGCTGATGAGTTCTGTGTTCTTGGATGACTTTTTTCATCTTTTCAGACTGACTAAACTCAATCTGCTTTTTATTGTCACCACATACAAGCAATTCTAAATATCACTGACAAAATCTTTCTCCCCCTTAAAATCTTATACGGGGTCTATGTCCTAAACAAATGCTGAAGTTACTGTTGTATTTTAATAATATATATGTATACTTCAAATTAGCACATTTTTGTTATTTATCTTTCATAGATACTGTGGCCCACATGGAAGTTAATTTGGAGAACTTCTAGATATAAAGTTAGCTTTGAACAAATGAGAACTTAGCCACACAGATACCCTTTGAAAGTAAGTTCATAATGGCCCCTGCTAACTGGGCACAATTTGTTCCTCCAATCCCTGCAGTGCTACACATTCCTGTATTTAAACAGTGAATTCAAGATAAAGAATAGGGCTGGGTGTGGTGGCTCATGCCTGCAATCTTAGCACTTTGGGAGGCCAGGAGTTTGAGATCAGCCTGAGAGAGAGCGAGAGCCCCCCCTCAACCTCCACTTCCACTCCCCATCTCTACAAAAAATAGAAAACTTAGCTAGGCATGGTGGTGCCAGCCTGTAGTCCCAGCTACTTGGGAGGCTAAAGCAAGAGGATAGCTTGAGCCCAGGAGTTTGAGGTTGCAGTGAGCTATGGTGATGCCACCACATTCTAGCTGGGGAGATAGAGCAAGACCCTGTCTCAAATAAATAAATAAATAAATAAACAATAGGAGCATGAGATTATAATGATGAAAAAACAGAACTTGAATTCCATCAGTTCCATCATTGTCTGTGACACACAGAGTTTTTATTTGTATTTTACATTTTTCAACTGTGGAGACATGAAAATTGCTAAAATCGATCCCAAAGAAGCAGGCGTTGTAGCATTTTGATTTCTGGAATTGATGTTCAATGGGATTCTTTACAACTTTGACAAATTTATCCTCATGGTTAAGACTTTCCCTAACTATTTGTATATTTGTTACTCTCTGTGAAAGAAGCTTTTCAAAATTAAAATTAGTAACAAGTAATCTTCAATTAACTACGAGTAGAGATAGATTGACACATTTTTTAACATGAATATGCAAAGATCAATTATGATGATGTTCAGGCTCAAAAAACAAAACCTGTAATGTTGTTTGTTACTATGATAGATTGTCAGTGGACATAAATTTTTTCCTTTTTTCAACATTAATATAATTTTCCCTATTGTACTCGAATATTCATTTTATTTGCTATTTGTTTTCCTGGCATGATTATCTATAAAATGTTCAGTAACTGAAAATTTCACTTTCTGCATTTCTTTTGCAGTCAATATTCTTATTTATTTTCTGATGATCATTGAAGATAATTTTGTTGTATAGCAAAAGGGGTTGTTAAAAGATGATTCAATCCATGGGCCATATACGCTAGGTTTGTTCCTGCCCCTGGCAACCAGGCATTGGACTGGTTCCGAGATTGTAAAAGAGAGGCCCATGGCAAAAGCTAACCTAAAGGGATGTTTTGTTTGAACTGCATGGTGTTGGACCACGCTGTAGTGTTCTTTTTAAAATGTATTTATTTTAATTAGTTGATACTTAAAAATCAGGATTCTCATGTATTAAAAATTAAAAATTTCTGACATCTCTTGAACAGTCGGAAAATCCAGTAACAACCAGCTAGAGCTGAGTAGCAACTGTTCCGCTTGGATGTGGCTCTCCAGTTGACCGAGGTCACTGCCTCTCCCTTATCACCACCCTGACCCAGAGGCTGAGCTTAGGTTGCCAATTAGTTCTTGGTTTGCAATCGCCTACTGTACAAGTTGAAAGTGTCCTCAACTTGCTGTGTCTTCACTGGAGGCTCAGAGAGGCAGCATGGTATCCCTCCTGTTACTCAACAATAAAACTGAAACCACCACCCCAGATCTTCCGAGCAGAGTCCCCAGGTTCTTTCCCCATGCACCACCTCCCTGTCCTGATAGAGTGAGAGAGTGTGTGTGTGTGTGTAAGAGAGACAGTACCACGTAGAAGGTGTTAGTGCAAGGGCAAGAGGTGTACATAGAAGACTTGGTCTTGGCATATTGAGAAGCTTTTATCTTTGAGAGGAATAATTACTGGATCTAGTTCTGGACCATATTCTTCTGAGTCCTCCATCCCTCCTGCATCCCTCTATCCCTCCTTCCCTTCCTTTCTCCTTCCTTCAACAAACACATGTCCCTAGCTGCACTTATTGAACACCTATGATGTGTCAGGCACTGCCTAATCACTATAACATTTACCCTGCCAACATCCCTGCACATAAATTCTCCCAACTCCATAGCTCTCAAACTGCATGCTGAGGCAACCTGAACTACAAAGGTGAACTCACAGAATATTTTAAGTTTTCAAGGGAAATACCGTGACACTTGACATTTGTTGGGCACTGCACAAACTGCTCCAGTTAGTTCACAATTTTAATACTAGATCATGCTATGTTCCTTTAAATATCATTAAAGTTGGCAAAGCTGGGTTTTCTGTGGTTGCTGTGATAAAAAGCAAGCACTGTATGAAAATCAATGTGGATTGATTTTATTCAAAAAAATCAAGAAGTTATACAGTGTACAAAATGTGCACACACTCCATCAGTAAGGAATTGTAGCTATTTAAGAATAAAATAAAAATAGTATTTTTACTTTTAATTTATATGTATTCCTGTTTAAAAATAGCTACCAAGTTGGGACATAAATAAGTTGATTTAGACCTAACTACTTAATAAACAGGACTATTGGACATTTCTTTTGGTCTAGGAGCATCATGAAAAAATTCACTAAGACTCAAGTGACTAGAAACAAGAAAGTTCTAAAACTTCTATATTAACCCATTTTAGAGGTGAGAAATGAGGCCCAGGGAAGTTAAATAACTTGCCCAAGTGATAATTCTGAGATTTAAATCTAGATGTACTTGATTTCAAAGTCCATGTTCTTTCTACCGCCCTATATTGCCTCCTGCATGTCAGAAAACACACCAGTTCCATGAACACGAAGCAGGGTCAGACTTGGTCACTGCTGCAAGGGACTCATAAATGTGGCTGTGTGTGTCATGGATGCTACACCAACACTTCCAGTATCGTGCCACACACCCACATTATTTATAACGTGCCAGGAACTTCAATTATTTCCCCAGTTCTCAGTCTGGCTCATAAGCACACACCAAACTCAGGTCCCTAAGGAAAAAGACTGTCCCCTACACAAAATAACTCTGCTAGTGAGGTATGGCAACATGACATCAACTCGGGCAGTCTGTGATGAGGGATAGACAAGGGGGTGGGGGAAGTTCCATCAATGAGGTAGGCCCCGGGAAAGGAGAACTGTGAGAGTTTCATATCTACCAAGGACAATCTTCTGACAGTATAAGCACCTTAGGAAATTCTCAGACTAGAATGGCTGGGAAAGACATGATGTTAGAATTACTTCCAAGGAATAGATTAAACATTAGAGAGTTCTTTCCTTCACCACAAATGAATGCAACTTCTTCAAAACAAGGAAGACGGCAAAAGAAAGTCCTGACAGCAAAAGTATGGAATTTATTATTAAATGCCACTCCCCCCCAAAAAAATGTAGTTGCATTCTGTCTAATTTAATCATGATTTACATCAAGAGGAGAAAAACCAAAAATAATCAAATGCAAATTATCCAAAAAAACACCAGCTACTAAGTTGAAGGGAAGGTAGGGGACTTTTCACATACAGGGCTGTATCCTCCAAGGCCTTCACCTCTGTATGTGCTTAATAATTATGAGTGAGTTAAATTAAACCAAATTATTTGACTGTAAGCTAACTACCAGAGTGAATTTGGAAATTCTACCATGAGCTAGAGTGAACCTCTTACTAAGCTTTTTCATTTTCTTTTAAAAACCAACCACCATTAATGGGTGAATGTTATGGTATGTAAATTATAACCCAATAAAAAAACAATATTAATATCTACTAAGCTCTCTTGAAAATTACAGAGGTTATAATTAGAAATTCTCTATTTATCTCATAGCAAATTACTTATTTTTCATCCACCTTTCTTAGTCATGCTTTTAAATTTCTCCAAAGTACATAAGTAACACACGTATTTATAGGGGAGGAAAAATAATGTTCTCTCTACCCTTCATAGTTCTTACCTGGGATGGAACCCCATAACAAAAGACAGATTAACAAGAGGAAAACAAAAAAGTTTAATAATATGTATACATAGGAGATAGGCAAAATGAGTAGATCTCAAAGAGGTAGCTTTGAGCTCAGGCTTAAATACCACCTTCAAATGAAACAAAGAAAGAAAGGTATGGGTGGCAGTACCAGGGAGATGCCCAGGAAAGCAAGGTAAACAAGGGTAAGGTTTGTTTTGCAGGTTTAAGTCAGTTCCTTCTCTGCTAATAAGAGTTTCTAGTGATTTAAAGTTATCATTCTCTTCCTGGTACAGAGAGAGAGACAGACACCCTTACAAATAAAGATTTCTTTTATAGATGTGAATTTCTCTTACAAAAGGGTAACTTCTACTCTGTTTTCAGAACTTCTTCTGTGTCTCTGTTTCCCAAAATATTCAGCTCAAAATAATCCTTATACTAAAGAGGCATATTTGCAATAGCATATTCTGGTCTGCTACAGTCATATTTTGAAGTGGCATGTTCTGAACCCCATCGTATTCATATGCATGCTTACCAAAAAATTTAATAATGTTGAAGAATTAAGAAAGCAGTTTGACTGAATAATTAAGAGCATAGTTTTAGTGTCAGACTGGGTTTAAAACTTGGCTGCACCACTGAGTAACAAGTTACTTAAAACCCTTGTGACTCACTTTCCTCATCTGTAAAATGGAGGTGGATGTTGATGATCATGGCTATTTCATGAGTTTCTATATGTCAAGGACTGTTCTAATAAGTGCACATGTAGATCTCAATTCATTCTCATTACTACTTAGGTACCACTGTTCCTCAGGTACCGCACTACTTAGGTATCACTTTTATTTACATTTTACAGATAAGGAAACAGGGAATTTAATAACTTGTTTAAGGTCACAGTCACACAACTAGTCTGTTCATAAGCTGAGATTTATAGTTTGAACTCTGGAATATCTATGAGCCAGGAGAACCTACACTTTTAACCACTAGTATCTTCCTCACGGGGTTGTGATTAGTAGGTGAAGACTTAGGACAGTGCTTGGTAAATGCAATAAATGTTAGCTCTTATTAATGGTTATATAGTAAAAAGTGAAAATCTCCCTTTATCTGTATTCCAATATCCTTCTCTTCTCAAAAGAAATCACGGTTATACCTATATTTTATATTTAAATATATATTTGTTTATGTAAATGGAGTAATACTAACCATATTGTTTAGCTACTTTCTTTAAATTTACCTCTACATCTTTGGATACTTGGAGACATTTACATGACAGTACATAAAGATCATTTAATTTAGGATAAAGATAATGCTTTAATTCAGTGGAAATGATGAATTATTTAATGCATGGTATTATTTAATAGCACTACTGGGTTATCTTTTCTTCCATATGGTCCTGTTCACTGTGCATTGGGTCCAACGGTCAGGGACATGCAAAATATCCCCTCCCAGGTAAAGACCAAAGCTACTATATCTTCTACCTCCTACCACTAAGAAATAAGCATAGCAATCTTTAGGTTTTAGAGACAGCAGGTACCATTCTGACCTATTTATTGGATGAATTAGAAGGCTGCCAAATTCAAATAGGGCCCGGATCCAGAAAGATAACTTTATTGCAGGTTCAAACCATAAGATCTAGCAAGCCACAATAAGAGTCACAGTTACAGACCCCTAGGATTCTGGAACAAGAATGTGCTCTTTGTAGCAGAGATCTATTCACTATTTGAAAGGCAAACATGATAGAAATGGTACATTCAGGACCAGATCCAAGCTGGTGAAGGGTCAAGGAAGTCACATGAGTAGATAGCCAAAACTCTCAGGTCACTCATGTCTTTTGCACCAATGCCTCTCCCCCAGCTGATGCTTATACCCCTGTGGGGGTTCTCTATAACTAATGCAGGGTTTTTCCTCTACCCTCCTAGGTTTGCTGGCTGGGGCCCTATAAATTAGGCTGACAATAGACAGATTAACAAGAGAAAAACAAACAAAATTTTATTAACATGTACATCAAGCTTACATGTGGGAGCACTCAGTGATGAGCAGCTCAAAGGGGTGGTTAGAACTCGAGCTTATAATAGCATCTTAAAAAAAGAATAATAAATTTTAGAGAAGTGATAAGACAAAGGAAAAGGACTTTGAGTTTCTAGACTCAGTTGTGTGAAGGTCTGGAGTTGTCTCCATTGATGGTGGTTAACTTCCGTCCTCCCTGCTATTGAAGGGACAGGATATCCCTTACAAATTTATGTCGCACTTTTAGGCAAATATGGAAAGAACAGAGAGCTTTTCTTGTATCTGCTTCCTCTCGATTGCCTTCAGCTCAAAATAACCCTTATGCCAAAGTGGCGTGTTTGGGGGTGGCATATTCTGCTACCCTTTATTAACTAACTCCACTAAGTAGGAAGAAAAAATTCATTCCTGGCTGACTGAAAATAGACCGCTGCTACACTTTATCCTCACACAGGGGTGACTCTGAAAGTTGGGAGGGAGGAGAAATGCTTCCAGGAAGCAGAGCATTGAGCACATTCAGTGTTGATGGTGACAGTAATGAGCCATCTGGGATGTGGGGTGGGTTGGAGGGGTGAAGTGATCGTAGGTAAGGAGGCACGTAGATTACTGGATAATCACAAGTTGCTGGACTGGTTTGTCACATTCTGGAAGGAACAAGATAGCAAGATTATAAGATCAGAGACAAAGATGTTTGGGAAAGTAGCACCTGAATGAACTTATGGAATTAAGCACAAAATGTGTGGATCTTTGTGTGTCACATCAATGTCTGAAAGAGAACTTCTACTGAGGAGGAAGCACAGAACACCTGTGTGACTAGGATGTGGCAGTCAGCCAGCTCTGTCCTCTACCCAGTGAACACAATGGGCCCACGAACAGCATGACCGTGATAAAAGGCACAGAGGTTATTTGGGAGCCCAACTACAATTGAACTAATTGCTGCTGCTGCTGCTGCTGCTGCTTCTGCTGGCAAAGGTCTGACTTGTCGGCACTAAGGACTGAATCTAAGCCCTGAATATGGTACCATCTTTCAAGGGGACCCACCAGTCACTTGGTTACAAGTTCTTTAAAGCAGATCCTTTCCACCCTGTAGGGGACAGTAATTCATGCTTTTCAGGACTGATACATGTCACGGGCATGGGTCTGCCTCCATTGGCCTCACGCATCAGCCACTGAGACTGAGCTAAATGTTTAAATCTTCCCTGTATTTCTTCACCTCAGCAAATACTTTTACCACTGCACAGACCACATTGCATTCTAGTTTTGTACATCTGTTTCAGCACACAAAACTTCTTGAGCTTCTTGAGGGCAGATTCCAGGTCTTATTCTTATTCTTCATGAGTTCCCTGTTCCTACTACTGGGCCAGACCACATAGCATAAGCTTTATAAATATTTGGTAAGCAAATGAACAAATGAAAAACTCATGCAAACACCCAAATGAGGGATACTGAGAGCCATAAGGAGGGAAGTGGCAGTGGGTTTGGAGAATCCTCTGTCCTTTGTCCCCCAGGGCATGCTCCTGTGAGTCACCACACCAAGAATAGGGAGCCCTACATAACTATGTGGGCTCAAGATAGAGGGAGAATCAGACCAGAGAGCAATTCAGTTGGTGAAATCATTTTATTATCTCTTCATTATTAATAACCATGATTATCACAATGGCACAAAAACCTAGTATTAGAAATCTGTCATGAGTCTCATAGTCCTAGCACCTAGCACAGTACCTGGCATAACACATACACTATGTGTTTGTAGAATGAATAATGAACGTGTGAATTCCTGAATGACAAGTAGCATGTAATGTTGAAAGGAGTATGGGCTTAATAGACAAGCAGGCTTGGATTCACATCCCAGCTCTATCACTTGTTAGCTATATAACTTTAGGGATAAACTAGATATTATAATAACTTCCTGTATCACGCAGAATTTGTTTGGTTGAAAGTGTCAAAAAACCAACCCAAACTAGCTCAATCAATAACAAACAAAAAGTGTGGGCAATTTTATCAGCTTGCATAATTGGGAAATCCCAGTAGTATAACTTCCTTCAGGTCTGGGTTTAATAAAGAGATTCAAATTATATTATTGGAAATCTAATTACCTCTGCTTGACTTTATTCTCATACAGATTTTCTCCAGGTGGTAACAAGATGGCCACTGTGTGTTCTAATCTTGTGTGGTCCTTCTAACTCATATTCCAGGAAAAGAACAAGATCTTATCTCAACCATTGTCTACATCAAATGCAGAAACAAATACTGTGTGTATCGTACACAGGACAGAGGAGATGATATGAGACAATTCCTGCCTTCATGAATTTCGGAGTCTAGACAGATGTGCTAAGGTTTCAGTTGTGCTTTAGTGGGAAGCACACAAACATGGAAACATGAATGGAACATGGGGGTCATTCAAGAAGAAGCAACATCTAGGGTGTTGTAAAGGACAGATGAGACTTCTCTAGGCAGTTAAGTCATCTGGGCAGGGTGCAGTGGAGAGCGGATGGGGACAGGTGGGTAGGGAACTCTGAGGAAGGAGAATGGGCAAGGCATGGTATGATGAGTTCAGGAGGTCAGATGTAGCTTGATATTGCTAGAGCATTTAGCAAAAATAAGTGGGAGAAAATGAAGCTGGAGAGAGAAATAGTTATCAGATCCTAAAACTCCTTTAATGCCATGTTAAATAACTTTGTCTTTATTCTTAGGTTCCAGCTTCACAGATTTAGGACATTTATACCTTCAGGGGTGAGTGGGAGGTGGGAGAAGGGCAGGTACTGGAGAGACACGGTAGGAGCACAGCAAAGTGGTTAACATTCAGAAGTAGCTAAGTCTAGATTCCTGGACTCAGGAATCGGATTTTGTCTGGGTTTAAATCCTAGCTCCAACAGTCAGTAGCTCGTGAGACCTTGAGCAAGTTACTAAACTTCTCTGTGCCTCAGATTCTTCATCTGTAAAATGGGCTTAACAATACCTACCTCATAAGATTGTAAAGATTAAATACATATAAAGCATTAGAACAGTGCCTCCAACAATGTTAGTTATCATTATTCCTACAACGATATCATTATTTCTATCATTCATTCCTAAAATGAAGTATCAGTTTGTTAATTTTTTATTATCTATTTGCTTAAAGATTTAGTAAAGAAAGGTTTTTTTATTAAATAAAAACATATTATCAATTAAAATGCAAAATTTGTGTGAACCATTATAAATGAAACATAAGAGATCAAAGACCTTTTCCCACCTATGGGGAGAGACTTCAGACCACCCACTTAGAATATCCAAGGGCACCTGAGTAGAAAGGTTTGAGAAGCACAGTTATAGACAATAAGAAACTAGTGACAAGACTCTCTTCAGGTGATAAAGGCCCAGAGGCAGACTAACACTGTCCCTAGGCATTGGCAAAGTAGAGAGGACCTGAATGGAGGTAGGGACAGTCAGGAAGGGCTCCCCTCCTTCCAGAAGGGCTCTTACTTATTCACTGATAACCTGATATCTCTTGAAAAGGAGATGACTGTCCTCAGTTGTAGACACAGGATTCAAATGAAGTGCCCTTGGGAGAGTTAATGGAGGCTACAGATCCCAGTGAGGTGTTGATGACCTATGTAGATCCCAAGAGTTGATGAAGGAAGAGTGAGCTTTGGGGAGCTTGGAAGTTGAAGGTGAGGGGGCAGGGGGGCAATGAAAATTCCCCCCTGGGAAGGGTGAAGACACCACCCTTGGTGAACCACAAATTTGGCCTCAAAAGAATCAGAGGGTGTGGTCCAGCCAGAACCCAGGGGTTGCCCTATGTATGGACAGAGCAGTTCGAGGCAAGCTGATGCCATGTGGTAGGGGTCTCCATCCTTCCTCCTCCCGGGTCAGCCCAACCCCTAGGTGCTTGGCTTTCTTCAAAAAATATTGCTGATTTTAGCTTTGCAAACTGCTTAAAGCTATGGCTATAAACAACACAATGAAAAGTCCCAATAACTGTTCTGGCTCTGAGCCTCAATCTAATTAATTTTCAATGTCAATCTAAACATGGGAGAAGAGAGGACAGGGCAGGTCAAATATTCTGAGAGTAGTTGATTGAAAGCCAAAAATATTCTCAGATACTCTGAGTAATGACTCAGAGTAATTTTTGCCATCACAGTTGTAGACACAGTCTGGAGTAAATTATTTGCTTCTATTTTTTTACAAATCATAAAATAAAATCCAGTCATAGCTGTGGATTCCCTGTATACAGACTCTCAGTGGAATTCGTGTTACTGGATGCGGCTAAGGGCTAAATTCTCATTTCACCAGAAGGCATTGAGTTCCTCTAGAGAAATAACTGTGGCTGTTTAGAAAAATACCTTAATAAACTACTTGGCAATGGAAAGGGAGGCTCTGCGAGCCTGGATTTGGATTGTAAGAGACAACATAGAGATTACGAAAAGGTCCCTAATTTTACACAAAAAAAAAAAAGAAAGAAAAGAGTGAAAGTTTATTGAAGGGACTGGAAGCAAATAAAATAGGAAAAAGCAAGCAGCAGGACAGGAGGCAGAAGATCTGGTCGGTGAAAGATTTTTTTTAAGAACAGGGAAGCTTAGCATTTATTTTTAAATTATCTACAGTGTGACGCTGGGCTGAAACTCGCCTTCCATCACCCCCCACTCTCCACGGAGATCTATTCTACAGAGCTACTTCTGGTGAGTGCATATGGAGGAGGTCAAGCATACAACATTGTATCCTACTTCACGGTATGGGCTGGGACAAAGATAATTACTTCCCTTTCTTTCTGGAGTGTAACTTGTAAAAATTGGCACTGATGGAAAAAATGTCCAACCCCATTTAAAAGTTTCCCTGCCCTTCCTCTGGCAGGCAGGGGAGGTGCACTTGGTTAAGCAAGGTCCAGACTCTTTACAGGTTAGGTCTGGTGGGAAGAGATAGAAAGGAAGAGTAAGTGGTTTTGGGTTTGCCTTCTCCCTTTGGGGGTGGAGGAAGCAGGCTTGCAGAAGAGTGGCGTCTGGGTGGAGGGGCAGTCCCTCAGACCCTCCTCTCCCTCACTTTCCTCTTTGTGCTCCTTCCTCCTCCAGACTCCCAGTTCTAGAACATTCCGCCAGCTGATGCATGCGCCTCAGATCAGTGGCAGCTTCGCTGAGAGTCAATGTTGCTGCAGCAGGTCACACTTTCCTTGTGAAAGGCTCAGATGTCACCTTGTTTAGTTGCCTCTCACCCAAACATAGTGGGAGAGCCATTCATACCATCAGCTACATCCACTAAAGCATTCCACTGCCTTCCTTTCCTCTGCATAAATCATTCTTCTCCTGAATGTAAGACGTTTCCATGCATGTAAAATTACAACTGTGTCACTTGTCCTAACATCTGACTTACCCTATTTCAATTTTTGTGACTTTTTCTTCCTGTGAATATGTTCTGGCCTTTATGAACAACAAAGATTTTATTATGCACCCAAAGATTTTATTGATAAAAGTCTTGTGCTTTCTTGTTTAAAAAGTTAATATCTTCTAGGATAAGGAGATTTCTTTGGTTGATTGTTACAAGACATCACGCTGTCGTATTTAAGATAGCTACTTCCTTGTGTCTCAGAAAACATTGGCGTTAACAGTATCAATAAAATTACTCGAACAGAACCACTTAAACCTTCTATTTTTCCTTGATACTTATCTGATCCCCATGCTACATTCATAGATGGGGGAAAAAGGGATATTACACTACATAAAAACTCCCAGTATAATGACAACAATGACATAAATCAAAAGCTAGCACTTACTGAGCTCTTACTGTGCTCCAAAAACACTGCTAAGTCTTTTATACACTTAATTCTTTCATTTAATCCTCTCCACAACACTAAGAAAAAGACACTATCCTCATTTTTCAGATATGGAAGTTAAATTTCAGAGAAGTTAAATATTTTGTCACTGTGACACAGAAGGAATCTAATCAGGCCTGAATGACTCTCCTTTAACATGATTATAAGTTAAGTCAGTCTGGTCAGATCACCAAAGCAGAAAATCACACCACAGCAAGTGAAGATCAAAGATATGAAAAACAAAGCCATAAAAAACAAAGCATGTGGATCAATGACCTAAATATAAGAGTTGAAACCACAAAACTCTTTAAAAATATATATATTAATAGATAAATCTTCATGACCTTGGATTTGGCAGTTGGTTTTTAGATATGACTCCAAAAGCATGAGCAACTAAAAAATAAAATAAAATAAAATAAAATAATTGGAATTCATCAGAATTAGAAAACTTTGTGCATCAAAGGACAAGAAAAAACAACATACAGGAGAAAATATTTGCAAATCACATACCTGGTAAAGATTTAGTATCCAGAATATAAGGAATTCCCACAACCAACAATAAAAAGACAAACAACCCAACTAAAAATGCAAGCAAAGGACTTGAATAGACATTTCTCCAAAGATATACAAATGGACAACAAGCACGTGAAAAGATATTCAACATCTTTCATTAGTCACTAAGAAAATACAAATCAAAACCACAATGAGATACCACTTCACACCTTCTTAGATGGCCTTGATAATAATTTAAAAATGTTTTTAATAAAACAGAAAATAATAAATATTGAGGAGGAGATGGAGAAATTGAAATCCTGGTATATTGCTGGTAGGAAGGTAGAATGGTACAGCCACTGTAGAAACCAGGTTGTTGGTTCCTCAAAAAATTAAACCTAGAATTACCATATGACTCAGCAATTCCACTCCTAGTACATACCCAAAATAATTGAAAACAGAAATTCAAACAGATATTTGTACACCAATGGCCATTATACAGTTATTCACAGCAGCCAAAAGGTAGAAACTTCCTAAGTATCCATTGGTGGATGAATGGATAAACAAAATGCGCTCTATCCATATACTGGAATATTATTTGGCCATAAAAAAGAATAAAATTCTGATACATGCTAGTGCAACGTGAGTTAACCTTGAGATCATTAAGCCAAGTGAAATAACCCATACACAAAAGGACAACTATTATATAACTATAGTTATATGAAGTACCTAGAATAGTCAAATTCCACAAAAAGTAGAATAGAGATTACCAGGGACTGGGGGGAGGGGAGCAAAGACAGCTATTTGATGGGTACAGAGTTTCTGTCTAAGATGACAAAAAAGCTCTGGAAATGGATACCAGTGACAGTTATACAACATTGACAATGTACTTAATGACACTAAGCTATACACTTAAAAATGGTTAAAATGGTGAATTTTACATGATATATATTTTACCACAGATAAAAAAAAAAATGGTTTCCTTCTTTTAAAGTGAGTCACTCAAGCCAGGCACAGTGGCTCACACCTGTAATCCCAGCACTTTGGGATGCTGAAGCAGGAGGATTGCTTGAGGCCAGGAGTTCAAGGCCAGCATGGGCAACATAGCAAGACCCTGTCTCTACAAAAAAAAAAAAAGTAAGTCACTGGTGACCTCTATCTATAGACTAGATCACTCTCATGAGCATCATACCTGATTTCCAGCTGAAACCTCGAACCCAATATCCAAAATTGATGTCATCACTTTACCACAACCAAGTCCCTGTTCCCCTCACAAAATCCACTCCTAGTTCCTTCTCCTATGAGCTGTGTTTCCATAATAACAGCACTACCATCTGCCACATCTATTACGCTCAGATTACCCTTGATTCGCTCTTCCTCACTCCCACAGCCAATCAGCTCCCAAGTTTTGGATTTGTTTTGTTTTTACCAATCCTACCTTCCAAATATGTGTTGACTTTTCTTCCTCTTTTCCATCCCTAAGGGCACAGTCTTAGTTTAGGGCCTCATCATACTGCTCTCACCTGGATTATTGTGACAACTTTTTGCTTGGTCTATCTGCCTCTCTAATATCTCTCTACAGAGAGTCATCTTTCCTTCCACAATCTGTCTTTGGAATAACCAGTAACATTTTCTTACAACATTACAAATCTGATCATTCTGCTTTCTTCCTATAAAATATCCCTTGATGTCCTTTAAGATAAAGTCCAAACTCCCAGACCTGCAAGGCTGGCTCTCAACTACGTGGCCCCCACCTGCTTTCCAGGCAGTTCCTGCCCTCCATGCTAGCCATGTGGACCACTCACTCTACTCTACCCACCCTCTTCTCTTCCCACATCCTCTCCCCTAGAATGCCCTTTCCCGAGGGAACTCCTAGTTACCCTCCAGAATCCATCCAAAATGCCACCTCCTGTATGATCCATTCCTCAATTCCCATAGGCAGGACTAGCTACTCCCTTCGCTTTAGTAGCATGGCATATTATAGGCATGCATCACATCGTTCTAAGAGTATTTACCTCCTTATATTGCCACTACAGAGCGCAAGCTTCTAAAGGCAAGAACTGGGACTTGATCCCACTAGGTTGTTTTTTCACTGGTTACAATTTAGATGAACAAGAGATTTCTTTCTCCCTATCCAAAAGTGAATATTCAAGGGAGTTGATAAAATTCATCTAAAGTGTTTGTAATTTCTAATACACTTTGAATTACTAAAAATAAACAGAAATATAACATACAAAATCTAGAAAATGTCTTTTTTCAAAGACTTTATTTTTTAAAACAGTTTTAGATTCACAGCAAAATTGAGAGGAAAAGTATGGAGATTTTCCACATACCCCTTGCCCTCACACAAGCAAAGCCTCCGCCATTATCAACATTCCCCTTCAGAGTGGTACATTCGTTACAACTGATGAACCTACATTGACACATCATCATCACCCAAAGTCCACAGTTTGCGTTAGGGTTCACTTTGGTGTTGTACATTCTATAGGTTTGGAAAAATGTAAACTGACATGTATCTACCATTATAGTATCATACAGAGTAGATTCACTGCCCTAAAAATCTTCTGTTCTTTGCCTATTTATCCCCCTCACCTCACCGACCCCCCCCCCAGTGATCTTTTCACTGTCTCCATAAATTTGCCTTTTCCACAATGGCATATAGTTGGAATCGTATACACTGTGAAGCCTTCCGATTGTCTTCTTTCACTTAGTAACAAGCACTTAAGATTCCTCCATGTCTATTCATGGTTTCATAGCTCATTTCTTTCTAGCACTGAATAATATTCCACTGTCTGGATGTACCACAGTTTATTTATTCCTTCACCTACTGAAGGACATCTTGGTTGCTTCCAAGTTCTGGCAATTATAAACAAAGCTGCTAACAAACATCCATATGTAGGTTTTTGTGTGGACATAAGTTTTCACCTCCTTTGGGTAGATGCCAAGGAGTGCAACAGCTGAATCGTATGATAAAAGAGTGTTTAATTTTGTAAGAAACCATGAAAGAGTCTTCCAAAATGGCTGTATCATTTTGCATTTCCACTAGAACCTTCTGCTTTGGTGTTGTCAGTGTTCTTAATTTTGGCCATTTTTATAGGTGAGTAGTGCTATCTCATTTTGGTTTGCATTTCCCTCCTGACATATGATATGGAGCATCTTTTCATAGGCTTATTCACCTTCTGTATATCTTCTTTGGTGAGGTGTCTGTTAAGGTCTTTGGCCCATTTTTTAATCAAGTTATTTGTGTTCTTATTGTTGAGTTTTAAGAATTCTTTGTACATTTTGGATAATAGTCCTTTATCTGATGTGCCTTTGCAAATATTTTCATCCAGTTTGTGGCTTCTCTTCTCATTCACTTAAGGGAATGCCTTTTGATTTTAATTCAATACAAATATTACTAAAAACCTCATATATAACTTCATTTATAGCTAATCCAAGTAAAGTCTATAAATATTTATTTATTCTACAGACATTTATTGTGCACCTGTCCTATGCCACACACTGACTAAGGATACCAAGTACTCAAGTATAGTTGAATTGTGACCGCACAAAATCAAGGTGTGTCCATAAAGACAGCAAATTTAATTAATTGATCTGATAATGTTACCTTTGGTGACACATAATGTACCTGATAATTTAAGAGATATCTGAATAATTAAATTCTTCAACTCTAGCATTTTGGGGATGTTTCCTATGATATATTAGGGTCAAAAGCCATGCTGTTCTCCCAAGAAATGTATAATATAATGAAGGAGAAAGACCTGTTCCAAAATAAATAGAGAGTGTGGTGTGATAGAAAAAGCACTGGACTGGGAGTCATGACTACTATTAACTAGCTATGTGACTTCGGGGAAGTAAGTTAATCTGTAATCTTGGCCTCAGTTCCATCTTTGGCAAAAATGAAGTAGTTGGACTAGAATCTGAAGATAGTGGGTCCTTATTGCTATATGTAGAATAAGCATTACATGTATGGAGGACCAACACAGCCCTACCTATAGGTGGGTAGCAGCCGGAGTTGGAGTGATTGGAAAAAAAAGATTAGATAAAATGATTTCCAAGTTGAAGGTCTAGCTTTGGAGAAACACATTACTATGGAATGTGAAAGCAGGACAGCAGGACAGCAGGACAGATGAACACTCAAGTCCATGCTTGAAGATTTTTGTTTGTTTGGTATTTTTTCAGGTAATTCAAGAGCACTTAGGAGCAGTGTTGACCATTAAGAAAAGAAATAAACTGATTAAAAGAAGACCCAAAGAAAGGAATTCTCACTGCTTTGCTAAGGGACCTGGAAGGTGAGGAGATGGAGCACAGCTCTATAGTGGCCACTAATCGAGCCACAGTATGGCATTTCCATCTGCCTCCTGCCATCTTTCCCCTCCATAAAGAGCCATCGACTTTGGTGACATTCTGTTTCTTGACTTTGGTGACTGTCACAGTATTTGCTTAGTAATTGCTTGATTATTTGTCTGTTTTGTACACTTTTCTATACCTTTCAATTTTTTTTTAAAAATACTTTTAAGATACATGGTACAAAAATGTCCTGAATAATGCTCCCCCAAATTTTTTAATTGAGAAGATCTATGTGAGTAGTAATTTGATTCTGGCAAATAAAACAAGTTTTCTCACGGATTCTATTTATACAGCAGACCAAAAAAAATCCTTTGAAAGACAAATACATTGTGTGCCTCCTGCCAATAAGGGCATAATACTTCCTCGTTTTTGTTAATGAAAAATAACACACACTTTCAAAGTTCCGTAGACACTAAAAAGAAAGAAAACACTCAGTGAGTCACCTATTTCCACATTCAGGGCTGTGAAGCTATATAAATTTCTCCAGCCTCTAGCAGAAAACGCCAAACCAATCATAGGTCCGGAAACAATCATCTCTGGAGGGCAGCTATGCAACTCACCCTGTTGTGTGCTGTGTGTCTGCTGCCCTGCAGCCTGGCCCTGCCGCTGCCCCGGGAGGCCGGAGGCGTAAGTGAGCCGCAGTGGAAACAGGCTCAGGTATGTCACAGCCCACTTACCTAGGGCTCCATGATCCCGCCATCAGCATTAGGAAGTGTGTTTTTCAATTATTTCTCCTTCCATGTTAGTATTGCAATGAATTTTGGGGGGAGGGTAATTTTTCTGATTATAAAAGCAATATGTTTTCATCAACTAGCCATTAAGAGCAGGTTTTAGAGCCTGCTCAAACTGAGTTTGAGTTCCAATTCCCCCATTCACTATGTAGATGAACTTAAGAATGTCATTAAACTTCTCTGAGCTTCTAATTAGAAGCTTCTCATTTGAAAGTTGGAGATAATAATGGTATCAACCAAATGGGGGTATTGTAAAGCATCTAACACAGTACCTGAAACATTGTTTATACTCAATAAATTGAAGTTATAATTATTTATTGTCACTTGAAATTCTTTTCATAGAGTGCACAGAATGTTGCCTCTTAAGATGAGGACTCTTGTAACGGAGAGATTTGAAGTCAAAAAACATGGGTAGGAGTTATAACTCTCCCACAAGCCAATGACAAAGCATTAACTTCTGACTGTTTTCTTGTGTGTCCAATGGAACTAATAATACTATGTGTTTTATACCTCACAGGGTATTCTAATAAATAAATGAGGTGATAACAATACCAACTAACACATATGTAACAATTAAAGATTATAAAGTACTTCCATATGCATTGTCATTTAATCCTTAGCTCTATCTTGGGAAAAAGAAGAACCAAAGTCAAGTTGATTCACATTCTTATTAGTGGTGGAGATAGGAATCAAGGACAAGTGTTTCTGGCTCAAAAATCATGTTCTTTCCAATATACTGCTTAATAAGCAGTCTAATAAGTATAAAAAATTATTATTTGGTAAAATAATGGGGTGATTACTCATAAATATTATTTGTAAATTTAGGCTTTAAGCATAAGAAAAGTCAAGTTTTAGTTCACTTTAACTTGAACCTTTAAAAAGTTCCAGTAATGTGTTAGATTGAACCATATGAAATTATTAAGATTGAACTGTTTTTTACCTCCAAAACAGTAATTTTATATGGTTCCAACTAATGGATTATCCAGAAGGAGTACTTCACATGAATATTTAGTTCCTTCACTTAGGATGCAGATTGGCTGTAAACTAGAGGGAAGTTAGCTGGGTTTAACAGAAGGCAGGAAAAGTCATCTCAAGAATGCAGGATTTCTTCCATAGGGTGTCTTGGTAAAGTCTGTAGCTCTGGGAGGGATAAAATGGGTTATTTGTTTTTAAATAAGGGATTATTCCTAATTGTCATGGATGAACAATAAGTATTTGTTGTATTTAATGAAACACAATCATTGGTAACAAGAAGAGAGGGTACAGTATTAATAAGGTTACTTATATAAAGTGCTTACTCCTGAAAGACTCTGAGACAAGTAATTATTGCCATCCACTCCAAAGTAGACTGCAAATTAGTGAGCTAATCTTTAAATCATTTCAACAACAATACTATCATGCATTATATAACCCGATCCATGTTTCTAATGTATGGAAGTCAGAGCATTTGAGTTCAAATACTGGCTCCTTCAGTCACTCACAGGGTGACCTTATGCAACTTATTTCACTTTTCTGAGCCACGTTTCGTCATATATACAGTAGGGACAACAATGCCATAGCTACTTCACAGGGTGGTTATGAGGTTTAAATGAGACAAGCAAGTACCTGGCACTAGTAAGTGCGTAGAAAATGTTCTTGTGATATGGGTACCATTGTTAGTTCTTTCTATTTTTTTGCATTTAGGCTGCTGGATTTCCATCCTCATATCCAGACACTGGGAATCTTTAAGAAGTTCCCAGAGACCCAACTATGCATGGAATAGATCTGGGAGACCTGTTTTATTCTGTAACTTCCTAAAGTGAGTTTTACTAGGGATTTAACAGCAGAAAGTAGGACTGGAAGTGAGCGAACTCAGGTCCAGTTCTGCTGCTAATTCAATGTGTGAACCCAGGTAAATCATTTGATTGCTATGAGCTTGGGTTTCTTCACCTGAACAATTAAATTAAACTAGTTAAACTAATAATCTCCTAATATTTTTCCCGGAACTAAAATTTTAAGACCCTTTAACCTTAAGCTGGAACCACATCTCAGACAGAACTTAGATGGGCCTAGCTGGCTTCAGATCTCCCCTGAGGGCCTGCTGAGGGAAGGGCTCAGTCGTACCCCTCAAGGACTCACCGAGACACACTTCCTGATTGCTCTGACAAACACATCTAGGCTTCGTGAAGTGTACAGTGTATTTCTCCTTGGAACATTTAATGGGATAAAAGATAAATCGAGAGATTCTTCTCTTTTGCTGATGAAATGGCATGTCAGTGCTTCTTTATTGATATTAAATTTTCTCTTCACTAATGCACATTTATTTTATTCAGTGACTATGTAATTATTCTGTCTTCAAATCACTATTTGAATCCATAGGAACCAAAGGCAAAAGATTTGTAGACTTCTAAGATACAAGAAGATAATAAACAAACAAGAACTACAGATTAATTACTCTCTTTTTAATAGGACTATCTCAAGAGATTTTATTCCTATGACTCACAATCAAAAAATGCCAACAGTTTAGAAGCCAAACTCAAGGAGATGCAAAAGTTCTTTGGCCTGCCTATAACTGGAGTGTTAAGCCCCCGCATCATAGAAATAATGCAGAAACCCAGATGTGGCGTGCCAGATGTTGCAGAATACTCACTATTCCCAGAAACCCCAAAATGGACTTCCGAAATAGTCACCTACAGGTTAGTTTTGCTTTGGCTCATTTTGGCAAAAAGAATAAAGCCCTTTCCCTAAGAGGTTAAATATTGTTTTCTTGTTTGCTACTAGGATTGTATCATATACTCGAGACTTATCATCTTTCACAGTGAATCGATTAGTGGAAAAGGCCTTAAACATGTGGAGCAAAGAGATCCCACTGCGTTTCAAGAAAGTAGGGTGGGGAATTGCTGATATCATGATTGGCTTTGCAAGAGGAGGTAAGAAAGACTTCTGTAGGCTAATCCTGTGGGCTACTTTATTTGTTTGTTATTTATATCAGTGCTCTCCTCTTTTCAGGAGTTAAAACTCTTAATGAGAGATAAATAGATATTTAGCAACAATATTAATTTAGAACCACTTTTTATAGCAGGAGGTGGCAAACCAGGACCCATAAACCCAATCTAGCCCACCACCTGTTTTTGTAAATACAATTTTACTGGAATACAGCCACGCTTTGTCATTTAACTCCTGTCTATGACTGCTCTGGGGCAGACTACAATTATGACAGAAACCATCAAGTTTACAAAGCTTAAATACTTGTTGTCTGACCCTTTATAGAAATAGTTTGCCAAAAGTTTGCAGCATGAACCATCATTTATATATGTATAGCCATGCATCACTTAACAGTGGGGATATGTTCTGAGAAATGCATCCTTAGACTATTTTGTCATTGTGTGAACAACGTAGTGTATACTTACACAAACGTGCATAATAACATAGACTAATACACACCTAGGCTGTATGAGCTAGCACTGCAGTCTCCAACCCCTGGGCCAGGGACCAGTACTGGTCCGTGGCCTGTTAGGAACCTGGCCACACATCACTGCCTGAGCTCCGCCTCCCCCCCACCCCCCCACCCAATCCCACCGTCTGTGGAAAAATTGTCTTCCATGAAACTGGTCCCTGTTGCCAAAAAGTTTGGGGACCACTGGTCTAGCATATTGCTCCTAGGATACAAACCTGTACAACATGTTACTGTACTGAATATTGTAGGCAATTCTAACACAATGGTAAGTATTTGTGTATCTAAACATATCCAAATGTTGAAAAGGTAAATGCATTGTGCTATGGCATTACCACAGCTACAATATCACTAGACAATAGGAATTTTTTAGCTCCATTATAATCTTATGGGACCACCATTGTATATATGGTTTATTGTTGACAGAAAGGTCGCTATGTAGCACATGACTCTCTCTGTATGTATATATATGTTTAAAATGTGTCTATTAATAGCTAACATCAATATAAACCAACAGAAGGGGTTACAGCTTCCAAAGGTCTCAAGTGGTCCCCAAGAAGTGGGATAGTGCCTATGACCTGTTGCTAATGCCCTTCATGTAGCAAGAAAGTAGAATATAGAGACTTTCCTATTAAAGGACTTAAAAATATATAACTCATAAACATGAACTACTCTTAATTGTTAGTGTTTCATGGGGCAAATTTAGAGAAAAATGTTGCCCATTTTGGTCTATTCTAATGTTGAACTGCTTGGATACTGTGATTTTAGCTGAAATTTGAACTTCAACCCACAATGCTGACAGCACCCAAGAAAATGTTATGGAAAGCACTAATCACAGCACTACTAGGTTTTTAAGAGTTAGATAAACTGGGTACGACCTGATATCAACTTGAAGATAAATAACTCTGTATCACACATAAAAGAACTATCAAAAGCCGTTTTAAGAGATCTTGAGCGTGGTTCTCTAAGAGACTGTCTCCTATGCCCACAGAGAATAAGCTAGATTTTTAAGGAAAAAATATGTATGAAATGGTACACAAATTACTTGCTCGATGCAATACTCACATTCATTCTCCCTCCCACCACCATTTGGCCAAGCAAAGTGGTCAAATTTAACAAAAGCTTAAATGCAACCATAACTTAGATATAAATGCGTTTAAAGTCTCTTATCCAGTAAGCCTCCAATGTATGGTGGTTATCAGTGATGAGCAGTGGTTCTGTGAAAGAGAAAGTGCCTGCACCAAATAAGCACCCCAACCACCCTGTGCATGCCATTGGCCACTTGCACTAACAGTGCCGACCACTCGGACGGGGCTTCTCTTTCCAGCCTCAATAATCATATAAACTGAAAAGATAAAATGACTGGAGAAAAAAAAATTAGTCACTAAGAGAAATCACCCCATTTTCTTTTAGCTCACGGGGACCCCTACCCATTTGATGGGCCAGGAAACACACTGGCTCATGCCTTTGCACCCGGGCCAGGCCTTGGAGGAGATGCTCACTTTGACGAGGATGAACGCTGGACTGATGGTAGCAATATAGGTATAGCATCCCACGTCTCTTCTGCTCCACATCCTTTTCATAATCCTGAGCTTATAATACCTTTAATTTAATAATTACTTTAAATTGTAATAAGTATTGAGCTCTTGCTAGGTGCCAACCATTGTACTATATGCTTTAAATGCCTTATCTCATTTAATATATTCGTAATGCTATGTACATCTACAAAAGATGGAAGCTCAGGCTACGGAGTCAAGCAGCATTGGGTTCAATTTGCTGTACCTCTACCAATTACTCACTGTGTGCCCTTGGGCAAACTATTTAACTTATCTGAGCCTCAGTTTTCTCATCTGTGAAATGGGAATATAAATAGTTCCCACCTCAAGGGTTGTTGTTTAAATTAAATGAGATAATGCTTATATAGTGCTTAAAATATAGTAGTAATTCAATAAGTTATAGCTCTTTCTTCCTATTTCCCCAAAATAAGGGTCTCAAATGGAGGAGAAAGAGGAACAGAGACTACGATATTTAAGAATTATATACAATTCTGGGACTATTCACTTTTTTCCAAAAAGTACCAACTCCATGACCTGGCCTGTCATATTCATCACATTACAAAGCAGGAGATTATAGACACATCAGACAACTAATGGAGAGGCGTTCTGGGATAAATAATCCTTATTGGAGACAATTCTTTAATAAATTAAAAAAAAAAAACTACTAACTGCCCCTGAAAGGGAAATTGGTGCTTGTGTTTCATAAAGGGAATTCACTACAGTTCAAAGTATTACTGCCTTGCTGTGAAGATCTAACCCATGTACAATTGTGATGCCACCTCCCTTTCGCATCTTGCATATCTGTTTCATTCTCCTTTCTTCCCACTCAAGGTAGATTAAAGGCAGCTTCTGTCAATCTAATGAACATGCAACACAGTTAGAGCTCTGGCCACTCCTCAAACTCACAAGCTTACACCTCCCCCTCTGCTTGCAAAGCCTTTCTATGAGTCTGGGGGAGAAAAAAGGCTATAAGTAATACAATTTAATGAATCAAAATCAAAAACAAAGCCTAGCATTACCTGGAGATCTTGGCTTTCTCAAAGACAACTTTCTCCTGTTACTCAAAGTCACTATATTTATTGAATCACCATGACTTTCCAGATACGGGGAAACTCTAATTATCATGACAAATCTACAGGGTAGGAATTATTGTCTCCATTTAGCAGATGAGGAACTGAGACTTAGCAACATCAATTAATTTGTCCAGAGTTGTCCAGCCAGTACGTAGTAGAGCTACATTTCCAACCTAGATCTTAGCGCTTTTAAAACCTTTGCTTTCTACTCCAGAATATTGATTGCTGCCTCAGTGAAACAAAAAGGCAGAAAAACATTACTTTTTTTTTAAGAAGCATAAGTGGTGATGAGATTAAAGCATTGCTATTTTGATTATCCTTCTAACCCCTCCCCCTTTTTTTAAAATTTCGAAGTATTAAGGGGGTACAAATGTTTTTGGTTACATGGATCAGTTTTGTAATGCTTGAGTCATGGCTATAAGTGTGCCCACCACCCAAATAGTGTTCATTGTGCCTGTTAGGTAAGTTTTTGCCCCTCCCATCCCCCCTCTCCCCACTGCTTGACTTCCACTGAGTTTAACATTCCTCTGTGCACATGTGTGCACATCGGTTAGTACTTGGATGGGAAACCCCTCCCCATTTTGAAAGCCTAGAAACAAATAAGTAAACTACAGAGGACTGAGAGTTGGGTGTTTTTGTGGTTACTTTATTTTTATGATGATATTATTTATTATATTATATATAATATTGCATAATTTATATAGTTATGTTTACAGTTACTGTATGTCACTTCTTCGATTGTAGGAATTAACTTCCTGTATGCTGCAACTCATGAACTTGGCCATTCTCTGGGTCTGGGCCATTCCTCTGATCCTAATGCCGTGATGTATCCAACCTATGGAAGTGGAGATCTCCAAAATTTCAAACTTTCACAGGATGATATTAAAGGCATTCAGAAACTATATGGTAATATTTATGATTTTAAATTTTCACATTTTCTTTTTGAGAGTAGGCTTGGATGATAAAAGCTGGGAAATGGGTACTTACTTGGAAAATCACACTGGAACTTACATCAAAAAACCTATTGAGGAGAAAAATTTGAGACATTAGATATTCAAAATGCAACCACACTATTTTATGCTATGAAAATGTTGATTTTAAGTTTCAGTAGTACATTATCACATGGTGAAATTATGAAAGTGAAGCTACTAAGGCTTTCTTCAAGCTGCCACCCACTACTCTTCCTTAGTTCAAATACTTTGCGCTAGTCTCCCCCTGTAGGAATGGACTCAAGAAACAAAACCTCTTCTAGATAGCTGCCCACTCCCAAGAATTCAGCCCTAGGTGATTGAGAGAGACCCAGTTTTTCCTGTTTGCATATAAATGTAGGGAAAATGGTTGACTATGGACAGCAACTGCTCATAGGGGCTGGTCACTAAGCTTATGAATATCCCATGTCCCAATCTACACTTCTTTGGTTTAATCAAGTTCCAAATTCACTTTTAAAAAAATACACTGATTTGTATTTGCTTGACCAAGTCAGTCAGAACTAGTATTTGAGAAAGAAATCAAAGGACAAGGATAAAAAGCCGTGTCTCTGGATAAAGATAAGAAAAATAAGATTCAAAGAGGCTAAGTGAACTGTCCGAGGTCATGTGGCTGTCAAGTGCTTGAACGATGATTCCAAGTCAGGGCTATGTGATTTCACACTCTTTCTGCTACATATCCCTGCCTATCACTACCTAGTAGCCTTTTAAAAGCATTCTGGATAAGAGAATACAGAATGACGTCTTTAAGTTGGCAGATATAATTAAGCCTATCTGGCAAAATATCAGGGTGATAAGAATACACTGCAAAGAGAACACAGAAGAGTCTTTGAATGATCAAATGGGCAGTGAAAGTGCTTCCACGTAACAGAGTACTGTCCTTAGAGGAAAATTATTCCTATAGTATAATGGAGCTAAGATATCAGTTGAACCTAGAATTTACTATAAATCAGCATTTCCCAAACTGTGTTCCCAGAACTCTAGTCCTATAAGACGATTCCCAAAAAAGGATGCTATGGAAAAATAAATTCAAGAAACACTACATACTATATTTCAGGTGCATAGGATATTAAAGAGTACTAAACAAACAATGTTTAATCCCGTGTTTCCTAAATTATAATCCTTTTTATGGAACACCCATTGAGATCCATGAAATAGCACTTCAGAGAACACACTTTGGAAAATGCTATGTAACTGCACCCTAAAGATCCAACTGAAGAAACTGCTGCTGTCCAAAAGACTCACAAAATACTAACTATTGTTGGTAAAGTTATTGCCAAGAAAACAGAAAATACTACTCTCCCACTACACCGTGCAGGGGTGGGGAACCTGTGGCCTTCGGGCCACATGTGGCCTTCTGGATCCTTGAGAGCAGCCTTTAGACTGAATCCAAATTTTACAGAACAAATCCTTTTATTAAAAGGGGTGCAGCAGAGAAAGATGAAGCTTTTCTTGCCTCCTTTGGTGCTTGCAAAAGAACAATCTTGAAATCAGAAGGCCACAGGTTCCCCACCCACCAGAAGAAAATAGACTGGTATGTTAAATCCTTAAGAATTAGGGGAAAAAAGGTACCCCTAGTTAGAGTTGTAAAGAAGAAACTTCTGGACAAATTAAAGTAGGATTTAATTACATAGGTTGTAAATATAGGGAGGTCATTAATCCAAAAAGTAATATGAGCAGAAAATGTAGATTCAAAAGAATATGATTAAACTCATACATGCAAGATTCCTAATGCTTTTTTCAGAATAATAAAAATAATAGCCAAAATGCATTGAGTACTTGCCATATACCAAGCACTTCACATGAATTAACTCATTTAATCCAACAATCAATGAGACGTTATTATCCACATTTTACAGTTTGGTAAACAATGGTAACAGAGGTTAAGTAGTAACGTACCAAGGTCATGCAGCTAGGAAACTGGTAGAGACAAGATGGAAAGGAATCTGTCCCCCTAGGTCCATGATACAATACTGCCTTCTTAGCCTTTGGAGGTGGTTCTTCCAAATCTTTGTCCTAGACACAGAAAACTGAGCTGAGTGAATAATAGATTGTACATAACAGGACATTTCCTTTGTATAGTCATAAGTTTTTTTAAGCATTTTATACCACATCAGAATGTTCTTATTTTCTTTCTTAACAGGAAAGAGAAATAATTCAAGAAAGAACTAGGAACTTCAGGGAGAACATCCATTTATTCATTGAATTCTGTATCATTGTTCCCCAACCAGAATTGATAAACACTGTTCCCGTACTCCATTTAGCACTTAAACTTCATCCTTTCTTGTATTGGAGTTGCTTTTTGCATGGCTCTCTCTCCCTCTGAGGATAAACTCCTCTATGACATGACGTGCCTTACTCATCTATGACTGACTCTCCTTATACAACTTGGCAGTTCCTAGATGTCAATACATGTTATATATACAAATGAATAAAATTTTTATTCCACGGTGAAATTATTTATATTTGGGAGCACTGTTTCTGTGGTAAGAGAAGATATACTGTACAATGAAATCAAAGACTAAGATCCAAAAAAAAAAATCCCAGCATATTATCTGGGGGGCTTCAGCGGCACTTCACCCCATCACCAAATGAGGAAGTGGGGAGCTCCACCTCTTCATTGCTTAGTAGTGGAGCGCGAAGTTACAGTAACATCCCCTTACCCTTTTGGCCCAAGCTCTCATTCTGAGTCTTCTGGGAAGTCCAGTTATTCCCACAAAATGTCTGTGAATTCCCCAGGACTTACAGTCTCATAGTTATCTCCAGCCCCATGTTCCCACCCATCCAAACACACCTCCCAAGTTTCCTCCATCTCTCCTGCTGCAGCTGCTCTAGGTTCCTTTTCCTCTGTACCAACCAGATGCTGGTCTCACCCTTTTCTCTTTAAATTTCTCCAAACCAATCCCACAAGCTTTTTGTGAGAGTATAGATGTTGCTGAAGATTTGCGTCAACAGTGAGATTTTATACCACAAAAGGGCAATGAAATTGAAAAAAACTAAAATTGGATATTATCCCCATCCTTCAAATCCTTTACCTTCCCCAGATCAGGAATTTCTCACTGGCCACCCAGTTCTGCAGCCTGCAGCCTCCTGCCACGTCTCTCCCCCGTCCTCCAGTCTTTAGAGCCCACCCCTTCCGACGTCCCCAGAAACTCATTTTCCAGATGTCCTGCATCTGGAGCCCTCTTCTCCATGCAGGGACCCACTAATGTCCTTCTCTGGGTGAAGCACTCTCCACGTGGGACTTAACCCCTTAGCAGGACACAGGGCTGCCGTCTCAGCCTTTCCTGTCCTCCTCCTGCACACTCCCCACACTCACGCACGGTCTTCTCTATAAAATAGAGGGATGAACAATTGAAATGTACTTTCTTACTGATATAAGTTATGTCCCCCACACACATTCTAAAAAGATGCTTTTTGAAGATTTCACACAGAGACTTTTTTCACTCAAAACATATCAATATCCAAAAACTCACTGCCGTCAGAGCCATTAGAAGCCATTCCAAGGATCGACCAAATGACAGGAGAACCCACAATCCAGGCAAAAACAAACTATATGTGAACAGGAGTTCAAATACCCTTTTAAAACATAAGGGAATATGTCTATAACGTTAGAATGAAAAGGAAGTTAGAAGTCATTAAATTCAAGTTCCTCATTTTTAGACGACAAAACAGACCAAGAGAGGTTCAATGGTTTCCATAAGGTCCACAGTAAGCAAATGCAGTTGTGATTCAAGCATGTTTCGTTTGTTTGTTTGCTTACCTGTTTGTATTTTGATTTGGGCAGCAGGAGGCACAATCTATCTTGCAGCTGAAGTAGATATCTGTTGTTCTTACCTGCCCCACATCCCTTCACCCTACTTTTGGGAGCAGGGAACTGCCTCTCCTCTTTGTGCACAATCTTCATGGGACGTCACTTATGATGCCACACACTGCCCATGCTGAGAGGGGAGTACAGGACCCAAGCTTGGCCTATCATCGGACACTCTCTCAGGAAAACACATCATGGCTGTGGGGCTCTGGAGACACTGCCTATTCAATCCTGCACCCACATAGATTCCCTGAAGCTGCCCTGGATCCTGTCCTCCTCATAGCTTGGGTGCAGGACTTCTCTTCCAGATTTTGCAACTGACTGCATTGCCTTCTGATAAATTTTGTCTATTGCTTAAGTTAGCAGAGTCAGTTTATGTCTGTTGTTTGCAAATCCCTTGCACAGTAGCCTGGCTGGCTCTCCCTACGGTATCTGCATATATGGCCTTTGTTCTGTATTTCACCACATACTTCAATCTTAACAATGAAACTAAGATCTAACTGAGCATAGAAGTAGAATTTTCTTATTTCAATCAAAATAGCATAAACCTGACTGGTAGATACAAATTTTTCCTAGCAAATAAGGACCATGTTCTTTTTTTAAATTGTGGTAAAATACAAAGTAACATAAGATTTACCGTCTTAACCTTTTTTAAGTGTATAGTTCAGTATTGTTAAGTGTATTTACATTGTTGTGCAAGAGAAAGGGTTCTTAACTGCAGCACTATTGGCATTTTTGACTGGATAATTCCTTGTTGTGGGAGCTGTCCTATGTATTGTAGTATGTTTAGAACTTATTCCTGGCCTCTACCCACTAGATGCCAGTAGAACATCTTCAATTGTGGCAACCAAAAATGTCTTCAGGCATTGCCAAATGTCCCCTCTGGGGAAAAATAGCCCCTATTTCAGAACCATGGAGCTAAAGAAAATAAATTCTTATTTCATTGCATTATACTTAGTATCCCTTCCACTTTTTTTTTCACCCAGGACCGTGCCTTCCTCTAATGATGTACCATCCCATGGGAAAGGTAAACCAGGAAAATATTAATGTGACATTGCTTGTTTTTGATGCTTATGTGAGGAAAAGATTGTTATATTTTAAGGAATAAAATCACCTATATGCCAAAGCCAAAACACTATGTATATGTAGAAGTTCACAACATTTGTTTGTATTTGTAAATTACTTTTACTGTTACTTTTTCTAATTTCAAAGTCAATTAACTCCAGTTTAAGAAAGAGGTCTGAGCACATAAATTTGTCTTCCCTTTCTTCAAAGATTCCATTTAAGTGGTGATGAGGGAATAAAACAGAATAGGAGAAGTTGGCAATGGACAAAGGATTTCAGTAAATTTCTGGAAGACCTAATACGGCCAAGAGATGAAACCTATCAGCCTCGGCCTGGGATGTGCAAAGAAGCCAAAAATAAAAGTGGGAGTTAAATTGCCCAACTGCAAAGAGGCTTTGAAATCCCAGTTGGAAGTTTTAATGAAGGCAAAGTAAAAAATGAAATCAGGAGATTCACTGTATACGCATATAATATAATTGACTTCATCTCAGTCCTCCAAGACAAATGGCAGAAAGCCACACGTTCACTTCCAGGCAAAACATCAAAGAGTTCTTTGTTAAATAAACTTTAAAATATTTTGGGAGAGAACAAGACACTTATAGTGGGTTCTGCACCTCTGAACAAAGTATCCACATTTTGGCTTTGAGGTTGGGAGTGGGGAAGACTCCATCCATCTGCTCATCCTAAATTAAATGTACCAGTGAATAAGATCCACCCACATACACCAAACCTCTAGTCAGCTTTCTTATTGTCCCACTATTAAAATTAAATGGGGAACCAAATGCTAGATAATTGAGGAAATCAGGGGGCAGCAAAGAAATTTACCCCAGATGAAACAGAAATAATTCAGAGAACAGAAGAGATTTAAGGAAAAAAATAGGACATTCTCTGGGAAATTTGAGAAGATATTACATGCATAAACAAAAACAACAAGATGTTATAAAAATGAACAGAGAATAAGCTAAAGCTCTTGAAACTAGAACTTATGATTTCCAAAATAGAAATATAATAAAAAAGAGCCAGCTACAGTGGCTTGCACCTGTAATCCCAGCAATTTGGGAGGCCAAGGTGAGAGGATCGTTTGAGGCCAGGAGTTTGAGACTAGTCTGGGCAACATAGCAAGATCCCATCTCTACAAAAAATACAAAAATTAGCCAGACATGGTGGTGCATGCCTGTAGTCCCAGCTACTCAGGAGGCTGAGGCAGAAAGGTTGCTTGAACCCAGGAGTTCAAGATTACAGTGAGCTGTGACTGAGCCACTGCACTCCAGTTGGGGTGACAGGCTCAAAAAACAAAAAGAGTTGGAAGATAGTAAAGAAAGCCACTCCCAATGAAGAGCTGAAAGAAAAAAAAATAGGAAATACAAAAGAAAAAAATAAGAAGAAAAGATCAGTTCAGGAGATCCAACACCCAACTCTGGTGGCTTTGGAATATGTCAACTTGACTAAACTAAACTTTATTTCTCAGAATTCCTTTCCCTATATGTTTCCAGTTAGGGCTGGTCACAAGAGAAATCTGCATGGGATTTAGAAGATGAAAGTAAAGCAATAGCTAAGCTTGCTCTATCAAGGTTGATATAGGTCTGGTGTTGTTATAATTCATGCACAATTTCACAAATCTGCCAATTCACATTTGTGGACAGAAAGTACTGCAGTGCCCAAGACTCCAGCTCTCACATGATCTCCTTTTTCAACTTCTCCAAATTCTGGGCCAGATGTGAGTGGGACTCCATAACAAGACCCTTATTTTATATCATTCTTAGTGGTTCTGCCTCTTTGATTGAACCCTGTCTGAAACAACAGCCAATAGGATTTCCAAAAACAGAAAATAGGCAAAATAAAGAAAAGAAAATTACTGAAGAAATAATTGAACATTTTCCAGTACTGAGAAGAGGGAACTGTTTGGGGAGACACACAACTTCAAACAAAAGAGCCCACATCATGTTGAAATTTTAGAACACCAGGAATAAAGAGATTTTATTAATGCCCCAAGGTTTAAAAAAAAATAGGACACCAACAAAAAAACTAGAATTAAACTGATATCAGATTTCTCATCAGCAAAAATGATTCTAAACTAGAGCACAGCAAAGTCTTCAAAGTTCTAAGGATGAATTATTTTGATCTTAGACACCTACACCCAGCCAAACCATCAATCCAGTGTGGTTGCAGGGTGAATTTTGTCCCCCAAAAAGATATATTGAAGTCCTAATCCCTGCTACCTACGAATGGGACCTTATTTAGACATAAGATGTTTGCAGAGGTAATCAATTTAAAATGAGGTCATACTGAATTGGAGTGGGCCCTAAGTCCAATGACTATCGTCCTTATAAGAAAGCCATGTAAAGACACAGGGACACAGAGACACACAAGGAGAATGCCAGATGATAGTGGAGGCCAGAGCTTGGAGTAATACAACTGCAAGCCAAAGAATGCCAAGGATTGCTGGCAATCACCCAAACATAGGAGAGAGGCATGGAACAGATTTTCTCTCAGATCCTCTAGAAGGTGCCAACTTTGCCAATGACTTTCTTTTGGCCTTCTGGCCTCCAGAACTGTGAGACGATAAATTTCTGTTATTTTAAGACACACAATTTGTGACACTTTGTTATGGCAGTACTAGGGAACTGATATAAGTGTGAAGATGAAATAAACTCAATCCTGTACAACAAGAGTTCAGAAAGTCTACCCTTTATGCAGTTTTTCTGAGATAACTGATTTAAGATGTATTGCAAACACACAGGATGAAATCCAAGAAAGAAGGTGTAAGCTGTAGAAATGGTGGAAAAGGAATGTCAGAGTGACGGCTGTGCACCAGGGCTAGAAAGTAATCAGTCCATATTACAACAGTAAGTCAATGGGATCTAAAATAAAAGTGGTTTTTAAGGCAAATGGGATAGCTACTAAGCAATATATGGAATGATGAGTAAAAATCTGGAAAATATTTAAGATGTGGTGATGAAACATAAACTTCTCCCAAGGGAGAAAAAAGACAATCAGATATTCCAGGGAAATGATGAATTATAATAAAAACCATGATCCAAATATAAGGCAAAGTCAAATGTGACATGATTTTGAGTAATGAAAGGAGTGAAAGAAAGGAGAATTCAGCCTTTCCTCTAAGATCTGGAACAAGACAAGTATGCCCACTTTCATCACTGTTATTCAACATAGTACTGGAAGTTTTAGATAGAGCAATGAGACATGAGAAAGAAATAAAGGGCATCCAAACTGGAAAGGAAGAAGTCAAATTATCCTTGTTTGCAGACAATATGATCTTACAGCTAGAGAAACCTAAAGACTGCACACACAAAAAAAAAACTATTAGAACTGATAAACAAATTCAGTAAAGTTGCAAAATATAAAATCAATATACAAAAACCAGTAGCATTTCTATATGCCAATAGTAAACAACCTGAAAAAAGAAACCAAGAAAGTAATTCCATTTACAATAGCTATAAATAAAATAAAATACCTAGGAATAAACTTAACTGAAGAAGTGAAAGCTCTATATAATAAAAACTATAAAACATCGATGAAAGAAATTGAAGAGGATACAAAGAAAATGGGAAGACATTCCATGCTCATACATTTGAAGAATCAATATTGTTAAAATGTCCATACTACCCAAAGAAATCTACAGATTCAATGCAATTCCAATCAAAATACCAAGGACATTCTTCACACAAATAGAAAAAATAATCCTAAAATTTATAGGGAATAACAAAAGACCCAGAATAGCCAAAGCCATCTTAGGCAAAAAGAACAAAACTGGAGGAATCACATTACCTGACTTCAAATTATACTACAGAGCTGTGGTAAGCAAAACAGCATGGTACTGGCATAAAAATAGACACATAGACCAATGGAACATGATAGAAAACCCAGAAATAAATCTACATATTTATAGTGATCTTATCTTTGACAAAGGTGCCAAGAACATACAGTGGGGAAAGTAAAGTCTCTTCAATAAATAGTGCTGGGAAAACTGGATATCCATATGCAAAAGAATGAAACTAGATCCCTTATTTCTTGCCATACACAAAAATAAAATCAAGATGGATTAAAGGCTTAAATCTAAGACCTGAAACTATGAAACTACTAAAAGAAAACATTGGGGAAATGCTTCAGGACATTGGTCTGGGCAAGATCTCCTTGAGTAATACCCCCAAAGCACAGGCAACCGAAGCAAAATTGGACAGATGGGATCACATCAAGCTAAAAAGCTTCTGCACAGCAAAGGAAATGATCAACAAAGGGAAGAGACAACCCACAGAATGGGAGAAAATATTTGCAAACTACCCATCTGACAAGGGACTAATAACTAGAATATATAAGGAGCTCCAACAACTCAATAGGAAAAAAATCAAATAACCTGATTAAAAAATGGGCAAAGGATCTGAATAGACATTTCTCAAAAGAAGACATAAAAATGCCCAACAGGTATACAAAAAAATCCTTAACATCATTAGTCATCAGAGAAATGCAAATCAAAACTACAATGAGATATCATCTCACCCCAGTTAAAATGGTTTATCAAAAAGACAGGCAACAACAAATGCTGGTGAGAATGTGGACAAAGGGGAAGCCTTGTACACTGTTGGTGGGAATGTAAATTAGTGCAACCACTATGGAGAACAGTAAGGAGGTTCCTCAAAAAACTGAAAATAGAACTACCATATGACCCAGCAATCCCACTGCTGGGTATATATCCAAAGGACGGGAAATCAGTATATCAAAAAGATATCTGCACTCTCATGTTTATCGCAGTACTATTCACAATAGCCAAGATCTGGAATCAACCTAAGTATCTATCCATGGATAAAGAAATTGCAGTACAGAAACACAATGGAATATTATAGAGCCACAAAAAAGAATGAAATCCTGCCATTTGCAACAACATGGATGGAACTGGAGAACACTATGTTAGGTGAAATAAGCCAAGCACAGAAAGACAAATCTCGCAGCTTCTCACTCATATGTGGGAGCTAAATGTTAAAAACAATTGATCTCATGGAGACAGAGTAGAATGATGGTTACCAGAGGATGGGAAGGGTAGTGGAGAGGGGGAATAAAGTGAGGATGGTTAATGGGTGCAAAAATATAGTTAGATAGAACGAACAATATTTGATAGCACAACAAAGTGACTATAATCAGCAATAAGTTAGGGTATACTTTAAAATAACTAAAAGAGTGGAATTTGAATGTTCCTTACACAAATAAATGATAAATGCCTGAGGTGATGGATATCCTGATTACCCTGATTTGATTAATTCACATTATATGCCTGTATCAAAACATATGTACCCCATAAAGCTATACAACTATTGTGTACCCATAATAATTTAAAATTTTTAAATCTTTTTTTAAAAAAGAAAGGAAAATTCACTTGATATTGAGGTAAAATACTGCTTTGAGAGGCATAGGTGATGTCACTGGAACCAGAGAGAAGGAAATGTGGCCATGGCTCACTGCTCTGCTCTGAGTTGAGTAATATTTACATGGTGATATGTTTAAATGCTCTTTATTGGCTGTTCAGTATTCAGAATCAGCATACAGACAAAACTCAGACGACTTAATTATGGTTACAGAATGAAATTTAAATTCCATCACGACAATGTAAAAACATAGGAAGTAGGGAGGTGAAAGGGGAGCGAGATTCGGACAAAGGCAGAAGCTTTGAGAGCCTCGTGTTACAACATGGTGAATTGAGAGATGCTCCCGAAAACTGATGGACTGAGAAATGGAGATTTAAATAGATCATGTAAAGTTACAAACAAAACCAATAGTGACACACTCTCGAAACTGGGAGAAAAAGGAAGAGCAGCAGAGAATAGTGAAAGTAAGCTAAATTCTCTGAATAAAGAATGCCTAAAACTGATAAAGAAATAGTGATATAAGCATATCATTTGACAAAATGGAAGTAACTATTTTTAGACAACTAAAAATGAAAGAAAACTTATTCCTTCTGGTGGCGGAAGGAAGAACAGGAGAAGTTGCTTTCTGTTATAAGCCCTCTGGGTTCTGTCTTCTAATTTATGAACAAGTTTTGCTTTCATTAAGAATTAAATAAATGCAATATATGGTCATAGTGGAAGGTTTTGAAAATAAAAATACATATAAAGAGAAAAAATAAAATAATCCAAAATCAAACAGAAATAATCACTGCTGACGTTTTGATTGTAAGTTATTTTTATTCATAAAAAATTCAAGGAAAGAAGAAAGAGGAAGTCAAGAAAGTTGTTCGTGCGGTGCAATTTCAGGTGTGCCAAAGAAGGCCTTTAAAAATCCCGGTGCTTCCTCTGCTTTTAAGCAAATGCCCAAAAATTCCTTCTATAATTGCAAACAAATTCTTGGAAGAAAAGGAAAGAGGTAACATACGAACACAAATTCATACTAAGAAGAAAATAACTGACGCCGATCCTTTCCTGAGGGCACATGAATAGGGTGAAATGATGACTCTAAATGGGGAAAAAAGGACAGAAAGATCCCAAGTGGAAATGACCAAGACAAATATCATGTAATTCATGGGTTTTCTTAAGGCTGGTTTATGAAATGTTAATTTGGGGGTGGGAAAATTATAAACTATTCTTTCTGTGATTGCTGTTCCAGGAGATTAAATCATTACTGTTGTGCCAGGAGACCAAATCTTTTCTGATTTCCATGTATTTCCCCTTTTACCATTGCCTAGCTAAACTCTCTCTACCCCCTCAAAGCCCACCTAAAACACCACTATTCTGTGGTTAATCTGTGAATCTAAGACACAGGACGACTGGATGAATTCCCCCAATTATCTCCAATTCAGCACATTGGCAATTTCGCAGATTGTAAAACACACATTTTTACATGTTTACATTGCTAAAATAAGATGGCATCTTGCAATTGCTGCAGGCAGTGCCCTTGGAGAGAATTTGGGTTTGTTTCTGCCAATCATAGGGGGCCCTATCAACACGAGATCACTTTATATTAAATCATTTGCTTAAGATTGATTAGGCTACACTGTTTGTGTGAATTCAATCAGCAAACCTGTAGGAGTACCAACTTAGCATTCATATATTCAGGGAATTTGGTTTTTTTCCTCCTCCGAGCATTACAATTAAGATTATGTGTCCTTGCTATATTTTTGGTGTGGCAGGTTTATTTCTCATTTTCTCTTGCGCCAAAAGACTAGTCATTTAGTGTCCAAGCTTTATGTCAAGGTTTCCTATTAGACTCTACTTCTTGAAAAACTTTACATTTTTAATGGTATACAAAGAAATGGTTCATCCTGCAATAGATGACATTTTAATTCACCAAAATGTGTTGATTGGAATACCAAGTTTAGATATAGTATGTGAAAAGGGACCAAACTTTATACAGTAATCTTTCCTTGTTTTAAATGTCAGTTCTCTAGAACTGTTGATTGCTTGTCAGTCTTTTAGGGACAAACATAAATAACTCTCTTTCAAGTCATTGGCCCCCTCCTTTCTGACAGTCTTTCTTCTCTGAAAAGTACCCCTGACCTATAGCTATAGCAGGCCTTGGTGTCAAGTGTGTACTATCCTACCTCCTACCACAGTTGTCTGGAGATGGGCAGACACCTGACCCAGACAGAACCAATCAGGTACCTTCTCCAGCGAATTGTGGGGTTCCATTCACTCACTCATTTAATATTTATTGAGTGTTTACCATGTTCCGCTCACTGTTCTGGCTTTAAGGATATGATCCCAAACAAAGAAGGTCCTGTGTACACATAGACCCCACAAATTCACCTTAAACAATGAATGCAGAGACTTTGAGATTGAGAGCTTGGAATCAAGTCTTTTTATGGTGAGGTCCCACAGGAAAGATCTGTTTGTTTCTGCTGCTGAAGATCCCAGAAATGCTATAGAACTTTCCTTTACCAAGGCCTGGTTGTTCAACAGTTTTTTGGATTCCATAAGGCATTCTAATGTTCTTCTAATAAATTCCCTTTTTGGCTATGCTAAGACCAAAAAAAATGAGTCCAACTATGAAGAGAAAAAATAGAATATAGTCATCTTCCTTTCTTCATTGGCATTATTGACCATTTTTGCCATGAAACCTTTCAGAAAAATAGAGACCAACAATGCAGAATGAGGACCAGATCAAAAGTGACTAAAGTGGTATAGACAAGTAAGTCAGTTGTTCTTTCTCCCTGTTCCAGACCAGTATGAAGCTAACAAGGGCTGCCCTTACTTTGTGGTGGTGGTGGTTGTAGTTGTTAATATAAAAATAATGGTATATAACAGAAGGAGTATTGAAGTGAGTCTGAAGTTCCATTTGGATCCTGTTTATGCTCTATCTAGTAAGGAAGCCTTGGGGTCTGTTAATCTTGTCCTAGCTATGGACCATCCTTTATTTTAATTCCCTCACTTTATAAAGCAGGACTTATGATCATTTTAGTTCTAAAATTCAATGATCAATTAATCAGAAAATACTAATTGATAGATCTCTTGTATGATTTTGAAGTTCTTTAAACATCAAAATATTTGGTTTCACCCTTGACTAAATTTACCAACTCTATCAATCTGATCATGAAAAGCAAGGATCTGAAGGCAAAGAATCACTCATTGAGACTCTACAAGGGAAACAACCCCAGCTTATAGGATTCAAGACAGATATTTTTAAAAACATCCCCTTCTCTTCACCTGGCTACTTCTGCAATTCTTTACCTCTCAGTCTTGATGTCTCCATGTCCAGAAAACTTTCACTGATCTCCCACTCACATGAACCTACTCAATTATCCCTCTTAAGGGCTTCCTTGGTACCTAATCCTTACTCTTCACAGTCATCACTTATCTCACTGAATTATAACCTTCTGTTTAACTAAGGAGTCCACTTTAGACTGTCAGGTTTTGAATGGAATTGAATATGTGTATGTGTAAAGAAAAATTATTTCAGAAATTAAAGTTTCAGTAATAGAAATCTCCCATTTAGTTTGTATCCAAATCAATAAATCATTCAAGTCGCTTCTAAAATATATAAGATCAAGTTATCCATAATGCATAATTGGATTGATGCCTAAGAAATTAAGAAAAAAAAATAGAACTTTTAAAAGAGCCACAGATGAGGATTCCAGGAAGATGGCAGGTAGGAACCACGCGAAATCTGTCTCCTTGCCTAGATAAAAATTGCACTGGCAGAATCTGTCTGATGTAACTATGTTGGAACCCTGGACTCTAAGGAAGGCTTGCATCTTCCAGGGCAAGGCTTAGATGGTAAATTGTGGTTAATTTCGGTCAATTTCAGCCCTCAGCACAATAGCACCTTTCCATCCCCCACCTCTAAGCTCAGTGGCAGACAGCTCAGCACCTGTTCCTAAGAAAGCTTTACACAGCTTGCACACAGCTTTTAGGAGCCAAGGTGGACTAATAGGACTCTATCCTCCAAATATTGGGGGCCTGTGCTCTGATCTATGATTGCTGCTTTTGATCACAGAGGTGCAGACAAAGAAGTGATGGCTATTGTTGCACCTCCTCTCACTGTTGCAAGCCCTTTTCCCTCTGGCTGAAGTGACTTCCAAGGAATTTAAAGGATCAGCACTTTTTCCCTCTTTATTATTCTCTTTTTCCTTTTTGGGGACAAGACATTGAAGACTAGAACATTCACAAGCCACTGCACATACAAGGAAAATTAGAAAGTCACCATGCATGCCCTGGGGAAGGCTCAGGCTCAGAAAAGACTAAGAAAACCTTAAGTTTGCACCTCAGGTTGATCCTGGACACAGAGACAGCCTCCAAAAAAATAAAAATAAAAACAGTAAACCCTAGGGATGGAGGAGAATCTGATTTCCAATGTTACCATACTATTAGGTTCAAATGCCTAGTTTTCAACAAAAAAAGATAAGGCATAAAAAGAAACAGGAAGGTATGGCCCATTTAAAAGGGACAAAAAAAAACCCAACAGAAACTATCCCAGAAAAAGACATGATGGCAGACATACTACACAAAAACTTTAAAACAACTATCTTTTTTTTTTTTGAGACAGATGCTCACTCTGTCACCTGGGTTAGAGTGCAGTGGCATCATCATAGCTCACTGCAACCTCAAATTTCTGGGCTTCAAGCAATTCTCCTGCCTCAGCCTCCCAAGTAGCTGGGACTACAGGCATGCACCATAATGCCTGGCTAATTTTTCTATTTTTTTGTAGAGACTGGGTCTTGCTCTTGCTCAGCCTGGTCTCAAACTCCTGACTTCAAGCAATCTTCCCACTTCGGCCTCCCAGAGTGCTAGGATTACAGGCATGAGCCACCATGCTGAGCCTGAAACAACTATTTTAAAAATACTCAAAGAACTAAAGGAAGACATAGAAAAAGTTGAAAAAACAACATATGAACAAAATGGAAATATCAATAGATAGAAACCCTAAAAAGAAACAAAAAAAATTCCAGAGCTAAAAAATACAATAACTGAAATAAAAAATTCACTAGAGATATTCAAAAGTAGATTTGAGCAGGCAGAAGTAAGAATCAGTAAACTTGAAGATGGGACAGTGGAAATTACTGAGTCTGAGAAACAGAAAGAAAAAATAGTGAAAAAAAGTGAACAGAGCTTAAGAGACCTGTGAGACATCACCAACAAGACCAACATAAATACTGTGGGAATCCCAAAAAGAAAAGAGAAAGAAAAAGGAGAAAAGAGAATATTTGAGGAAAAATGGCTAAAAACTTCCCAAATTTGATGAATATAAATGACCAAGAAGCTCAACAAACTCCAAGTAAGATGAACTCAAAGAGACTCATACCAAGACACATTATAATCAAACTGTTCAAAGCCAAAGAGAATTTTGAAAGCAGCAAGAGAGAAGTGACTCATCAATCTAGAGATCCTCAGTAAGATTATCAGCAGATTTCTCATTAAAAATTTTGGAGGCCAGAAGGCAGTGCTAAAAGAAAAAAAAACTGTCAATGAAGAATCTTATATCAAGCAAAACTGTCCTTCAAACATGAGGGAGAAATTAAGACATTACCAGGTAAACAAAAACAGAGGAAGTTTGTTACCATTAGACCTGCCCTGCAAGAAATGCGAAAGGGAATCCTGCATGTTGAAATAAAAGGACACTAGACAATAACTAGGAGCTGTATGAAGAAATAAAAATTTCAGTAAAGGTAAATCCATGAGCAATTATAAAAGACAGTATTATTGTAAAGATGGTGTGTAACTCTACTTTTTGTTTTCTACATGATCTGAGACTAATACTTTTTTAAAAACCAATTACTAATATAAAAGCTAATATTATTGTAACTTTTGTTTGTAACTCTACATTTCTTTCCACATGTTTTAAGAGAATAATGCATTAAATTTTTTTTTTAGTTTATGTTTTTGGACACATAATGTATAAAGATGTAATTTTGTGACATCAACAACTGAAAGGGGTGGGGATCAAGCTGTTAAAGGACAAGAGATTTTGTATGTTATTGAAGTTAAGCTGATATAAATTCACATTAGAGTGTTCTAACATTAGGATGTTAAATGTAATTCCCGCAGTAACCACAAAGAAAAAAGCAAAAGACTGTACCCAAAAGGAAATGAGAAAGGAATTTAAACATTTCACTACAACAAATCAACTAACTACAAAAGAAGACAGAAATGCCTAAAATGAGGGTCAAAAAAGCTATAATGAATATAGAAAACAAACAGCAAAATAACAGAAGAAAGTTCCTTCTTATCAGTAATTACTTTAAATGTAAATAAAATAAATTTTTCAATTAAACACAGAGATTGGTGGAATGGATTTAAAAATCATTCATTCAAAATCATTGAATTATGATTCAACTATGTGCTGTCTACAAGAGACTCACTTTAAATCCAAAAACATAAATAGTTTGAAAGTGAAAGGATGGAAAAAATATTCTATGGAAATAGTAACCAAAAGAGAGCAGGGGTGGCTATGCTAATATAGAACAAAATAGACTTTAAATTTAAAAAGTTACAAGAGACAAAGAAGGACATTAGATGTTAATAAAAGGTTAAATATGAGAAGATATAACAATTATAAATATTTACAGACTATCAAAATATGTGAAACAAAATTGAAGAGGGAAATAGACAATTCTACAATAATAGTTGGAGACTTCAATACCCTACTGTCAGTAATAGAACAACAAGCCGAAGGCAAGTAAGGAAATAGAGGATTTGAACAACACAATAAAACAGATATATATACAGAACGTTCCACACAACAACAGAATACACATTCTTCTCAAGTGCACATGAGATCTTTTTTAGGGTAGACCCTATTTTAGGCCACAATAAGTCTTATTACATTTTAAAAGATAAATATCACACAAAGTATCTTCTTTGACCACACTGGGATGAAGCTAGAAATCAATAACAGAAAGAAGACTAGAAAGTTTCACAAATTTGTTGAAATTAAACAACACACACTTAAACAACCAATGGATTGAAGAAGAAACCACAAGTAAAATTAGAAAATAAGGAGGAATGAAAATGAAAACATAACATGCCAAAACTTATGTGACACAGCAAAAGCAATGCCGACGTAAAAATTTATAGCTATAAACACAGTAAAAAACAAATAAGATTGCAAACCAACAGCCTAAATTTACACCTCAAGGAATTAGAAAGAGAAGAATAAATTAAACCCAAAACTAGCAGAAGGAAGGAATAATAAAAATCAGAACAGAGATAAATGAAGGAGAGAATAGAAAGATAGTAGAGAAAATCAATGAAACTGAAAGTTGTTTTGTTAAAAATATCAACAAGACAGACCTCTAACTAGAGGGCTAAGAAAAAAAGAGAGAGGATTCAAATTACTAAAATCAGAAATGAAAGTGAGGACCTTACTACAGATTCTATAAAAATAAAAAAGACTAAAAGAGAGCACTGTGAGCAATTGTAAGCCAGCGTATAAACTAAATGGACAAATTCCTAGAAACACAAATCACCAAGACTGAACCATGAAAGAAATAGAAAATCTGAATAGACTTTTATAACTAGTCAAAAGATTGCATCAGTAGTCAAAAATCCCCCCAAAAATAAAAGTTCTGGACATCAATCCTTCTCAAACTTCTCCAAAAATTTAAGAGGAAGGAATACTCCCTAACACATTCTATGACACCACCACTTCCCTGACATCAAAGCTATACAAAGACACTACAAGAAAAGAAAACCACAGACCAATATCCCTTACAAATAATGATGTAAAAATTCTCAACAAAATACTAGCAAAATGAATTCAGCAGCATATTAAAATGCAAGGATGGTTCAACATGCAAAAATCAATCAATGTAATATACCACATTAACAGAATAAAGGGGGAAAACCACATGATCATCTCAACTGATGCATAAAAAGAATTTGTCAAAATTTACCACTCTTGTCATGATAAAAATGCTCAACAAAATAGGAGCAGAAGAAAACTACTTCAGCATAATAAAAGCCATGTATGAAAAACCCACAGCAAACATCATACTCAAAAAAAAAAAAAAAAAGGCCGAGGCAGGAGGATGGCTTGAGCCCAGGAGTTTGAGGTTGCAGTGAGCTATGATCATGCCACTGCACTCTAGCCCAGGTGACAGAGCGAGACTCTGTCTCAAAAATAAATAAATAAATAAATAAATAATAAAAAGGCAACCCACAAAATGGGAGAAAATATTTGCAAGTCATATATCTGATAAGGGGTTAATATGAAGAATATATAGAGAACTCCTAAAATTCAACAACAAAAAACACACAATTTGACTCAAAAATAGGCAAAGGACTTGAATAGAAATTTCTCCAAAGAGGATGCACAAATAGCCAATAAGCACATGAAAATACGCTCAAGATCATTAATCATTAGGCAAATGCAAATCAAGACTACAATGAGACACCACCTCACACCCAGTAGAATGGCTACTACCAAAAAAAAAAACAACCAAAGCCGAGCATGGTGGCTGATGCCTGGTAATCCCAGCATTTTGAGAGGCTAAGGGAGGAGTATCACTTGAGCCCAGGAGTGTGAGGCTGCAGTGATCATGCTACTGCACTCCAGCCTGGGCAACAGCAAGACCCCATCTCTAAAAAAAATAAAAATGTTTTAAATCCAGTAAAGAACAAGTGTTGATGAGAATATGGAGAAATTGGAATCCTTATGCACTGTTTGTGGGAATGTAAAATGGCACAGCTGCCACAATATGGCAGTTCCTCAAAAAAGTAAAAGAATTACCGTATGATCCAACAAGTCCACTTCTGTGTACCTACCCAAAAGAATTGAAATCAGGGTCTCAAAGACACATTTGTACACCCATGTTCATAGCAGCATTATTCACAATAACTAAAATGTGGAAGTAACTCAAGTGGCTATCAAAAGATGAACAGATAAGCAAAATGTGGTATGTACATACGATGGAATATTATTCAGCCTTAAAAAGAAAGGAAATGCTGATAGATGCTACAACGTACATAAATTTGAGGACATTATGCTAAGTGAAATAATCTAGTCAAAAAAACATAAATACTGTATGGCTCCACTTACATGAGGTACTTAGAGTAGTCAAATTCATAGAGACAGAAACTAGAATGGTGGTTGCCAGGGACTGGGGATGAGGAAAATAGGAAGTTATTGTTAATGGGTATAGAGTTTCAGTTTTGCAAGATGGGAAGAGTTCTAGAGATGGAGGGTGTTGATGGTTGCACAACAATATGAATGTGCTTAATACCACTGAACTGTACACTGAAAAATAGGACAGATAGTAAGTCTTATATTACATATATTTTTCCAAAAAAAATTGAAAAAAAGGTATAACTAAGAAAAATAACCACAATATATTAAGTTAAAATTTCAATTTGTAAAATAGTATGTGTTGAATTATCTGTTACACTTTCAAATGTATTTAAAGATATATGTAGTAGATGCACATGCTCAGATAGAGAATGATAAAGAATGAAATAGTATTAGTGGTCATATTCAGGTTTTCCTTATATGCATTTTTTGTAATGGGCATGAATTGATTTTGTAATGATAACACAATACAGTGTTTTTCAAAAGCACAAAAAAAAGGGAACCATAGAGTTTCTTCAGGCAGAGTTCCTTTAATATGGAAAAGGGAGATAGAAACAGGATACCTCATATGAAAAATATAGTGTGACTCTTAGTCAGGAAAAAATGATAATGCAAGTTACCATGGGATAAAAGAGTCTTTTTTTAAAATGTGTTTGTATCAAAAAGGAACCAGCTATTTATTGTTGCAGAGCTAATAATTTAGTGAAGAAATTATAGCTATTCCAGTTTTAGTTTTATTAGGCTGAAAGAAACCATTTTTAGTAATATGTCACAGTTGTAGAGCTCCTTTTCTCCAACTCCATGTTTTTCTAGAATGTTCTTGACAACTAAACTATATATTTAACCACACATAGCCGCCCACTTTATGTGAGTACAGATGAACAAACTAAGCCACTGCTACGGTTTGAATGTTGGTCCCCTCCCAAACTCATGTTGAGATTTAATTGTCATTGTAACAGTATTAAGAGGTGGAACCTTTAAGAAGTGATTAAGCCATGAGGGCTCTGCCCTCATGAGTGGATTGATGCCGTTTTTCACAGGAGTGGCTTTTTTATCACAGGAATGAGTTCCTTATAAAAGGATGGCTTTGGCCCCCTTTTGTCTCTCTTTCAAGCCCTCTCACTTTCCACCGTGGGATGATGTGGCAAGAAGGCCCTCACTAGATGTCAGCCCTTTGCTCTTGGACTTTCCAGACTCCAGAACTGGGAGGAAATAAATTTCCGTTTTTTATAAATTACCCAGTCTGTGGTATTTCATTAGAGCGGCACAAAACAGAGTAAGACAGCCCTGAAAAGGCCAGCTAATCTTCCCCCATATTTAGATAGTATGGCACAGACTACCAGATGCCTACTCCAACTCTCCAACATCTGTTCTTCTCCTCCTATTTTTTTTTTTTTTTTTTTTTTTGGAGAGCCCTAGTTTTTGGCTGAGAACATTGCCATCCTGAATCAAAGACATCATTTCTCAGCCTCCCGTGTAGTAAGGAGTAAGCAAAGGCTAATGGCAGGTATACAAAAATATTACGTGGGATTTCTAGGAAAGCTTAAAAGGAGTATGTCTTCTGCTTTTCTACTTTTCTTACATCTTGCAGCCTGCGAAGCTGGCTGGAGAAGAGCTTGATCAAGGTAATATATTATTTCTCTCTCATGTAACAGTCCAGCCGTGAGCAGACCTGGGCAGGTGGGGCAGCCCTGCTCAACACGAGGCTCCCAAGCTTGCTCCGTTTGTCTCCGTTTTCCAGCCAGCAGTCAGGAATTTAAAAAACAAATGAAATTCTATTTTGTTTAAGCCACTGCATTTTTATATCCTCTTGTTAAAGAAGCTTAGCTTGTGCCTACCAATACAGAAGGTGGGCCTCAAAGGACTACCTGGAACAGGGCCGCTGCTGATTTGGAACCACAGCCCAGGACTCTTCTCTCAGGAAGAAATGAACTACATTTTCTTTAAGCCATTATGTTTTGGAGTATCCCCCTTCTAAGTAGTACATATAGCAAATAGATCAGGCACACCTCTCTTGCTCCAGCAGGAAGAAGGCTGTGAAATGCGGCCAGTATTTTAAGATAGAGCATAATGGCCACAGGACAATAGACAAAGAATTCCTCAACAGAAAACAGAACAAGGTCTACCCAAGGATTTATTCAATCGCCAGGCAAGGAGTCTGTTTTCCTTCCCAGTAGAATTTCGCCGTTGTTATCAACCACAGTCCTGTGCATTTCCCATTTTTCCTTCTCTGAAAGAGAGATATTATCGCAGATATACCATTCTACACCATCATTACATATTGGATGTAGGTGTCAGAAGCAAGAGCCACCCCAACACCTGATGGAAAGGACAGCACATCACCCAGATCCTGGACTTTGAGATGGATGCAGCACCTGGACAGGACTTTGGGTTGTTAGCTGGTGCTGATTATGCTCCGTTGGTGGGAAGAAAGGTGAGCCTGGCCACATGGGTGGCCAGAGGAGTGAACTGTGAAGGATTACTATTTTCTCCAGTACCCACTCTCCTGTAGTACATATAATAATAGAACCACCAAGTTTTAGCTAAACACATGGCCAACAGCTACACACCAGGATTCCCAGCCTCCCTGGTGTTCCTACAACCGAGTCCAGGCCAATGGGATGTGAGCAGATGTGATGTGTGTAACTCCTGGGTCATCTCCATAAAAATGAAGCATTGTCCCCTGGACTTTCTCATTCTGCCTTCCCAACTCCTGGAAACTGCTGGATACGGGGAGTGGGGTAAAAAGAAGCTGGAGACATAGGCTGAGAACTAACTGAGAAAGGCCTAAATCAGTTGAAATTTTTAATTTGCAACCAGTGGTTTCCAAACTCAGGGACACAGGCTGGTACCAGACAGCAAAAGAATGAAAAACAATAAGGACCATGCAGTAAATTTGTAATCTGTCTCTGTCCATTCCATTTTTAAATTCTGAGATAATTTCTTCCTTACTTTTCGTTATGAACATAGTCTTTCTTTTGTAAAATGATGGTAATACAACAGGCAATATATTATTCTTAATGCTCTTGCTTTACAAAATAAATGTCGGTGTCTCAATTTTTCAAAATGATACTAATCCATGCAATCCAAAAATCTGGGAGCCACTGCAAGGGGATACAATGACAGGGAAGGCTTTAGGTACAAAACTCACAAGATCAGATTTGTTCTCTAGGAAATCAACTAACATGTCAATCTTGTGAATTATGAACTCTCCTATCAATAATCCTGTCAAAAAAGGGTAGGAGATCAGTGCTAGTGGACAAGACTATAAAAAAAAGTTTACTAAGATAGAAATAGCAAAGTACCATTAAAGAAAAACTCCTAGCTGTAGCTTGATTTTCTTTACCATTATTTACAAGTCTGTTTACAACACATTTTTAGATGTAATTAATATTCAGAAATTTTATCAACAATGAATTCCTTACAAATAAATCCAGAGAATTACAATTTATTATGAGAACTACACAGGAAACATGATTCAACCATTTTTCTCAGTCAGTCGTTCAACAAATATTGACCGAGCCAGGAACTTGAGTATGGAAGAAGGATACCAAGCTGAAAAACATGCCTTTCTCTTGATGTCTTTGGTAAAAAAAAAAAAGTAAAAATAAAAATAAACAAAGCTGAAAAACACATAGACCCTGCCTTTAAGAACCTTAAAGTCTGATGAATAAAGCAGTTACGTAAGAAATAACTATAATACATTTTAAAAGTTATAACAAAGAATTACACAATAGGAGAGGGACAAAGTCCTAACATTGGGATTCTACAAGTTATTTCAATGAGTTTCTGGGCTACATTCTATCAATTCTAGTATGCCATACACACAGATCCACAACTCCAGGTTGGTCATAAAGAATTTTGGATCAGCCGATTCTTCCTAACAGGCTTGTAGACTCCCCACCAGCCTGGCTAAAACTTTCTTAGAACTGTGATGTGGTCTAAGACTCTTCCTGCCTGGTCCTCCAGACCCACATCATGGTCTGAAGGCTATCCCTACCTACTCCACTCCTTCCCCCTGTATCCTTAATAGATGTTTCCCCAGAAATCTCTTGCGTGTCTAATTCCATCTTGGTATCTTCTTTTGGAGGACTTGAACTAACACAAGGAGTGTCCAGTTATCTATCATTGCATAAAAACTATCCTCAATAGTAGCTCAAGACAATAATCATTTTAGTATGTCTCATGATATCGTGGGTCAGGAATTCAGGCAAGGCTGCCCTGAGAGATTCTTTTGTTCCATGGGGCAGATGGGTTGGTTTGGAGGGTTCGAGGTGGCTTCACTTGCATGCCTGCTACGTTACTGTAGGTGGCTGGAAATCTGGACCCAGCTGAGACTGTCAACCATATTGCCTACACATGGCATCTCCAGCATGGAGTCCTTAAGTTGTATGGCTTTTTAGATCTAGCCTTAGAAATCATAGCATCACTTCTGCCATACTCTACTGGTAAAAGTAATCATAAACACACCCAGAGTTAAAATGAGGCAATACATACCCCAACCTTCAGGCCAGGAATTCTAAAGAATTTACAGTTATGTTTCTAAACTGCCACATGGGGTCACCCTTCCTCTTATGAAACCATAAGCCACCCATCCTCTTATGAAACCATTAAGTTTCACAAACCTCTTATGAAACTGTCATTCAAACCAGAAGAGATTTATTAATTCTAACCAAAAGTATACTTGATCCAACAAAAAATACTGTGTATATCAACAAAGATAAGTTCTAGTTTATACCCTCTTTTTTTCTTTTTCTTTTCGTTTTTATTTTATTTTATTTTTTTTTACAGCTCACAAATACAGCATGTATCCTCTTTTGTTATCACAGCCCAATTGTCAATGCCCCAACCAACAAAAAGGGAATTTAGAGCTAGTGCTTTACTGTCTAGATGACATGAATCTATAGACCATGACCCTGGTGATCACGACAGTTTCTTTGGTGGTAAGTTTTATATTTTCTACAAGTATAGAAGGCTGTCATGCAATATGAGCCCTGGCCACTGACTCACTGATAATTCTAGATGTGTGAAATAGTTATTCCTTTGATTACTAGCAAGCATAAGGAGGATAGTAAATTATGCTTTGGCCTGACCCCCAGCTAAGGGACAACTGTGACCTCTGTTGCCTTTTGCAACTTTAATTGGTGAGGAAGAAACATGGACTTATGATTACCAAAGGCTAGTGAGTTAAACTTTAAAGGAAAAACAGTGTTTTTTATCCCTGTCATCTTTTGCTAAGGTATCTTCATAAGGATTAAGCACTTTAGGACTAAGAAGCAATGACTTTCCTTGGTTACAAAGGATTTGCCATCCTAGGCATTGATGATGGTGAATGTCAAGTTTGCTTTGTGTGCGTGTATATGTGCTAAACATTTACATGAAAGGAACTTGAGAACTGTCTTACATCATACAAGTACATTTCAGGCTTCTTTGTCTTGCCTCTCAAATAAGCAAGTTTATCTAGCCTTGAGTAAAAACAAGCAGCTATACAGAAAAGTTTGGGAAATGTAAGTAATGAATTGAAATTTTATTCAAACTTAATACCTAATTGTACTTTTTTGGTTATCAGTAACTAGATCATGTCATCCGGGAAAGAATCTACCTCAAAGTAAATAGATTATAATCTCTTAATCTAAGGGCTCATTCTGTTATAAAAATACTATTAATCTAATACATTTTTTTCAAGTTTCTCTCCTCTCCCGTAATTATTGATATGAAAAGTGGAGTTGTTGGCAGAAAAGGCAGAGTCTGTGTCTGAATTGTTCAGAGTTAGAAACGTAATGCTTAGCATATCACTAGCACTTGTAAGTTGTCCAAGTTGAATGGTTGGCTGAATGAATGAATGAATGAATATGTATTTGTGTTAACTTACTTAATTTAAAATTTCATTTTACACATCTTCCAGAAGATGATGGCATAAATAAAAAATGACAGGTAAGATAGAGGCTAATTTAAATATGAAATAGTTAAATGGTTTCTCTTCAGCTTATTAAGAATTAATACTGAGAAAGATGTTAATTATAACTTACTTAGGACAGATTTCCTTTGAACTGCATTTCTTACATGTTCATATCAGACAATTAGGTCTTTTTAGCTAGACCCTAATATTCTGGTTATCTTAATAACCATTACATCACCAACAATGATTAAAAGGTATCAACTTAATTACTTTCAGGCAAGGAATTTATCTGCCTTGTTCAACACTAAGAAAGCATGTGACCCAGAGCAGTCACCCATCAGATATTTGCTGAATGAAGCAATTAATTAATTAAAATAAACGCCATCTCTCTATGGGAGTACATGACAAAGAATGTGCAACCGTCTCCAGTCCACCCTACATGCTTACATGCTGATCATGATAGCAACCCTGAAAGGTACATATTATTTCATTCATTTCATAAATGAGGAAATTCACAGCTAGTATGTGATGGCACTTGGATTTGAAGCCATGTTTGTATGTTCCTAAGTGTTTTTCTACTGTCTCTCCAATAAGATGATATTAAGGACATACATAAAACAAAAGCAAACAAAAATTACTGGACATCTAACTTTGTGTCTGGACTTGGTCATTTGCCACATGTTTGTTCCTCAAAGCCATGTTGTTTATAGAATCATCAATCAGGACCTTGTGTTGTTTTTTGGCTCCAAATTCTGCCCCTTCAGATTTTCCCATCAATTGTCAACACAAAAACCACCCATTCTCTGTTCAGCCTGAGTTTACTTTCTTTTCACAAACCAGACAATTGTTCAGCCACCAATAAATACATAGCCAGTCCTCAGTTCTTTGAATAAAGAGTATGCCCACCTGAATTAATCACACAGATTTCAACTCTAGGCTAATTTGCCCTTATAACCCAATCACTTTCCCTGATGTGTCCTCAGAGAATACAAAATAGCTTATTACTGGCCTAATTCTTCTCAACCCAAAATGCTAAAGATATTCTGTATTTTATTCTAGCAGTTTTAATATTTCATATTTAAGTCCTTATTTTTATATTTTTGCCTAGGTAGAAGTCTAATTTATATTTTTCCATAATAGTAAACTAATTTTTCCTATGAAATAGCTGAATAACTCAAATTCTCAGATGCCTATTTCTGGGTTCTATTCTGTTCCATGATCTACTTGCATGTTCTTGTACCAGTACCATGCTATTACCTACCATGGCTGGGTGATATATCTGAATATCTAATAGAGTAGGTTTTCCTCTCTTTTCTTTTCTTTTTTATGAATGTCTTAGTCAGAGGTCAGGGAACTGTAGTCCATGATACAAACCCTATTCACTGATTAATTTTGTAAGTAAAGTTTTATTGAAACATGACCATTCCCTTTTGCTTCTTTGGAGCACAATGGCAGATTTGGGTAGTTGAACCCAGCTGCCAAAGCCTAAAATGTTTAGTATCTGGCCTTTTACAGAAAAAGTTTACAAACCCCTGGTCTTAATTACTCATGGATGTGCATTCTTTTACATAAATTTCAGAGTCATTTTATAAATATTCCAAATTCTTGATTGCAAGGAACAGAAAGATTCTAACTAAATGCAGGAATGGAACTTATTGGAAAAAATACCAAAGAGTTCACATAATCAGAAAGAAAGCTAGAGAAACAGGCTTAGAAAATGGGCAGGGGCCAAGGGAAGCCTGGCAGCAGACATGGCTACACTGCAGGGAGAGCCTGGCTAGGCTGCCACATGGATCCTGCCATGGAGAAAGTTTTTCCAAACTGTCCCTGCAGCACTGCATCACTCACTCAAGATTCAAAGTCCTGGGAGTTAGGATCACATACTCATACCCTAGCTTCCACACAGCATGGAGTGTCTGGTTCTTCCACTTCCACCATGGGAGGCAGGGTCCTGCCTTCTGTCAGGACTCACTCTTTTGTCTCAGCTTCCCTGATGAAAAAAAATAAAAATAAGGAAAAAAAAAAAAAAGACTCACCCAATGGAGGGTTCATTCAAAATATAAGGGGGGCAGAATCTCCCCAAAGGCAGCTGTAACTTTGCTTGGAAATGCATTAAATTTGGGGAAAAATAGTTATCCTTAAATACTGTCTTCTCATTCATGAAGATGATTCATCTCACTATTAATTCAGCTCTTTCTTTATGCCCTTTGGTAGGGTTTCGTAATGGTCTTGTGAGTTTTTGTCTGTAACGTCCTTAATATTTTACAGTTGTTGCTGTTTTGGATGGTATCTTATTTTCTACTATTTTCTTGACTTTATTATTACTAGTATTGAAAAATGCACTGATTTTTATATATTGATCTTGCAATCAGCAAGCTTCTTAATACTTCTAAGAGTTTGTTGATTTTCTTCAGTTTTCTATGTAAGTGGTCACAACACTTGCAAATGACAATTTCATCTCTTCCCATCCAATCTTTATATTTCTGTGTTTTTTTCTCTCTTACTACATTGGCCTGAGACTCCAGTGTGAGGCAGAACGTTATGATTACAAGTATTCTTGTAGTGTCCCTAATCTTTTTTTTTTTGCTTTAAAGCAGAGGAAATTTACCACAGTGAATTGATAAAACAGGAGATGGAAGATGCTGAGAAGACTATCTGAGAATGGAAGGGACCCCAGATGTCAGCAACAGCAGGAAGTTCTTGGGACTCTCTGGTTGGAGGGTATTGTCCCTAATCTTAAAGCAAATGCTTTTAAGGTTTTTCCAGGTAAAAAGTAAATACCTTTTTATCACATTAAGGAAATTCCTTTCTGTTTCTAGTTTTCTTTTAACTTAAATTATAAATAAATATAGAACTTTATTGAATGCTTTTTCTTTATCTATGGAAATGCTCATAAATATTCTCTTCTTCAGTTTGTAGTAAATTCGTAGATTTTTCTAATGTAGAGTTATCTCCTTGCATTCCTAAGAATTAACTATAGTTAGTCATGATATATTATATTTTTTAATCATGATATATTATTTTATTTTATCATTACCTAATTCAGTTAGCTAATGCACATTAGAGTTCTTATATCTATGTTCATAAGTGAGACTGTTCTGTAATCCACTTTTATTGCACTATTCTTATCAAATTTTGATATTAGGGTTATATTGGCTTCATAAAAGGAGTTGGAAGTCTTATCTTTCTGAAAGGAAGGAAACAATAAAACTAAGGCTATAAATTAGTAAAATAGAGAATTTTTTAAAGTAGACATGATTACAAAAATTACAATTTGTTCTTTAAAAAGTTAATAAGAATAGAGAAATAACCAAGTTGATCACACAGGAGAACTCCAGCTTGTACTTATAGTCTTGGCACAATTATTAATAGCAGCCCTTTTCATTCCATAATGTCACTACTGGGCAATTAATTACCCACCAGGGTGAACCCTCAATAACGAGCATAGGTTTGATGCCACATATTAGCTGTATTACTGTGATAAATTCACCCAGCCTCTCTGAGCTTCAGGTTTCCCATCAGCAGAATGGTAATTGTGACATTTAGCTCTCTGGGTAGTTTGAAGAACAAATGAAATAAAGCAAGTAAACTGTTAAATTCTTAAAATAAAATGTTAGTTAATTTCAGCACCGGCCATCCCCAGCAATCCACATATTAGAGCAAGGATCTAGCACTCACATTCAACTTCAACAGAATTCCAAAGCCAGCTCGAGTAGAAGCAGGAAAGTATATATGAGGATATACCACCAATGCCTGGACCCCACCCCCTCCACCTGCAGCCCAATCTACTAGGTAACTGGGAACATTCAGGTTTGATCTGTGGACCCTGAGTGCAGGCTCTTTGCAATGCTCCATTTTGAAACTCAGGGGAGCCGGAGTCCAGAGATATCTAAGCCATTTCTCAGACCCATCACCTGCCCCACCAGTTGTCACATTCATCTGGTCCTTCCAGGCCTGGGCTCTTCCTTGCACTTGCCACACTCCTCTGCACTAATATGTGGCAGGGTGTAAATTCTCAAGGTTTCAATGCACAATCTTAACTGTTTTTGTTTTTCTTCCCTTCCTTTGATGTACTAGAAAGTGAAATGCAAATATTTTCCCTCAACTTTGAAGAAGTAATCCCTCCCTGCCCTAGAGCAAGGCAGAACACGTTTTTCAAGTTATGGAGTTGCTGAACCATGAAGGTAGGAAGAAATTTCCACCCACACTAGAGAGTACTTTGGAGGTGGTGGAGAAAAGAGATCTATAGATCTAGAAGTAAAAAGAACCCATGCTATGCTTGGGTCATTACCCCAGAAAGCAGCAAGACTCCAGACAGGCGGTACTTGGTTCATCTAGGGAAACAAAGCCCTAGGCACTGGGTTTCAGAGCTTTGCCAAATATTGCAGTGTCCTAAATGTATCAGGGAAACTGCCAAAAGCTGCCAGACCTGCTGACACTGTGCAGACACAGACAATGGGTACATGAGCAGTAACTGGGGTGGGGAGATGACAAATGACTAGGGAAGGCCTCCGGAGCCTTGGCACAATGAAGGGTGTGACTGGTGTGGGGCGCAAACCTGCTGGAATGATTTACATTCACCTCCCTACCAGCCTAGTGGGATGGCAGCTTGGAGTCAAAATTAGGTGGGTTCATGGGTCACAAAGAAACGTGGTATTTGTTGCACACTTGAGCTTCTGGGCTTAGATTCAACCCTGTTACAGTAGATCCCTGACTCGGGGTATAAATCCAGTAGCTGAGGGGTTATCCCCTGAAGGAAAGATCTCTCTGGGTGACCCCATTCCTTGGTCACTCTTCTAGACTTATTATTGCCACACTCCAACCATGCCTCTCAGCTTCTCACGCTACACTGCTCACCAGCCTCCGATTCTATTGTCCACCCCTGAATCTGGGCCAGGTTTTCAGGGCTGGGCTTCATTGTCTTTTCTCCTGCTGTGTCTTAATGGGGTTAACCTCAGGGAATAGACACTTGTAGGATGCAAGGAGTTTCTCCTCTTCAATTTCACTTTCCAAATATTCTGGGGTGGCCATCTGTCCCCTTGTGACTTTCAAATCTGTATCTCCAACCCTGTTCTCACTGCAAAATAGCAACTTGTGTGACAGCCTACTAGACATCTCCTCAAATGTCCTACATATACCTCAAGTTCCAGATACTAAAAACAGAACCCATTGGCTCAGGCCACCCTGCCCTTCGACGTCTCTATCTCAGTGGTTAGAACTGCTGCCCAGTTGCCCTAATCAGAAACCCAAAAGCACTACTTCCTTTAAAATGTTCTTAGTTCTCCAACTTCTCCAGTGCCATTGCTTCTGATTTAGTTCAGGGCCTCATGATCAACAACATACAACAGTCTCCTAACTTCTCCAACTCTGATATACTCTCCGTAAAGCCAGACTGATCTTTCTAAAACACAAAGTAACTATCAGTCTCCTTTTAACACCTGTCAGTGATGCCTCACTACTCTTATCACATGTCATGCAAAAGGTTTGCAAATTATGACCCCTGGCCAAATCCAACCTGCAGCCTAATTTTGTATGGCCCTCGAACTGAGAATGAATTTTACATTTTTAAAGGGCTGTAAACAAAACAAGAATATCCAAAGGTGGCCATCAGTGGCCTTCAAAAACTAAATTACTTACTATCTAGCCATTTACAGAAAAAGTCTGTTACCTCTCTAAAGTTTGGAGAGCCCCACTCTGGCCCTCCTCCAACTACTCCCCTCCTCATGCAGGGCCAGGAGTCCTCTTGGGTCCAAAGGGCTGTTCCTCCCAGAGCCTGTGCCCTCCCCTCTTCTAGACAACACTCCTAGAATTCCCAGCCCAAAAGCCCTGAGTCTGCTTCCAGAACCATGCAGCCACCTGACTGCCAGGGCTCACCCTTAAGCCTTAGAGGTGACCAAAAGGCAGATGTTTTCAGAAAGATAGGACAGAGCTTAGACACACAAGCTGGGCTATTCACAAATGTGTGTGAGGTCCTCTAAGTCACAAGAGGGGGGATTGAAAGACAGCCAGGTACCTGTACTTGTGCTCTTGCCCTGGGCCTCACAAGTGTTAGGACAGGCCTGCTTAGGATACAGTACTTTAAAATCCCCTAGCACAAGACAAGCATGAAGCAGGCTGACTCTTAACACACCCTACTGTGTTACCAGCTCCCATGAATTGGCCTTCCTTTCACTGCTCATCCTCCTGGCAGAATCCGCTCATCTTCAAGACTCAACTCAAGGATCAGCTCCTCTGGGAAGCCTTTCCTAACCTCTCTTCCCTCATCTCCCGTCTTTCTCCTCATTTAGTCTTTGTAGCCTCACTGCCTTACACAATGTCTCTCATAACACGTATGACACTTTATTCTACCTAGTTTATTGTGTCTGTTTCCCTCCATTAGGCTGGACCCTCCTTGAGGACCAAGACTTCATCTAATCGGTCTCTGTAACCCAGTCAGTGAAGTGGAGTATCTAGCATATAACATGTACTCAATGATTGTTGAAAGAGTACAGGTATACTGATCATGCAAATAAGTGGATAAAGGCATGGACATTCACGTATCCTAAGTGACTCTGGTCCCCATCCCATTTTTATCCATAGGGAATTATAATCAAACTATAATCATAGACTTATAGAGAAGGCAAAATTTTACCTCTACCCTCCTGGAGTTTTTCAGCTGGGTCTGAGAATTAAATTGATATAAGACAGATCAACAGAAGAAAAGCATACAAATTTGTTTAATACAAATTTGTATTAAACTTATGTAGCAAGGGAGCCTTCATATGGAAATGACTACCAAAGACACAGAGTTAAACACTTACTCATGTTCTCAAGTGATGAGTTAAAAAAAAAGAAGAGTTAAATGTATGTACTGAAATGGAGCCCCCCCCAAATTTACAAACTTATGAAAATATGACAAAATAAAAGGGCTTGGGCTAGAGTAGTTAATTGGGTAGAGAAGGGACTAGGAAAATAAGGGTTAGCTTAACAAGATGTGTTTGTACAGATTTCCCTCCCTATATTTTGCCTCGACTTCCCATCTTTGATGATACGAATGATACTTTCCTTCTGGTTAGGGAAGACATCTTTCTCATGGGAATTTCATCTCTTGTTTTTAAGAAATAGAAAGTCAGAGTGATCTTCTTGCACCTGCTTTTTTTCAAGTGCCTAATAGTCAATATGCCAGAGAAGGCTATTTTGAGGTAGCATGTTCTTAACTCCTTTCTTTCCCCCATCTGAAACTCCCCTAGAAGTTTCACACATTAAAAGCTGAGTTGGTGACCACAGAGAGAAAAATTGGCTTAGTAGCTCAGTGACAAGAGATCTGCAAAGGGAGAGAAGAACATAGATTAAAGTGTGTGTGAATAAGCAGAAAAGAATAAATCTAAGCACAATTCCCATATCCCATTAAACCAGTCTCCTATCCCGGGGAATAGGTCAGCCCGATAAAACAGTGAGCTTCATTTATCTGATGTTTATCTTGTCCTTTAAATGGTGCAGATTAGACACTGAGCAATCTACATAGAAGCAGCATTCTTCACCAATGAGCAAGAAAGCTCCTTCATGTTGGGCTGTTAGTGTGTCCAGGGCATAAAAACTTTGGAGTACGACAGAAGCTAAACTGTTAACTTCTGATGTGGAGTGCTTCCAATGTTTGCATAGTGATATCGAACTCTTGCTCTATTACTATGGAAAGATTTAGAACTTTTCCTACTTGTAAGTTCCAAACCCTAGGAAAAGGGATCTCAATACTGAAAAGAGCTTAGAATTGTAATACACAAGTGAGTTTTCCATGATATCACTTCTAGTACCTTTGTGTGGACTACTTTACAAAAACAGGAGCCCACATTTGTAATTTGGCTGGCATTTAAAGTGGAGTACCTGGTGACAGGAGGCATTCAAGTCTGCATCAGCCTGACCATCTAGGTGGGAACACTTTGTATACCTTGTTGCCACATAAGATAAAAAGACTAATGTTCATGGATGAGGTCAGAGTGGAACTTGAGACGCACCAGTCTGGGGTCTGGTATGTCTTGTCACCTGTCATGTTGGCATCTGCACATCTCCATCTTCCATGTGTCCTTGTCGGTCTGTAGGAGCAGAACAATTGCAAAATATCTGGTATAGGAGTCCTGCAGTTTGGCTTTGACAGCTATAAGGTATGGTTATGTCATCTGAGCAAGTTAGTCTAAATTTTTGGTGTACCTATACATAATCTTTGGTGTTTGGAAGCCCAATTAGGGGAGCAGCTGACCTACCCCAGGTTGTGCAGGGTTGATTTGTAAGCCAGTTAGAATATCTGGTGATTTGGCTAGTGTTTCTAACGTAACAGTCAGTGCCAGGACTCTCTAAGACCTTCACGAAAGGCTTGAGGATGCCATCTATGGAATCAATCCACAGGGTTTGATTTCAATATTACCTTGGTATGTTACTTAGGAAGGGTCTAGCTTATTTTTCAATACAAAGGGAAAAATTCCTTTCTAATGACTTTACCTGAGCAAAGGACAGTCCTTGAGCTTTAATAGAGGTTTTTCTATGTCCAATTAACTCACCCAAAGGAGAAGTAACATGACATTGTTTTCTTGGTCATGGATGCCATACATCCATTTTGCAGCATTGGTCACCGGGTACTTGCATTAGCAGGAATGAAAATTAGTTTATGTTCTGTTGCATGATCTAGATGTTGAGATAGCCAGCAACCAGATCAGTTAATGTGGCCAGGGTTTGGTGTAAGGGGTGTTGGGTCTGCACTGAACCTGTTGATAAAACAGTAAGAGTTGATGAGAGGGAGACACAGTTTGAAAGAAAGCTCATGGTGGAGGATCAGAGGGAGAATGAGACAAGAATCTCCACAGTCAGCCCTTAAATGAATGGCCAATAAATGAGGGAGGGGTTGTTAAAAAGGAGAGGGTTTGTTTTGGTTTTTGTTTTTTTATTTTTTGTTGTTTTTGTTTTCATGTATTTATTTATTTATTTTGAAGTAGGGAATCTTAAAAGGGGAGGAAAATAGGTAGAAGGAAAGTTTCTTGATCCATGATCGTGAGACAAACTGTCTACTTCATGATGTTGTTTACTTCCAAGGCCTGGAAATTGACCCAGGAAATCCTTCCTTTAAGGTCACCTGTAGGGATGGTCTTCCATTTGTCCTGGGTGTGGTGATCTGGGCCCTAGTTTGGCACGGTTTGAGTGAATCCAAGAGGATTTCTCTTTAATCTGATGGCAGTTAACAGCACTTTGTGAGGCTCTTCCCAGAGAGGTGACAATGTCTGTTTTCTTTTTACAATCTTGATGTACACTGATTTCCGAGTTGAAAGGGATGGTAAGGCTTGTCAATCAGCAGAGGCCATGCCCCTTTTACATGTTGATGATATGCTCCAAATACACCAGTTAGCTCCTGTGCATAGCTAGTCATAGCATCACATTGTTCACTTAAGCCCTCATCATGTTCGTTCAATCCAGAAATGCGAGGTATAGAGATGCCAGTAGGCATAGGGTGACCAAACACTATTTCAAAAGGTGTTAATCTATGTCTTCTATTTGGAGTATTCCAGATTTTTATAAAGACCAGGGGTAATGCTTTAGGCTATTTAATTCCAGTTTTTTGACAGACATTTTCAAAAGTCACTTTTATGTCTCAATTTTGACATTCTACTTGCCCTGAGGATTGGGAATGATGTACAGTATTAAATTTTCATGAGTTTTTGCAAGTGAATGGTTTATTTCTGCTGTAAAATAAGTTCCTTGGTCTGATTAAATCCCTTAAAGGAATGTCAAAATGAGGAATGATTGCAGTTAATTTCTTTAGCACTGTTGTGGTGTCACCCATCTAGTCAGATAGCATTCAGTCCATCTGCTAAACACACAGACCACAACCAGTGAGAATAACCTAAAACCTAATGCCTTGGAGGTCTTTCTGAGGCATGCTGGTTTCCTCCAGAAATTTGGTGAGATTTATGAGTAGTACACTGGGAAATAATTTAGTCAGAAATTGTGTGGATGCTGAGGCAAGGACCAATTATCTTTTAGTTTCTTAACTACCCCCATCTATCTGCACATATATCCCATCTGATAGGAGGTAAGTGCAAGCCAAAAGGTCAAAGAAAGGGGCCACAGGAAGTTACTTGGCCCAATGTTAATCCATCTGGTAATTGTCTGGCACTTTTTTGTAGCCATTTGTCTTTTTCAGGTTGTGGGGCATTTGCCTGATTGATAATCATTAATACCAGCAAGCAATAGAGGCAGGTTAATAAATTGGATGGAAAAAGGATGAGGGAGGGGGTCCTTTCTGGGCTGCTGCTTAGCAACCTTGCCTGCCCTCTCATTCCTGAGAGGTATAGTGTCGGTCTCCTCAGGATCTGCACAAGGAACAACAGGAATTTTAGTAAGAAAGGTGAATAGCCTGTTACAGTGTTACCAAAAGTTTGGTACTTGTCCCCAAGGCCGAATGAAGAACTATGGCAAGTGGTTTGAGGAAAAGGAAAGAGAAGTTTATTAATTTGCCAGCAAATGAAGAGGATGTCAGACTCTCGTCTTAAAGAGCGATTGTCCCATCTTTAAGCAGAAATATAGAGTTTTTAAAGGGGGTTTTCAGCTTCGGGCTATTGCTGTTTAATTATAGCACCTCCAGTGAAGATGATCTCTGACCTCTGTCTAGACAATTCCATTGAGCCATCTCCTGTGGTTTAAGATACTAGAAAACAAAGAACAAAGAGCAAAGAACATTCCTCTGCCCCTCTGATTACTGGCCTCCGGCAGGAATACAGGTTTTAGTTCCTCAAAAAGGGTGAAGGATTTTAAAGAGACAACTCGTAAAACATTTTGCCCTTTCTCAGACCCTTATTTCTGTTATAATAAGGCAGCGATTATATGCCCATTGGCAATAGGAGTACCAGCAGAGGTTAACAACCCGCCAGACTTCCAGATTGTGTCAACAGCATGGCAGACTGGAGCATATCTGGAGTCAGGGTAAATAGTAGCAGTTTTTCCTTTTGCCAGTATGCAAGCCCTGGTAAGAGCTATAAGTTCAGCAGTTTGGACTGAGTTTACAGTAGGCAAAGAAGATGCCTGAAGTGTTACATGTCACGAAACTGTGGCATAGCCAGCTATGTTTCCTGGAAATTTCATCTACAGAAGCCATTAGAAAATAGAGGTAAGTCTGTTGTCAGACCTCAAGGGAGTTTTGGCCTAGGTTCCGTTACTCATCGCACAAAGATCCAATTATTGAGATAAAGATTGACAAAGAAGAAAAGAATTTTTAATACGACAGACATCTTGCCAGGAGAACGAGAGAAGCTGCCTCAAATCTGTCTGTCCAACTAACGAGTTCGTGGGCTTTTAAAGGAGGGGCCACGTGCCTTGAGGAAGTTCATGGTGTAACTAACAAGAGGCTACCTGAATTAGGGGCAGGTTGTTGCTGATGGTGAATCTTGGTGTCAGGAAGTCTACCCAGGGGCATTCAGAATCTCAGACCCTTTGTCTTGCAGAAAACCCACCATTTCTGGGAAATAACTCAAAAGGTCAAGTAGTTAGTTAAGGGAGAGGATTATATAGGGGTCATTGAAATTTATTCAGTGAGGGCCGGTTACAAGCCTGCATTGTCTAAAGGAGAATCTAGGAAGTCTTCTTGTGGTCTTGAGACCGTTTCTACAGTTGCAAGGCAATCATGTGGAATGGAGCAAAGCCCTCCATCACCAGGGAGGGCATTAGAGCAGCCAGATTTAAAGTGTCACAACAATACAACAATGCAAGAGGAGGGAGGGGTTGGTGACCAGGGTCTGTTCGTAGGTGGTCTGCCCCCATGGAGAGAGGTGCTATGTCTTATGAATGTGTAAGAGAACAGATATGGATTGGGGAACATAGAGGTGAATGGAGGTGCCTAATGCACGAGCACTGGCTTTATCGATTAGGGTGTGAAGAAAATTAGAAATATTTTTACCCCAAAATGTGGCATTTTGACATACTGGATTTACTGGAAAATCTTCAAGGTCTTTCTAACCTTCCTCTAACCCCCACCCCACTATTGGCTCTCCCAAAATCTTTGAAATTTCTTTATCTGGCTGAGATCCAGACCCACTTAGGGAAACAGTTGTCTTTCCTTCCCCTCCCTGTTACCTCAGTATCTATTGCAGGAAGGAAGATGAAGAATGCAACCAGACCTGGCCTAATCCATTTTAAAAATAATACCTGTCTCTCCAGTTAATTTAATTTCCAAAGAGAATCATTTAAAAGTCAATTCCCACCCCCCCATCCATTCATTCTCCCAAGTGTCTATTCATCCTCCCTAGTAATCATTTATTGCCACTCACAGGATTACCTATATTCTTCATCTCCCCCTCCTCTCTAAAATAAGAGTATGTAAACTTCCGGACCCCACTGGGATATTGGGTAATCACTCTGTGATTCTCCCCATGTGCATGGTAAATAAATTTTTAATCTCTTTCTCTTATTAATCTGATTTATTGTGAGTTGATCTTTCAACAAAACCACAGGAGCAAAGGGGAAGTTCTCCCTTCTCCCCCTCAGATAGTAGCTGTGGCTACCCCATCAGGCATGGGGGTCTAATTGAAATGATAAATATGCTACAGGATGTATCTGAGAGGCAAAAAAATTGTTCTTATTGGGGTGAGGGGAAAACTGCCCCTTTGCCCCCCAAAAGTTTGCTGAAAGATCAACTCATGATTAAGGCAGATTAATAAGAGGAAGAGGTTCATTTATCATGCACACTGGGAGAATCACGGAATGATTACCCAATATCCCAGTGGGATCCAGATATTTTTATACCCTCCTTTTAGAGGAGAAAGGGAGGTGGGGAATATAGGTAATTCTGTGTAGGGGCAATAAATGGTTGCTAGGGAGGATGAATGGATGGAGGAAATAGATTGACTTGTAAATTAACCTGCGAGGCAGGTAATATGTTTAAATTATTTGGTCCAGGTCTGGTTGCATTTTTGGTCTTCTTTCCTGCAATATAGTGAGATGACAGGGAGGGAAAGGAAAGTCAATTGTTGTTTTGATGGGTCTGTCTGATTAATACAGATAGAGGGAAAGCTTCTTCCAAACCCTGTTGATCTCTAAGGGCCTTTAATTCAAAATTCTCTTTATACCAAGAAGTCATATTCTGGGGTGAAATTTCCTGAGCTCCTTCATTCTAGAGTACCTGCAGCAATCCCATTATTTTCATGGCAATATAGGTGAAAAGGTCTGTCAAAATTAGGTAAACTGAAAACAGAGGATACGGACAATGTTAATTTTAAGGCTTTAAAAGGAAGTTATTACCTCTGCAGGCCAGGAAGTAGGTTCAGACATAGTACCTGGGAGAAGGGTACATACAGGGTTAGCAAGGGCAGCAAAATTAGGAATCCATTGGTGGCAATAACTAGCTGCCCCTAGAAATTCATGTAACTGTCTTTTGGAAGAAGGACACGCAAAATTGGCTCTGGGCATTTTGGGGTGAGCTTTTGAGTGCCCTGAGTACCTCATGCCCTACATAAGTAACCGTTATTTGCATTCATTGAAGTTTACCTCATTCTCCCTGTTCAGCTAGTGCCTTTAGGAAAATGAGGGAGTCTATAAGAGCACCCCACTTAGTTTGGTAACAAAGCAAAAGGCCATCAACATACTGAACAAAAGTGCAGCTTTGGGTCAAGGCTGCAGAATCTAAATTGTCTTTAAGGACTTGGGGAAATACTGAGAGGGACTCATAATATCCCATGTTCATTGTCTCTCTCTAAACGTAAACGTAAAGAGAAATTTTGAGTCACAGTGCAATGGAATTGAAAAGACGCCTGAGCAGAGGTCAATCACTGTAAACCAGGCTGCATCAGCAGGGATTGAGGCGAAAATGGTAGCTGGATTAGGGACTGAGGGGTGGTAAAAAATCACAAAGGAGTTTATGGCTCTTAGATCTTGTACAAATCAATAAATTTGATCGCCGTCTGAAACTAATTTCCCTTCTTTCTTTACTGGTAAGATTAGGGTATTACAGGGTAAGGAAGGAAGTAAAAAAAAGAACACCCTGCTGCAAAAGAGAGTCCACTATAGGTTTGTCAGCCTAAAAGGAAGAAGCTGAAGTAAAATTAATATAGAGAGTTACGTGGACTAAGGGTTGAGGACTGCAGCCCGGGACGCACTTCCAGGTTGCTTGGAGAATGCTCTGGAGAACAAAGGAAAGGCTCAAGTTTTTAAAGAAAAAAGGATGAATCAAGAGAGGGAGGTGATTACAAAAGTTCATCAAGGATTCTCATTGGTTTACAGAAATAACATTGGTCAGTGATTGGCTACACATCATTGAACTATAGAGTGTTTGGCATTTCATGGCTACTTAGCATCAGTCAGTCTAGTGCCCACACAGCACTTGACTTCAAGAGATACTTATTTAGCTCAAGGGGGAATGAGACGTGACTTGACTGCTGTTACATTTTAAATGCCTCTCTGATAATTTAAAGGGACTTGCACTCCTCAGATAAAAAGGGTTTTTTCTTTCTTAGGTTCTATTTCTTGCTCTATGTCTTATGAAAGGGGGTACTGGCCTCTGACAGGAAAGATTTATTTCTTTTCTAGGCAATGCCTACAGGTTCCGCATGCAATAGCAATTCAACCTCATTTGCATGTGAGGCCCACAGACAAATTGGGACATCTTTTAAGGTTGCATCCTCTTCAGAGGATTTGAAATCAAGATGGGTTTCCATTAGGGAAAGTAGGAAGTCTGAGGGCAGAGAAATAAAAATGCCTTTCTCATTACATTGTATGGTGGCATTAAATTTACATGACAAATCTCCACATAAAAGGATTGCTGGTGAGGACTCAAAAACTAGACAGGCATGATGGATAGTAAGAGGGCCTAAGGGTACTGAGGTGGCCTGAGATTTGGGCAATAAAATCAGTTGCCCAGAGACTCCAACACTTTGAATAGAATCAGAGATGACAGATAGATATAAATCCTCTGAGCAGATAGTGAAGAAAGTCTCACCAGTGGCAATTAAGAATTCCAGTTCTCTGCCAGGGCCCTGTAGTCCCAGCTACTCGGGAGGCTGAGGAAGGAGGATCGCTTGAGCCCAGCAGTTTGAGTTCAGCCTGGGCAACATAGCCAGACTCCATCTCTTAAAAGAAGAAGAAGAAGAATTCCAGCTCCAGTCCTCTACTATAAGTTTGACAGCAGGTTCTGGGGTACAATGAAGATTGGCTGACCCCACCAAGTGATGGGTTGTTGTCCCACAGAAGGGGAAAAGCTGAACTTCTGAAAGTGCTGGGGTCTAAGGATATTGTTATTTAAGTTTTCCTTTCTCTTAAGTGTAGGACAGTTGTTTTTCCAATGTCCTGATTTTTTACAGTATCTGCGAACACTTGGAGGCAAACAGGCTCTGAGATTGGTGAGAAAGGCGAATGGATTTTGAGTTTTCCCTGGACTGATGACTTGGTTTTTATAAAGACTCAATTTGCAAAGCAAGTACTGTTAATTTTAATTCCTTTTTCCTCTTATTTTCCTGCAAGCTATTTTTAAAGAATTGCATAGCCACTTCTATAATAACATTGAGAGACAGACCTGTCCGGCCAAGGGGACTATTTTGGATTTGCCTCTTTATACCAGGGAGAAAATTTCTAACCAAAGCAGAAATTAAAATATTTTTATGTTCTGGGGCTTCAGGGTTTAATGCTGTATACCTCAGAAAAGTTTGTATAAAGCATTCCACAAATACCTAAAGATGTTCCCCTTTTTTCTGAGTGCACAATTCAACCTTAGACTAGTTCACTTTAGCAGGAAAAGCCTTCACTGTTGCCCTCATCAGGCTCCTGGCTGAGCCAGTTCCTGGTCAAATGTAGGAGTGCCTGGGAGAAGTTCTGGCCACCTCTGGTGTTAGGGGAAGTTTCCCTGGAGGCTGTCTGGCCTGTCTGATAACCACAGTATAATCATGGGTGGGAAGAACCCCCCTTACTAGCCAACTGATGTTCCTATGAGTAGCTTGTGAAAGGCAACTAATCATTCTAACTCCTCTCTAAATCTGGTGGGATCTTTTGAAAATGAAGACAAAAGGGCTTTGTAATTTAAAAGATCAGCTTCTGTCCAGGGGACATGAATTCTTTGCAGAGGGGGTCCAGGATACATTGGCAGGGAGCACTGTATAGGAAGGTCTGGAGATGACGGAATTTGATTACAGAACCCCAGAGAGTGGGAAGAATTGTAAGGTACAGCAACACAAGCCTAGCTGCATGTTCCTGGGGCCCGTGCCAGGTTTATTTTCTGGCTGTCAGCATTGACACAAATGACCTGTATACTCTGGGCCTAGAGATCCGGCTGGAGTGGTCTCTGTAAATTTTGCAGAGAAAGGGAAGTTAAAGCAGGCAGTTTTGTGTTTGAATGATTTTCTGGGGAAATTGGAAGAGTTTTAGGAGTTAAAGAAATTTGTGGAGGAGATGGGACCAGATTTTGAGGAGGGAAGTTTAAGACAGGGGCTCAGAGATCAAAAGATCTTCTGGAGGGTCAGAGACAAGGAGTTGGGAGTAAAGGTGAATATAGGAACCAAAATGTGTCTCCTGGTAATTCTACCCATTGGTCTTGGAATACATGTTTTCCTTCTTCACATAAAAGGTTCTGTTAGCAGCCTCAGAGTGGAGGTTTTTTCAAATTCTTGGTGATCATCAGGAAAAAAATTTCAGGATGCACCATGTAAGCCAAGCAAGAAACAGCTTTTTATTGAAAGTGAAGGTACACTCTCAGGGGGGAGAGTGGGCAGGCTTAAAAGAGAGCTTCTGCTCTGGGAGGAAGTGGTTTTAGATCTTTTGTAGTTTTACTAATTGAGGGGAGGAATATTCAAGACCAAGGGGTTGGCTTTTATTAAAATTTTGGCTAGTAACTCTTAGATTTGCGTTCCCTCCCATTTTCATACTGTATATGGTTGTCTCAGAACTGTCATGGTGATTTAAAGGGTGGAGAATTTTTAAAACCACAATGAAAATGATATTTATAATTAGCAAAAATTCATGTAAGGTGACAGAGATAGCTGACAAGCTGGTCAAAACCGGTTCTTGCCTGTGGTTATCAGCCCCTCTAGTTAGCTTCTGCTTGAGGGTTGTTTACTTGAACACCTGCACCCCTGCATCCCATCTCAGCACTGAACTCCTATTCTCCTACTCTAATAGTTCCACACATTTTTCAGAGTGATCTCATCTCTCTCCCACCCTGAACCTCTTTTCCAACATCCTCAGTTCCTTCAGCTCTTCCTAATAAGTTCTGTAGGTACCAAGACCCTTGGCCCTGTAAAAGTTTGCTGAAAAATCACTGACATGAGGCAGATTGATTAATTAGAGAAAAAGACATACAAATATAATTTAACATGTATATGCAGGAGCCTACAGAATGACAACTTCTCAATGAGGTTCAGAGGTTTCGAAAGAATGAGGGTTTGGATTATAGACAAACAGGTCTTTGGTGGCAAGACAGGTTATGGGAGAGAGAAAGGGAAGCTTGGCCGGCAAAGGTGGTCTTGTTATGTAGATAAATCCTTACAGATAGCAGGCCTCAGAGAGAATACATGGTAAATGTTTCTTTTCAGATGTTAAAAGATGTCAGACTCTCAGTTAATCTTTCCTAGATTGGATAACAAAAAGACCCAGCTACATTAATGGAGATTCCCTGTAGACGCAAATTTCCTCCCACAAATGAGACAGCTTTGCAGCATTACTTCTACCTGTGAGACCCGTGCAGCCACCTCAAAATATGTCAAAGAAATATATTTTGGGGTAAAATATTTCTAATTTATTTTGGTTCCCAGACCTTTTACCATCTTCATGTATGCTTTTGTGGTCAACATCCTTCTGATATTGAAAAAATATTTAAGAGGAGCTGTGAAACAGATGAGTACAACATAATTGAAACTGATTGCCCTAGGCCTGGTATGACAGCTTAAACATTTAAGAGCTCAGGAGATCCCTAAAGGTTATCTGTTCTAAGCCCCTTTCTTCACAAATGAAGAAACCGTCAGAACAATGGTGGCCCTTGTCCAGTAGCTAACTGGTGGTGGACTCAAGCCTAAAATCCCAAGTTAATTATCTTATTCTATTTGAATTCTTATTCTAATGCAAAACTGAAAACCCCCTATTAGATTTGCAAGATCTAGCCCCTTGCCAGACTATTCTCTCTAGAGGGATGATGAAATTATTTTAGAAAGAGGGCCAAGTGTCCTATTTCTACAGAAATAATTTATAGTCATTTGATCTGTTTCTCATGCATTACCAAATTCTGGGTAGTGTAGATGGAAAAGAAGCCGAACTCTGTAAAATAATTTTAAAGAGGTTTATTCTGAGCCAAATTTGAGGACCATGACCTGGAGCCACACCCAAGAAGCCTTGAGCAAGTAGACTCGCTATGGTTGGGTTACAGTTTGGTTTTATACATTTTAGGGAGATAGGGATTACAGGTAAAGTCATAAATCAATTCATGGAAGGCATATATTGGCTTGGCCTGAAAAGGTGGGCCATCTCAAAGCAGGGGCTTACAAGTTATAGGTGGATTTAAAGATTTTTTTAGCTGACAATTGGCTGAAAGAATTAGGCTTTTTCCAAAGACCAGGAATCAGTGGAAAGGAATGTTTGAGTTAAGATAAGGGTCTTCTTTCATGTGCTGCTATACCGGAATCAGGTCGGGAAGTAAACCTCATCATAAAAACCTGTTTACTGAGATTTTATCATTTGTAGGTGTGACTCACTAAGCCCCTTTAGAAAGGAATTTGGGCAAAAGAAAAAGATCAGAGTTCAGTCCTCAGTAGCCTTTTAAAGAAAGGGTTAATAAAACAGTTTATTACTTGTTAAAAGAGCTGTAGAAAACCATATTAAATTCTTATGTAGACTTAGTATGATTCTTAAATTTTTTAAAGTCAAGATTATTCCACCCTGTATTTGAGCTTTAAAATAATAATAATAATAATTTTTAAAAATAATAAATTGAATCTCAGTGTAACCTGTAAGACAGAGGCAATCCAGCTGAACCACAAAAGGTCTGCGTCACACTTTTCTTTTATCCCATACACAGACAAATGCAGAGGAAAATCAAATTAAAACTAATGTTTCAGAACAAGCAAGGATCACCCATTCCCATCCCTATTTATCACTTCTTTTCACCAAATAAACAAAATCAAGTAGAAAATATCAAATTTTTAGTAAAGACACTTAAACATTTCAAAAGAATGAGCAGTTACATTCCTTTTAAAGAATTCTGTGTTGTTTTATTTTGTTTCGTTTTGAGGAGAAGGAAAGAGTTTATTAATTTGCCAGCAACTGAGGAGGTTGGCAGACACCCATCTCAAAGTACCACGTCCTGTTTCTGAGCAGAAGTATAGAGTTTTTAAAGGTTCTGATTAATCCCATAATCCCATCTTTGGATAAGACAATCTCGTGACCTCCACCCAGACAATTTCCTTGAGCCATCTCCAGTGGTACAAAGAACAAAGAAAGAGAAAAGCAGCCCTTGACAACTGGAAGTTGTCCTGGCACTCGTAGCTAGGCCTTGGCAAGGAACATAAACAACTTCGCTGAATATCAACATCAGATCAGGTCACTTCATGATCATGACAAAAACAAGACCACTCCATAATCATGAACACAGACAAAAACATAAACATCCCCCATCCTAGCTAATATGAGTAGCTCTTGCCTCTTTGCCAATTAAAGCTTTAGAGTATTTATTCCTGCCCCCTTTTAGCAAGATTTGTTAAAATACCCAGTCACAGAATCGCCTCTGCTTCCTGACATCATCCAATCCCAAGCAAAGCCCCACATCTCAATATTACCTAATACAAGCCACAAGCCTAAAATAAGACTTTCTAACTTGTTCCTTCTAAGACTTCCCAGGCTATGTCGTCTCCCTTAATATTGACAATCCAAAATGAGTGACTGAGGCAAGCGTCTTAATCAACTGAGGTTTATTAAGCCAGCTTTAGGTCATACCCAGGAAAGACACAAGCCACAGATGCATCTGTGACTGTTTTTCCCAAAGAGGTTTTCAGGAAGTTTAGTATTTATACATTTCCGTGGGAGGGGGAGGAGTATATAGGAAGAGGGGCAGGTGGGCAGTAAGACAAATGGTTACATTCTTGTGAGACTTTAGTTAGTGGCCAGTAAATCTACATTTTACATAAGACAAAGTGAATATTTGAAGAGAAAAAGGGAGTAAAAGAAGCATCAATTACGCAGACATCTCTGGGTGGTTGGAGGAATGATTGATCTCCTCTTGTCTCTGTTCTGCCCCTGGGAAGATAAGCTTGGAATCAACATTATCAGTGTGAAATTGAATAGACTTTAGTTTTAGGAGCTAGACTGAGACTGCAGACCTAAAGCTGCAATTGACATTTCCTTGTTTATGGGAGGCCTGCAAAGAATTTACTTATGAATGATCTGTGGGGGCAGTCCTTGGCAGATGCCTGAAGCCTTTTACCTTTCCATTGGGATCTGTCTAATTCATAATGTAACAGCTACTCATTTGGAAGGGAGTATTGCATGACTCAGCCTCCAGTCTTGACCTTCTCTTTTGCATAAGGAGTAGGAGACAGGGGACTTGAGATTTTTATTTTCCTTTACACTATAAACCAAACTTGTTCAATAACAGGTGTGGTCCTAGTGGTCTTTGACTGGAGGGCTTTGACAGAGAGATTATTGCACCAGCTCCCAGCCAGTGCTGCTGCAGACCAGTGCCCTTCTATGAACCATTTGTTCCCAGCCCAAGAAAAATACAGAAATTGGGAGTTAGAAGCATTGACAGCAATTTGACACAGTAATTTTATGTTTGTCCGTTGGATCTAAAATTAGAATATTGGCTTATGTTTTGTATGCCAGTTGTTTAAATTTCATTTTTCTAGTAATTTGTAATTGCATCTTACAGATGATCTGCAACAGATTAAAAAAGAAAGAAAGAAACTGGTTATCATTGCAAACAGTTTGAGAAACACTGCCCTAAAGGACTTCTCTAATACTTTTCTTATTCAACACTGTTATCACATTAAGATTCTTAAAATTCTGCCTTCAGTATGTAATACTCTTTCTCAAGTATCTTCAACATTCCAATCTCCTCTGTTTTCTAGTTGAAGATGGTGGAAAATTACTGTTTTTTGTTTTTTTTTTAGAGACAGAGTCTAGCTCTGTCACCCAGGCTGGAGTGCAGTGGTACGATCATAGCTCACTGCAGCCTCCAACTCCTAGGCTCAAGTGATCCTCCTGCCTCAGCCTCCCAAGTAGCTGGAATTATAGGCACATGTCACCATGGCTGTCTAATTTTGTAGAGACAGGGTCTCACTATGTTGATGGGGGGGGGGTCTCGAACTCCTGGCCTGAAGCCATCCTCTTGCCTTGGCCTCCCAAAGTGCTGGGCTTGTAGGTGTGAGCCACCATGACTGGCCCTAAAATTTTTTTGAAATAAATTTTATTGTGTATGTATATTTAAGATATACATCATAATGTTGTGGAATACATATAGATAGTAATATGGTTACTAGAGTGAAGCAAATTAACATAGCCATGATCTCATATAATTACCCATTTTTTTGGTATATGTTATGGGCAGCTAAAATCTAGTCATTTAGCAGGATTCCCAAATACAGTACAATTTTATTAACTATAGACTTCCTTGTACATTAGATCTCCAGACTTGTTTCTCCTGCTACAGAGTAGCATATCTGCTACTTTGTCATCTCTAACCTACATCACCCCATTTCTTCCTTGCCCCCAACCCCTGCCCCACTCCTGGTAACCATAGTTTCATTCTCTATCTTTGTATATTTGACTCTTTCATTTTTTTTTTTAAGATTCTACTTATAAGTAAGATCATGCAATATTTGTCTGTCTTTGTTTGGCTTTTGGCTTATTTCACTTAGCATAATGTCCTCCAGGCACATCTATGCTGTGGCAGGGTCTCTTTTTTTAAGGCTGAATGTTATTCTGTTGTGTGTGTGCATGTATATATATATACATATATATACACACACTGCAATTTCATCATCCATGATGGACACTTAGGTTGTTTCTACATCTTGGCTATTGTTAATAGTGCTGTAATAAAAAACATGGGGGTACAGATATCTTTACAAGCTGGTGATTTCATTTCTTCCAGGTATATGCCCAGAAGGGAGATTGCTGGGGCAAAAGAATTTTAGACAAATATTAATATCCTACCCCAAAACCTACTCCACAAAAAGTGCAAAGCCCCAATGTTGTTATAGGTGATTTTTTAAATCATTAAGGAATATATATATACACACATTGTATATATGTATATATCAAACGTTATTTAGAGAAGAATAAAATAGGAGAGGCTTCCTAATTAATGTTTTAGAAGCCAGCATAGCAGAACAAACCTGATCAATAAAGCATTTGAAAATTAAAGTGCAATCTCACTTGTAAATATTAATGCAAAGGTGCTGTGCTAAACACTTATTAGAATTTGTTCTTCAGCTAACATTTATCATACACTTGCTATGTGTTAACACCATTCATGATCCCTCCAGTAGCCATATTTGTGTCACCTCCCCATCTTGATAATAGGCTTTGTCATCTTTGGCTACAGGAATAGGCAGGTGAGACAGGTGAGGCCATTCAGAGTATCCCACCTCTTTGGCCTCAGTGACAGATGCAGAGATGTGCTCATGACCCATGTAGAATAAATCAGTTTTTCCCCGAATTGTTCTAACTATAGGAAGCAGAGAAGTTGCCTTTTTTCTTTGTTGCTGAGTCTTTAGGACATGGTACTGGCAGCCAGCGGCTATGTTCCCCACCCACTGCGTGGAAAAAAATCTATCTGACATAGGAAAAAAATCAATCCAAAATGCATAGACATAAAGATGGAGAGAACAAGAATGAGAGCAGGAGTGCAAGGGAGAGGCTTCGACACTGCGGGATTCCCCTGGATCACATCATCCCTGAAGTCAGCACCTACTAGTCCCCATCTAGGGCTTGGTTTCATAAACCAATACTATTCCCTTTTGGTTTATGCTAATTTGGGTTCCTTCTCTGGCCCTGGCAACCCAAGGGCCTTTACTGATACAAATCTTAAATAAGTAGCCCGGTGTGGCGGAAAAAGCAAGGACTACAGACTGTGACAGTATAGTTATTTTCCTCTTAGTAATTGTGCACCCGTCATTCACTCAGCCTTCCTTGTTTGTAAACTGGGAATAGAACACCCCCTCCCAGAATTAGACTATAAACTCTGGGAGGGCAGGAAATATGTCTAGTTTCCTCATTACATCCCCAGCACTTAACCAATTGTCACAAATTAGGCATTTAATAAATACTTACTAAATAAAATGGCATATGGAAGAATAAATTGGTAGAGTTAAATAAAATCACTCTAAAGCACCTATCACAATGATAGCATGGTAAGTGCTCAGAATATGGTAGTTTCCTTTCTCTTCCATGGGAAAACAGGGAAGAATTAACTAGCTGTACCCAGGGTTTGTTTGTCAGTTACCACTACTAGAAACTCTTGTCTTACATACCATTTTTTCCTGTAGCACAGTGCCTGGAATGAAGATGCTTCTACATTAAGTAAGGGGAGGTATCACAAAAGAGGTAACTTTTGAGCTGAACTTGAAGGATAGAAGTGGGAAGATCATCACAGGTAGGGGACAGACAAAGCAGGAGCAAAGTCAGTGAGACATGGAAGACATTGAGACATGCACAATGAACCAATATGGCTAGAGTTCATTGTGCATGGATGGCAGAGAGAGACGGAAGAGGAGGCCACAGCACAGGGGATGGAAGTGGAGAAGAGCTGAGGGTCATTGACTAGAGGGAGGGAGACTCAAGGCTGTTGGAAGACTCAAGTGACTATTGATTGTTAATGACAAAGACAATGGCTGAAGGGTCAAAGGCCAGGAACAGTGACTGAGATACAGAATGGATAGAACTTGATAAATGATTGGCTTCCAAAAGACAAGGGAGAGGAAGAAATCCAGGAGGACACCAACAACATTTCCAGCCTTATTGTTGTCCAGATTTGACAAGGGTCTGCTTTTGACCCCTTATCTCAGGTGAGTGTTAGCACCCGGTCATCTGGGCTCCTCAGAGATGAAAACCAGAGCTTGGTTAGGCAAATCTCCCCATGGTAAAAGCCAATTTTATTGACCTTTTTGTGTTTCTGCTTTCACTTACGTTTTAGCCTCTGAAAAATCCTACCTTCCTCATCAATTTATTGAAGACTTCTTTACTACATGTCCTCTTATTTCTCTAGCATTTTTATGTGTTTTCACTGTGAGTCAGCCAAGATATCTAGGCTGCCATATTACCAGAAAAATGAGTCTGTGACTGGTAGTTCTATTTACTATTCTTATGGAATTCACCGTTTTCATTTCAATAATGTTTCCTTTATTTATGCTCTTATTTTTATTTGTAGGATATTTTAATGTTTTAGTCTATTTGATCTTTTTTCTTAAATTTCATAATTTTTTTAAGGTTTCCCAGAATTCTTAAAATGTTAAAACCTTTGGTTAAAGTAAATAAGTGCTGGGAAGTATATGCAATTCTTACAAATAATCAGTAGAGCAAAGTTGTTCAAAGCATGAATTTTGGGCCCAACCTATCTGAGTTCAAGCAAGCACTGGTTGCCATTTATTAACTGCTGTCCCTGTGCCTTCAGCTTCCAGATCAGTAAAATGGGGGTGATAATAACAGTACCCTCCTTGTTAGGGACTGAATTAGCAAATCCATGTAATGCTCTCAGAAGCATATGTGGTCTGCCACATAGTAAGTGCTATGTAGTGTTCATATCATTAAGATTATAATTATGATTTAATTATTAAAATTATTATTATTACCTGGCACCTGTCAATGACATTTGTAAATTAGCAACTGTTTTTCACTGGATTTCAGACGGTGTGCTTCAATGGCTGGAGAGGTTCCAGCCATTGAAAACCATGCCCATACAAACCTTAGAGAAAGTAGGCCTAAGTATTTTATTTAAAGAAAAAATAACATTTACTGCATAATTACTGTGCCAGACACAACACAAAAGATTTTCTATAAAGTATTTCACTTCTTCTTTCTAACATCCCCACGACACAGGTACTATTGTTATCGTCATATTACAGTTGAAAAATGGAAGTTCTAAGAAGCTAAGAGACTTACTTAGGCTTGTCGATAGAGGAAGGGGCAGATTCATGGTCAGGTTGTCAGGAGGCACATGAGTATGTTTAACCAGGAGGGTGTGCAGCCACGCGTCTCCGGAGTCAGCACACACTTGTGTCCCTTGAATTCATGGGTTTGGTTCTGGGATCGCTGTTGTTTTGGCAGCTGGATGGGACGTTAAAGACTCCACTGTCAAGTGAAGCCTCCCTGTGTTACCTAAGAGGAAATTGAAGCTCACAAATTTATGTTCTGTGCTCCACAATTAAAAGTGGCGGAAACAAGGCCAGAAGCTTTACCTTCTAACATTTATCCATAGTGTTCATCCACTCTACTACACAGCTTCCTTAATCCTGAAGTCAGACTTTTTATTGTTATTTTATAGATAAACTGAGTTAATTGGTGGGGGGAAATACAAATTGTTTTATTTATATAGAAATCCAGCAGGTTGAAAATTGTTCTCACTTAGGTCAGCTTATTACTGTTGTATTTACAATTTACAGCAAGCAATAAAGTAAGATAATACAAAACAAAGCCATTTGAATAATATGAACCTTCAAAGAAGTATAAATAACAGGTGTCTAACTAGATTCTATTATGTCACCATCATTAGAGCCACACCACCTTTCTAATATGCCAGAGGGTCATGTGAACTAACTGGTTTAGCCAGAAAACAAATGTTTTTAGCCTCAGAAAAAATCCTTCCTTTGGCTGAAGCATACTCATCTTCTATGAACAGGTACAATAAAATAAAATATAAATAAAAAACGATGCCACCCTGAATGAGAATGTGAATCACCACATCCCCATACTCAGTATATCTTACCAGTCCCTTGGATCTCAGGCACCAGTGGGCCACCTGGAGGTCCCTCCCAGCAAAGCTATGCAGGAGGACAGGTGCCCACATGACATGGGCTGACCCAACTCTTTTACAGAACACAATGAGAATGCAACATTCTGAGATAAGGAGAAAGGGTCTGGAACAATTGGGCTATTTCCTCCTCCTCCAAGAACATAATGTTATGCAATGCTTGAGTTCAGCAAGCCCAGTGGCACCCAGAGTATATAAGCCCAGGGTGGAGTGCTTTCCGTGTCCCTTATCTTCAAGGTGACTTGCGGTATGCGCAGATGAGACTCCACCCACCCTGGGCAGTTTTCAGCTCACCATGGATCCTAGGCTTTCATTTATCCTTGCTGCTTATCTGTTAGTATTAAATCTGTTCAATTAACTTGATATGTATGAGTGTTCTGTCTCAGTGGACTCATGCAACTGGTAGAGAACCTTTGCAGGCTAACCCTCATTAACAAATGAAAATCAGGAAGCCTTGAAACAGATTCAAATCTGGACATACTGCCTCTGAGACTGGGGTACTCATGCACTCTAGCTAAGTATCTAAGTACTTCACTTATCCCAGCTTGTGATAAACTTTAAGTTCCACAAGGAAGAAAATTTGCCATGGTCAACTTTGTCTCCCCACCACCTAGCACAGCCCTAACACATAGTGGGTGGGCAATACCTGTCTTTGAAATGTAACAGTTAGATAATAAAGGAATCAATGAGTTAATGGATGTCACTGTGACTGAAAATCAGAGACAGAATGGTTCAGATGTAGCATATTCCTTCTGTGGTCACAGACAAAGTCTATGTGGAAACACCAGAAAATCAAAGTTCTTTGAAAACTCAAGAAAAACCAGTAGTAAGATATGGCTGATAAAAAAATGATAATATAACCTTAAAATTGACTTAATAGGAGAAAAATACTCAAAAGAAAGAAGCTTAATAGGGCATTCTTCACTCCTACGGTCACTTCCCAAGCATCGCACATTCTGTGCTCAATCTAATGGGAGCTGGTCCTTCTTTCCAAGATAGACTCCTGCCCTTTTGTCCTGTCTCTTCACATCGTTTTCCTCTACCCATGAAAAACCTTTCCATACTGTCCTTCATTTCTTCATTGTCCTTCCTGGAGTTCTCTCCAGTTCCACAATACAAGTCCCCACACTCTCAACTTACTTCTCTTTCTCCTTGGACCCCCTTTACAATGTTATGGCACTTACCTTTTATACCTATTATTTTAGTTATTTACATATACATCTTCTTTCTCAAAAGAATTTTAACAGCAAAGTACTGCTCAAAGGCAAATGATTTTCATTATATTTTTGTTATATATGCTCCAATGCATGTTTCATATCTATTACTACTCTCTGATCTTTTGAAGAGCTGTAAGTGACCTCTGCATTTCTTTTTAAATTATACACTGCACTCAGCTAGTTTTTCTGGGCAAAGGACAAATGTTGCTGGTCTGACAGTTGACTCTGATATCTACAAGCCACATTGAGAGGAAGCTGAAACACTAGGAAGGAATACGAGCATACACTCCAAGCCAGGAGCAAAGTTTTGAAACATCTCTTAGTATATAAATACACACATATACTTTCTGATTACATATTTTCATGTCCACAGCTCAATATGAGTTAAGCAACCAAGGATATAAACAGGTAATTCCCAGAAGAGGAAATACAAATAGATAATAAACATAAGCAAAGATGTGCCATCTCAGTTAGTAAGAAGAGAAATGCAAATTAAACAAAATGAGATGCCACCATTTGCCCACCACATCAGTAAAAGCTAAAGAGAAAGCTAATGTTCAGTGTCAGCAGGAATGGGAAGGTAAATTTCAAAGGGCACTTCTAATACTGATCAAATTTTTAAAGCACACATTCCTTAACTAAATACTCCCATTTCTAAGAATCTCCTCCTCAGAACGACTTTTTCCACATTGCCAAGATATGTTCAAGGATATCCACAACGCCATTAAATTTATATTCATAGAAATCAGGGGTAACCAAAATATCTGTCAAAAATGAGATGTTTACATAAATTACACCCACACTCTGAATGCTACATAGCCATCACAATGAAGCATATCTATTTGAATATATATGGAATAATGATTATGATATATTGTCAAATATTAAAGAGTAAGTTGCAAAGCAGTGTGTTAAAAATCTTTTATTGTGGGTAAAAAAAGACATGTTCTATGTTTCTATGTTCATATAAATACATATTCAAATTTCTATTTGCTGGTGTGTGCGAAAACTAAAACAGACACATGAACAAAAACAAAGGTCTGGATAGAAAAACACCTAAGTGCTAACTGTGGTTACCCCTGGGGAGGTAAAACGGGAAGAACATTTTCTTTTTACTTTATGTACTTCTGTAAATTGTTTAAATTTTTTTCAACACTAATGTTATACTTTTGACTTTTTTTGAAATGAAAAATAATACCAATAAAATTAGAGGTCTTAAAAGTAGTTATAAAATGTTTAATTAAATATTCTAGGAAACAGCAATCCAACTTCAGGAACCGCATGCATGAATAATCTCTAAGCATTCCTTAGGACTTCATGCTCACAAAATAATTCACACATATTTTTGTCAGTCACAGAAATCTGAAGCCCTATGTGGTGGCACAGAACAGTTGTTTCCATATTGTAGATGAGGTAAGAAAGGAACTAAAAGAAAAAGAAATTTCTTGAACACTTTAAAGAAATTGACAACCCTGACATAGGGCTCTCAGAAACAATTTGCCTGATCGTTGTTTTACGCTAGGGGCCACAAATGCAAGTAGCAGGAATGAATGAGGCCAGCTGGGAATAAGACAATAAGGACCACAGGGACTGTACCAAGAGTTCACATACTGCCTAAAGGGAGCTGCTATTTCATGACTCCAGCTGAGGGGAAGGGCCCGGTATTACCAGATTGTTCAATATTTCAAGAGAAACCAGAAATCAGAATTTTTATATCAATACTCCCGGGTTTTAAATTTTAGCAACTAATTTTTTAAAATTCTAAATGCTGTGTTGATAAATACTGCAAAAGCCGAACAAAATATCGTCTCCCACCTGGATTTGGCTCGCAGCCTCCCATTTGTCATCTTTGGGTTTATACCGTCTTTGCAGAGTTCTAGTGGACAAATTCTAAGCTATCCTTCAAGACCCAACCAGTTCCTTCTTCTTCTACTAGTCCTTTGCCCGTGGTATTATAGAATATTAGAGTTCAAAGATATTTTAGAAAGATCTAATTAAATCTCTCATTTTTTATGGTGGTAAAATATATATACAAAACAAAATTTGCCATTTTAACCAATTTTAAGTATACAATTCAGTGGCATTAATTACAATCACAATGTTGTGCAACCCTCACTCCAAATAGAAGCTCTGTACCCATTAAGCAATAACTCCTCACTTCTGCCTCCACCAGTCCCTGATAATCTCTAATCTACTTTTTGTTTCCATGACTTTGCTTATTCTAGGCACCTCACATAAATGGAATGATTCGATATTTCCCCTTTTGTGTCTGACTTATTTCAGTTAGCATAATGTTTTCGATGTTCGTTCATGTTGTAGCATGTATCAGAACTTTATTTTTTCATGGCCAAATAACATTCCATTGCATGTGAATACCACATTTATTTATCCATTCAACTTTTGATGTAAAGGAAAAATAAAAATCTCAGGACCCCCAAAAATTCATCATGCCAAAAGGCAGAACCAAGCATGAGAACTGAGTCACACAAGCACCGCCATAGTCTCCCCAATGAGGTACAAGGGTTCCCTTTTAAGAAATGAAGGGGCTTGGAAAATGACTAAACAGAGTTTTTGGGTTTTTTTTTTTAGGTGAGCAGGGTATGGGAGGGAGAAAGGAAGGTGGTCTTGTTATGCAGATAAGCCTCAGGATAACATCCCTCACTCCAAAAAAATGGAATTAACATTCCAAAAATATGGAAATATTTTTATTCAGACCTTCAAGGGTGTCAGACACTCAGCAAACCTGTCCCAGATAAATAGGCAGGGCCTGGCTACCTTTAATCGAGATTCCCTCCAGATGCAAATCTCTCCCAGCATCCCCACCTAGACAGCCTTGCAGCATTACTACTGTTTTCCCCCAGCCATCTCAAAATATGTCAAAGAAATGTATTTTGAGGTAAAATATTTCTTATTTCCTTCAGTTCTAAAAAAAAGGCTTCAAGATATATAGACCCTATAAAACGAGTGCATATCAATTATAACTTTAGGACTGTAGACTAAACAAACTCTTAAACGTTGATTACAAGTTTATCACCACAGATGCAAACCAAGGAAGAGATATGATCACTCTTCTACCCACACTAAAGAAGATCAGAACATCAACTACTTACCCCCTTTTTTAATGTTCACTATGTAGATTCACTGAGCACAGAACAGAACTTCACAAGAATACCATTAATTGCCTCACTGCTCACCTCCTTCACACCTCCTTTTTTCCATGCACTCCCTTTTTTTCCTTTAAATGCGAAGTTCTCAGCCCCTTCTATGGAGAGCCCAGTCCACAACAGATACTTTGTGAGCTGTGTTTTCCCAGGCACGTCTTCAAAATCTTGGCTCAATAAACCTAAACTGAGTGTGACTCTTGTTTTCTATCGCTTATTATTTGAGTTAAGAGATACTTGGGCTGTTTCTACCTTTTGGATATTGTGGATAAATGTTAAGGGCATTTGTTATACAAGTATCTGTCTGAGTCCCTGTTTGTGATTCTTTTGGGTTTATAACTAGGAGGAAAATTGCTGGGTAATGTGGTAGTTCTATATTTAACTTTTTGAGGAACAACCAAACCATAATCCACAGTGGCTGCACCATTTTACATTCCCACCAGCAATGCGTGTAAATCCCTCATTTTTAAGATGAAGAACGCAAGGGCAAAACTGGTTAGACAGCTTGACTATACACACAGGAAGTCAGCTGCACAGCTGACATCAGTAACCAGGTATCTTGACTCCCAATACAGCCCTCTTTCCAAGGTTAACTTCACAAAGACTTAAACCAGATGATCAGGCAAATGGCAGGAATGTCTACACAAAAACTGGGTCATTGGAAATAGATCATTTGTGTTACCTGTGTCAAACAGAGGGGCTCATTCAGTTGGCTGGTATCAAGTCAATAGACACAGCCAAGCTGGTTATAGGAAGGGGGTTTTTATGACTTGACACAAGTAAGGAGCATACCAAGGACAGTTCCCAAAGCAGTGTGTCCCTGAACAGGGGGGTTGGGCTGGTTTTATAGTTAGAGGATAACGAGGCATGATCTGATAGGATCTCATGATGGGGTGATGCCAGGAAATGTACTCTGATTGGATCCTGCCATGAGGTGATGCCAGGGCTCAATCTGATTGGATCCTGGTGTCCACTTCTTAATTCAGCCCCTGTTCCTTGGCCCAAGCACTTTGGTTCCACCTATGGTTGCATGCTTGGTTCATCCAGGCATGCTCAGGTTACATGACGTTCAACCTGGAGTTGGAGGCGGGTATGGAAACTGAAAAACAGCTCACAACTTTGTTAAATAAAAGTTAAACCAATTACACTTGATATATTTGGGGGAAAGAACTTGTGTAAGTTCTAGGTTTTGGTCTCCATCATTGAGAGAATTTTGTTTGATTTTATTCTTTTTCTTCCTTAGGCCTAGGCTCTAAGGGAATATTAAATTACACTTGTCTTTAGCCTAGTACCTAATTGAAGAATAGTCATAGAGACATTTTTATCATTATTAGACCTACAATTCTAAAATAATGACTTTTTAAAAAATTTCTTGAAATATAATACACATTCATTTTAGAAAAATTAGAAAACTCAGAAAAGTGGAAAGGAAAAAAAATAAGATCACCCAGAGAACAGTTAACCAGAAAAAATCACTATTAATCTCTATATGCCTTTTTTTTTCAGTCTTTTTTTCTGTGAATGTTGTTTTGTTTGGTATATGTGGTTGGAATTCTAGAATCTTAAAGCTTAAGAAAATTATTACAATTTGGGAGGTAAGTTTAAAAACAGAACAAGGAAAACAGATATTAAGTTCTAGCAAAGGATCCATCACACATTTAGTGCTCCTTCAAACTTACAGCCCTCACAGTCTTGTTATATCCCTTTCAGTATTGTGTTATTACTTACCTGTCCACATGGAAATGTATCATTTATCTAAATATAAAAGCTTCAGGGGCACTACCACCACACATTATACTATTCTGTTTCTTCTTTCATGCCTCCTGCAACGCTGCAAATATAGTCGGTGCTCAGTAAAGAGCTTTTGGATGATTTTTACCGATTTCATGTCATCTTCAGGTTAACACCCCTTAGACTCTTCGTAAAAGGTAACCCAACCCTGGCCTTACAGGGTCCAGTCGTGGCAGGGCTTCATATTCCTAGAAACTTGGTTCAGTAATCAAAGGTAATTTCAAAGTCATTTGAATCTTTACTTGCATTGGTTGAAGAATATTAAAGAGAATTCGACTTGTAACCCATAATAGTACTTCTTCAGACCTCCTTGGCCCATTCCTCTTTTCTTTTTCTTTCTTTTCCCCCTCGTTCCTTTTGCTTCAATATGTCTCAAGTCCACAGTTGACATAAAGCTCCAGCCTCAAAATCTCCACCCAAAATTCACTCTAAACTCGATCCCTCGTGATTCTTGGTTTTGCTTTTCTTCACCTTTCCTTCAACTTCTTTTTGATCCATTTAGAGCATGTACATTCTAGTACACCTTTCCTTCAACTTCTATTCTTTCTTCCTTCCTGCCAGTAAATCACAGACCTTTGCAGCACCTTGGCATGCATTCTTGTTCCTTCAGCTCAGGCCTTCTCTCCTCAGGCTTGATTCTGCCTCATGAACACTCAGAAATGGAGTTAGCACACTCAGCCCCTCTCTTGGAAGGAGACACAGGAGTTAGGGCTGCGGGGAGAAGGAAGGCAGAAGATGGGAGGAGATCACAAATGCTTACGATGTAACATCCTTTCTTTTATTCTCATTACGTGATGAAATTGTAACGTATTATTCTTTGGGGGGGGCTACATGAAAGCCCTTCAAAAAAATATGTGGCAATTATAAGGGTAAAACGATGAAATTTTCTTTGTGGAGGGAAACTACTTCTTACGCACCTCCCCCTCTTTAGGGTTTCACTTTGAGAACATGATAGTCCTGATGAAATTGGTCTGGCCTTTGATTATACAATGCAAGGGCCTTCTGACCCTGAAACTATAAACACCTCTGGAATTTGCTCAGAGATCTCTCATAGGTATAATGAGACATCACAAAGTGTATCCTCTTGTCTGTCACAGAGATAAGAGAAATGTTAATTGTTCTCCCCTTCTACTTTCCTGTATAAATTTGTGGGGAAATCTGAGACTTTGTAGTCACTTTTGTGTTATCTTACGTGCACGCTATCTAAGATAATGCTTACCCAATATTAAAATTATGGACTGGGCGTGGTGGCTCACGCCTGCAATCCTAGCACTCTGGGAGGCCGAGGCGGGAGGATTGCTTGAGCTCAGGAGTTCGAGACCAGCCTGAGCAAGAGTGAGACCCTGTCTCTACTATTAAATAATATTTTGAAATTTGAGAGAGAAAAAAGAGAATAATGGATGTCAGTTTTCTCACTGTTGAGGAGGTACAAACATGGAAATAGCAATGGCTAGAATGTGTACACTCTAATTGGATCAAAATTGGAAATATCAGCATGAAAACATGAATATATGTGAAGATACAGAAATAACTATAGATATATGTTTATATGTGTGTGTATATGTTAATATGTTAGCTCTCTCGTATAAGAAAGCTCAGAAGCAATGGCACGCTCATAGTAATAAGCACACAGAAAAAAAATTAGCCGGGTGCAGTGGCATGTGCCCGTAGTCCCAGCTACTTGGGAGGCTGAGGCAGGAGGATCACTTGAGCCCAGGCATTTGAGGTTTCTTTGAGCTATGATGACGCCACTTCACTGTAGCTGGGGCGACAGAGTGAGACTGTCTCAAGAAATAAATAAATAAATAAATAAATAAATAAATAAATAAATAGAATTATCGCTCTCTTCTGTATTGGTACAAAGGGGACTTTTTGTAGGAAGGACTGTTTTATTTCTCTAACATTATAATGACCTTTCAAAAACCAGTTTCATCTAGTTAGCTATATTTCTTATTTCCTCTCTTCCCTCAGTCCAAGTAATACTCAAAGTGCATCACTTGTGAGTGAGAGTAAACTTAGGTAACACCTCATACCACTTAGTTCCCCTTGTCTATGTAGATACCCATAGATGACCATTGGAATTTTTTATTTGACCTTGGCTATCTCTATGTGCATTCTTGATAGAGGCTGCTATGAGAGATTCAGAAATGACACAAGGCCAGTAGGACAGAATTCAAAGAGTATGTGTGAGGATCCCAGGATATGGGATATGGAGCTACCACTCAATTGCTCAGACCAAAAACCTAGGAGTCAGCCTTAATATCTCTTTCCCACAACCACCATATCCAATTATCTCTACCCTCAACCCACATTCTAAATCCATTCACTTCTACCCTAGTTGAAGCCATCAAACAATAGCCTCCTAACTGGTCTCCCTATTTCTACTGTTGTTCTTCTCTATAGCAGCTGGTGTGATGTTTTTAAAAAAATATAAATCATAATGTTACTTGCCAACTCTCAAATGGCTTTCCACCATAATTAAAACAAAATCCAAACTCCTCACCTGACAAGCCCCAGCAGTCACCTTGTACATCTCTGCCTTTACTCACTAAGCTTCAGACACGCTGGCTTTCTTTCTGTTCCCCCAACACACCAAACTGGTTGAAATGTACTTCCCCTGGTTTTCACATGGCTTTTAAGGGACTAAGTTTAACTGTTACCTACTAGAGAAGACTTTCCCAACTACTTATTCTAAGGTAGCCACCCATTTGTTCTCTATCACATCACTGTGTTTTCTTGGTATAACACTTAACTTCTAATTGTTTCTTCTGTGTGTGTGTACGTGTGTGTTCAACTGCTCAAACTTTTGTTGAATGAATGGAATAGTAAACTGTACTCCCCTATTTCACAGATGAGAGACAGGAAATATCAATCAGGGATTAAGATTCTAACAACTTTATTTCAGATATTTTTAACTTCTCCACAACAGCTATTTTACTTTTTGTCAATTTCTCTGTCATGATTAGCAATGAAACCCTTGCTATGGAAAGTGCTTATGTTCAGAGGCAGCAAAAAAGAACACCCTGGGGACATCCAACTAACTCCATATTTGGGCTTGAGGAAATAAGAACACCAGAGGATCACTCCTTGATGACAAGTCAGGTCATTAAAAAAAAAAAAAAAGAACACAAGAGGATAGGGGTCGGTATCAGTGACTTTAAACAGGAAGGAAAAATAGGCTGAATTCCTGTAGTCTCCTACAGAGAAGAAACAAAAAGAGTCAAAGTAGGAGCTGGGAAACAAGTTGGGATTTAACAATGGAAAGGTCCATGGGGCTTCCCTACACCCACCACATAAAACCTCTAACTCAGCTCTCTCATCTTCCTACAACAGAATCCTGCCTAGAACTGCCACTGAAAACTCACATCACCACCTCTCACCCAGCCACATCCTTCGGATTCAGACACAGCTCCCCACTCCCTTCTTGAGAAGTCATCCTTAAAAACTTCAGTCCACCCAGAACTCTTTCTTTTCTGATCTCCTTGTTTTAAGAGGAAAATCCAACTGTGTAGGAGTTCATTGTTCTCTGCTTATTTTTTGTTTGTTTCATCTTTAGTTTTGCTTGTTTTGTTTTTACTTTTGCTCTTGCCTGAATCTGAGAATTCTATACAGTTTTGAACACAAAGTAGAGACCCAATAAGTTCTTTTTGATTAACTAAATAGCCCCCTGAAGGAAGAAGCAAGAAGGAAAAACTAAAAGGAGAGAGAAAAATCGGGGCTCTAGAATACAGAGCTAGAGAAGGAAGCAGAGGTTGAAGAGAATGGGGCAGAAGCCCAACAAATCAGCTTTCATTGTGAAGACTTAATCACAGTTTTTAACATGCTGTCAATCTGCTAAAATGGGAGTTGACAGGAAATTGGCAGAAACAGGGAAATGGACACAGGCCAATTTACACTCTTTTGTTAAATCTTTCCACTCCTTTCCTTATTTGCAGCTACTTCAGTCTCAAAGCCAGGCAGGTTCTGATTCTTTCCTCATGCAAATATTGATTTATTAACAGACTGATTTATACATAGCTAGAAGGTAATTATCTGTGGACATCAAACCAGATGAGCCTTCTTCTATCACCTGTTTCTTTTTAAGCAAATAAAAATTTACTGTGGGATACAAATAAGTTTCACTTGGGAAACACAAAGTCTGTACATCCTTTGCACAATCATAACAGAAGCAGTTTTTCCCATTCCCATCTAGCAACCAACTCACTTTTTTTTCTTATCAATATTTTAAAATTTATTATTCATGTGTTGTTTTTTCTGGAGGGGTGTAACCTTTTTAATTGTGGTAAAATACACACAACATAAAATTTTCCATCTTAGCCATTTTTAAGTGTACAGTTCAGTAGTGTTATGTACATTCACATTGTTGTGTAACCTTCACCACCATCCATCTTCATAACTCTCCTTGCAAAATTAAAACTCTATACCCATTAAATAAAACTCTCCTTTCCCCCCTCTTCCCAACCCTTGGCAATCACCATTCTACTTTCTGTCTCTATGAATAGAAACCAACTCAATTTTAAACCACTCACTGGGGTCTATCTTTTTAGAAGGTAGGTAGATATGTGTTATTCCTTGTTGTTTCCCAGCACCTAGCATAGTGCCTGGTACATGTCATGTGTTCAATAAATAAATATTGACTGATTGAGTAAATGAATGATGGTTCCAACCTCTGGTCCACCTTCAGGTGACCCTAAGTCGAAGACTCAGACATACAGGAACCATAGGATGGATAAGAAGAGAACATCATCGAGGGAGAAGAGTACCTGTGTTTTGCTGTGCTATTTATCTCCACCCGAATCTCATTCTACAAATATAAATTAAATGCCTTCTATATGATGAGAAATGTGTTAGACCCTCGAGTACAAAGATGAAGACATAGACCATGACTCCAATGTGCTTTCCCATTATCCCATCATAGCATTTATCACACTGTACTGTAATTTTCTACGTATCTGCCCTGCCACTAGACTATAAGTGAGGACATTGTCTATCACATAGCAAGCACTCAATAAAAATAGTTGGTAAAGCATATAATGGAGAGTGTAGCCCACTAGGGTAAAAAGACAAACAATCATAAAGTCAGGATCCTTAGTTGTGAAAAACAAAAGCTACTGACTCTTGCTGTTGTAGCGGAAAAGGAGTATATCGAAGATATTGAGTAGCTCTCGGAACTGCTGGAAGGTGTGGAGATTCGAAGCCAAGCCTCCAGGAATAATGCAAAAAACCACTACAGAACTAGCCCAGTGAGGAAACTGTCTCCACTGCAGCTCTCCACCCAGCCACTTCTGCATCAGAAACTCAACTTTGCAACCACTGAGAAACTAGTGCTTCTCACAAGTTGCAGCTAGCACTGTCAACAAAGCCAGCCGGTGGGCTCTGCTGCTGTTCATACCAGGAAGACTGGAAGCTCCTCCACACACAGCCTGTTTCCTCTGGTTGCTTATACCTGAATTTAAATTTCATGAAGATGAGCCTGATTGGTAGAGCCTAGGTCACATTCTTGAGCCCAATTGCAAGGGAGGCTGCAAATTTGAGTTCTAAATAAAGCAAAGTGATTCACGTGACAAGTGTCCAGTGAACTGCAGCAATGTACGATAGGAGCTAGACCAAAAATATACATTCAATCTTTTGTTTTCATGGAAATTCTATCCTTGTAGGAGAGACAAACAATAAACATATAAATGAGCATAATGATGGATAGTGCTGGATGCCCACAAAGACAAGTAGAGCTGTAAATGAGGAATTTCAAGAATCCTGAGATCTAAGGATCCTGAGATGAGCAGAAACCTGAAGAGTGTGAGGGAACAGCCAGTACACAGATTCTGCGGTGGGCACTGACTTGGCATCTCCAATGCATTGCAAGGATGCTGGAGCTGAGTAAGTGAAGAGGGAGTGAGGACAGAAAATGAGGAGGGAAGGGCAGCCAAGGACCACACCACATAGGCCTTGCAGGTCATGGTTTTGGACTCTGCAAGGTAGCAGGGGAATGGCATGATCTGACTTATATTTTAAAAGGTTCACAGTGGCTGCAGTGTGGAGAACAGAGTGTAGAGAATGATGGTAGAAGGGAGGAGACCAAGATGATACAAGTATGAGCAGAGTGTTCAGAACGCTAATATCTGCCTAGATGGTTGGGGAGAAGACAAGGTATGAAAGGAATCTTGAGAGATGAGTGAAAACTGCCTAGGAGAAAAGATCAGAAGGCATCTTGGGCAAAGGGAAGAAAACACAGGGTGTGGAAGGCATGTTTGGAGAACTTTGAGCAGTCTGGTGAGGTTACACAGAGGGACCCAAACACAAGGCTGGAGAGAGGGAGACCTAGGCAGCCAAGGGCTGCACATGCTGTTCTTTTAACCTTTCAAATCACCAAAGCAAAATGCTGGTGCACAGATGGTGGCCAAACCTGAGACAAAACTGGGGCTACATCTTCCCCCAGGGAGGCTAGACCTCCCATCAGAGTTTCTAAGTGGGCAGAAAGAACACTGTTTGTTGCCCTTTCCTCTCTCCTTGGACTAGAGAAAACATGGCCAACTCATGGTATTGAGCTGTTACTATCAAAGCAACGCTGAGCATACCCACTCACACTGTGGTGTGGCAATCAGATGGCAGAGAAGATCTGAGGGTGTCTCTATCAAGGTCAGTCCCAAGAAAAATTGTCAAGTGGTTATCTTGTCTTCCATACTGTCTTCTGTTCCTGCAGCTATAACAAAATACCTTAGACAAGGTGATTTATAAACAACAGAAATTTATTTGTCACAATTTTGGAGGTTGGGAAGTCCAAGATCAAGGTGCCAACAGATTTGGTGTCTGGCAAGGGCTCTCTGCTTTATAGATGGCACCTTGTTGCTGTGTCCTCACATGGCAAAAGGGGCAAAAAAACTCCTGAAGGCCTCTTTTTTAAGGGCAGGAATCCCATTCATTAGGGACCTAATCACCTCCCAAAAGCCCCACTATTTAATATCATCACTTGGGGGTTAGGTTTCAACTTATGAATTTGGGGGTGACACAAAAATTCAGATCTCTTATTCCACCCCAGATTCTCAGGGTACATGCATACTGAGCCTTAAAGGAAGTGTTAGCTGTGGGTTGGTGAAGAATGGAGGAGGCATTTCAGAAAGAAAGAATAATGTATGCAGACGCTAGGAACCAAAAAGCACCTTGAACATGGGCAGCAGAAGCAAGGCTGGAAAGACGGGTTGAACCTGGATTGTGAAATGCTTGGATAATGGAGTAGGTAGTCACCAGAATAGTTTATTGCTAAACCATATTCCCCACTAGAGTAACCAAAACCTGAATGTGCAGTGCTTGATTTTTGTCCATGGCAGATGCTGGCAAGTATTTGCAGATTGGCTGATTGAATCCACAGATGGGAGTCCTTGCAAATTTAAGACAGACTGCCCCAGTTGATCTCTATGATTAATCATGTCCATATTGATTTGCCCGAGATTAGAAAGTATTCCCTCTCATAACACAGTTTTGAGAACCTAAATGCAATGTGGCCTTTATAGCATTAAATCTGGGTCAGGTGCCAAAGATCCGCAACATTAAGAGTTTTGCACGTGGAGATTCACGGTGATTTTGCCCTGGATCCTTCAGGCTTCCACCTCAGCTGAGGGTTCCCATCCAAACCAGGACTCTTTACTGTTCTCCTGCATCGGCCTCAGGTCGCTACCTGTCACTTCAGAGTTCTGAGCAAAATCAAAATACAAAGTGTTGTACCCCCATGATATTCTGAAATTAAAAAAAAAAAAAAAAAAGATTTGAAAAAAAAAAAAAAAAATACAGACTTTACAAGCACTGCAAGTCAAGACGAGTAAGCATCGGCCCCAAGGGTTTAAGACAGACTTAGCCAAAAACTGTTAAAAGCAGGATATTCCTTCCTAACTGGGACAAGCAGACCCCAAGGAGAGAAGGGACTGGGTTAGATTTATGCGCCCCGGGCCTCGGTGGCTCTACTGTACTTGGGTGTGAAAAGCTACCAACTCCTGCGCGCGCGCCCACCCGCCCACTCCACTGATGTCTTTCGGCAAGGGCACGCACGGAGCGTGTCTTTATCCGGAGACAGAGGGAACCCGTGGAGAAGGTGAGGTCCAACTAGGGTATGGGTAGATGTTTTATGTTTGAACTTAAGCAACAAATCTGTCGAGCCGTTTTTCTCCCCTTCCCCCTTAGACTGGGTCACGGGGCGGGGGGGGGGGGCGCTCCCACCGCCCAGGACTCCTCAGAGGGAATCCCCTCCGCTCAACTTTCTCTCCTCCGCCTCGCTCCTCTGCGGGCCCCGCCTGCAACTCCTCTCCCCCGCCCTGAGCCGCACGCGGTCCTGTCCACCCCGCCCCCCAAAACTACTCTTCAAAGACTTCCTTCCGGGCTCAGCGAAGCCCGCCGTGCTTATTATTCCGAGAGGCAGCGGCGCAAGCTTTCATCCAGGACAACCAAACTGCCATTTCCGAAGAGAAAGGAAACGGCTCGCGGGTTGTGGGGTCCCCAGGCGCGCTCCGGCGGGGGCGGGCCGGGAGAGGAGTCGCCGCGCCCCGAGCCGCAAGCCCCGCCCCCGGCCCCGCCCGGTCCCCCGGCCCCGGCTCGGCGCGCGACGCCCCCTCCAGGCCCGGCTCCTGAGCCCTATTTGGTCAGTCAGGGCGCAGGCGGCGGGGCGGGGAGACGTGCGCGGCGGAAGGGGACGTGGAGCGGGCTCCGAGTGCGCAGAGGGGCCCCTGTCGCCACCTCGGCTGGGGACCCACGAGGCCGCCGCGTTCCTGCCCTCGGAACAATGGGACTGGGCGCGCGAGGTGCCTGGGCCGCGCTGCTGCTGGGCACGCTGCAGGTGCTAGCGCTGTTGGGGGCCGCCTTGGACCACTCAGGCCCGGCGGGTAAGTGGCTGCGGGGGTCGCCTGCGCCGGTCCTTGGAGGAAGCGCGCTGCCGAGGCTTGGGTTTCCAAGTTGCGCTCTCGTACGGAAAGTTTTGCGTGTCTCTGGCCGAGCTGAACGCACGGGGCGGACCCGGAGGTGACCGGATGGGGTGGGGGAAACTGAGGCTTGGACGGGTCTCCCGGTTGCCCTGGGGCGGCCTGCTGACGAAATTGCCCGGCCAGGCCCCTCTGTTTTTCTGGAAGCGGCGGGCGCAGGCCGGGAGGGGTGCGTATAACCTGTTGAGTTACCCGAAGGGCGGGTCTTCCGCGGAGGGCTCAAGTTTGTTTTTGTAGCCTTTCCCTTAGGTTAATGTTTCTTGTAGGTTAGAGTTTAAACAAGGCTTTCGTTTGTAAACAAGATTAGGTGGTCTGAAAAATATGTCTACCGATCCCTGCGGAAACATGTCTCCCAGTTAGTTGGGGAACTGTTCAGGCGTTTCCCCGGCATTCATCGTCGAATTGTGCAAATGACTTACAGTCGTTAGGTCCCCCAGACGCTTAAAGTTCGTCTTCGGGGCTAATGTAGCTAGTTGGGAGCGTTTAGGAAGCGCGCCCTGCTCTCGCGGCGCAGGTGAGGCTTGTGCCCGGTGGGGGCCGCTGTCCGCCCCTCGTGTGCCCTAAACAGCGTCCTGGCGGGCGTCAGCTGCGCAGCCTTAAGATCACAGCTGCACGATGGGCTGAAGCCCACAACGTCGTCAATAAGGTCATAAAAAAATGATGTTGACATTTCTGTGTAGGGGGAAGTTTGTTTTCCTTTAGGCCCTTGACCCTTTGGAGACTTTTTAAAAAAGTCCTTTTTGGATGAGGCCAGGAAGCTGGGATTTGCTGGGTAAATTGTGTTTTCCTTTGTCAACTGTTACAAAAGTTGGGTCACTGAGTGATGGTCAGTAAAATAGGATAAATTACTTTAAGTGACCCAAGTTTTTCATGGTTTTAAGTTCTATCCATCTATTGTATATTTAGCGTTAGATTAGTTTTATCCAGCAAGAGAAAAGGCAGTTTGCAAATCCAGACGATTCAGGCCCAACACCTGCTTTTGCTAGAATGGTCTGGGTGAATTAAATAACAATTTTTGTTTTGCTGATTTTTTTTTTTGTTTGTTTGCATGTGACAGACTGGCTTTGCAGACCTAGTTTTGAGATCATTTAAGAAAGGAATGATTGGTAAAATCATGTTCATCGTATATCTTGGAGCTAATTTTATACCAGTATTTATGGGGGGAGGTCTCTATTTTTAAAAATTTGTTGCTTTTTTTGGTGAAAGTAAACCTAATGAATTACTGATTAGAGAAACTGAGTGCCCTTGCTTTTCTTTCTTTTGCCCTCATAACACAGATTTTTTTTTTTGCCCTATTTTAACACTCACTGTTTGTTCTGTTTATTACTTAATGTCTCACTAGAGGTTAGTGCTATTTGGAAAACTTAGAATGCTCTACTAAAGATGAGCCCTGAATTCCTGAACTAGTGTAACCAATATGAGGTGTGGAATCCTTTTCTACAGACTGTAATGTCACCTTGAAACTAGACTTAATGAAGGTTCAATGGAAGATTTCTCAAAACAAGTAACTTACGCTAGTCTTCATATATGTACGGTATGTAATCTGTATAAAATACTACAAAGCATAGTGATTTTTTGTCATACTAAAACTTACATAGCTAATTATTACTGGGCACACTTCCTCTGTACCCCACACTATACTAATTGAGGTCCGTAAGTCATCCCATTGTATTCTCACAGTATTATCCCTGTTTTATAGATGAGTAAGCTGAAGCTTAGAAGTAAGCTAACTTATTCAAAATAAAACAACTCATACGTTTAATTTCAGATCAGAATCCAAATTCTCAACCATTTCACCACTAAGCCATGTAAGATCACGTTGGCTGTTGAAATAGATAATGCTCTTATTCCGTAGTACCGCAATTGCCTAGGATATTGTGGGAGAGGAATAAAACATTGGAATTCTGCTTTTAAAATATTCACAGTCTGCTCCATAGTATTATAAATACCAGTTTGAGGACAGGAGAGACTCTGACCAAGTTAGCAAAATCAGCAAACAGGATAGAGTTTTTGGTAGTCCAACGAGAGACACGAATGGGATGGGAGGGGAGGCTACTAGTTGTTACTCTTGGTGGCAAACGACACCTTGAACAACCTTAGGGGACAGAAGGGACTTTATTGACTCCTTGTAACTGAAAAGTCCAAGGATTGAGGTAGCTTGGAAATGACTGTATTCGAGGGTTCAGATAGATTGCCAAGAAATTGAGAAATCATTGCAGGAGAGTGACAACATCAGGGAGACAAAGACGGGCTTTTGCTGCAGTCCAGGCAAAAGACGATTGTGTCAGTGAAGAGGGTGGATTCTAGATCTGTTTGGAGGGTGGGAGTGATCACTTGCTAATGGATTGGAGGGTCAGGTGAGGAAGAGAGTGGAATCAAAGGATGCTCTTGGTGTGGGGGTTGAGCAACTGGTAATGCAACAATTGGGAAGATTTGGGGAGGAGCAGGTTTATAGAAAGTCAACAGTTCCATTTTGGCACTCACATCTACTTTGGGATCAAACAGCCTGGTCCAAATCCAGACTCTTACTAACTGGGTGGCCTTCTCTGGGCCTCAGTTCCTGTCGCTGCAAAACAGTACTCCTGTCTCAGAATTGTTGGGAGGGTTAGATGAGCTAATGCAGATAACATGCTTCCCACAGGCCTGGTGTGTATGTAGTAACCACTGCATAACGTTGGCAATTGTTTGATACTTGCTGCTAAATACATCTGTATAGTCTATTAGCTTTGTTCTTTTTCACGTTTAATCTTATACCATATCCTTTTGTGATACATGGATTGTCCCATCAAGAGGAAGAAATTTGCACAAGCAGTAAAGATAGCGCCTTCAAAGTTGTTACTGTTTTTCTTTGTACTTTGAGGTTTTTTTTTTTTAATGGGGAAGGGTTTATCTTTGTGAAAAGTACGCAATAATACACTTGCTCTCTTACCATGTGATATATGTATTTAATCTTCATTATACAAAGACTCAAGGTGAATAAACCATTCTGGAAAGTTGCTTAACTGGGGCATAAAATTCTCTTAATTTTTTTCTAAATCGTAAAGTGTTAGTTAAAAAATTAAAAGAATCATACTGAAGAAGGCTTGCAATTAAATACGAAAATGCTATCCAGTTCATCCCTCCATTGTGTGAAGTTAGGGATATTGGTGGTACAAGATCTAGAGACACCCGTGAGTAGAAGGGGCCCCTCCTGAAATGGTCTACTCTACGCAGAAGAGCAGAGTTGGCAGTAGCAGTAATCGGTTCATCCATCACCGATTGCTCTGTCTTCATATAGGCGAATGAACTTTGGCAAAGCTCTTGCACTCAATGGCTGGCACACAGTAGTACTGTGTGTTTGTTATGTAAACTGAAGGTTTTCTGTCTTAAAAAACCAAATAGTACAGTCCCATATTTACTGAGAGCTTCAAGGTAGTTTTCATAGCAACAGGAGCAAAAGTACAACTTCCTGTGATATAATCTACCCTCCCCCACACTTCCACCCCACCACAGGCAAAAAAGAACATATTGCCAGTATTCTTAGTTAAATATTAAATGTTCTTTCATAACAGGATATTTCTTTATTTTTATAGCATCTGCAAACAAAGGGAATTCTGAGCCACAACGAAACTCCAGTGCTAACTCAACAGGTAAGTTTAAAAAGGTTCAAAAAACAAGATTTTCATCTGTCTAGTATACCTAAAGTAATAACAATCAGGAAAGTACGTGTAAGCTGGCACCCTGACCTGTCTTAACCGTGAGTTATTCATCCATGAATCCCTGTAGCCTGCCCTGAAGGGCTGCCCGTAGTAAGCATGATAAATGATAGTTCACTGGATTAGTCTGTCTTTCTCAGTCTAGCAAAGATGTGAATAAATTCTAAAACTGAAAGCATATTGGAATTTCATGTTGTGAATTTTTGAAGCACAGTTTTAGATGTGACAGTTTTGTATTCCGACTATAGCTATAAAATATGAATACAGAAGTCTGCAGGTCTTGCTGATAAAACAAGTCCCTCTAAGCGGGTTGGCCAAGGCAACCTTAATATAAATGCCTGGGCTGGGCTGACTCTAAGGAGACCCACCTTCCATTTCAGCCGTCAGTCATATGTCAGCCTGCCATGTTGCTCCTCTGTCAAAACAACTGGTGAAGCCCTTTCCCTTTGCTTTTAGTTTGGGACAAATGGATTCTTTCCACTAGAATGGAAAGATGCAGGAAACAGGCTAATGTCATCGATACCTATAGTCAACCATCGGGGCATGTTTCTTGTGAGCAATATTTAGGTTATCTTCTCACTACCCTTATTCTTCAGAGTTGACTGAAGTGGAAAGTAGAAAAAGGTACGTTGATCCTATCACTCATTTTCTTTTATTCAGTGGGTATTGAGTGAGTCTAATGTGCTGACACATTCTAGGTTCTAAGGATACAAAATGCACCAAGCCCTGACTTCTTGGAGTTTTTGTTTGGCTTTTTGTTTTGTATTATTGTGGTAAAGTATACATAACACAAAATGTATAATTTTAACCATTTTGAAGTGCACAGTTCAGTGGCATTGAGTACATTGACATTGCTGCACAGCTTCATGGAGTTTTTGTTCTTGTGGGCATCCTAGCACTCCACTTAGATTATCTTTTCAGTTTACTGCTGTGTTTTCTTTTCATTGTCTCTGCCATTCCTACTGGTATCTGGTGGTACATAGTCAGGATATACTTCTATTGTAGTTTTAGTAATTGTACAGAAAAATTTTCACTGGGGGGGAAAAAAGACTAGGTAGTTTATCCCAAAATTTAGTAGTGGTTATCATTGGGTGGTTGTGGGAGGGTTTTATTTTAAAAATATTTTATTAGGCTATTGGGAGTTTTTTTACTGTTGGCCTTTATTGAACCTAATTCTGTACTACTTGAACTTTTAACTTTGGATAAACCAACTGGGTTGAAGAAAGATAATAATATTAACAACAGCCATGATTTATTGAATGCCTACAACTTTTAAGACACTTCTCATACATTTCATAATCTTAACAGTGGTGAGGTAGGTATTGGTTCTGTTTTACACATGGGGAAATTGAAACTCAGAGTGGTTAAGAAATGACCAGGATCACGTGGCAGTAAGTGCCACATTCAGGATTTGAAACCCAATTGGGTTCTAAAACCTGGATTCTAAATCTCTTTATCACACTTCTGAAACTGTGGTGTGACCTTACCTTTAAAAAATGCTTTTCACTGAAGAAATACCACCACTGACATCAACTGTGAATGGTTATTAAAAATCAAGTCAGTATTTTGAGGGCAGTTTCAGAGTCAATGGGATAATTTCAGATGCTCCTGTTAGCACAGGGAAATGTATTGAGAAAAAAAGCATTGCCTCAAATTTTTCTAGAAAGAGACAAGATCATACAACTATTTTAAGATTTTTTTGGTCAAAGTGTAACACTTCTCTTAACAGTTATATTCCTCTTATATCTTCTTTGAATCTTGAAAACTCTTACGAAACATGTTGAATGTGAATATTTTTATAGGACATATGCTTGACTTTTTCTTTCTTCCTTTTTTTTTTTTTTTTTTTTGTGAAATAGGGTCTCCACTCTGTCACCTGGGCTAGAGTGCAGTGGTATTATCGTAGCTCACTGCAGCCTCCTGGGCTCAAGTGATCCTCCTGCCTCAGCCTCCTGAACAGCTGGGACTACAGGCACGCGCCACCACACCCAGCTAATTTTTCTATTTTATTGAAGAGATGGGGTCTTGCTTGTGCTCAGGCTGGTCTTGAACTCCTGGCCTCAAGCGATCCTCCTGCCTTGGCTTCCGAAAGTGCTAGGATTACACGTGTGAGTCACCACACCCAGTCTAACTTTTTCTTTTATAGTAACATAGACCCTTCCAATTGTTGAAACTTTTTTTGAACATATCGTTTGCCAGTTTATTTGGTATTATTTATTTAGCACAGTTTATCTGGTGCCAATCCCAATAGGAAAATAGCGTCTTTCTTTGATAAACTCTGTTATGATGTGTATTCCAGGAATGTGCTGTTGGAAAAAGGGGGGACTGCTTGCAATACCACTTAGAACACTGGGTGCCTATCACTTTTGTGGGACTCACCGCATTGGATTCAGCAAATCTTTTTTCTCTTATTTGTTTTGGTCTCAATCTAGGTGTCTTGAGAGTGGGATCTATGATTTATTCATTCTGAACACCTAATTCTATGCCTGGTACATAGTAGCTATGCAAAATTATGTATGTTTTTGGTTGGTTGAACTGATTTGTGGAACCAAAATACGTGTTTTGTAATTGTTGACTTGCCAAATCAAAGCACTACTATATACATTTTTCAGATGTATACTGGTCCATGCTCCAATCTTTTCCATTGTTTTAGCTGTTTTTCTTTGTTTATATAGTAATATGGATACTTAAACAGGAATGGGGGTTACTTTCCAATGTACTACTGAATTATATGTAACAGTTTTATTTTTTATGTGCCCTCATCATTGAGGACAGCTATACTTCTGCCATTCTTGTCTTCAGGGACTTCTTTGACACACTTTCCGCTTATAGAGAAAATAATTTTCCCCTCCTTTCATGTATAGTCAGAGGACTTATATTTTAAGGTCTGTGGATGGATGAATTTTCTCTTTATGGTGCTAGGAAGACACATGCCGAGATTATTTTTCATAACAGGTTTGAGCAAGGATATGAGGAAATGTGACATGGCCTAGAATGGAGAGCAGATCTCATCAATAACCGCAGTAGCATTCAGGGTGCAGCCTTCCCCTTGACCTCCTAGCATTGGTGCTTCCTAAAAAAGAGGGGTCTGAGAGGGTCACATCAACCTGTCCAGTTTGAAGCTCTTTTCTTGGGCATAATTTGCACCAAACAAGTTCCAAAGCAGTTGATCTCCTAATCACATATGATCCATACATACATGGTTGCCTTTGGCTTGGTGGCCCATCCTTGGCCTAGTCACTTGAGCTGTATGGTTTAGTTTTATCCACAGACATGGCGGAGACCATGGCAGTATTGAGCATATGGACCTGGTTTGGGCTTAGATTTCTGCAGAAGAGGGCAGTGGAGATGGGGGAACAGTTTGTTTAGATAATTCTATATTCCAGTTTTTACCCCCAATTGAAACACTGAAAGTCTTACTGAAGGGGAAAGAATTTATCAGGTATATAATTCCATATTCCATTACTACCTTCTGTTTATTTTGGATGAAATGTTTTATGTACAAAAGGAATGTTAGATGAAAACTTCCTATGAGGTTGTAACCTACTATAAGACAGGAACCAGTTGGTCTGACAAGTTGCTTTAGATACAAATGATGTTAGATCGACAGATATAGATAAAAATTCTGTAATGATTTTTAACTGGAGATTTGATGTAGGAAAGGATTTCCTTAACTACTATGAACTTGTTCATACTTACAGAACTGCTTCAACTCCTCAGAGACCGTTAATTGTGTTCAACACATGTTTTTGAGATTGTATCTGAAAATTGCTGGTAATTTTTAACATCCGATTTTGTTTCAAGGAATGTGGTATGGGAAAATCATGCAATATTATGTTTACTTAGTGAACAGATGCTTGTTTGAACTGCCCACTCTGCTAGTCATTGTTTTAGGCACAAAGTGTAAAGTGGTAAATAAGACAGATAAGTCTCATGAAGTTTATATCCAGGTGGAGAGATATGGACTCTAAAGAGGTAAGCAACTAAAGAAGACGATTTGGGATTGTGATTAAAAAATAAATAGGATAAAATACCTATCTACCTACATACATAAACAGGGTGATGTGGTAGAGAATGACAAGAGAACGCTGCTTCAGATTGGTTGGTCAAGGAAGACCTCTTTGAGCTGGGATCGTCTGAGCTTAGACCTGCATGACAGGAAGGATGCGGCACTGCAAATACCAGCGGGAAGAGCTTTCCAGGCAGAAGTCCTGAACAGGAGGGAGCCTTTTGTGTCCAAGGAACATAGGTCACTGTGGCTGACACACAGTGAGTGGTGTGTCTATACTATAGCTACATTATTACATATAGATAATTACGGAACAGAAATAGGATATTTAAGGTGTAAGAATTACATTTTGAGACACCAAAAACAGAGCAGGCCCCAGAAGAGGAGGCCAGAAATGTGGATTCTGGCAACTTAGTTAAACTTCTCTGGGGCTTTTATTTTCCTTCACGTGGGGGTTAGCTCTTCAAGCATTGAAATTCTATAGTGATTCTAAACCACTATACGCTTTGATACTCTCTGCACTCCCAAGACAGCAGATACAATAATAAATTGGAACCGTCCTGCTGCTTTTTTTTCCTGAAGCATGCGTCCATCCTTAAGTTGAAATTAGGACCCAAATGAAATGCTTCCAATTCAGATCAAGAACTTCTGCTGTACTTTATTGTGATGTGAACTCACATAAACTCACACTTATAAAAGGGAACATTCAGCGTTCTAAACTTTTAGTCATTTTTAAGGGTTAAAGAGATGGGGCTGAATAACCAGCCTGTTGTGTGAATTCTGGGAAATCGTGTATGTGGGCATGGAATGGTGGGAGCGGGAAGAGGAGGTCATAATGAATGGGGATTAGAAGAGGGAAAGAAGAGATAAACTGTGGGGGAAGTACACAAACTGAGAAGACATGCAAAAATCCCAGAAACTGGCTGGTCCAGTGGTAATGGGTTATCAGAACTTATTAACATTAGTGTCACTAAAGTTAATATACAGCCCTGCACTGCTAAATTGGACTGGCTTAAAAAAAAAAATCTCAGAAACTAAGTGCAAAACAGCAACAGAACTAAGAGAAAAACAAAAGTTTGGGGCATTTTTCATACTTTTTTGTTCTTCCTTTTCAAAAGCAGGCAAAACGGCTGGCCACGATGGCTCACGCCTGTAGTGCCAGCCAGTCGGAAGGCTGAGGCAGGAGGATCACTTGAGCCCAGGATTTTGAGGTTGTAGTGAGCTGTGATGGCGCCACTGCACTCTACCCCAGGGTGACCAAAAAAAAAAACAAAAACCAGGAAAAACGAAAGATGGTGTAGAAGGCAAAACATAGGCCAAAAAAGTAGACCTCAGGCAGGAAAGTCAACTGCCAAACTCTTGGTTCCTGTCGTCTTTTGATAATGTCTGTGAAGGGTCTGGCTCACAGTGGGTTGAATTCAAATTCTAGTTTGAATAGGAGAATGGACCCAATTGGGATTGAATACTTGGCACTTCTTTTTTATTAAATACTCCTTTTTCACAGCTGGCAGGCTTGCTCTGGACTCTCATGGCTTTCAGACTAAAATTGATGACTTACCCATCATGTTGAATAAACAAATAAAGCTTTCTCAAGAGTAATTTTTCCCAGATGTATAAATTTCTTAGGGAGTGACTTTGACATAATGATTAGAGTTAAGCAGTAATTGGTACTGGACATCTATGGCTCTTCATCTTTTTGCTTGTGTGTTTCTTTTTTTCCCTTAATATTTAATTTTGCTTAAAAATTATTATAAAAGTAATGCATACACATAATAAAAAAGGTCAAATGGTACTTGAAAATATAAAATGCAAAATACTAGTCTTCCTTGAGTTACATTTCTTTATAAGGAGTTGAGGATATTTTCATATTGGCTTTCAGGGACTTTATTCTTTTTTAATTAAACTGCTTTATTGAGATATAATTCATATACCATACAATTCAACTCATACAACCATACAACTCATTTCAAGTGTACAATCTAGTGGTTTTAGTATATTCATAGATGTGTGCAGCCATCACCATAGTTAATTTTAGAACGTTTTCATCACCTCAAAAAGAAACCCTGTGCTTTTTAGCTATCACCCCCTTCTGCTCTCTTTATGGCCAATCCTTAAGCAACCACAAACCTACTTTTTGTCTCCACTGAGTTCTGGACTTTCAGATGAATGGAATCATGCAGTGTGTGGTCTTTTGAGACTGATTTCTTTCACTTAATGTTTACAGTGTTCATCCAGGTTGTGGTGTTTATCAGTACTTCATTCTCTCTCATGGCCAAACATATCATTGTGTGGATATATCACATTCGTTTATCCATCCATCCATGGACATTTGAGTTGTTTCCGCCTTTTGGTATTATGAATAATGCTGCTATAAGTATTTGTCTACAAATTTGTGTATGGACATATTTTCATTTTTCTTGGGTAAAAACCTGGGAGTAGAATTGCTGGGTCATATGGGAACTCTGTTTAATGAACTGCTTCACTGTTTTCAAAAGCACTGCTCTACCATTTCACAATACATTTTACATACACCAGCAATGTGTGAGGCAGGTTCCCCACTCCTGGAGGGTTCCAGTTTCTCCATATCCTCACCAGTACTTGTTATTATATGACTTTTTGATTCTGGCCATCCTAATAGGTGTGAAATAGTAACTTGTGGTTTTGATATGCATTTCTTTGATTGCTAATGATGTTGACCATTTTTTCATGTGCTTATTGATCATTTGTACATCTTCTTTGGAGAAATGTCTATTCAAGTCCTTTGCCCATTTTTTAATTGGGTTGTCTTTTTGTTAGCTTATCTGTGTCTTATTGTCTTCCCTAATTATAAAGAATAGTATATGGTTCTTGTGGAAATTTTGGGAAATACAGCAAAGTATTTTTTTAAAAATCATTATTCCAAGTATTCCCACTAGAAAGCTATTGTACATCATGGTGTCTATAGTTAATATATTGTATACTTGAAAATTGCTAAGAGTAGATTTTAAGAGTTCTCACTAGACAGGGACGATCAGTTGATTTTAGATAAGCAAGATGACACAATGGGAAAAGGACAGTCTCTGGAATAAATGGGGTTGGGAAACCTGGATATCCATATGCAGAAGAATGAAGTTGCATCCTTATCTCACACCATATGCAAAAATCAACTCAAATTGGGTTAAAGATTTAACATAAAACCTTAAAAGTATAAATAAAACTACTAGGAAAAAACACAGCAGGAAAACTATGTGACATTGGTCTAGGGAGTGATTTTTTTTTTTTTTTTTAGATTTGATCCCAAAAGTGCAGTCAACAAAAGCAAAAATAGATAAATGGGATTATATCACTAAAAAAGCTCCTATATGATAAAGGAAACAAGAGTGAAGAGACAGCCTACAGATTGGGAGAAAATATTTGCAAGCCATACATCTGATAAGGGGTTAATATTGAAAATATATAAGGAACAAAACTCTATAGAAAGAAAATAAATAATCTGAATGAAAAATGGGCAAGGGACCTGAATAGATATTTCTCAAAAGAAAACATACTTTCTTTCTTCTCATATCTGGTTAACAGATATGAGAAGATGCTCAACATCACCAGCCATCAGGGAGATGTAAATTAAAACCATAATGTGATACCATCTCACACCTGTCAAAATGACTGTCATCAAAAAGACAATATATAACAGGTATTGGTGAGAAGGTGGAGAAAGGGGAACTCTTGTACACTGTCGGTGGAAATATGAATTAGTACAGCCATTATGGAAAACTGGATGGAGTTTCCTCAAAAAGCTAAAAATAGAACTACCGTATGATGCAGCAATCCCACTTCTGAGTATTTATGCAAAAGGCTTGAAATCATTACGTGGAAGAGATGTGTATACTCCCATGTTCATTGCAGCCCTATTCACAATAGCCAAGATATGGAATCAAAATGTGTGTCAGCAGATGAATACATAAAGAAAACATGGTATATATACACAATGGAATACTGTCGAGCCTTAAAAAAAAAAAAAATTCTGTCATTTGTGACAACATGGCTGGAATTGGAGAACATTATGTTAAGTGAAATAAGTCAGACACAGAAAGACAAATACGGCATGCTTTTTCACTTACATGTGAAATCTAAAACAGTCGAACTCTAGCCGAGAGTAGAATGGTGATTACCAGAGGTGGGGGGATGGGGAGATGATAGGAAAACCTCAGGAACACATTTTTTTTTGGTTCGATTGCTCAGCATAGTGAATATAGTTAATAGTGTATTGTACATTTCAAAATTGCTCTCAGTTTGCATAGTGATTTTTGGGTAAAAAATAAATTTAAAAAAAATTGCTAAGAGTAAATTTCAAAAGTTCTTACCACAAAAAAAAAGAATTTTAGGTGATGGATATGTTAATTAGCATGATTTAATTATTCCACATGTATTTGTGAATCATAACATCACTTTGTACCCCATAAATATATACAACTGTAATTTGTTAATTTACAATTTGAAAAAAAAAGTTCTCACCACAAAAAAAATGTAAGGTAATGCGTATGTTACTTAGCTTGATTTGGCCCTTCCAGAATGTGTATATATATGTATCAAAACATCATAATGTATAAATATATATAATTTTTCAAAGACCAACGTATTCTCACCAACTATTTTTAGGTTTTTTTTTTTTTTTTTACTGAAACTTAACCACATGAACACAGTTTCCTAAAATGGAAACTCTGTCCTACAAAACATTTCATTATGGTTGCATCTTTATGACATGGCAACAACCAGTTGAAGTGATGATTTTAGTCTGTTACCTGACTGTTCAGTAAGAACTGGTTTTACTATGTTTTTTACTTCACAATGAATTTGATCACTAGTTTTAGTTGTTCCTCCCACACATACACTTAGTATGTGTATTACATTGTATTTGGGGGAAGATACAAAGAGAAAAATAATTGTTTTGCAATTAAGTGAACTTAAGTTACTTAATCTCTCCGTGCCTCAATTCTGTAAAATAGAGCTGATAATAGTAATTACAGCTATTTCTTGGGGCCAGTGATACAACATGTAAAGCACCTGGCTTTAAAATAGCACCTTGCATAAACTGAGATATAAATGTGTTCCTCCTTGCCCTCTATCTACACTCACTTGTTTTGGTCCCTCCTGTCTATGCCCTCTCTGCCACAGGGCCTTTGCACATACTGGTCTCACTGCATGAAGAGCTCTTACCTCCCATCTTTGCCTTTGGCTGGCTAATACCCATTTAGCCTTCAGACCTCTGCTCAAGCTTCTCTTCCTTAGGGAACAGCCCCTGACCTCCAGGCCTGTAAACTGGGGATCCAGGACTTCAGAAGACCTGGTGGTTTACATCTGTGTGATGCTTTATCTAAGTCTGCCTCCCCAATTAGAAAGTCAGCTCATTCAGGGGCACCACTGATTTCGCTCACCACCACATCTCCAGCACCTGGCACAGGACCTGGCATGCACTTTTTTTGAAACAGTAAAGGGTAAGGGAATGCTAAGGGAGAAGTAAACCAATTTTTGTGCTTGCTGCCCCAGCCTTTGTTGCAAGATTAGCCTGGAGCCCCTCAGTCAGAATAAAAAGTCACCACCTGCACTCTGGGCCTTTCACTGTACAGTTAGGGAGAACAGGGCTTAACTGTAAGTGGGGGAGTTGCCCTAATTATATTCTGTGTGCCTGGGCAACTCTGTTTTCTTTGTCTTTTTGTTTCTGTAAAGATAAAGCCCCTCCAACCAGAAAAGGCCCTGATGCAGGGAGGGGTGTGGGGAAAGGGACAGGCAGGGCAATTCAGAAGGTCAGAGAGGACTTTGCCTCCACCCAGTGCTGGCTGGAACCAGTCTTCCTGCTGAGGAGTGCTTGTCTCTGGGCTGCTGCAGGAGATGCTCAGGTTGTTCAGGCCTGAGGCTTTTTGGCAAGGTGGGGACAGGTGACACAGGAAAGGGGTGTTGTGAGGCTTCACTGATGTGGGGGCCTGGGGACTGCTGAATTCCCTCGGGGAGTTTGGATTTGATCCCATTGGAACATTTTAAGGGGGGGGGTAGGCACAAGATTTGATATTTCCAAAAGCAAGGATTGTAATTAATAACCTGTTACATGGGTCCAAATGGATGATGGGCCAGGTGGTAGTCATAGAGATGAAGAGAGATTTTGCTGATGGATTGGGTGTGGCAGGTGAGGGGAAGGAATGGTTGGTGGGATATTTTGAGTTTGAGCTCAAATGTTTTATTGTCCTAGTTAAAATCAGACACCTGGCCACCCCATATCTGGGGGATTATTACCTGGGGTGGGGGGGGAGTTGGAAAAGGGAACAGCTGAGAGATCACAGCAGCCTGGAGGGGAAGCGTGGGTAGAGCTAGGTCCAAAGTGGGAAAGCCTTATGACAAAAGACAGAGGAAGGCCAGGCACCATGCTTCATGCCTGTAAACCTAGCACTCTGGGAGGCCGAGGCAGGAGGATTGCTTGAGCTCAGGAATTCAAGACCAGCCTGAGCAAGAAGGAGACCCCATCTCTGCCAAAAATAGAAAAATTAGCCGGTGTTGTGGCGCACACCTGTAGTCCCAGCTACTTGGGAGGCTGAGGCAGGAGGATCGCTTGAGCCCAGGAGTTTGAGGTTGCAGTGATGCCACTGCACTCTAGCTGGGGCAACAGAGCAAGACTCTGTCTCCAAAAAAAAAAGAGAAAAAGAGGACAAATAATTAGGGGTAGAGAGTGAAGAGATGATGGGGGCAGTGACAACACCACACTTAGGCAGTTTCAGCTTCTTTGCATAACCCAGTGATTGCTTAAAGAGGCTTCTTGCAGGCTAAATGGTTCCTTGGATCTTGGACATTTTCATCTAATCGTTGTATTATCACATTTTAATTTTTTAAATTATAAAATTTTGGAACTGGAGGAAATCTTAAAGCCGTGTCTCTTAAATTTGGCAGCACATTAGAATTACCTGGAATGTTAAAAATACTAGTCAGGGCGCCACTTGAGACCAGTTAAGTCTGAGTGGAGTCCAAAGGTATCATACAAACATGCCCAGGTGATAAGCAGCAGCAGAGAGTCACTGACTCGGCATGGCTGAAGGGGCCACCTCTTCCCAAGTGGCCTGTGTGTGTGGAGTGCATGGCTGCTAAGCAGAGGGGAAAAAGGCTCTTTTTTTGGGTAAGGAATTAAGGAACTATAAAATCTTAATTGGTGAGGATATGTAAAAAATACAGTGATTCTTATCTTGGAACATATTCCTCAACCCAATGAAAGCCCCCCAAAACAAGACATTGCAGAGAACTGATTTTTTTTCAGGGAGAGATGGGACACAGATGGGAACAGAGTATAGTGGTTATACTAGTAGCATATTTTTGTTATTGTGATTAACATTGTTTAAATTTGAGAAAAGCCCTTTAGCTGTCATGAGAGAATAAGAACTAATTCTCCAAAAATGTACAATTTCCTTTAGAAAGGTTTCAGAACCAGAAGACTTATTTACATGAAAAACTAGAGAGTAGTTGAGAAGTCCATTCATAAGGCTTATTCTTATACCAACTTAATACGTGCATTCTTAACAATTGTTCTTGGATCATTTGTGAAAATTTTCTAAGGCATTAAAGCTAACCCTCATCCCAAATTAGCTTATCCCTGTTAATTCCTTTTACATCATAGTGTGGCAAAAGAAAAAAAGAGAAAAGAAAAAGCAAACAGCAGCAACTTTACAAGTAATGGAATATAAATCACTTACGCCTTTCTCTAGAGTAAATTGGGTTAAAACCTTATCTTAAGGGGTACTTCTGTAGTTTTTGTCATAAAGATTTGCATATTTTATGTATTTCACATATACACATGAGGACTTTTAAAAAAAATAATGCTGTGATTACTCTAAAAAATGAACAATCACTTCTTAATATAAGCAGATATCTGGTCACTGCTGTTTGAATATTTTTATCAACATTTTTTCCTTTAGAAATGTTAAGAAAAGGAGTAATACAAATGTGTAGTATTTACAAATACAAAAGGAGGAGTGAATTTTAATAGTTTTTAAAATGTGGGTCTAATTGGCCCACTTCTTTTATAGATGAAAAGCTGGGGTTTTTTGTTTTTGTTTTTGTTTTAACATTTAGTGAACAGGAAAGGTGTGGGTCCTAGGTCTCAGGAACCGTGCTATACTCAGATACAACAGTGAAGAAGATGGAATCCCTGCCCTTCTAGAGATCATAAGGTCATAAGAAACACAGAAACAAGAGCAGCCACTACCATATGATGTTTTCCCAAAACACAGTGAGGAAACAAAAACAAGTCACTAACTTTGTCAGACCCACAGGAGTTCACCAGAAGAACAGAACCCCCGAATAGAGGAGACAGAAGATAACAAGGGCAGAGCTAAAAAATGAAAAGCATTGTGGAATCCTTGACCTCCCCCCCCGAAAACCAATTATCCTACCCCTGCTATCTATAAATATATTGTATACTCTTAGACTAGAAGGTTTATGATATCAAATGTCATTAAGGTGAAATTATGACTCCTTGGTTTTATTATTATGGAGGGACCACAGGATTTAGAAAAAGATGTCAGCAGGTCACCTCACTCATCTTTCTCCTAGCTGTATGAATTTTTTTTCCTTATTTAGCCATTTGAGCTTCCTTCTCCAAAATGCAGATTATATAATAATAATGCTTAACTATGTGAAAATTACTTTGTAAACTCAAAATACTTAACAATTCTTTGGTGAACCATCAAATTTATCAGAGATGAGAAAGTGTTCAGTTTCTAATTTTTTTGCAATTGAGTTTGTTTTAGGTAGTAAATTTTCTCACGAGAGTTGCACTTTAATCCAAGTGTTGCCTCAACATCATCCTTTTTATTCACAGAACTCCCATTTCAGGAAGTAGCCTTGAGATTTAGCAATCTGTGGTGACTCTGAAACACCAAGGATAATATGTGCTTACTACAACATAATTTTATTAATAAAGGTTACATCATATATACAGCTTACATTATTGCTGTTTCTGAAGAGAAGTTAATCTCCCTGCATTCTAGGTTTGCCAGAGAGTGATTCTGTTTATATTTCTAGGCTCCAGACTACTCTGACCCAAAATAAACTTTAGACTAACTGCTTTAGATGCTGAGTCCCTGTAAACTCAGTGAATCTAGCTGCATCTGAAATCTGTAATTGTTTACAGGAAAAGGTGCTATGTATGAGATATAAAACATTTGCTTGGTAGAATGCTCTGATTTTAACAGTTTGCTTTTGAACTGAAAATAGTCTAGTTGGCTTGTCACAAGCATAGTAACATTGCAGCACACACACAGGCATTCATGTTTCATGTTTGTTAATTGCAAGGAAATGTTTTCTCAAGGGAAGAGTCAAAGGTTCATAGAGAAGTGCCAAAGACCTTGTCACAAAGTATTTTATTTTATTTTATTTTATTTATTTTTTTGTGACAGGGTCTCATTCTGTCACCCTGAGTATAGTGCAGTGGTGTCATCATGGCTCAGTGCAACCTCAAACTCCTGGGCTCAAGCGATCCTCCTGCCTCAGCCTCCTGAGTAGCTGGGACTACAGGTGCATGACACCATGCCTGGCTGTTTTTTTCTATTTTTGGTAGAGACGGGGTCTCTCTCTTGCTCAGGCTGGTTTCAAACTCCTGAGCTCAAGGGATCCTCCTGCCTTGGCCTCCAAGAGTGCTAGGATTACAGGCGTGAGCCACCGCGCCCAGCCAAAAGTCTTAGTTTTAGAAGCTCCCAGGTTGTACACCAAAACTTGCCTTTCAGTACATAGTTTCATGTAATGTTCCTGCTGACATGAGTTGAGAAGTACATTCTGTTGGACAGAAAAAAAACTGAAGAGGAACCATAAGCATAATTATGAAGAAGAGAAAAGAATAGGAAGAAAGTAGGATATCAGCCCAGATTTAAATTTCATATTGTTATAATTATTTGGTTGCAAGTAACAGAAACCAACTCTAGCTAACTTAGGTGAACAAGGAATTGTTGGATACATACTGGGTCAGTTACAAAATCTAAGGAGGAAAACTGAACAACCTGCCCTGGTGCACCTAGGGACTTTAGGAGCAGGAATGAACAGAAAATCTCTACGGGGGTTGCTGTCAAAATGACTGCCAACTCTTTTCCATCCTGGTGTATACTCTTCGTGTCAGATTCCTGGGACAGTCTGACTGGCCTGATTTGAATCATATGCCTACCATTGATAATCCCTCCAGACCACATGGGATGAGGAACGGTGGTTCCTTGAGGGAAGAGTGGGAGCTGTTACAAAAAATGAGGAACAGGAGCTGGGCAGGGAAAAAAACAGCAGGTGTTCACTATACCAGCGACAGCCAGATTAGTAGTAATGATGCTGCCTGGCCCAGAGTAAGTGGCCAATAATTATTATTCTCTTTTCTCTTTGGAAACATCTGTTCTTGTCAGCTTTGTGTCCTATTCATGTATGAGCTGTGGCAAAAATGCTGTGCCACTATGGAATTGGAGACGGATCATTTCCCGGGGATCTCAGATTATCTTTTTCAGTTAGCTTGTAAAGTAATTGTCCACATAGCCATTTACTTTCTGATAATGGGATTAAATTAATCTAGGGGTGAATAAACACTTCTTAAAAATGACTTTTTTATTGTGAAGAAGAATATATGTTAAGATTATATTGTACAATAGTGTATTCAGGATAAAAATAGTTTGTTAGGTCTGAAATACCTCAAAACATCCTGAACTAAAAAAAAACCTTTAAGCTTCCTTATTATTTTTTTTCTTAGTTAATATTAATAACAGTAGAATCACACTCCCAGAAAGGGTGAGGAGGGGGCAGTTCAGGCTTCTCTAGACTCCATGCATGGCCTGTTGGATCGCTTTTCTTAGGTGCATCTCATTTTTTCCTCCAGCAAGTTCTTGTCCTAGAAGTGCCTTGCCAGAAAATTATTATGATAATTTTTATAAGGTATACAAGGGCTGTCTGGAAAGTATCCAGCCATGTAATGTGAAAAATTATATTATATTGGATACTTTCCAGACAGCCCTCGTATGTGTATTCTTTTCTGCATCTCAACATAGAGAAAATATTCTTTGTCTTCCTAAATTAACTGGCAGAATGTTTACATTCGAATTCTCTTTCTTTAGAATTTATACTCCCTGTTCCTTCTGTCCGGCTTCTGCTTTCTGTCCTTGTTCCCCATAGTTCTTGGGCATGTACTACTTCAGCAGAGACCTGGGGCCTCTTTTGTGAAACTGCATGATCAACAGAAAGCTCAAGGAACAAGTCAAGACTGAAGACAGTGATTGAGTTCATTTAAATGTGGTAGGATTGTATTTGATATTAAAAGGCATATATTGTTTAAGAAATTAAAAGCCAACTGTGAATAACAGTGCTTGTCAGTGAGCTAGCTAGATATGGAGGATAAAGATACAGAGAGTGTGTCCCAGCCACAGACCAGGTTGTGAAAAAGAGAACCAGAAAAAAAAAAAAGACTACCCTGCAACTTAATTTCAGAGCTTGCTTCTACTGTAGACATTAATACATTCATAATTGAAAACTTAATTTCGTTTGGCAACATCCTGACTACTATAGAAGATCAAATAACTGATGTATATGCCTAGACACAAAACTTTCTATCAACTAAATTGCTAGTCATGGATTTTGATCAATAAATGGGGGAAGGGGAGAGAAACCAACTCTTTAAAACATTAAGCCACATGCACATTCAGTCTGCATCTTTGTATTCTACTAAGTAAATTTGCTTTCACTGTTAAACAACAACAAAGGCACATCAAAAATCCTTGCGTACCTTATTTGGTTGTACACTTTATGGGTTTTTCCATTGTTATGAAGTCAAAGGCAATTTTTATAATTTCCTTGAGATAGCTAAAACTTAAATAGCAACCTCTTTTAAGTAGGGATGAATTATTGTAAAGAGATAGATCCTAGATAATTTTCCACTCACAGGTTTTAAACTTTTCATTTGTTTTGTTTTTAAAGCCTCTTGTTAGGGGGGCTTTGTAAATCTACTTAGCTGCAAAGCAGTTGACCTCAGGCAAGGTAAAGTTCCTGTGGAAGTCCAGTGCCCATTGAGAGGGGGACAATTTTGCGTGACTTTTACACTACTTAGAGGTAACTAAAACTGTTTTGGTGATCAGTTGAAATTGATTGTAGATGACGGGTAGTAGAACCCTCTTTTACCTTGGAGCAATAAATATTAATATCCATTAAATTGTGAATAGGGAGAGAATGGAAGATAAAACAGACAACTAATTCCAACACGTTTGAGGTAGGGCTTTGGAAATTATAATGAGTGTTGCAACAGTTAACAAGTTCTCTTTGGCCGTTATAGCTTTTTAAAATTGTCTCCTATTTTTGACTGATGTGAGTTTTCATTAGCTTTCCTTTTTCTTATATAGTTAGAGGGAAAGGAATTACGAATAGCCTTAAGATCTCTGTGCCTTTGCTTCCTTCTGGTACTACTTCATAGGATTGTTGTGAGGATTAAATGAGTTAACACAGGTAAAGCACTTAGAACAGTGCCTGGCACATGATAAGTGCTCTGTATATGTTACCTGTTGTTAAGAACGATCCAAATACAGTGACCAGGAGTGGAGAAGTCAGAGTTCTGATAGGATACCGGAGTTACTTAGACATGAAAACAAAGCTACAAAAATCCAGCTGACCTTCCTATAGATATTTAATGATAATTCTGCTACAAAAGCCTCTGATATTCCTTTGTTGTAGCCACTCAACAAATGTGTATTTTGTTACCTCCTATGTGTCGGGCATTGTGCCAGGTACTGTGGGAGCTACAGAGACTTAACTGGATGTGGCTACCACCTTTAGGGTGCTTGCAATTTAATTGGAAAGGTAGTAAGAACAAAAGTAGCTATAATAAAAGAGCAGTATGCTGAGCTCAATAATAAATGTGCAAATAACATAAGTGAGCACTCAGAAGAGGGAGAGGTTACTTGGAGTTGGGAAAATCTTGGAGGAAATAGCACTTGAACTAAGTCTCAGTGGATATGACTTTCAGAGATGGAGTGAGGAAAAACAGACATCGTTTTTTATCGGTATCATTGGAGGACACAGCATGAACAAAGGTGACAGGGAAGGAAGTGGGTCTATGCTCAAAAGAAGGACCAGGTCATCTTTATTTGCCTGTTGTAAAATGATGCTGATGGTGGTAATAACAGTGGTCACCATCTGTTGATCATAATGCCGTTGCCAAGCATTGTACAAGATATTTCATCCCTGTTATTGCATTCCATGCAATAACCATATGAGTTAACTATGATTTTCCCTGTTTAGAGATGAAGAAAAAGTTATGCAGAAAATGACTGTGCCACAATTTAAGCACAAGACTGGTTGGCGCAAAAGCCTTGTGTTTCTTTCTAATGTGCCTGGCTCCCTCTTGAGAATCAAGCAATTGGACAGATAATTTTAGACATATATATCCTACCATCTTGAGAGTAGAAATTGATACAAATTAGGATGTTCTTCACTTTTACTTGTACATTTTCGATAAACAGGGATTGTCTGCCTCTTCTAGTGTTTCCTGGAAACCCCTGACAAAAACATATTTTTGTCTTTCACCAAGACTGTGTTTCTGAAGAGTTTGTTCAGTGAGCATGCGATCAGTGCAGAGTTGGACGGTCCGGAGGGAACGCTCATTCTGGCTGCAGTGGCTTGAGGACTCACATCTACAAGCCTTGAGCCTCTCTCTTTTCAGTGTCAGATAAATACATCAAGTTTGAACTCTTAGAAAGGAATTCAGGGTCTTTTGTGCTCTGGCTCCACTCACTTCCTGAGTTTATTTTCAGATCTGTAAAATGGCAGTAAAAATACTCCAGTATACTTCAAGGTTTATTGTGGGGTAAAATAAAACATTAAGTATGTACAATACTTTATCAACTGTTCACTCCGTTATAAATATTATAATCATGGTCTTGTGAGACACTTGCATCCTCACAGGCTTCTTGCTAGACACGTAGGGGTCTTTGTTCCTACACTCGAGTGGCTTCAGATGGCTCATGCTAGCATTTGTCTCCTTTTTTCTGACAGGCTCAGCTGTCATGTCTTTGTATTGGCATTATGCCTCCCTCTAATAGCCCACTCCTCCCTCAATTTGCTGCTTTTAGTCAGCAGTCAACTAGGAGACCACATAATAGAACTTGTTAGTGTGTCTAAAATTAAAGTCATTTTGTTCTTTTCTTTTACAAGGGGTAAGAGATTTTTATTTAATCTCAATTGGTTTAACATTTTTTTATATTTATTTTTTTAAAAAAAATAGGCTTTTAAAAAAATTACAGAAGTTAATGCATGCACTTAATCTTTCAAGTAATGCAAAAGCATGTAGAACAAAAAAAGGAAGTATCCTGTCCCTCCCTCTCTTTCCCTTCCCAGTACCTTCCTAGAAATTTAATCACTGTTAACTGGTGTGAATATACAAAACAGGCATATACATAATGTTGTGCAACATTTTTGATTGAACTATGAATTATTGATTTTTTTTGCATGTGTTAGTACATTATTAGTTATCTATTACTAAATAGCAGAACCCCAGAACTTGGTGGTTTAAAAGTAATTATCTCATGATTCCTGTGGGTCAGGAGTTTGGTAGTGGCTTAGCTGGGGTCAGATTTGAGGTTAAAGTCATGAGGCTGAACTGGGACTAGAGGATTCACTTCTAAGGTGACTCACTGACATGACTGGCTGTTGGTGGGAGGCCTCAGTTCTTCTGCACATGAGGTTCCCACAGGGCTGCTTGAATGTCTTCACGATATGGTGGCAGGCTTCCCCAGGACATCCTAGAGAGAGCTGGATGGAAGCTATCCTTTTCACGTCTAGCCTCAGAAGTCCTATAGCATCGCTTCTGCCATGTTCTCTTAGTTAAAAAAGAGTCTCTAAGTTAGGTCTACCTACAAGGGAAATGGAATGAGGCTTCATCTTTTGAAGGGAGGCATATCAGAGAATTTATGGACATATTTTAAAACCACCACAGTAAGTGTAGCTGTATCTCATTCATTTTTGTGTTTGTGTTATGTTCCGTAGTATGGATAGACCATAATTTCCTTAACTGTTCCCTCATTGGTGGATATTTTTGTTCTGCTAAAGAGTGCTATAGTGAACATACATGTATACCTTTACCAGCTTGAGCTAGGATTTAGCTAGATTCCTAGAAGTGGGATTGTTGGGTCAGTAGTTGTTGGGTTCTGAGGGCCCAAGGGGATAGATCTCTTAATAACTAAGAACCTAAATGTGTACAAACATGTTTTCCCTTTCAGCTCTGTTTTGGGTATATTATTCAGAAAGCTATTGGAGTTAATCATTGCACGTAGTCAGAACGTAAAACATCTTAAAACATAACTCTTAGAATAAAAAAGTTTAAATACTGTGAGAAATGAATGAAATAGAGCTATAGAAGTCAACATGAATGACCTTCACAAACATATTGTTCAGTGCAAAACGCAAATATATTTGCATGGTGTTATATAAAACACAGTATATTTTGCATGGTGTTATATAAAATTTAAACATATGAAAAGCAGTATTATGTTGCTTAGAAATAGTGTGAAGTAAACACAAATATGAAAATGATAAACCCTAAATTCAGACACTGGTTATTCTGAGAGGAATGCAGTTGAGGAGGGGCACACTTTGGGGATTTCATAATTGGTGAAGTTTTATTTCTTAATCAGGATGGTGAGAACATAGATGTTTATATTATTCTTTGTGTCTTTTTTATGTTTTCAGTACTGCTTAATAAAAGTTATGAGTGGTTCTTGATCTTTAAATTTAAATTTTAAAAGATCTGAGAAGCTTTTATTTTACAAACATCAACATTTGTAACGAAGTGTGTACATTTGTTAATTGGTGGTGATTGTAGTGCAGTGAAGATAGTGGTAAAATTAATGCCTAATCAGGACCTACAGTTAATACCAAATGTGGCAGACTCTAGTATTCAGGTGGATCTTCATCAGGAAAGAGTAAAATATTGACGAGCACCAGGCTCGGAGGAGTCCAAAAACCTGTGTTAAGGTGTCTTCACTGCCACATTTGACAGCAATTTGGCACATTTATTTAAACTTCTAAGTCAGTTTTCTCATCTGTAACTTGGGGGAACAAATCCACCTCTCAGTGCTATTATACAGCTCATATGAAATTTCTTAAAAATTTAAAATATGAAAAGCACCTAGCACAGTGACTGCACACAGCAAATGTTCAATATTTTCTTCCTGCTTTCACAGATTACTGCCATCTTGAATCTGGTACCATTTTTAACATTAAACATGGACATATTTTTAGTAATTGCAAAGTTTGCATTTTTCCTTTGTCTTGCAAGAATGAGATGTTCAATATTAAATTTTCTAGTGCCTTTACATAATGGATTAACATTCATTGTGTATTTACTACTGGATACTAAACTGTACAGTTGTCATCTCTGGGGATTTCTTTTGTGCTGACATTTGAGCAGACGGTTTTTTTGCTGACTGAATATCTCTTTGTTGTGGTGCGTTGAGCTTGTTAATGACCAAATTCTTATGTGGCAGCTGCACATTACGCATGCTTATTCTCCATGTTTAGACCATAAATCTTCTGTAACTGAGTGACAGCACCACCTGCACAGCCTTCCAAGGTTGCAAATACAGCTCTAATAATGTTATTTCAGAATATTTCAGACATGTTTTCTCACACATTTTAGCCCTGCTATGACAATGAAATGATATTTAAGAGTGTGAGACGTTGTCATTGTTACTGTTTTATGTGGATTTTACAATGGAGACAGATTGGTGGTATTTCTTACATGCAGGTTTATAGAACATCGAACATCAAGAGTATTTGGTCCATACCCAGCTGAGGTTTGTAAAATACTCGGAGTAATTCTGTGCAGGTTTATGTTGTTGTTTTGCTTACCTAAAATCTATTTATTTGCTAGTTTTTTCATTCTTGGCCAGCAACATGTTCAAGGTTAGCACTGGAGCAATGACATGTTCACCTGCATGTCCCAACCAAAGCATCTCGACTTTGTGGCACTGCTCTTTGTGACTGGCAGCCTAATAGTGATGAAGTGCAGGACTCTTGACCAAACTGCCTAAGTTCAAATCTTGGCTTCTCCCCTTACTAGCTTGTGACCCTGGGCAAGTTACTCAACCTCTCTCTGCCTTTTACAGATGTGTTTCATCTGTAAAATGGGGATGACAATAACATTTGCTTCCTGTGGTTACTAGGAAAATTGCTGATGTTTATAAAATATTTAAAACAGTGTTTGGTGCAAAATGAACTCTGTTTACATATTCATTAAATAAATACTGGTGGGATGGACAGATACCTATAAGAGTACACAGGACTCAGCTTTGTGAGCCCATTCCAGGCCAGATCTGTGCCTAAACAGTAGAAGGCTTTTTACTGTCCTTTCAGTCTAATTAGTGATACAAGCTATTAAGGATAGTGAAAAACAAAGCATTAACGATGATGCTTTCCCTTTGGCCAAACCTAACTAGAAGCCTGGGGGGCAAGGGAGCCTGTCAGTGCAGTCTCTAAGTGTTGCATCTCAGGGCAGAGAGCAGACTGGACAAGGCCTGGGGGAGAGGGATCCCGAGGGGCAAATAGTTGCTAAGACAGAGTGTCTTAGTGCATATTTATTTATAGTACATATATAATGCATATATTTGTACATTCTTCTATATATAAATCATTCTTTTTCCATTACCTTCCAGTATATTTTCTAAGTTTCTACAGAAAAAAATTTGGCCTCAGCATGTAAGTGGAATGGAAAATAAAAATTCTCAGAGTTGCTTAAAGTGTATTTCCAGCATTAATATTTCAAGGCTTAAAACAAGGGTGAAACAGTTCATTTTCTACCCCGTTCAGAAAAGCCATTCCAAGCATGGTAGAAATATTGAAGAGCTGATGGATAGAATTGATAATGCTACCTCCCAGGTAGAAATGTAGGCAAAACTACCCCCCAATCTTAATACTGTATACTTCTAATCCACACATTAATGGTTTCTGTTCATATATCTATAAATCGGATTCTCCTTTTAGATTAATAAATCTGTTCTTAATGCAGCCATCTCATCGTTGTTCTAATAGGGACTCATTGAGCTTACTCTAATATTCTTATCTTCAAGGGTAGGTAATGCTGGTGTGGAATATACTGAATAAGAAAAGTAGTTAAAAGAATGCTTAAAAAGAGCCACTGTCTAACAGACTGGACACACAGTTGCTCTGGGGAGTTTAGGTGGCTAAGAGCTGATGGAGGAGGAGACTTTCTAAATCTCTTGGTGATTTGTTGCTAGGGGACCATTTAAGAGTCCCCCTGAGCCTTGAGAAGGAGGCTCTCTTGCCTCACATCATTGGATTAATTCTTTGTCCAGGTACACAAGGTACATGATTAACTCCAGTTTGACAGTTTATGTTGGTAGCTAATGAATACTTATTCAGGACATGAGGAGACATGACACTTACTAAATTGAAAGCATATTGGAAAATTTTTGTAGCCTCCAAAAAATACCAAGTATGTTCAGTAAATTCACATAGGAGAGCTTTGACTTGCTTGTGGTTGGGGGCCAATTCTGTTTGGCTTTTGAACTTTTGAGTTTAGTGAGAGTTTGCTGATATTCCCTCCCATTTGACAGCTAGCAAGTTTACTTTTCCCACATTTACAAAGCAAGTTCAACTTTACCCAAAACTCTGGGGTAGGCAGAATCTTAAGGTGATCTCCAGTGACTCTCAACTTTGTATAATTCCCTCCCCTGTGAATATGATGAGACAGCATTCTTCTGATTGTTACCTCATATGGCAAAAGGGATTTTACAAATGTAATTAAGGTTACTAATCAGTTGACCTTAAGATAGAGATTAGCTGGATGGGTCTAACATAAACACATAAGCCCTTTAAAAGCAAAGAGTTTTCTCTGGCAGGTGGCAGAAAGGGAAGTCAGATTTGAAGCTCGAGAAGGACTGAACAAGCTGTTGCTGGCTCTGGAGATGGAGGGGGCCGTGTGAATGCAGGTGTCCTCTAGGGCTGCGGTCTCCAACCCCCGCGTGTCACTGCCTGAGCTCCGCACCACACTGCACCACACCACACCACACCACACCTGCCCCCGCAACACCCTACCCATCCCCAGTCCATGGAGGAATTGTCTTCCATGAAACCAGCCCCTGGTGCCAAAAGGGTTGGAGACCTCTGCCCTAGGGGCATAGAGCAGCTCCAGCTGACAGCCAGCTGGACCTCAGACCTAAGACTCAAGAACTGGATACTGCCAGCAACCTGAGTGAGCTTAGAAGCAGATTTTTCTCCAAGCCTCCAGATACGAGCCCAGTCAGCACCTTGATTCCAGTCTTTGTGAGACCTAAGCAAAGACCCAGTTGAGCCCGCCTGTACTTCTGACCTACACACTGTGAGCTAATTAACAGTGGTGTTTTAAGCCACTGAGTTGTGGTAATTGGTTTCACAGCAATAGAAAACTAATACACACTCTGGATCCCAAGTTGTTCTTAGACAAAGGCCGGGGTCTTTTTTTTTTTTAATTTCAGAATATTATAGGGGTACAAACATTTTGGTTACATAAATTACTTTTGTACCATTTGAGTCAAAGTTATAAGTGTACCCGTCCCCCAGATAGTGTGCGTTGTACCCATTAGGTGTGAATTTACTCATCTTCTCCTCCCCCCCTCACCTGAGCCCTGGGTGTTAAAAACTTTCCATCATATTAAATTCCTATTATTAAGCTTAAGGCCAGTAGATCTCCCAGGGAAGATGCCCCAACTCCACAGCTACCCGAAATGGAGGCACTCATCCTAACTTACTTACCTTTATCATTTCTGCTGGGGTGGTAGTTTTTGGATCACTGTGTATCCCATTTTTTTTAAAAGGGCAACTCTTTACGCTAAATTATGGATTCTTTAGTTTTCCTAGAGATTCCATCTGTATGTCCATTTCTTACAGGCCTGGGCCTTTCACATATGTTTTACTACAAGAGTTGACAGATACTAAGCACCTTCATGTATCTCTTAGCCACTGTTGTCACCTGTAGCACCTTGTGGAAAAACTCTGTCAGGAGCAATATGGAATGTTTATGATTACATGGGTGATTTAGCCTTTGACTCTGGTTAGGAATGAGATACGGGCTAACCTGCCTGAGATGCTCATTAGAAAAAAAAAAAAAACCCCACAGGACTGTTTCTTAGTACTAATGCAAAAGCCAGAGTTGGATGGGGTCTCTTGATGGTTCAGACAATAATTTGCAGTTGAGTAAAACAGGCATGTGTCTCTTGCCTCATCCCCACCTTCACCTTCTTTCTGTTTAGAATGTTTCTTCCTGATTTTGTGCACTTTAGAAGAAATTAAGTGCATGCTTTACTGTTAGAATAAACAGATCAACACTCTCTTTTAGGTAGATGGCATCATTTATCATCATTATTTGGGGGTGGTCATAATATATAACTGGTTCTGCCAGAATGAACAGCTACAAATAAATGGTTTTAAAGTCAAAGTAATCACTTTTGGTATATGTCTCCCGATTTTGTAAATGGTTTATGATAATAATCCTACACAGCAGTGCTGTCAGCCCTGATGGCACATTGGAATCACATGAACTCCACCTTAGACCGGTTGTAAATGAGACTACTGGAGCAGCATCTTACAGTTGCTTTTCTGAGCCTCCCTGGGTGGCTAGTGAGCAGCTGGGGCTGAGAACGACTGTCATACAGTAAGCCTCCCCATCCAGAGATCTAGAACTACATTTTGCAACCAGTTTATCTTGGAGAGACTACCAGAGAGTTAGTTATACTGCTGTAAGCTACACGGGCTGTAGGTACTTTTCCCAAGAAAAAAATTTATTGGCAAGGTGAGTGTTTACTAGGCTAAAATTATTGTGGTAATGCTTTATGGTGTGGGATCACAAATTCTTCTGTTAGAGAAGACTCTGGTAGTATGTGATTTTTATATGTTTGATTCTCACAGGGACCTTCATAAACTATTAATATTAACACTTATTAAACAGACCAACAACCTGTAACAGGATTTGGCAATTTTTCTGTGAAGGGCCAGATAGTAAATATTTTTGGCTTTGGGGGCTGTATGGTCTCTTTCACAGCTATAAATCAACTGTCATTGTGGCACAAAAGCAGCCATAGTATGTAAAAGAATGAATGTGGCTGTGTTTCAAAAAAAGTTTATTTACTAAAATAGGTGGTGGGCCAAATTTAGCCTGCAGGCCATAGTTTGTTGACAACCCTGACCTATGTGATCTCTGAACATAGGATTAAAGCCTTCTAACATGCAGCAGTTGATTCCTATATTACAGGAGTGCTTGAGTGCCACTGGCGGCTCTTTTAAGAGAATCACATTGTCTGTGCCCTTGCCCCACTTAGTAAACCCACAAGAGCTGAGGGCCTGTGAACATCTTGTTCTGCATTGTATCTCCAGTGTCTAGCATATGTCTGGCACGTAGTAAACTTCCAGTAATATTTGTTGAATTAATGCACACACCACATTTCAGCTAAATTGGGTTTATTTCCATTCTCAGAACTCTACCCTTGCATATCCACATCCTTGTACATAATTTCCTCCACCAAAAATAACTCTCTCCTTTTCTTCATCTTGTTTATGTCCTTTTCAACCCAAGTTCTGTTTGAAAGTCACTTCCCCCATTCTCTTCCTCCTTTTAAACACTAGTGATTTGTTTCTGTTCTAACTACATCTATGCTACCTTGTATAAAATATCCTCTATTATATTTGAATAATAGAAAATGTGAATGTCTAATATTCCATATTAGATTGAAAGGTTCCTAGATTGCTTTGTCTTCGTATCTTCTGTATACTTACCATTGTGTCTAATATAAAACAAGCAGCCAATAAATATATAAATATTTATTGTATAATGATATAAATGTTAAATTTATAGAATTAAATAAATTGTTGCTGAATTTAATTGAATTCACTTTTAGCTAGGACAACATTTTTGTTCATTTCTTTTTGGAGTTTACTATGAAGTACTCTGATTTGTCTCTGTCTTCCCCTCCACTAGACCCTGTTGTTGAGGGCAGGAAGCATGTGTGGTCATGTGCCACATAATGATGTTTTGGTCAATGGAATCAAAAGTGTATTTTACCTTTCTTCCTTTCTAATGTATGCATTTGAGCTGTAAATTTCTCTCTGAGCATGGCTTGAGTTGCATCCATAAGTTTTGATATGTCATAGATTCTTTATCAAAACATTTTAAAATTTATACTATAATTTTTTACTTTATTGTTAATTGGGAAATATATTACTTATTTTCTAATCCTTTGAGAATTTGCTAGGTATCTTTTTATTATTTTAGCTTAAATTCTCTGGTCAAAATACATATTCTATGTTCTTTCAATCCTTGAAATTTTTTTTTTTCCTCCTTTTAGTTCAGAATATTATGGGGGTACAACACTTTGGTTATATATACTGCACATGCACTGCCCATGTCAGAGCTACAATCGTGGACATCCCCCAAACTGTGCATCCCACACCCATTCAGTGAGAGTTTTCCCATCCCCTCCACCCCCCTCCCGCCTGCCCGCCCCCTGATGAATATTATTGCCATGTGTGCACGTAAGTATTGATCAGTTAGTACCAATTTGATGGTGTGTACCAGTGGTGCTTGTTTTTCCATTCTTGGGATACTTCGTTTTGAAGAATGGGCTCTAGCTCCATCCAGGATAATACCAGATGTGTTAATTCACTGTTGTTTTTTATTGTTGAGTAATACTCCATGGTATACATATACCACATTTTATTAATCCACTCGTGTATTGATGGGCTCCTGGGTTGTTTCCACATTTTTGCAATTGTGAATTGTGCTGCTACAAACATTTGTGTGCGGATGTCTTTATCATAGAATGTCTTTTTTCCTTTGGGTAAATACCCAGTAGTGGGATTCCTTAGTTCTTTGAGGTACCTCCATATTACTTTCCATAGAGGTTGTACTAATTTGCAGTCCCACCAGCAGTGTATGAGTGTTCCTATCTGTCCGCATCCCCATCAGCATTTGTTGTTTTGGGACTTTTTGGTATGAGCCAATCTCACTGGAGTTAAGTGATATCTCATTGTGGTTTTGATTTGCATTTCCCTGATGATTAGAGAAGTTGAGCAATTTTTTATATGTTTGCTGGCCATTATTCTGTCTTCTTTTGACAAGTTCTGTTCATGTCCTTTGCCCATTTTTTTAATGGGGTTGCTTGATTTTTTCTTGTTGATTTTCCTAAGTTTTATATAGATTCTGGTTATCAGCCCTTTATCAGATGTGTAGCATGCAAATATTTTCTCCCATTCTGTAGGTTGTCTGTTCACTCTAGTGATAGTTTCCTTGGCTGTGCAGAAGCTTTTTAATTTGATAGGGTCCCATTTATTTATTTTTGTTGCCGCTGTGATTGCTTTGGGGGTCTTCTTCATAAATTCTTGGCCTAGGCCAATGTCCATAAGAAGTTTTTCCAAAGTTTTCTTCTAGAATTCTTACGGTTTCACGTCTCAGGTTTAAAACTGTTATCCATCGTGAGTTGATTTTTGTGAAGTGAGAGGTGTGGATCTAGTTTTAGTCTTCTACATGTGGCCATCCAGTTCTCCCAGCACCATTTATTGAGTAGGGAATCTTTTCCCAGTGTATGTTTTTGTGGAATTTGTCAAAGATCAGATGACAGTATGAGGATGGTTTTATATTTGGGTTCTCAGTCCTGTTCCATTGGTCTATGTCTCTGTTCTTGTGCCAGTACCATGCTGTTTTGGTTACTAAGGCCTCGGAGTATAGTTTGAAGTCTGGTAGATTGATGCCTCCCAATTTGTTCTTTTTGCTTAAGATTGCTTTGGCTAGACGGGGTCTTCTCTGGTTCCACACGAAGCGTAGAATTATTTTTTCTAGATCAGCAAAAAATGATGTTGGTGTTTTGATAGGGACTGCATTGATTCTGTAAATCACTTTAGGTAGCAAAGACATTTTTACAATGTTGGTTCTACCTATCCAAGAGCATTGGTAGGGTTTTCCATCAGTTTACATCCTCTACAATTTCTTTTCTCAGTGTTTCGTAATTCTCTCTATATAGATCTTTCACCTCCTTAGTTAGATATGTTCCTAAATATTTAATTTTCTTTGGTGCTATTGTGAAAGGTATTGTGTCTTTAATTTGTTTCTTGGCTCGACTCTTATTGGCATATATGAAGGCTATTGATTTGTGTGCATTGATTTTGTATCCTGAGACTTTGCTGAATTTGTTTATCAATTCCAGTAATCTCTTGGTTGAATCTTTGGGGTTTTCTAGACATAATATCATATTGTCCATGAATAGTGAAAGTTTGACCTCTTCTGCCCCCATTTGGACACCCCTGATTCCTCTCTCTTGTCTGATTGCTCTAGCAAGGATTTCCAGCATTATGTTGAAAAGAAGTGGAGACAGTGAACAACCTTGTCTGGTTCCAGTTTTAAGGGGGAATGCTTTCAGTTTTTCCTCATTCAGTATGATACTGGCTGTGGGTTTATTATATATGGCTTTAATAATTTTGAGGTATGAGCCATCTATGCCTATATTGTTAAGAGTTCTTATCATAAAAGGGTGCTGGATTTTGCCGCCAGCCTTTTCTGCATCTATTGAAAGGATCGTGTAATCTTTATTCTTGCTTTTATTTATGTGGTGAAGTACATTTATATATTTGTGTATGTTCAACCATCCCTGCATCTTGGGGATGAAGCCCACCTGATCGTCATGAATTATTTTTTTGATGTACATTTGAATTCGGTTTGCTAGGATTTTATTGAGAATTTTTGCATCTATGTTCATAAGGGATATTGGTCTGTAGTTTCCTTTTCTTGTTGTGTCCTTTCCTGGCTTTGGTATCAAGGTGATATTGGCTTCGTAGAATGAGTTTGGAAGGATTCCATCCTTCTCGATGTTATGGAATAACTTCTGCAGTATAGGCACCAGTTCTTCTTTCTAGGTTTGGTAGAATTCAGGTGTGAACCCATCTGGTCCAGGACTTTTTTTTGTTGGAAGATTTTTTACTACTGCTTCAATTTCAGTGCTTGATACTAGTTTGCTTAGGAATTCTATTTCTTCCTGATTGGGCCTAGGGAGGTAGTGTGTTTCTAAGAATTTGTCCATTTCCTCCACGTTTTTGTGTTTTTGGGCGTAGAGATTTTTGTAGTATTCGAAGATGATGTTTTGTATTTCCATGATATCAGTTGTGACCTCTCCTTTTTCATCTCTAATCGAGCTTCTTAGAGTCCTTTCCTTTCTGCTTCTGGTCAACTTGGCAAGTGGCCTATTTTGTTTATCTTTTTAAAGAACCAACTTTTCGTTTTATTAATCTTCTGTATTGTTCTTTTGTTCTCAATTTCATTTAATTCTGCTCTGATCTTGGTTATTTTTTTTCTTCTGCTCACTTTAGGATTGGTTTGCTCTTCCTTTTCCATTTCCTTAAGATGATTCATTAGTTTACTGATTTGTGACCTTTCTTTCTTTTGGATGTGACCATTTAAGGTGATAAATTTTCCTCTCAGGACTGCTTTTGCTGTATTCCACAGATTTTGATAACTTGTGTCCCCATTATCGTTTAGTTCAAAGAATCTTTTGATTTCCATCTGAATCTCCTCCTTGACCCAGTAGTCATTCAGCAACAGATTGTTTAATTTCCATGTTTTTGGATGAAGATGTGAGTTTCTGTTGGAATTGATTTCTGATTTTATTCCGCTGTGGTCTGAAAAGATACATGGTATGATTTCGAGTTTTTTAAACTTGTTGAGATCTGTTTTGTGGCCTAGGATGCGATTCATTTTAGAGAAAGTTCCATGAGCTGACGAGAAGAACGTATATTCAGTGTTATTTGGGTGGAGTGTTCTATTGATGTCTGTTAGGTCCAAATGTTCTAGAGTCCTGTTTAAGTCCATTGTTTCTTTGCTTATTTTCTGTTTGGAGGATCTGTCCAATTCTGTCAGTGGGGTGTTGAAGTCCCCTGCCATTATGGCATTGCTGTCTATTATATTGTCTAGATCAAGCAGTATTTGCTTTATGTATCTGGGCACTCCTGTGTTGGGTGCATAAATATTTAGGATTGTTAAATCTTGTAAGATTTTCCCCTTCACCGCTACATAGTGTCCATCTTTGTCTTTCTTCACTTTTGTTGCTTTAAAGTTTATATCATCTGAAATAAGGATGGCTACTCCAGATTTCTTTTGGTTTCCATTAGCCTGGAAAATTGTATTCCATCCTTTCACCTTTAGTCTGAATGAGTACTTGTGTGTAAGATGTGTTTCCTGGAGACAACAGATACTTGGCTTGTATTTTTTAATCCATTCATCCAGCCTATGTCTCTTCTATGGGTAATTCAAGCCATTCATATTTATTGAGAGAATTGATATTTGGGGTAGATTTCTGTTTATTCTGTTGGGTAGTTTCTTGTTCTGTTTTACCTCTTGAGTCATTGTGAAATCTGGGTTCTGGAGTTTTAGCTTTTGGGTAGGTTTACTCTGGTGGGTGTCTGTTGTGCTGGTTAGTGTACAGTGCAGGTCTAAGCACTTCTTGCAGGGCCGATCTGTACTTTGCAAATTCTATCAGTGATTGCTTGTCTGGAAAAGTCTTTATTTCTCCCTCATATTAGAAGCTTAGTTTGGTGGGATAAAGAATTCTGGGTTGGGCATTATTTTGTTTTAGATGACTGAGGGTGGGTCCCCATTCCCTTCTAGCTTGTAAGGTTTCAGCTGAGAAATCTGCAGTTAATCTGATAGGTTTCCCTTTGTAGGTTACCTGCTCTTTTTGCCTCACAGCTCTGAGGAGTGCCTCTTTTGTGTTTACTTTGGTCAGTCTAATAATTATGTGGCGTGGTGAATGCCTTTTCACGTTGAATCTCCCAGGAGTCCTGTGTGCTTCTTGTACGTGGATGTTGAGATTTCTGGCTAGGGATGGAAATTTTCCTCTATTATTCCTTTCAAATAGATTTTCCAGCCCACGCGAATTTTCTTCCTCTCCCTCAGGGATGCCTGTGATGCTTATGTTTGGCCTCTTTATATAATCCCACATTTCTTGTATGCTTTGTTCATGCCTCTTGTTTTTGTGTTCTTTCTCTTCGACTGATTTATTTAGCGCATAGGAGTTATCTTCCACCTCTGAGATTCTTTCCTCTGCATGATCCAGCCTATTCTTAAGGCTTTCCACTGTGTTTTGTAGATCCTTGTATGCCTTTCATTTCTAGAATTTCTATTTGATTTTTCCATAATACTCCTATTTCTTTAGAAAAATTTTCATTCATTTCTTGCATTTTTCTTGTGGTTTCTTTGTGCTGGGATTCAATTTTCTTTTGAATTTCATTGAGCTTTCTTATAATCCATAAACGAAATTCCTCTTCTGTCATTCTACCTATTTTATTTGAGTTGGTATCCGTTGCTGAGGAACTAATGATTTCTTTTGGGGGTGACTTTTCACTCTGATTTTTCATGTTTCCTGAGTTCTTTCGCTGATTTTTTCTCATCTGGCCTCTTGGTCGAGAGCTGTGGGTGTTAGGGCTAGTATATGGCCCTGTGTCCAAGCCCCCGAGTTTTCTTCCTTGGCAGAGCCAGGGAGAGGAGTACTGGTCTGTATTGCCTTAGGTGTATTTTAGCAAGGTAGTTGGATCTCTTGGGTTATCTCTGACCTATTGTCTTCTCTTCCCGGTGGAGTGTAGTGAGATTGTCCTCCCAGCTTGAGCTCCAAGCTGGTGGATTGTACTTGAGGGTGTGAATCCACAGTTCCCTAATAGCTAGGTATTCTGTTGTGCCTGTGGCAGACTCTGATCCCCCAGGTGGGGTATACGAAAGCCCCAAACTTTGGGAGGGGCCTTGTGGCTCCTAGGGGTTCCTTTGACCCTGCTCGTCCTGAGGTGAGGGTAGAAACACAATTGCTTTTGGCTACAGTGTGAGAGCTGAATTGGGAAAATTCTACACAGCTCAGAGGCTGCTTATCCAGCTGCCTGTGTCTGGCCCTCTGATGTGCGTCGCCATGTGACACTGGCTGATAGGGGGATCTCCAATTGTGCACCCCTTTGCACCACTACACCCCAGGGCGAAGTGGGTGGGCGTCTCTCTCCCCAGAAGTGTCCACCAGGGGGATGTTCCCACGGGGGGGGGCGGGAATAGTGGCCACTGGAGGCACTCTTGGATCAAGCGAAATTTCCCTGGTGAAGTGGGCAGGGTTAGGGGGAGCTGCTCTGGGTCAGACTGTGGCTCTTGAGGCATTTGGTTGCCATGAGAACCGGTACTTACACAAAATGAGTCGCTATAACCAGCAACCTTCAAAATGACCGATCTCTGGGGTACAGGAGGGCTGGGACCTGAAGAGCAGGCACTAGGACCAGCACGTAGCAGACTCGTTGGAGGCCAGAGCCAGGGTAGCAGGACCGATGGACGGGCTGCAAACTGTTTCCAATACACAAAGGTTCTGCCACTATAGTTCCAGGATCTCATCCCACCTGGAAGCCACGGATGCAGCAGTCCCTGGCCACCAAGGGCGAAGCCTGTGGCGCTCAGGCCGAAGAGTCCCCGGGCCAGGGCGGGGCAGAGCTAGAGACTGGGCTAACAGCTCCGGGCGGGAGACTTCAAAGATGGCTGCCTCTGCCAACCTGGCGCACAGCAGGGCTCAGATGGTGCCCGTGAACGCAGCTTTTCTCAACCGGCCTGGGTCCCTCGGAGGCAATTGCCAGCAGCCCCTAAGGGCGTGTCCCGCTCTCCATTAAGTTCCTGGGCCCCGGTCCTGCTGACTTCCAGTGGCGCGGTGCCAGTCTGCGGATTCCCACGCACTGTCCGGGGAAGCTGTATCTCTGCCCAGTCCCTACCCTGGCCCCGAGCGGTTCCTGTATATTTCAGCTGAGAGTTCCCTATGGTTCCCACAATTGCTTCCTCTGCACAGAGCCTGCTGTCTCGAGCTACAGCTTTGCCCTGACTCTGGGCTTGTCCCTGACTGAGTGGATGGGAAGTCTGTCGGGAAGGTGCGTAACCGCCTGTAGGTCAGGTCGCGCTGCACTGACCTGGTGAGCACTTCCTTCCCACGCTCTGGGCTCTGTTGCACTCCCTGCACTCTCCGATCTTTGTGAGTGAGTCTCCCAGTCACCTGTTTTCTTGGGCTGAGCGTCCCATGAAGTTTCTCTGTAATTCACGATGCTGTTTTTGGAGTGAGTGGTCCGTGCGCACAGGCAGCCAATGGCATTTTTCACCTCCTTCCCTGGGAGCGGTGAGGTGGGAGGACTCTATCAAACCGGTGTTTTTCAGCATCATGTCAATCCTTGAAATTTATTAAGATTTGTTTTATGATAAAGTTTAGGGTCAGTTTTGGTAAATGTAGAATATGCTCTTGAAAAGTATATGAAGTCTGTAGTTATGTACAATGTTCTATATGTCAATAAGTCAAATTTATTAATATTGTTTAGAACTTCTAAAATATTTATGAACTTTTTAGTCTGGGCCCCCCCCCCTTTTTTTTTTTTTTTTGAGAGAGTCTTGGTCTGTTGCCCTGGGTAGAGTGCAGTTGTGTCGTCACAGCTCACTGCACCCGCAAACTCCCGGGCTCAAGCGATCCTCCTGCCTCAGCCTCCCACATAGCTGGGACTACAGGCGCACGTCACCATGCACACCACCACTCCAGGCTCGTTTTTTCTATTTTTAATAGAGACGGGGTCTCGCTCTTTTTCAGGGCTCAGGCTGGTCTTGAACTCCTGAGGTCAAGAGGTCTTCCTGCCTCAGCCTCCCAGAGTGGTAGGATTACAGGCGTGAGCCACTGCACCGGCCTGGTCTGCTTATTCTTTTGCTTAGAGATGTTGACAAAATTCCAACTTTGCAGAATTGTCTGTTTCTCCCTGTTGGGTCTATTAATTTTCGTTTTATATATTTCTCATCTTGTATATGAAATATATCTTCCTGTTAGAATGAACTCTTTAATGAAATGTCCTTTCTTTTTAAAAAATTTCTTGTGATGCTTGTTGTATATAATATGAATACAGCTTCATCACCTTTTTTTCTGGTTAGTAGTTATAGGGTATAACTTTTACTTTCAGTACTTTCCAGCTTTTCTGTATATTTAAGATATATTACTTGTAAACAGTTTATAGTTTTTTTATGTAGTCTAATAATCTGTCTTTTAAGTGGCCTATTTAGTCTATTTACTTTTAATATACCGTTGATTTGATTTCTAGGCTGGGCCTTGAACATGAGTAGAATTTCACCAGGCTGAGAGTGTGTGGGATGCAATCCATGCAGAGGAAGTAACATAACAAAGCAACAGAAACAGAAATGAACCACATGGTGGGGGAAATGTGGGTAGATAGATCCTCCTGCTGGGGCAGAGGGGAGTGACAGAAGGTTAGGCAACTGAGAGACTGGGGCCTTGTCTGTCATCCCTTGGGTGCCCATCCTAGTACCTTGCATGGTTTGGAGCATATGCTAGAAATGATCATGTTTTCCCAGAATTGTGCTTGGCACTTTGGTAGAATAAAATGAATATGTAAGATGTAGTTCTTGTATTTAATAACCAGCTAATTACATTGAAAAGAAAGTAAGATGAAAATAAAATATGTAGTTTTAACAATTAAAAACCAGCTAATTCCATTGAAAAGGTAAGACAAGATCTGGGAAAACAGTTTCTCTACACTCATACAATATTTCTGACACCAGATTTGTTGGTTTTTTCCCACATCAACCAGTTCTGCAGTTCAATTCTGACACTGTCTCCCTGGAGTTAGTGTCAGATCCTACAAGTTAAGGGCTCAGCACCACAATTGCAAGTTTGGTTCCTGTACTCCTGACTGACTAGCTATAAATAAGGGGTTTCCATGACCTTCTTTTTCCTCAGGTTAGATAATTTGCTAGAATGGCTCACAGAAACACTTTACTTACATTTACTGGGTTATTATAAAGGCTACAACTCATGAACAGCCAAATGGAAGACATGCATAGGGCAAGGTATGGGGGTAGGTGGCGGTACACAGAGCTTCCATACTCTCTCTGGGAACACCACCTTCTCTGCACCTTGATGTGTTCACCAACCCAGAAGCTCATCAAATCTCAGTACAAGAGTTTTGGGGATTTTTTTTTTTTTTTTAAGAGACAGCATCTTGCTCTGTTGCCCAGGCTGGAGTGTGGTGGCACATTAGCTCACTGCAGCCTTGAACTCTGGGCTCAAGTAATCCTCCTCCTTCAGCCTTCCAAGTAGCTGGGACTATAGGCACTCGCCACCATGCCTGGCTAATTTTTAAATTTTTTTGTAAGGAGTCTTGCTGTCTTACCTAGGCTTATCTTGAACTCCTGGCCTCAAGCAATCCTTCCACCTTGACCTCCCAAAGCACAGGGATTATAGGCATAAGCTACCCTGCCTGGCCTCAGTACAGGAGTTGTTTTTTGTTTTTGTTTTTGTTTCAAGCTTGAAAATTTCTTTTATTATATATATGATCCCTTTTTGGTAGAGAGAAACATTCATGTAGTGGGGAAGCCTCCTGAGACACTGAGGAACCTTAGTTTTCTAGCCAGGTTCTAGCTGGGAAACTATGGGAAGATTGCTTAACCTCAAGGGGCCTCTGTTTCCTCATCTGTGAAATGGGGTAACACCATCTAGCTCATAGGGCAGCTATGGAAAATAAATTAGATGAGGGGTGTATAATGGCCAAAGGGAAGCTTCTCTATTCCCCATACACTGCCCAAAATGGGGCAGACAGCGTTTTATTACAAGTGCACTCCCAGGTTTCACTATGACCACTATTATGCACTGAACTGTCCCCTTACCCCCAAATTTGTATGTTGAAGCTCTGACCTCCAATGTGAAAGAGGGCCTGTAAGGAAGTAATTAAGGGTAAAAGAGGTCATAAGGGTGGGGCTCCGATCCCATAGTATTAGTGTCCTTATGAGAAGACACAGGAGAGCTGCCAACCCCCATCCAAAGGAGGAGGTCACACAAGCACACATGTGAGATGGCAGCCACCTAGAAGCCAAGGGAAGAGGTCTCAGAATGAAACCTACCTTATTGGCACCTTGATCTTGGATTTCCCAGTCTCTAGAACTGTGAGAATAAATTTCTGTTGTTTAAGCCACCCATTCTGTGGTACTTTGTTATGGCAGTTCTAGCAGAGCAATATAATGTATCTCATTCTCTGGGGCTTTTCTTTAAGGGGATCCCTAATCAAACCTTACGGTGACTGCTGGGCTCGGGCAGACAAAGCAGCTGCAGGCAGTAAGCTACTTGGTCTGGGAAAGCCAGGGGCAAACCAGATGGGCAGTGAGTGCTGCAGCCTTCTACTAACACCTGCCACGTGCTGGCAAGGACTGAAATAAGAAGGCAATATGAAGGCATGGACCCTGCCTTCAGGGAGCTCACAGTCTAGGTGAGGTGGCAGATTTAGAAACAATGACAATATAGTTGTACCCGTTTTCTATTTTCTATTTGCTACTGTAATAAATTACCACCAACTTAGTGGCCTAATTATAGAACAACACAAATTTATTATTATGGGTCTTACTGAGCTGATGATAAGTGCTGTCAGGGCTGTACTTGAGGCTTATGCACTGAACTGTCTGGAGGCTCCAGGGGAGAATCCATTTTCTTGCCAGCTTCTACTGGCTGTCTGCATTCCTTGGATGGTGGCTCCCTCCCGTCCTCAATGCCAGCAATAACTGGTTAAGTTTTCTCACATCATATCACCTGACACTGACTTTCTGCTTCCCTCTTCCACATTTAAGGATTCTTGGGGTTCCACTGGGCCCTGGATAATCAAGGGTAATCTTCCTATTTGAAGGTCAGCTGATTAACAACCTTAATTCCCCCTTGCCATGTAATGTAACATATTCATAGGTTCCTGGGATTAGGATGTGGCAGGAATTTTTATAGAGCTTAATTTTCAGCTCCCTCTCCCCTTTCCCAGAAATCAATGGGTGGGGCTAAAAGTTCCAACCCTCCTAATCACTTGGTATTTCTGGGGAGGAGCCCCATCCTGAGGCTATCTAAGGGCCCAACCCTAAGTCACCTTATTAGCAAAATTCAGATGTGAGCAAAAGGGGCTCACATGAATACCAAAAAACACTCCTATCATTCAGGAAATTCCGGGGGTTTGGGGAGCTCTGTGCCAGGAACCAGGGACAAAGACTAAATATACATGTAGTATAACACATAAGACATAGTAATTTTTTAAGTAACAATGCAATTAAAGAGTTCAGCAAAATGAAAAATGAGGGGTTTAATAAGAGGGGAGATGCCTGGGAAGGAGGTGAAAATTGAACTGGCCCCTGGCATGCTATATTCTAACTGTATCATTTCTTTATCTTCCTTGCTAGACCACCAGCTCCTTGTGTCTGGTTGGCAATCTTGTTCTCGGTTCTTGGTGTGCTCTTGGCGGAAGAATGACCAGACACACCAAGAGCAAGGCAAGTGTGAAACAAGGTTTATTGAGGAAGAGCAAGATACCTTTGCCACAGACAACGAAGGGGCCTTGTCATAACAAAAAGGCTCTGGTTATGGTCTCTCGAGTCTTGTTTTATAGTGTCTGGATTGGGCCCTCCTCTTGGTTCAGACGTCACCACTGAACTACATTGATGGACAGTTAACAACATGGGGGGGTAATTAGCCTTAGGTTACTATAGGTCACTTTCCAAATCCTGTTGTGCCTGGGCTGCCTGGCCTGTGGGCTGGGGGATTCCCTGCATTCTTCTGCAGATTGGCTGGGCATTCCTCCTCCTCCCAGGTGTGGCAGTTGCTCAGGGCTGGATCAAGGGTGGGGCAGCACCAAGGTGGGGCCGCCCTTGTCCTTCTTCCCAGGTGGGGCAATTGCTCGAGGCAGCACCAAGATAGGGCGCCCACCTTGTCCCTACAAGATCCCAAATCCCTCACTATCTACCTTACACTTTCAGGTAAGGATCGCATCTTTTCTGTGTCTTCAGAGCCTCCTGGCATAGCTCTTGGCACAGAGTAGATACCAAAGAGGTGTTTGGAAAGACACAAGGGAGGATTGAGCTGCTAGCCTAACAGGAATGTGTCAGGGAGGAGTAGCAGATAGAGTGAATTCTGTTCTGTGAAAGGCAAGGATGCCAGGATTGTAAGCTTGGAAGGTTTGAGCAGGAGCAGAGGAAATACTCAGTCTTTCCTGAAGCCCTGTGACTCTGATTCATGCCTGTTTTGTAATTAGCAGGGGTTACTAATTGTGGATTGAGTCTGTATGGCAGAAAGCATAAGGAAGCCTGGATGTTGTCTACATCAGTAGTCCCCAACCTTCTTGGCACCAGGGATCGGTTTCATAGAAAACAATTATTCCACGGACTGGGGTGGGGGGATGGTTTCAGGATGATTCAAGTGCATTACATTTATTGCGCAGTCAAACTCCTCTGCTAATGATAATCTGTATTTGCAGCCACTCCCCAGCACTAGCATCACCACCTCAGCTCCACCTCAGATCATCAGGCATTAGATTCTCATAAGGAGAGCACAACCTAGATCCCTCACGTGCGCAGTTTGCGATAGGGTTCACGCTCCTATGAGAATCTAATGTCCCCACTGATCTGACAGGAGGTATCTGCTTATGTGTGATGCCAGTGATGGGGAGCAGCTGTAAATACAGATGAAGCTTCACTCGCTCACCCGCTCCTCACCTCCTGCTGTGTGGCCCAGTTCCTAACAGGCCACGGACTGGTACTGGTCCTTGAGATGGGGACCACGAGTCTACACCATCCAGCCATATCTGCCTGTCTCTTGGCAGTCTGACTCCCCTGAGTAACTGTGCTACTTTTCTAACCCTCCCTGCTCAGCTTCTTTCCATACATTGTGGGAGTGAACAGGATCACCCTTCAGGCTGAATTTCGTTGAACAGACCTGGACTGCATCTCACAGTTGTTAGTTCACATTGTCCTTAAGGCTGATGATTGCTTTGATTTGGCTCTTTCAGTTCTTGCCAGAGTAAACAAATATCCTGTTTGTATTACCAGAAGATTTAAGTAGAATGAATGATGGTTTAACTAAAATGTGGTAATAAACGTACTGCAAAGATACTGTAATTTATTTAAGACTCCCTAATTGTTTTCTGTAATCACACATATACAGTTCTTTTCCCCTTTTGAAATTTTAACCTTCGAATCTGTAAATTTAGGAATTCATAAAATATTTGGTTTTCAGAAAATGGGCATTTCTGAATAATGATGAGATTCTTATAAAAAGCCCAGTTTTCTCTTAGATTCTTTTTTTTGAATCTAAAGTTGTTTAAGTTTTTTAAGGATAGATTTTTTTTTTAATCTAGATTTTCAATTCTGTAGATTTTTGATCCTCAGGTAATTTGAATTTAGAAGAACTTTTTAGAATGACTGATGATTGTGCTATGAGGTAAGGCCTCTTTGCTTTCTAAATAATGAATGTTTCTGGATTGCACTGGTATTTAGCTGATGGGGTAAGTTTGTAAAATATTATTCTATAGGAAAGAGGCTCTTACGGTTTTCATGTTTTAAAAAAAAAATTCCTAGAACCCCACACAAGAGTAGTTATTCTTTAATTCACTCAAGCTTCAGACCATGCTTAGAATCACAGACCCCTCAAAATAATTCTGTGGTCCCAGAAATTTATGGTCCATGTCTTAAATACTTCAGTATTTTTGACAACTATAATAGGAAACACAGAGCTACTACTGTCCCATTTAAAAATAACTATGAGATTTTAAAAAATTGGATGTATATTTTCAACTCTGGTTTAACTGTGTATTTGACACCCTGAGAAAACAAATTGTCACCCCTAACTTTGAAATATTTAGGTTAAAGGAAAAGAAAGGCACTTAGATATTTTTGTACTCAAGGTTATGGAAATAAGGAAAGTTATTTCAACACAATGGAGTTATACAAAGATAGCTGGAATAAATCCAGACTTTGATGAGTACTTTTATTTGTGTTAGAGAAAACAGACTGCTTCATAACATCCTTGGCCTTGTTGCAGTAGGATAGCTGGCTGGTGTTACTAGAAAAAGGCCTGGCCATCACTTTTTTTTTTCTTTTTGGCTATTTGTATCGATAAACTGAAAATACCCCAATAGCATAGCATCCTCTTCAGTAGGATGTTATTCAGATGGTAGTTATGATCACCATGGGAAATGGGAGATTTTTTTTTTTTTTTTGAGACAGGGTCTCACTGTGTTGCCCGGGCTAGAGTGCAGTGGCGGGGAAATGGGAGATCTGACAGTGCCTACTCCCAGCCTTCCATCGGGAACTTTACAATGCAGCTCTGAAGGGGAGTTACATTTACTGAAACTAATATTTAAAAAAAAATTTATTGAGCACTTCTGCCATAGCAGGAACCGTGCTACGTGCTCAACACAAATTATCTCAGTTAATTCTCTCAAACCTTTGTGATATCACTAATTTATAGATGAGGAAGGATAGTGAATCTTAGAGATTAAGTGACTTGTCTAAGGTACCCCAGCAAGTAAATGGCTGAGCTGATCCAGGGCTTGAGCTGATACCCACTGTACTTGGAAAACATCACCAGGCTTGGTAAAGAGCAGAGCTTAGTAAATAGAAGCTCTAATTCTATCATAGAAAAATTAGGCTGGAGGAACAGTTTTATCACAAAACAGGAATGGAGAACTGATTGGACTGCATGAATATATTTTTACAGCAGTGCCAAACATCACTCGTATCCATGCGTACATTCTTAATATTCTTTCTTTGTGGACCGAACACTGCAGCTGCTGGGAAGAAGGTGCATGGAGGCCATTATTACAGCCCTTAACTTCATTTTGCCTGTAATTGTGTTAGTTGAAACTAGGAGTTAAGATCGAGAAGTTCTTATATCTGATTAAAACCTACTGGCGATCTCAGGTTTCATTTAAGTTTTGAGAGTGGATTGACAAGTATTTACTGACTTAATTCATATATAGTGATTACTTTCAAAGATCTGTAAAAGAAACCACACCACAGGCACTAATGCCAATTATACAATTGCATAGAGACATATTTTGTTATAAATGAAAAAAAACTTTGAAGCTGAGTATAACAATTTGCTAGGGCTGCTAAACAAAGTACCAGAAACTAGGTGGCTTAAACAGCAGAAATTAATTTTCTCCAAGTTCTGGAGGCTAGAGTTGGAGATGCAGGTGACAGCAGGGTTGCTGCTTTCTGAGGGCTATGAGAGAGACAGAATCTGTTCCAGGCCTCTCACCTACCTTCTGGTGGTTTGTGGGCAGTCCTTGGCCTGTGGAAACATCACCACGATCTCTGCCTTCATCTTTATAGTGTGTTCTCCATGCGCGCGTGTGTCTGTCTCCCTCCAAATTTTCCCCTTTTGTAAGGACACTAGCTATAATGGATTAGGGCCTACCCTCATGACTTATTTTAACTTGATATGACCTCTGTAAAGATCCTATCTCCAAATAAGGTCACATTCTGAGGGACTACGAGTTAGGCCTTCAACATAAGAATTTGAGGGGCACAGTTCAACCTTTAACCCTAAGCATGGACAACTGTGTGTCACATATACCCTCTGCCTGGTGGCTCTGCCCTCCCACCTGCACTAGTGGGTGTTACAGATATAGAATGTGTTCTATGAAGTAGGGTGCAGCTCCTGTCCAGGATAATACCCAAATAATGAAACTCAACAGTGTGATTTGAAATTGGAATTTCTCCCCTCTGCCAGCCCAAACCTGCTTCAGGCTTAGAAGCCTGCAGTGGAAAAGTGGATGTTGTCGGCTTCCCTCCTTGTTCTGCCTCTTCTCCCCCTCACTTCTGTTTGTGACCCTCACAGAATCAGGCCTACAGGCATAAGGGACAAAAGCCATTTGCTTGATGGATGCTTTCACTTGGCACGGGTGCCCTCTGGATGGCAGATGTGTGGCTCTGGTTGGCAGGTGCCTGGGGGGTCCTCCTGCCAAGCCTCCCGTTCAGCTCCCTTGACGCAGCAGGCCTGTCTTCTGGTTGGCCCTTGCCCTCGTGCTCCACCCCCCAACCATACAGTCCCGGGAAGCTATCTTTTTAAGGCATTCCCATGCCAGCTATCTTCCATAGGGTCTGATTTGGTTCATGGGAAACAAGAACCTTTGCTGTTAGAGGAGTTAGAGTCTACTCCCAGGACAGCCTTTTAAACTCAGCTAATGGGTAGACAGAACTTAGCCACAGTGTCTCACCTTTAGACTTACTTTTTAGGCTTGAGTCAAATCCTAGTCTCTCTGTGTCCATCTAAGTCCAGGAGATACTTATCCAGCTTTTCAGGTAGTTCCTTTGAAGCCTTTCCAGGTTGGTGTGAGGAGAGTGGTAGCATTCTCCTTTTTCCCCTACAGACAGAGGTGGGAGTGGGCACACTACATACTGACACCCCTTGACAGCATATGCTCTGCAGACCTGTTCAGCCTCAGCTTGTCAGCGGCAGGAGACTTGAATGGCTGAGACGGGCTTCATCCTTTGCAAGTCCTGCATGGATGGTCTGTTTTCTATGCAGGTGTTGACTGTGCCACTCCCTGGAGGTGTACTGATCACTATCTGAACAGTTAAGGGAGAAGGAATATCAGACTTGGGATGGTATCATTTGCAGAGGAAAATAAATGACTGTTCACTTATACTACATGAATTCTAACCTTGAAGAGAGCATCCTTGCTTGCATTGAACATTTAGACATCAGGAGGTACAGTTTAATATAAAACTTCTTTTGCCTGTTTTGTTAATTTGTAGAAATTTTCAGCTTTTTAGTTGTTTCTTTAGCACATTTGGATTGACTTAGTGGAGAATTAACCTATTACAGCTTCCCATTTTTGCCCATGTGACTTTGTACAGTATCTCTGAAGAATGTCTTCTTATAGCAGGGGCAGAGGGCGTGTGTGTGTGTTGAATCCAAAAGCAGCATTGTGTTCATTGTTTCACTCTGCAAAAATCATTCTGTTCTAAAGATATGATATAAACACTGGTTGGTTGCTGTATTTAATTTCATTATAGCTTGTAGCTCTGACTCAGGCGGTGCAAGGGCAATATATGTAAATGTTTATACTCCCATAATATTTTGAAATTAAAAAAGTAAATTTAAAAAAAATAATTTCATTACAATAGAATTCATTCAGCAGTTTAAAATAAAAGGTGATTACTTCAATGCTAAAGTGTATGACATATCTTTATAGAGTATTCAGAATTGAGTAAGAAAAGGTTAGTTCAAGTTCATAGCATTTGTTTCATCTACTTGGATAATTATAATTTATCTGCCTATGTAGTATAAAAGTATTAATTCCCTTGGCCCTTTTAAAAAATAGATAATACTCAGTAGAGGATACCACAGAGTAGAGACCCAAAGTTGAGAGAAAGTATTGTAAGAATTTCAGTGGTAAAAGCCGATATGCAAATAAGCATCACTATTAAAACCAGCCTCTTTTGACAGTTAAGTCAAAAGTAAATATTGGAATCTTTCAAGAATAATCCCAAAATAGTTGTGGAAGACAGGATGATAATATATGAAGTAATCACTTCTGGTGCAGGGAACCTCGAGGGCACTGGTACTGCTGTCATTGGGGGAAAGGAGAGAGAAGGGCCAGTGGTTACTTCTTTCTGCCTTTAGTATTTGGACATAAAGAATAAAATGGGACTATATAGGTGTCTTAAGTTTGTTTTGTGTTGCTATAAAAGAATACCTGAGACTGGATAATTTATAAAGACAAGAGGTTTATTTAGCTCAGGGTTCTGCAGGCTGGAAGTTCAAGGACATAGCTCTGGCTTCAGGCAAGGGCTTCCTTGTTGTGTTACAACATGGTGGAGAAGGTCAAAGGGGAAGTGGACACATAAAGAGAAAACCCGAGGGGCATCCTGGCTTTGTAGCAATGCACTCATGGGAACTAATCCATTCTCGCAGGACTCATCCAGTCTGGCCATTCATGAGGGATCCACCCCCATGATTCAGACACTTCCCACTAGGCCCTATCTCCCAACACCACCACCTGGGGACCAAATTTCAACATGAGTTTTGGTGGGGACAGACAAACCATATGCAAACAATAGCAAAAGGCAATATAGGAAATGAATAAACCTATAAATAAACTTTGAGAGGAAATGAATACAGAAATAAATTGGATCATATTAAAGCGGCGAAGATATAATAAAGGTTTTGATTCCCTAGGGCCCAGACAGTGTATACTAATAAGTACCATAGTTGTAAATGTTAATTGTGGAGTTACAAAGAGGATACAATATGAAATGATACTAACACAGAAAGGTTTGCTTTTGGTTATATGGCATATTTTATACAAAAAAGAGGAAACCTTTACTAAATGAAAAACAAAGGAAATAGGAGTTTGTTTTAAGGAGTTTGTTTGAAGGAGTATTGACATGATCAATGCCTATTCCTCTTTGTGTACACATTATTATTTCATACCAAAAAAGAAAAACTCCGTTTCAGGTATGAGCTAAGGTGTTGAGTCGTTTATTTTAAATCATCACTAATGATTCTCCCATATAAAATTGGCTTTTGGATTTTTTTAATGCTTTCAGAAATAGTTTTAGAAATATCCTTCCAACTACAGGAAGTTGTTATTACCACTGTGAAATTTCCAGCTGGCCACATTTTGTGATGGTACTTCATAGTGCATTGTGGGAAGCTGGTTTTACCCTTACAAAGAGTAACTCACTCATACATCGTACTGGAGGGTTTGAAACATGCAGCTGCTGATTAATTGTCCTCAAAGCTCCTTATAAGGATGTGGCAGAGAAGTTGTACTTTAAAAACCTTTTAAAATATTCATTAGTTTATTCATCCATTCAACAAGTACTTGTTGAAAGCCTATTATATGATATGAAGTATGTTAAGATGTTCAGGCACAGAGATTATTAAGACACTCCCTGCACTGAATGAACTCAATCTTCTGGGTTTTATCTTTTTCATATCTTCACAAAAATTCCTAACTTTATATAAATCTAGACCTGGTTTCTGTTGTGTATTTTACTAGTTTGAGATATTTTATTGCAGTATGGTGCAAAGTATTAATGGGCTAAATATCTTAAATGCTGCTGTATTGGTTAGACCTCTTGCTTTATGAGTGACTGTGAAAGTACCAGTGAAGTAGAATCTTATTCCTTAAATCATAATTCCAGTTTTAATGTTTCTTGACTATTATTGCAGAGAATATCCAACATGTGCTTCCCAACAGTACAAGTGAACCTTCCAACAGCACTGTGAAACCAACAACTCTACTTTCCTCAGTTGTGAGCAGTATGAAACCCACAGCAACATCTAAAATGGCAACATCAGGGGTGGTCTCAACAAATACGACTTCTACCACCTTAAAGTCTACACCCAAAACAAGTGTTTCACAAAATACATCTCAGATGTCAACATCCACAGTGACCACAAGCCACAATAGTTCGGTGACGTCTATTTCTTCATCAATAACAAGTACGTATTAAAATTGACCCATTTTTCCTATGCTGCAAGTAGTTGTTAAGTGCCACATTTCGGTGGCCATTCTATTGTGCAAAATTAAATATAGAAACTTTCTATGCTTAGATTTCTCTTAATTTGCAGTTCAATGTTTTTACATAGAAATTCAGACAGTTTTAGTTAATTACAGTGTTTTTCAAAAATCACTAAAGGCTTTTTTTTTTTCTTTCCTAGTCACAGCAACTATTCATTCTAAAGAAAATAAAGGATCGAAATTTGATACTGGGAGCTTTGTTGGTGGTATTGTATTAACACTGGGAGTTTTATCTATTCTTTACATTGGATGCAAAATGTATTACTCAAGAAGAGGCATTCGGTATAGAACCATGTAAGTTTTGATTGGCCAGGACTTTAAAAAATTATTTCTGCATATCTTTAATTATCATGACAAAAGTATCAGGCCAGCATTCATCTCAGGGATGAATAATTCACAGATTTATAAGTTATATCCCTATTATCCCTCTTTGCCCAAAGTAAATTGTTTATTTACAAGCTTGTGATTATAATTATTTGCAAATGAAAATGGATGTATGTACCTATAAAAATGTTTGTAATTTTACTAGCATCAAACATATTTTACCAGAAACCAAAGTTTAGCCAACCCTTTTCACTTGCTTATACCACTAATCAGAAGAAACACCAGGGTCTCATCAGGCTGTTGACCTAGTATGTCTTGTGTCTGTTGGTGGTACTAAGCAGCCTTGGTAAAAACATGGTTTTTGCTTTCCATGACGAAGATGAAGAAACTGGAGAAATTCCTTTGACAGCGACATTTTCCCTGATAATTTAAATAAGTGGTTGGTATAAATAATATACTTTTTCGTTTTATCTGTGGTAAAACTGTCTTTTTAGATGAACTTTAGCAACAAGGCCCAATCAACAAACCACGTTTACCCTACATATAGCTCTGTAGGTCTTATGGTTTGGGGATGTTTCATCTACCAGGTTTTGTTGCCCCAGTAGACAATCCTTTTGGTGTTTGTCTTTTGAGTCTTACAGGTTGTTTTAGTTCTGGCTGGTATAACAAATTACCATAGAGCCAGGTGTCTTAAACAACAAATATTTATTTCTTACACTTCTGGAAGCTGGAGTCCAAGATCAGGGTGCCGACATGGTTGAGTTCTTCCAGGTTGCAGACTGTCAACTTGTCGTTGTATGCTCACGTAGCAGAAAGAAGGCTTGCTAGCTCTCTGACCTCTTCTTGTAAGGGTGCTAATCCTGTTCATGAGGGCTCCACTCTCATGACCTAATTACCTCCCAAAGGCCCCACCTCAAAATACCATCACATCGCGATTAGGGTTTCAACATAAGTATTTTGGGGAACATAAACATTCAGTCTGTTACACATGTACAAAAGCCAGTTCATTCTTTTGATTGTTAATGTATATAAAAAACATAGAATAGATGACCATTTTCCCAAACTTTGTGGGTTAACAATTGTCATACACGTATGTGTTCTATACAAAGTTCCTACATCAAAAGCGTTTGGGAAATGCTAGATTGAATAAAGTAAACTAAAACAGTTTACTATAAGACTTCCCTAGGCCTTTCATATGCTCATGTGCTTTATGAATTTCCAGGACGGAATACAGTATGAAATATTTCTCAGATTTTTTACTGAAATATTGGTTGAATGAATAAATTCCCCTCCCCGCCTTTTCAAGAGGAGCCTAGTATCTCTTGGAACTAGTATTGTGTGGAATAATACATTTTTGGGAAATACTGGAATAGGCCATTGGAGGGAACCTAGTTTTGACACTAGATATAAATCAACATATGTAAAAGGAAATCAAACTTCTTGGCACATTTATAACGAGTACTAAATAAGAACATAGGTTCTGAAATTTTTAATTCACTGACATAAGCTTCTAAATAAATGTCACATCATAAATGAAAATGGGATCTAGCAGAGTTATATTACTAATACTTAAGCAAAAATAATACTTAAGAAAAAAATTTTAGAAAATATTATTTAATTAAAATGTTACTTGCATATATTCATCATATCAATGTGGTGGTTTGTCAGAGTGAAGGCATATTCAGAAGCATTAATTCTTTTTTAAGGTTAGCATATAGAAGAATACATAAAGGAAACTGACTAAATAAAGTTAACTTAAAAATGCTTTAAAATTTGAAAATTTTTTTTTTCTATTTTTTTGGAGACAGTGTCTTGCTCTGTTGCTCAGGCATGAGGGCAGTGGTGTGATCATAACTCTCTGCAACCTCAAACTTCTGGGCTCAAGTGATCCTCCTGCCTCAGCCTCTTGAGTAGCTGGGACTACAGGCACGTGCTACCACACTCAGCTAATTATTTTTTGTAGAGACAGGATCTTGCTATGTTGCTCAGGCTGGTATTGAACACCTGACTTCAAGTGATCCTCCTGCCTTGGCCTCCCAAAGTGCTAGGATTAGGCATGAACCACCACGCCTGGCTTGAAATATTTTTTAAAACCACGTTTCTAGAAATATTGAATCACGTGTTTTCTTGGTTAATTTCACCAAAAAACTGGTAGGCAGATTTTTATTATAGTAAATTAAAATGCCATTCATTTTTTATTAACATTTGTTGATATGGTTGAGGCTGTTAAATAGTGAAGCAGTTAAACTAAAATGTGCTATCTTTTTCATTTTAAACTGCTATAACTATAAAGTATGTAATTTTAGTTTTTTGAGCTACTTTTTTTCTCCCATGTACATGACTCAGTAATGCTATATGCCCTATAAAAGAAGTCAAAGTCCAAGAATCCCCATACTATATGGGAACTGTGTTGGCAGAAGCACAGACTGGAAGTTTCACTCTAAAGGGAGTCTTATTTCTATATAGGAGTCAGTAGATGGTGAAAACACCATATTTAGTTAAGTCAAAACTCACCCTTTTTGGTTTTTTCCATATTTTAACATCTCTGCAGTTAGGATACATCTTACAGTCTATGGGATGAGAAGGCACTGTGTTGGTGTTTAATTGGCTATGTTTTTCTTAGTGCTACATAAAAAAATAATAGTCCATTTTAAAGCCAGTAGTTCCTTTGAAGCTATAAAAAATTGCACTGCATAGTAAGGACTTAATATTTGTCCCATTAAAGAAACTGAGATCTTCTATATCTGGTATTAATGAGCATTTCTAATTTTCATTTATTGGATTAAAACACTGATGAAAATTTTACATTCTTAGAGTTGCATGAAGAGTCAATGGAGTGAAATAGTTAAAAGATAGGGTGTGGAACAGATTTAGCTGCCTTTTGTTAAATTATAGTAAGAACTTTTAATATGAGATCTACCCTCTTAACAAATTTTAAGTATACAATAGAGTGTCATTAACTATAGGCACAATGTTGTACAGCAGATCTCTAGAACTTATTTATCTTGCATAACTGAAACTTTATACCTGTTGAATAGCAGACTCCTCATTTCCCTCTCCCCTCAGACCCAGATAGATTTAGTTTTGAGACTGGTTCTGCTGTTGACTAGCAGGGTACCTTCCCATGTTTATATAAATGAGGCAGTGTAGTATGCATGGTCAAAAGCTCAGACTCTGAAGATAAGAGACTTCACATGCATGCTTAGCTCCTGAGTCCCTGAAAAATGGGATAATGAATAAAAATGCCCTCTGCATATTAAATGAGATATAAACTCTATAGCATACCACCTGGCACACAGTAAATGCTCAAGAAATGATGTATGGGGTTTGAGTGTTTGTGTTTTCTGTTGTTTTTTTAAAGAGGGTTATAATAGCTAACTGATGAAAAGTCATGCAGCCAGTTAAGAAGCAGAGATTTTGAGTTCAGGTCTGTTTGACAACTTTAACCACTGTTGTAATCTTTAACCACTACAGTACACGGGATACTTCTACTTGGAAACTTTACACAGAGCAATGACAATTTTGATTGTGAAGCTTTAAATTGTTCTAATGTTACTTTACTTATAAATATGAATGTATAAGTAGTTTTGATAGGAATACAAAATAAAGTAATTGTAACTTTTGATATTACAGAGATGAACATGATGCCATCATTTAAGGAAATCCAAGGACCAAGGAAAGAAGACAAATTGATTTAGCCCTGTCAATTAATTTTGGTTTATTAATAGTTGAAAACCATATTCTCTTCTTGAAAATAGTATAAACAGGCCATGCAGATAATGTACAATGTATTAAATAAATATGTAAGGGATTCCTCAGGATTACTAAAGGTAAAAAGGGTTTGGTTTAGGTTTTTTAATAAACAGCTGGAGCTTACAGACAGTGCAGTGGTTACATCCACTTTTAGCAAATTCATAGTAAAACACGTCCTGTCCCATTTTTTTGTGGCATTGGTCACATAGGACCAGTAATTGAAAGATGTCATCACTGAAGGGCAGGATGTCATCTGAGCATACAAAATAAGAAGCCTGTCATAGCACTCAGGATTTTGAATGTCTTTGTTGCTCACACAAAGAACTTCAGTGCTTTTCAAAGCTGGTACTAATTACTAATGCCACACAACAGAATTTATACAATCGAGTAAACCAGGTCTGAAGTATAACTTAAAGCTTCAACATTTTACTTGTTTTAAAGTGTAGTATTTGATCTAGAAACAAAACGCACATCAATAATAATTTTTTAAAAAATCTTCAAAAAAACCTGTTAGAGATCCATTGGATCATTGGAAAGCACATATTTTTATCAGTAACTTCTTTGAGCTTTCAATGTCAGTTGATATATTTTTTTCTGTGTGTAATTTAGATAGACTGCAATGTTTAGCATTATAATATTTTAAAGACTTAGTTGTTAGTATTAAGTAATCCTGTAATTATAGGAAAACTAGAAGTTAGATAATTTGCTACTGTGAGAATATTGTCACCACTGGAAATTGCTTTAGTTCATGTTCATTTGTTAATTTTAATTTTATATTAATTGAAAATTTTAAGAAATGTAGACCTACTTTCAATATCTAGAAATTTTTAAGAGTGTAAACACACCTAACTTAAAAAAAGCCCCTTATATGATTTCCAGAACAACATTTAGCATTCATTTATAGTTTTGACTCCACAGAATTCTGTGTTTATTAAGCCAAGGATTATGGGGCTTCCCCCAGGCTACTAAACCTGCAGGATGAAATGCTGCATTTTCATGCACTGTCGATTTTATTCTAGATTTGGGGAAAGGACATTTTAATAGTAAAACACCAACATATTTTGGAATAAATTCTTAGGAAGTTTTAAGAGAGTAATTTTTAGACAGGAAATTTCCTGCTTCCTTTATTTGGATATTCCCCCAGACCACTCCTTTTACTCCACTGCTGAAGGGGAGGTATTTTCAGATACATTATGTTAATGGAGAGAAGCAGCACAGTATTGTAGAAGCACCAATATTAGCCAGTGTATTTTGGGAGTGTTGTCAGTTTTACAGTTTATGTTCCAGCACTCAAAACTCAGGCTCAAGTTTTTAACAAAAGAGATATTTAGTCACACTAAATACTAAGATACTATTTCTATTAGAGAGCCAAAGTAAAGCACATTAATTTCTGAAAGTCAAAAAATGAACTAAGCTGTCCTAATGAACATGCACCTACATTTAATAGGAATAAAATAAAAGTTTGAGGTCAGTTTTTGATTTGCAGAGAATGGCAGAAATGGATCATTTCTATTTGCTGTGCATTATAACCAATTGATCTGATGAATATAGATGTTAAAAATTATCCAAAAATGTGTATGTAACACATAGAGTATGGATGAAATTTTATGAAACACACGTTTAGATTCGTTTGAAAAGAGATATGGGCTGATGGGTGAGTTATATGTTACTAACTTGGCCCTAACTGGTTGTGCAGCCACTGCTTTCATTACTTTGCAAAATGTAGTTAAAATATACTTCATAGTAATGAGAGCTTTTAAATTTAACTTTTGTCCCCTGCATTCTTGGTATTTCAGTACTTCAAGTCAGTTAGAACTTTGTGGACCAGCCTGAAGTTTTTTCTTGAATACTTTCTTTAGCACTTTGAAGATAGAAAACCACTTTTAAGTACTAAATGTCATTATATGCCTTGAAAGTTTCCTCTGCTTGGGTTTGAAATAATTTAGTTATGTCTTTTCTCTGTATATAAGTAGGATAACTTGTTACTGTCAAATACCAGTACTTTCCATACAGTTTTTTGTTATTTGCAAAAATTGAGGGAAACAGTGATGCAAAACAATTTTTTGCTTTGGAAAATATTTCCTAAGCATAAATTTATCTTCCTAATTGTTTACTTAAGCAAATGCTCAATTTTGTTTGCATTCCTTGAGAATGTATTTACTTGAAGATAAAAACAATCAAGATGTATGTCCAAATATTAGACAGAAGCCAGTCTATGATTTTAAAATTTCCTTGGCGAATCCATAAAAAGAATAATTCAAAATACAGATAAATGAGAGTTGGCAGTATATTATAGTGATAATTTTGTAGTTTCAGGAAAAAAATTAAAGCAAACTCCTATTACCTTTTTTTTTCTTTTTACTATAATGACCAGCTTTTGGTATTTGTTACCAAGATCTATTTTTAGAATAAAATTTGTTCTCCATCTAAGAGTTTCACATGTGTGGTTTTCCTTCATTTCATTAAGCTCAAGAGAAATAGAAAAAGCCCAAAATAAAAAAAAGAATTGCAGGTGCTATAAAGCTGTGGTATTCCAAGTGTGGTTGTCTGGACAAGCAGCAGCAGCATTACCTAGGAACCTGTTAGAAATGCAAACTTTGGGCCCCAACCCAGACCTGTTGAGTCAGAAACTCTGGGATGCAGCCTACCAATCTATGTGGTTTTAGTTTTTTTGTTTTGTTTTTTGTTTTTTTTTGAAATGATTGAAAGGGTCTTACTCTGTCACCTTGGCTAGAGTGCAGTGGCATCATCGTAGCTCACTGCAACTTCAAACTCCTGGGCTCAAGTGATACTCCTGCCTCAGCCTCCCAAGTAGCTAGGACTACAGGTGCGCACCACCCCACCCAGCTAATTTTTCGTAGAGATGGGGTCTTGCTCTTGCTTAGGCTGGTCTTTAAGTCCTGACCTCAAGTGATCCTCCCACCTCAGCCTTCCAGAGTGCTAGGATTACAGGCGTGAGCCACCACACCTGGTTGCAATCTGTGTTTCAACAAGCCTACCAGGTAATTCTGATGTACACCAAAATTTGAGAACCACTACTCAGATGGTTTTCGTTTTAAGCTGCTACTTTATTCTGCTGGGCAGAATTTTAAAAATAGTTACACTCATGGTGGAAACAAATCTACCATTCCCTAGATAAATCAGCTACAAATGCAGTAATGCACAGTATGATATTTTCAACAATCATTTTCTTCCTTACAACTACATACAATTTATATCTGAGAATTAAATATTTGTTGTTACTATAAGGTAATCAAGGTAAAGGGATGCTGTCTTAAGGAAAAAGTAAAAAAATTTTAAAAAGTACCCTTCTATAGGCAGGCTGTGAAGTCAGATTGCTTGGGTTTAAAGTTTTTTGTACTATTATTTACTAGCTATATGACCTTGGGTAAGTTACTCTTATCCTCTGTGTCATCTGTAAAATGGGTATGATGATAATAGTACTTATTGCCTAGGGTTATCTTAGATACTTTAGGTAAAGTACTTAATATGCTGTCTGGCATAGAGTAACTGCTTTAACAGAGTCGTCTTATTAATAAAGCCAATTTTCTGATTCCAAGGAAAAACAAAAGTACTCTTAACAGTATTATTTGTTCACAATTATTCCACCCTTGCTGTGGCTTCACTCTGGGCAGTGTTTACTCCTCCACCAACTTTAGGTGTGGATCTGTATCTTGCTTTTGGTCTGTGAGTGGATGTAATAAACATCATGTCTGTCCTAGAAGGACAAAAGGCCCACCTAGATTTCAGCTAATGACTTTTTAAAAAAGTATGTTATACATACCAAAAAATACTTAAATCAGAAGCATATAGAAATGTTGGCAAGTGATGTAGTATAAAATACCAACCTTTGTCCACCCCCCCCCCGCAAAAGAAACAAATATAGACAGCCCTGAGAGGGCTCAAGGGTCCATTTAAGAATCTGCAGCAACACAGTAGAGCACAAAAGAACAGAGGAGTATCCACACAGAAAGAATTGCTTGTGAAATCAGAATTCCTGAGGCACCAGGAGACGGCTAAGAAGAAAGGCAGAGGCTGTCATTATCAGCCACATGGGCTGCTCCACAGAAGACACCAGCATCTTTTGCCACTAGGGTAACAACCACCATTGCCATAGCAAGCTAGTGTGTACCCCAGAGCCAAGGTCTCTCTGTGTCTACACTGTAAACATTAGCTCAGCTACCACTGAGAACCCATGCTCCAGACCCTGTCTCCTAAGGATGGGCCATGCACACATACACCACAGACACTAAAGCCACTGCCATAGTAAGGGAGCTCGCACACTGGGCCCCCAAGCAAAGGTCTCTGTGTTTACACTCTCTGGACACCAGCTCAGCCCAAAGGCACTGTAGTTGTGCACGTGTGCATGCTCACGCTCTCATCCCTGGTTCCCTGGCTGTTTTTACAAGCACCCACACCTCACATACCATTATCAACTCGTCAAGTAGGGTGTCTGTGCCCTGGGCACTTGTGCCATTACCACCCCCAAACCATGGTCCCTCCACACATGCTGCTCCACAGGTGTCACTCAGACACCAGTGCCATTGCCACCTGAAGTAGGCCTGTAAGCCAGACCCAGTGCCAAGAAGGATTCCCCTCAGCCACAACTTCCCCTGTGGGAAAAAATGATCAAGACAACCCCACAGCCATAGCCACTCCTGCAGACATTGACAGTGTTAGCTGCTGAGGATCCCTGTAATTTTCAACAGTGGCCTCAGCTGACAGCTTCAGAGACTACACGGCTCATTGCTGCACCCTCACTGGTGCCAGAACCACTATACCCAACCCAGCCAGTGCCCTCACACTCCCAATAGGGAAAATGTTTCCTCACCAAATCCAGTCTGGGAGAGGTGACTACTGCACCAAACGCACAGACTCAACATAAGGCAACAGGAAACATGAAAAACCAAGGAGATACATCAACACCAAAAGAACACAATTTCCCAGTAGCTGATCCCAAAGAAATGGGTTTTTTCTTTTAAGGAAGCTCAGCAAACCAAGAAAATACAGAAAAACAATTCAGTGAAGTCAGAAAAACAGTAAATGAACAAAATAAGAAATTTAAGAGATTGAAATCATTAAAAAATTCAGCTGAAGAATACAATAAATTAAATGAAAAATGCAATAAAGCATGTCAACAGCAGAAATTATCAAGCAGGAGAATCTGTGAACCTGAAGACAGGTCAATTGAAAATGAGAAAAATGAAAAGGAATGAAGAAAGCCCATGGAATTTACGAGAGCATCAAGAGCAAAATTCTCATTATGAGAATTAAAGGAGGAAAAGAAAAGTAGAAAGGGACAGACAGAAAGCTTTAAAATAATAGCTGAAAACTACCTAAATCTGGAGAAAGATAAATATGCAGGTACGGAAAGATCAAAAGTCTCAAATCAGATTCAGTCACAGTAAGACTGTATCAAGACATAATCAAACTCAAAAAAGGCTGGGTGTGGTGGCTCATGTCTATAATCCCAGCACTCTGGGAGGCTGAGGTGGGAGGATATCTTGAGGCCGGGAGTTGGAGACCAGCCTGAGCATCACAGCAAGACCCTGTCTCTAAAAAACGAAAAAAAAATCAAAGACAAAGAGGATCCTAAAAGCATTAAGAGAAAGGAAGAATATCACATATAAGGGAACTCTAATGCACTGTATCAGCAGATTTCCTTACAGGCCAGGAGAAAGTGGGATAATATATTCAAAGTGCTGAAGGAAAACAACTGCTAAGCAGAATACTTTACCTGGCAAAGCCGTAGTTCACAAATGAAGGTGAGATAAAGACTTTCCCAGACAGACAAAGCTGTGGGAGTTCATCACCACTAAACCTGCCTTGTAAGACATGTTAAAAGGAGTTCTTCAAGCTGAAAGAAAAGGATGTGCCAGGAAAACATGAATATGAAAGTCACTGGTAAAAGTATGTATTAATACATGGTCAAATTCACACTACTACTAAAATGGTGGTGGGTAAATCACGTATCTTTGGTATGAAGGTTAAAAGACAAAACTGTTAAAAATAATGGTAGCTACAATAATTTGTTAAGGGATATATGATATAAAAAGTATATTGTGACATCAGAAACATAAAATGGGGGATGTATGGAACAAAAGTATACAGTTTTTTAATGCAACGAAAGTAAAGTTACCAGCTTAAAATATCCTGTTACGAGATGTTTTATAAGCCTCATGGTAACCACAAAGCAAAAACCAATAGTAGATGCACAAAAGATAAAAAGGAATCAAAGCATACCACTACAGAAAATCATCTAGTCACAAAGGAAGACAGCAAGAGAGGAAGAAAGGAGCAAAGGGTCTACAAAACAACCAGAAAAGAATGGACAAAGTTGATATAGGAAAGTGGACACCAAAACTGGGGTCTGGCCTGAAGGCCAAGTGGGTTCTTGGCTTTGCACAGGAAAGAATTCAAGAGCAAGCTGACAAAGTAAAGCAAAAGCAAGTTTACTGAAGTAACAAAAACAGAAGGAAGGCTTGCTCCATAGGCAGAGCAGTGGCTCTCTCTCAGAGCAACAGAGAGTAACACTTTGTGTGTTTCCCAGGTCTTCTTTTATATTTTTTATTTAATTTTGTTAAGTGGAGGGAAGATTATTCATAACATTTCTGGGAAATGGTTGAGGAGTTCCAGAACTGAGGGTTCCTCCTCTCTTTAAACCATATACGGTAACTTCTAGGAGTTGCCATGGCATTTGTAAACTGTCATGGTGCTGGTGGGAGTTTCTTTTAGTATGCTAATGCATTATAACTAGTATATAATGAGTAGTGAGGGTAACCCAAAGTTGTTTTTTGTTGCCATCTGGGCTCCAACTGGTTTGGGCTGGTTTGGCTCCTGTTTTATCACAGACCTTGGTTTGTGTCTTATGACTGCAGGGCCTGCTGATTCCCTATCTCAAAATGAGTAGTCCTTACCTATTGTTAATTACCTTGAATGCAAATGGATTAAATTCGCACATCAAAAGATACAGAATGGCTGAATGGATAAAGAAGATCCAACTACATGCTATTTACAAAAGACTCAATTCACCTTTAATGACACACACAGTTTGAAAGGGAAGGCATAAAAAAGGATTTCATGCAAATGGAAACCAAAACAGAGCAGAGGAAACTATACTTTTATCAGATAAAACAGACTTTAAGTCAAAAACTGAAAAGAGACAAAAAGGTCACTATATAATGACAAAGGGGTCAGTTCTGCAAGAGGATATAACAACTATAAATATACATGCACCCAACATCAGACCACCTAAATACAGTCATCCCTCAGTGTCCTTGGGGGATTGGTTCCAGGACCCCCCTGCAGATACCAAAAATCCACACATACTCAAGTCCAGCAGTTAGCCCTCTGGAACCCCACAGATACAAAAAGTCAGCCCTCTGTATACATGAGTTTTGCATATCGTGAATGTTGTATTTTCAATCCACATTTGGGTACAGATGAGAAACTCACTGATACAAAGGGCCTACTGTATTTATTGAAAAAAATCCATGTATACATGGACCCACAATGGTTCAAACCCATGTTGTTTAAGGGTCAACTGTATAAAGAAAACAGAGTTCTTTTCTGATTTGCAGGCAGAAATAAAGAGCAATAAAATTAAAGGGGACTTCAATACCCCACTTTCAACAATGGATAGATCATCTAGACAGAAAATCAGTAAGGAAATATTTGACTTGAACTATATGTTAGACCAAATGGACCTAAGAGAAATATACAGAACATTCCATCCAAAAGCAGCAGAGTACACATCTTCTCAAGCACACTCAGAACATACTGCAGGACAGATCATATAGTAGGCCAAAAAAATAAGTCTTTACAAATTTAAGAAGAGATTGAAATCATATTAAGTACCTTTCAGACCACAATGAAACCAGAAATCAGTAATAGAAGGAATTTTGGAAAATTCACAAATATGTGGAAATTAAACAACATGTATCTGAACGACCAATAAGCAAAGAAGAAATTAAAACGGAAATTTAGAAATATCTTGAGACAAACACAACATACCAAAACTTATAGGATGTAGGAAAAGCACTTACAAGAGGAAATTTTACAGCAATAAATGCCTATGTCAAAAAAGAAAGATCTCATATAAACAATCTAACCTTTTATCTTAATCAACAGAGTGAAGAGACAACCTACAGAATGGGAAGAAACATTTGCAAACCATACAACTGATAAGGGGTTAACATCCAAAAATATATATGGAACTGAAACAATAGTAAGAAAACAACCCTTTTAACAAATAGGCAAAAAATATGCATAGACATTTTTCAAAAGGAGACATACAAATGGCCAAGAGGTACATGAAAAAATGCTTAATGTCACTAATCATCAGGGAAAGACAAATGAAAGCCACAACAAACTATCACCTCACGCCTGTTAGAATGGCTATCATGAAACAGATGAAAGATAACCAAGTGTTGGTGAGGATGTGGAGAAAAGGGAACCCTTGTACACTGTTGGTGGGAATGTAAATTAGTACAGCCACTATGGAAAAACAGTTTGGAGGTTACTCAAAAAATTAAAAATAGAACTACCATATGATCCAGCAATCCCACTTCTGGGTATTTACACAAGAGATCTGAAATCTGTATGTTGAAGAGAGAGCTCTACTCCCATGGTCACTGCAGCATTATTCACAATAGCCAAAATATGGAATCAACCTAAGCATCCATCATCAGATGAATGGATAAAGAAAATGTGGTATACATACACAATGGAATACTATTTAGCCTTTAAAAAGAAGGAAATCCTGTCATTGGTGGCAACATGGATGAACCTGGAGGACATTATGTTAAGTGAAATAAGCCAGGCACAGAAAGACAAATACTGCATTATCTCTTTTATAATATGTGGAATCTAAAAAAGTTGAACTCCTACAAAGCAAAAGGTATAATGGTGGTTACCAGAGGCTGGGGGGACTGGGAGATGTTGATCAAAAGGTACAAAACTTCAGTTAGACAGGAGGAATAAGTTCAAGAGCTCTCCTGTATAGCGTAGTGACTGTAGTTAATAACAATATAGTGTGTATTTTTAAATTGCTGAAATTTTAAGTGTTCTCACCACAAAAAATAAGTGATGTTAATTACCTTGATTTCCACATGCATTTCCGTATGTATTCCATTGTACAATGTATACATATATTAAAACATGTTGTACACCATAATTATATACAATGTTTATTTGTCAATTTATCACAAAGTAAACAAACCTCCCTAACCCCCACTGAGGTCAAAGACTAGAATATTACCAGCACTCTAGAAGTCCTCCCTGATGTCCCCAATTATTCTTCCCTCCTTATCCCCAAAGGTAAAACCACCTGACTTCTAACACCACAGATTAGTATTGCCTAATTTAGAACTTTATACAGCAGAATTGTGCTTCTTTTGGCAACTGGATTCTTTCATTCAATGTTTATGAGATTCATCCACAATGTTGTAGTCATTGATTTATTTTCATTGCTGTGTAATATTCCATTGTGATCACATTAATTTGTTCATCAATTGCACATCTGGGTTTCCAGTATTTGGTTATATGTAACAATGCCGGTGTGAACTATCTGGTGCATGGACTTTGGTGCAAATTTGCATGCCTTTCTTTGGGAATATACCTAGGACTGGAATTGCTGGGTCATAGGGTTTATACGTACATGCAGCTTTAGTAGATAATGCTAAACAGCTTTCAAAGCAATTCAATCAGTTTGCACATACATAGGAATCTGAGAGTTCCTGTTGTTCCATATCCTCACCAGCACTTGATTTGTCAGTCCTGAATTTTAGTCTTTCTGGTAAGTATGTATTCATATGCCATTGTGTTTTTTTCTTTGCATTTCCCTGACAACTAATGAGGTTAAATGTCTTTTCACATATTTGTTGGCCATTTGGCTATAATCTTGTGAAATTCCTGTTCAACTATCTTGCCTATTTTCCTAAAGGGTTTTTGTCTTTTTTTGTTGATTTGTAGTTTCATATATATCCTAGATAGATGTAGGTCCTTTGTTAGTTAAATGTGTGCAAATATATTTCTCCAAATCCATAATATGTAAGAAAACTAAATTTTTGTTCTATGTAAGGAATTCAGTCTATAATTGAAACAGTATATGGTATGTAATTTCATTAAATGTTTACAGCAAAAAAATTTTTTCATTATATCCTTTGAAAATGCTTCAAAGAAGTGATGTTATTCTTAATCTTTGCAAGTACTGTGTATGGAAGCACAGAGAGACTGACAACTTCCACAGAAATAATGCATATGAAGTATTTGATAAATATAAACATTTTAGTCTACTCTGCTGTTATGTGATCATACACATTTATTAGTGGTTTGCAGTAAAGGGTACAACACAATTTAATAGACATCTCTGGATATAAACAACTTCACAAAAATCTTAAAAGGAAAATGAGTTGGAGATTTGAGATTAAGTCCTGGAAGATTTCTATCGTGAACAGAAAGAACTCAGCTTCCTGCCCTTTTCCTGCAGCACTATCACCACTCCTTCCTTCCATCCTAACACACACATACCCGCCCATCCTAACCCTTTTTCTTCTCATCTTGGGAAAAGATGGACTTTCTGTCCAAAAGTGCCTAGATTTATCACTTCCCAACTACTCAAAAACCTTGCCCATTTCTGTTAAAAAAATATTTATCATAATCACTTTTTAAAAATTTCTTAAGAACTAGTTAAAATGCCATCTCTTTTATGTAGAACTTTTACCAGGATTCCAAACCTGCTCGCTCTCTTTCTTCTATTCCTGCTGCTTCAAAAAGTTGAGAGCAAGACAAGTAGCAAAAGGCCTCTCAGAACATGTTTTGTCCTATTTCTTTGCTGTGGGATCAGGAAAGAAATTTCTGGGAATCTTGGGTGCTCTAAACCCAAGGGTATATTTAAAAAAAAAAAAATCAGCTGAGAAGGAACATTTCCTAACTCATTCTATGAGGCCAGCATTACCTTCATACCAAATCTAGACAAACATACCACAAGAAAACTACAAACCAATATCCCTTATGAATACAGATGCAAAAATTTCCAACAAAATATTAGCAAACCCAATTTAACAATGTATTAAAAGGATTATACATCAGGGTCAAATGGGACTCCCATAAATGCAAGAGCGGTTCAACATAACAAAATTAGTATAATATATCACCTTAATAGAACAAAGAGGGGGAAAAACACATCATCATCTCAACTGATGCAGAAAAGTATTGACAAAATACAACACCCTTTCATGATAAAAACACTCAGAAAACTAGGAATAGAAGGGAACTTCCTCAACCTGCTAAATGGCATTTATAAAAAACTCACAGCTAACATACTCAATGGTGAGATACTGAATGCTTTCCCCCCTAAGATCAGGCACAAGACAAGGAAGCATACTTTCATCACTATTATTCAACATTGCACTAAAAGTTCCAGCCAGAACAATTAGGTAAGAAAAAGAAAAGTCATTGAAACTAGCAAAGAAGTAAAACTATTTCTATTTGCAAATGGCATAATACTATACATAGAAATTCCCAAAGAATCCACAAGAAAGCTACCAGAGCTAATATTAATAAAATGGGCAAAGTTGCAGGGTACAAGGTCAACATATGAAAATCAGCAATGAAAAATACAAAAAGGATATTTAGAAAACAATTCTATTTACAATAGCATCCATAAAATACATAGGAAGATATTTAACCAAAGAAGTGAAAGACTTGTATACTGAAAGCTATAAACATTGCTGAAAATTAAAGAAATAAATGCAAAAACATGCCCATGTTCATGGATTGGAAGAATTGATATTGTTAAGATGACAATACTATCCAAAGCAATCTACAGATTCAATGTAATCCCTATCAAAATTCCAACAGCTTTATCCTCAAATTCATATAGAATTGTAAAGAACCCTGAATAGCCAAACCATCTTGAAAAAGAACAAAGTTGGAAGACTTACATTTTCCAATTTAAAAACTTATTATAAGGTGAAAGTAATCCAAACAGTGTGGTACTGGCATAGGATACATATATGGAGCAGTGGAATTGAACTGAGCACCTGTAAATAAACCCATAATCTATAGCCAATTGATTTCTGATGTGGTGCCAAGACCATTCAGTGGGAAAAGAATAGTCTCTTCAACAGATGGTACTGAGACAACTAGATATCCACATGCAAAAAGATTGGAGTTGGATCCCTATCTCATACCATATATAAAAATTAACTCTAAGTCAACATCTAAATATAAAAACCAAACTGTAAAACTCTTAAAAGAAAATATAGGGGTATTTTCTCAAACCCTGCTGTGAAAAAAAACTATATAGGAGTAAATCATCATGATGTTGGTTTTAACAATGGATACTTAGATATGATACCAAAAGCATGAGCAAACAAACAAAAAAACCTAGATAAACGAGACTTCATCAAAATTAAAAATCAAATTTTTACATCAAAGGACATATCAAAAAAGTAAAGAGAAAACCTACAGAATGAAGAAAGTATCTGTAAATCATATATCTGATAAGGGTCTAGTATCTGAAATATATGAAGAACGCTACAACTGAACAACAAAAAGACAATCCAATTTAAAAATGGACAAAGGACTGAACAGACATTTCTCCAAAGAAAGTATACAAATGCCAAGGAGAACATGAAAAGATGTTCAACATCATTGGCCATTAAGGACATGCAAATCAAAGCCATAATGAGATACCACTTCATATCCACTAGGATGTTTCTATTTTTTAAAAAAAGGAAAGGAAATGTTGACAGGGATGTGGAGAAATGAAAACCCTTGTACATTGCTAGTGGGAGTAAAATGAATGGTGCATTAGCTGTACACAAAACAATTTGGCAGTTCCTCAATGAGTTACACAGAATTACTATATGACCCAGCAATTCCACTCCTAGATATACATCCAAAAGAATTTAAAACAGTACTCAAATGTAATACTTGTACATGAACACTCATGGCAGCACTATTCACAACAGCCAAAAGTGGAAATGACCCAAGTCCATCAATGGATAAATGGGTAAACAAAACGGCACATACACACAGTGGAATATTATTTATCCATTAAAAGGAATGAAGTATTGATACATGTGAAAACCCTCAAAAACATTATGTTAAGCGAAAGAACACAGACACAAAAACCACATATTGTATGATTGCATTTATATGAAATATCCAAAATAGGTAAACCCATAGAGACAGAAAGCAAGTGGTGTTTGCCAGAGGCAGTGGGGAGGAGGAGACTTACTGCTTTTCTTTTGGGGTGATAAAAATGTTTTGGAACATGATAAAAGTGGTAGTTGTACAATACTGTAAATGTACTAAATGCTACTCAATTACATACTTTTAGTTTTATGTTAAGTGAATTTTGCTGCAAATGAAGAAAAGGCAGGGGGAAGAGGGATAAACCAAAAAACGTTCTCAGGTTAGTAACAACCTTTCTAGGAAATTAAAGCCAGAATAGAAGGGACAGAAAGTTTAGCATCAAGTGAACTACTGAAAGTCCATATACATATCTCCATTCCCTGTCCTTCTGCATTCCCATTTTACTCTTGCCGCTTGGTTACATTTTACATTGCCATCCCCAGTGGCAGCAGGGCCATTATTTAAGGGAGCTTTAGCCATTCTCTAATCTGTATCCCCTCTATTTTTTGACATTCTCAATATTACTTATGGTGCTTTACAAACTTAGCTTTAAGCCCAATCAGCTTGCCTTCCAAAACTCCTTTTATTTAAAAATTCAGTATCACCACTACATTATTCTTTGGAAATAACAGCTATGATAATAACAATTCCTCTGCTTAAAAACCAATAGCTCTTCTTTACCTATAGAATGAAGTCTACACAGCAAAGCCCTTAATTTTTAGTCCTCTTAAATGTCATCCCCATCCTATCTTCCCAACCTTGTTTCCCCATTATTCACTTTCACTGACCCTACAACTACTTTTTCCAAAAATGGTTCATGCATTTTTGTCTTTCGTCATGTTTTTCTCTCACCTGGAAAATACTTCCCAATAACCATTCTCCAACTTTGCATACTTTAATCCTATATTTAATCCTCAATGCCCAACTGAGATGCTACTTCATCGAAAATTCTTTGAAAAAAATCCCCATAGTACTTTATCTGAACCTCTCTTATGGCAGTTATTTCCTATTTTGGATTAAAATACATCTATCTCTCTGAGCCTCAGTGAAACAGGAGTAATATGCTTTAATTCATTGGACATCTCCCTGTTCTATGACCATGCTTGTTCTTTTGCACCTCTGTGCCTTTACATGTGCCAAACCTATCACTAATCTCTATACCTGACCCCACGTTTTTTCACCTATGTGTCTGTATTCCCCAATTACCCCAAATTGTACTGTATTATAAATTACTCTAGCAATAGAAACATCCTCAAAATGGATAAGCTCCCTTAAGAGGTAGTGAATTCCGTTTGAAACAGAGATTATACATGTACTTGTCAGAAATACTGTAAAGAGATTTTACATATCAAATATGACAGAGAAAAACCTTTGGTTTCCTTGTAGCTTTGAAGCTGAAATTATGATTTCTATTTTTATTGAAAAATCATTAGGTATTTAATTACTGACATGGAAAGATAAAGATCTTCAAGGCCTACTACTGAATGAAAAAGTAACCTTAAAAACACTCATAACCACGTGTATGTATGCATATGTGTATACACACCCATACGCACTGAATATATATCAAATTTAATGGTGGTTACCACTGGGGAGGGGATTGAAAGTATTAATTAGTAGTGAGGAGAAATTAAGGGAGATTCAAACATAATTTACTTTATATTTACCTTTTTTGAATCTTTAACAACAAATATCTATTGGAATTTTTACCTGGCCTTAAAACAAAAAAAACAAAAACTGAATGGAACACAATGCTGTGACTCAGTTTATCCAAGTCAGACACGAAATAGTATGCTTACTACTTGAGGATCAGACCCACGACATTGTCTTTAGCATAGCATGCTAATGAGGAATACAGAAGTTTTTATGTGCAGTTCCACATCAGACCCCACTTTAGCCCTGTGAGGAACAAGCAGGGCAGAAATTCCCTCTCATAGAAAAGCTGAGGACCACAGAGAGTTATAAAGGGCTTGCTGAAGACCTTATTAAATAGTAGAACTGGGCTTAGGGGCAAACCTTTTGCATTTGAAATTCAGGGCTCTTTTCACTATACCACACTAAGCAACACAGTTGTGTGGCTTACATGATAATTACCTATTACCCTTTATTATCACAGCTACTAAGGCTCAAAAGCTCCTAGGACTCACTGGTTAAAGCCTGACTGGACACCATATCAGAAAGATAACATAACCTAGCACAATTATCAATTATTAATTACCATGGTCTTTCCACTTCTTCTAAGCTATCTAAACCCTCTTCCCATGAATAATCATGCATATCCCAACAGACCAACCAGGCAACATAATCTATAGTGGGTTTGTGGGGCTCAATAAATAACATCCCTTTTACCCAAGTTTAGAGCCAATAAAGAGGTGAAAGGAGTCCTCACATAACAATGAAAATGTCACCTTTATTACTGATAAAGGATTTGGAGGACAACACTAGGGTGTAGATTTCCTAATACAGATCCTAGAATGAAACAAACTTCACCACTCAGTCACCGGCAATACTGAAAAAAAAAGGCCCCTGTAATGCCAACATCACAGAGGAGCAGAGTACACTCTCTGCAGGCAAGCTGGCTCCCAAAGAAATAGAAGACTAAAGATGGAATTGAACTAGTAGACATACCTATGTTTCTCTCCCAAAAGCACCAAGAAGATAAGTGCAGGGGCAAAGAGATCTCTCCCTATGCTGAAGAAAACCTCAGCAGAGAAGACTAAGTGTTCTCCCTTAACACAATTCTTCCTGGATTCATTTTTGTAAAAAAATCAGACTAATGGTTACCAGTGGTTCTTAAAGGTGGTCCATTGACCTCTGAAGGTCCTGGTGATCCTTTTGGGGGCTCTGAAAAAAATGAAAAATAGAACTAAGGTGTTATTTGCCATTTTCACTGTGCTGACAATTGCACTGATGATACGTATAAACACAATGGTGGTAAAACTGTTAGACACCTTAGCAAGAATCGAGGTAATAATATCTGGCATCAAAGTATACTTGCAGTAAAAAACTTTGCCACTTACACATAAGAATATCCTTGACGAAAACAGTAAATCATTAATTTAATTAAATCTGACCCTTCAGTAACCATCATTTTAATAATACATGATGAAATGGGAAGTGTACAAAAAGTACTTCTGCTACACACCAAAGTACAATGATTTCCTCAAGGAAAGGTAGTTCCATGATTGAACTGCAAGCCGAAGTAGCTGTTTTTTTCAGGGAACAGCATTTTTACTTAAAAGAATGACCGACAAAAAATACTGAGACTTAAGTATTTAGTAGTCATTTTCTCAAAAGTCTGAGAAAACAACTGTTTATAGCTAACGATAAAAATCAAGTTTTTTGTCTTACTAAAAATGAAGCAGAAATTAAAATTTTAGAAAACTTCTTTCTACCTCAGTGAGTTTGAGCTTTCTAATACTTAGACTTGCCCTAATGAGACAGGTGGCAATGTTAAAAAATGTGATTTTTTTAATGTTAAGTAATGAAATGTGTCAACATTTGGAAGGTCTACATAACTAAGTAAACCAGTATTTTCCAAATGATCAATGCATTATGGTACAAGATTATGCATGAATAAAAGATCCATTCAAAGTGTAAGATTCACCAACGGATCTTAGTGTACCAGAGAACAAAAAGATCATTGAACAGGCAAAAGATCAGTGGTTGCCATGGGTTAGGGGGAGAGAGGAATAAATAGGCAAAACACAGATTTTTTACTGTAAATTATTCTGTATGATACTATAATAGTGGATATATGGTTTTACACGTTTGTCAAAACCCACAGAATGACCAAGAGTGAACCCTAATGTAAACTATGAAATTTGAGTAATAATGACGTGTCAAGGCAGGTTCATTGACTATAACAAATGTACCACAGTGGTGTGAGATGTTCACAGCAGGTGAAGTTGTGCATGTATGGGAACAGGAGGTATATAGGAACTCTGTACTTTCCACTCAATTTTGCAGTGAACCTCAAAACTGCTGTAAAAAATAAAATTTGCTAATTAAAAAAAAAGATCATTGATACGATTTTTGATTCCACACTGCAACTACCTTTAAGAAAGTACCACTTACCAAGTTTTGGTGTGGCATCAAATAGAATATCCTCAATTATCTGAAAAATTCTTCCTCTTTTTCCAAATAAATACCTGTAAGAGGCTGAATTTTCTTTATATATGAGGTACTTCCACTAAAAAACATATCACAACAGATTAGATGCCGAAGCAGATATGAGAACCAGTTGTCTTCTATTAAGCCAGATTTAAAGAGCTTTGCTAAAATGTAAAACAATGCCACTCCTCTTTCTTAAATATTTTTCATAAGAAGTGTTGTATTAACATTGAATGTGTTTACTGTATTTTTAATGAATATTTTAAAAATTTAATTTCTAACAGTAAATATCAAAATATGTAACACATATAAACACATGCTCTTTGGACTCCTCAATAATTTTTAGGATTATAAAAGGGACTCTGAGACCAAAAGGTTTAAGAACTGCTACCATGTACCTATAGGTTTATTTTACATACAGTAGGGAATACTCATTGAAATGTTATACTTCTAGAAAACACGTAGGTCTGTCTTCAAAGCTGACGGTCAGTTGTCCTTTGACTTGTGGAATGGCAATCAACAAGTAAAGGGTCTCTTAGATTGTTACTGTGCAGCAGAAGAGTGAACTCTATTCAGCTCTAGTACTTGAGCTCTTTTCAGAGAGAATGTGCGAAACAAACAAGAAGCCTTACAAATGATTACATAGTTCCTCCCATTCAGGTTAAGAGGATGAAGAGAGAGAGGTATTATTTGCAAACACAAGTATGAAAGTAGAAAACCGAAGTGTGGTTTAGCAAGAGATAAAAAAAATTTAAATGTTCTAGAGCCACTGCCATCTGAACTATATATAATTCACAGTCCACTACTTGTTATCTCTAGCAAATCTACATGGTTTCATTGAGACCCATTTCTACATTTATACTATACTATAAAAAAGGGATAACATGTCTCCTAGGGTTTTAAGTATTAAATAAGGCATAAATAAACCTAACAAAGCATCTGACATGAATTCATCTCTTTGTTCAACAAAATGAACATCTATTATGACATTGTGATTATTATCGTTAGGAGGGCAAAAAGGATACGAGACTAAAAAACCCTAATCTCTAATCTAGGTATGTGTAAGAATTTGGCAAGTGGATAAACTATACATTACATTACCATTTACTTATATTTTATGCAACATTTTTACTGAATATGAAAAACAAAGAAGTCCTCATATATTATTAAAACTGAATAAGCTGAATAAAGCCAAATAAGATTAAACTCTTAAATAAATAGAACTCAATCGTAAGTTATTTTAGTTATACTAGATGGCAGCCCATGCAATTTTTTAAAATATTAAATAGGACAGATTGTTCAAAAAGCACAAAATAAGGAGTCAGGGAAACCCATGTTCAAATTTTACCTTGCAGAGTTGCTGACAGCATTAGAGCTGATGTGCTTTAAAGTATCTAGCACCTTGTATTACTTTGCTGTAACAAAGGCTGCCATAAAATATCAAAGACTGGGTGGCTTAAACAACAGAAATTTATTTTCTCACAGTTCTGGTGGCTAGAAGTCCAAGATCAAGGTGTTGGCAGGTTTGGTTTCTCCTAAGGCCTCTCTCCTTTGGCTTGTAGGTAGCCATCTTTCTCAGGTGTCTTCACATGGTTGTCCTTCTGTGTCTGTATCCTAATCTCCCCTTCTTAGAAGGACACCAGTAACACTGGATTAGGGGTCACCCATATGATCTTATTTTACCTTAACCGCCTCTTTAAAAGCCCTATTTCCAAATACACACACATTCTAAGGTACTGGGGATTAGGACTTCAACATATAAATTTTGGGGCTACGAGCTTATAGCACATCTAGCACTGTACCTGGCACACAGTGGATCCTCAATATAGTAGCTATTATTAAGAAAAAAGAAAAAAGAGGCCAGGCGCGTGGCTCATGCCTATTCCAGCACTTTGGAAGACCTAGGCAGGAGGACCACTTGAGGCCAGGAGTTTGAGACCAGCCTGAGCAACATAACAAGACCCCATCTCTACAAAAAAAACTTTTTAAAAATTAGCCAGGTGTGGTACTGCATGCCTATAGTCCTAGCTACTTGAAGTGGGAGGATCACTTGAGCCCAGGAGTTCAAGGTTGCAGTGAGCTATGATCGCACCACTGCACTCCACCCTGGTGACAGAGCAAAACCCTGTCTCTAAAAAAAAAAAAGAAGAAAGAAAAAGAATAGTTTCTAAAAAGATTTAGTAGCATCCCATGATAACAAGGGGGATTAGTTCCATGACTTAGAAATATTGGGTTGTTTTGATCAAAGGACTTCTAATTTGACTCCTTAAGGGAGCTGGTAATTCCTTTAGGAATCGTAACAGGTCCAGAATGGAAGACAGAGAAAAGTTAGCCATGTTTTAACATTGTTCTGAGCCTATTAAATTTGGGGGAGGGGGGAATTTCCTTTACATTCCCTCTACATTGGCAAGGAGAGACTTTCTCTCACTGACATGAGGTCTTGAAATTAGGTGTATGCATTTCGACTTACATACATGTGTCAGCACATCAGGGTATATATCCTACCTCAAATAAAGGCAAGAGAAGAGATCGGAGGATAGAGAAATTCTCACCCCCTCTTCCTAGTGTATTCTCTATTTAAGGGGATCTAAAAGAGTTGTGAGGGGAGAAGAAAAATGGAGAGTTTTTTATATTAGACTTCCTTATGCACCTGGCCTCAGAAGTCTGCCACAGAGCCAGATCTGGGAAAGGTCAAATATGACTGGGTCCAAAAAGGAGGTACTTACCATTGTCTGTATCCCACACCTCCTCAACACCTGTGCAACAAAGCAATTATGCTATTTTCTGAAAATCCTAATGTGGATTTACCCAACTTTATTTATTAAGAGTTTTTTGATACTAATTCATTTTTCATCCAATATTGTATCTATAAAATACAAAGCAACAAGAGACTGTCATCTAAAGGAATTTTCATAAATCATATTATTAAAAATATTTCTTAGTAATTTGTTTCATTAATTCAAACTTTTTACTTAATAGATAGCATTTGAGTGTAGTGAAGTACAATGAAGACACATGAAAATTACTTTTTAAATCAGGACAGAAAAAACATTTTGATGGTGTAATCTTTTAAAAGCACTTTATTAAGATGTTTCTCACAAACTAAGGGAAACTAGGAGAAAGCTTATTTACTAGTAAGAGAAAAATCCTTATTTTACAACACAAGTAAAAGCACCAAAGAGAATTTGGCATCATAACTCTGAACTCCAGAGTTCCTTGTTTCCAGTTCTTTAAATCCACACTGTAATGTACTAATCAAAGCTTTCAGAATGAATACCAAATCCAGTAACTCCTGAAATGATATGTAAGAAGCCCCAACACTAATCCTTTAATTACTATGTTCACACACACATACTTACATAGCTCATCAAACATACATCTTCCCTTGTAAATACACAGATTAAGATTAAATATAAAATACCATCTTTTTAGAAATAAGACTAGTACCAAAGCAGATCAGAACACAAATGTTACTAATTGAAGAACCAATACTTCCTTTTTTACTTCAGATGGCATCAAATGTTCAACAATATTTTAAAGACTTTTCTGTTCAGGCTAAGATACAGCCTATTTTTCTTTTATGAGAGAAATGTACGAACAGTACCCTTGATTATACCCCTGCAAATGGGGCATTTTCTTAGAGAAGGGGCACATTCCTGGCACACTACCAGATGACCACAAGGAATAAATACAATGGAAACTTCTTTGTCCATACACACTTTACAAGTTCTTTCTTCTTGCAACCTCCTCAATTGTTCTTCCAGTGACAGACCTAATAACAAAAAATAACTTCAGTGAAATTCAGTTTCCATTTTATATCCCACAAAAAAAAAATAAGGGTAGTATTTCATGTTGGTTTTAAGTCTTAATTTTGTCCTACCTGAAACATCTTCTGTTGGAACATACTTCATATTCTTATCCACTGAGGAAAGAAAACAAACATACAAAAAGCATCACTCTACTAAATACAAAACTGTTTCACCTATTTTTTTTTTTACCCACTACCTATTAAATAATGTAGATTCTAGCTATATATTATCAGAATTGTTACATTTAGGCATACTATGTGGGCAATAAAAGACTTCACTTTTTTGGAACAAGTGAAATATATAGATTATAGTTTGTGAATTACATTTATTTTGCTCAAACAGAGAGATGGACATAATTCTAAGTATTTCTAAAATAATTTTCCCAAGAAACTCACCAAATAAGTTCTTATATAATGTAGAGTCAATTTCTTTTAGACAGTTTTTGAAGATGTTGGCTGCAGCATTTCCTTTAACTAAAATGGTATCAATCAGTTCTCTTGCTTGTAAAGGTATCTGTGTTTTTTGTTTAATAATATCATGTTCCTGTTTATTAATTACATTGGCCTTTAAAAGATTATCCAGGATAGGAAGCACACACGTCAACTGTTGAAAGAGAGCCATTCTATTCTTCCGAATTAATGACAAGTCATCTTCATTTTAAAAAAGAAAAAAAAAGGGGGGGAAAAATCCATTAGATTTTAAACTCCTTCAACTACATTCATATTTTTATGAACAACCAACCCTACAAAAAATTTAGGCACTAAATAAATAGAGCTCAAAAAAGAACAAAATAACCTGTCTGCATTTGAATGTCTGTCATTTAGAAAACTTCCAGAAGATTTAGCTAAGATATACTATATAGTATGTACAGGATCTCTGTTTCTGTAATTTTTAAGTCTATCTAGTCACATGTCCTAGAACCCTGCTTTTCCTTTATTCTGTCGAAAGTAAGCAGAGAATTTTAGAAGACAGTAAAAATTTCCCAACTCTATATTCACCCCCACCCCATGGAATTAATAATACTGACTTCTATTTGCATTATATCACTTTACTTTTATAAGTACTTTCATATGAATTGTCTCATTTGATACGAAGATCCTGTCAATTAAACAAGGTAACTGACTGCCTCTCATTTTCAGATAGGGAGAAAAAGACTCAGAAAAGAATGAGTGACGTGTCCAAAGTCAGAGACAGACTAAGTTGCAGAACCAGGTCTCCTAGACCAGTATTCTTTTCAACACTCCATACTTAAGGAGCAGTAGTACTATAGTGTGCAGAGCTTGGGCTATGAAGTCAAGACAGACCAAGGTTCCCATGCTGGCCTAGCCACTTAACTAGCTGTGTGCCCTAATCTCCCTCCATAGTACTCAGTTTCATCTGCAAAATATACATAATAACAGTATCTTCCTCAGAGTTGTTAAGATTAAATAATACATGAAAAGCATTTAGCACAATATGTGGCACATAGTTAACTACCATTATTACAATATTTTATAAATGTCTAGGCTTATAACAATTTTGTTAAAAACTATGTAAGAATCAAGCCTGATCGGTTTTAAAAAGCAAATGTTTTTCCTTCAATCTCACATCACCTAAAATTCCCTAGTTAATTTACATTTACGGAATATGGCTGTTCCTTCTTTTGGTGCTTCAATCAGTATAAAATTTAATGGCCTGTTTTCAAAATAAACTTTCCAAAAAAATTTTAAAAGTACACCTCTATAAGGTACAAGTTTAATGAGAAATAAATTATAAAAAGAGAATTCTATTTTCCTTCCCTTTTTACATCTTTCTAGCAAGTGAACTGCTCTACTCATCTCAAAACTATGAAATTCCCTTCTCTGACCACAACTTATCCTTCTACCTTAGTAATTCTCTTCATTGCTAACAAATTTGTTCTTCACCCTTTCAAGATGTCCATATCATTCCCAAGTCTACTAGTACAAGAGCTGTCTCCTGGCTTTGCTCCAAACCTTGCACTCTAATCTAGGTATCAGTCAGGTATTTCAATGATGTTCTCTTACTAGCACCCTTAACTCTTCCTCCCAATTCCTTATTTGGCATTTTCCCTAATAACCTTGCCAAATCCATAATTCAAGACTATTCTCTGGCCCCCACAAAGTAGGAGAAAGTCACAAAACTAAGGTGACCACATTTATTACAGTGATTTCATACAACCTTAGCTGGGTTTCATTACTGCTTAACAACCCTCAAATCTTTTCATTTTTCTAAGGCCCTTTTTTTCACCAAGTCCCTCCCACTTCCCAAATCAATCTACTTAATAATAAAAAGTTTTTTTGACATGCTAGGCACTGTGCTAAAGTGTTTTACTTGCAACATCTCATTTAATTCCTACGGCAACCCTATGGGATTAGTGCTATTTTACAGATAAGAAAGCTGAGGTCTGGTTGAGTAATTTACCAACCTAGTAAGCGATGGAGCCAGAATTTAAATGTAAATCTGTTTCAATCTAGAAGTCCAGACTTTAAACATTTTGCTACAAGGCCATGCATTAAGCTTCTCTTAAACTATTCCTATTTTTACTTATAAGCTTAAAAAGAAGTATCTTCCAACCCAATACCCCAATTTATACTACATAAGCAACCTTCACCTCTCTGCTGGCTCTTTAACCCTGTCTTTTGCATACTAGCCTCCCCAGATAATCTACATGCTCCTTGAGAGCAATCACTATGATTAGCACAGTATCTGGCACTGGTGCTCATGCTCAATAAATATTTGTTGAATGAAAAAATGACTACTCAAAATACTTGTTTTGGGAGGCTGAGACTTAATACAATCCGCATGAATACCAAAATAAGTTTCTCCACTATCCTTGGGTTGGGCACAGGATTCTCATCAAGCCCTAGGATTTCATCCTAAGTTCTGTTTTTTTGTATTTTTGTATAAGGATCACCTAGCAAGGATTAGGGAGTAAAATATATTTAAGAATATGATTTGAAGAAACTTCTTAAAAAAGCAGAAATAACACTTGCATCCAAGTTTAAAATCTTGCTTTTTCATAACAATTTAAATGTGTTAAATATCAGGAAGAAATGCAGTATAGCTCAAGAGCTTATTATGCTAAAATTCTCTAACTAGCATAAATTAGGGAATCTTATCAGAAAATAAACATATAGAAAAAAGCAGTAGTCAATGGTTCTCAAGGAGGGGCAGTTGAGAGGGGCAGAAAAGAAGGTACAGCTTAGAAATGACTGCGGGGCTGCTAACAGCAGTTAGTGGATGTGAGACAAGGATGCTGTCCTGTAACATGTGAGACAGTCCTAAGAGCTCATTAAGAAATAATGTGAGCAATGCTCCCAAATACCTGATGCCATTTCTTCACTTTGTCTTTCCTTTTCCTCTTCTCTTTTTTCATCTTCAGCATTAAGAAGTGCTGATACAATATCATTAACTGTTTTGTAGTTCTCTCCAGTTGTTAGGATTTTACTCTGAACTGTCTGTTTTACCAAGCTTCTACTAAAGCCCATTTCCAAGGCGGATAGAACCACAGGTGTATTCATCATGACTGCATCTTCTGAAGAACTTTCTCCAGATCCAAAATGAACAACTATTTGAAAAGACATGTGCTAATATTAAATTCCACAAATATAAAACTATGGAAAAAAATAATGACTATGGCACCATCTTTACTTTCATATCCTGGTAAGAGAGATGAGCTATATGTATCAATTACCAGTAACTCCAATAAAAGTTTGCACTTGATAATGGTCAAATGAGAGTATAATTAATACGCTGTACTTTCTAAAAATACCACTTCCCTGGCTACATTGTAGATGTACTCAATGAAAGACTCTCTAGGGATTGGTATCTTAAAATTCCCCCAAATAATTCTGATGTACAGTTGTTTCTGGAAACCAATAGGCCACACAAACTTAGAAGTGAGAAATGATCTTCTCCAGCCAGGAAAGTGAGAGAAATCACAAAGACTTCGAGGAAAAGTAACATTAGAGTTTGGACTTGAAGAATGGACAGGATCTAGACAGGTGGATAGCTGAGGTAGATAGAATAACATAAACAACGATGAGAAGTACAGTAAAATGGAAGACTAGTTAACCCAAAAGATATAGTGAAAAATATGCAATGAAAAAATAGAAAGTAAACAAAGTAATATGATTTTTTAGATAGTGACAGATGCTGTGAAGAAAAAAGTAATGTAAGGTGATTAAAAGAAACCAGGAGGCAGGTAGACATCTTAGATAGGGTAGTCAGGGAAGCATTTTCTGCTAACAGACTCAATGCTAGCTCACTTGATACTCTTGTGAAAAATACAAAAGGATGTAATTCTGTGAGACATTTTACTGCCATCTGCTGGAAAGTTGTTATAATAAACATATAAATACGCAACGTCATCAATGTGTACTGCACTCCCTTGCTCAAACGTATGTGGAATCCCCGTCTGAAAAGGTAACACCAGACTACAGATGTGAATAAGAAGGAATGAGCAATAGGGATATCTGAAAGAAGTCTTCCAGGCCGAGAGAATAGCAAGTGTTAAAACCATAAATCAAGGGAAAAGCTTGACATGATCAAGAAACAGGAAGAAGGTGGTAGAAGGCTTATTATTTGCACCTCTCATTTGGCATTGCTTTGAGCTATTTGTTGTTGTTTTTCTTTTGCATGTATCTTGTCTCCCCAGTTGGAATGTCAACACTTTAAGAACAAAGACTAGTATACTTCCTAGAGTCCTCTAAAATGTCATTAATCTTAGTAGATACAAAATATTTATTAGATAACTTTCAGTATTTTTCCCTATGGCTTCAAAACCCCCTTTTTAAAATACATATTTTTGTTCCTAAAATTCTTATAAAAATTCCCATTTTGTATTTGAAATTTTTTCATACATACTTGGTGGATCAGCATTTTCATCTCCAGGAGTGTCTGAAGTTGACAACAGCTATAAAACAAGAGAAAAGTTAATAGGTAAAATCAGAAATCTCAATCTGAACAGAGAAATCCTAAGTTAAGTTTATCTTAAGTAAATGTACATACTCTTTTGAAAACTAGGTAATTTATATACTTCACTTTCTTTTGTTTTACCCTAATTATCACATAGATTTCTTTAAACTTCACCTTATTCCAAATTAGAATTCAAGGATTTCTCCAGTTTCAGCAAAGTAGAAAAATTTAGAAAGTAAGATTTCAACTGGGTCACTCCCAAACGGTCTCAACTCCTAACAAGTTATTTTTTGTTTTTCTGGAAAAGAGCAAAGAGCCACTAAACATCCTTCTCCAACACCACCACAAATTTGTACAGTGGCACAATGAATGATTTTTCAAAAAATTAAAAACAAACAATAATCTTTTTTAAAGCCCTGAACAAACAAGTTGGTTCCGAAAGTAAAAATAAGAGGTTTCATAAATATGGGTAGAAAATATGTAACTATAGTTAATAAGAAAACAAATATAAATATAACTTCTAATATTTTTGCAACTATTATAAAGCAGAATTCAATGCTGTTAATTTTTAAAACGTATTTACCTGTTCAAGAAGATGAGGATATCTAGCTTGAATCTCATCAACAAACCCCTGCCCTTTCATGCGTATCAAGAACTCACACCTAAAACATAAGAGGATAATTATTTTAAAAAATTGTTTTATACCAAAAATATAACAATATCATTCTAGAAAAACGGCTTTCAAACCTTTTTGATTGTACCCCATAATAAAAACATTTTACATCACAACCCAGTATATGCACATCTTTAACAGGAATGAAATTATCATAAAACAATATACATTCTTACTACGTATGTGTTGATGCCTTCTGATTTAACATAACAACAAAAAGAAAAAAGTCTGGACCTGGAAAGGGGTACAAGCTAATGCTTGAAAAACGCCACTAAACACAATTTACTTTGTGGGCTTAACACAATTTCAGAAACTATAACTCAATATTCCTAAAATGTGATCTTTCACAATATAGCTGCTAAATTTTCTCCATTGTTCACTCTTCATTACATTTGAAGCACAACCCATTACCCTCCCTCCAAAAAACAAAGAATCAAATATTTTCATCTATACATAATGTAACAGTGTTTGTCAAGTATTTGTTTTTAAACTACCAGGGCTTCTCAAAGATGTTCCAGGAAGTTCACATACCATCTGTTTCCATTGTATTGCTTTTGTTTCATCAACAAATGGTGCTAGACAAATGGATATCCATATGCAAAGAAGAAAAAGAACCTTGACCTATGCCCATAACTATAGGTAAAAATAAACTAAAAATGAATCATATACCTAAATTTAAAACCTGAAACAATAAAACTTCTAGAAGACAGGAGAAAAATCCTTTCATCCTTATGTTAGGCAAAGAATTCTTAGATAAGAAACCAAAAACATAATCCATAAAAGATAAAATTGATAAACTGACATCAAAATTAAAAACATCTGTTGTACAAAAGACACTGCTAAAGAAATGAAAAGACAAGCCACAGACTGAAAGAAAATTTGCAAAAGTGACATTGGCAAGATGGCAGAGCAGAAGACACCAGCGTTTTTCTATCCACAAAAAGAAAGACAGCTATCCACAAACAAAAATAGCCCTGGGAGAACTCAATAGTCCAATTAACCTACAGCAGTACAGTGAAGCAAAAAAAGAATCATCACACGGGAAGGATTACGGGGGAGATCTGCTTAGCAGAGATGTGTGGAGACCACTAAGAACAAAGGGCAGGGGCTATCTGTACATCAGCCATGTGGCGAGTGCCATCACGACCCCCAAGGGCCTGCGCGGGGGAGGACCCCAGCAGCCTTTGCCACTGGCAACCTCAAAAGCCCCTGACATAGCCATTGACTTCTTGAAGGTTTCATAGTGAAAGATCATATAGTGTTCACTGTTGCTGACCCCAGCAGCCTACTCTGAAGAGGACACTGACAGCTTTCACCACTAAGGATGCTGCTGCACCCCTCCCCGAAAAAGGAGCAGCTCTTGCACCACCCAGGGACAGAGCAGCCCCCACCCCTCACCCCCACACATGCTCTAGACCCCAAAGCCGCAGTTGCTACATGTGTACCAGCACGTAAGGCCCCCTGCTTCATGGTTGCTCTCCTTGAACACTCTCCAGATTCCGGCTCCACAGCTGCTCTGTGCTGGCTCTGTGTGTGCCCATATCTCAGGCACCAGAAGCACCACTGCAGCAGGCTAACCAGCACCCCAGGCCCCAGAGCCACTATCTCTTTGCAGGTACTGCACTTTGAACCTTGGCTCTGTGGCTGCTCCACAGGCATCCATGCATCAGACACCAGTGCCACCATCACCACCACCATGAGGGCACCAACAAGCCAGAACCAGCACCAGGAGGGATCCCCTTGGCCATGACATCTCCTGTGGGGGAAAAAAAAAAATCAAGAGGTCCCCAGCAGCCTTTCCTACCGAAAACCCATAAAACCCCTCATCATTGGTGTGGACACCCACAGCAATGGATGTTGAGGATCCCTGCAATCCTTGCTGACAATGACCTGAGCTAACAGAGCTGCACAGAGGCTACAACGCTGGGCCTTCCACCACACCCCTACCAATAAACGCCCTCACACCCACCCACAGGCAAAGATCTTTCCCAAACAAAACCAGTTGGTAAAGTCTAGAAGGGGTAACTGTTCCATCAAACGCACAGATATCAATGCAAGGCTACAAGGAATAGGGGAAAAAAAAAAAAAGAAACATGACACTGCCAAAGGAACACAGTAATTCTTCAGTAATCAACCCCAAAGAAATGGAGATCTACGAACTGCCAGATAAAGAACTCAAAATAATTGTTTCAAGTAAGCTCAGCAACCTACAAAAGAACACAGACAATGAAATCAGGAAAACAATACATAAAATGAGAAGTTCAACAGAGAGAGGGAAATCATGGAAAGAACCAAAAAGAAGTTGTTCAAGAGCTAAAGAATATAATGAAATGCAACAGAAAGAATCAGCAGACGTGATCAAGCAAAAGAAAGAATATGGGAACACAAACACAGATCACCGAAAATTATCCAGTCAGAGGAGGAAAAAAACAGTGAAGAAAGCCTGCATGAATTATAGGACACCATCAAGCAAAACAATATTTGCATTATGAGAATTCAAGAAGGACAAGAGAAAAAGAAAGAGCAGAAGGCTTATTTAAAGAAACAAGAGCTGACAACTTCACAAATCCAGGGAGAGACAGAAACATCTAGGTACAGGAAGTTCATAGGACCCCATACACATTCAACCCAAAGAGGATTTCACTGAAGCAGATTATAATAAAACTGTTAAAACAGAAGATGAAAAGAGAATTTTAAAAATATCAAGTAAAAAGAAACTCATCTCATTACAAGGGAACTCCCATAAGACCATCAGTGGGTTTCCCAGCAAAAACCTTACATGCCACGGTGTGGTGGTGTGCACCTGTAGTCCCAGCTACTTGCGAGGTCAAGGTGGGAGGATTGCTTGAACCCAGGAGTTCAAGGCTGCAGTGATTATGATCGTGCCACTACACTCCACCCTGAGCAACAGAGCAAGGGTCTCTAAAAAAGAAAAAAGAAAAAAAAAAAAAAACCTTGCAGGCCAGGAGAGAGTTGGATGATATAATATTCAAAGTACAGAAAGAAAGAAACTGCCAAACAGGAATACTTTACCCAGCAAAGCTGTCCTTCAGAAATGAAGGACAGAGAAACACTTTCCCAGACAAACAAAAGCTGAGGGAGTTCATCACCACTAGACCTGACTTATAAGAAATGCTGAAGAGTTCAAGCTAAAATAAAAGAAAACTAATTAGTTACATGAAAACATATTAAAGTATAAAACTCACTGGTAAAGATAAATATATAATCAAATTCAGAATACTCTAAATTTGTATTGGTAGTGTGTAAATCACTTAAATATAGAGGTTAAATGAAAAAGTATTGAAAATAACTATAGCTACAATAATTTCTTCATGGATACATAAAAAGTTGTACATACTGACATCAAAAACAAAATGTTGGGGGGGGTCAGAGTAAAAGAGAGTTTTTGTATGCAAGTGAAATTAAGTTGTTAGCAGCTCAAAATAGACTGTCATATTATAAGATGTTCTACGTGAGCCACATGGTAATGACAAAGTAAAAACCAATCCACAAAAGCATACCACTACAGAGTATCATCTGATCACAAAGGAAGACAGCAAGAGAGAAAGAACAGAACAAAGGGTCTACAAAACACCAGAAAACAATCAACAAAATGACAGTAGTAAGCCCTTACCTATCAATAATTACCTTGATTGGAAATGGTTTAAATTCTCTACTCAAAAAACATACAGTAGCTGAAAGAACTAAAAAAACAAGACCTAACTGCATGCTGCCTACAAGAGACTCAATTCACCATTAAGGACACACAGTATAAAAATGAAGGAATGGAAAAGATATTCCATGCAAATGAAAACCAAAATATAACACAGAAACCTATACTTGTATCAGATAAAAGACTTTAAGTCAAAAATGATAAATAAAAACAAAGTCCACAAGAGGATATGACAATTGTAAATATATATGCACCCAACATCAGACCACCTAAAATAAATATATAAAGAAAATATTAACAGATCTGAAGACAGAAATAGACAGCAACACAATAATAGTAAGGGACTTCAATACTCCACTTTCAACAGGAAAAAACAGACAGAAAATAAGGAAATACTGGACTTGAACAACATGTTAGACCAAATGGACCTAAAATGGACCTAACAGATATAGAGGCTGAGTATTCCGTAACTGAAATGTGTGGGACCAGAAGTGTTTTGAATTTTAAATTTTTTCAGATTTTGGAATATTTGCATTGTATTTACCAGCTGAGCATCCCTAGTCCAAAAGTCCAAAACTCAAAATGTTCCAATGAGCATTTCCTTTGAGTATCATATCAGCACTCAAAAAGTTTCAAATTTTGGAGCATTTCAGATTTTGGATTTTCAGATTAGGGATACTCAACGTTTATATAGAACATTCCATCCAACAGCAACAAAATACACATTCCTCTCAAGCACACATGAAAAATTCTCCAGGGTAGATCATATGTTAGGTCATAAAAGAAGACTCAATAAATTCACGAAGACCAAAATCATATCAAATATCTTTTCAGACCACAATGGTATGAAATTAGAAATCAGTAACAGGATAAAAGCTGGAAAACCGACAAATATGTAGAAATTAAACAACATACTCCTGACCAATCAATGGGTCAAAGAAGAAATCAAAAGGAAAATTTAAAAAATCTTAAGGAAAGTGAAACACAACAAACCAAAACTTATAGTATATAACAAAAGCAGTTCTAAGAAGGAAGTTTATAGCTATAAATGCCTACATTTAAAAAAAAAAGATCTCAAAGAAACAATCTAACTTTACACCTCAACAAACTACAAAAAGAACAAACTAAGTCCAAAGTTAGCAGAAGGAAAGAAATAACAAAGATGAGAAAAGAAATAAATGAAATTAGAAACAAAAGAGGAGGTATTACAACTGATACCACGGAAATACAAAGGAACATAAGAGACTACTTTAAACAATTATTCGCCAACAGATTAGATAACCTAGAAGAAATGAATAAATTCCTAGAAACATGCAACCAGCCAAGGCTAAAATCAAGAAGAAATGGAAATCTGAATAGCCTTATAACTAGTAAGGAGATTGAATCAGTAATCAAAAATCACCTAACAACGAAAAGCCCAGGACCAGATAGCTTTACAGCAGAATTCTACTAAACATTTAAAGAGGAATTAATCTCAGTCCTTCTCAAACTCTTCAAAAAAAATCAAAGAAGAGGAAGTACTTCCAAACTCATTTTATAAGGCCAGCGTTACCCTGATACCAAAGCCACACAAGGACATCACAAGAAAAGAAAATTACAGGTCATATCTGTGATGAACATAGATGCAAAATCATCAACAATATACTAGCAAACCAAATTCAGTAGCACATTAAAAGAATCATGCTCTATCAGCAGTCCCCAACCTTTTTGGCACCAGGGACCTGTTTCATGGAAGACAATTTTTCCAGAGATGGGGGCAGGGGCAGGGGAGGAGGGGGACCAGGACCAGTCTGTGGCCTAGGGTTTGGGGATTGCAGCATGATCTAGTGAGATTTATCCCTGGGATGCAAGGATGGTTCAGCATATACAAATCAATAAATGTGACGCACGACATTAACAGAATGAAGGATAAAAATCATATAATCATCTCAACTGATTAAGAAAAAGCATTCAACAAAATTCAACACCCTTTCATGATAAAAACTCTCAAAAAATTAGCCACAGAAGAAATGTACCTCAACACAAAGACCATATATGATAAGTCCTCAGCAAACATCATACTCGACAGTGAAAAGCTCACAGCTTTTCCTCTAAGATGAGGAACAAGACAAGGATGCTCACTCTTGCCACTTCTATTGAACATAGTACTGGAAGGCCTAGCCAGAGTAGTTAGGCAAGAAAAAGAAATAAAAGGCATGCAATCAGTTTGGAAGAAGTAAAATTGTCTCTCTTTGCAGATGACATGATCTTATAGATAGAAAACTCTAAAGACTCACCAAAAAACTGTTAAAACAAATAAACTAATTCAAAAGTTGCAGGATACAAAATCAACATACAAAGGGCAGTAGCATTTCTATACACTAACAATGAACTATCTGAAAGAGAAATCAAGAAAATACAAGCAATCCCATTTATAACAGCGCCAAAAACAATATACTTAGGAATAAGTTTAACCAAGAAGGCAAGAGTTGTACACTGAAAAATATAAGACATTGATGAAAGAAACTGAAGATGACAGAAATAAGTGGAAAGACATCCTATGTTCTCGGATTAAAAGAATATTGTTAAAACGTCCACACTACCCAAAGCAACCTACAGATTCAATACATCCCCTATCAAAATTCCAATGACATTTTTCACAGAAATAGAAAAAACAACACTAAAATTCATATGGAACCACAAAAGGCCGGGGCCAAAGCAATCTTAAAAAAAAACAAAAAAGCTGGAGGCATCACACTTCCTGATTTCAAACTATACTACAAAGCTACAATAATCAAAACAGTATGATACTGGCATAAAAACAGACATATAGACCAATGAACCGAATAAAGAGCCTAGAAATAAATCCACGCATATATAGTCAACTAATCTTCAACAATGGGACAAAGAATACACAATGTGGAAAGGACAGTCTCTTCAACAAGTGGTGCTGGGAAAACTGAATATCCACATGCAAAAAAATAAAACTGGAACCATATCTTACACCACCTACAAAAATTAACTCAAAATGGATTAAAGACTTAAATGTAAGACTTGAAACCATAAAACTCCTAGAAGAAAATATAGGGGAAAAGCTCCTTGAAAATGGTCTTAGCAATGATTTTTTGGATATGACACCAAAAGCACAGGCAACAAAAGCAAAAATAAACAACTGGGACTACATCAAACTAAAAAGCTTCTGCTCAACCAAGGAAAAAATCAATAAAATGGAAAGGCAACCTAAAGAATGGGAGAAAATATCTGCAAACTATGTATCTGATAAAGAGTTATTATCTAAAATATTTAAGGAACTCATACAACTAAAGAGCAAAACTCAGTAGCAAAAAAACCAAATAATCAGATTAAAAAATGGGCAAAGGATCTGAATAGACATTTTTCCAAAGAAGATATATAAATAGCCAACGGATACATGAAAAGGGGTTTGAAACCGCTAATCATCAGGGAAATGCAAATTAAAACCACAATGATATATCACCTCACACCTGTTAGGAAGCCTATTATCAAAAAGACAAGAGATAACAAAGTTGGTGAAGACATAGAGAAAAGGGAACCCTCCTACAATGTTGGTGGGAATGTAACTTAGCACGGCCATTACTAAAAACAGTATAGAAGTTCCTCAAAAAATTAAAAATGGAACTAGCATATGATCCAGCAATCTCTCTTCTGTGTAGATATCTGAAAGAAATGAAATCAGTATTTTGAAGATATCTCTCTAACTCCCATGTTCAAGCAGCTTTATTCACAATAGCCAAGATATGGAAACAACCTAAGTGTCTACTGATGGATGAATGGATAACAAAAATGCGGTATATATACACAATGGAGTATTATTCAACCATAACAAAGAAAATCCTGCCATTTGTGACAACATGAATGAAATGGAGAGCATTATACTAAGTGAAATTAGCCAGACAGAAAGACAAATACAGTTGGTCCTTGAACAACATCGGTTTGAACTATGCAAGTCCACTTATATTCGGATTTTTTTCAACCAAATGCAGATGAAAAATGCAGTATTTGTAGATGTAAAACCCACGCATATGGAGGACCAACTTTTTTGGATACACAGGTTCCGCAGGGCCAACTGTGGGACTTGATTATGCACAAATTTTGGTATACACAGCAGTCATGGAACCAATTCCCCCGAGTATACCGAAGGATGACTGTACTGTAGGGTATTACTTATATATGGAATCTAAAAAAAAAAAAGTCAAACTTATAGAAACAGAGAGTAGAATGTTGGGTGCCAGGGGTTAGGGGGTGGGTAAAATGCAGAGATGTTGGTCAATGGGTACAAATTTTCAGTTATAAGATGAATAAGTTCTGGGGATCTAATGTACAGCCATGGTAACTATAGTTAACAATGCTGTGCTGGATGCTCAAAATTTGCTAACAGTATCTCTTAAAAGTTCTTGCCAAAAAAAAGTTACTATGTAAGGTGATGGATGTTAATTAATTTGATTGCAGTAATCATTTCACAATGTGTACATGTAGTGAATCATCACTGTACCCTTTAAACACATACAATTTGTCAACTATACCTCAACACAGCTGAAAAAAACAAAAAGAAAGTTTGTAAAACACAGGCAACAAAGGAGTTGTATCAGAATATATTAACTCTCAAAACTGAAAAATTTTCAATGGGCAAAAGATTTGAACACTTTACCAAAGATATACAAATGGCAAATAAACACATAAGCTGCTCAACATCATTAGTCATTAGTGAAATGCTAATTAAAACCACAAGATACTACCACTACACACCTATTAGAATGGCTAACATAAAAAAGACTGACAAGGGCTAGGTGCGACAGTTCATGCCTGTAATCCCAGCACTTTGGGGGGCCAACACAGGAGGATTGCTTGAGGCCAGGAATTCAAGACCAGCCTGAGCAGGAGTGAGACCCCATCTCTACAAAAAAATAGAAAAATTAGCTGGGTGTGGTGGCACACACCTATAGTCCCAGCTACTCAGGAGGCTGAGGAAGGAGGATCACTTGAGTCCACGAGTTTGAGGTTGCAGTCAGCCACGATGAGGCCACTGCACTCTAGCCTGGGCAAAAGAGCGAGACTCTGTCTCAAAAAAAAAAAAAAAAAAAACAACTGACAATACCAAGTGTTGTTAAGGATATGAAGGATGTGGAACACCTGGAAGTTACATACATTGCCAGTAGAAATTCAAAATGGTACAGCCACTTCAGAAAACAATTTGGTAGTTTTTTATAAAGTTAAAACCAACACTTGCCATACAACCACCCACTCCTAAATATTTACCCAAGAGGAATGAAAACGTATGTTCACACAATGTTCACAAATATTTGGAATGGCTTTACTATTGCTCCAAGCTGGAAGCAACCCAAGTGTTCTTCAACTGGTAAATGGGTAAACAAATAGTGGTATGGAATACCAATACCTAATGGAATATTACTCAGCAATAAAAAAGATCAAACTACTGATACACACTGCAACATGGATGAATCTCAAATGTACTATGCCAAGTGAAAGAAGTCAGACTCAGGCTACATACTGTATGATTAATTCCATTTACATGACATTCTGAAAGAGCAAAACTATAGGAACAAAGAACAGATTAGTGGTTGCTAGGACCTGCAATAAGAGGACAGAGTGACTATAAAGGGGCATGAGGGAACCTTCCGGGGTGATGGAAATGTTCTATATCTTAATTGTAGTAGTGGTTACATGACTGTATGTGTCAAAACTCATAGACGAGAACTCTATGAACTTATACCTCAATAAACCTAACTTTAAAAAGGAATCAAAAAATGAATTCCTTCCCTTTTAAAACAGAGTACTCTGAAAGGGTCAAATATAATAATCAAGTACAGAAGTAAGTAGAGATCATATAAGCATGCTCAAGACTCAAGTTTATTAACTAGATGACAAAGCCACTTGTCACTGCATGCTCGACCTTTGTATAATTTTAAATTATTTTTATTCTTTGATAATTTATATTCAAAATGGCTAAAGACAGGAAGTACAGCAGCCCCCTGTGTCTGTGGGTTCCACACCTGTGGATTCAACCAACCTCAGATGGAAAATATTAAAAATAAGTAAATAAATAATAATAATACCCCAATAAAAAATGCAAATTAATATATATTGTATTAGGTATTATAAGTAATCCAGAGATAATTTAAAGTACATGGGAGGATGTGTGTAGGTTGTATGCAAATATTTTAATTTTTAATTTAAATTTACATTTTTTTAATTTTTAAATTTTTTTTAAAGACAGGATCTTGCTCTATTGCCCAGGTGGGAACTCCAGGCTCAAGCAATCCTCCAGCCTCAGCCTCCCTAATAACTAGGACTACAGGCACGTGCCACCACACCTGGCTAATTTTTTTTAAATTTTTTATACAGACAGGGTCTCACTATGTTGCCCAGGCTGGTCTTGAACTCCTGGGCTCAAGCAATCCTCCCACCTGTCTCCCAAAGCTCTGGGATTACAGGCATGAGCTGCCACATCCAGCCCTATTTTTTATTTATTTTTTATTTTTTTTAGAGACAAGGTCTCGCTATGTTGCCCAGGCTGGACTGCAGTGGCTGTTCACAGGCCTGATCATAGGACACTGCAGCCTTGAACTCCTGGGTTCAAGCAATCCTCCCACCTCAGCCTCGGGCTACAGGCATGTGCCACCACACCCAGCTTACTATGCCATTTTATATAAGGGACTTGAGCACCGAGGATTTTGGTATCCTTGAGGGATCCTGGAACCAATCCTCCACAGACACCAAGGGATGACTGTATAATGAACTCTGGCTACCCCATATTTCCCTCTTCTCCAATAAACTTCATGAGGATAGAGATTTCTCTCTGTCTTGTTCACTGTTATATCCCCAGCATCTAAAATAGTACCAAGTAGGTACACAAATACTTGACAAATGAATAAATTAACTGTTAAAATATAATAACAATTATCCATTTACTTTTTCATTTACTGAGATTAAAGCTTATTCACAATTGAAATTTGTTGTTTTCAGAGAAGTATTTACAAAAAACACCTTTAAGTCTTCTCCCTTATTTAAATTAAAACAAAACACAAATTACAAAAGTAAAGATTTTGTTTTATAAAGCACAGTATGTAGCAATTCAAACACGGGAATTTGGAAGCTGTTTTTGTCTCTTTGACACCACAACATCAGTTAAATTTTAAATTACATGTATACAATTATCTCACAGAGCCCAGCATAATTAAGTCACTTAAAACTGACAAAACATAGAGTAAATAAAACATGTCATTTTTCAGAGTAAAACAAGTCAATATTTATCTTAAGAGGACATTGGTACTTTGAGACGGGAATCTGCCAACCTCCTCATTTGCAGGCAAATTAATAAACTCCTCTTTCCTTCTCCTCAAAAAAAAAAAAATTATCTTGGTATATCATATTAATGATATAATTTTAAAATATAACTTTTAACAATGTACTGATCTAAAATAAAATATCTGTTACTTTAAAGTTTTTCATCACATATCATATTAAATGACAAAAAGATCTTTCAATTTCCTGAAGGGATTCAAGAGATTCTTTATTATTGTGAAAGACACTCACAGGTCAAAATATTATCTATATTGTATGATTTCTTTTATTGAGACCTAAAGCAGTCAAATTCACAGAGACACAAAGTAGAAAGGTGGCTACCAGGAGGTGGGGGGAGGGATAATAGGGAGTTAGTATTTAATGGATACAGAGTTGCAGTTTCAGAAGATGAAAAGTTTCTGGAGATGGATGGTGATGACCACAGTACTAAATGCCACAGAACTGTACTCTTAAAAATGACCGAGATGGTAAATTTTATGTTATGTATATTTTATCTCTATACAAAAAATTATCTAGTCCAACTACTCCTCATTTTACAAATGAGGTCCAAGTTCACATAGCTACTCAATTACAAAGACAGAATTCATCTCTAATGCTATTTCCCCTAAACTAACACTGCCCCTAAATTCTTTCTGGACTTTGATAAAAATATGAGAGATCCTACTAGAGACAGAATGCCTAAAAGGAGGTTAAGTGATCATAAAAAGATAAAATCGTACAGAAAAAATAATTTACAATTATAATTAAAATGAGCAGCCAAATAGGATTTTATTATATGCATTTTTTTTTTTTTTTTACAGACAGGGTCTTGCTCTGTTGCCCAGGCTGGAGATCATAGCTCACTGCAGCCTCAAACTCCTGGCCTCAAGCCATCCTCCCACCTCAGCCTCCCAAAGTGTGAGGATTACAGAGGTGAGACACCACACCCAGCCTTATTATATGTATTTTTGTATCTGCCTTATTCCTACATCCATTTTATGTCCCTTCTTGTTTTCCTTTTCCTTTCTTACTTTTCTCTAATTTATGTTCTTTTTGTTCTATTTTACAGATCTTTGTAATCCTTACATCCTCTTTAAAGCAAGATGGGAAATAAATAAATGAAATGTAGGGCCATAATTATAAATAAGTCAACAAGAATAAGTTAAATCATATCCTGCGTGTGTGGTCTACAAAAGAAGAAAAGTACACAGAAGACTGCAGAACATTTTTCAATAAAATAATTAAAGTGAAAGTTTGGTCTTTTAGAAGGCTAATTCTCCAATGGTATAAAAGAGGCTTTGTTATAATTTAAAGGTAGACAATCATGTAAGCATGCCTACTTCTTTTAAGCACAGAGTTCTGTGTAAAAATACCTTTTCAAAACTATTACCTTGGAAACCACTTGGCATGTTCTACCCATGGATCATCTCCAGATTCCCAACATCTCAAGCCACCATCACAACAAAAGCATTTGACATCATCATTGCGACCTAAAGGAGGGGAGAAAACGACCAAAAATTGAATAAACATGTTTTAACATGTAAATCAAAATGAACTACATAAAATGTACAGCTATTAATTAGTTGCTTACCCACATAATAAAAACCAGCACTTGCAAGCTGTTCAGGCTGAACTGGAACACTAGATGGCCAGTACATAAATGTTCTCATTCGAGCTGCATGTGTCTGCATGCTCAGATTTGAAATGCTAAACCTCAGCGTTTCTAAAGAATTTTCCAAAAATGGACAGTTGGGAAAATGTCTCCGGTGTTCTGACATAGCATCATCCTTTGGTTCCCAGTTACTTAGCTTCCCACCACAAGCAAAGCAGGCTACCCTATCTCCGGGTCCTATATAATAAAAACCAGCTCTTGCCAATTCTGATGGTGACAAAAAGGTTAATGGCCACATATGGTAAGTAAGAAATCTGGCTTCTTCAGTACTCATTGCATAACTGTAGGGGTTAGTCCTCAATGGAGAGAAGTCTTCGACTGCTCTAGAATTAAGAGGGTTTGGTGAAAGGTTGGAGTGAGAACCACTGAATGAGCCACTATGTTCCAAAGTGGGAGATAATGAATGTGCAAAACTGTTTCTCATTGGAGAAGTATTCTTAGAGGTGGATCCCAGACTAGTTGAAACCAGATTCTGAATAAAGCTACAGCTAGGATATAGCTGTTTATGCTTTTCAATAGGATTGTCTCCTTGTTTCCAGTTATCCAGCATCAGGCCACAACAGAAGCATTTGACCTTGTCATTCACACCAGTGTAATAAAAACCAGCACGAGCAAGACTCCTTTCTGAGACAGGAACACCAGCAGGGAAAGTTGAATACGTAGACATTCTGTAGAGTTCGCATGAAAAGTCATACTTCATTTTTTGTTTGTTGCCATTTGTCCAATTTGACAAGATCGGGCTATCTTCCATTATACTCTTAATTTTTTGATATGAGGGACCTGGGACAAGTCTTTGAGAGGTAGTTTTGTGCATGAGTAGGTGATTGCACTGTTTGATGGCTAAAACCTTCACATGAAATTTCTTGTCTATTCACACTAAATTAGATTTTTACCACAAAAAGGCAATCCAATGATAGACTCTTACTTACATAGAATTCACTATACCTTCTTCACTGGATTTATATCCAAGTTTACACTCAGGTAGAATGAAAATCTCTCAATTACCAAGACACTACCTTAGACCTCTTTGGGATTATAATAAACTCTTTTAGGTAACTCAACTGCTATTCACTCATAATTTGGCATAAAACTAACCTAAAGGCCTGAAAAAGTTGATGCACTTCTGAAAATATGTTAAAACACCTTGATTTTTCAAGAAGGTTTATATTCTCAAAATTCTAAACAACTATAGAATACCTAAATAATGCCTTTAATTTACTTTCGGTTACAAGCTATAAAGCCTGGATATCAAGCCAATTACTGATTATGCCACAAGAGTAAAAAATTACATGCAGGCTTCTTTCCCTAAAAGCACTTTAATACATCCCCCAAAAATCTCATTTTATTCTAGTAAACAAAAGTAATTAAAGTCTTCCTATGGTCACACTATCTAAAAGCTAATTTCACATAGCTTATCATCATAGTATTTAGTTAAGTGGGTTACATTAGCTTCAATTAACAACTTTTGGGGAAGTCAACACCCACAACCTTTGTTGAACCTGTGCCTGTTATAGTGTGTATGATGTCAAATGAATTTTGCTTGAAGTTCACAAACTAAACTCTTTCATCTTTGTTAACTATTATCTATATTTGTTTCCATTTCCTGCAGCAACATTATTTAGTCTTCCTAACTTTGTATACCACTTTATTATACTTGATCAACTGAAGGTATTTTCTCCATCAACTCAACTAGTTAACCATAAAATTTCCACAGCACACATTTTTTACACTACATTTAAAAATTAAATAACCTGTTCTTCATTTAAGGACCATTCAGCTCTAATAACAGTCATGTTGTAATTAAAGATGAATCAATTTATCAAAAGATACAGGTTGTCCTTTCTAGGGTTATTAAAAATGCCTAACAAAATATTGTATTACCAACAGAATTACTGCTTAGCACAATGACCCAGTAATTAACTCTCCTAGCTTTCTTTCTGAAAACTCCTCAATATTTTTAAGATATAATTCATACACAAAATTACACTCCACAGAATTCAAGCTATATCCCTTTATAAAGGTGCAGTGTCTCCATAATGGGATTTATTACTGCAGGGGAAAAAATGGGAGGGAAAGACTCTTCAGGGTTGTAAATCTGAAAAGAAAGAACAAAAGGTATTTTAGAAAGTTGTATTTGCATGGCAAATAGAAATTACAGACTATTCAATTTATTCAGTAAAGTCTACAAATGATTTACACTTTAGATAATACACCTTAATTTCAGCACTTTGTCACCAAACTTTCTAACTGGAAAAAACTCTTAATTAAAATAAATGCACGATGCTCCCATAGCACTAACTATACATGTCTTTAAAATGCACAACTTTAAAGACAGATGGACACTTCCACACAGGAAAACATTTTGTCCTTGGTCTCCTACCCACCCTTTTCTGATTTAAAGATATCTCTGGTACTTCGCTGGAGGCAAAAGGGGAGAGTGGTTTGTTTTGTTTTTTTATTTAAAAAAAAAAAAAAAAAAAAAAAGGAGCCTCCACTACAACCGGTCAGCAACAGTACGGCAGTAATAGACAGTAACGTTATTTTTTAATGTCAAGTCTCTCCAGGACTGGGCAAACTGCTGTAAAAGGCACCACGACTTCATTAATATAAACCCTTAAACTCTACCATTCCCTCACAATTCCAAAGCAACAACCACAGAAAGCAACTCGAAAACAAAACGTAACACAATGGCTTGTGAAACAGTGGCCTTGGCAATATGACCACTTGCCATGATCGCTTTAATTACACCAGGTCTTGTATCTTTAAATTATAGATTTTTATCTACAAACACCGTACTGTTGATTTTGCTCTCTTTATGCAATTTGTGGGTGGGCAGGGGATAGACTGGAAGGGAAAAGACGAGAAACTATGGGATTTACCCAACAATTACCCGGAATTATTTCTCACTATACACAATAGACGACTACTAAAGCGAAAAAGCGCAGCTGGAACTCCCCGAAATACGAGATCCTGCAGCCACACAACCGTCTCCAATATATTAAAGGAATGCCGAGGACTAAGTTTTTAAAACTTGCAAAAACTCTACGAGAAAAAACATCTTGGTTAAAGTCCAAAGGCCAGAAAAGTGGGCGGTGGCCAGAATAGGCTTGAAAACAAGTCATTTTTTAAAAATGACTTTTGATTGCAAGTCTTGAAGTTGGGGCTTCGTAATTAAATAAAAACCTCGGCGACAGTAGAAAGCAGAGAGACCCCGGCGACCCCCGACCGAAGGGCCCCAGGCCCTGTCCTTCCTCGCGCGGCCGCAGCCTCAGGGAAGGGGACCCTCGCGGGCCCCAGCGTCCCAACCCGCCTCGCTCCGCCGGGGCCCGGAAGAACAGCACTCACCGCAGAGCCGGCGCAGCAAACACGGAAGCTGCGCGGCTACCTGGAAGCCTCCTCAAACCCGGGACGCAGCGGCGCCCACAGGGCAAACGGCCCGTGCGGCTCCCCTCCGCTCCGGCGCTCCCAGAGCCCCCAGCCCCAGCCGAACCCACGCCGACGCACGGTGACGTCAGCGCGCCCGGCCTGGGACCCGCGTCAACCGCAGCGCGAGGGCGCCCGGGAGTCTGCAGCCGGAAAGCGGAACCGGGCGCGCGTCCTGCTGTGGGGAGACGCCGAGAAGCCCGGGGAGGCCCCGCGCGGCGTGGGCGGCCACCCGGGGCTGTGCGGGCGGCCCGTGGCGTGAGGCGCACTGTCCGCATCTACTCGGTGTTTCGTTTTTTAACCTCGCGGTTTGTGCACCTTTAACGTTTCCCTCTGTTCGTCCCTAACATTCTCCGGAGAGGGGACGTTGCCGACCGTGAGCCGTTGCGTTTGAATCTTGGGAAACCCTGCGGAAACGCCCTGGCGTCTATGGTTTTGCGCCTCCCCTGCGTCACTTCAGAGTTATGGTCCAGCCCCTGGCAAAACTCCTACTGTGAAGCCTCCACTCGTCGGAAATGACCGCATTTGAGGATGGAGTCAGGCTGGTGGCATTTTTTGGGTGGTATAAACAATGGTAACCGTTTTTCTCAGCGTGCTCTACGTAGTATCAACATTCCACAGCTGGCGGTGCAAGTCGAAAACGAAGCGTTGGAAAGTAGGACAGCATCAGAAGATTAATTTTGAAGACTTGATGTATTTTATAATAAACCAGTGTATCTTTTGTTTTTAAACTTTTGGTTCTCGGTTCTGGAGGCATATACAATAACGAAGAGTATCCTTATTTCACATGCACATCACTAGCAACGTGAAGGGTATTTCAGAGCAGCCTTCACTCCTAGGATTTTCTGAATGTTTGAATAAAATGGAATATGTACATTAGTGTGCGTGTACACACACAATCGTACACGAACCACAAAGGAACGCACTTAATCAAAAGCTTTTTAAATAGTTAAGTGATAGAAAATCTGTAAATAAAAATCCTTTGTTTTACTGATCATGAACCTTTTGTCCGCCCCCTTCTCTGCTAGTGCCGCAGACACAATGACATGTGGTAAATATTGTATTGCAGTGAACGACTTTTTCAATTTACGTTAAGACACTCTTTGCCAATGAAATGAGATGCTTGCTTCTCTCAGGGGAACTCCAGGGGGCAAACATTTTTAAAACTTCCAAACAAGCCACTTAATTAAGCAGCCAGGGGAATTCCAAGACCCAGAACCATTTCCCATTTCCTGTTGGTGTCATTTCTGCCTGCCAGTCAGTCACAGAACAGGAGGTCTTCTGTTCCAATGTTAATAGTCAAGAGAAAGTATTTGTAGCAGTTTGTGACACAGAGGGAAAAAATGCCATGGCTCCCAATGACTAAAAACTTCCAAAAATGCACGAGTCTTCATAGTAGTTCAGTATTTAGTTCAAGTCACTATTTCTCGGAAAGTTACAGAACATTCCTAACATGTGGGAAAATACATATAGCAAGAATGTTCATTCTGAATTCAAGGTTATTTCTCTTTTTCAGTTCTTGTCCTGACCAAAAAAGTAAGATAATGAATATACTTCAGTGTAGGGGAAATTTTGCATTTCAAAAACTCAAAAGCATTAGATATTTTTCCCAAAAAAGAATGTAATATCATTCAGGTATAATAAGTAGTACCTTTTACTTTTAGTGACTTTTAATCTTGTATAACCTTGTAGTCTAGTGTTAAATGTATCCAGTTAATTCAGTTACCCATTTATTCAGTTATTAATAATTTTTTTTTCTTATATTGCCAGTGTAGAATTGCTGGTAATTTTTAAAAATAAGCCATATATGTATGATGAGGTTGCCATTCTAATATTTTTCATATTTATATAGAAAAAATACTTACAGGATCCAAGACAATTTTGAAAAAGAAAAATAAAGTGTAAAGAACTTAGTCTACCAGGTAACAAGTTATATACAAAAGACATAGTAATCGAGACAGTCTTGTATCATTAAACACACAAGGATGGGCAATTAAAGGAAGAAGACAAACAGCTCAAAAAAAGAGACCTGTATATAAGTATATAGGAACTTGATATATGACATTGTTATTGCATATTAGTGAGAAAAAGATTAATGAAAGTAATGCTGAATGAATGATTATTCTAATGGAAAATAAAATTAGATCACTACCTTATTCTATTTAAAAAAAAATTCTGATGGATTAAAAAAAAACCCTTAAAAGTGAACAGCCATCCTTATGAATCCAGGGACTTAAATTTGGCGAGTTGCAATGCATTGTAGTTATTGTCACTATTAGTGCTCAAATTGTTTTATTTTGGGTTCATAGGAGCTTTGTCAGGTTAGCTCCTGAGTCTTTTTGAAATGGCCCTAATAGTCTTTGATTACTTTCCACGCTCATTTTGTATATTTCTTACCCCATACGCATAATAAGCCATTTATCCAAAGTACCCTGGATCCTTTAGTAGGAAATGGTATTTAAAGACCATAATCTGAATGTTTGTCATGCTAATTATTAATGAGTTCTGTTGTTTCTGTTCTGTGGACAGAGCTGGTTAATATGATTTTGTTCTGTCTTGTTTTTGTTTTTTAATAAAATATGTCATGAACTTACATTGATACTTCCAATTCAAATTCAGTAAGTCAAGATTTTGTTTAAACTATTTGATTGCACATCTGTAACTTTTTTTCTTTACTCTGAAAATCTATTCTCCTCTCTAATCCCTTCCTGCCCCATGACTAATGACTTAAACACTTTTTATGATTCATTTTTTAAATATAATTATGTATATTTGTATCTGCCCTTAGGTAAACAGTAGCATACTTTTTTCCACCTTTTTTCACTTAATAATAAATCCTAGAGATCACTCAATACTAATATATAGAGATAGATATTTTATCATTTCAGTATAGTACTCCATTGTGTAGATGTACCATAACATACTCACCTTGAACAATTTGATTCCAAAAGCAGTCAAAGACTACTAGGGCCATATGAAAGACTGAGGAGCCAACCTAAATAAACTCCCCCTAGCCTAAGATAAAAGTAGTACCATATTACATTCAGCTACTTCCCTATTGCTAGACATCTGGGTGGTTTCCAGTCTTTTGCTATTACAAATAGTGCTGTAATGAATGAATAGTCATGGCATACATCTTATTGTAAGATATATTCCCAGAAATTAGATTGTTAGTTAAAATGGTAAATTCATATGTAATTTTGCTGGATATGGCCAAATACCTTTCCATGGGGATGTTGACATTTTGCAATCCAACCAGCAATGCATGTAAGTGCCTCTTTTTCCCACAGCTTCACCAATGAAATAAGTTGTCATATTTTTGGATTGTTGCCAATTGGTTAAATAAGAAATGGTATTTCAGTATAGTTTTAATTTCATTGCTCTATTAAGAATGAAATTGAAAATCTTTTCCTATGCACCAATTGTATATGTAATGTGTTATTTATTTTCAAAAAATTAAGCAAGCATAAAAGAATGTTAGAATTGTTTGTATGGTATTGTTAAAGAAAAAAATATTCTGACCCTTGTTGAAATGATAAGGAAGACTTTCTTCAGGACTATGCAATTAAAGCATTGTAATAGGAAAGAGAGATTGGACTTAATTTGGAATTAAGACAGCTGGGGATTTATAACCAAAGAGCAGAATGAGGAGGGTCAATGAATGGAAAAGTACTAAGAGGTGGTATCAAGGGCACTAGGATTCTTGCTGAAGGCAGGCAAAGGGCTTATACAATGACGAACTTGATCAGATATCAAGGTTGGGAGTGATCCTCACTAAATTGACTTAACAGGATTCTTGCTAAAACTGAGGTAGGCAGGCAGGTTACAAGTGGGGCAGGAGTTGGGCCTAGGGTCAAGGCCTATTTGAGAAAAGGGCTCAGAGGAGCTTGACTAAAGTTTGGTCAAGGAGAGACTCTTTGTCAGTATGTATGCAGATGAAATGTGTACTTTCCTGAATTTTTGAAATATTTTTAAAAGTTCAAATAAATAGAACCTGGGACATTAAGAACTTGCAAATTTTGGCCACATCAAAACGTCCCTCCTCAACTTTTAATTACTTAAGAAGCATCCCAAGCATTACCTTTCCATCTGTTGGGAAAAAAATCACTTTATGTTTCTGTGGTAAGACTTTGGATTTTTCTTTCACAAAACCTTTCATTAGAGTTTTGGGACTAGAAATAACCTGATAGCTCACTTGGTTTAATCAATTTATTATATATATATGAAGGCTCAGCCAAAGTAACTACTAAAAAGATTTTTACAGATATATTGATAATATGAACATACGTGACAACTTTAAAATTTTGGTATCTGTATCAAAATCAGATTTTCAAAAATTTACAGAAATATTATTTAAAGACTTAATTAGTAAATGTTAATCATTTAATGTAAATTAGAATCTCAGCAACACTAGTTTCAAAAATAAATGAGTTAAAAGTTAGAATGGAGCCCAGTTGAGGTGGCTCGTGCCTGTAATCCCAGCACTTTGGGAGGGCGAGTCAGTAGGATTGCTTGAGGCCAGGAGTTCGAGACCATCCTGGACAACATAGTAAGACGCCCATCTCTACAAAAACTTTAAAAATTAGACAGGTGTGGTGGGGCATGCCTGTAGTCCCAGCTACTCAGGAGGGTGAAGTGGGAGGATTGCTTGAGCCCAGGAGTTTGAAGTTGCAGTGAGCTATGATGACACCGCTGCACTCCAGCCTGGACGACAGAGCAAGACCCTGCCTCAAAAAAAAAAAAAAAAGATTAGCGTGATAAAAGTCTTAAAGATGGCCCCTGTATATTGTGCCCATATTTCTACTTCTTCACAGGAGGCTGGAACTATTAGCTCAAAAGCTCACTTTCCCCAAGTTCAAATTTTTACACGTCCAATTGCTTTAAATATAGCTCAGATGACCATATTTTTTAGCCATTTAGAGCCTGCCCACTCTGCATACCCTAGCAAACCACACCTGGCATCTGCTAGCCAAAGATAAGATAACCCTGGGGCTACAAAACACTCCAAGCCTCTACTGCCCTTTCAAGTTCTCTGAACTAGAGATTCCCCATCTTGCTGTTTTACAACATCATCTACACAAGTAAACCCCCTTCTGGTTCTCCTCTCCCCCAGGAGTTTCCTTGCCTTCTCCCCCCTTCTGGATGGTGGCCACACATACCTCTGTCTCCAGAAGGTCTTGTGCTGTGAGGGATGTCCTCTTTGCATGCAGCCTGTCAAGCACCACCCAAATAAAGCTTGTTGCATGCTACTGCCACCCTGTGGTCACATCTTTTCTTTGCTCAGCCCCAAATCCTTGAACTCAACAGAAAAGCCTCATGATGGGGGAAAAATAGTCACAAGAAGTCATGCTGGCAAACACATGGCAGAGAGGACCTTGTTCTTTGTATAAATATTTCCTGTCAAGGAAGGAAAACAGAATTCTAGGATCTAAAAGGCTGATGGAAGTCCAGGGAAAGCCTTTCCTATGGACTTCCCAGAAAGCAATCGTGTGCAAGGCTGAGCACACAGAGCCACAGAGATGTTGAATAATTTGCCCAAGGTTACTCAGTTGTGATTGGAATCCAAAGCTTACACTTTTAATTCCTATGCTACTGCCTCTTAAATTGCAGTAAGTCTCAAATAAGATAATGTATATAGACACTACGTTCAAGTACATAAATGTCCATTTGTTGTTATTATTAAGATTCTGGTGCCCATATTTGTAGCTTTTCTTATGCTCTTTCCAGAGTTGAAATGCCATGCCTCATCATTCAGAAAACAGTTCCAAGTCCCACCTTCCTACATGAATCCTTTCTTAACTAGGTTGATCTTTCCTCTCCAAAGATTTCTTCTGATATCTAAAGGAGTACAGAATTTGGCCCATGACTCTCTACTTTATCAATCATTATGCCTTAGTACTTTATCGACAGTGGTATTTAAGGAGGAAGAAATCCCCTCTCACATCCCAACTCTACTCACAGGAAGTCATTCATTCACTCATTCATTTACTCAATAAGGATCTGTTCTGTCAGGGCCTGTGCTAGGTCCTAGACAAATAGGTGAACACAACACATGGTTCTTGTCCTCATGGAAATTTTGACAATAGAACATGGCATTAAACAAACAAGTATGAAATATAAATTGTGATGAGTGTTATGAAGAAAAAGTACAAAGGGTCCACTAGAGAGGAGATCAAAAGGATATAATTTAGATGGGGGAAGTAAGAGAAAGCCTTTCTGAGAAAGTAACATTTAAGCTGAGACCTGAAGAATGAGTAGGAATTTGCTAGGGAAAGAGCGGGTAAAAGAACATTTCAGTCAAAAATCCTGAAGTGAAAAAGAGTTTGTTGTATTTAGAAACTGATCAAAACCAAGGTGGCTAGGAGATAGTGAGCAGTGGGGAGAGTGACAGAAAGCAAGGTTGAAGACTATGTAGGGCCATGTTGACCTGAGGAGGAGCAAGGATATTGTGCAACTTGAAAAAATACCTATTATTTGCACAGTTCAAACTCTGGAAATTAGACCTTGCCTAAATCTTCTTGACTAAAGGCTTGGGGGTGGACAATTTTAAAATGATTAAGGAATACTGATCTCCTCTTTGTTTCAAGGGTATTCGTATTGCTTCCAAAATAGTGAATCTCTTAAACATCACATATGATTGTTTTGCCTAGAATTTACTTAGTAAACATCCACACTTTCTACTATGATGTGCAAGACACCAGAAAGAGGTGAAGGTGGTTAAATCACATTGCCTATGACCACAAAGGAACTTAATGGCTAATGGTGTCAAGTAATATAAGGAAATTAATAAAAAGGGTGAATGGAAACTATAATGAGCATGGCCTAAGTATGAAATTAAGCCCACTGCAAAGTTCTGAATTATAACACTTATTATCTATTATATGTTGATATATGTTATCTATTATATGTATAGGTTTATATATCATCTACCCAATTATAGTGACTGAAAACCAGGTTGGATAGGGTTGGGGTTGGAGGCAATCAAATGGATTAATGCCTGTCAAGCACCTCAAAACAGTGCCTGACATATGGTCAGCTACCATTATTAACTACAGTGATTTATTTTTTCCAAAACAAAATTTCAATTTAACTAACACTTATGGAAATAACATATTTGAATAAATAAATTGGTTATGTTAGCTATTTATTGCCAAAATGAGAAATGCATAAGAGTTTTATAGTGGAGATGGCAAAGTAAATTCAAATATTAACTATAGTAAGTAATAAGAACCAGAAAAAATAGATGTTGCAAAAAGGGTATCAACCATCTAAATATTTATCCTATAGCTGACAAATCACCTAAGCAATATTACAATTAATTCAACCCCAGGAGGACACTAGCTAGCATGTGGCAAGCCAGCTGAGCCTTTTAGCAGAGACAAAATCAATTGCATCTCAAGGAAATAGTCTCCCAGCATCAGAATGAAGAAGTGAATTTTCTCCCCAGCCCTGCTTGGTCCCTGATCTTTCTCTTTAGAACTCTAGCAGAATGTGGAGCTCAGAAAACCATACTCCAAAGTGAAGACCTCAGAAGCAGCCTCAGAAACAAAGTTTCTCTCTGACCTTACCCTGCCCTGCTATCTCTTGCCCCTCATTCACCCCTGAAAAAGCCACAGACACTAGAATTCCTCTTCCCCAAGGCAAGGCATAGAAACCAGAGCCACTTTTCCCCACCAACCCTAATAGCTAAAAATATTATTCTAACCTTCCCCTGCCTTTCTGTGTGAGAGTGGGCCATAAAGAAATTCCTCTGACCTACCTTGTTTGGTAGTAGGTCATAAAAGCCCCATTCTAGAAAGTGTCCTGCCCCATACCCAGGAGGAAGGAATGCTGCACAGAGAGGCCAAGAAGAATCTGGACAGGCCTTTCTGAGTTTCCTCACTCAGTCTATTCCCATGAGGTCATACCCTTTTTGTCCAATCACGGTTCTACATGGTTGTCCATTCTTCGTTGAACCCAAGCGTAAAAATGGATAGTTTTCCCTGTGTCTTTGGGTCTTCATTCTGAAGCTTCCCATGTTGTGTAAAACTATAATTAAATGAATTTGTTATGCTTTTCTCATTACCCTGTCTTTTGCTGTAAGAGTGTCAGCTGTGACTATTATGACAGGGAGGAAAGGGATCAACACCTTTCTGCCCCTACACAGACATCCAGGACTGGTTTAGATGATTGGCCTTTGCCCGTCTTCCACAGAATATTCCCTGTTACACTCTTACTTCCGGCCCTAAAGCCCTAATTCCTCTATAGGAAACAAAGGATAGAGAGTTATGAGTTGGACACGTTGAGTACCAAAAAAGGAATGTAGAGGAGGACATTTTGCTGCACTGACAATATATTAATAGAATGGATTTATTCACCAGAAAAGCTGTTGGTCCCAAGAGTTGCTAACCAGCATACTTTCTAAGTGCCAGAATTAATACCAAAGTGGTAAGAATAAAATTAGGGGCTTTTCCCAATGGGTAGGTCTGGCACAAGACTTCCTGAATGAGTCAATAGACAGATGAATAAACAAAGGTACTGAGGGGATTTTGATTTTGTTTCAGGCATCCCATAAAATCCTACAGATTAAAGACAGATGTGGTTGACCCCTGTATTCTTCAAGTATAAATGAGGAGGCATCTTCTAGGAAGGGATATAAACTGTAGTTCAATATTCAAAAGGTCTTAAGGAAGTACGGAAGGAGTCTGGGAGTGACTAAACTATCAAATACCGTAGAAATAAAGATACAAAGAACAAGAGTAATTTTTTGTTGCTTTATTAAATTATTCCTCACAGAATTCTTTACAAAAACATCATGTCCTTATAAAATCATTCAACAAATATGGAGACTTTCTATGTATGGGACACTGATCAAAAAAGGCAGAGAATTGTGTTCTTGGCTCTTAATACAAGTCCGAGTATTTAAAACTCTGAAAGATCAACTCAAATATCTTAAATTTTACTTCACTTACAATTGCAATAATGCTGAAATTTTGATTGAGTATTGTGTTTGTAGTGCTATCTCTAATTTTTGTTCACAAGAACATATATATATAAATACAATTTTCTGAGTTTAAATAAATAAAAAAATTTAAGGAAGCTAAATCAATATAAAATTAAAATTATAATACATTTTATATATGAATTCTAAAGTTTAGACAAAGTTTTAGATCTTCCTCATGAAAGAAATGTACGAACTGTACCCTTGATTGTCCCCCTGCAGATAGGACATTTTCTTAGAGAAGGGGCACAATCTTTGCATACTACTAGATGACCACAAGGAATAAACACTATGGACACTTCTTTGTCCATACACACTTTACATGTTCTTTCTTCTTGTAGTCTCCGCAATTGTTCTTCCATTGGTAGATCTAAGAAGAGAAAAGAATTTTCAATAAAGGTAATTTGTTTCTCCTCCAATGAAAAACCAAGAAAATAAAAACAATGTTTTCTACAGGTTTAAAGTGTTAATACTATTACCTGAAACATCTGTGGGAATATACCTTATGTCCTGTCGTACTAAGAGAGAAAAAGAAAAAGCATTACTATAACAAAAAAAGTCAATATTTAGCCACAGAACATATTTTTTAACAAACAGTTTAGACTTTGACCATACTCACGTCAAGGCCACAAAAGTCTTTAATCTTTTTGTGCAATTAATATTTGTAAATTAGATTGAATTATTTTTGATAACCACAAATTATTAATAAGACAATATTTTCAATTGACCAAGAAAGTTCCAAAAATAATTTTCTAGTGCTCACCAAATAAATGCTGGTATAACCTGGGGTCAGTTTCTTGTAGAGAGTTTTTGAATATAGTGGCTGCAATATTTCCTTTTACTAAAATACTATCAATCAGTTCTCTTGCTTGTAAAGATGTCTGTGTTTTCTGTTTAATAACATCATGTTCTTGTTCATTAATCACTCTGGCAGTTAGTAGACTATCCAGGATTGGAATCACACAAGTCAAATGTTGAAAAAGTGCCATTCTGTTCTTCCGGATTAATGATAGATCATCTTTATAAAAAAGAAAACAAACACAAACATGTTCAAACTCTGATTACAAACTTCCTTCCACACCTACATATATAACAAAATAAAAACTATATGTAATTCATAATCAGTAAGGCATTGATGTTGATTGCTAGGTTTGGGGGTACCTCATCCCCTGTGCCTAATAATAATGGTAATTATAATAGGGACTAATACATATATTAACTCATTTCATCTTTACAAAAGCCCTTTGAAATACATACTAATACTTTCACTTAACAGATAAGAAAACAGAGCCACAGTGAGGCAAGTAAGCTGCCAAAAGGCACACAACTCGTAAAAGTCAAACCCAAGGCAGTCTGGTGTCGTGATCTGTGCTTTCAACCATTCTGCCTTTAACCACATAAAACTTAGAACCCAATAAAATTAAAATTTCAGTTCAATCTGTTCAAACTGAGGAAAGGTAAAATCAAGAGAATTAAAATATTTTTTCCTTAAATTATCATTCTTCCATAAAATTTCTTTAAAATTCCATTTTAAGTTGAAATTTTAATTATTTTCCCAAATCAGACATATTGCCATTACCTAAATATTTTATAGTAAGGGGGGAAAAGCACTAATGGCATTTTGAAAAATAAACCCTATTTGTCAATGACTACCTCCTTGTCCTACAGGATCATCTTATCTTCCTGCAAGATCTAGATTTCGTATCTATTGGTAAAATGTTTATATTTTGAAACTGCAATTGTATCATCTCTTTGGAATATGACTTATGAATATAAGTTTATTAGTTAACTATCATATAGTTTACCATGATCCATAAAGCTATTTCTATAAAATAACTACTGACAGAAGTTGGGCTAGCTAAAGAAAAATTGTTTTGGGAGAGATGATTGTTAGATTTTAGACACACTTTGTCAAGTAGTAGGACACATAAACAGAACCATCTAAAAAAGAATAAAAAAGGATTATTCGTCAGAGAGTCAAGGATAGAGAGATACATTCTGAAGACAACTGAAGCTCTGAGAATAAATGAGAAAAGGATCAGGACCTAGACTAGTCTAGTGCTGGGCACAAAGTTAATGCCCCATAAATGTCTATTGAACAAATGAACAACCAAGCCTTAGTACTACGATTTAAAGAATAGAAATAAAAAAGTAATGGCCAGAGGGATAGAGAATTAGAACTTCATATATTCTGGTAAATTGTCTATATTAGAGAAGCAGCAATATATTAGATAGTAAAAATGTAATTTGTACTTAGTGTTGAAGTATATTACTTTTTCAATCTAAGATTTACTTTTCTAATTATATTTTACTTAACCTAATATAATAACTTCTTTGAAATTCTTAAGATTTCTAAAATTTGATTGCTACTAACTGGGAAAAGTCTCATTTCAAAGTTATAGATTGTATTCTGGCTTATAAGTTGTGAAAACTTGAATATACTTTTTAAAGCATATTATTCTTTTATTCTGGAAAATATATCCTAAATTGCCTCTTTATTTATATACCTACTATTCTTGGGAAACTATAAAGTAATTAACCTAAATGTAAGTATTTTCATTCACTCATTCAAAAAATATTTCTTGAACACAGACCATGTGTAGACACCATGCTGGGTAGCAGAGATATAATGGTGAGGCAGAGACACCAAAGGCTCTTTTTGACAAGGTAAAATCATTATATTTAATATATTCTTGACTCAGAGTCATCTCTGGAGACTTTATTGATTTTTTTGGAAGAAATAAAAATATTTTATAGATAAATGTCTTTAGACTTTGTGGGGTCTCTCAACAATTGTTGAAATGAGTGTTCTCTTCTTTGAGCAATTGTTGGCTGATGACTAATAGCTAAGACTGAGAAAACTACAGGAAGGACATACTTGCCTCATCTTCACAGTAAAAAAGAGAACTTGATAAGGCTGGGCAAAGATGAACTTGGATTGTGTTGCTGCAGTACTGGTGGTTATAGGACTGAGTAATTCACACTCTGGTAAATGTATGATGCCATATTACTGTGGTCTGATGTGTTGGTCTGGGTTGGGCTAGAAGACAAATCCATCTTCATGCGCAGGGATAGGTTTATCCCTGAATGGAGTGGACAATATGACTGGCAATCATCCTGGGAAGAAAGAGATCCCAGATGGCCCTGGACAAGGATAAGGGGAAAACTTTTTTCTCTTTCTGGGCTACATGGATATTTTGGGGCCTGAGCTTTGATAAGGGAAAGCATGGTTGTGACTTTCTAATGATTTGTGCAAACTGGCCATAGCTACACAGAGATAAACCAGAAGCTAGGTACAGAGATTTATGAGGATGGGTCTAGGGGCACCAACAGAGGCCACATATAGTTACAGTTGTAAATTGCCATCTGTGATATAATTCCCTTCCGTTATCCCCAAATCTCCAGTAAGAGCTTGTTCAAAGTTGCAGTCTGTTTTCAGCTGTGTTGAAGGGATTTCTGGTCCATGCCTGGCAAAGGAGAGATCAGCATTTCTCTTTGTCTAGGCCAGAGTGATTACAGCAGTCAGAGCAGCCAGATGAGAATGGACATGCCCAGAGGAAGAGTTTTCGTGAAGGGCAATAGAGTAGAGAATAGAGTAGCAGACAAGACTAGTATGGAAGAACATGGGTCACTTTTCCTAAGAGAATGTGAAACAATATCCTAGGACTTGTCTAAATAACAGAGAGGTGGTTTGAAGGGGAACTCACGTCTTGTGTGGTCAGGTAGTAGGATTAATCCTAATTTGTGTATTTATTTATAGTCACGGCCTAAGATATACTGTTATGCTAATATTAAAATTAATAATTGTCCCTGATCCCACCCCAATTTACAGCTCTTTTACAGCAAAGAGTAGTGAGTAATTAGCCTGGGGTCAAAAATGTGCCATGTTTAATTGCGTACAAAGTCAACTACCCAGAGAAAAATTATAAATTAAGGAAAAACAGAAAGTAATACTTTCAACATACATATTTTAAATTTAATGAGCAAATCAAGTGTATTTTATTGTGAAGAAATTTTTTAGAATTTGAATTCAGACTACTAAATATAAGAAAAATCTGACTGGATTGACTGGATTGATGAGTGTATTTTCAGTATTATGTAGAGTGATATCAAATCCTTATGGAAATAGAGACTATATTAATAAGTACACATACATACCTGATTCTTTTTCCTGAGTTGCTCTTTCTTTCTCCTCTTCCCTTATTTCATCTTCTGCATTAAGTAAATCTAATACAAGATCACTGACGGTTTTATAATTCTCTCCAGTTGTTAGGATTTTACTCTGAACTGTCTGTCTTACCAGCCTTCTACTAAAGCCCATTTCCAAAGCAGCTTTAACCACAGGTATATTCATCATGACTGCATCTTCTGAATGGTTTTCTCCAGGTTGAAAATGAATAACTATATGGAACAAAGAATTTAATACATATTAGGATAGTCTGTATATTTTTTTAAATTGAAAGTTATTATAATATCAAAAACATAAAATGCAGAACATGTATAGGTACTATTTTCTATGAACTTTGTTAAATTTAAAATGATATCCATGTTCAGTCACCAAAATAAGAATATGGAATATTGTGTTTATATATGAAATATGCATTATCCGTCATAACCAGATATATGTACGTGAGCAGAAGAAGGAAACAATGTCAGCAGTCACCCCCCGCTAGAATTTAGATTCCTTTTTCTCTATGTTGAATGAACACATGAACTTTCTAAATCAAACATGTTTCACATATTTTTGACAGAAGCTAGTGTCATCACTCACCTCTATTACTGCAATGGCCTCCTGCAATATTGCTCCCTTCCAGTTCATTGTCAACAGTGCAACCAGGGTGTCTTTTTAAAAACTCAAATCTGATTGTGTCATACTCTTTAAATTCCATCAACAATTCCATTCCTCTTAGCGTAAAATCTAAAATTTAATTATGCCTTACAAGTTCTCATACAATCTGGACCCTGTTTACCTCTTCAGCCTCGTCCCACTTACTCATCTGCATTCTGCACTCTAGCCTGGAAGTCACAAACTGAGGGCTCCTGTGTCAAGTTCTGCCTGCAATGACGACCACCTTTAGAGTCGGCCTGCTTCAGTTGTTCATCTGTTTGCAACTCCTACTGCTGGCCATACAGAATTTTGTTCAGTTCTTCAAAGGTGCTGTTCCTTCTGCCTGGAATACTCTTTTCCTCCCTTTGTCACTTGGTTAACTCCTATTCTTCTCTTAGGTTCTCTGCTATGACAAATACTTCCTCTGGAAAGCCTTTTCTGATCCTCCAAGTCTGGGTGAATTGTCCTGCATTCACTCTCATATCACACTTTACTTTCCCTACCATATCCCTTTCTCCTATCTGTGTATTTGTCTGTATCCCTTAGATTGTTATCTCATGAGGCCAGGGGTTATGTGTATCCTGTTCTCTATTCTTTCCTCTGAACAGCGGATACACAATAAATGTTTATTGAATTGAATTAAACACAAGAAAATGGAGCAGAAGAGCTTGTAAAAATATTGGGTCCATCATCTTTTAGGTTAAAGTTGATAGAGAAGTCATCGAACCTGTCTGAGCCTTGGGGTCACTATTAAAGAATAGGAATAATATTTTCTACCCTCTCCATTTCACAGAAAGAATATGTGAGCAACCTAATGTTATGATATATCTGTTCCCACACTGGCCCAAGAACAAGGGTTAGGCTAGATGTATGCAGTTCATTAAAACTATAGATGCCCAAGCCTCACCCTTAGATACTCTGATTCAATTCAGTAGGTCTGAAGCAGAAACTAGAAATCTGTGGTATTTTTTAAAGTTCTCCAGAGAACTCTGATATGCACTGAAGTTTGAGAAATACCAACACAGTATACTTGAAAATGCACTGTAAATTATAAATCAATACAAATGTATATTATTATTGTCAACTTTCAATATTAACAGTACCAAATGATTCTGTTTAAATGCAGTAATTATTATCATTGTACATACTTGGTGACTCTGCATTTTCATCTTCTGGAGTGTCTGATGTGGATAACAGCTGTAGGAAAAAAAGTATATATGTTAAGATATAAATCGTATCTTGCCCATTGCAATAAAAATGAGTCTGACATATTTTATTCCATGTATTGCAAAATGACTTGCTTACTGGCAAAATAATTTTTTTAAACCAAAAGCAATATTTCATTTCATTCAACAATTATTCCCTAGGCCATAAACTAATAGAATTTCTGTGTGTGTGTGTGTGTGTGTGTGTGTGTGTATTAACAAATAAAATCCATCTTCATTAAGGCAGGAAAAGGGCTACACCTTTTCAGTGATTGTCTTTGAGACAATCAGTTTTCCTTTCATCCACATCCCTCGGCCATCCTTTGAGATAAGTTGGACCCTATGTCAGTTCTAGGAAGTATTAATATTTGGCCATCAAACTGCTATATAAACTCTTATTTGCTTTTCCAAGAAGATTAGAAAGAGTAACAAAATTCTCTTTCTCAAATCTTTTGAAAAAAATTACTGTATAGTAAAACTATTAAATTCCAGCCAATTTTTTCCCTCAAATAGTTGAATTTATTGCAACTCAATTGGACAAATACTTCAAGAGAAACATAACAAGTATTATTTTCAGGTTGCTAATTACGAATCTATTCTCCAAAGAATAGTAATTTCTCATATCATATGAGGTTTTATTAAAAAAAGAAAATGTATTTTTTAAAAAACTCTTGCCTTTTCACTAAAATAGCACTCTGTAATTATCAGAAAATAATTTCTCTGTTGGTAACCAAAGATTAAAAAGAGAACTTTCCCTACCTACCTGTTCAAGTAGGTGAGGATAACTGGCTTGAACTCGACTGATGAACTCTTGCCCTTTAATTCTTATCAAGTACTCACACCTAAAATGTAAACAAAATAAAGTTTGGGGGGTTACTTATAAAAGTGAAATGAAAATTTAGTAATATAAATTCTTCATCTCTAGGTACTTACCCCATTTCAAATCTGGTTAAGTGCTTGCCCCAAATCACGTAATCATTTAAGATCACTGATTCTAAACTTAAAGTTTGAAGAATAAATAAATCCTAGCCTAGTGGAAATTGTTTGTATTTCTTTCAAAAAAAATTTTTTTAGCTAACCCATAAATATCCTATGATAGAATTCAGATTTTTTTGGTGTATGAATTTTTAATTTGTTTTTTAAGATGCTGCTTATCACAGTTACCATGAATTTGATTTACTACTCGTACCTTTTTACATGGTTTGGATAGTTTACAAAATTAATCATATTATTTTATATTTACCAGGATATGTTATGCTTCAGCTAATTTTGTAAAGCTCTAAATGTTTATCTTAATTTGAGCAGAGCTAATCCAGCCATTTGTATATTGGTAAATAATTCAAATAAGCATAAACATACATATAACCACTTCACTATTCATTTAGCATATGGGGAATGGTCAGAGATAATGCAGTGAAAGGCAAGTTGATATAAGCAAGAGGCGGCACTGGTAATCTGCCAAGGCTGAAGTGGATAAGAATCAGGAGCCTCTCAGTCTACTGCAATCAAGTAAGGCTGTCTGCGCTCAGAGCTCTCAGCTGCTCTCTTCAGCTATTCTGAGGTTCCTTAAAAAACTCCCTGATGCATTACATTAATAACAGAGAACATGGAGACAGGTAGAAAGTTCTCTAAATAAATGATATTGCTCATCTCCATGATAGTTTTAAAAGCTGGAAATGTACAAAGGGACAAGAGAGAAAGAAAGAGGAAACTGAACACATTTTCTAGTGTCAGACATTCGTAAGTTTGGCAATTCCTAGATAACACACATACCCTGTCAAATTTAACACACTAACTGCCATGTGAGTTGTATTTAACTCATGCTAGTTTTGAGCCCAGGGCCTCATGAAGCATATGTATTTCTCTTTGCCTTGGGAGCCGCGTGGTGTGCAGGCAACTCATGCTGCCATGCTATAACATACATGTTACGGAGATGGGTGGCCCCCTGGACAAAACCCTGCAGTTGGTTCGTGAAAATCTTGTTGATATTCTTATTGTTACAATTAATATTGACAATTTAATTGCATATAACTCATGCACAGAAAACAATAAAAAGTAGCAAATTTTTCATTAAATTAGAAAGGATCATTTTGTTTTCAAAGTTTTTATCCTATTTTCATAATAAAACACCATGGCCCCAAGGAAAAAAAAATTTTTTTCTAGTGTGGCAGTCAATGTGTTAAATACAAAACACATTCATGACACTACCAAAGCACATTTATCATTCTTTCTGTATAGTCACAAAATTACCACAATGGAAAGCTAGTAGCACTTTTTCAAAACCTATGTAAGTGTTCTTTGTAATCTTCATAATTTTTAAGATCTGCAATAGTTAGGGAGCACAATGTTGATATAAATGAAGATAAAGTACTATATTAAAAAATTTACATAATGAAAATAAGTTTTATATGATGAAAATAAGTTTAGTAATCAACATTAAATAATATTAAAAGTTTTGACCATGAAAAATATAATCATAGGCCACTTGATTTAGATGAAAAAGGAGAGTATATAAAAGAGTGTAGAATAATCAAAAGGGTAAGATATGACACTAAAATACTATGTGGTGCTTAGAAAAGATGAGTCAATATTTACCCCAAGCACCCAATTTAATATCATAACCTGCCTGGCATTTCTGATTTCCCTTCCTCTGCTCTCCCTTTTCTTTTCATCCATAGCACTTATCTTCCAACATGCTATATAACTTATTTATTAAGTTTTTATTAATTGTCCTCTCCTGCTATAAAACAAGCTTAGGAGACCAAGGGTCTTTGTTTTGTTTGACTGAGTATTTTACATACTTAGAACAGTGCCTGGAATAGGTGATCAGTTAATGTTATTGAATATTGAATGAATGGAAATATGTCCAGGACATATGCTGACTGGAAAAAGTTTCAAAACTATAATATCTACTTTATGTAAAACTGTATATATTTATTTTTATATGTACATATGCCTAAAGAGATGCCTGGAGGGATGTTCACTAAAATGGTAACCATGGTCATCTTTAGGTGGTGAGATTTCTGGACATTTTGATTTTCTTTCTCTGTACTTTTCTACAGTGTGAGGCTTTGTTTTTATAATGGACGTGTATTATTTTAAAATATATATATATTTCTAAAAAATTTAAACAAAAAATCCCAAATCTATTTCTTCTTTGTCTTAAATCTATCAAAACCTTTAAGTAATTATTTTTCTAAGGAATCCATCCTAAACTTACTCATGAATGTGTTTTTGAAACAAAGACAATAAAGTAACAGCTGATTGATTATAAAGTAAACACATATAACCCACCTCACAATAATCACAAAAATTTGCAAAGAGAATTCCAAAACAATTACCTTGGAAACCACTTGGCATGTTGCACCCATGGATCATCTCCTGATTCCCAACACCTTAGTCCACCGTCACAGCAAAAGCATTTGACATCATCACTGTGACCTAAAATTAATTTTGGACCAAAACTTATGAATACATATAATTTGCCCACTAAAATGTATAAGATAAAACATGTTGAATTTTTTAATTATCAGATTAAAGTTTCTTACCCACATAATAAAAACCTGCACTTGCAAGCTGCTCCGGATGAACTTGAACACTAGAGGGCCAGTTAAAGAATGTTTTAAAGCGGGCTGCATGTGTCTGCATGCTCAGATTAGAGACAGTGTATCTTGAAGTGTCCTGAAGCTGATTTTCTAAAAATGGACAATTGGGAAAATGTCGCAGGTGTTCTAACATAGCATCATCCTTTGGTTCCCAATTACTCAATTTTCCACCACAGGCAAAGCAAGCCACTCTGTCTCCAGGTCCTATGTAGTAGAAGCCCGCTTTTGCCAGATCTGTTGGTGACAGAAAAGTCAATGGCCACATCTGATAAGTAAGTAATCTGGCCTTTTCAGTATTCATTGCACAGTGATAGGGACTTGTCCTCAAAGCAAAAAGATCTTGATTTTCTCTGGAGTTTACAGGATTTGATGGAAAGCTTGAACACAAGCCACTGAAATAGCCACTGTTTTCCAAACCTGGAAATAATGAATGTGTGGAATTTGGTACTGAAGGAGGAAAAGTAGGCTGAGAGGTAGCTTCCAAATTGTTAACTGAATTTAGATTCTGAACAAAGCTGCAGCTAGGATACAACTTTTTATGCTTTTCAGTAGGTTTGTCTCCTTGTTTCCAGTTATCCAGCATCAGGCCACAACAGAAGCATTTGACTTTGTCATTCACACCCGTGTAATAGAAACCAGCACGAGCAAGACTCCTTTCTGAGACGGGAACACCAGCAGGGAAGGTTGAATACGTAGACATTCGGTAGAGTTCACATGAAAAGTCATATTTCAATTCAAACATGTTGGCACTTTTCATCAAATTTGATAAGAGTATGCTATTTTCTACTATGTTCATAATGAAATGGATGGGGAAGAAAAGGGACTAGCCTTTCTCTGGGGAGGTAGTTTTGTGCATGGCTTTTGCTTTTATTAGTTTCAGTACTAGGTTGAACACCTAAAATGAGAAATCTTTCATTCTTTTTTCTTCTAGGCATTTAGGGTTTCAACATGGAGAGATTCTAAATCCTATACTGATGCATTTTAAGGGACAAATATGCACAACTGCACCTTTGTATAATCTTTATACATACAATGTAAACATGATGCTACATAGTAACCTGTGATGAAAATTAAAACCCTTAATAGAAGCATACAGTGCTTTAGGTCGTCAGGATGCCATTTAGTGTCAAGCATCTCCATAGGTAGGTCACCTCACCTTCTCCAGGCCACTGGAATACTCCAGTGGCATTCAACCAACCTGAAGATAAAATGTCTGACTCACTAAGCTAGCTTCTTTTCATGGGGGAAAACTATGCTCCACAAGTGCCCCACAGCAAAAATATTCAAATTATGTTTATTTTGCTTTTTGAAAATTGTGAAAGTTGGTAGCCAGAAAAAAAAAGCATAAGACCTACCTCAAAAGGGGAAAACAATACATTACCATATTTCACTGATTGTAAGATGCCTATTTTAATACCTCTGTTATTGAGAAGTATCTTACAATTAATGGCATATCATATTTTAATTAGCAGCATTTTATTTCTTAGAGGTACATAAAATAATGGTGTGATTTATAATTGATGACATTTTAGATTCAATGAAATATGGTATATCCCAAATTTTTCTCAAATTAGTGCTTTTTCTTTCTACACTCATTTTAATAGGGAGAACAAAACAATCTAAGATTTTCCTTCAAATAAAGAGGTTAAGTAGTACCAGGATTGGTTAACACATCTTAAAACCTAGTTTCAAGATTTATTAATAGTTACTTCCTCATAGATCATCAGGAACATGGTTGCTTAGTCACAGTGATCTTAAAAATTAAACATTCTATTTAAATAAATCATCAGAGATTAATTATTTGTTCATTTGGTCTTTGGACTCAGCTTCATGCTAGTGAAGCAACTCAATGTTACTCTTTTTTCGTTCTGATAGCATAATTGGCTAGAACCTGGAAATATCCTTTATATAATACTTATGGTAGACAAAAGGAGCTGCAAATAGAGATTCTGCCAAAAACTACCATTAACAAAATTGGACTTCATTACTATATTCAGATTATTTTTGGAAAAACAGAATCATGATATACCTTATGTTCTCCTGGTTAAAAAAATTCATAAGATAATTTAGATATAGCTGTAAAATAATGAACCTTTCAAAAATTTTTTAATTTTTGTCCCCCTCAAAGAACATTGTGGAGTTACTCAATTTATCACCTGCTAAAAACATTTTTGAATTTTTGTTTTTCTAATTGTTTCCAGGGCCAACATCAAATCTTCTCTTATGATAGTGGATTTTATTTTCTAAAACAGTCAAAAGTCACAAAGTGCCAAGTCTATACAGGCTAAGATGGATAATCAAATTGCATAAATTTGGTTTGGGTCAGAAATTATTTCACAGATAGCATACCTTGAACCAGAATTTATGATGAAAAAAATAATAAATTTACTTTACTATTTGAACAGCAGAGATCTTCTCAAAATTCAGAATTTTTCAATTATGAGTTACTAGCCATTAGTAAAGAGGTTCTGTATTGATAACACTAGCAATGACCAGTAGACAAGTCATTGTAGTTTTCTACTAGTGATTTGCAAGCATGATTTCTTGGCTCTCACAGACGTTGGGGTTTTCTACTGCAGACTTCAGTGCTTTGTTTCCAGGTGGCAGGGGACACATCACATCTCATTACCAATGATTATTTCCCACAAAGGTTAAGTTACTGGGTCCACCTTCATTATTCCTTTCACAGGTCAACAATTTTACACCTTGCTATAAAAATCTCTGTCTTCATATGAGTTTTCAATTACCAAAATGTAGCCATTCAGCCATCATTCACATTCTCATCATTCTCAGAGATAATAAACCATTTGAACAAACTAAATTTTAGACTTTTAAAATATCAATGTTCTTGTAAATGACTGGATAATTTCTTCACCATTCTTCACATTTATCTTTCCTACTTCCTCTAAATTTGTTGTATCTGTCAAAAACTTTTGTTCCTGAGATTCTTTGTCATTGTAGAAGTCTTTTAACATGTCAAAGGCTTCATCTGTATATTTCTCTAATTTTGCAGTGGATTGAATATTAACTCTTTGTTCTAGATAACTGTCGCTCATTTTTAAATCCTTTAACAAACACAGGTACTGTTTTCTATTTAACACAGCAGCCAGTGGGAGATTGTGCGGCCAACTTTGAAAAAAGTGTTTCAATAATATGCCTAATAATCACTTCTCCTTTACTTCCACAAATCAAATTCAAAATCTAACTCTTTATAGTTACACCTCATATAACTAGATTGTATTTTTTAAATTAACATTCTTTGGATACCATAGCAAAACACTAGTTAACTAATTAATTTGTTTATTCATGCACAAAACTACCTCCCGAGATTAGACTAAGTCCCTTTTAAGGATTTTAGGCCTCCATTTTGAAATGTTGTGATTTATAGAAGAAACTGAAAAAAATTTAGAAGAAGTTCGTCTTCTCTGTAAACCTGTTTAAAAAAAAGTTTTAAAAGTCAAATAAGTCATAGATGTAACACAATGATCTTTTTAAAAAACATTTTCTCCCAAATAGAACACTAGTATTTTCTGATTGTCTGCCATGTGCTTTACTAGACAGTGTAGAGGCCAAGAAATCCCAGACAAAGATCAGAAGCCTCAAACTGGTGGTCAGTAAACGTATTATGTTTGGCTTGCGCAGAATTGCATTAAAATATTTTACTACTTTTTTGAAGTTTTTATTTTGACATGAATTTATACTTACAGAAGACTTACAAAAATAATACAGGGTTTCTGTATACTCTGCACTCAGCTTCCCCAAAGCTAACATCTTACGTAACCATAGTACAATTATAGAAACCAGAAAATTAACATTGATATAATGCTGTTAATTAATCTACATGCCTTATTTGAATTCTACAAGTTTTCCAAATAAGTTCATTCTTGGACCATGATATTTTTAAATCTTACAGTTAATGTCCAACATTTTTAAACGTAAGGGATTTCCCATAACATTCTAGATTCCAAGCCTCTCTTGAAAAATCAGAAGATCTAGCAACACTGGACCTGTATTCCTGCACAGTAGCAATCAGCTAGAGTTGAGCCGCAGCTGTACTGTTTAGAAAGGGCACATGCCGTCCATTTTGTCACTGTACTTTGACTCCCTGATAAGCCTAACTATTCTGGTAATCTCTGCCAGCAATAACAGTTGCTGTTTGTCACCTAACTGGCACTATTCTTTTTCTTACAGTAGAATTATGAAGAAAGTGAAATTGTTGTAATACCTGTGTCTATCAAAAATAACAAAAATGAAAGGTACATAAAGACATGCTTTGAGAAAAATGAGAGGACTATATTTGTGGAAAAGAAGAATATTCCTTCATGTCAAATACGTAAACAGAGTATGCTTTTGTTTAAAAGAGACACCCACAGTTTCACTCATTTGTATCACCTGCCTGGCCTTTGTATGCATTTGAGTTTGCAAACCCCTTATACAGATCTTACCCTAAAGAAGCTTTGGTGTGAAAATAAGGCATATATTTGTGGGAATTTAGGCAACAATTATACAACAAATATATAAAAATATGCCAAAATGTCAACCCCGAATCAATTTAACTTCTGTCCTAAACATTTCCAACACCCAGACTTCCAAATGCTGCTGGAGAAGATCCACAACCCCACAGACTGGGACCAGCGACAGTTCAGACTCCACCTCGGCTAGCCAGTCACCATCCCTTGGCAATTCTACTCAGCCCTGCTCAGCAACCTAGCCCATTGCCCTACACAGCTCTTCTAAACCTTCAGTACCTTCCTCAAATTTCTCCTCCACTATGCCCCATCTCATTTGCAGTCCAATGCTTCGCCTTCTAGTTCTCAAAGAAGAGATATCATTGAGCAGTGACCCTTTCACACTCTCATATCCAAGAACACAACCCACTGGCTGCCTCAGTTGAAGGCTTGCCCTTTCATGGGATCCCGTCCTCTCCTACCACCTCGGAAATCGTGCTCTTAACCCCATCTCCCCTCATTTCTTCAACTCTCCCTTCCCTCACTTTCTACTGGCCCTTCCTTCCACAGAACAATCACGCTATGTTTGAAAGTCTATCTCAACTTGCAAATGAAAACAAACAAACAAAATCTTCTTTCAACCCCACTTTCCACTGTAGCAACTACCCTGTACCGCACCTTCCCTTCGCAGCCAAGCAAATTAAACATGTGTCTATGGTTAATGTCTCTACTTTTACCTCTCCTATGTACTCCTTAAACCAGCACCACTTAAAACTACTCTCCAAATTAATAACACCAATGGCTTATTTGACAAAACCAATGGAAATTTTTGCATCTGACACTGGCGCCCACTTCCTCTTAGAAATGCTCTGCTCTCTTGGCTTCTTTGACACCATTCTCTTGGAATTCCTCTTTCACTTTCTAGTGCTTCCTTCTCAGATTGGCTGCAGTCCACAGCCTCCTCTCTTCTGACTCTATTGTGTACCCTGTCAAGTGGGTAACCACCCTAATCCCAGGACTGTTGGGTGTTCCTACCCTCTTGGACACCCAGCATATTCATCTCTCTGACTTTGGAGGGTGTGTGCCTTTTCTTTCTGCCTCCGCCCATGCAGTAAGTGCTTTCAGAACAGGAACTATGTTTCATCTCTGTACCAGCCCTCCCACGCACAGCATCCACAGGGTTTGGCATATAGTGTAGACATAAGACTTGTGAGCCAGGCATGGTGGCGCGTGCCTGTAGTCCCAGCTACTCTGGAGGCTGACTCAGGAGGATCTTGAGCCCAGGAGTTCAAGGTAGCAGTGAGCTATGATTGTACCAATGCACTCCAGCCTGGGTGACAGAGACCCTATCTTTGAAAAAAAAAAAAAAGACTTGTGAAGAAGTACATGTTAGCAAACTTGAGTGAGCCCTGCATGACCATGGTAGCCCCCAACAACTTTGCATTAATGTCTACAAAGTCTGCTCAGTCATGGTTTAATATCAGGCTTTAGAGTCAGATATCTTGGGTGCCAAATACTAGTATTAATACTAATACTAATACTCCTGTTAAAGTCCCCCTTTAACAGGAGTATGACCTTGGGCAAAGAAATCTCCATGAGCCTCAGTTTCCTCATTGTGAAATGGAGACAATTGTGGTAACTGCTTCTTAAAATTGTGATAATGAAACAAGAATATTTGTGAAGTCTTCAGAGACTGGCATATAGTAGATAGCAACACTTAATATTAGCAATAAAGAATAGCAAATAAATATTATTATCACTTTAGCATCAGGATGTACTGACTAGATTAAGAGCACTATTGGGTTTCCATGCCGATCACCAGGAAAACAACCAAGAATCTCCTTTCTGCTACCACTTGGGAACATTCCTCCATTTGTTCACTAAATGTTACACTGAGTGCTTACTGTGCCAAAGCTCTACTTTGGGCTCTGTGCTGAAGTTTTCTTGGCACCTGCAAAGACCCGGTGATACCTCTTGGTAATCGAAATAAAATGTCAAAGCGTCACCATTCTCCCGCCTCACTACAAAAGTAAAATAGAAATTGGGCACCCGGAGCTGATCCGGACCCGACCTCTGGGCCCTGCAGCGGTGTTTGACAAGCGCGCCACCCCACTGACTGCGGTCCTCTGCAGCCAGCCCCGAGCGCCCCTCCGCAGGCGCGTCTCGCGCACGCGCACTCGCACGCACACGCTCCCGGCCGCCGCCGTCACTCACCTGCTGCCCCGAGGCCAAGGCACACCCGCAAGGATGAGTCTTCTCGAGTGACACCTGTCGCCCGGCTTGTTCCGTGCGGGCGCGAGTCTCAGGCTGCTTTTTAAACGGCTCACTCCCGACCCACCCCCACCTACACACGTACCCGGCGCCTGCACTCCCAGTGGTTTGCATGTGCACTGGTGCTTTCCTTTTAGAACTTAGGGGAACTCCAGCGGCAATAACCACTCACACTTCCCCTTAATCAGTGGCCTGGCAAACCCACTCGGGGATTTCCATGACCCTAAAAGCATGATTCTTTCTTAACCGTGGCATATCCGCGTGGCATTTACACTGCAAGACCTTTGTCTCATTGTTTGTGGGTCAGAGGAAATCTTGATAAGCAATAAAGAGAAGATGATCATTGGTCAGTCTTACTGGAAAGGGTCAATGTGTCCCCGGCCCCCACCCTCCATCTGCCATAAACTTTAAAGGTGAAAAAGGTTAGGTTTCTAATCTAGAGCTACAAAAGTCCAGCATTAAAAAAAAAAAAAACCACTGAAATCTTCATGATTATTTTTACTTTTGGTTCTGATCAAGAAAGTAAGAGATGAAAGGAAACACAGGGGTAGGTAAAAAAAAAAATGATGCAGCTCTCCTTTTCAGTTTATTTTTACTATTTTAAAGATTGGAATTATCTTATTAGTTTCCTATATTGAAAAGAGTTTTGTTTTGGTGGGTTGTTTTTTTTTTAATAAGTAGGGCGGACTTGGCTATAAAAAAAATCCCTCCTTTTAGCCTTTTGTCTCACAGGGGAGGTCTCTGAGTTACAGTGACATGGAAACCTGACATCTTTGAGTCTAACTGCACTGCCATATTTTCCTCAACATTCTCTGTGTAAGCAGTAAATTTAAGCAACTTTATCTAAGGGCAGTACATGCTAGGCTAACAGATGGATTGGGAGAGCTCATCCGATTTTCCGTCTTCCAGCAGATCAAAGAGAATCACTAACCAAAGGCAGAACCCATATAGATTATTTGGGACTTCATCGTTCTGTGGATATGGCATCCAGTGGATTCAGCACAGAATCAGACTAAGCAGAGGCATCTTCTGATTTAAGTGGATTTGGCTTTCCATAGCAACTAATGTTCCAGTTGGAATTACATAAGAAAGACTTAAGTTTATTTATCGTATGGAGACTTCAATCCACGTTTGAGCCGGCTTAGTTAAAGACTTTCTAAGCCATTTTTAACTCACTCTTGAGATAACTGAAAACATTTTGTGGACCTCACGTATTTTCAATCATGTATCCACTGGAAGAATTTTGAAAAACTCTATATTCCCTTGCCCAGTTATAACCTAACATTAAAACTTAAAGTTTATTGTAGTTGCCAAGAATCTACATAATGTAAACATAGATATTTTTGAATAAAATTGATACAGCATTCTTTTAAATGTATTTGAGGGACTCTAACACCATAGTCATTTGACACCCACCATCATCCATTAAGCAATAAGTCAGGTTATCTTTACTACTAATAGTTGGAAATATTATATCATTGCCTTTTGTCTTTGAACATTCCAATTCCTCTAAAGAATGTTAATATATGTTCATACTGGACATCTTTTATGATCTCTGTTACATATCTCTGAAACAAATACATTTATAAATTGAAATTTAATTTTTCTGTTGGGCTCATAAGGCATTAAATGTCAAAGAAAAATTCCTCTTTGATTGCATTATCATTGGTATTATTTTCATACATAATTGGTCAAAACAATATGAAAACATTGTAAATGTTAACTATTAAAGATAAGTAAAATTTTATTATAAATGTAATTTAAGGAAGTTGTAGCTTACATTTTAAACAAGTTGTTCAAGTGTGTGTTCATGAATATTATCTATTGCTTAGAATATGATAGAGTTCAGCACAGATTCCGTTCCTTTTTTTCCTTTCTACAGATTATAGGTGTTGAAAAACCTTTTTCACATAAATACTTGGATGGGCCCATAAGAAATTTTGTTCTGGCAATTTTTTCACAATTTTTAAAATATCTGTTTTATATTCCCAAAATCATTTAGTGATCTCTAATCAAAAAATTAATTACCTATCAGTGGACAACTCAATGTTGTTGAAATCAGTGATTGAGAAAGCACTGAATTTTTGTTACCCAGATAAGGTTGGCAGAGTTAGCAAATTAAAACACAGAACAAACTTTGAGCAATGGCAGTATCGTAACCAATGAGGTTTCTCCAAGGCACGATTATTGCTAATTGAAAACTTTGCCCAATACCCCGCTGTGAAGACTTGCAATATAGCTGGCATTGACAATTTCTGACAGTCTCAACAGCGACTGAATAAAAAAACAAACAAACAGGATACATAGTTAAATTTAAACTTGAGATAAACAATAAATTGTTAGTATTAGAATGTGTTATGCAGTATTTGGTACATATCTATACATTTATTAGTTATCTGAAATTCAAATTTAAGTGGGTGTCCAGTAATTTATCTGGCAACTGTATACCCATATATTAGAGTCATTCATTTTCTCAACACTAATACCAATTATTTCTAATTGTGCAGGAGGTTTTTACGCCCAGGGGTAATATGCCATTTTAAAACTCAGGACGGGTGAGAGATGTGAGCCTGTCTTTCTTAGGAAGAGAGAGAACCATTGTGAAAAGGAAGGTGAGAAGACAAAATAACAGCGCTTGTTTTCAGGCAGATCAGTTTTAGGAAAAACTACCTATAGAAGTTGAGAATTAGGTTGTTAATTCCTTAAAACTATTTGAGCTCCCACTTCCCTATTGGTAAGTCTTTGTAAACACCCAAGAGTACACTTACCCTAATTTAAAGACCATGGCTTGAGAAATCCCTGAGCTAACTAGGATTCCCAAATTCTTCAAACTGGTAGTGAAAGCCAGGATCAGACCCGCCAGGCTTGAAACAGATCAAAATGTCTTCTTTGTAACACTTTGCACAACTTTATTGATTTTTTTTTTAGGTAATTGTTTTCCCGGATAAATGCATTTGGGCAGGGACTGTATGTATCTTGTTTGCTGCATTATTCTAGTACTAGGAGGGTTTCTGCACACAGTAGGTGCTCAGTAAATCTTTGTTGACTACCAAAATTGGAGCCAATCTATCCACTTGGGCTTGCTTTATTCTAAACCTGCATCCAAATTTTCAATAGTGTAACATACCTTGCATTTTCCTTCTAACTCTTTGCATATTCCAAATAATTTATATAAAAACTCCCCTTCTCCTTTCAGCATCCAGCTCACCTAAATATATTTTATCTCCAAATACTCTTTTTGAGACAGAAATATGCAAGGAAACATTTGAGGAAAGTGACAAGGGAGACTCATACTGTATAGCCATTACTATGTCTAGTTTGCCGGTTCTCTTCTACTGTCAATGTGTGAGCAAGCTATCAGTGAGAGGGCTTTTCACCCCATTCCTGGCTTGGAACTCTGATAATTCTAACCGTGGTGTGTTCTAAATATCCTATTGTTAAATAATCAACTGAAAAGTATTTTTTTTCCTTGAGGGTAATCATGATAAAAAATATATATTTTTTCCTATGGAGGAAGTTTCACATGATAAGAATACTGTAACAACTGCAGTCAGTCTAATGTTTTTTCCTGTAAGTTTTTAGATTTTTACCTATAAAGATTCTACCCAGGAATCTAGAACTGAAAGTGAAAGTGAAATCTAACAGGGAATATGCTGATCTGATTCCAAAGTAAATCTGAGAGTCATTGTAAATTCTGGGAATTTCCTTGTGTGTTGACAACTTCATGGCATCTTGCAAATAAAATACTATAAGACCAGCCTTGAACAAGTGCTAGTGAAGATCAAATTTACAAAGAAACATCCTTTAATATAGACCTGTTCTCAATGTGATGAAGTTTGCCCCTTATAAATGGTGGCTTATTTTATTTTACCCTGATAGTACTGTAATAAAATATAATTTATATAGTATAAAGTATAGAGATCTTACATATATAGCTTTATTAGTTTTGACAGATGAATATACTCAGGTAACCATCAACCAGATCAAGAACATTGTCCATCACCTCAGAAAATTCCTTCATGCCCTTTTCCAGTCAATACCTAACTAGAACCTACCCCCCCACCACACCTCCCCACAATCACTAGTATGATTTCTATCACCATAGATTTGGTTTGTCTGTTCTTGAACTTCATACGAATGGAATCATACAATGTGTACTCATACTGGCTTCATTCACTCAACATATTTTTTGGTTTATATCATATCATAGTAGTTTGTTCTTTTTATTGCAGATAGTATTCTGCTGTGTAAATATACTGTAGTTTGTTTATCCATTCTCCTGCTGATGGACATTTCAATTGCTTCCTGGATCAATCCCTTGTGTAGAGAAAAGCTATAAACCTTTTAGTTTAAGTCTCTTTGTGAATCTATGAATTCATTTCTGCTGGATAAATATCTAGATACGGAATTGTCATTGAGTAGGCGTATGTTTATTTTTATTAGAAACTGCCCAAAGGCTTACAAAGTGTTTGCACCATTTTATACTCCCACCAGCAATGTATAAGAGTTCTAGTTGCTACACATCCTCCCCAAGACAGTATTGTCAGCCTTTTTAATTTTAGCTCTTCTTTTGAGTATATCATGGCATCCGTTATGCTTTGATTTTTTATTTCCCTGGTGATTAATATTGTTGATTATATTTTCATATGCGTCTTGACAATTTATGTATCATCTTTTGTGAGGTGCCTGTTCAAATCTTCAGCCCATTTTTAAATTGAATTGATTGACTTTTTATTATTGATTTAGGGGAATTCTTTATATATTCTGGGTATGAGTCCTTTGATATGTGCATTTTGAACATTTTCTCCCCATTTGTGGCTTGTCTTTAGCCTTCATTAAGGGTTTCTTTTGATGAGCAGAATATTTTAATTCTATGAAGTTCAACTTATATTTTTTTTCTTTTATGTGTAGTGTTTTATATCCTGTTTAAGAAATCTTTACCTGCCCCAAGATTATGAAAATTTTCTTCTGTGTTTTCTTTTAGGAGATTTGTGACTTTCCTTTTTACATTTAGGACTATGATTGATCTCAAATTAATTTTTGCATATGGTGTCAGGTGAGGGTCAAGGTTCATTTTTTTCTCTAAACATTGTTCCAATACAGTTTATTAAAAAGACCCATTTCCTCTTGAATTGCTTTAGTGTCTTTATCAAAAATCAACTGAACATATATGTGGAGATCTGTTTCTGGACTGTTTATTCTGTTCTGTTAATCTATTTGTCTATCCTTATGCTAATACCATAGTGCATTGATTACGTTATCTTTATAGTAAGCATTGGTATCAGATAGTATATGTTCTTTAACTCAGTTCTTCAAAATTGTCTTGCCTGTTCTGAGTTGTTTGAATTTTCATATATCTTTTATAATGAATTGTCTTGTAAATATCTTTTTTAAAAAGATGATTTATTTTGCTACTGGGAATTTGATTAGCATTGAGTTCAAGTCAATCTACAGATCAATTTGAGAAGTATTGACATGTTAATGTTATTGAATCTTCTAATCCATGAACATGGTATATTCCTACATCTATTTGTCCTCTTTAATTTTCTTTATTTTCAGTGCAACGATCTTTGACAACTTTTGTTAAGTTTATTCCTACGTATTTCACACATAGTAAAATAAAGTATACCTATTATGTTTGATCCCAGGTAGTAGTATTACTAACAGAATTTCAGAGCTGGGACAGCTGTGGTAGTGGTTCCAGGCTCACATCAGCCAAGGGTAAGGCTCTGGATTAGGTCAGAGCTGTTAACAGCTCCTCACAGCATTTGGGATTTAGGTGCATGGGGAGATATAGCAGGCCAATGCATGATTTAAGGCTAAAAAACACTAGGTGTCTGCCCTAGGACCTGACTGATTCTTATAGGTGCTAAAGCAGCCTTATCCCTCTGAGGGTGAAAATGTTGGGACGATCCCCTATGCTAGCTAGGAGATAGCACTCTCAGACAGGGGAAGCTTGTTTGGACAAGAGAGCTGGCCTAAGAAAACTGGTAGAGGGGGCAGGAGAGAGACGGTACCCAAAGAGATGTTTGTATATAGAAGGACTCTAGTGCTGACGTTTTACCTCATTCTCAAAGTCTTCCAGCCTTCCATTGCTGACATCATGCCTGTTTTTCTATAGAAAATATTTGTGAAGCATGTAGGTTTGAGTGTATTCCTAAGACCTAGAAACTTTAAAAGCTGAAGTGATCAACTCCAGATACCTCCCTCCCTCATTCTACCATTTTCCCCACTGATAAGGTATGGGAAGAGGAACATAGGGCAATTACCAGGATTCTTAGGGCCAAACAGAGGGGGTAGAATCACAGCCCCTTCTCAATGGCACTGGGGTGAGGCAAGAGAGGAACAAAGGACACAAAATGTAATGAAGCACTCACTCACTCTCAGGGATGTATAACCTAGTCCTGGCCTTGCACAAGTACAAAACATGCAAGAAATAGGCCTTTCTGAATTGGGAGCAATAGAAGCAAGAGTTCTTGTTGAACTGGACCTGCAACTTCTGAATTAACTGGGCATAAAATTTTCTCACAACAAAAAGTTCTAATCTCTCCAGAAAACTGGAGGCCGTGCTTGGGTTGGCAAGTCAGGGGCTTCCTTGTAGACAATGCTCAAGGTGTTTGGGAACAGCAGTGGCAGAGCTTGATGCAGGCCCTGTGCTACTCTGGAGTCCAACAGTCTTGCTTTGAGTCCCGCTTTGCTTCTTCCTAGCTGTGGGACTGTGGCAGGTACTGTTGATGGCCGGCCCACATTCCCTTCTCTCCCTGTGCACCCATATCCCAGATGCTGGGAGAGCTGCTAACAGCTTATACCTGTGAACAACTGCAGAGAATTTCCTCTGGCTGATGTGAGGCTGGGACCAACACCTCAGCTGCTACCCTTGCCCAACCCGTTCCCCTGTGGATCAGGCTAAAGCTAGTCCCCATCCCTGCTCAGCCTACTCCCCTGCCATGGCCAGCCGCCCTCATTTGCTACAGGCTTTCCTGAAGAGTAGTAACCCCAATAGGTCATGTGTTCCCGAGTCCCCATCCCAACTTCTGCTTCTAGAGAGCCTAAGACAGTGGTGCCTGGAGCAAGTTTCCCATTATGCACCGATTTGTACCTCAGCTGTAAAATAGGGATAAAAATAGTACACACCTTTTAAGAGTGTTGTGAGGATTAAATGAGCTAACACTTGTGAGGTACTTAGAAAAGTACACATAGAAAGAGCTCAGTAAGTGTAGCTCTTATTCTGAGAGGCTGATGCCATCTGATAGAAAGATACAGCAGTTCTTTATGTTTTCAAAATGGGTTATGTCAATTTTTCATAGCAACCCATCCCTACAGCTGAGAGAAACAAACCCAAAATGTAATCCATACTAATGAGAGGAAAGACACAATATTTTCGTGCCCCCTCCAATATCTCTGTCAGTAGAAAGTGATTGAATAAATTATATGCTTAGACCATGGAACATTTTGCAGCTATTTAAAAAAATTAAGTTGCCTGACAGAAGCAAATTCGAATTCTCCCTGGAGGAATGCACCCTCAAACTGGGTCTCAAAAACCCATTGATAGCATATGAGCTTTCACATAAAGTCACAAGACAGATTAGAATCATCAAAAATAAAATATAAGAGAACCCAAAATGATCTACAGAATTTTATGCAATAATTGAATAGGATTTCCTGGCTTCGTGTTATCCTATTTTATAGCCAAGAATTCCGGAAGAACAGGAATTCGGAAATGAAATTTGCTTTTTTGCACAGATTGAGAAACATTTTCTCTTAAAATGGAAAGCTTTAGTTTCTACAAATTAAAAGTGTAGTATATTGACTTAGAAACAGAGAATACTGGATCTCAGGTTTTGTCAGTAAGGGAATTTTGAAAATAGCCCTCATCTGATATGACGAGAAGTCCTTCAACTTTGGCATTATTCCTGTTCTGATGGGTCAAAAAAATTCTGAATGTGGCTGAGGTCGGTCATCCCACTAAGTAGGGATATACTACAATGACGTAGGAAAAATTACAACATTCCAGAGAGTAAACCAAACACAGTAAGACATACTAGTTAGGGGAGCTCCAACTATTCAGAAACCTGACACCAAACTCATGCTATTAATTGCATCTACAATAATAATTCTTAGGAATATTCTAAAGATAACTTCTTGACTTACTTGCTGATAAATTTCATCTTTTATAAGACAGAGGAAGTGGTAAGATCTGACTTTTATTGTAACATGGAAGATCCGGTTGATAGAGTAAAAAATAACAGGGGCCTTGAAAGAAAGGAGGACAGGTGCCTTTTTATGTGTGTGTGTGTGGTGACTGTTGTAGATTCTCTGGCCGACAGACCCTGAGTTAGAGAATCTGTGCGTAACCTGGGTTATGGAGAAGTGCTCTCAGAGACAACACCTGCAAGGGAATGAAAAAAGCAACACTGAGCAGAGGTGTAAGTTGGACTGTAATGCAGTGACAACGTAGGTCTCGGCAAGTCTCACAGGAAACTCTGAAACCGGGATGGCACTTCGAAAAGGTCTCTAATCGAAGGAGCCAGGCCTTGTCCTCCCATATCAAGTCATTAGGTAGCAGCATCTCAGGACGCTGCCTGAGAAACCATGTATGAGGCCGCCCCTTTCAGCTCAGTAGGACGCCTTAGGAGAGTCTCCGCTGAGAGCCGTTAGCAGCCGACATGCCCAGCAGCTGGGGTCATGAGTATGCTATGAGTAAGAAAACATAACTCATGCTGCCAGGTTTTGTCTTTAATTAGTGAAAATTCAACAAAATTTTTTTGTTTCAAGAAAATCTTGAATTGGAATTAACAATAGAGTAAAACTCTTTTACAACTCAACCAATGGCCATTGAAAAACAACACAAGATCATTCAAGTCTGTGTCTTCTACTTCTTTCAATAGTGCCATAAACTGGCACTAATTTGGAGCATTTAGATGTATATATTGGACCATATTGACAACTGTGTCCATTACAATTTCCATAAGTCATTCAGAAAACTGAGCACAAATACTTTCGGTATATATTATATGATGAAAGAAAGCAATAAGGGAAATATTAGTTTCTTGTTTTAAAATTCCTATAAATCCAAATTTTTGACCTAATTGCTGAAGCACCTCCATCATGATAGAAACTAAGTTTTTTATATTTAGCTGAAATTCATCTTTATCAGCATTAAAAGGCTCAAATCTTTTTATACCATGAGTCTGACCTTTTAGTCTATGAACTGACAACACTTCTTCATAAATTTGGAAGTCCTTTGAGACAAAACATAACCAAAGTATTAATCAGGCATGACTTATCTAAAGGTAAAGAAAAAGTACTTGCAATTTTTCAAATTTTGAAGCAATTGATCTTTGATACTCTTTAAAAGGGCTTGTAGGCTATGTGTAATTGCTTGGTGGCTTAATTAAAGATATTTTACTTTTTGTAAAATATCATTTTTACCTTTTGCCTAATAATTTTCTAACTAAATTTCTAGAACTGAAATAATTTCTTTTACCATGTCACCATCTAAAAATGGTTTTCTTTTTTTATGCCAGAATCCAAGCTATTTAATAACTGGCTAAAGTTACAAGCTCAGATCCTGTTAAGCACTTTTTTTTTTTTTTTTTTTTGAGACAGGCTCTCACTGTGTCGCCCGGGCTAGAGTGTAGTGGTGTCATCATATCTCACTGCAGCCTCAAACTTCTGGGCTAAAGTGATTCTCCTGCCTTAGCTTCCCGAGTAGCTGGGACTACAGGCACATGCTACCACTCCCAGTTAATTTTTCTATTTTTTGTAGAGACAGGGTCTCGCTCTTGTTCAGGCTTGTTAAGCATAATTTTAAAAAATTTTTGTTGGGACAAGGATACCTAAAGCAATGTTGCACCAAACCAGCAACTGTAGTTGCTGCAATTCTATCTTCAGCTTCACAATGTTTCCTTTGGCCAAAAACACACAAGTTATCTCTGAGTTCAAAACATTCAGCAAATAATGGCAATGCAGAGTCACCAGAAACGTACACCTGGTTGCCATGACACATATGGCAATGCTGTATTAGCTAGTGGAGCTACTCTCTGGACTGCTGTGTGGAGATACACAGCAACACAAATTGGAAAACAATGGAACCCATCCCCTGTTGGCAGAGTCCCAACCCAAAGGAGTGGAGAGATCAGTAATCATCCCAGCTGGTATAATACTGAATTGTTTTAAAACCAACTCATAATTGATGCCAAGTAAAAGCACTGTGTACCCATTAAAATATAGCATAAGTGAAGAAATAAAGTACATTTGAAACCTTCAAAAAGATTTTTGTTAGATATTTAATTCTGATTTCAGATGAATTTCATCTATTCTTGTCAATTCTTTTTTGACTCTTAAGAGGAAAACTTATCAAATTCACTATGTATTAAAAGTTTCTCAAAATGTCTCTAATATTATCTACTTTAACATCTTAAAGTTTTTATACAACACACAGTTTTTTTGTTTTGCTCTGCTGCAACAAATTGCAATTGCCATTCATTGTAAAATTTGAGATATACCTTCTTTTAGTTTTTTTTCTTTTTTTTCTTTACTGTTCTGGTTGTAGAACTGGCTCTGCATCTCCATTTGGTTCTACATCACTAGTATGCTTTAGTTTTAAACTTAACATTTTTTCTATACTTACTTTTTAAATTAGAATAATATAATTATGCTATAATTAAAATAATAAGTATTTCTATTTTATTACCAGTTACAAATTATGTAGGTGTCACTATAACCGTGCTATCTGCATCAAACATTCAAATAATCACATTACAATGTTACATTGAGGCATAGGAAAAAATCACTTAAATCATTTCGTGGACACCAACTAGATTGGTGATATGTTTATGTGACATGATACATGCCCACAGTGGATAGAACAATGTCACAATGACATCTTACATGATGGAACAGCTAACATGAAATGTAGCCCTATCAAAACAATGGAGTTGCATTAACAGAAAAATATCTTATAGGTTCAATTTTTAAATTTAAATATACACTAATTAAAAGTAAACTGAAATTGAGAATTTATTTCCTCAGTGATTGATGCTAGCCACATTTTAGGTGCTCAATCACCCGTGTGGCTAGTGGCTACCATATTTGACACAACAGGCTGTACCATAATTGCTTGGTCCTGGCTTGCTTTTGAATCCCAACTTTGATTTCTGTTTGCTGTGCATTGGACTCTTTGTCCTTTGGATGGACAGCAGCTCAGACTCATTGTCCCTCACTGCTCTCAGTTGAATTAACTATTGTGTTATAACTTCAGCCTTTTGGTCCCATCCTCCGGCAGCAGCTAGTTGGCTAGTACTGCTCCCAGACCAGCCTGACTCTCCTGCAAGGTGTGGGGAATAGGATGGGGCAAACATTAGTAAGAAGGAAACAGGCTGTGCAAAATGGCTGATGCCTATAATCCAACGCTTTGGGAGGCCAAGGCAGGAGGATCACTTCAGGCCAGGAATTTGAGACCAACCTGGGCAACATAGCAAGACCTTGTCTCTACAAAAAATAAGGGAAAATTAGCTGGGTGTGGTGACATGCGCCTATAGTCCCAGCTACTCAGGAGGCTAAGGCAGGAGGATTGCTTGAGCCCAGGAGTTCAAGGCTGCAGTGAGCTATGATCAAGCCACTGCACTTCAGCCTGAACAATAGAGTGAGACCCTGTTCAAAATAAAGAAATAAAAAAAATAAGGAAACAGAGGTCAAGATAAATGAGAAGATTGTAAAAAAGCAAATGGCAGTTCTAAATAATTCTTGTTGTTTCGTCTTGGACAAATGAAATACTTGCAGAAGATCTTACTTAATCATTGGCATAATTATTTTTGCAAGTCACACAAAACAATGGAAGAACTGGAAATGAACCAATATTCTAATTTTCAAAAAGGGGAAAAGAGAAGATTCTGCAGACAATTCAGATTAAATAGATTTAATAACTATCTTAAGCACAATCCTGGTATGGATTTGTCAAAGGGTGGCATGTAAGTTTTTAGAAAATGAAGTAGTGATCACTAGGAGATAACTCACAATCACATAGAACAATCTAGGCCCAACACACCCCACTTCCTGTTTTGATAAGCTTATGAGGCTCTTGGTAGTGCTGCAGATGTCTGAGTCTCATCACAGCACTTGGCAACGTCTCTCACAATATTTTTGTGGCAAAATGGACACAAACAGGTTGGATGAGAGTATCACTTTGTATCTGATGTTCGACCCAACTTGATTTTTGTTAAACAGATTCTTTTCTCCCTGCAGAAGATATGGACAATGTCTCTGAAGAGATGATGCCTTACAGTCTGATATCAAATCTGTCCTTCACAATATTTTAGTGAATATAATTAAGAATAGATTGGATGAGGACACTGTGGATTTTTACAGGTAGCAGAAATCTAGGATTGATACCCAGGAAATTAGAAGATAGTCTTAGAATTCAAGAAGATCCCAACAGTTGAGATTTGTGGATTAAATTTACCTTACCAAGGCATAAAATAGCTCAAGAATAGAACTACAGAGATGTGATTTGTAGTCTGACTTGTGTTTACCTGAGGCCATACCAGCTTGGGATGGGTGGGGTGTGGGGATATGTATAATCCCAGGAAAGTGGGTCATGATAGCAGTGGTCTCTAATTACTATAATTACTGGAACTCTAGACCCATGCAAACCTTTACCCCTGGACAACACCCTGGGTGGCTCTCCAGTCTCCCAGAGAGCAGTACAAGTCTCATCTGCAGCTGATCTGGCACTGTTGTCTTGTAGCCTCTGCTCCTGCTGGTAGGTGCAGGCTGTTGCTGTTGCTGCCACTCCTACCTGGGCAAGCCCTAGCAGCCCCTCGGTCCCACTGCCACTTTACCGCACCCAGGTTGAGAAGGAATCTGCTCCCACCAGAGTTAAGAAGTGCTTATTTTCCACTGTGCAACGCAGAACGGTGATCTTCAAATGTAAAAACTGCTTTCTTGCTGAGCTAGAGTTTCTGCTGTAGAGCAGCAGTCCCCAACCTTTTTGGTACCAGGGACCAGTTTCATGGAAGATAATTTTTCCATGGACTGGGGTGGGGGCGTGGGGGGGATGGTTTCGAGATGATTCAAGTGCGTTATATTTATTACATTTGCAGCCGCTCCCCAGCACTAGCATCACCACCTCAGCTCCACCTCAGATCATCAGGCATTAGATTCTCATAAGGAGCCACAACCTAGATCCCTCTCATGCGCAGTCTGCGATAGGGTTCACGCTCCTATGAGAATCTAATGTCCCCACTGATGTGACAGGAGGCGGAGCCCAGGCGGTGATGTGAGCAATGGGGAGAGGCTGTAAATACAGATGAAGCTTCACTCCCTCCTGCTGTGCGGCCCAGCTCCTAACAGGCCATGCACCAGTACCAGTCCCTGACCCAGGGGCTGGGGACTGCAGCTGTAGAGGACAACAATGAAAGTTGGAACCTGCAACTTCGTGGCTGCTTTGCCAGTCTCCACATGGCCCCAAGTGCTGTACTGCTTGTGCCTTAGGACTCTTCATATTGCTACTTACACTCATCATCTAAAGAAAATCAGGAGCTGGAAGCTCATAAATTTATACCTGCAATCCATCTTTCTCTCCTGAGATTTATTTATTTTCCTTCTTAGTATGTGCTAAAGAATACTTAGTGTACTCCAGTATACCACCTGGCATCATATACATCTTTTATTCATCCGCTCTTTGAACCCACTGGGAGCTAAGTCTGATGAGAGCAAGGACTTTGTATCCTCAGGACATAGAACAGTGCCTGGCACTTAGTAGACAATAAATATTTGTTAGGTGAAAGAATAAATAAAAGCATAAATGGTTTCTCTCTCTAGCCTCTAATTCTTCTCTTCCCACATCTGCACTCCTGTGCTCTCTCTCTCCCCACCCCCCATACACACACACACACACACACACACACATTTTTACATAACCTGGATGCTGGAACCTGGAGACCCCCCCCATCCCTTGAGATCTATTATAGATTGCCTTGAGCCCAAGTCACAGGACCTGGAGTGCCCAAGATTCCCATGCATTTCTAGAAATGTCTGTGGTCTCATGATCCCCATGCTCCAAGCATCCTCGTCGACACATGCTGTCTCGTGCAGCCAGCACCAACGTAGATGTGAAATCCAGCCTCTCCATCGTTTCCACCAACCAGAGTACATAAATGTCACAGAATTGCCTGGGTCAGTCACATCACCTACTGCCCACAATGACTTGGGCATTTCTAAGTTATGCTTTGTAGACTCCCTCCCTCCCGTGCTCCATCCAGCTTCTTCCTCCCATGTCTTCCCTCCCCCTCCCCCTTCTTCCCCTCTCCCCTTCTCTTCCCTTTCCTTCGCTCAGCTCTCCCCTGTTCTCAGTTTCCCCTCACACGGAAGAGCACCAAATTCCTTCCCTCCACGAAGCACTGACCCAGTCTACACCCGGCTTTGCTTTCCACCATCTACCCAGATGTTTACCCATCTATCCATTTTGCTGGTGATGAAACTGAGAACTACGGAGAGGTTCAGTTTTTTCTCAATGTCACACAACCAGAACATAAAGATCACAAATAATCATGTTATCTAGAGACAATCATCATTTCAGTGAATATTTCCATGGTTTTTCTATCTTTTTTTTTTCTGAAACAGAGTCTCACTCTGTCAACCCTGGGTAGAGTGCAGTGGTGTCATCATAGCTCACTGCAACCTCAAACTGCCTCAGCCTCCCGAGTAGCTGGGACTATAGGTGTGCACCACGACACCAGCTGATTTTTCTATTTTTAGTAGAGATGAGGTCTCGCCCTTGCTCAGGCTGGTCTTGAACTCCTGAGCTCAAGCAATCCTCCCACCTCGGCCTCCCAGAGTGCTAGGATTACAGGTGTAAGGCACCGTGCCCGGCCTCATTTGATTCTTTAAATGAAATATTAAATCACAATTTTGTAACCTGCGTTTTTAACTAATATGGCATGGATGGTTTGCCATGGCAATAAACACAGATCTACACCATCACTTTTATGGTTATACAGTGCTCCATTATATGGAGATAGCATGATATAGCCATTATATAGTATTTGAAACAATGTTGAGATGAACATCTTATCTGTTCATTTCTGTTCACTTGTCTGATATTTTATCTTGGTACAAATTTCAAGAAGTATTGTCACTGAGGCCAAGAGTACACATCAGTTTACTTTAATATATTTGAGACTAAGAGATAATTTTATCTTTTGTATGTATTATTTCTTATTACTTTTCTAGATTGAACATTAATAACAAAATTTATAATTAGGTGTTTCCCATTAGAGTGTTAGTATAAAAATGGACCACTGTGTGTTATCTTTTCTCATCAAATTACTATTGGTAAATTTTGCCAAAATAAACATACAAATATTTTTCTCCATGAACTCACTAGGCTTCTTCACATGGTGCGTCATAGTTGAAACAATAGACAGTGAACTTTTGTCTAATGGTATTGTTAGCACCTTCTACTGGTAAAAAAAGCAAAATGTGATGGTTCAGGTTCGTTGGGGTTGTTTTAAAGTAAAAAACCCAAACATAATCTATAGTTTTGTGGTATTTTTTACTTTTATTAACATAGCCACAAAGACTCTGAAACTCCAAAAAAGAAACTAAAATATTTTGACGTCAATTCAAGCATAATTTCATCTTAAGTATGAAACTATGTATTGTAGCTTAGTTATAAAAGGTCAAGATATTTCAGGGAATGTTAGTTAACCTTTCTTTTGAAAGGTTAACTTTTCCCACTGTCTCAGATTTTTAAACACCTACTTAAACTGTAATTGTCTTTGTGGTGAATTACTTTTTATATAGCCTCAGCTCAGCATAATTCTACTGACTTATGTCTAAACAGAAATGCTAATGGGATAGTACTGTGCTAAATCACATCCACCTGGCAACAAGAATAGAAGATGCGACATTATTCATTTAGTACCAAAAGAAAGAAAATATGATCCTATTAAGTACTGAAGTACTTACTGAAGAAGAGTTATCTCCTGTTTCTTCTAATAGCATTCCCTGCATTGGACAGTACAATGGATCTCTGTCCTCGTATTATGGTGAGACAGTTTAAAACACCATTATGAAGGCTATCTGTTTGACATAGTTCAGAATTGTGTCATTAATTTGACATTTCCCTTGTATGGCGAGTCTTCCTAAGTTTTTCTTAGTTGTTTAGGACTCTAAAAAATGTCCTAAGAGGGCTTTGATGATCTAAGAATTGGATCGAAGACTATAATGGGGTCATGGCTAAGAGGGGATTTCAGTATAAGATCAATTTTAACTGACTGTAGCTGTGTCTTCTGGTTTCCAAGATATTCCTACCCACCAGAAGCTCAGGCAACCTCTGTCACTGCTGTTGGTACCACACCTTCTATAAGAGTAACAAGGTGAGATACAGGGGAGGCAGTGAAAGGCACCACAGGACACACAAGAAGTTCATCCAAGGGTGGCTCGAAACACATTCCTCATAGCAGAGAAGATGGTAGCAGCAATTACTGCAGGAATTGTGCAATCTGCCCCTTCCTTTCTGGAAAGCAGCTTTTTATAGGGTGGCCAATTGTTGCTCTGCAGAGGTTGCTCATCCTTGTTATTGTTACTGTGCACTTTTCTCTGCTTTCCAGAACTCATCTATTCATCAATTTACCCAACGGTATTTACTAAGGGACTAGCCTAGGGACTGGGGGTGCCCTGAACAAGACAGGCAAAGTCCTGCCCTCAGTGAGCGTACAGTGGAGTAGGGGAGACAGGGCACAAGTAAGCAAGCAGTAGATGTACTCCGAAAAAAAAGAGCGCGGGACAGGAGAGAGCAGCGACTCTTCTAAGAGAGATGGTCAGGGAAGCCTCTCTCGGGAGATTTGATATTTGAGCTGAGGCCTGAAATAAGTGAGCCCTGTGGGAAGGTGTAGGGAATAGCAACAGGGCGTAGGGAACAGCAGGCACAGAGCCCTGGAGGGGGTCAGTACTTGTGAGGGACAGGAGGATTGCCAGCGTGGCCGGGCAGAGTACAGGGTGGGTGAGCAGGGGTGCAAGAAAAGCCATAGAAATATGTTTATTTCTTATTTTTATGTAGTTTATAACTCACTTTTAAAAATGATCCCATGGCAAAGAAAATATTACAAGACATCTCTGAAAAAACTTTGATGGCTAAAATTTGGACAATAAATAATAAAATAAATGACAAATATCACCCTGTAACTAAACTGCAACTAAAGTTCCCTCTAAATGTATCTGGGATTTAGCTTCCCCAGACCAAGGCATCTTCTAGATAATGTCATTAATTCACTCAAGTATGTTTGAGTAGAAACATTAGAGCATTAGACCTTTTACCATCAGAAAATAGTAAGTAGGCCAAGTGCAGTGGCTCACACCTGTAATCCTAGCACTCTGGGAGGCCGAGGTGGGAGGATTGCTTGGGGTCAGGAGTTCAAGACCAGTCTGAGCAAGAGTGAGACCCATCTCTACCAAAAATAGAAAAGATTAGCTGGGTGTGGTGGTGCACACCTGTAGTCCTAGCTACTGGGGAGGCTGAGGTGGGAGGATCGCTTGAGCCCAGGAGTTTGAGGTTGCAGTGAGCTACAATGATGCCACTGCACTCTACCCAGGGTGACAGAGTGAGACTCTGTCTCAAAAAAAAGAAAGAGAAACAATAAACAAGTAAAAATGTGAATAAATCTGGATCTACAATTGTGGTGAGTGTCATGGAGAAAGACAACAGTGTGATGTGAGAGAAGAGACCGGAGTGGTTGGGAGGGACATACCTTGACCAGGTGGCAGCTCCTCTCTGAGGAAGTGGTATCTGAGCTGAGACCTGAGGGAGGGCTAAAAGTTAGGTGTAGTGGGAAGGCAAGCTTCTAGAAAGTGGGGATGACCTGTGCTGAGGCTCCCTCTGAGGAAGTATGGCTGGAGAGTAGTGAATGAGGGAAGTGGGGGAGAGGAGGACAGAGCAGGGTTTCTCAGCCTCAGCACTGCTGACATTTGGGGCTGGATAATTCTTTGCTGTGGGGGGCTATCCTGTGCATTGTAGGATAGTTAGCAGCATCCCTGGCCTCTACCCACTAGATACCAGTAACACCTTCCCCTGCGTCCCAGTTGTGACAACCAAAAATGTCTCTAGACATTGGCAAATGTCCTCTGGGGGCAAGAGAAGCACTGGGCTGGAGGCTCAGTCAGAGCCAAGTCAAGCAGGGCCTTGGAGGCCGTGGTAAGGTGCCTACACTTTATTCTGAGTCCTGTGGTGTTACAGCTGAATGTTTGTGTCCCCACAAAATTCATATGTTGAAGTCCTAACAACCCCCAACGTGATGGTAGTAGAAGGGGGATCCCTCATGAATAGGATTAGTGCCTTCCTAAGAAGAGACAAGAGAGCTTGCTTATTCTGGCCTTGCTTTCTGCCATGTGAGGATGCCATGAGAAGGCAGGCTTCACCAGATACCAGATCTGTCAGCACCCTGATCTTGGATTTCCCAGCCTCCAAAACTACGAGAAATAAATATTTGTTGTTTAAGCCACCCAGTCTATGGCAATTTGTTATGGCAGCCTGAAGTGACTAAGACAAATGGGAAGCCATGGAAAATTCCAAATAGGTGAATTACATGATTCCAATTACATAGTATGTTATCTTTGAAAGTTCCCTTTCAAGATTATTCAATGATCGAGATCACTACCAGTTTGACTAGAACCTGCTAGTTCCGGTTTATCTTCAGTTTGTACCTCCCTGCATCCAAGTCTCATGCTAGGTCCACTCCCTGGAGTAACTTCTGCTGGTTCAGACAACCACCCCCAGTGACACAATTTTAAGCAGGCAGCTAGGGAAGAACATGGACTAAAACACATTTTGCTCATCTGAAAAGTTGGGATATTACCCACCTCATAGAGCTGTTGCAAGAATAAATGAAAAAAGGGCCTGGCACAGTATGTGGGCACAGTGGCACTCTGCAAGTTTTAGAAGGAAGTAGAACAAAATACCTCTTGTGGCAGACATGGAAGTGTGCCCCTCAGATCTCCCTTCAAGAAAAAACTTGCTGTTCAGCTGCCAAGAGTGCAGTTAGCTGACAGCCTCCAGCTGTCACTGTCTTCAGGCTCCACCACTTCTTAGCTGAGGTCATGCTCTTCCTGGAGGGCACTAGGGCCTGGACATTTCTGCCGAATGCAGGACTCCTCTACCAGGCAGTCTTGTTCCAGAGCTCCAAGTTGAGTGGATGGAGATCTGCAACGTCATCTGAGGCTGTCCTGCCCACTACTACTTCTCCAGTCCCTTTCATTTTTCATAGGCACTACTTCCCAGTTAGCCTCTTACGCCACCTGCTTCCCAGAGGACCCAACTGATGCATCTCTATTTGCTTTGCCCTCTGCCTGGAACTTTCTTTTCATTTTTTGCCGCCAAATTCCTGTTCATCCGTCTAGTCCCAACTCCATTGTTACTTTCTTTGCAGAGCTTTCAGGAAACTCTTACAGTTAGGTGCTCCTTCCTCTGTGTTCCCAGGAAACTTTATTTATACCTTTATTATGGGGGAGGGGAAGGGAACCAGTATTTACTGAATACCTACTGTGGGCCAGGAGCTATACTAAGGAATTCTTATATTTATATATCCGTATTCACCCTGAATTTCTGCACTAGCCTGGGAGGCAGGGCTTAACATTCCTATTTTGTAGATAAAGCCTCAGTGCTGCAGTGATCTGTATTCCAGAATAATTTTTCGTTTCAGTCGGACAAAAGACCCTGCTATTTATTTTCACTATACTACTATGCATTTAGTGTATTTGATTGTACTTTATCTGATTGCATGTCTAGTTTTTGGGAGTGGAAACTCCTTATTTGCTTTTATAAACCAGAACCAGGGTCTATATCATATACATGTAGTAAATGCTTACTGAATAAATGAGTGATGGCTGGATTGGACGTACTCCACTGCTGTGTGAAAAGGTACATTTTGAATAATTGCTAAAATGCATGGTAGTATGACTAACACAGGCCCAGATGTAACAGAGCTGCTCTGCTGCTGCTAAATGCTAGGATTAGATAAAATAGAAACCACTCGGTTCCATGGAAGCAATAATGGGATTTGCAGCTGGGACCTTTCAGAGCCTAAATTTTAAAAGCCTGTCACTTACAATGAAGAAAAAAAGGCCAAGTCAGCTGGGCCTGAGGCCAAACGGAGATCAAGTTTAAGAATGAAAATGGCAGAGCTCGTTGATTTGCAGGAAGCAAGGGAACTTCACAGCTTCTACATTCTTGTGAATGTAGGGATGGACCTTCTGGGCCAGCAACAGCAGACTGGGGAATGGGGTCACAGCAGCGGCTGGATCATGCATGTGTGCAGGGTGCAGGTGTTAGTTCTGCTACGGGAAATTTTTTTTTCTGAATGAACAAATAGCTCAGTGTATTATCTTCATCTTTGGCTCCCACGTTTGAGACATCTGAACTAAATCAATTGCTGAGAGCTACACTACCACTGTGGAGCTTCATGGCTTATCTGTCCCCCACTTCATTGGCCTGAAAATGTGGGGAGTTGGAATAGAACAGATAACATTTACGATTATTTCCAAAGAGAAAATCTGTCATTCTCAGCCCCCTAGAAGGTTGGTGGGGGATGAAGGAGCAGCCATGAAGGGGCTGGGTCAGGGAAGTTCAGGCATGTGTGGTTGCCGGTGGAAATGTGCAGCACAGACCCGAGTAAACATTGCCACCTAGTGGCAACTCACTTGAACTCATCCATCTATCCATCCATTTATTCATCAACATATATCCATTATCCACCCATTTAATATTTGTAACATGTCTACTATGCGCCAGGTACTACTTAACAGCAAACAGTGAACAAGAGAGATTGTAAAGTCTAAGCCCTGGGGAGACATTCTAAGTTCCAAGTCCCATAGTGGTAGTCTGGCCCTCAGCAGTTGACTTAGTTCAGATGTCTCAAACTCAGAGGCCAAAAATAAAGATAATGCACTGAGCTACTGGGTCACTTTTTTAAAAAAGTAAAAATCATCTTTTAGTGGAGAAAAGATGGACATGTTACACATTGGGTAAAGCAGCTTCTGAAACAAGCCAACTTGAAAGTCCCTTTTGTATGGTATTTTTAACTACACCACCTCAAGAACTTTTCTTCTCAATTCTTAAAATTTCTAGGACCCTAAACTAATTTTTAAAATGTGCTTAAATGTTTTCTGTTGTTACTAAACACCATGAAAAAAGTAAACTACAAAGTAAACTTTTTTTTTTAAATTTTTTTTAGAGACTGGGTCTCACTCTGTCACTTAGGCCAGAGTGCCATGATCATAGCTCACTGCTGCCTCGAACTCCTGGCCTCAAGCAATCCTCCTGCCTTAGCCTAATGAATAGCTGGGACTACAGGCACACCACACCCAGTTAATTCTTCTTATTTTTTGTAGAGATGGGGTCTCACTGCATTGCCCAGGCTGGTCTCCAACTCCTGGCCTCAATCGATCCTGCTGCCTCAGACTACCAAAATGCTGAGATTACAGGCGTGAGCCACCACACTCAGCCAACATTTTGTTATTAATAAACTTGAGATTTTAAAAGTCTTTTATTTCTGTTATAGAGTCTGACTCCATTTTTGACATTTGACTGCTGACAGCTTTCAAGCCCCACCACTTCCCCCTCCTTCTGCCTCACATCTGGGCAAGCTGATAAGATATCCTGGGTGCTTCCTCCTTTGGCACTGAAGGGAAGTTCAAACAATGCAAGCCCTGGCCACAGGAGAACCCCACCCCCTAGCCACAATAAAAACAGAGGCAGTCTCCCTTCCCTGCTCTCTCCAGCCATTCCTGGACCTGCTTGGGAGCCACCCTGTTCTCCCCAGAAAGCCTCATTATGTGACTAACAAACCTTTTCATACCCTCTTGGAGGGGTGTGTGGCATCACCAGTCTCCACACCCAAACCAAATCTGATGGGAGGGAAGGGTCCATCAACCTCTATGTGGTGGCTACAAGAATCCTATTTTTTGAAACAAATATGAAAATACATTATACATGATTATAACTAAATACTAATCTGAGCATTTCTCTTATAATCTATATAAGAGTTTTAAGGTCAAGTAGTAAGGCACAAAGTTTAAAAAGGCTGAAAGATGCCTTTGACAGAGTGACTTGCACCTTTACCCTCAGTATCTAAGGACATTTTAAAACTATAAAAATTCTACTGGAGGGACTGTGAATTAGTACAACCTCTATGGAAAACAGTATGGAGATTCCTCCAAGAACTAAAAGTAGACCTACCATTTGATCCAGCAATCCCACTACAAGGTATTTACCCAAAGGAAAAGAAGTCATTTTATCTAAAAGACACCTGCACTCCAGTGTTTATTGCAGCACAATTCACAGTTGCTAAAATGTGGAATCAACCCAAGTGCCCATCAATTCATGAGTGGATTAACAAAATGTGGTGTATGTATATCACGGAGTACTACTCAGCCATAAAAAGGAATGAATCCATGTCTTTTGCAGCAATTTGGATGGAACTAGAGACCATTATCCTAAGTGAAGTATCTCAAAAATGGAAAAACAAGCATCCTCACTAATGTACTCCCTAATAATTTGGAACTAATTCATGGGCACAGAAAGAAGCAAAAATCTTTGGAAATCAAGAAGGGAGGTGGGGGAGAAGGAGAGGAAAGGTGAAAAACCTACCTAATAGGTACAATGAATAGGTGATGGGCACACTTATAGCCCTGACTAAAGCATTATAAAGCTATCCATGTAACAAAAACATTTGTAATCCCTTAATATTTTGAAATAAAAAATAATTTAAAAAACAAATTCTACTGTTAGAAAGATCAGATAGCCCCGTCACATGTAGACCTGAGAAATGTTCATTACAGATGTGCAGGGGCAGAAAGCTGTGGTACCTTTCCTTACCCATCATAAGGGTCACAGCTGACACCCCTATAACAAAAAACAGGTTAACAAGAGAAAAACATAACACATTTATTTAATCAAAGTTTTCTGTAACACAGGAGCCTTCAGAAATGAAGACCCAAAGACTCAGGGACAACTGGCCTTTTTTTTATGCTTAAGGTTGATGGAGAATGGACAGTCATATAGAAATGTGATTGGACAAAAGGGTGTGATCTAATGGCACTAGACTGAGCGGGGGAGACCCAGCGAGGCCTGCCTGTTCACATTCTTCTTGGCCTGTCTGTGCAGCTTTCCTTCCTCCCGGGTCTGGGGCAGGACCCCTCTGGAACGAGGGTCTTCAAGGGAGAAAGGAGAGAGTGACTTTTCTAGGTTCTGTGGTTTGCTTTATGGGGAGAGGGTTTCTCGTTTCTATGGCCCACCTTGGGAAGAGGAGTTTTGTTTTGTACAACTGGCTTTGGGGGAGAAAGAGGGACAGGAGACAGGGAAGGTCTGAGAGAGACTTTGCTTCTGAGGCCTTCCAATTTCCTCAGCAAGCCAAAGTGCCACAGTTTGGGATATCGTTTTCTGAGCCCGAAGAGATGCATTCTCAAGGACACCAGTAGGCTACAGAGAACTGCCATTCCTCATCTCTCCCCACGCCAGAATTTTCTCAGATCCTTTTCATCTTCTCCTCCCTCTACTCTCCGAGACACCAGAAAAAAATATGCTATACATATAGCATAAAAAATATGCTATATACATAAATATGCCCCAAAAAACTGCCCTTAATTCTATTTTACTAAAAATACTACCAACAAACATCATTATGTTAAACAATTTGAATAAATCAAAATGCAATGACAAATATTTAAAAATACATATATTAAGAAAAAAAAATACCTTATGTGGCTTTTTTTTCTTTAATTTCTTGGTTCCAAATGGAGAAAATGTCAAACCATCCCTTTAGCATAGATTTTTTACTACAAAAATTGGTCATCGTAGCTTCCATTCTGTTTTGTCTTTCTTATATTCTGGGCTCCAGATTTTTCAAGCCCAATAACAGTAAAAAGAACGTGCAGATCTGAGTAGAAACCCCAACGTCTGTGCCAGCTCCACCTGCGTCTTCCTGGCTCTTCTAGCTCCGCCCTCTGAGGGTTCCTAGCAGCTGAAGGCTTGCTGCTTAAAGGTCCACGGACTCTGCTAAGAAGACTTGGTCCCACTGGCACATTTTAATTGCTAATATTTATCCTTAAGAGGAAAGATTGCTTTAAAATCAGGTTTGTGTTGTTAGTCAACGATTTCAAGATCTGAAAAATTAAATGGGCAGCTTATTTAAATAGAAAACACATGAAAATAGATATCTGTAATTTGTATACTGTTCTTTGTGTGTTGGGCTTAAAATCCTGAGACTGCAGTGTCTTCCTAATTAAGGCTGTTTGGGTTGCAGAAAATTATCTGCACCAGCTTCAACAAACCCCAAGGCACAAATGAATTGGAAAGATCTAGGTTTCTTTCCCCTGGCACAAGCAGGAAGCAGAAACAGAAGGCAGCACCCACAAGCCTCAGCTCTGGTAACCCCCTCTCTATGTATGTAGTTCAAAATTCCAGATTCTTTTTAAAAAGGATTTCTTAGTCCAGGATCAGGGTTCATCCTCAGACCTATCACCTATGGCCTCTGGGCAGTCTTGTTCCTAGGAAGGGAAGAAGGATTTTGAGCAGAGCATCCAACCCAAGAAGCCCCTACCACACGCACTTCCACTAATTTTCCTAACATTCCTTCTCACAGTATAGATGAATGATATTTTTCAAATCCAAGACCTAACTTTTCCCAAATTTAACCCTCAGGATTAACTCAGTTAATAGAATTAAATGCCTATAACGTGTGCATGAAACTACACATAAACAACTATAAAAAGGCAGAATAGTTATCCCCTTTTCGTATTATAACTTCCAAAAAGAACTTTGTGATTTGCATGTAGTTTCATAATCACTTCTCAGTAAAAAGATCTATTTTCCTGATATGACAGACTGTCAGCACTTTATGTCCAGAATCTTTCATTATCACAATAACTCTGTGTAGTGCATTGAATAGTATCTTGCAGAATATCATGTCTACCTGGAATCTCAGAATGTGGCCTTATTTGGAAATAGGGTTATTGCAGATGTAATTAAGGTAAGCATGGAGGTGAGCTCATACTAGATTAGTGTGGGCCTTAAATCCAAGGAGAGCGTCACTATCAGAGACAGAAAGGAACACACAGACACAGAGAAGAAGATGAGGCAATGGGCCTCCAAGCCAAGGAAGGGCAAGGATTGCCAGAAACCTCCAGAAACTAAGAGAGAGGCACGGGACGGTTTCTCCTTCAGAGCCTCTGGCAAGGAAACAACCCTACTGACAGCTTGATTTTGGATTTCTGGCCTCCTGAACTGTGAGAGAATAAATTTCTGTTATTTTAAGCTACCAATTTGTAGTAATTTGTTATGGCAGCCTGAGGAAACTGATACACTCTACAAGCTAAATACCATTCAGTAATCTGCCCAGCGTTAGAGAGCGACTATGTCAGTCACCACTAGTTGCCTACCCATCACCCAGCCTTTCCTTTTTCCTTACCAACAGAGGAAAGTTTTATTTGGGTTGACAATATGCCCGTCCTAAATACTACGTTTTCCAGCCTAGGGATGGTCACTGAGAGAGAAGCAGACATCACCGGGAAGACTCATTAGAGGAAACTGATTTTTCCTCCCACCTCAACGCAGACATCAGGACTGGAGCTCCCACAGCCAGGAGAAAACCTGCAAATGGAAACCATATTCTCAGGAGTGTGGAGCAAGTTTGGGTCCTGATGGCTCTGGAGTTGCCCTCTCAGCCCTGGACCTGTTATCACAAAAGAATAATAAAAATAAAACTGTGCCTTGTTTATATCACTGGTATCTGGGGGGCCAGGATCAGAATTTGAATCCAAATGTATATGATGCTAAAATCTCTTATTCATTCCATTACCTCACATGCTTCCCTGACCGAGGATGCAGGAGACATGGGAACAAGCCCTGGTTCAGCCACTAACACATACGACAAACAGTACACATCGAATACAATATATAGGACTCACATGCTACCCTAGGTCCCGGGATACAACAGTGAACCAAACAGACAAAATTCCTGGGAGTTAATTAATATTCTAATGAGGGGTGACATATAATTTTTTAAAAACATGTCAGTGTAGGATGTGTTAGTGATCAGTGCTATGAAGCAAAATAATGCAGGAAATATGGACAGGGAATGCTAGGAAGAAGGGGTTCAGTTTTCTTTAGGGTGGTCAGGGAAGCCCTCACTTCTGGAAGGGGACACCTGATGGAGGCAAAAGATTAAGACAAATGGGTGACCAGGGGAAGAGCTTTCCACATAGAAGAAATAATAGCAAGTTACACGACCCTTATCAACCTCCATCTCCCAATCTGCAAAACGAGACAGTTGGGCGAAGTGATTTCAACATTCCTTAGAAATTTAATGAGTACTGTGGGAGCATGTCAAACCTTGCTTGAAAATACCTCCCACCTGTAAGGAAGTCCCCACTGGAGGCTAGAATTTCTTTTAGTCCTATGAGATGTTTATAGGTGTTATGTAAAAGAGAAGAGATTGGAGATTGTTCTGATGTCAAATAGGCTTTGGAAACTGGCTAAAAAAAAGTTAAGCAGATTTTATTAACTGCAGGACTTCTCAGATCCTTTAATAAGCTGGTGTAGATGATTATCCAAAAGTGAGTTGTAGCACGCAGACTCTGCCAAGCTTATTTCACTATGTATGGAAGCCTTTGTCATGCAGAGCACCTGGTGAGACTATTCCATAGAACACACTTTGGGAATTAATACTCTACACCAGGAGCTGTCAACCTTTTTCTATCAAGGAGCAAATAGTAAATATTTTAGATTCTGTGAGCCAAACGGTCTGTTGCAACTATTCAAATCCACCATTCTGATTTGAAAGCAGCCATAGACAATACATAAACAGATGGGAATGGTTGTGTTCTGATAAAACTTTAATTATGGGTACTGAAATTTGAATTTAAGACAATTTTTAACACGTCATGAAATGTTACTCTTCTTTTGATTTTTTTTCCAACCATTTAAAAATGTAAAAACCATTCTTAACTTGCTAGTCATACAAAATAGGCAGTGGACTGGATTTGACCTCCAGATCGTACTTTGCTAACCCCTGCTTTAGATAAACGTACATTTATTTTATTTTTTTCTTAGTTGGTACTTTTTTAATGCATGCTCATGATGCACTGTGTAAAGCCACAGACTGGTATCCTGACCCACCAAAAAAAAGTGATTGCAAATCATGGTCCCAAAATGTATTTGAAGCAGAAGAAAGATTGTTCAGAAGAAAAATCACTGAAATACATTTTTTTATATAGCTCCTTTGTAATTACTTCTTGATAGAAAATGGAATTTAACTGTGCACTTATAATTCTACTTTGACAATAGAACCATTGGAAAAATTTTGGCATATATTTCTCTAGTATTGGTTTTATATTTCCTCTGTAATTAAAAAAATCTAATTATCATTCTTTCTATAGAAGGCACTCAATAAATGCTTGTTGAATGAATATATGATCTCATCTGTTAAAAGTGAAACATTTGCATTCAGCCTGGCTTAGGCAAAATTGTAATGAAAGTTATCTTGAACATGCTCAGCCTGCCTTTTTCCTCTCTACATGGTATGTCTGCTTACTATTATTGTTGTTTTTAAACCACCTTTTCTCTTTCTTTCTCCTGCCAAGATCTCAATGCCCTCATGCTGCCTTCTCTACCAGCTTTTATTAAAACCTGTACTCAGGATAAATAAGAGCCTCGCTCTCACTATGATGTAAATGACTTATAGCAGCAAACTGTTTTACCACTCTGCTGGGTTCATTTACATTTTAACAGAAGGAATGAACCTTTGTATCTGGCATGTTAATCCTCAGGGAGCCAGCTGGTGGGGAAAGCATTTCCTCCAGGAACTTTAGGTAAACTTCTGCTCCAGAAATCACATTCATAGGAAGACACCTCCTTCACCCATGAAGAAAGACAACCACTCTCTCACTGGGTGGAATGGTCACAGCTTGCCTATCATAGAATCATACATGGTCCTAGGCAGAGGCCCCAGGTAAGACCGACCTCTAGTCTAGATCTGGGACAGGTTGGGGCAAATGGCATTCTCTAAGAAGAGTCACAAAACAGGGATCGTCCACACGGTCCAGCACCAACACACTGAGACCTATTTTGGAAAAAACAGTGTCTGAACTGAAATACTTAGAGATACTTCAAACCCAAAAAACTCTCCCTGCTGAGACTTTAAGTCTCACCATATAAAGGAAAAAGCCTGAGGTGTTTGACTAGCAATTGACAATTCATGTGGAATATCAGTTTTCATATCACCAATATTTATATTGCCTTACTTTTATAAGGTACACAAAATATACAAATGACTATTCAACCTACCAAGAAATGGTACACTGTACACTGACTCTGTACACTGACTGTCATCGGCCTTGGATCATTGCTTAAATTGAGCAACATATTAATTTAGAGCACAGACAGACTCTCAGACTCACCAGGGAATATAAAATTCTTACCCAAGGACGAACAATGTGACCCGTTTGCAAATATAATGGAGCATGTGTATTTCACTGCATCTCTCTGCTCTTTTGTTCATTTGCTCCCCACGAGGGGATGTGATCTCTGAAACTCTCTGCTCTTTATGCTGATGGTTTACGTAGGACTGGGTGAGAGAAGGAGTTGAAAGAGAAACAAGACCTTCGCGTTCTCACGTTACATTATACTTTCCAACCGTTTGAAGTTAGTGTAACCCTTCACTAAGTACTTGGCAAACTTTAAACTATACATCTGTGAAGCTGGGGTTTTTTTTCCCTTCACATTACCTTTCACCTACTTTAAAATAAGCCACTCATTGTTCAAGAGGGAAAAATCGAATTTGTTTTTCCAAAGTAATCTATAATGGAGTAAAACATTGCTGGAAGATTTGCAATTAAATAATTTGCTGTGCAATAAATCTCTGAGGGAAAGTAAATTAACGAGAGAATCATTTTTCAACCTTCAATATTTAGGCCTCTATTTGCTTTTTTTAATTAACAAAACAGAAACTTTTTTTTAAATTAGAAAAGTATATGAACTTGATTTTTTAAAAATGTTTAAACCATACAGAAACATAAAATTAAAGGGAAAATGTAATAGCCCATTTTCTTGTATATCTGGATTTGTTTTGGTACTAAAACAATAGAAGCAAACGTACAGAAATAAGAAATTTGTCTGCAAGTTTTATTAGATCTAACTTTCAGTTTTACCCCTATTTTCCCAGATTTTATCACTTAGAGATGACAAAAACTATTTTTAAATAGCTTTATGAAGTTCTGGTCATCCTTCACATATCAACTCAAATACCACGTTCTCTTTAATGACTTCTGGTCCTCTGGTTAAATAAAAGTTAGTTACTTCTTTGACCTTGGACCTGGAGCACTCTAGATATACTCATAGAAAGAATTTCTCACAAAGAATTTCATGGTTTGTAATCATTGATGTCTTTTTCTGCCTAGAGTGAGTTCCTTGAGAGCAGGGGGTGGGATTAGTCATCTTTTTATTCCTCTTGATGATCCATCACACCTCACACACAGGAGGTAATACTAAAAGGGCTGTGAAGCACTGAGGAATGAGTGACTTCCTCTTTCTGGTTGTTAGGGGAAGACTTCCCAGAGGAGTTGACACATGGCTTTGATCAGGAATTTCTCAGGAAATTCCAAATAAGGAAAATACGATGTGCAGAAATACATGAGTCAGTGTAGAAACAAATGAGGCTTTCAAACTGGGCTGTGACAAGACAGAGAGGTCCTGTAAGACATATTCCAGAGTTTGGCAGTAGTATGCAGACACATTGGAAGGTGATGTGACTAGATGTAGGGAGAACTGCTGGGAGACTATTCTCATAGTCTGGGTAAGAATGGATCACAGCCTACATTAAGATCACAGCAACGGGGATGGAGGAAAACACTAAGACTAGAGAAATATTTAGGGGATAGAATTGAGACCTGATTCAATATGGGGTTCTGGGGTAGGTTTTAAGCACTGAGTCATACAAGGAGGCTTATACTTTAGAAAGATCACTGGCCGAGGCTGTGTGGAGAGCAGATGGGATGGGGGGCAGAGGAGGGAGGCCATTTAGAATAGCACTACTGCCGGCCTAATTTCAGCTACATTTTGTGTTGAACAGACTTGCGGGGGATGGGGGGGGGGGGGGGGGGGGGGGGTTGGGGCAGCCGGCTGACTCGACTTTTACTTACTACATTGTTTCCGTGGAAAAAGTGATTTGAGTCCTAAACTGATTTTCAACCACATTTTTGGAACATAGCCCATTTGTAGTTTGGGACTGGCTGTTCCGAGAGATGTGGTACAGGAAGCCAGGGCTCGAAGCAACATGAGTGCCAGTCTTAGTTAACTTCACAATAAGGACGAACAAGCAATGTTGCATATCTGAAGAAATTACCACTTTGCTGCATCAAATAAGATTTATACTCTTCCACTCTTATTAAGTGATTACTACCAATTTGCTAGTTAGTAGGAACAGAGATCAACTTTCATAGTGCTTTCTTTGCCTGCCAATAAGTCCAGAAGCTATCCATTTCTAGTAAATAATAAAAAGTATACGATGATAGGAAATCACAGCATTCATGCTGTGAAAACAAATGGATGATGACATGGAAAATGAAAATGAGGTAAAAACAGAGATAACTATTATAATTGAAGGAAAAGCCTTCCATTGCCTTTAGGTTAAAAAAAAATATTTGTCATCACTGCACAAAACAATCTCAGGAGAAGGAACTATAATTATATACAGTGTTTAATAGTTAAAAACTTCAGTGTTCTCTGGGAAGATAGATCTTGGCTTAATCATATGGTAATTAATAGTTAGAGATTTTTACATACTGCAAAATACCCTGCCCCACCCCAAGATCAGTCCCTACAGAACCAGCTGGCCCCAAGGCTAATAACTATCTTAGGTCACGATATAACCCAGATGGGGTCATGCTGGGCCTGAGAAGGAATACCAGGAACTCCTACAAAGAAGTTGCAGGTCCTAGCCAGCATGAACTGGCAGGCGACTTTGCCCAGAATTAGACTAAGGAGATTTAGACATAAAAATGGGTAAGGGAAAGTTAATCACCTTGGAGCAGAATATAGGACTTAACACCCTGGAAAAGCCCCCAGGAGGCGTTGCAGATAGGCTACTAGGATGGCTCCTAGAAGCAGGAAAAAGTGGAAGCCCACACTAAGTGAGGTAGACATGCGGAAAAGTAGAAGAAGGGATTAAAAGGCCACAGAAACGGGCATGCTAGTAAGGATGTACCGTGTAAGTCAAAAAACCCATCAGAGGACTATGTTTCATGGAAGGGCTATTTACCAAGTGGATATATCATGTAGCAAAGCAATAAGGACTGCACTGGTGAGAGGAGCTCTAGCATCACTGCTATGGTTTGAATGTGTCCCCTCCAAAATTCAGGTGTTGCCAATGTGATGGTAGTAAGAGGAGGGCTTTAAGAGGTGATTAGGCCATGAGGACTCCTCTCGTGAATGGGATCAAGCCCCTCATAAAAGAAGCTTCACACAGCATTATCTTAGCTTGCTCTTCAGCTCTTCTGCCATGTGAGGGTGCAGTGTTCTGCCCCTCTGAAGGATGCAGCCTCCCTAGATAACTGAACCTGCTGGCACCTTGATCTGGGACTCCCCGGGCTCCAGAACTGTGAGAAATAAATGTCTGTTCTTTATAAGTTGCCTAGTCTCAGCTATTTTGTTGTAGCAGCACAAATGGACTGAGGCTATCACTAATCAGTTCAGCGGTGGCTCTTCTCTCTGGGCCAGGGCCGATGGTGGGAGATATCATTGCAGAATAGGGATCTGGGCTATTAGGATCCTGAAACGAGAGGCCCAGTGGAAGAGCTTAGCTATTAAATGGCAGGTGTATGCAATTACTCAATTGTATGCAAACTCAAGCTATATAGTCCAAAGAAATCAAGAATGGATAAAGAGGAGGCTGAAGGCGGTTATCCCAATAAAAAATCACAAGCCCACAAGCCTTTTCCAGGTTTCTGAACCTGAGCCAGCTTTTCAACTTGGAGCATCTCACTGACTAAAAGTGAAGGCATGTCTCCAATAGCAAGGACCCTGAATCACCATTGCAGGTACACATGGGGAAGATTCTCCCAGCCCAAGAGACCAGTGGCCATGTACTCAAATAGCTGCACACTGGGAAAGGGAGTTACCAGATATTTCAAGAACCTTTGGACACCAGGTCTGATTTGAAATTGATCCTCAAAAACCCAAGGTGATATCACGGGTCACCTTGTAGAGTGAGGCATGTGGGAATGAAGTAATAAACAGAGTTCAACTCACCCTGGGTCCACTGGCTCTGCAGGTCCATCCCAGTGTCCACTTCCCTAGTCTCCAAATATATTACTGGAATAGACATACTTGGCAGAAACCCACATTTGGTCTTAGTTCTTACCCCACAGGATAAATGGGTAGCCTAGTGGAAGCTCCTGAAACTTCCTACCTCCCTCCCTACCCCCCTCCCAGCCAAAATACTAAATCAAAAACAGTATCTCATTCATAGAGAAATGGTGTAAATTAGTGACCCCCTCCATGGTAGACAGAGATGAGTACAATGGAGAAGAATAAATCATGGAAGGAGGACAGGTAGGATTATACTTGTAGGTAGAGAGTTGCCATTTAAAATATAGCAGTTAGGATGGACTCACTGGGAAGATGACATTTGAGCAAGGACTTGAAGAATGTGAAGGCTGGATGTAAAAGAAAGAACTTCAAGATTCGCTCCAAGGTTTTTGGTTTCAGGATCTGGAAGGATGGCATTGTCACTGAGATTTAGAGAGAGGACAGGGCTTTGAAGAGCAGCTAGATATGCAAGTCTGTGGTTCAAAGGAGAGTTCTGGCTGGAGATACAAAGTTAGGAGACTTCGGCAGACACTGGCAGGTGGGGTTTAATGCCATGAGAATGGATGATATCAAGGAGAGACTGAGTGTACATGAGACAAGAGGACCGAACACTGAGTATCAGGGATAGGAGAAATGGGCCCGTAGCCAAGGAAGAAGAGGATCAACAGAGGGTTTTTATAATACCAGATATTATATGTTTGAGACAAAAATGTTCCTGTAAAGAGGGGAAATTTGATGATGCAGAAGAGAAAGGCGAAACTGATAGAGTGATGTCCTTGCGCAGCTGAGAGGAGGGGATCTAATACACAAGTGGAGGTGCTGGCGTTAGGAGTGTGGACAGCTCATGCCTAAAAGCACAAGGAAAGGCAGAGCACACGGACACAAATGCAGGTAGGTGGGAGCTTGTGGCATCAGGAGAATGTGAAAATTCTCTTCTGATTGCTTCTATTTGTCCAGTGAAATAGGAAGAAAGGTGATCAGCCAAGAGTGTAGAGATGTTTAGGTTTGATCCTCTGTGGGATAGGGAGCCACTGAAGTATTTTGAGCAGGGCTATCACGTGATCAGATTGGAATCTAATGATTCAAGACTCGAGGCAGTGAAGGTGGGGAGACAGTTGGGACAATCCAGACAGGGGATGATGAAGTGTCTTGATAATGTCAGTGGGAAGGAAAGATGTGGTGAGGAGACTTTTAGGAGATTAAATGAACAGACACGGTCAGGTTTCCTAAAATAGCATCTCACTCTCCATCTCCTCATCCTTATTGCCTTTTCTGTATAGAACTTACTGATACCTGACGGTATAATCTACACTGTTTGTAGGTTGACTATGTTCCTCACTAGGATGCGAGCTGTGTTAGGGTAGAGACTCCGTCTTGTTCACTCATCTATCCCCCAAATCTAGAAACAGTGCTTGGTACTTACTGGAGCCTTGATAAATAGGTGTTGAAAGGATGATTGGATGTGAGGGACAAGGTAGAGGTGAGAGCCTAGATAACTTCAAAATTCAGTCCTTGGGAAAATGGTGGTGTGGAAACACTCTGGCAAATTCTGGAAGCCCATTAGCCACCTTGAAATTAGAAGTAACAGAACTTGGAGCAACGATGAGGCCCTGCAGTGCTTTTGCCTTAGGCTGGCTTCCCTTTTTCTACTGCATACTCCCCCTGGTAACCTTTATTGTCTTGCCTGTAACTATAGTACTACTCAGACAATAATACTAAGTAGCATCATCTACTAGTTAGATGATACTGGCTGACATATTGGGAATGCTATGTCTTAGGCACTATCCTAATTAATTTACATGCATTAATTCACTTAATACTCTAGGGAAAAAAATTCCATGAGGTAGGTATAATTTCTTATTTTCTTATTTTGAAAATGAGAAAATAGGCCTGGAGGTTGAATGGCAGAGACATGATTTAAGTCCGGACAGTCTGCTTCAAGAACCCAAGCTCTCGATCTCTGTGTAGTACTTACTGCCTTCAGACTGCTACTGAATGACTCCTCATCTATCTCTAAGGCAGATGTATTATCTCTTGCTAACAAATTACCCCCAAACTGTGGCCTAAAACAATAAATATTTATTATCACATACAGTTTCTATGGGTCAGGAATCTGGGAATGGCTTGGCTTGGCTGAATGGTTCTGCCTCAAGATCTCTCATGAAAGTTGCAGTTAAGATGGTATCTGGGCTGTGGTCATATGAAGGCTTGACTGGGGCCAGAGGATCACTCATGTGCCTGCCAAGTCAGTGCTGGTTGTTAGCAGGAGGCCTCAGTTCCTTGCCATCTAGACTTCTCCATAGAGTTGCTTGAATGTCCTCACAGCATGAAAATTGGCTCCCCCAAAATAGATGATCCAAGATGAAGCAAGGCAGAAGCCACAATATCTTTTAACATCTTGCCTTGGAAGACACCATTATTTCTGCAATATCCTATGGGTTACATAGGTCAGCCCTATTCAATGTGGGAGGGAACAACAGAAGGGCATGAATACCAGAGGTAAGAATCATTGATATTCTGAAGTTTATATATGCTGTGGTCTGAATTATGTCTCCCCCAATCCATATGTTGAAGTCCTAACCCCCAAAGTGACTATATTCAGAGATAGGGCCTCTAAAGAGTTAAGATTTAATGAGGTTCTAAGAGTGGGGCCCTGATCTGATAGGAATAAAAAAATCAGGAAGAGAGTCCGCACTAAAAACTAACCACACTGGCCCCCTGATCTTGGACTTCCAGTCTCCAGAATTGTAAAGGAACTTAATTTTTGTTGTTTAAGTCACTTAATTTTATGGTATTTTGTTAGGGCAGTCTCAGCAGATTAATACAATATGAAACAAGAAAAATCTAGTTTATGATATTTACTGTGATATTTTTATTCCTATGTATGAACAACACTAGTTACACTTTCTTCAAGGCCCATTTTATGAAGCTATCTCTGAATTCATGAGGCTCTTTTTAATATTTCTCTTGTGGCATGCCTACCTTATAATAGTTTTTTTGTATGTAGGTAAGTTAACGCCAACTAAGTCATAATGTCTTTGAGGGAAAGAAATATTTTTTATTTTTCTTTTTACCCTTCATACTGTGTTGAAGAAGCCACCAAACAAAAAGCTGAACTTACGGTTTGCGAAGCTATGCAGTTTCTCTCTGAACAAAGCGGAGAGCTAGAGTTAATCTTATACAAAGGTTTGTGAAGTGTGAACTTCAGGGACTGGCAGACTGTTAGAAGTGGAAATATAGAGGGATTGGCTGATCTTTAGCTGTAAAAGTATGGTTACTCCAGTGAGATTAAACCTGATTGGCTGACTTTCAGAAGTGTGAGGCTGTCACCAAGTTCTGGATTTCAGAACTGTGGTTATTGACATTGTCATTGGTCAGCTGGGATAAATTTGAAACTGGTTCTGGCAGCTACTTGTGCTATGATCAAAGAACAATGGGTCCTTTCCTTGAAACCTTTTATCTCAAGGCCTAGCACAGTATCTTATTCAGTTAACATTCATTGAGTGAGTGAATTAATGAAATTATTTTTTCTCCCATTCATCTTAAATCCATAAAAAACAACATACTTTAAAAGTTCATAAAAACAATATCTTAAGACAAATGCAATAAATTCAAAGCTACCTAAATGTCTAATAATAAGGTAAGAAAACTGTGATTCAGCCACTAGATTATTGTGTACACTCTGAAAAGGATGGTTATCAAGACATATCACAACATAGAAATATGTTCTTGGTATAACAGAAAGTGAAAGAACACAATACAAAAATTCATCATAAAACAAAAAGCATACATATTTAAAAATTACAAAAATACACCAAAATGAAAATATTGGTTGTGGTTTAGGGAGGTGGGGTTATTAAGTGATTTTTTTCCTCTTTTTTTCCTATTCTCTAAGTGCTCTTAATTGTGACAATATTGCTTTATAATTACTTTAAAACATTCTAAAGCCACACTCACTATTTTGCCCTTAGCTGTGATACTCAGAAACAGAATTATAGGGTTAGAAAGGACCTTCCACTTCATCTAACTCTACTAAATAAGCTAGTTTTATCATTACCATGCAAGATACCTCTCTGAGTCACTGATACAGGAAAAGAGAAAACATATCTAGACAGAAAAGAAAGACAAGAGAAAAAAAACTTGCCTGGCTTAAATCCATCAATTCCGTTTCTCCTGAGCATGCTAGGGAAGACACAAAATAAGAATTTGGGGTTAGTCCTCACCATATATTCCCAGCTACTCAAACCTGACGCTTCTCCTCCTGTACCTCCCCACACTCTCTGTTCTTCTCAGTGGTGCTCAGACTTGAGCGAGCTCCCAAACCAGCACTGATGCAGGCTGGGCAGAAATTAAGAGTGCCTTCCACTCCCTTCTTTTCTCTAGACTTGGAAAGATTTAGTCAGACCTAGAACTCGATAGGCCAATCATACCTGCCAGACCCCATTATTTTCTGAGTTTTTTTGTCATATCCTTCTCCTTCCTCCACAGCTTGGATCCCATGTCCAAAGCCCTGGGTACCCACCTATTCTGGAATCCCTTCCCCTCCCCCAACTCTATGACATCCAACATTGAAGATGGTTTGAGGTAAGAGGGACACCTTGACTTTAAGCTTTGATTGTAGCCACTATCTGTGGTACTAATCAGAAGTGAGAATATGAAATTGTTATATACATATGATTATTATATGTCTATGATTGATAGTCATACATGTAATATGTAAAAGATTATATATAATTCAAATATATAACCTACAAAAAATAATATATACTATTTATTTAATATGGGAAAAGCAACTAAAAATGCCAATTAGTAGGCAACATATATTTTAAAAATGAGGACCATGAGAGGTATTAAAATGTAGATCCCTTTGGTGACAAAGTATTTAGAATATACTGATATTCAACACAAAATGTTAGACATCTTAAATCCCTTTTGAAACAAGGTGGAAGGTTAATAAACACAGGAAATAGTGGGCCATCTATAATGGACACTAATAGGAAAACAAAATTTTATAGAAAAAAGTTTGAATTTTTATTTTAAAACATATAATGAAATTATAAAACAAGTATGTTTATCTTAGTTTATAATTCCAATAATTATTTACTATTTTATTGGCATCACTTTTCTGATGTTCATCATCATGTTTGTTTTGTTTTTTTTTTTTTTTTTTAGAGACGGGGTCTCACTCAGACTGGTCTCGAACTCTTGAGCTCAAGCAGTCCTCCCGCCTCAGCCTCTCAGAGTGCTAGGATTACAGGCGTGAGCCACCGCGCCTGGCCTCATCATCGTGTTTGATTTGTCATTTTTCTAAAAATGTGAATGGGCTTCACCAATTTTTTTTAAAGGTCTCTATTAATCCTTTGGTAGTCAAATCATTCCTTTTGAAGCACTCACCTTGACACCATCCTTGTTGATTTTTTTTTTCCGTTGGGTTTTAGGTACTCCTCCCTGGCCAGAACCTCGTTTGTCAAAGAATTTGCCATCTCCTCCATTACTTTCATCAACTTTATTTAATCCTGTATATTTAACAAGATTTGCAATTTTATTTAGAAATCAATTTGAAATGACAAAGAGACCAGTTGACAGGCAAAGATGTAGACTCAGAGGAGGGTTTGAAGAGAAGAATTCTTTATTATAGTTTCATGCTATGCCTTTAAATGCAGGCATTTGGTATTGACTACTCTGATGACCAGGACCCTCCTACAGCTGGAAGGAAACTTCCAGCATTTTATCACTTTCATTTTATAACTAAGCCTCAGAGAATGGAAAGAGTAGTTCCAGATCACTGAACAAATTAGGAGTAGCTCAGAGCTAAATTCCAGATCTGTATTCTGCTCCATATAATCACAGAAAAAAAGGAGTCAGTGCTGACAATACTCACACTCACTCTCTTAGAACTTCCCCATCTGGAGGAACTGTGAGGCTGAGCCAATTAACTCATCCCCCAAACCAGCTTAGTCGTCCTTCCCATCCTTCCCGGGCAAGGCTAGGGCTAGGCAGAGAGAACCAGAAGCACGCACTGAGCACATCTGAGATTAAATCACTGTTCACTGGGTTTAAACAGGGACGACAGCATTGCTCATTAGCTAATCCTGCAAACTGCTGTTTCAAAAGCAATGTTCAGGGACGAATCATTGAAATAAAAACATAACCAACTCACATATCACCTAACAGGAAACAAAGGGAGAGGAACAACCCAACTAACTTGTTTAGGGCTTTGAATCCCTCAAACCAGCCTGCAAGCCTGAGCCTGAAGCCCCAGCCCTGCCCGGCTCCACCTGATCTGGCTTTGTCTCCAGAACATCTTTAGGGAGGGGCTGGTCTTATGCAAGTCTGATAACACTTTTCATTGCCTTCTGGGTTCTTGATCTCAGAAGCAAGACTGCTGAGCGAGAAAGCAAGTTTACAAAGAGGCAGTTGAGTAATGTAGGTATAGAAGTTTTATTTTATTTTTCCAACTGACTAATAAAATTTGCTTTGGAATCAAGCCTGGTTCATAGAGGGGATATTAAAACCCGACTCAATCCCAGTTTCAAAGAAAGAACTAACCAATCCTTCCAGTCATTTCTGAGAATTCAGAATCACATGGCCTGGTCTGAAAAATTCCAAGTAGTTTCGTTTTTTTTTTTTTTAACTCTAGTGGAATTCTTCACCTGACCCTCAAATGAAGCTGCTAATGTGAGGGTCTTAGAAGCTAAATTGTGCCTTGCGTCTGTGTGATCTCTACCCAGAGGAATCTTTCCTAAATTCAAATCAGATCATATAACTCTCTTGCTTAAGAGACTTCAGTGGTTTCTTCTGTTTCAAGATAAAAATCTGTAGCCACTAAAATTTTATAATTTTGGAGTTCTTTCATGATCTGGCCCTGATTTTCCCCTCCAGCTTCCCCTCTGGTCCCTGCTCTCATCCCACCTCTGATCTCTCTAACCACAACGTCCTCTTCGCCCACAGCCCCTGTGCCTGGCCATCTCCTGATTCTTCATTTCTTGGAGGAAGGGTCCCTGACATCTTGAGACCGGTTTACGGGCCTCTTGCGGGGGTGTTGCTGAAATACCCAGCAATTCTGCCCTGACAACACTTCCCACTGCCGTTTACCTATTGTGTCGGTCTTCTCTACTAGACAATAAACTTTCTGAAGGTTATTTTGCTATTATATCCCCAGTGCCTGGAACCTAATGACCCTCGATATCTATTTCCTGAATCAGACTGATTTTGGAAGGAAAAAAGAAAGAAACTAACACTAACGTGTACCTGTCAGTGCTAGGCACATAGACAACATAGATACATCATTCTTTTAATCCTCAAACAGCTGTAAAATGTAACGATCATTAACCCCATTTTGTGGATAAGGAAAGTGAATCCCGGGAGTTCAGTCACTTGAGCAAGATACACAGCAGTAGAAGCGGAACATCCTCGTCAGGCCAGTACAACGTCCTCCGCAGCAGCCGAGCGGCGCTGCCTCCTGACTGCCAGGACAGGCTCAGCTGCCCGAGCCCGCTGGACAGCGATCCCAGCTCGCAGCCCAGGTACAGCAGGTGTTAACGCGCGGGCCCCGCCCACCCCTGCCCGGCGCCCCGCCCTGTGGGGAGAGCCTGGGGGCGCAGGATTGACACGGCGTGCCCTGGCATTCCGGAAATGGCCAGGAAAACTGCGAAACTTCAGGTCCAGATGGCCTAGAGGCGTGGCCAATGCGAATGTGGTAGAGGTAGTCTCAGTTAAGGGGTCGCCCCCAAGTCTGGGAACCGCCGGTTTCCCCCAGCAGAAGCTATCAGGCCTCTGTGGGCGGGGGGGTGGGGGTGGGGGGAATGCTGGAAGCTTCTCAAACTTGCCTGTCGTTTAAGTCCGAGGGTGGTTATAAACTCCAACTGTCACGGCAAGTTGTGTTTTTCTAGACTATTCCGACTCCGCTGGGCTGTAAACAATGACTTTGCCTTAGAAGTTGCAGTTGAATAGGAAGAGCTTGGAAGAGCCCTTTGAATTGAATTGCCAAGTCGGAGCTTTTGAAGCTCCTCAGAAGTTTACTTGAATTGCAGCCCGAACTGCATCTTTTCCACAAGGGCTGGACATATTTCAGGAATCTGGTGCTTCCTTGGGGAATGTTTTCCTCCCCCTGAACTGGAAGCTGCTCTCCATGCTTTACCCGTCTTTGCTCATTCCCATGAGTTGAAACTGACCCGAATGTGGGTCAGCAGGTGCCCGCCCTGTGTGGAGCGAGCCCACTGTGGGACTCTCCAGATCTGACCAGGACATCCACCTGGGCATTTTGGACCCCAAGGCTTTGGTTCTGTATCTGCTTTGCATTTGCCTTCTTGAACACCCTCCCCTGTACTCCAAGACACTCTACGTTTCTACCTTGGACAGAGAACTCAACATTTTAAAACTTACCTGTTTATATTTGTCTCGCTCACTAGACTGTGAACTCCTTAGGTCAGAGTCTCTTGTTCCTGTGTCAGTATCTGAAACATAGAAGCACAGTTGGGGAATGAATAAGTTCTTTTAGCAGTCATGAAGGGAAACTTTCCAAACTTGTAATCTGTCTCCTTGGCCTATGGAGAACTGTTCCAGAATGAGTCGGAAGAGAAGACCAATCCAGATATAGTCTGAGGCATTGGAAACAAGCTGGTAGCACTTTCTCTTTTCTTAAAATTATTATTATTATTTTTAGAGACGGGTCTCGGTATGTTGCTCAGTCTGGACTCTTCTGGGCTGAAGTGATCCTCTCACCTCAGCCTCCCAAGTAGCTGGGACTATAGGTGTGCACCACCACGCCCTGGCAGCACTTTCTTAATTTGATCTACTCATTCAGCTAGAGATTTTGAGGCAAATAACTGCAGATTACTTCATTTTACATCTACCATCCCTTCCCCCCACCTTTTAACACATATGTAGATATAGTTTACTCTGGGAATTCTGGAACTGTTAAATTGTTTATGTTAAATTAAGAGATTTTTATCTTTATCAGCCCCCTCCTCCTCCACATATTTCCATGCAGAATACCTATTTGGTAGTACAGGGATTCGGGGGTACTTTTAATGATCAAAGAGATCTGAGTATGATTTTTCTTTTTTGGGGGGGTTGGGGTGATAGGGTCTCACTTTGTTTCCCAGGCTAGAGTGCAGTGGTGTCATCATAGCTCACAGCAACCTCAAACTCCTGGGCTCAAGTGATCCTCCTGCCTCAGCCTCCTTAGTAGTGGGGGCTACAGGTGTGCCTGGCGAATTTTTTTATTTTTTGTAGAGATGGGGGTCTCAATATAATACTCAGGCTGGTCTTGAACTCCTGCCCTCGAGCTATCTTTCTGCCTATCTTTTGCCTCCCAAAGTGCTGGGATTACGGGCATGAGCCACCATGCCTAGCCTGATTTTTCATTTTCCAAGGGAAGGAATTCATGCTTAACTCTGACATTCATTTAATTACAGATGATTTTTAAATTTTAATTTAAATATCCAAGTGAATATTGCCTTTCCTTGTTATACATTTATTTAGCAATGGTACCTGTCATTTTTCAAAACATTTTTTGATGTATTTTAGGCCATAAGAAAAGCAGACTTGTTTCTGTATAGGAACATCTCAGATACCCCAGAATTCTGAAGGCGAGATGAGCAGTCATACCAAATGCAGCCTTAGGGTCCCTACTGCCCCACCAACTTTCTTAAATTCACAGTTAGTGTTCTTTCAACATCAGTGGACTAAAATATCTCTATTTTTCTGAAACAAAAAGGAACACGATTTGTTGACCTTATTTAACCAGAGGAAACACATGGTGTCATTTAACACTAACTCTAGATTTGGATCAAATTTTTAGAATGAGCAATGCCTCTTACTGAACTAAGCATCTCCTGCAGGAAAGGAGTCATGCAAAAGCTCCGTTTGTTCAACTAAGAACAGAACAGGCCAAAGTTTAAAGTTATATTCCCTGGGATTCTACAGGTTATTAAAATATTTGACTAAATGGTTGAATACACTTAACTGAAAGTCACAATATTTTCAGATACAACATTTGGAATTGAGCTAATTACTGTTCATCTGTTTCTCAAATGAATAGTACAGCCCCCTCAGAGATTCCCACGGCAATGGGCTTTGCAAAGTCATAGACTAAATAGGACACAATTTCTTGGAGGATAAATTTTGTTGAATGGTGATTAGCCTAAAATATTTTACATTAAAAACCATGTTATAAATAGAATGCAACATTTGTATGAAGTTTTAAGATAAAACAGGAAATTTCAAAGAAATTTTGTTTGCAGTGGCAGCATCATCTCTTCAACCGCCCCCCACCCCCAAGGATATGTATGTATTCAATTCCCTTTTCCTTGGGATTGATTGGGGGAAGTTTAAGATACTTTAACCTAATATGTTGACATTAGTGAAGGCTCATTAAATGACCTTGAGGAAAACTAGCCTACCTGACCTTGGCTGTGTTTTGGTCTTTATCATTCTAATACACAAACACACACACACACACAACCCCACCCCCCACTCCCCCAACCACACCTCCCACCCCCATCTACCTTTCCCAGGTCTGCTAACTCCAAAAGGAGCTCAACTAAAGCTTACGTTCCATTTAAAGCTTTCCTCTTTTCTTAGGCTGCGCTTCAGGACTGCAAGAAGAATGCCAAAGCCTTAAGAACTCTCTTTCTTTCTTTCTTTCTTAATTGTCTATGAATACCTAAGTGTTGTACACAAGGCCCATGGTTTTGGACCATGCTGATTTTCTCATATTGGAGAGAGTGCTAATTCCCATACATCCACACCAGTTTCTCCCATTCTGCATGTATACCCCAACTCAGATCTGTTCTGGCTCTACTCCCTCTTTAGCACCTGTGGTTACTCCTTCCAGTTTCTTTCAACAAATGTCCACCTGCTTCTCCCACTTTACTGTAGAGACAAGAGGTAAAGGCAGGAGTTGTTTTCTGCTAAAATCTGATATGCCATTACTGATATGGCATTTCCCACATAAAAACAGTTGATGATGCCATGTTATGTAATATAATTTTTAAGCCTTGTGCCTTCTTTAATTTTTTTTTCCAGTATTTCAGCTCTTCTAGTTTTTGCACAAGGCTTGATAAAATCTCTAAAATTAAATTTTAGCTGGATGTAGTGGTACACACGTGTAGTCTCAGCTACTTGGGAGGCTAATGCAGGAGGATCGCTTGAGCCCAGGAGTTGGAGATATAGCCTGGGTGATATAGCGAGACCCTGTCTCTTAAAAAAAAAAAAATCAAATAAGCCTTTTTATAATTAAAAAATAGGACCATACTCTAAAGTGCTTGGAATACGAGTAGAGATGATATTTTAAATGATGAATATGTTTTAAAGATACTGTCAAAAACCTAACAACCTCCCCCACGCCTACCCCAGTAAGACAGTGTAAAGCAGAACAGAAATGACTACAGCCTGCTGAGAGGGAAAAGAAGACACTTTCAGACTCCTCATTATACTCTAGGGAATCAAAAGGCAGTGTTCAGGAAGAGAGGAGAACAGGGTGAAGAGACCCACTTTTGGACAGATTTATGGTCCCCTCGTCCACTGAGGATGTTATTTATGAGGACATGCAGTCAGGCTGGTGGAGAGTACAGGGAATGGATGACTATGGACTTGACTCTAAACCCCATCATTAACTACTGCACAAGTCACATTTCCCATCCAAGCACACAGTAACTTAATGCTAGGTCTTGAGAGGTGTGCAATTAACTCATACCAGCACTGGGCAGAAGTTTTAAATTAAACAGATGTGATGTATATTAATGGCTTAATGTGACATCAAAGGAGCAGTTTGGAATTATTTTCTTTCTTTCTCCAAATGGGCTTTGATCTGACTCTCTTGCCAGGATTAGTGTGATAGCTGGAGGTTTAGTGTTAGAAATGGACTGCCACTTAAGGACTCGCTGTGTGGCTGCGGCTGCCCCTCACTGAACCCAATTTCCTGCGTAAAGATGGAACCATCATTGGTTCCACTTAAAACAAAACAAAGCAGAACAAGCTCGGGAAGTTTAGTATATTGCACCAACAAATATCAAGAATAGAACTTTCTTGAAAGAGGTTGTTTTTATTATTTTGTTTTATGGCACTTCTATTTTTAAAATATTTTAATATATAAGACTAACTTTTGGGTTTAATATATATAAAATCAATACTTGAAAATGCAATAGGTTTAGTATATCAGTAAAATACAAAGACAAAACAAAATAAAATTATTTTAAAAATTGTCCTATCTCCTAGGAAGGGAGAAATAATAAAAGAAGAGGAAAAATACACTCTAGTCCAATAAATAAAATGGAGATCTTGAGGTCTTTTTTCACTGTTGGGGAGTTTGAGAGAAAAATGTCTTCTTTTTGTGAGCATCAATTGATCTTATGACCCAAAGTGGACATATGTCATTCTTTTTGGCTTCTCAGCATCCAAACACCACTTCCTATATTTTGAGAAACTTGCACCTCCACTACAGAAGCTGAAAATGCTGGATATTTGCTGTCCAAAGCTACTTTGCATCTAGAGTGAAGGCATATAACCAAGGTCCCATCCATCAGCTGTACCTCTAACTGAACTGGAAGCAAGTGATTCAGAAGAGTAGAGACCAGGCTGACTCTATTCTGGCACAGGTGGCCACAGTGGTGGCTCTTGCAGCCACCAGGCAGCAGGAACAGACATTTTGTGTCCTTGCCCAAGACTGATGTTGTTAGCAGCGCAAATGGCAACATGTATGCCTAGCAAACTCGCTCTGCAGCATGAGTTTGGGCATGTGTGATGGTTAATATTAGGTGTGAACTTGACTAGATTGAGGGGTGCCTAGACAGCTGGTGAAACATTGTTTCTGGGTGTGTCTGTGAGGGTGTTTCTAGAGGAGATTGACCTGCCAGTCAACGTGGCTGGGTACCATCCTATCAGCTGGGGACACATCTAGCACAAAGCAGGTGGAAGAAGGGGGATACTTGGCTAGCTCTGGCTTTCTCTCTCTCTTCCTTCCAGAGCAGGATGCCTTTTTCTGCCCATGGACATCAGACACCAGGTTCTTCAGCTTTTGAACTCTGGGACTTACACCAGCGGCCTCCTGGGGGCTCTCAAGCCTTCAGCCTCAGACTGGGGGCTACACTGTCAACTTCCTTGGTTCTAAGGTTTCAAACTTTTCCAGCTTGAAGATAGCCTATTGTGGGACCTTGCCTTCGTGATCCTGTGAGCCAATTCCCCCAGTAGATGTCCTTTCATATATATATCCTATTGGTTCTGTCCCTCTGGAGAACCCTAATACAGCATGGTTCCCAGCTTATCTGTGGCTTCTAAATCTGAGTTTCTAGCCTCTTGGAGAGTCTATGATTGACTTGATATGTATTTTTTAAAATAAATTTGTTTTCTGCTTAAAATAGCTTGAGTTTGTTTCTGTTGCTTATAACAAAAACCTCAATTCATATAGAAATCAATGACTGAAGCAACTGCAGGTGACAGCCTCTCAGGAAATAATCAGAACCTGGGATTTATTATTCAGACTCTTTGTTGTGGAGGCAATAAAAATTCATCTTGTAAAGGATGGAACTCTGAGAGCCTGTGCCGCACAGTGGCAAAACCGTTAACCAAAAGAGCATCTGAGGTGACATGAAAGGCAAGACTTTTGTGGAAGTAAGTGGCAACTGACACAGAACAGTATGAAAGCGCAGGGATTGGAGAACTGTAGGAGTGGGTAGTTGCTGACAGACAACTTAAGAAAGAGAATGACCAGCTCAGAGTCCTAAGTTGTTGGCCAAGGACCAGCTAAAAACAAAAGACTTTCTGTGATGGTACTTATAGAAAAACTTATGGCTTGCAGCTTCTGGGGCTAAGGTAGATAAAACCAAACTCAAAGTTGGATGTTACTGATTGCCAGATTATAAAATTAGTTGAATTCACAGCTTCCCCAGCCGTAAGAAGTGAAAGTTAGAACTCTGGCTGGGAAAGAGTGTTTCCTAGAGAATTGACTAGATAGATTATGCCTGGAACCTCCAACATAGTGTGAACCTCCCTCTCTAGAGGAAGCCGCCCTACTCCCCTTCTTGCTAACTATCTTGCTTTATTTGAAGACCTTGCAAAAATTTTACCTGTCTGCAAGGGAAAGCGGGTTCTCCCCACACCTCCCCTCCATTGTTTCCCAAACTGTAACTAGAATCACAGCCCAGCATGCACTGAGTGGCCAAATACAGAGTCAGACAGAGGGGAGATTATTTTGCTCATTTATATTAGAAAAAAAAATAGAATACCTAAGTAGCATTCTGAGGGTTCTAGATCAAGTAGAAAAGATTAAAATTTTAGGTTAGGCTGAAATTATGAATGTGGGTGAAATGATCAGAGATTCTGAAATCACTGGGCTAGATCAAACAGCTGGGAGCAATTCTAATTGTGTGCTCCACTTTTATACTGAAAGTTGGCCCACGGTGGCAAACTATTGCCCGGACCTGTTACAACAAAGCCTCAGAACGCCTGATGGTGCAGAAAGCCACAGAAGCAGCAGGAACCAGATTATATGTCTGCATTGGAATAAGAAATTCCTTCTTTGGAAATAGGTCAACCCTTGAATGGTGACATGGGCCTTCCTTCTTTTAGCCTAAAGTGATATCAAAGACAGCCAGTCATATTTCTAAACTCCATCGACCTGATGATTTCGTCACTGTGTGAAGGCTGTTGAGACCACCAAACGTAGGGTACACCTCTGTGACTAACAATGGGGGTCCTGAGGTGTTTGTTTACTCACACCAACATGTATCCTTAATCATCTGTGAATATTTTGAAGCCATTGTGAAACCACGTGAGAGAAGTCTTAGCTAACTCTGAGTTGTCACTCTCACCAATGCACAAACATGGGCCAGCCTTTGTGGTCTGTCTTAGCTTACCCATGCTAATTGATGCTGAGATGCCAGAAATTCCTTGGTATAATGTAAAGGCTTAGGAAAATGGGAATGTTGGAGCAGCTTTTTAATGGGTGAGCTGCTCGCCCATCTCCTATGTCCCTTAAAGGGCTAGAAGACACCCTGTCCACCAAGACCTTGAGAAACCACCAAGACCTTGAGAAACATTGGAAAGAGGAGAACAGCATCTTTGAATATTGCTATAGTGGCTGTTAGGAAATACTCCACTTGAAATGAGGGCCCTGATTTCCCTGGGGAGAAAACCATGATCCAGGGGTGGCAGAAGTTAGGTAGAGGCAAAGTAGGTGTCATTACAAGAGTAGGCAGCAAGGTCAGGGTCATTGTTAAAATGATGTGACCTCTAGAACCTGGCAGTGGCTGATGGATTATGGGTTCCCTCTGATTAATGGTAGGGCAGCCCATGCAAGTCCTGCCTGATCTATATAATAATAAAAAACAAAATAACAAGAAAATCTCTAGGATTGGTGAACAGAGGCCTGACTTGAATCACCCTGATAGTGATTTATAGATTCACAACTGATGGGATCTGGTGACCAGGACCCAGCAGGTGACCTAGATGACTTAGTGAGACACTCACCTGCATCCCAGAAGGGAAGATAAATCCCACAGAAACACGGGTGCAACACCACATGATGTGTCTCAGGGCCTAGAGGTCTGGAACAGGTTGAGATATTAATATTTTCTCCTACGTAAAGGTGAAAATGACTGATAAATGCAATTTTAAAAATTCACATCAACATAACATCTAAGCAAATGCAAAAGATTAGTGACAAACTGGAAAACTTTTCTATAACTTGTATCACAGACAGAGGGCTAATCTTCCATAAAGAGCTCCTTTATATTCATGAGAAAAAATCTAGCAACACCAACAGTAAAATGGGAAAAAGACCTGAATGGACACGATTCAGAGTAAAAGAAACATAAATTGGCCTTAAATATATGAAAGATGCTCAACTCGATGCATCATAAGTCACATGCAAATTAAAAACTACTGAGATACCATTTCTTACCTATCAAATTGGCAAAATTCCAAAACTAAGTCAACACCCTCTGTTGATAAGGTTGTAAGAAAACCAGCACTCTCATAAAATTAAATTACAAAAGCATGTACCCTTCCATTCAGGATTCTTGCTTGTGGGACTCTATCCTGTAGCTACAGGTATACTTGCATATGTACAAAATGATGTATGCAGTGGGGTTTTTGTTGCAGCATTGTTTGAAATGCAAAAGATTAGCGATAATAAATGTTTACCAATAACAAGGTATTAAATAAACTAGGGTACATCTACACAGCAAAATACTGTGCAGCTGTTAAGAAATTGTGAACTTTTTATAGGTACTGATACAGAAAATATGTAGAATATATTGTTAAGTGAAAAGTGGGGTGCAGAAAAGTGTACATAATATGCTATTATTTGTGTAAGAAAGGTAGGGAGGGTAAGAATATTTGTTTACTTTGCTGGTATTTCTGTAAAGGAACTTCAGAAAGATACTGAGGATGATTATATGTGGAGAAGGGAATTTGATATAGGAGGAAGTAAAAAATAGAGAAAAAAGAGAATAAGAGGGGTGGGAGGTAGGGGACAAAGTTTGGTGGCCCTTTGACTATTGGATGTAACACATATTAAATGTGGGATTTGTTCTCCAATCCATTTTGTATTGAATATACTGGTTAGGTTATTGGTTTGGCCGCTAAACAGATACTGAAATTATCAATGCCTTAAACAAGATATTAATAGAAATGTGTTTCCCTCTCACAAGATGGTCTAGCAGTAGGTGGCCAGAGCCCAGTAGGACAGCGCTGCTCCAGAGACCACCCAGGGACCCAAGCTCCTTCTATCACGTTGCTCTGCCATGCCTGGGGTGCTGTTCTTGTTCACATGGTTTATTTAGCATGGTAGGTTGGGCAGTCATGTGCTAGCTAAAGTTCTATTTTAAATTTTAAATTCAGATTTAAAATATGATGGAAAAAAGGGAGAATGGATATTTTGGGACAACCTGCAGTAGTCTCTGTCATGCTGAGTGATCTGAAAGGCTGTCAATTCTAAGGGAACCCAGAGCATCAGAAGACTCTCCAGCTGGGTCAGGTTGGCGAGCAAGACAGCTCTGCCACTTGGCCCTTGGGGGCCCGTGGAGCTGGTACTCAGAATGTGGCCCCTCAGGAACCTGTGGTAAGTCTTAATAGGAATAGGAAAATCACAGTGAAGATCCCCAACAGAGACATATTCTTTTCAGCAAATAACTATTCTTTTGAGAAATAGATTTTGTTTTACTACTTGGCACTGGTAGCAAATAAATGCCTTCTCACAGGACACTAGGAGCATAAGCAGCTTGAGCTGTCAATCATAAAATGGGTGCTATCTGACTTCTAAGCCATACGGTTGGGCATGTGCAATAAGATTCCATCATTAAGAGGAAGTAGTATATACAAGACCAGGTGTGAGCAGGTTCTGAAGGCACAAGCAAGTTACGTGCACAGGTGAGTCACATGCACACCATTCCCATCCTAGTCACATATCTACTCCTCCCTCAACCTACAGTAGAGACAGACTAGACAGACACAAAATGAAAAAATAGATCTCAAAGGCCAGGATAGGTGCGTGTAAAAAGGAAGTAGAGATGCTCTGATATCTAAACTGCTGTTAAAGAGGGCATCAGAAAAGGTGAAGATGTCTTAGTAGTTATTAGGTCAGAAATAGTGACAGACATAAAGAAGTCTAACAGAGAAAGCAGGGTATCAGAAAGCAGTCTAGCATGATTCTTCCAGAGGAGACCAACAACCAGGGAATGACTTAAGGTGGTCTCCTGAAGCTAAAGAAAGAGAATTCAGAATCATTGTAATAGAGACACCACCTCCTAATTACTGGGACAGCCATAGGTCCAGAATGTTTAGACAGATTTGACAGGAAACGATCAAGAAGATCAGTGTAACACACTCTAGAACTTATTGGTAAGTTTCACTGTGCACAGTCATTATAGGTGGGTTCATAGGCATTGTCCTGAGGGAACCTAAGAACGGTAGGGAAGGCTCTGTAAAGGTGAGACATATGAGAGAGGAGCATGAAGGGAAATGATAAATTGCATCCAAGTCTGAATCAGATGATGGTCTAATGGGGAAAATGTTTCCCAGATGGAATTATCCAACTGAAGGAACTAAAGGTGGACACAATGTAGTTGAACAATGGGTGGTTTCTGCAGACCAAGAAATTATTGATGTTATATCTCTTAGTGTAGAATATTTGATAAGACAAACTTAGATGAATGTGTTAGATGAACAAATATCTGGGCAAAAAGGGGAGTTCTGGATTCTGGGAACATAATTTTGCCTGGAATAACCACTCTAATGACCTGGGTTGGTTTGTTTCCTAACTTTGGTGGGTCCAATGCCAGTGCTGTGATTATCTTATGTGTATGGGAATGCAGAATCTTTGAAAAGGAAGGTTCATGAAAGACTTGACACTGAGCTAATGCAACTTCTGAGGCCATGAAGGAATGATGCACTTTACTATTAGAGATAGTTCAGGCTTTCTCTGTTGAAAAAACCTCAGCTCCCACCCAGACATTGAGAAACCTGTAACTGAGGTTGAGCAGAAAAAGCAATTGAACATTTAAATCACAATTTGCTTTAGGCTTTTAAATTTATTTGGATCTTAGTGCCAGTAACTTTTAACATGCAACGGGATTTAGGATTTTGAGCTTTAATTTTTCCCTGGGAATTTCATATTAGGAGGGGGTTTATATTCACACTGGGGAAATTTTTATATGTGGAGCCTTGTATTATTGGAGTGTATCTATGCACAGCACTATCAGAGGACTTTCATTTCCAAATTTAATGTCATTGTGGAACTTCTTGCACGCTATGTTTGACCACATGGCTGGGTGTATTTTGGACTAGGGAGTGAATTTTTAGTCTCAGGAACACAACGAACTTGGACCATTTGGACCCTTTTTAGTGCCTTCTGCGGCAACATTTACACTGCCCCTCAGTGATTCCAGGAGGACACCCAAATAAGCAGCAGTCATTTTGGGTGAGCAGTCGCATGAAGACGGGAGCAGAGCTGCCCTATTAGTCTCATTTTTGCGAATGGTGAAACCAAAAGTATTAGAAACAAAAATCTGGAGAAAGTTAGGCAGAAACAATTCCCCCGTCCCCTAATCCTGATCAACAGGAGGTGGTGCGATTTACCTTATCTATCAGTCAGGGAAGAATAAACTGGGCATGCTAGACTCAGTGACCTTTTCCTTCCACTTAGATGGGAGCTGCCACCCAGGAGTGCTTTCTACCTGTCCTCATGCCTGAGTCTCACCTTGAGAAGCCCCCCACATTGGGAAGTATGCCCTGATCCAGAGCTGCCTGCAGCTGGGGGTGGAATTCCACTTACTTCTAGGGCTTGATTGAAGGTCTATTTGTCTCTCTCTCAAAGCTACATCCTCCAACTTAGCTTCTAGTAGAAACAAGGGGGATATTTTGGTTTCATACAACTCCCTTGTTTTATTTCTTAATTTTTTCAAAACCCAACTGGAGAAGAGAGGTGCTATTTATTGGGCCCCCCTATGGTTTGATTGTGTCCCCCAAAGTTCATTTGTTGGAAACTTAATTGCCAATGCAACAGTGTTGAGAGGTGGGCCCTTTAAGAGGTAAGTAGGTCTTGAGGGACATGGGATGATACGGCAAGAAGGATCACCAGATGCCAGCACTTTAGTCTTGGACTTCCCAGCTTCCAGAATTGTGAGAAAGAAGTTCCTTTTCTTTATAAATTACCCAGTCTGTGGTATTCTGTTATAGCAACACAAAACAGACTAAGATAGGCCGCCTTGAAGACTGTAAACTATCCCTTTTTAATTCCAGAGTAGCTGGGTACCAGGCAGAATAGGGTTGCATAACATTTGTTGATCTTGCTCTAACTAAAATAACCAAAAAGGAGGGGATATACATTATTATGGCATAAATGAATAAAAGTGGCATTTATATTTAAAATCTCCATTTCCTTAGAAATTAGGGAAGGCTGTTTTGAAGTTAGCTGGAGCCACCAAGAACTCCCAGGGCAACTTCCACTGAGCAGCTCATCTCAGTCCTGACACCCCCGATAATGGGCAGGAATCAGAAGTAAACAATTCAGTGGCATTTAGTGCAGATGTAAGAAGATTGGAAGGGGAAAGCAACAGCTGAGTCAGTATACACAGTGAGGATCATTTTCCTCCCCTTCCTGTGTACAGAGCCAGACAGTGGTTGAGTTTTATTCCCCAGATTTCTCACTTTCCATTCACTATTCAACCCGCTGCAATCTGGCCCCCACCCACACTGGAACTGCTTATGACAAAGTTTTCAGTGACTTCCAGACTGCAAAATGCAAGGGATAGTTTTCGGCCTTCACATTACCGGACCTCTTTGCCTTATTTGAAACTCTTGGTTAACCCTCGTCCTTGTCAACATCTTTGACGTCACTTTCTCCTGGCTCTTTTCCTGCCTCCTGACTGCTCCTTCTCAGCCTGCTTCATTCTGGTAAGGTCCTGTGCTAGGGGCTGGGAGTATAGCAGTGAACACAACAGACACCGTGTCTTCCCTTATGGGGAAAGACAGACATTAAACAAATAATTACACATCAATTATTTAATTAAGATTAGGAAAAGTATGACAAAGAAGAGTACAAGGAGCCTTGAGAGCACATGCAAGGGGTCTAGTTACACTGGGGGCTCCATGAGGGCTCCCCTGAAGACATGACATTTAAACTAAGACCTGCAGGATGTGTGAGGAATGCGGAGAACAGTCTCCCAGGCAGAGGGAGCAGAATGAGGAAAGGCCATGAGACAGAAAAGAGTTTGCATGTTCCAGGAACAGAGAGGCGTCATGGCTGGAGAAGAGACAGTGAAGGAGAGAGGGTGGGAGGGATGAGATTTTATAAAGCCGAAGGATGGGGGACTAAATCTTAAAAGTAATGAGAAGCCACGGAAATGTTTAAGGCAGGAAAGTGAAATGATCAGATTTGTGTTCTAAAAAGATCTCTCCATGTCTAAATCTGAACTTACCGTGCCCCTAAATCTGTTTCTCCTCCTATTTCCCATATGTGGCACCACAGTCCATTAGAAACCTGGGATCATCCTAGATGACTTCATCTCCCTTACCTACCACTTCCAATCAATTACCAAGTTTGTGGATTTTTACCTACTAGTTATTTCTAGATATCCAAGCCCTTCTCACCATCTCTACTACCATTAACCCATCAGGTCCTTATTATCCCCCTCTTGGCCTGTGCACTGGCCTCTTAACTAATCTGCATCCAGACTTGCCATCCTCCAAGCTGCAACCTGAGTGATCTATCTAAGTCACACCCCTGGCCATGACCAACCCCCCTCACCTGCTGCAACACCCACCCCATGCTCCCCAGAGCCTTGAGGCAGTCCACGCTCTGTACTGAGGTGTGTGAGGCCCTCTGTGACATGGCCCTTGCCTGGCTCCATCTACAGCTGCTTCCAGCCTCACTCTGGACAGCCTAGAACAACTGAAATGCTTGAGGTTCTCTGTACGAGCCATACTGCTGTACCCTGCTCAATCTTTGCTTGTATTTCCCTGCTGCCTAGAATCCCCTTCCAACCTTCCAACTTTTTTTCAGTGGCTATCCTTTAAAGTTCAACTCAGGTGTTAACCCATCCTTCATTGGTTTTTAGTCCCTCCCAGATGGTTAACAACTGTATTTCTGATATGCCCCAAACACAGGTCTGTCATGCTTCTGAAGCTAGAGAATATGCTCAGGTGGAGAGGATATGAATGGAACTCTCGACAGGTGATCTCTGGGAAGGCCAAGGGGGTATAGACAATGCACCAACAGCATCATCTACAAGTTCCACTCATGCACTGGTTCCCACAATTTCCACCTGGAAGTGATACACATCACTTCTGCTCACATCTCACAGGCCAAAGCAAGTTACACAGCCACATATGACTTCCAGAAGAGTGGAGAAGTTCTCCCCTACCATGTGCTGGAAAGGTAAAGAGCTCAAAATATTTGGTGCTTAGCACTAATGACCACCATCAAGCTATGTCAAAATTAATAAATGATAGGAAAGAGAATATTGTACCCAAACCAATTTCCATCTATACAGTTATTTATCTACTAGTCATTTATTATTTTCTAAGTGTCAGGCAGTGTATTAGGCTAATTTTCAACTTATATGTACCAGGAAGATCAGAATGGTTGACTGTTGATTAACTATTGATATATTGCTGTATCAACTTATAAATAGCATAATATAACTTCAGTTAAGTCATAAAATGAAATAATAATATAAAAAATAAACATTTAATTTTAGAACAGTTTTAGATTTACAGAAAAAAATGTTAAAATAGTACTAAGAGTTCCTATATACCCCATACCTAGGATCCCCTATTATTATATCTAACATTAGTATGGCGCATTTGTCATAGTTAATGAACCAAAGTTAATACATTATTAGTAACTAATGTCACTACTTTATTCAGATTTCCTTAGTTTGTAATATTCTTTTTCTGTTCCAGCACACCACACTACATTTAGTTGTCATGTCTCCTTAGGCTCCTCTTGGCTGTGACAGTTTTCTCAGACTTATCTTGTTTTTAATAACCTTGACAATTTTGAGGAGTACTGGTCAGATATTTTGTAGAATGCCCCTCATTTTGGATTTGTCTGGTATCTTTCTCATGATTAGATTGGGGTTATCTGTTTTGGAGAGGAAGATTCACAGAGGTAAAGAGCCATTTTCATCACATTACATCAAGAGTACATACTGTCACCATGATATCACTATTGATGTTAACCTTGATCACCTGGCTCAGGTAGTGTTTGTCAGGTTTCTTCACTGCAAAGTTACTCTTTCCCCCCACTTTTCTATACTGTACTCTTTGGAAGGAAGTCACCTTGCACAGCCCACTGTTAAGCCCACTGTTATGTCCCATCTCCTTGAAGGTAGAGTATCTACGTAAATTATTTGGAATTCTTCTGCCTATCCTCCCTCCATTTATTTATTTGTATCAATATTTGCTCATAGTTTTTTTTATACTTTGAGTTATAATCTAATAGAACTTTATTTTCTTCCTCAAACTTTTCCAGTTTTGGCCATTGGGGGCTCTTTTAGTTGATTTCTGTGTCCCTCTGACATACCCACATCATTGTGGGGTTTTTTGGCAGGCATAGGGAGTGGTGATGGGAAGTACTTCCTTACTTTCTGGCACTACAGGCTGTGCCAAGATCATGTTGTATATTTCCTGCCCGAATCCTAGACTAAGCCATTTCTGCAAGGAGCCCTGGTTCCTTTTATTGGACAATGGTATTTAGAAACCAAATGCTGACACTGGGTGTGCTCTTTGCTACTGGAGTGTTGCTGTTTTTAGTCTCTCTCAGCTGGCAAAGCAAGGAAATATGTGTATACTAACCCACGTACATATACATATCTATAAGTATTTCTATATGTAACCATTTATATCTTTATCAAGCTAAACATGAGTTCATACGGATGTCTCTAACTCTAATCCATTACCATAAGGATCACTCTAGTCTCCTCCCCTTGCTTATTTGTAACCTTCTACTCCAAGAGTGAGAAAGCTGGCTCTCATCACCTGCCATCCATTTAGTTAACCGTTCAATTCCAGGATACATGTATGGCAATATCAGAATCATTAACCTATACCGCTGTGGGAAACAACTTTATCAATTAGACTACAGGGCTTATGTACAGTTCCTTTTGCCTTTAATCTTACAGACTCCATTCAGTTACTTAGATCAGCAACTTTTTCCTCCCACCCCTTCAGTGGCTTTTTTTCATAGACTTGTAATACATTTAGATTCTTTTGTCACATTCTGCATTCCATCCTGGGAACCCCTGACCTCCTAAATGATCTTTTAAAAGTTTGTGTACATTAAGGATCATTCTTTGTGTTGTAAATTCCCATGGGTTTTGACAAGTGCATAGTGTCATGTGTCCACCATTACAGTACCATACAGAATTCAGCAGCCTAAAAATTCCAGAAGTAACATTTAAAAAATATTGAGGTATAAATCACATATAATAAACTATACTTATTTAAAGCAAGTGACAGATAAAGTTTCAGACTGAAGATGTATCAGTCTTCAGGCCTTCAGAAATATAAATCCCCTGAAGGAATAGTATCTATTCAAAGGTATTCAGACTGTAGAGATTTATGAGTCACAAGTCTAAGGCTTTTTTATTTTTATTTTTTAACTTAACAAAGGTAATAGATGATTATTGTACAAAAATGACCAATAACAGATAGAAAACAAAAATCACATAAAATCCTGATATTAAGAGATAACCTGTGTTATCACTTTAGTATATATAATTCTCTTTTTAAAGAGTATTTACATATTTTCAACAAAAATGGGGATTCATATATAATATTATTGTTTTGCAACTCAGTAACATTTATTGAGTTGCTGCTTTGTGCTAGATATGAGGTTAGTCTCAAGAAACATGACTTTGTACCCTGTCTTTTCATCAAACAGTACACAATATGATAAACATCTTTCCATGCCAATCAATATGCTTTTTCAACATTGTTTTTGATAGTTGCATAGTATTTCATTTTGTGGGCTTAACAATTTATCTCCCATTTTTAAAAAAATCTAAGTTATTCTCAGATTTTTTGCTCTTATTTTGCTAAATCTTTGTACACATTCTAGATTCTTTTCTTAGGATATGGTCCTAGAAGTGGAACCCACCGGCAACCTTGTTAGACAACTTCAGATTGGGTCTTCTGTTGCTTCTTTCTTTAGTCACTGAGCCACTGAGTTCTCCTGTGGTGTTGCAGCTACAGGGCCTGGCCCTTATCTCAGAGAAGGTCTGCAGATCCCACATCCCTCCCCTCTAGGGCGAAAGGCCACTCCCAGTAAGGCCAGGGGATCTCATCCACTGTCACTTGTGTATAGTTTGCTTTCAAAATATTCTGAATATATTAATAAAAAGAAAACTGGAAAAATTTAAAGTTTTAGTCAATTTCCAAAATGTTTTCAAGTAAATTTATTTATTTTTTGTAGAGATGGGATCTTACTCTATTGCCCAGGCTGGTCTCAAACTTCAGGCCTCAAGCAATCCTCATACCGTGGCCTCCCAAAGTGCTGGGATTACAGGCATGAGCCACTGTGCCCAGCTCAAGTAAATTTTTAATCTAGCACCTCCTCTCCCATTTTGTTGCATGTGTTAAATAATTTTTTCATATGACACATTAAGATAATTAGGCCAATTATGGATTTAAAAATAAATATATTTTATGTTTTGTACCCATTTTCTTTATCAGGTCTGATTGTTACCTTCGATTATAATGTATATTACATAGACTTGTTTTCTATAGTTGGATCATACTCTAAGAATTCATTGCTAGTTGGTTGTTTGGAACTTGAATGAATTCAACCATGAAAAGCAATGTTACAAATAGTTTTCAATCTCTAAAATAACACATAAAATCCATTTGATCTACAGTGCAGGTACAATACTAATCAGGGGTTCTGTGGCCAAGACCCCAACCCTTGACCTAAGGATTATGCTGGATTATGGAGAGTTATGTCAAGAAGGGGAAGTTCTTCAAACAAGGTAGTTCCCTTTTCGCTGATGCCCAGCCCTGATGAGTCAGTCCCTCTTGGGGACAGAGGTTCCCCGGTTGAACTTCAGATCGAGAGAACAGGTACCTCCTCTTGGGTATAGAAACCAATGCCTGGCATCGTGGGGGGACACTTTATCCTCAGGAGTATTAGTTTGACTTTAACTGGCTCAGGCTCTTTAAAACTAAAGGTTTCAGCTGGGACAAGGCCAACTGGGTAGCTGAGCCAAAGAAGCATTATGGGAACAGAGACCCCTAGAACACACCTAGAGTGATCCTCTCTCACATTTTCTTCCTCTGGGAATCTCTTCCTGAACCTTTCAGTGTTGGGGTCAGGTGTCCCAGCTATGGGCTTCCTGAGCACACAGGGGTGACTTGGACTGTGGCAGCCTCAGCTGTCACTGCCAGTTGACAGGCCTGTCTCCTTTATCCTGGCCCAGTGGTTTTCAACCCTGGCTGCACATTAGAGTGATCAGGAGAGCTTTAAGGAAACCCTCAAGCTCCGGCTCCCTGCTGTCCAATTAAAGGAAAACCCTGGGGTATGGGGGTACACAGCCTACACATCAAGGGGTTTTTAAAGCTCCCGAAGGGGCTTTGATATTGAGCCAGGATTTAGAACCACTTCCCTGGACAACAAGCTTTATGAAAGCAAGGAGCATGTTTACTCATCATTGGTATTAAATTAGTTAATAAAGCTCTTAGAATAGTGCCTGGCATACATTAAGCTCTTAACAGTTTAGCTGCTGTTAGTAGTAGTAGTATTAACTCCCCACTGGCCACTACAGTTCCTGACATATAGTAGGCACCTCACCATCCATCTTACATAAATTGAACCATCAATGCTGAAGAGGAAGAGGAGAGAGAGAGACAGAGAGAGAGATAATGTTTTCAAAGCCTGGCCAATTCCACTGACCCTTCCACTCAAGAAGCACAGACCTCAGAATGAGCCTGAAATGGGTGGTCTGGATCTGCTATTCCTCCCATCGGTTTAGTCCTCTAAGTGCCTTTCAGAGTGTGAGCATCTTGCTGTATTGTATTATAGACAATGTAAGGGGTTTTGAGAGCAGTTTTGACTCTCTGTGATTTTCACCAATGTATAGGATAAATTCACTGGGAGTCAAAAGTCAAAATGTTCTGTCCCTGGCTCAGCCACTTATTAGCTGTATGGCTTTGAGCAAGTCACTTTGTCTTTCTGGGCCTCATTTTTCTCTCTCGAGTTCTTCAGTTCTCTTATTTTGAAACCTGGCTGAACTCTGTCTCACATTTCCTTGTCTGATTCTGTGACCCTGATGGATCAGGCTCCCCAGCCCTGACCGCGTGGGCCTCACTCCTGGCCCTGCCCAGGCTGCCCCACAGGTGCCCATAAAGCACCAGTAGCCCTCCCGGTGCCTGGGATGGTGCAGGTGAGGTTATTATTATCAGCCCGAATAGTTCGGCAACCATGTGGGTTGAATAAGTGGTTTTGGAAACCAATTGCCATTTACACCTTAGCCCAAAGGAAAAACACTTCACTGTAGCCAAAGAGAAAGAGGATAGCACTGTAAACAAGTTTTCTCTTTCCTGGATGCTGGTTTTGGGGCAGTGGTCCCCAACCTTTTTGGCACCAGGGACAGGTTTCATGGAAGACAATTGTTCCACGGACGGGGGTGGGTGGTGATGCACAGCCTGGTTCCTAACAGGCTGGTGGTTGGGGACCGCAGTTCTGGGTAATGAAGAGCTCTAGGAGTCCAGCTTAGCCTATGGAGCATTTCTCCCCATTCCCAAGACCATCTGACTTTTCAATCAGTCTGGCCTTTGTCCCAATTGTCCCAATCAAGGGAGTCTTTTCAGCCTGGCAACTCATCAAGAACAGCTGGGCTGATGCCAAGGACAGTCCCTCTAGCACGTTGTAAACAAGGTGTGAAGTGCTAATCAAACACATGTGGCATTTTGGTCAGTTTTAAAAAGCACAAAGCCAATTGGAGAGATGAAATCAATTCCTGCTAGAAGTGAAGTAACAGAATTGCCAACATTCCATTATTGTACTTATATTATTTTAAATGAGAGTCTTTGGGCAGGGATTTTTATTTTATCCATAGAGGGATATGTTATAATGGGATTTGACCTGTATTTAAAGATAGTGAAGTGACAAATCCATGTTGTCCTTTTGAGACTACTATGTGTTTGTTTTGGTTTCTTTTGGTTTTGCTCTTGATTTTAAAGGGTTCATGGACTGGTCTTGTTATTTGTGGAGTTTCCTGGGTGTTGTGTTAGAGTCTAATGAGATCAAACACACTCTTAAGTTTCCTATTAAGTTCACCGTCTAAGTCAGTTGTCCTTCGTGATAACACAGGATTCACTGAGCAGCAACCTTTTTTGGGGCCAGGCAGCAACCTTTATTTGTGCTCTGCACTTAGCCAGCACATGTTTTTGTCCCCAAACCTGCTCCTCCTCTGTTGTTTCATGGCCCTTCCTTCTCCTTCTTTCCCACATCTAGGCAGTCCCCAACCTGTGGCTTTTCTTTCTCACCTCCACAGCCACCATTGCCTCGCCCCTGCACTGACACTAAAGTTTCCACCAGGCCTCTCACCCTGCTCACCCACCCACGCAGTTCACGGTCACACAGCGTGTAGAACCCCCTTTTGAACACGCTGACGTGACCACACCATTCCCCTACTTGACACTCTTCAGTGGCTTTGCATTGCTGTTGGGATTGAACCCCACGTCCTCAGCCTGGCTGTAAGGCCCTGCCTGAATCAGCCCGTGTCTACCCCAGGCTCCTCTCACAGTGGTCCGGCCACACCACCCCATGTGTTTTAGTTTCTTCAGGGCTGATGGAAGCTCCTTTCTATCTCAAGGTTGCAGGACATGCTGCACCATGTGCTGGCTTGATGAGCTCCCTGCCCCAGCCCCCAGCTGGCGACCTTTCCCTCATTCTCCAGGTCCTGGTTTAAAGGTCCCCTCCTCAGAGAAGCCTCCCCTTCCTCCCCTAATCAGGGGATCACAACCAACAATGATCACAGTCATAGTTAGGTAACTGTGAACTATTTCAGGTGGGCTTCTCCCTTGAGAGAGTAAGCTCCGTGGGCAGAAGTGTTTTGTCTTGTTTACTGTTGAAGCTCCACACCCAGCAGAGTACCTTATACCCAGCAGGTGCTCAATATGTATTGACTGAATAAAATAATAGTTTCTCCTCTATGGGTCTGCTTACTCTCTGAAGACCACTGGTATTTGTTTTACTTTCCCTCTACAAATTCATTTATTTTCTCCCTGACATGACTCAGTCTCCTCCTGAATTGAGGGGCCTGGCACAATTCCTTCAGGACTGAGCCCTCTCTGGAGGAATGAATCGTGATGTGTACTAGTAACTCATCAACATCATGCCACTGAGTTCCTGTTCCTGTTCCCATTGTACCTCCTCGCTCAGGCAGCCATCTTTGAGATATTCTGGAACAACGTGTCACAGTGTTGCAGCCCCCCCCCCCGCCCCCAGGGCAGAGTTATACCGCTGAGTCTGGTCATTCTGCTGCCACTGGTCTCCAGTGACCCACATTGGAGCAGGGTTAAATGGAGGAAGTGTCGCTTCTACTCACACTGGCTTGTGAAGTCTGCACAACAGCTGCACATCACTCCTGTGCAGACATCACAGAGTCTGTGCCCAGACTCCTGGGCAGTGAAGAGTTTAGAGTGAAATTTTTACATCAGCACATATGGAGATCCTACGGACCCTTGCTGAGATGGCCACCTGAAGTGTATATTGGATTCTGTGAACTTGTGGCTTCTTTTTTCTGACCATTGGCATGTGCATTTCCACTGATGATCATGATTCTTTTAATTCCTTGAGGTCTGTTTTCTGTCTATACCATAAACTTCTAGAGTGTAGGGATTTTTTTTTTTTTTGAGACTGGGTCTTGCTCTCTCTCCCAGGCTGGAGTGCAGTGGCGTCATCACAGCTCACTACAAACTCAAACTCCTTGGCTCCAGTCATCCTCATGCCTCGGTCTCCCAAAGTGCTAGGATTACAGGCATGAGCCACCATGCCCAGCCAGAGATCATACTTTTTTGGCATTGTATTTACTACCCCACTGCCTGGCATGTGGTAGGTGCTTAAGTATTTACAAAAATTGAAAAGTGCCTAGCAAACAGTGACACATATGACTAGAAAATCTAGGCTGGGCAAAGGATTTCCTGTCTATGACTTCAGTTTTGTTCAGGCCTGTTAGTTGGTCCATTCCTGTTTGATGACCCCAAAAAGTGGGCTCACCGTCTTTGGCCTTTGAGTAGCTGCTCTTGGTGGCTTCAAGAGTTTAGATTTTCCATAGTTTTTCTTTACTTGAGGTAAGTTTCACAAGTCAGGAATCTGCTCAGACAGCAACTTCCCTAATTTTTACCTCTGTGCAGTAAATTGCACAAAATTATTTCCATTCTACAGTACACACTGCCTGGGCAGACTGATTATTATTGGTTTTGGGGGAACCAATTCAGTTATCTTTGAAATCATTACCTCCCCTCCTGTCTTCCGTTTGTCAGGTAGAAAAGAACTGATCCACAGTATTATGGGAGCAAGTCAGAAGTACTCTGAGTTCACAGTTAATGTCTGGAGTCAATGTTGGGAAATGTGTATGCAGATATCTCTATTTTTCTCTCTTGTGTTCAGCCCATTTTTGTTAACCTTTGAGCAAGCACAATCGTAATTTCCTTAAAATTTGATGCAATAGCCTGTAGTTTAAATAATTTTTTATAGTATTGTCCTCTAATTTAACAGACCTTCAAAGGCCTCCATTGCTCATTGGATATTCAAATTCTCACCCTGGAATTCAAGTGATAGGCAGCACATGGTGGTAATAGGTCAGACTCTGGAGCCAGACTCTCCAAATCCACTACTCAGATATGTGACCTCTATGCAAAGTTTTTTAACCAGCAGAATTGCATAGTATCTACCTCATTCAGTTGTTGTGAGGATTATATGAGTTAATACACGGAAAGTGCTCAGTATACAGTGGGCACTGGGGACATACTATCACCATCAGGTTCTGGTCTGCCAAGAATGTAAACTCTGTGAGGGCAGGAATTTTTGTGTTTTGTTCATTACTGTATTACCAGGGCCTAGAATAGTGCCTGGCACATACTAGACACTCAAATATTTGTTGAATGAATTAATCCATTATATATTTATAGCTTAGCCAAACAGAAATACTCCCCATTCCCCAAATATTCTTAGTTTTCTTGCCCTGTGCTCTTTCCTCTGACACTAACCACTTCTGTTGGGTTAGTCATAACCACGCAATGCCCAGCTTAAACAGCATCTGTAAGAGGCCTTTCCTGATCATTCCAGGAGGAAGTCATCCTTTCCACAGACTATGCTCTCGTGGTACATTGTATTAACTATTTAATACTTTCAGCATTGAACAGTCTTATCTTTACTAGTTTGTAAGCCCCTTGAGGAAGTTACCATGACATTACTCAAGACTAGAATATTACCTGACAGTGTGATTGTTGAACAAATGTACAGAATTTTGAAAAATGGACAGATTTAATAACCTATTAGAACATTGTCTTATTGCGGCAATCTTCCTAGGATTCCCTCTGTGTGGAGACCAAAGTCTGACCTGCAGTGGGGCCACAGGTAGGGAAGCTCAGAACCAAGAAGTAAAGACAATTTTGAGCCCCAGTGAATATGGTTAGCCTTGTACACAGAAATATCTCCCAGTTATAGGCTATACCCTCAGCTTCTACTAGTCACCCCACGGCCATAATGTTAGATTTGGACTTAGGTTTGAGGTATATAGTTAGGAAAAGTAATAATACCCACATCTTACAGGATTTGGTACGATCAAATAAGGTCTTATGTGGCAAAGTTTTGGTAATTATTATAGAGTATTAAAATGTTATTGAAAAATAATTGGCCTCTTTATATAAAATTGAGGAGGGGTAGGTTTCTTGGTGTACATACTAATGACAGAGCAAGGCAGAGCCCCATGTACCCATGCAGATACCCTGAGTAGACCTACTCAAGTTTGAAGAACTATTTTGAATTACTCAATAACAGTATGTCTCTAAACAAGATGACACTGAGAAAAGATCATGGTCATCTTAAAATACAATATTGCTTTTAAGGAATGTTAACAGTTTACCAGTTACACTTAAAATATTTTGTTTTGGTCCCCTAACTAGTGTCTGAGATGGTGTAAATTGTAATATTTTCACTCTACTTGTGATGGAGAAAAAGTCTCAGAGACTTCAAGTCCCACAGTAAGTGATGGCAGTGGGACATCAACTTGACTGAAATAATTTGCTTTTCAAATTTGCCATATTCAGCAGATAGAACTATGGGAACATTGGAAATGCTCAGACCTTGAGAATTTTGTTTCAATGGCTTTGGAAGACTAATAGGGATTTGGTCGATAGTTAATTTTAGTTCAAATCAGTATTATTAATAAATTTTAAACAACATCCCTAATTTGGCCAGGGCTTGCCACTCCATTCCAGATCAAAGATGTGCCCTCAAAGGGGAGCTTTGAGCTGGTTGTTCACCCCCGCCCCTCCCCCCCCCCAATGAAGCATCAGCTGTTTTCTGAATGCACAGTACATAGGCACATGGTGGTTTTCTGAAACTCTTACAGAATTCCACAGAAATTCCTTTGGCCTAGAATATAGAAGACCTGTATTGTTGTTCAGTCGTTTGGATTGTAAAAGAACAACTAAATCTCAAGTCCACATTCTCTGCTGGGCAGTCCCATTGGGATTACCTTATAGGGCTCAAGAGACTTACTAGTGCTCAGACCACAATGCACATGTGGTTTCTGCAGTGTAACTTCAAGTTACCTAGTGATCTGGTTGCTCCTGAACATGAGTTGTTGTATCACTCATAAAATCAAAGGTCTTAGATCATGGTCATCTCAGCAATCAGTCTCATATAGTCATGATCATCTGAGCATCATTTACAACCTGCTGAGTTACAGCCCGTAAGATGCGTCTGGCCACAGATGTGCTTACCTCTTCATTCAGTAGAAAGAAGTGCTTAAACACAAGTTGCTACAAGGCTCTCTTGAAGGAGGAGAAATGACCTTCAGCCAGGTTTCCCAATAGCTGCATCACTCTTGTTACTCTGAGTAGCTGGTTTCAGCAGTTCATGGAGTACTACTAAAATGCAGCACATCTTTTCCCTCAGAGTCTGCCACTTAATCCACATCTTTGAGAAAACTAATTTCTCTTTAAACTGTTCAGATAGGCCATCATGTTAATTCTGTGTAAATCCACCATAACAGAAGAACCTGATTTGAAACTGAATGAATGTCTTAAAAGGAACTGAGATGTGGCTTCTAATAATACCTGACAATAAAAATTACAGCCAAAAGGTGATGTTTAACTCATGGATTATTTTATATAGGTTCTATGAAGGTCATGGGAATTATAGTCTCATGAAAAAATATACTTGGGAAATATGGGGAAGGTATGTCATAACCCTAAGAAATAAGTTTTAAAAGTTCCTCTGTTGTATCACAGCTTTTCATATTCAGGTAATACAGCAAAACATTCTCCACGTGTGATTTGGAAAAACTGTAGTACTAAATATCATAGACTTCTCATCTGATTTTTAATTCAGTAAACTTTAAATTTAAAAAGACTGTTTATCGCAAGTTTCTCATGATTAAATGCTGCCAACAAAGTGGAATAGGGACCGCATGACAGACATCCTGCCAGAGCCACCATGGATTGCAACAGCATTAGCACATGTGGAACCCTGGAGCCAAAGGAGAGCAACACACGAATTTACCCATCTAAATAAAGCCAGGTTTTCAGTATAACTGATGGTTGCCAGGACCAGGGAGGTCTGGTTGCCATTAGAGAAGGTAAAAACATGTCACTGGGTCCTTGGGGCTGCTCTTGTACAAACTTAGCTGTTAAGAAATGGAAATCAAGGGGGATTAAACATAACCTACCAGTCTACTGGTCACTCCTGTAGTAATCACCTAGGTTTCCTTTTATTACTAGTTATTGTTCTTTCTCTTTCTTTTCCTCTGAAAGACTATTTTCCTGCTTATTCCAGCTTGGCAATTCATTTACTGAGCTATTGAACTTTAATTTTGGGTCTTTCTAAAAGAAATACTATATAAACTACTCAATATCAGGTTCTAAGTAAGACTACTATACTTCTCAAATATTTGGAATGCTTCTCCAAATCCAAACATATTCTGAGTATTCTGCTAAATCAGACTCAGAGTTAACTAAAGGTTGTACAATTCTGGCTCACAGGACCCAGGATGAAGATGGATTCATATTACCGGACTTCAAGCCATCCAACATAAAGTCCACCGCTCCTTGGAGCAACTCCCTAATAAGAAGTGCAATGTATATAGACACAAGGTATGGTTTTGAGTTAAAATGTATGATCATTCTATTTTGTAGTAGAAAAGGGAAACCATCAATTTCAAGCTCCACAAAATTAGTGTTCTACTAACATAAAGAAATTATATGTAGCAAAATATGAAGTTTTCAGATTTGCCTTGCCAAAATGGATTTGTGTCAATAATTGAAGATATTATATATACACACACAGAAATAAATCATTTTCAAAGACATACCTACTTCTTATTCAAAGTTCAGGATCTACCACTTAAATTTGTGAACATTTTTATTTATAAGACAATAAGTAATACTCTTCACTACTACAAGTGTTTTATTTTGGAGACCATGAGAGAGTATTTTGGAGAAATAAAATCAAAGGACATTTTGTCATGTTCTCAGTTTCCTCTGTGCTGTTACACGTAGTAATGTCATTTAAGAATGAAGCAGACACAATTCTGCTTAGACACTACCACTGATGGGGATGGTGTACGTGAAGAGTATAGAACATAAAGTTCAAAGAATTATATCCATACTCCAAAAGTTCTAAATGCCATGCCCAACTTTAAGAAGCAAAAATAACCTTAAATTTAACCTGTCTGCCAGCTATTACTGTAATCACCTTTATTTCTAGTACTTGCTCTACTGGAATACCATTAAGCAGCCAAAAAAAAGTTTCAATTATTATCAATTGTTAAAAACAACAAAGAAGAGTTTAAGGAAAGAATGTATTTGAACCACATAAACAAAAAGGTATTACATAAGAAAAATAATGTAACAATTTATGTAAGTACCTAACACATGAGCATGCTCTTACATCTAAAACAAAACAAAAAAAGGTAACATTGGTACTATATATATATATTTGACAATGTGTGCATTAAAGAATTCTCTAATATAAAACATTTAAAACGTGGAGAATACTTTTCAAGATACAGAAAACAATTGTTATGATAGGCACACCCACAAGTCTTATAAAAACATGCTTGCAAAGATAAAATTCATCTGAGCACTCATTTCTCAGATGTACAAAAGCTATGAAATTGTTAATCACTGGATATTGCCTCCCACTTTTGTACTGTTAGAGTTTCAACACTGATTGGTATGAGTTCTGAATTACACAATTAATTACTGTTATTTTTCAGTCTTTCTGCCATGTTCCATATAGAATGCATCTATTTAATATGAATACTTAAAATAGCAACATTATTTGTATCAAAGTCACTTCCTTATGTTCATTTTTCCTTAAAGGCACTACATTTAGAAAATAGTTATTACAACAAATAGTGCTTGGAAGATCTGAAACTCCAAATCAATGTGCTCCATCAACCACAAGTAGATCTAAGAAGCCCTAACTGAAAAGAACACAAATGTAAAAAGCTGATAGATTAAAGGATTATAAAATTGGTTTATTGTAAAAGCAATTCAAGAATACCCCGTTAAAATCTTATCCCAATGCTACCCAATACAACCAAAGAAGCAATTAAACACTTTTACATTAGAACAAGGACATAAAACAAGAAAGACCACATCAAGGCTGTGATTCAAACTCAAAAAGAGAAAGGACTCTTAAGTCTCCTTCAGGTCAGTACAGAGGGTATAAGGTCAAAGCACTGTGTCAGGCACCACAGTGCTGCTACAATATTGAGGTATAACTGGGCAAATCAAAGTTAAGGGGAAACAAAGATCTCCATATTCTTGTTTTGTGGGTGTACTTAAGTGATTGAAATTTTAGGAACTGGCTTCAATGACAGCAAGATGCAAGATAAGTCTTTACTGAAGAGAAACAAGTTCTCTATCAAGGTCTCACTAAATCTTCACAAGCCCCCCACCTCTTCCCAACCTCCCCCTAAGCTAATGCTACTCTGCTGATACATAAGATGCATTCTTAATTTGTGGCTTATTGACAAATTATAGGCACTCCTTCCAAGTAACTTTGATCTTCTGCACATTAAAAAAAAACAAAAACCCAACACGGTATCATCCATATACTCAATTTTGCATTCTAGGTAGAATTTCATTATCACTCTAAAACTCAATGCATCTGCACAATGGCCATTTCCCCCCAGACTTAATTCAAGATTTAATCTTTCTGTTGTTTTCTTAGCAAAAGCCTTGGAGTTAATTATTACAAATGATTGACCTATGAATTATTATATACAACACACTGACTGCAGTTTGTTTTTTTTTTAGCACTGAAAGCACTTAAAATAAAACTTCTTACTTCCAACTTTTGCACTCCTCCAAATCGAAGGGCCAAAATACTTAGATTTTGTAATTGAAAAAAATCTATCTGCCCAAGCTGTGGCTTTTCATAGCAGCTTTAGCCAGGAAAGAAGATTTTATATCTGTTATAAACCCTTGAAAATAAGGGCTTATTCTAAAAACATTGAAAGACCCTTAATCATAGAGGTGCTTAGCTGGTGCCACACTTTTAATTCACAACCAACTATTACTTCATAGCTTATACTGAAGAGTTAATTCATGCTCATTTTGTTCCTTTAAAAAATACTCTTTGGAAACCATTATTACTCCTGTAGACACATACTCTAGTTATATCTCTTCCTGTAAAAATAAAGGTATAATCATGATTATCTCTATTTCTTTGCTAAATTCAACTACCAATATACATTTATCAATCTGATCACTTTACCAGCTAACTCATGACCGTACACTATTCTATATACTATCAATTTTCAGCATGTAGGAGTAGGAACAAGTCTTATAAAGTAAGAAGGATATTGTAGGTAACATTTCAATCTAGTCTTTAATGTGTTCATTACAAATGAGAACTAAAGTACTAGAATTTACTTCCAAAACTAAGGTGAAGGTAAACTCCCAAAGCTAAAGAAAGGTAAACCTCTATAAAGTTTACTTCTGTCATGTAAGTTATGAACCTACTCATTGATTTCCCATCCAGACTCAAAATTGTCCAAGGGAGTCCAAGGAGGAAAATAAAGCCATTTCTTGTTTGCTCCTTCCCAATTCATTATATAATATCTATTGTGTGCCCAGAGGGCATAGAATGCTATGCATAGTAATAGCCCTTTCTAGAACACTAAACTACTTCAAACATTGGCAGACTGCTCCAACCAGATTTAAACTACCTGTGAAATATAAACTACTAGTCATGTATTCTAAATGCATACATTCAAAGCTACCATTTTAAAAATAAATTGGAAAGTAGGGAAACCTTAAAAAAAAAAAAGATACATTCTGCTATCACACTATTATAAACATTGTGTGTGTGTGTATGTATATAAGAGAGAGCAGAGATAATCAAGATTTAAATAAGATGGTAAAAAACCAGGAAATGTAGATTTTACCAAAAGAACTCCATCAACTGTCCCAAGCTACAACTATAAACAGATTCACTAATATGGTAATTTGCCTAGGTTCTGACAAAACCAACCAACCAACAACAACAAAAAAACCCCACCAAAATATCCACCAAAACTATACTAGAGTATGTGGCAATAATTAATATATTTCTATGGAAACTGCCTCATGCCTTATAAGCTCCTAAAATAAAATCAAGGTCACTATGTGACTAATGATAGCACTAGAAGGAAAAGAAAACACTGAAAGTAAAACAGTCTTCAGCCTTGGTTTCAGCTATCTCTTCAAATCAGCATTAAGTTCTTAATATCAGATACAACATTTTTGGTTTGTCAGACCAGTAAGTCATGTTTTTCCACTGGTCAAAGGCAGCTGAAGAAACAATTGCTTGAACAAACTAAATGCTGTGACATGAAAGCATTTGACTTCCAAGTCTGAGTACTGAGTTAAAATGATCAGTGAACATCTAACTGGGCAAAAGGAATGGCATCCATCATCCAAACAGGCTCACTTCCCCCAGCCCCCAAAACGAACAGTAGTTATAATAGCAAAAGAAACAAAAAAGTATTTTTTTTTGATTCTTTAGAGCCAACTGTGAAAGAGGTCAGCAATATATTAACAGCAGCAATGGACAAGGAAGAGCAAAATAGTGGATGAAAGAATCTTGCTGGACGTTTGTTCATCTTTTTCTGTATTAGCCAGAAAACTGCAACTGGCTTATTTGGAAATTTCAGGTATATATGTCTTATCTCCTTAGATCCTTCACAGATTTAGAATTCAGTCTACCTGAGGGCTCTATAACCATGTAAGAAAGCTTTCTTTATCTAGCTTGGTGGCAGCCAAAACAGACTCCATGTCATTAAGGATGTCAGAACTCAAAGCTTCCTGCAGACTTGGCATCAACTCCTCTCCTTCTATGTTCATTCCATCTCCCTCCAGTGTTCCAAGGTCCACATTTGTCCCAGGAATGGCTTCAAGGTAGTCTGGGAAACGGTTCTGCTGTGAGGGCAGGGTGCTTTGGTTAATAGTATCACCTAGTTGGAACAGAGAGAGAGATAATAAGGTCCTTTTTGAAAAGCTAACATCAGAGCTGTATCATATGAGCATAAAGAAATGCATAGAGAGAGAAAAGCACTCCTGACTGACCTGAACTGATGCCCAGAATTTATTTTAGGCCAAATAACCCACAGATAACAAAATGTCAATGCCAAGTTTACTTCTGCTTCAACATTTGTCCAAATATTCAACCAATAGGTTGACTGCTCATTATTATGTGGTGAGTACCGAAGAGAGTCATAAAAAAAAGACCAAAACAAAAAAAAGAAAAAAAGCCTTGAAAAATTATATGCAACAGGGGATAAATGAACAAGTACCCTCCACAACAGCATCACTAACCTTCTGTCTTCCAGATATGCACCACCATAGTAAAATTAAATATAAAAATGAATGATATGGATTCGCCTTGCCCTTACATACAATTTGTGAAGCACTAAAATAAAATAAAATAAAAAGATTGCACGAATGCTCTGTTCTATCCTTGGAAACTTGCATTTGTAATAGCAAAACAAGTCTTCCAGAAGTCCTTGAATAAATCAATCTTAGCCTTGCTTCTAGGTTTCTCAAATTTACCTGGCCACAGAACCTTTTTAAGCATATGACAACATTAACATTCCTCAGAGCTTCAATAGGACATTCTTAAAAAAAAAAACTAATATAAACCAGTAAGTGCTACAGAGGTTTGGAGAAGAGAGAAATGAAGACTGGAAGGGTAAGTAAAGGTGTTGTACATGAAATGGGTTTGAAGTAGCTCCTAAGGATGATTCAAGATCTAGATAAGCAAAGAGGAGGGGGTGGTACAGATTCTAGGAAGCATCAAAGCCACCAGCTAGATGAGCACAGGCACAAAAGGCTTGCTAAACACTTTCAGAAGAGAAGTTGTCAGCTAAAGAGCTAGCCAGCTAGTGAAGGAAACTGCTTCATTTCCCTACCAATGTGTGCTCTGGCAGTTGTCAAGTCCAGGGCAATGGTCATCATGCAAGCCATAGGAGAAATGGCTCCTTAACACTACCTCTGTGAGGCAGGTATTTCTTAGCTCCTGCAAGACCCCTACAACTATTCTAACAACAAAGTAGGTGCCCCCCTGCCCCAATCTACCCTTTCTCACCTGGTTTTCTGAGACCCATAACACCTGAGCTGGACCAAAAACCCTCAGAGAAGAGAGGGAGGCAAACACTGAATCACATATAGAAATCTCTCTCCAAAATTAAGAACATAAATCTACAAGGAGAGAGACTTCTAACAGGGTTCTCGATTGCCTTGCCAATTAACATTAACATACTAAAATAAGTCATGTTACCAGTTTTATTCAAATAGAGATAATATATCCAATCCATGATATTTAAAAAGTAGGAAAAGACTTAAATTATAAATCACCATATAGAAACAAAGCAGGCTCAATTTTAATTGAAGTTTACAAGATTTTAACCAGTTTTCTTCTGAATAATCTTTGCTCACAATAGCTTATTAGACCTGGTGATAACACGACTATATCTGACTAAAAAAGTCAGGTTATGAAGAGGAACAAAGAATACCAACCTGTATCCATTTCATCAACACTGTTCAGGAAGTCATCTGGGGTTCGAGGGACACTGTAGCTGCTCATGCTTAATCCACTGTCTGTACTCTCATCTCGAGAGTGATAGGTGCCACTACAAAATATGACAGTTAAAAACCAACATAAAAATTTTAAAAACCAATTCAAGGTAAAAGTAAATACCTGCTGAGTACCAACATGATTCTCAAACAGGATTAGTGAAAATTCCTACCCTGCAATGTCTGAAACAAGCACCCTCCTTCAGGGCCATACACAGCCCTTGTGCTATGAAGTGAGATGACAAGTTAATCCTAATTGAAGCTGGTAGCCCTAAGGGGCCAAGAGCTCTCCTAAGGTTCTGCACTTGGTGGCAAAAAGGGAAAACATATATACTCAGTTTTCCTAGCAAACAGAAAATGCTCTGCGTAGGTATTCTCTCTGCAATACCATTTGAATCCGGAGGGTGGGGGCTGGGGGATCCACATAGCTCACTTGTTGCAAGGTCTCAATTCCCCAGGTGGTGGAAGCACAGGCAGAGGTCAAAACACAAACTCCAGGTGGGCGGTGAGACAGGTCTGCACTAGACTCATGTTAAATTCCTAGCTTTCATGCAGAGAACTTAAGCCAAGGAAAAAAATCAACCCAAAATAAAGAACCAGAATTCCTTTTTGGACTGGGCCAAAACAGATCAGTCACTGCCGATAAGAATACTCGTAGCTTGATCTCCTTGCTTCTGTTTCGGGGAAAGAAACCCCAAATGCCTCAGCACAAAATAGAAGGCTGCACAGCTCCAGTTGAAGGAGAGCAAAACAAAAGAAAAGAAAACAAAAAACTACAAAGCACATCCCTTGAGAAAAAAAAGACCCAAGACAGATTTTTACTTTAGGCTAAATGAAAAGTTTCCCAGATTTGCATACAAGTATGATAAATATCCTCAGAACGTAACTTTCATAAACAGAACACTTTCCTAAGCTAGTAGCACACAGACATCAGCTGGCATTGACTGTAAAATTTTGAGTTTTACTAACTAGAATATCTTATGGAAAAGTGTAAAACCAAGGCAATTATTCTTCTTAAGGGTCTCTGAACATGAATGTGAACTTTCCCCACAGCTTGGACATTTAAGCAGCTATTTGTGTTTAACTCACATAAAAGTTAAAAAATAAAAAAACTAAACTTTAAAAATAAGCTTCTACAATTGCTCAAAGTTAAAAGCTCCGTCAGTATCCCAAATTTTTGCCTTAAATTACTCAATACATTTGCCTTGTCCTCCCCTCCCCCAGTCACTCTGTATTCCACTATTAGTTTATTCTAATGCTTCTGCCACATTTTGGCAAGATTCAAAAGCCTCACACAGATCCAAGACAACACAAATTTGTTTCTGAGACCATTTGTATATAATGCAGCCATGTATGAGAAGGCTTCAGGATGTGGTTTGTTTTTATTTTGCCTGCCCTGATCTGGGACAAGGGCCTGGTCCTAGTCATCACTCTATTCCCACGGCTAAGCATGGAGCACACATCAGACATTCGAGTCTGTTACTGAATAGCTGAACTTACAGACTTCATTGCAAACCACAGGGAAGCACATGGGCATTCCTGAGGACAGAGTTTACAGGGCCATTTTCCAGGCTAGGAACTGTTCCCTACAAAAACCCACCTCCTGCAGGCCCCACTCATTCAATAAACATTCACTGAGCATTTGCTGCTCATGATAGGCATTAGACAGGGCTTTGAGGACACAGAGGTTAACAACATCACCTACAAGAGATGCTTTTTGAAAGGCTCACAACTTCAGGGAAAGAGATGAACAAATACAGTAATGAATCACACACAAGGACTATATGAACTATGTGAACAAAGTGCTTTCAGAACAAAGAGGGAGCTTGAAAAGTAAAGGGGAAAGGTTTCATGGAGGTGGACATCTGAGCTAGCCTGAAGATCTCACGCAAGATAAGATGAGCCACTATTATCACTCAGCAGTAGGAACAGTGCTTGTTGGATTAATCAGTAACGAGACTCAATTTTTTTTCAAAAAATCAAATCAGTATTATAGTTTTAAAATTGGCGCTACGAGATAGATACATGATCCCTTTAGACTATGACTTGATTACAGCCGTACATGTATTTTGCAAAATAATCTCAACTACGCCGCTCCACCAAATTATGAAATTTCTACACTAGACTCATTTTAGAGTCTAGCCTATATATGTACTAACATATCGATCATTCTGTTGGGGGAAAATGTTTGGCATGCTTCTATCAGTCTCTCTATCGAATATATCTCGTATATAATTGTTACAATATTGCGCAACTTAATGTGTGTGTGTGTTAGAAGAGTAAATATTAATACAAACTTAAAATGCATTTTAGATGGCCTTCAAAATTAAACCTCCCGACTAGGCATCAGCACTAATCTTAAGACTGAGCAAATGATCAGAAATTACATTGCACTAAGTATTTTTAACAGGATAAGATATTTTTTCTTAGAATCATGAAATTTTCAATTTAATTGGTGAGAACTGAAAGGGTGGCATAATAGTTTTCCTGAACCAAAATACCTTTAAATATTTAAAAACGTGTGTTAAGCTATGTTAATTTCAAATACTGCCATTAATCTTAATGGAAGTAATCTTAATCTTAATCTTTATTGGAAGAGGCACAACCTTACATTTTCTCTCCTTGAAGTACAGCCCTTAAGAACATGAGGCCTTACAATACTGTTGGGTGAAACCTCTCAGGTTGAATAGCTATGTGGAAAATTCCTTCCAGTGATCCCTATAATGCAATCCTAAGTAAGTTCCAGATGCATTTCATTTGCTTTCACAGAAAGGCATACACATGTTCCTTCATGATTCTGTAATTTTAAGTAACTGTTAGTCAACAGTATAAGCAGAAGCAAACACGTTGTAACTGAGTAAGTATCCTTTCTACAAGTCTGAACAGCTCACTTCCTCTCACAGGAGACAGCTCTTTAATCCTCAACTTTTATAGTACTTGCCATTTATGGAGAGATTCATTTACAGCTATAGTTTTTGGCCCACACAGATGTTCAAAACAGTCTATTAGAAGTGCTAAGCAGAATGATCTTAAAGAGATGCTCTTTTCCAGATATTGGCCAGTAGCAACTCTTACCTGTTAAGAAAAGGATCTGAGCTATTGGTCGTCATTGTCCTCAATTCCTGAGACATCCCAGGAGAAGATACTGGATTTTGAGTCCCACCATCCTGCTCCAGTGTTGGCAACTGGCTACGGAGAGCTAATTCCTAAAACAAACAAACAGAATCAATCTGATTAACAAATTTATTGTTAGGTTTCAAGAAATAAAATGCAGATTAGAGTAACTGTGTACATACAAAACTGAAGTATTAACACCCATTTTACAGTTAATACATTTCCCAATTAAAAAAAATTCCCAGTGAGAATGATCAAATTCTTCTATCCATTTCAAGTGATTGAAAATTAAGTTACATAAATTTAAAGTTTGTCTAGTTATATTAACCCCAAAACATACATACTTTGCTACTTAGTTTTATTTTGTTATTTTCCTTATTCTGGCAGATAGTCTCAAATCCTCCTTTGGGGTAGAATGGCAAGTCTGGTGTTTAAAAAATAATTCTTAAAGTTTATTTTTACTCACCAACTCTCATGGTTTTGTGTGTTTGGCATTAGCAATAAAACCAAAAAAGTAGGAAGAACATTTGATGATTTATTACTGTAAGACACCAATTCTCCCCTCCACCCCCAATATTGTTTTACACTTTGCTATCAAGTGTTTCACTTTGACTTCAGGTTTTTCTATCTTGAGCTGGGAGGAAAAAAAAGACATCAAAAGTAAAAACACAAATCCAAAGTTTCTCCACCATAATAACCGTCATATTTAAAATGGGGTAAAATTTCTTCGGGGGCATCCAACAATTTCTCAGCAGGATTCTACCTGGAAACCTGAGCAAAGGCTATGGGCTGCTACTCTCATGCTTCCAGAAAAGCCCACCTCAACAGGATTCCAAACATCCCAGGTTTCCGTTTGTATTTGCCCAGGACTGCAAGGCAATTCATCTCACTCTCACCAATCTCTAACACCTTCATTACTATTCTGTCCCCCTTTCTCTCCTTTTCATCTGTTCTCTGTTCCCTACCCTCCTGAAAATTTCCACTATGCCTTTCCAGCTATCATAAATATCATCTCTGCTACAGCATCAGCTTCCTCTCCCTTCATTTTTTGGTTTGATTTGAAATATGTATGGCTTCTTTTCACAAAGGACACTGGACTTAACCTCTCCGCTCCCCACAGCTTTCATGAGCCAAGTCCGCTCACTGAGGCACAGCCTCACCATCTCCACAATCACCACAGGGTCCAGAGGTGTGGAAATATTCTCCTAACTCTATACTGCTGCTTCTAAACTATGCTTCTCCCTCATGCAAAAAGCACTTCTTTTTATTCAGGTTTATGCCTTCTAGATACACCATCCTTTAAACCAAGGTTTCTTAACAAGAGGATCACAAGAGAATTTAGAGGGTCGCTGAACTTAATGGGGGGAAAAATTACATCTTAATTTTTGCCAATTTTAACTTAAAATTTGCATTTTCTCCAATTATGAATATAAGCAACACAGAGTATTCACTATGCCCCTAACTTTTCATCAACAGAAGATACAGATATCTTCATATCACATTGTAATTGTTGCAAAATCTTAATATACCATTTACAATTACTATTTTAATATTACAGTAAATATAAGACACGCTTCTAGATCTTGTTATTTATACATTAATAAAGAAGCACATTATATCACAAATTTTTATTTAATATTTTGTTAACAATATCAATAAAATTCCTTTTATTTATAGTCCTATATATATATATTTTTTAAAACCTAACATTCTGAGGCAGGATCCACAGGCTCAGCCAAATACCAAAGTAGTTTGTGCCTCCCCCCGCTACCCCATACGACTAACTGCTTCTTAAACTCAATTCTTGAACTCTTAGCTACTCCATCTTACATATGGGAGAATTTTGGAGCCTGGTCAGAGCCTCCTGCCACTCCAAGTATTTTCCATGCCTCTTAATATGCTTTGGTATTAAGTGGACAATTAATTTAAACTGACAGTTTCTTGAACCTTCTGGATTCCAAGAAAGTTCATCTCTACCTACCTCAATTGCCTATTTGCACAGCCAAGACATCTTGCTATTGGAAACCAAACCATCTCTAAAATCTTAAGTGATGTCTGGGACAACAATCAGTATTTCAATTCATTCTAACTGCATCGATCACACTGGAACTGTCAACCTCCATGCACAAAATCCATATAATAACCCACTGTTGAAATTCCTGGATCACCTTTAAATTGCAATGATACTGACCACTTCATCACTGTATTTCAATCATTAACATCCTCAGTCATACCCTGGAAATGGTTTAGAAATTTCTCTCCCAGAAATCTTAGACGCACTCACCCCATTTTCTCACGTTTTTTTCCTAACCAGTTCCTGCATAATCTAACTCCCACTCTACCAGCCTTCCAACCTCAGAGACTCCAGACCCTTCTCTCCTTACCACTCCAGTCTATTGGTTCCCTTCTATAGTTTTTTTTCTCTCCTTTCTTACAAGCTTGAACTCATGACCGATCATTTGAAATAAGCATAAGCACCTTTCAAATTCCTGATGTACATATAATTTTATCTCAACCCAGCAAATCCCAAGCCTGAATCAATGCTAAAGTGTGCTTGCTTGAGATTGAGAAGAAATGCTAGGGGAAAAAAAATTACACAATTATCCAAAATATTATAATTACAAATTAATGGTCTTTGGCCTTGGATGGGCCCTTAATACCACTCATTGTTTCTCTTTGTTTTTTGGTCTTGGTCAGTTCTTTCTCACATCCTCATGGTCACTACTCCAAATGCTGTACACTTTCTCAAGCCCCTATCCTGTCAAGTCTATTTCCATCTCTTTCTCATTTAAATAAGAACACTGAGACCATGAGACACAATTTTGATTTTCTGGCTCCTCCTGTCACCTCTTCCTGCTCCCCTCAAAGGTATCTTCATTCACACTCATCTTTATAACTTTTTTTCCAGTTTTAGAAAATGAGTTAGTTTTCCCTCCTCCTGGTTATAGGCCAACCCACTCTCCCAGTGCTTCTGGGGACCCCTTCTATTTGTTTTCTATATTCTACTTTGGCCCCTTCCCATTCTCATCTTGCAAAGTGAGAAGTGACTTTAAAATAATGATAGCGCAGGCCTGTAGGATGACACAGCCCCCTAGTACCATGTCTTTCCACATGCTTTGCCTGTCTAAAACACTTTTCTTTCTTCCATATTATTTGAGACCTGGTGAAGGCACCACCCCCTCTAGGTAACTTTCCATGATGCCATCTCCATCTTGAGACTGGATTAGATGCACAAATGTCATGTTTTTAACACCCTGAGCATAATGAACACAATCATAGCACTTATCACATGATATTGTAACTATTTCTTCTGTGCCCCCCAAGGGCAGAGTGAATGGATTGTTTTGGAGCATAAAACATAACTTCTAATACCTTGAAGAATCTGTATCACTTTAAAATATGAGGATATATTTAGCAATAAACTTTAAAATGAATAAAATTATAGGCTCTGGATGATGCCTAGGGTTCTGTGACAAAATACAGGAGCATCTGAGAATATCCTAAAGACTCATATTTGCTTTTTATCAAAGAAGGTATGTACATGTTTCTGTTTGCCAAGTTTTGAACTCCTTGCAGCACAAAACAAATATGACATTAATCAGTAAGTCATTACTAAAATAACTGAACTGGCTATAATTTTCATATATATATATTTTTTTTTACAACTTATTGTTTTCCTTTTTCATGAAGTTCCCACTTGATTCACCTAAACTAGACTTGAAAGGATCAATTGAAAAATGCCACTTTATTTACTGGTGGTTGGAAGGTATTAGCATTATTAATCAAATAGGAAAGAATTTGGCGTGAAAACAAATATAGTCAGTCCTCCATATCTGTGGATTCAACTAACTGGGGATTGAAAATATTCAAGAAAAAAAATGGATGGTTGTGTCTGTACTGAACATGTACAAATTTTTTCTTGTCATTATTACCTAAACAACACTTTGTAACAACTATTTATACAGCATTTATATAGTATTAAGTATTATAAGTAATCTATAGATGATTTAAAGTATACAGGAGGATGTGTGTAGGTTGGTTATACGCAAACACTATACCATTTTATGTAAAGGACTTGAGCATCTCTGGATTTTGATATCTGTGGGAGTTCCTGGAACCAATCTCCCAAGAGATGACTGTATAATGTAACAAGGCCAATGATACAAATAACATATACACAGAATATAGATGCCATACTCAAGGTATGAGTATTCACCTGAGTTTTGAAACTTCTAGTTATAGCAAACAGAACAGGATTGATCAGATACCCTAAGTTTTGAAAAGCTTTATAGGTGTATGATTGATGTACATTACACATAAAGTGCACAATTTGATGAGTTTTGAAACCTGTGTATACCCGTGAAACTACCACTATAATCAAGATTAATCACCCCCAAAATTTTCTCCCACTATTTCTCACTTCCCCTATTCCCAACTGTCAGAAACTAATGATCTGCTTTTTGTTGTTATAGATTAGTTGGTATTTTATAAAATTTTCTATAAATGAAATCATACCACATGTACTTTTTCACTTAACATGACAATTTTGAGATTCACTCATTTTATAGTTCATTCCTTTTTATTGCTAACTAGTATTCCACTGTAAGGAATACTACATTTGTTTATCTACTCACCTACTGATGGATATTTGGGTTGTTTCTAAAATTCGGCTTAGTGTAGATACGTGCTTTCATTTTTCTCGTATACCTTAAAAATGTAAAAACCTAAAAATAGTGTGTTTCCAGACTACTACCTTCTTCCACTGCCTTTCTGATTTTTCTAAATGATGTGGACCAAAGCATCAATTATATTTGGGGCCAAAATACTTTACCAGATATATATGATCTTTGTATCTTTTTTATCCTATGGGAAATTACATTGCTATTTAAATAAGAGGAGGGAAATATATGAAGGTCCAGTGGCTTATGGCTAGGTCCCGGGTCCATAATAATCCACTATACAAAACAGGCAAACTCACGTTTTCCTTCATGAACCACCATGGAAAGTTCCCCTACAGACCAAGCTGGGACCACTGATTTCACTTATAGTGCAGATAGCTCTGACTCAAATGCATCCCAGATTAGCTAAGATTTACAACTTCAACAGGAAAAGCCACCACATTTTTGTATTATTACAGAATAAAATGAGCTAAAAATACTTGCTTCATTTAGAAAAACTCAAATACTCTAAAAGAACAATCTGACCTTTGAAATACAGAACAGAAGCATGATTAAGTTTTGGCCGTATTTCCTATAACTTGCTTATTTCCCCAGTGTTGAAAATCTGTCAAACTATTTGTTTTAGTTACCTTTGGGAAAAGAGAAGTTTGACAAACTTGTATTTTTAGCCAGTATTCTAATTTTAGGCATTGTGTTCAAGATAAAATAATCCAAAAACTCCTTAGAGATAGATGTAACTTTCAACTTAAAGTGTTTCAACTGAAATCAGTTTTGTAGACAAGCCAATTATGTCCCAAGGCTTATTTTTAAAACATCTACGCCAGATTTACCCAATTACAAAATAATGTTCATACTCATCTAGAATGTTTTGATAAAATTACTCTATTGCAATAGAACAGGTATTTTCTACACAGGTGTAAAATATACATACATATATACAGGCTTCTTTTTAAAAGCAGTAAAATAGAAAGTTTATATGGAATATATATTTTGATTTAAAAAATCAGGTTAAGTAACTTAATTTTATATTTATTCATATTAAAATAATTATTTTTTCTAAAGTAACTAGCAAAACGTCTATACAGCCCTGAAACAAGTTTTTAATATTTTACTCTAAAATTCTTAGTTTCATATGCCAGCATTCATCTTCACATTTACAATCCTTGGCTAAGGATATAAGGCATTATAAAGCTTACTCACAATGGAAATCCACAATTTAACTGTTCTTCCCTGGAAGCAGGACAGCTTATGGGAGAAACTCCTTTTCAGTGCTAATGTCATGTTCACTGTCCTTCAAAAAATCTGAGTAGGTAAAGCATAAAGTAGGATACATCCCCAAATTTCCATTTCACTTCAAAGAATCTGCCTTCTTAAACCTTTGTTACCTGAGAGTGCACGTATGTGTGCATTTATGTGGGAATTAGCAGTTGCTGTTTTTCAACTACAAAGAACTCCAAAGACATATGTTAAGAAGGGGGAAAAAGGGATGGCCTGTTTTCTTACATAAATACATGCAATTTCCCTCCCCAATGTTTACAATTTCTTTAAATATCAACATTTTTTAAATCTTCCTTTTTGAACCCAGTGAAAAAAATTATGTTCAGTGCATATGAAAATATTAACCTAAGAACTGACTTGGGGAAGGAACTACCAAGTCAACTTTGCTTTCTTAAAGTAATTTTGTCTTTAGCAAATACTGAGCTATGTAAAAGTACATCCATTTTTGGATAATATATGGCACAAGTGAAGGGTTTCCTTGGGGTGGGGAGTGGTAATCAATTTAAGGAAGGTTAGCTTAGTGACCTTGAAATCCAAATTTAGAAGTAGAGAATAACTCTAAAAATATATGTCTTAGAAATAATTTGTCTCAGTAATAACAGTTTATGTCAACAATTCTAAAAATAGAAAAAAGCCATTTCTTCCAACTGTTCAAGATAGGGCCTTGCCATATCCCATTTTCCAACACAGCTTTAAACAGTCACAGAATATTTCATTATTTCTAAAGTCATTAAAACATTTAGCCAATGCTTTTTGTTTTTTAATGTTTGTGCCATTTACCAAAGTATCTTCAACTTAACAACAATTTTTTGACTAAAACAATTATACACATGGATTTGGGGGCACTTATGAGAATGATATGATAACTCTGAAAAGTAAAATCCAAAACAGAGAAGTAGTTTGGTATTCCCAGCATTATCCTGGGATTCAACACTCTTTATGACAGGTTTCTGGAATTAGGTCTTTTGTGTTACTTAGTCTGAAAGTAATAAAAATTATGATGTCATTGTTCAAATAACAAGGAAGAGGCAATTCTGGTTAATAAAACAAATGAAATAACCTATATGAGTATGCAGGGTGTGAGGCTAAATTCCCTCCCCCACACAAAGTTTTCAACATACCCATTAAAAATAAAATATAAAATATTCACTGGAAAACATCCAAATGAATCTATGACTTACTTAATATTAGAACTTGAGAGAGAAGAGAGAAAATGTTAGGAAAAGTGTTAATAGGATTCTGAAACAGCTTTCTAGAGTCTGCTAACATGAAAGAGTTTGGAGGAAAAAAATGGCAATTTTTTCTAAATTCAGGGAAAAAAAGGTTGTTGGTGATTATTTTCACATGGCTTTAAATAGTGGTATTATTTCACTCTAGTTGACTAAACGCGTGAACATCTGAACCTCTTCACTATTGAGGTTAAGGTAATGGTGTAGGACAATATCCTCAGCAATAATGCTGGTTTTATCATTCATTAAACCAGTGACTGACCCTGATGTATATTTATTACTACCCATAAAGAATGGCAACTACACATTATTCATTAGTTGCAAAATATTTAAACTACAATATCTATGTATATTGAAGCAATTATTTGCTCAGAAACAAAAATAATCTCATATCATACTTTTGACCACCTAAACTTGAATTACACTAGCTACTGAGTTAAGATATCTTTACAGAGCAGTCTTGTTTTTATTTTCTGGGTAGTTTCAAGAATTCTGATAAGGCCACTTGAGGATGAATTTTGACCTAGGTCTTATAAAGAGAAATGAAAAATCCTAATTGGTAAGAAGGGAGATAAGCAAGTTTCCTACTATGAGGAAAAGCTCATGAGTAAAATAATGGCAACAAGGCAGCACAGTGCACTCAGCTAATGGAAGAGTAACTGGCTTAACCAACATCAGTGAGAGAGAAGGCCATTTACTGACCACAGACAAGTAAGTCAGGTTGCAGAGTTTAGAATTGATCTCATAGGTATTAGGGAACCCTAGACATTAAGAACCTCATTCTTAGGCATAAGAAAAGGTAAAAATGTTCACACTTAGCAGGGACAGACTATCTTTCCTCAAAGTGTTCCTCTTAGAAAGACCTTAAAACAGAAACTGAAATGCATTCCTAAACCGACTCTCTCAAAAGACGTCTAACTTGAAGGAGCACTGATGTGTAAACAAAGAGATATGACTAGAAAATTGAGCATTAAATGCTCAATCTCAAAAAGCAAAGATGAGAATAGAAATTGCTTTTGAAATATAAAAATTATGAATAAAAATGAAATTAAATTTTAAGCTCTGTAAGGACAAATTTTTCCAAAATTCTACTAATACCATAATTAAGGTTATAATTTCCATATTTAACTAAAAAGATATATGAATGCCTTTCAAGTTTTCTTTATTTTACTATATTTCACATTTCAGTATCATACAAGTCACATCTCTTAGGATTTTTCATTAACCTTGCTCATACTGACATTAGTGTACATGACCACAGAATCCTACAATACAGACATGATTTCTTAATCCTATCAGAAGTACTTAAAGACACCTTTTGAAGTCAGTAATTCATAAACATTTTGAAGTTTGATCTCTTCCCACATCCCACAGCATATGAGGTATACGATTACAAAATAATTACACTGATTTCACTATTGCTTGTTAACTCAGCTACACTAATACCTATTAGAAAAGTAAAACAAACAAAAAACTCTGAACAAGGCACTCCAATATTGAGTTAGGCCTGTTCTTTGAGACTAGAAAGCCCTTTCTGACTTTCTTGATTATCCTGGTAAAACCATCTTTGCTTAAGATATGACTCTCCGAAATTTTCCCTTACACCTACCTTAAGGTCACCTAGAAAATAATAGGATGAGAAAAACACATACAAATGCTTTCTTTATACAAATACCACTAGATTCTTTGTATCTGAGTTACTCCAAATTTAACCCTATACTGGAATTTCATACATTTACTGACAATTTTCATAATCGTACCAGGTAAATGCATTGACAACTAAAACATATGTAACAGATCAATATTTTAATCTCCAGCGTAAGCAAAGTAGTTTTTAAAAGCCTATCTCTTTCAGATTTCTTGCTCTAGCCTAGACAAATCTAAGTAATCAACTCTGTAATCTTAGTATCTTAGAATTTTTATTACTAATAAGCTTCACCTTTTCTAAAGCTTTACTATTAAAAAAAAAAGGCTAAGAATTCCTGGTGATAATTTTAATAACAGCAACTAGTTACTCTTCAACTATGAAATAAAGACCTAGAAAGATATGATTTATTTACCAGATGTAAGGTTTTAGATTTGAGTAGAAAAAAAAAAAAAAGAAATAATTTCAACACCCATTTTTGGCATGGAAGACTTTTTACTTGAATCCAAATCTCCTTTGAGTTTATTTCTGCTCCTATATTACATTCCACTTCATTTATCACGAATAAAAGCCTTCTTTCAGAAAACACTTCAGAGAAAAGGCGTAGAAAAATGTCTTCACTTTAAAGATCCAATGCTATGTTGCTCTTCACAGTCAAATGTGGTATCAGTGCTCCTCATAAGAATGTCTATGCTCTACTTTAGTGAAGGTGACTCGTTATGCGTTATCTTACTTGGTCTTTTGATTAAATGGAGGCATTTATGAGATAGATCAAAAAGAAGAGAGTTTTTCCTCTCAGAAGGTTAACTGGTCTCTGTAAGGACTATATCCGACTTTTGTCAGCATGGTGCTCCAACGGACAATTTAAAAGTATCTAAAATGATGGAATTCTGCCAATTCCCACTTCTACAGCAGATTCTAAAACAGTGCACTTACTTAGCCTAGTGTAGAACGAGTTACATAGAATGTGAGGTGTTTTATGGTTTGCTTTTGCCCAAGAGAAGTGCAATGATTCTCTAGCTCCTAATTTCTCCTAATCTTGTGGACCCTAAACACACAGAATCTCTTCAGTTTCAGGAATGAGATTCTTTCCATGAGTCAGACAAGTGCCTGTGTTAGAAGGAAATGACCACAATCTATCCATCTAAATATTAATAAGACACCTTCACAGCCAGTGCTCCCTGAGGTTCATCAGGGAGAAATGTTGATAAAAGCCAACAAGGAAACCTAAAACACTATCCAGGCAGATCTTTCTCTTCTGATAATTTTGATATTCTTCCTTTGGAATGTCCACTAGAAAGAATTTTTCTTTTCCTAATAGTATCATGATTCTTATTAAGATTTCCTAAACTAGCGTACCCAAGTAAATAATCTGTACTACCTTTGTTATTGTTAAATTTATTAATTCCTTTAAATCATTATAAATACTATTTTAAGCTATTCAAATAATAATAAGGCACACCCAGAGGCTGACAGGATGTACAATTGAGAGATAATACATTTCAAATATGGAATAAAAAAGATCTCCACAGAATCAAAATAAATACTAGAAACTCTCTGGGAGGAACGGGGAGAGAGCAGGTAGTGTAGACTTTCTGGGAACAGCAATGTTAACTTAAGTATCTTAGCAGAAGGATGGCTCAAAGATGGCTCAAGGTTATACTCTGGGCTAATCTTCACTGAGCACAGGCCCTTGGAATATAAGTTTCTCTCCTTCCTAATTTAATATCTTTTTTTTTTTTTCCAGTGCTAAAACATCAGATAAGAGCCTACCTGACATTTTGGAGAATTTGCTGTGCTGGGATTGATATTCCGCATTGCCTAAGAGTAAAAAATAAGATGGATAAAAATTACTTTCAGCTACATGGTTTGGCTATGTAGGCTGACTTACAAATTGTATCCAGACATATCACCATAGCACAGAATTCCCAAGCTACCCAAGAAGCAGACTAAGGAAGACAGGAGCCAATGGAGTCACCACATAATAAAACTGAAACCTCAGAAGTTTTTAACAGCATTGAGGATAGGACAGCAAGACTTCAGGTGTCAGGACTAAAACAAAATTTGATATTGGTCAGGTAGGTTCTTTGCTTTTGAGTATTAAATAAAGGAGGTAAAATATATCTGATGTTTCAGTGATAAGAGAAACTGTCAATGGAAGTTCATAGGAAGCCAAAAGACTTAAGATATACTGAATTTATACTGATTGCTAAAAAACAAAAACAAAAAAATTCTAAAAAATAGACCATTAGTATGAGAATAGAGCAGGTCTATCACTTTAGCATAAGAAAAGACAACACAGTATGTAGAAAAGAAGAAACACAGAAGTTACCTTTAAAGGAAGTGAAGCTATTCTGTCCAGGACCCATCACCCAGAGTAAGAATAAGAATAAGATTTAGAAAAACTCTTTGGAAGGAAGAGTATTACAAGTAGCAGCGTTTTGCCCACCAAAAAAACCCAGGCTGATCTATAGCATACAACAAAATGATGAATAGCCCCATTTCTAGACTTTAAAAATTAATCTTAAAACAGTAAGACTTTGACATTAGCAATTAAAGAATTTTTCTTATTAAAGTTTTTTGATTTTCATAGTCTTCATTCATATGTGAAGACTTGTATTTATTTAGACCAACTAATAGTGACAACGAAATGAAAAACAATGAAAACAGGTTATGCAAAATGTACTTTTAAATAGCCTTATTTCTTCTAATAGCCCCATAATTATATTCCTGATGGTGCTTTGTTCCAACAACAGTTTTATCTAAATGAAAAATACTCTTCCTTTCTAGTAATTTGTTATAAAGTCAGTTAGAGGTAGAATAAACTGTTTCAATATGCTTCCTCTCTCCATCTTCTTCATGGCAAATAAAGAAACATTTCTTTCAAGACCACTTTGTAGGGACCTAAGGGAAAGCTTCCCCTTCACTCTCTAAAGGTTTGCTGAAAATGAACTGAAAATAGGTAGATTAATAAGAGAAAAAGACATACGAATTTATTTAATGTGCATAAGCACAGAGGAATCGCATAAGAATGATTACCCAGTAACCAAGTGAAGTCCTGATGCTCATATACCCTTCTTCACACGGGAAAGGGGGATGGAGGAAATATGGTCATTTTGAAGGGCAGTAAATGATTTTTAGGGGGAATGAATGGACCCAATCAATGCTCAGACAACAGTTGGTAAATAATTCTCTTTGGAAATTGAATGGGATCTGAGAATATACAATACCTTGGGCAAAGTGCATCTGGGCTCTAGGTGTGGTGTTTAATTTTCAGTCTCTTCCTCTATGATATGAGTTTCAATCTTCTTTGGTTAATGAAATTTCAGGGAAGGAATGGAAGACAACTGTGTTCCTTTTTGGTGGGTCTGGTTTCTAGGTAGATAAAGGACTTTGGAGAACAACCTCATCCTATACTTTGGGGGAGACCTTTAGGCTGCTGCTTTAGTTCAGCATGTCAAAGTGCCATATTTTGGAGTAGCATTTTCTGAGCCCCAACAACTTCCTGCCATTGTATGCTGGCACATACTATCTTACTACTCCTATCAGGGCTTATCTTTGATGCCAAACACACTAGAATTATACTGACAGATTACTGACAAAGCACAGTTTAAAAGTGAATCTGTCTAGGATTCACGGCTTAATTTAACTTCTCAGGTACCAGTTCCTCAAATCCCAAATCAGAGTTCACAGATAGTATTGGGTTCATGTACCTTCTCTGACACTCAAAGAGATACTTTTACAATATAGCCCTTTTAAAAAACAGATCTTTAAATGCCTACATCCTGGTAAAAGAAATGTAGAGTATAATGATTTCTCGATGTCTACACTTAGTATGCTATGATTTAGGTGGGAAAAAATAGTGTAGATACATGTTTTATGTTTGTAAATACATGTATATCTCTGGGAAGGGGGAGGGAGGGAACCCAAGAAACTCATAGTTATTTACACCCAGAGAATTAGGAAAACAGGGAAGATTTTATTTCCAGTATACTTTCACCTTTTATATACATTATCACCATTGTACCATGTTTTTATTATCTACTCAAAAAAGTTTTATATGGAAAATTTAAAATATCTATACTGCTTAACATAACATCATATTCCTAATACCTGAACTTAGATTTAACCACTTTGAAACAAGCTAACATCAAAATTAATTTTGAGATGAGGAATTATCTATTCTTACGGAATATGAAGACCAAAAGTACTTTCTGAAAGAAAACTGATGGAAATGGTGATAAAGGGCTTCAAGCTCCCTATTGTTAGGTCCTACCCTTCCCAACATAAAAAATACCCATAAGCGGGTAATTTTAAGGCACAGTGGCATCTTCTAAACTTGGAGATAACTTTTATTAAGTTTTAAATAAAAACTCTTAGATTCAGTAATACTGAAATATGTTTGCCATTTGAAAAATGTCATATTGGTGTATCCCACACACAAAAATAATTCCTTTAAAGTAAAAGGCATTTTTCCCCAACTGATGTCCTAGAGTTTCTCCTTTAGTGAAATCATCAGAAATACAATAACCTACAATTCCATTTGTACATTTGAGGAGGCATCCTTGCTTCCTTCAATTTTTGCTCAACCACGTGACCACGGCCAAAACAGCTCTTTAGGATACAGGTTTATAAATTACATCCCATGTAGTCAAAGGCCAGTTAAGAAACTAAGACAAGGTCAGAGCTGGATAGAATGCTTCTGTGTCTCCTAGTTTTACAAACAATATTCCTCTGTTAGTAATAAATACTAAAATGAAATTTGCCCACCTTTATGTAAGAAAACAAACCCCAAAAAGTGGAAGGCTGGTTTCTAACCTGTGGCCTCACCTGCCGAAGCAGTTCTTGCTGTTTCAGTCGCAGTCTCTCTTTCTCCATCTGCAGTTGTTGCAGCCTCATCTGTTGCTGCTGATTGGAGTTGCCGCCACCCATGACGCCTCCCTGCGGGCTCTGGGGAGCCAGGGGTGGTGGCTGTTTCACTGGAGCACTCTGACTGATTCTCTGGTTCATGGCTGAAATGAAAAAAACAAAACAAAACAGATCTGTCCTAAAAAACTTAGTTAAGGAAGAGAAATTGATGATTCAGTTATTCAAAAGCAATTGGGATATTCAGTGTAGTTTTTGGTAGCAAGATTGGAAGTAACCTAAAAACCCATCAATATCACAATGGCTACATTAGCTTATTATTGTTGGCACCAACATTGTTATAAGATACAAGGCAGCCATAAGAGAAAAGAAACAAGAGATACTTCTAATATGCAATGATATGGAATGGTTTCTAAGACGTTAAGCTAAAAGCAAGTGCAGAATAGAAAGTTTAAAAAAAAAAAAAAAGTGGGGTGGGGAGGGGGGGAATATATATTGCATTGCCTATCCAAAGGATATGAACTGAAGAACAGCTAAGAAGCAACTAATATTTACTGGCTCTGGAGATGGGAAACTGGGTGATTAAAGGACTGAATTGGAGAGACTTATTTTTAACTTTTGAAGTTTGAATGATGCAAATACATTACTTATTACAAAAAATATATAAATTCAGTTAAAAATCCATCCCCCAAAGCAACTGAGACAAAGCATTCTGAGCAGTAAAACCTATCAAAATAATCATTGTTTAATATATTCATATATATACATATACTCCTAATAAAGCAAGTAGATCAAAATGATCTGATACATGTTTGTATCAAATCGAGTCTGCAAGTATCTGGATGACAGAATTTTGTCTCATTTGACACCACGTACCCCCAGCATACAGCCCAGGTAGTAAAAAAAAAAAAATTTTTTAGCTGAATCCACAACACACCATTTAGCCGTTAGAAATGGACTGGATTTTTATACTAGTGAATTTCTGTCACTGATATGACATTGATCAAACTGTAGGTTAACCTCAGAGCAGATGGAAGTTTTATGTGAAAATGTTAATAAGAACGATATACCTTTATAGACACATATTCAACTTTTTAAGCTGAAATATTGGGGACATTTTCTACTAAATGTTTAATACAGACTGACCAAAGAAAACCCCAGGCCCAAATGGCTTCACAAACATTCAAGGAAGAAATAATACCAATCTTATATAACCTCTTCCAGAGCATAACAAAGGAATACTTTCCAATATTTATGAAGACAGCATAACCTTGATACCTTACAAGGATATTAAAAGAAAGGAAAATTACCGACCAATCTCTCACATAAACCTCGCTACAAGAATGCTAAATAACATACACTGACAGCTCTTGTAACTTATTGACCTCCCAGCCACACAGCAAACTCCTTGTGGTGATTTTTCATGTTCCCCCTGCTATAACAAAGCAGCTACATGGTAAATGCCACCTCTTCTTGGAGACTACTCGAGCAAACCTCACAAGGCTTTCCCAGAGTCCATCATATACATTAAAAATCTTCTTCCCTCAGGGAACTGCCTAGGAACTTTTCCATTTTTTCCACTGACATTTCTTATCTGATTCTAATTTTCTGCTTACAAATTTGTACTCTCCCACACTGAGTGCCACACGAGTAGGGGCAGTATCCTATTCATTTATGTGTCCTCAGTGCCCAGCACAGCACCTGGCACAAAGTATGTGCTGAAATACACCAATGAACCATTCCTACGTATTTATTCACTGAGGCAGAAAATTAACTATTTAAGACGTAAGAGACAGAAATTCTAATTTCCCTTTAGATTGCCCAACTCTTTCATTTTTTTCTTGTATCACTATGTTGTGCCCAGGCTGGCCTCAAACTCCTGGGCTCAAGCGATCCTCCTACCTCAGCCTCCTGGGGCCTGTAGCTGGAACTACAGGCACAAACCACCATGCCTGGCTCAAGATTGCCCAAGTCTTCTATGAGGCTAGCATAACTGTGATACAGAACCAAGGATATTAGAAGAAATAGAATTACAGACCAACCTCTCTTAGAATGCCTTGGTTCAATTCAATATTCTGAGCCACCAGTTAATATAAGATGATGGCACTATTAACTTATTTCTATTTTTCTGTTAATTTTTCCCTCCAGTTTTTCTGTGTTTCATTTTCCAATTTTTCAGCTGAACTTACCTAGTTTAAATTTTTTGTTGGAGGATTTAAGTCAATAAATTTACCTTTAAGTCTTGCTTTAATAGCATGCTATACATTTTGAAATAGTATAATTCATGATTGTTCTGTTCCAAATATTTATAATTTCTATTATGATTTACATTTAACTCACGAGCTATTTAGGAATATATTTTTATGCTTCCGGGTCGGGCACAGTGGCTCATGCCTGTAATCCCAGCACTTTGGGAGGCTAAGGTGGAAAGATCACTCAAGGCCAGGAGTTCGAGACCAGTCTGGGCAACATAGCGGGTCTCTACAAAAAGTAAAAAAATTAGTCGGGTGTGGTATCGTGTGCCTGTAGTCCTAGCTACCCAAGCTGAACCTAGCAGCCCTCAAGCACCATCCTCAATGCTTTGTGTGGTTTTATTTTCTGACCTATACAGTTAAAAAAAAAACTTATTACCCCAGTTGTGTCTTTTTGGTTATCTTGTTTTAATATTTTGTCTGGAAGAACAGAGAAGTGATGTCAAAACATGTTATACGGCTCAATCTTGTTCAAAGCCTTATTTATCTCTTACATGGCAAAAATAAAATCATAATTAATGACTCATGAAGACTTTGGAAATGTTTTTATAAAGAATAAACGGCTAAAAGTTTCATTCTTATGGTTTACAGTTTAGTATTTTATAGGGGAATGGACAAGGGAAAAAGCCAACAATTTTTGAGACCTAAGATTTGCCAGGCACCAACAACCTCATTTAAGAAAATTGCTTATATCTGTCACCAACATACATGTATAATTGACAGGTACCACAGGATACTATCAAAGAGATGGCCTTTAGAGTCAAACAAAAATGAATTAGAGTTGGGCATACCAATTTAGTAACTCATTTAATCCTCATTTTCCTCAACCGTACCTGGGGATACTAACATCTTCCTTTTGGAGTGATTATGGGGACTGAGTATTCCATTATATACCTAGAGAAGTAGGTGCTCCATAAACGTTCATCTGGTCCTCTCCTCCAGAACAGTGCTTTCTAGATCTTAAGACTATGACTTCTACAGATACTCACCCATACCTTGATGATTCTCATACCTCCCTGGAATCCCCATACCTCCCTCCTCCACCACAGACAGAAAGACAGAAAGAAAGACAGACAGACAGACACAGACACAGACACAGACACAGACACACACACACACACACACTCTCTCTCTCTCCCCCCCCCACCATCGTACCACTCACTGTTTCCAAATATTCCTAAAATTCATGAAGACATGCATGTATATCTTTCCTATTAGAACATGGAAAAAGATAGGTAGTGGAGACTGAGCTAAGGGGATCCTTCTCTTTTGGTGAAACATGTTCCTGGCACTGCAATAGAACAGTCAACATATATCCACATAGAGACGTTTTATACATTGTGCTATGCTGGGTTTGACAGCATGAGTTAAACATGAATTGGGAGACTGACCTGAGATCTATCACGTAGAGTGAACATATCATAAATTGAGGCCTAGAACAAACAACTATTGGGAAAAAATGTTTTCGGTTCTGAGCAATTAAATTAAAAAAAGTAAAATTGCTAGCAAATAGCCTATTAATAAACTGAGGAGTGCTGGAATTATAAAACATGACTGATTTCAAAGTAGATCCTAGAGCCACACACTGTTAAATATTTTATCTATTAAGAAATGTTAGAAAAAGCTTTTGAGCTTTCCACATTAGATTTTTTATTAATATAACATTTAAGGAATTATTTATAAAGTAATATACATTCTTGGTGAAAACAAATTGGACACTAACAAAATTGCATGAAAATAAAGAGGTAAGTATCCTTTGTTCCTCACCAGTTTCCCAGAATTAGATAAGCAGTAATCATTAATGACAACAGCCATTGCTGATGGCCAACTGAATTGGGTGGTAAGGTCTTCTTCAAATCTAAGCTTATCTGACTACTCAAAACCATAGAACAAGAAAAATCAGTCAAGATATCAAAACATGGAGGAAAAACCAGTCCACAGAATGAAGCAGAAACTCACACCAAATATGTACCAGAAATAGTCTGGTGACTATGGCGAGCACTTTTGGCTGTATTTACCTAAATGTTGTTACCTATGGATACAAACAGTACTACAAGGTTTCCAGATAAAGAGCTCACTTAAATGACCAATTCAAACAACCTTGTTTATCTACTGAAGCTGGGATTTATTCCTCTCAAGAAGCATCCTGTTCTTTACCTTTTGAATATCTTAAGCATTTCAACAAAGCACAGAGCAATGCACCCACATGGGGTGCAGAAGAGACCTCACAAGCAGGCAAGAAACAAAACAGGCTTTGTTTCCTGGGGAAAGGGGGCAGGGCAGCTAGAAAAGAAAAGAAAAGAAAAGAAAAGGACAGCATTACTAAATTCTTCCCCCAGTGATCAACTACAGAAATCCTAATGTTTCCAGTTTTAACAAAATTTCTAAAAGGTAAAGAGGAAAAAACTCCTACAAAATGTCAGAATTTTAAGAATTATAATATACTATATTTTAAAATGCAAAGTCTGTGCTTCTTAGATTATGAAATAGTAACTGTTTCAAGTTCAACAAATCAGTCCTGACAGCTTTATGGTAGAAAACCAAGGACTCAGCAATTACTGAAAAATAAGAGACTTTCTCAAAAAGAAAGGGGGTCATCACTATAGATCTCTTCCCAGGTTTCATTGTAAATATGTGAATCTCCAAACTTCAGACAATTTTTTAGATTTACATAATTTGTAACCTCAAAACCTTGAAATATTATAAAGTATTACAGATCTGTTAGTCATAAACCTTGGGATAATAAATTCAATTCTAGTAACCTTATTAAGTATAAATTTAAAATTAGAAATAGTTTTCAAACTATTAAAACATTAATCTGTATCACATCTCCCACAACAAATGCACTTCTTTACTTTGCTTAATAGTTTATCAAATGTCAGACATTGCACATTTACGTATTAGTATGGCTTTGTTGACAATATTTGCAAACAAAATTTGGTTTTCCCCATACCTAAAAGTATATTCAAGATTATAAAATAGTAGACTTGTTAAAAGAAATGAATGCTTTTCTAAAAACAGAAACTAATAGGCCATCTGTGCATCTTAGAAAATTAAAAACAAAACACAGAACACTCCACGGCTGGCTCAAAGTGTTTACTACATGACCCCAGGGACTGAATCATCTATAAAAAGTTGCTATAAGCCAGCATAATTTACCTAAATATCATTTTAATAATAGTTTTTCATTGAGAATTACTATTTGATTCACACTGAAAAGCTGTCTCTTACAAAAAGAGCAAAAGGAAAGGGTTCTAACCTAATGACTGAAAACATCTTTTTATGATCAATGTGCAAAAGATGTTTCCCAACTAAGTTATGTACCTAAATGACAATGCCATGCCTAGGAATACTTTTTTTTTTACTGAAATAATTCACATATCATAAAATTCACTCTTGTAACATGTACAATTCAGTAGTTTTTAATATATTCACATAACCACTAATTTTAGAACATTTTCATCACTTCAAAAAGAAACTCCAGTATCCATTAGCAGTTCACTCTATTGCCCCTCCCCCCAGTCCCTGGCAACCACCAATCTACTTTCAGTCTCTGTGGGTTTTCCTATTCTGGATTTCACACAAACGGAATCAAATAATATATGGCCTTTTGTGACTAACTTCTTTCACTTAACATAATGTTTTCAAGATTCACCCATGTTGTAGTATGTATCAGTATTGCACTCCTTTTTGTTGCCAAATAATATTCTGTTATACGAATATATCACATTTTGTTAGTCTATTCATCAATTGATGGGCAATTGGGTTATTTTCACTTTTTGGCTATTGTGACTAATACTGCTATGAACATTCATGTACAGGTTTTTCTGTGGACACATGTTCTCAATTCTTTTGCATATATACCTAGGAATGGAATTGCCAAGTCACATGTGAATGTTATGGTTAACTTTTTGAGGAACTGCCAAACTATTTTCCAAAGTGGCTGTGTCATTTTTCAATCCCAACAGCAATGTATGAGGGTTCCAATTTCTCCACATTCTGGCCAACATTTGCTAATTGTCTGTCTGTTTTATTTTAGCCATCCTAATGGGAGTTAAGTGATAACTCATTGTGGTTTTAATTTGCATTCCCTAATGACCCATATGTGGGAACAGTTGACCTGCTCTAAGATCCCGCTTTAGGTCTTATCACAACCAAAATAATCTTTCCCATCATACTTTGCACTTCTCTCCCTTCCCAAGCACCCAGCGGCGCCCCCCCGCCCCGTCAACTGGGTTAAAGTATTCACATCTTTAACTGTGCAAAAATATTAATAAATATTAATATTTAGATCAATCCAATTTCTTCTTCCTTCAACCACCTATCAAAAGACTAGCACAAAAATTCATTGTAAGGGTGTACTTCAAACAATAAAACTGTGGATGGAGCTAAAAGAAAAAACCCAACTGAACATTTTCTCTTCATCTCAATAAGCAATTTGGGGTGGAATACAGGGGTTGCTAAATGAGGTGAGGCAGAAAAGGGAAAATGGGTTCTAACTAGTTTTCAGCTCTCTCTCTGTCCCCAGAGTAAAACCATGTTTTTCCCTCCTACTATGAAAGTGAAGTTTAAAGTCTAGTTTGGAAAGAAAGTTCAGATAATAAGACTACTGCTCTAAAGAGAAGGGGAGTTGCATTTTAAAATATACCTGCCACCATGAATTCATGTTAATGAGTAAACACGTCCATTAATAACAGCTTTCTTTACAATTTTATATAATTTATTACTATTTATGCTCTTTTGCTGAGGGAATTTATAATTTAGAAGGGATATATACCTTAGAGTTTTTACTGATAAGCACAAAAATTGGTCCTTTCCATATAGACTGCAGTTTGACTGGCTTTTCATCCCTCAATGTCCCTCTTGCTAAAAGCATTCCTTGACCACCAAGGTGCAAGTAGGTTCCCACCACCGTACCCATTTCCTTTCATAGCACCTTGTTTGTTATGTTTTATTGTACTTAACACATTTTGTAATGATTTATTTACTTGTTTAGTAGGTTGCCCCCCACCCCATGGCTAGCACAGTGCCTGGCATATAATTGGCACTCAAACATTTGTTGAATAAATCAATCCTGAAATCATTTCTTTCCCTAGCTAGTAGGATGCCATTAGTAACACACAGAAGGATCTCCAAGTTGAAGCAAGTCCAGAATAAGTTCTAAAATGACCTCAGCAACTAGGGTAGCAGAACAAAACGAGTATAAAACAAAACAAAAAAATCTGAGCCACTCTCCTCCTAATTTACTTTAACAGAAATTTGACTTTTCACTTAGAAATTCTATACTCTCTTTTTCTGTTTCTTTTATCTGAATCTCTGGGTTGGCACAAAAAGTGGCAAGCAACTCCAAATGGCTCCTCTTCTCCAACATATTTTATGCGATGCTTGCTGTTAATTCAGAGTTAATACAAATAAAACTTGAAACACAGTTTTCTTTTAAAAACTAAGGTTTTTTTGGTGTGTGTTTGATGCTAGGGGCTTTAATAACACAAATAAGCCATTATTAGTTTAAAGTATCATTCTGTGACTTTGGTGGTCTTAAACTTTTTTTTTTTTTTTTTTTTTTGAGACAAAGTATCACTCTGTTGCCCCGGGAAGAATGTAGTGGCATCATCATAGCTTACTGCAACCTCAAACTCCTGGGCTCAAGCTATTCTCCTGCCTCAGCCTCCCAAGTAGCTGGGACTACAGGTGCATGCCACCATGCCCAGCTAATTTTTCTATTTTTAGTAGAGACTGGGTCTTGCTCTTGCTCAGGCTGGTCTAGAACTCCTGGCCTCAAGCAATCCTCCTGCCTTGGTCTCCCAGAGTGCTAGGATTACAGGCCTTAAACTTTTAAGTTTTAAAAATCCTGTGTGAATAATATACTCATTATGTATACAAAAACATTTCTTCACAATATAATTAACTATTTGCATCACTGAACTATCCATCAAGTATAAATTACATATCAATTTAACCTCATTAACATATGCCTACTCACCCTTGGTGAGTAGAGGAGAAATTGCTTACAATAATTAATAAACTATTTTGGTACTATCCTACTGAATTTTTTCCTGGCTAACCAAAATATTAATTTTTAAATAAAAATTAAACATTTCAAAAATATAGAACTAAATTTAAAAAAACATACACAGTTGAGACACACTGTACAGAGGAATACAACTAAAGGTGTTTACTTTAGAATAACTTTTAAAAATGAATAAAACCACAGAGCTCAAGTATTGAACTAATTTTGATACTTATTCTATAATCTTATGTATTAAAATATTCATTTCAGCAAATGCTTGTTTTTTAAGTTAAAATGTAATGAGGGCAATAATTAGTAAAAATCTCTAACAGTATGTCTTAAATCAAGTTTTGCTAAACACAGCCTGAAACTATGCTTCAAATCTCCTTACATTAGACTTTCTATCATGACAACTTTATGGGCGTTCTAAATTTTAGAAACAAACTACTAACAATGCACCATCTCTAAGGCAGTAAAGCTGAACCTTGCTAATATGAGCATGTTTAATCTCCTATAAGATTCCAAAAGTTTGAGAATGTAGACAAAGCTTAACTATTTCAACCAGCACTTACCACCCCTCATCAGATTTGTCTGCCTGGGCATACTCACTATGTGATAAAGCTTATCTTTAGATTAAAGGTTGAAAGATTTCCCTGTCTCCTCTTCAAAAGTAATTCCCAACTGTGACCAGAGGACCGAAAGTTGAACTTAAATGGTGCAATAAATAGTTCAAAAGTATCTCTAAAACCTCAACACACTCAAATCAAAAAGGCTACTGAGAAGTTACTTTAAGCAAGGGTCCAAAGCAGTTACTGAAGAATTCAAAATCTAGCATATTGTATTCAGTTAATTAAAGACTGAAAATATTGTTAAAAGCGTCCAGTCTAACCCAGTCACATTTTACAGATGAGTCAAATTAAGTCAAGAGAATTTAGGTTTCTTTCTGAACCAGCTGATTACACCGTGATACCGGAAGAACTTGGATCTCTTGATTTCCAATTCAGTAGGTAACTTTTCTACCATAATTTAATTCAGTTGAATCACGTACATTATGTAACTACCATATGAAAAAAGGATGCTGGCCTCTACTGTAGAGTTGAAAAATGGATTTTGGGAAGGCATAGAAAATGCCAGGTCAGAAAAATGTAATAACTGTTTTTCTCACTGGGTAATGTACACATAAAACATCATAGAATATCACATTTAAAGAGGTACTAGTAAAATGAAAGACATGTAGACTATGGAGGTGAGTGAATCGGTACAGAGCAGGATGTAAACTTTCTGGTCCTTAGAACTTTCCTTAAGTATAATGGACTATCTTATAATGCAGTAAGCCAGTCAAGGAAAAGGTCAAAGCTGAGACTTAAAGACAATCTCTTAAGAATATGCTAGAGGTGAGGCATGAATTGCATAGATAATTCAACTAGATGGCTTCAAAGTCTGTTCCAATAAGAGATCTTACAATTCTCTTCTGTAATTAGAAACTCATTACCTTTGGGGAATTTCCTCAAGATGAGTCACAATATAAGATACAAGGGCATTAACCACTATCTTCTTCTTCCCTCTGAAATTTCCATGTATTAAGTATTGGTGTATTAGGTATGTTTATAAAAGACTAACTGCATTCAATCTAAATTTCTTATAAATTATAGGTGTCAAAGTCAAGTTCAGATTTCAGTTCTGTCATTTAACTGTATAACCTTGGATAGTTTACGATTTCCCTAGATCTCAGAGGAGCTCAGATTTCAGGCAATATTTCCAACCTCTCCCAGGATTTTTTTTTTTTTTTTATATGTGTTGGTAGTTTGGAGAGTCACAATGACCAGGTGGCTATATGGCACTTAGTGGGCCAAGAATGTTCAATGTCCTGCCGTGCCCAGAATAGTAGCATTCCCCCCACTGAAAAATGCTGATTAGAGGACTGATAAACTCCTTTTCAGGGCCAAAGTTTGTAAGGTTTATCTGTTAATAATTTTTAGTCAGCAATAGTTCTTTTTACCTAAAATATGCATCTTTTTCTCTCTATCCTAAGTAGTTCCACAACCAAATACTGACAGTCCAGGATCACCAGGGAAGATTTAGAAGAATTGGCAAGGAAAAACAGAAAAAAAAAAAAATCAATAAACAAAAAACTTGTTTTTAATGTATGTGTTTTCATCAGGGCTTTTACTGGAAAATATCCATATGACTGTATTATATAAAACGATAATTCTATAATATACAAGGTAATGTTTAAACTTGAGACTCTGTGTTTATCAGTATAACATACCTAGGAAAAAAATCTCTTAAATGACTTAATGGCCTGCATAATACTCAACGACTCATTTTCTTTAATATGCAGTAAAACATTCCTAATACAATTCTTAAAAAATAAAGAACCAAAAAAAGCCCCTTTTCAAAGCTCAGTAAATATCAGTGCATCCTTATTGCCATTTAATACCACTTCATAATTTGTTACAAATTACTAATAAATTCTCTAAAGCAATCTAAATATCAAAGATATAGTTTTTAAATGTTAAAAAACAAAAAATCAGATAAAAAGAACCAATCCACAACAATTTAATTTCCTAAAATTATATAATTTATAAACATGTGGGATGTGAAGGACTGATAAATTATTCTAAATACAGTCACGCATTGCTTAACAATCAGGATGTTATGAGAAACACGTCATTAGGCGATTTCATCGTCATGCAAACACCACAGAGTATACTTATACAAACCTAAATGTCACAGCCTACTACACACCTAGGCTGTATGGCATAGACTATCGCTCCTAGGCTACAAACCTGTACAACCTGAATACTGTAGGCAACTGTATCACAATGGTAAGTATTTGTGTATCTCAACATAGAAAAGGTATAGTAAAAAAATGATATAATCTATGGGACCACTATCATATGTGTGGTCTGTCATTGACTGAACCATCATTACGCAGCATATGACTGTATTCTAAATATAATTAATCTTAAAGCATATGACTGCATTCTAAGTATAATCGTAAAAAACCTGAAAAAAATAGTAATATAAAAGGTGTTGATGGCTGAAGGAGGTAATAAAATTAAGCTTATACAAGGGTGTACCTCTCACTCTAAGATGCCAAAATACACGTGTCTACTTGATTTAAGCTAAGAATTGATAAACACTTTAATATAGATTTGAAGAATATAGGAAAGAAAGCTCTACAACCATGAAACCATTTGTTTACATTTGCATGGCCCAAAGGGTCAGAAATAAGGGGATAGCTTAAATTTCTGTGGCAGAGATAAAACATAATCCATTATATAGAACTTCAGATTTCAAGGAAAACTTCAAATCCAGCAGCTAACAGCTTGTCTCTATTTGCTGTCACTCTAGATCAGAGAAACCCACACATTTTTTCTTTGCTGCCCCCCTTCAGTTACACTTGAGCTCTCTGACTGAAAAGGTCTGGAACAGATTAAAAGTCGGGCCACAAAATAAAAAGCTCTGGCATACTGTCAAGCCTGTCTAGAATACACATACACAGCGGGCCCAAAAAGGGAAACTAAATGCAATAAGAGAATATTACGAAACTTTTTTGAGCATAACTAATTGTAAGCCTGTGTGTACATATGTCTTGGAGGTAGGGAGGGAGGAATTTTTTTTAGTGTCTTCCCCACTTAAAACAAAAGACCAAACTGTGTGTGTAATCAATAGATCTATTTAAGCTCACAGCAAAGTTGTTTCATTTCACCATTTTAACAGAAACTACTTCCAAAAAAAAAAAGCTTTGTTCTCATTCCTGATCTCTGCAGTTAGTAAGTAAAGAGGTAATTATCATCTTTCCTAACCTTATGTTAGAGGGAAAAAAACCACGGCACCATTCTTTAAAATTTCCAAAATGTGGACAAATTGAATTCATTCCATTAAAGATGATTTAAGGAAACATGGCTGTTATTGTTCCACTCCATACAAAAGGCAGTATTTATTAAATTCTCTACCTTACTTGGTTCCTGCTTCAACCACAAGGGTTTATTCAAATACTACATAGAATCTGAAGTTGCAAATTATTAACATGCCACACTACTTTTTTAACACCCGAACAGGTCTCGAAGCTCAAAAGGCCAGCATTTAAACCAAACCAAACCAGACATCTGTCAAAATGACAGTCTCTGCCCTGACCCCCCACCTTTGACTTTATTTGAATAGGAGGTTGTCAGTCCATAAAGCTAACCAGTCAGTCAGTTTGGGGCAAACCCAAATATTGTTTGTTTTTTTTAAGGTATACATAAGACACAGGAGAACTGTTCATAATGTTCCTGACAGGCAAGTTATTTTACCCAACCAGCTCCGGATAGAGTTTTTCTTTTTCTTTTTCTTTTCCCCCCCAGCGTTGTGTTTTGATGGCATTCACAGAGTTAATTCCTCTTTCCTGTAAGAGCCCCACAGTTGTTGTTAGGTCAACCCCTGTAAAGCTTCAAAGGTTCTGAGTCCCCTCAGTCTGACCTACTCAGTGATCTGCACATTGTTTTCATTTAGCTGCATCTAGTCCAAGACGAAAGTTTCAAAACCACAATTATCTGCTCCTTTTTAGATCCATTTTCCATGGCTTTGGAAAAATATCTCTGAAACTCAAATGAAGAAATGGAAAACAGAAAAAAGAAAAAGAAAAAAAACCCCACCCTACATATATACATATATATGTAGACAGAGAGATAAAAAGGTACCGGAGAACTAGAATATCCTTATCAAAATGTACACATTTGGGAGAGGAGAGTTCATTTGTGCAAATGGTGATTTATTCATGTAATCTGGAGGGGAATATGGTTTGCTTTTTGTTTCCTAAACAAAAAAAAAAGAAAAGGACTTCTATTTTAAAGAGAGGAAAAAAGAGAGAAAGAGAGAGAGAGAGAAGGGGGGAAATTGCTTTCACTAGACCATTTCTGGGGTGACACTCACCCCCCACCCCCCAGGATGGGAAACATGACAATACCCAGGCATGGGTGGTACTCATCACTCACAGAAGTTAAGCATAAGCAGACACCAGGTCACTGACAAAAGCTGATATTCCAGGTTTTAGATGTTGCATGACAGCCTGATTGTTATTGCAGCTAAAAAGATCATTCTAAATAAGATCACTGTGTCTCCCCCAAAATGTGAAAGGAAGAGTGATTCCGGTTAGTCAGCCACTACACAACATTCCCCCACCCCAACACGAGGAGCCCAGGCTAAAAACCTGATTTAGATCGAAATTTCTCAAGTTTTACATGAGAAGTATAAAAATAATACTAGTAAAAGTTGGGTGGGCAGTCATTTTCTAATACTATAAACCAATGCAATTTTATTTAAATGTGCTTTCCCAAATTCACATACAAAAAATAGTAATTAAAAATATCTAAAAAGGTTTTGAGATGAACCTTTACCAAAACGAGGGTCAAGCCTTGGGTCTAGCCAAGAGGTGGTCTTGTTCTTATGGTTTATATAGTAAATTTCTCCATCCTGAGTCATGGCTTGTTCCCATCCATCAGGAAGAGGACCTATAATACAGAAAAAAAATCATGGTTGGTTTTTATTTGGTGTACCTAAAAAAAGTAGGAGGGGTGCTAATTTAAAAAGAAAACACATCTTGACACAAAGCAATTCATTAAAACAGATTTAAGCCTGTGTTCAGAGAAGAAAGGTAAACCTATATACCTGATTCTTCTCCACTAAAAAGAAACCACCAAATAATAAAATCAACATCTCTAAAGACACAAATTAAAAAAAAAGATTTTCAAAAAATCCTTTTGGAAGTCATGACCAAAATAATTATCATTACTGTTAATACAAGACATGGAAGTGCTTGCAGCTCAGGGACCACCCGCCAATCCAATCAGTTTTGTGACAGTACTTTCCTAGGAACTCCAAGGTTCTTTAATAAGGAATACATAGCAAGTGTTCTCAGAATATCTAAAGTATCATAAACATTCTATTTAATATACAAAGCACACTTTAGCTAAAACTGCCAAGGTTCATTCATTTCATTTTTTATGTGACTGGCTCACACAAAGAAAACTATAAAATCAAGAACTACAGTCCAAACAAGGCTTATTTTTAAGGAGACCAGAAATTGCTACGGGGTGGGGGCTGTGATTAGTTTAAGTTTTTTGGAGGCATGGAAGGGGGCAGGATAAGTGCTAACACTGTTGGAAGGCAAATTACTCAGGAAGAAGTGGGGGGAAAGATACTGTTTCAAAGTTGTAGAGTGAGGAAACATCATCTGAGATAGGACTGAAGTTTACTTAACTAAAAAGATTTTTCTACTTCTATGGAGGTAGAGAAGAAAGATGATTGCTTTTGGGAGGTAACAGCAATGAAAAAAGAGGCCCAGAATAAATTACTAAAGTATTCAAACAAATTTCTTCTTTATCTCCTTGTCCCTCCCAATTCCCCAACTTCCCATTACCACCAGGAGTCAGGAGAGGCAAGGCAAGAGGTATAAACTGGAACAGAGTCTGAGTACATGCCTAAAATATTTTCTTCTGTGGACTAATGTGAATTGAGTACTTACCATGTGCCACTGTTCTATGTATATTACGTACATTAACTCATTTAATCCTTACAACAACAAATGACATAAGCAGTAGTACTACTTATTCTAATGAGGAAATCAAGGCACAAAATGGTTAAGTCTGGTACAAGATCACAAAGCTGGTTGGTATCAGGGATGATACTCAAACCCAGACAGCCTGATTCCCGACCCATTGCTATTCATGACTATATTTCTTTTCATTCACCTCCCAAATTCAAGACCATCCTGTGCAAAAACGGAAAAAGTTCCTTCTTTCTACATTGGCACTCCAAGCCAGCCTTATAGGCAATGCTGAATAAGTAACTTTGGTTAAACTGACCACTCACACAAGGCCCATGGGACCCAAAGGCCTAATTTTAGGCCAGTTTCACTTGAATTCGGAACAGATCAATTTGCTACCATATTGTCAAAAGTCGGCTTTAATGGGGCAAAATCCTGTTAGGAAATGCAGATGTGTGGAATTGGAGTAGTCTGTATGCCTAGAGTCCATAGGGGGAAGCCTCTCCACCCCCATCCTGGATGTGGAGCTCTGTACACGACACTATCCAAGTCCAGAGTCAGAATCTGCTGTAGGCATCCCAAGTTTACTAAAAGGTGAACGGGAAGCAAAACTGTTTAACACATACAAATACACATACAACACATATAAACCTTTTCTCACTTGCTTTCACTGTCACTTTGGGCTCTATTTCTCCATCATGAAGACAGAACTCTAAAACTGAATATTAATGGTTTGCTACTAAAGATGGCTCGGCTATAAAATGCTCTTGAAAAAGAAGTAACTATGTTTAAAATTTAAGTTCCTAAAATACTATGTAACTACATGATGATGAGCACGTCAACAGCAGTCAATGAACACCAAGAGACCTCATTATAGCCTCCAAATCTGCTTGAGTGTATGAATTCTATATATATATATATATATATTTTTTTTTTTGGTAAGGTGGGGGTCTTCCTTTGTTGCCCAGGCTGGAGGGCAGTGGTGTGATTGTAGCTCATTGCAGCCTTGAAATCCTGGCTTCAAGCGATCTTCCCACCTCAGCCTCCCAAGTACCTGGGATTACAGGTGCAAACCACCACGCCAACTCCCATCTTATTTTAACAGCATCACTTTCTACTTCAGTTGAGTTAGAAACACAAGAGCTATCCTGGATACAAACCAACCTTCCCTACCTGTTGCACTCATTCCATACGGTAGATTCCACTTACATTCTGATTGGTCTGCCCCAGTCCATCTCTACGCACTATCAATACTTACCAGCTCTTTTTCTAAACTGCTATAGAGCTTCCTTCCTCAGTGACTAACTTCTCATCTCTCCTCACTCCACTGTTCTCTATCAAACAGCCACCAGGGTTTTCTTCTTAAAATACTTTCTAATCAACTTTTATATGAGCTACTAAAAAACATTTCTATTGCTCTCTAATATCAAGAGGAAAATGCCTAAATCCTTTACCAATTGGACTCACTTAAGTCTTCTTCAGAACGCCAAATTTCCCACCAACTTTTCACAAAATCATGCCATCTCCTTGTATATGCTGTTCTCATTGTCACAGACATCTTGTACCCCCCCCCAAACTCTTATTCATCCTGTAAGAGACAGCTGAGATGTCACCTCTTCAATTCAGTCTTTACAGATTACCCCAGACAAAAATTAGTTTCCTCTTCTATTAACACTTAACAGATAGAACCGTAATTACTTGTTTACATGTTTGTTCTCCTGGCAACAACTAGGTCGCTCATCTTTACAAGCCTGTAGGCTAATACCTGAGTAGTTGTTTAATAAATGTTTAATGGAAGAATGAATGTCTTGCCTTTTAAGTAATACTTTGAACTTTCTATAAATAAGCTTAAAATCATGTAGTATACATATTGTTTTCAATTAACATGTTTCTAAACAGAATGGGAATGACAGATGTTATTAGTCTAGTGTCTTTTACCCCTTAAACTTTTTGTTCATGAGTTAATTTTTACAGTTCAATTAAAAAAAAAACTTTAAACATTATAGAAATGCATGATGGAAAAAGCAAAAGTTCCTTGCAACCCACTCCTCAGGTGGAAAACTGAACAATTTCCGTTTTTGTGACACCCTTCTGGACTTTTTTCCTGTGAACAATCCATAACACATGTATGTCCTTTGGTGGTGTACTCTATCCGTACCAATCCTGCTTTACTCACTAATATACTATGGGCATCTTTTCTTGACACAATACACTCTTTTTTAATGACTTAATAGATCCTACTGTACTGATACCCTAGAATCCATTTATCCCTTTCCCCAGCATTGGGTATCAAAGCTGTTCCTTATTTTTTTTCTTTTATAAATAGTAGTGCAACACACAACCCATAAGGCAGTGATGGCAAGCAGCTCCTCCACTATTAGTTCCATTACCACCATCATATCATGATGACATTGTCACATTTAAATCCACACAGTGGCTCCATTCACTGGGTACTATTCTTATCCACATTATACAGATGAACAGTGACGTTCAAAGAGGTTTAGTAACAAGGTAGACAGTTAAGTTTCAAGCCAGGACTTGAATCCAGGCAGTCTGATTTTAGAGCTTCTGCTTCCATTTTAACCCACACAATATGCTGCTTCCTAAAGATATAAATACATCCTTCCAAAACTTATGCCACTGTGTCCACAGATTAAATTCTCAAACTGGGATAGTGACTTTATTTCTTTTATACCCAAGTTTTAATCATTAAGTATTAATTTCACTAAAAAAAGATTTCAGAAATTAAATTCAGGAAACTTTTCACCAATACGGTTCTATACCATAAACAATCAGAAACAAACCTCTAAACACACAAATTTTGGATATGAATATATAAAGGAGACAAGCTCAGTACAAATAAAAAGTGTAGTGACTGTTGCCTATTTTCTCATAATATTCCCAATTAGAGAATTAAATCTACATATAAAATAGAATAATTATACAAATAATTTTGTGAGCACTCAAATTTATACCAAATTATATATGCCAAACAGAAAATAACACTTTATATTCATTAAAGTCTTTCATTTAACATTCTCTGGGTAAAAATATAATGTTATGTGGAGAGATGGCCCAAAATAGGATGGTTTCTTTACACTGAAAGAAAGCTGATCAAAGGCAAGGACTAGATTAGGAAAGATACCCTTTAAATAGCTTTGCCACAGCAAAGTAAACAATCAACAGAGTGAAAAGACAACCTAAAATATGTGCAAACTACTCATCCCACAGGGGATTAATATATAAAATATACAAGAACTGAAACATCTCAACAGAAAAAAAAAATCTGATTAAAAAATGGACAAATGATCTGAAGAGACATTTCTCAAAAGACATACAAATGGCCAATAAATATACAAAAAAATGCTCATCATTAATCACCAGGAAAATGCAAATCAAAATCACAATGAGGTATTATCTCATCCCAGTTAGGATGGCTGTTATTAAAAAAGACAAAAAACAACAAATGCTGGGAGGATGTGGAGAAAAGGGAACTCTTTTACACTGCTGGTGGGAACACAAACTGTTAATAGTATAGCCACTATGGAGAACAGTATGGAGGTCCTTCAAAAAACCACAAATAGAACTACCATATGATCCAGCAATGCCACTACTGGGAATTTATCCAAAGGGAAGGAAATCATTTTATTGGAGAGACATCTGTACTCTCATGTTTACTGCAGCACTATTCACAACAGCCAAGATACGGAAATCAACCTAGGTATCCAACAACAGATGAATGGATAAAGAAAATGTAGTATATATACACCACGGAATACATTTGGATATGAATATATAAAGGAGAGACAAGCTCAGTACAAATAAAAAGTGTAGTGACTGTTGCCTATTTTCTCATCATATTCCCAATTAGAGAATTAAATCTGTATATAAAATAGAATTACACAAATAATTTTGTGAGCACTCAAATTTATAACAAATTATATATGCCAAACAGAAAAGAACACTTTATATTCATTAAAGTCTTTCATGAAAAAATGAAATCCTGCCATTTGTGGCAATGGAACTGGAGAACATTATGTTGAGTGAAACAAGCCAGGAACAGCAAGTTAAACACTGCATGTTATAACTCATATGTGGGGGGCTGAAAAAAACTGATTGCACAGAAGTAAAAAGTAGAACAGAGGATACTAGAGGTTGGGAGGGGAGGGATAGGGAGAGGTTTGTTAAAGGATACAAAATTACAGCCAGATAGGAGGAATAAACTCTAGTGTTCTATACCACTTTAGGATGACTATAGTTAACAAAAATATAGTTTCAAATAGCTAGAAGGAGGATATTGAATGTTCCCAACACAAAGAAATGATAAATGTTTGAGATGATGGATATGCTAATTACTAATCACCCTGATCTGATCACCATACATTATGTGTATCAAAACATGACTATGTACCCCATGAATATGTAAAATTACTATTTGTCAATTAAAAAAAAAAAAACTAAAATAAATAAATAAATAAATAGCTTTGCATCACAATCGAATCTTTAGTAGTAAAATTAAGATGGAGAAAACTGAAAAGAAACAAACCTTCAAGATTGAATGGAACAATACAGATCCAGGTTTTATTCACACAAAAAAAATTTTTAGTCAAGTGTTCCTTAGAAGAAATTCAGTGACTTGATTCTTAATGCAGGATTCCAAGTCATCCTGTTAAACTAAGCTAACTATTGAACAGCCATGAAAAGGAAAGAAAGTATGAGTGATACGTTTTCTGAATCATCAAGTTACACAGGCTACTCAAAGTCTGATTTAAACATCTGTTTGGGCTGGAGTTAGAATGGAGTAAGGTCAGTAGTCCAAGGGGGAAATCTGAGCTTCCCATGAAAATAAATTTTAAAGAAGCAATCACAGGGATAAATCAAAATAATCTTAAAACGCCTTTAAATTCAATTTATATTCTGACTTTAGTGTGTCATAAATATTGTAACTTCTCCAATATGGAATTTATAAAATGAAGTACATTTAAGTGGCAATATTTTATTTACTTAAGATGATCAAAAATAGTGCCTTTGAACTTTAGCATGCATCAGAATCACCCGGAGGGTTTGCTAAAACACGTGTTGCTGAGCCAAGCCCCACCCCTATACTTTCTGATTCAGTAGGTCAGGGATCGGGCCTGAAAATTCCCAGATGCTGCCAATGCTACTGGTCTAAGGAACACACTTTGAGAACCACTGATCTAAACCACGTAGAATTCTTTAGCTGGTAAAGAAGTGCCTCTTGAATTTATCCAACTTATTCACAACTATATCTATTCATTGTTAGGCAGTTCAGAGATCTAACATCTGGGAATGGTACACTGCCCCATCTGCTAGGATGAGGCAAATGGCTCCCATTAATCAGGATAAAGCAGTCACAAGAAGGGTGGTATTTAACAAAAAAAAAAAACTTGAACAGCCCCAAGCTATTATTATGAAGAAGCAGACCAAAATTCATTTCACGTTTGTCCCCCAGTGATCAGATGGAAATGAGGAATAGGTGTTGGGAGGTAAGTTAAGAACTCTTCACTTTCTCAATACAAATAAAGAGCCCTTTCTCTGTGCTGGCAGATTTTCTTTATACCTATATCATAGCATTTATCATATGGTATTATTTCATTATGTGTGTTTTCTTCTAGCTAGACTGTGAAATTCCTGAACACAGAAGTACGTATTATACATTTTTCCATTTTATTGCCCAGTACAGTGCCTACTACTTAGAAAAAGTGGAAATAAATCTTGGCTGAAATGAATGTAGTCAAAATGAAATTCTATTAAAATCCTTTATTTATACTTGTGAAACAAAATATTGTTTCATTCTTTCTACGTAAGTTCACTTTCTCCATTATTTTAATCGTGCCACTTTAAACTGAAGGCACAGGGATATAGCAAAGTCTTTGATTCAACAAGTATTTATTGAGCTCCTACTATATCCAGGCCCTGGAGATACAGCAATAAACAAAATAGTCCCCATTTCATGGAACTTATGTTCTAGCCAGCAAGACAAACAGATATGCACAGTACAATGTTGGCTAATGACAAATGCAGTGGAAAAAAAAAAAAACCTAAAGCAGCATGAACATAGAAAGAAAAATGGGAAATCATCTTTTAGAAATCCAGATCAAGAAGGGCCAAATTGAGGAGGTGACCTTTAAGCTTTGACCTGAATCCCAGTCCAAACATATGATGTCTGGGGCATGAGCATTCCAGGCAGGGGAAACCACAAAGAGGCTAGTAGTGTGTATGTGGATGAGGCAGAATAAGCAAGGAATGAGGTACAGTGGTTAAGTTTTTATGATCATGAATCTACCAGAAAACCTTTCATTTCAACTAGTAAAGGGATGAATGGGTACCATTTAATGGGGATTACCATTACTAAATGGTAATTCCAATTCCCTGGAACTTACGGACAACCTCTAGACAGGTCAGAATGGACAATAAACATCTGCATCTCAATTCACTTTTACATACTCTAAAGCTAGGCCCTTAGACATGGAAAAGATGTGGGAGTTTTTCAAGGCTTTGTTATCATGTCTGACTACCACACCAAAGCCTGCTGGGGAAGAAGAGAAGATAGAAGATAAAAAATAGGCCCTATGTCAAGAAGAAAGGAAAAGAGGCCAGCATCTTAATGAGATGTAACAAGGGGGAGAAATCTGCATTAGGATGAATAAAATAAAGTGGTAGGCTATAATTAAAATAATTCATAAATTAGAATTACTTATCCTTGGGGAAAAAAAATTTTTATGTAGGATTCACTACTTCTACTGCTTGATTGACAGCTTTTCTACTATAGCAAATATTAACTTCCTGCAATATTTTAAAAACAAATAAAATACCCCATGTCATAATACTGAAGATGACTCAACATCAACTTCCTGCTCTTGCCTAAGGACCCTCTTCTTGCATTAGTAATGACTAACTAAAAGCCATTTGCAATGTCTACTCAAACAAGAAAATCTTGATTAACTACACCATAAGTTAGATGATCAACTTCTCCCTCTCACCTGCCCCACAATTCAGGAATAAAGAAGTCACCCAGGACACTGAAAGTTTACTAAATACACCCTGAGTGGTTCAAAGTACAGGACTATGAAGAAGTAGTTTCCTTAGTACATAATAGGAGTAGCTGGAAAAATAGATTCAATGACCTTTTAAAGGAACTTAATTCTAAACTTCTGACCAATTTTGGTATTGCATTTCTGGTCTCATGTATTTATGATGAGTCACAAACTGTTCTTACTATATGCAAGGCACTGCTCTAAGTTCTTTGTAAACAAATATTAACTCATTTAATAACCTCATGATGTAGGTTCTATTAGTATCCCCACTTTATAGATAAGGAAACTAAGGCAAAGAAAAGTTAACTTGTCCAAGATCATTCAGCCCAACTTAATAAGTGGCAGAGCTGAGATTCAAACCCTGACAGTTCAGCTCTCTAGAACTCATGCTCTTGAGTACATACAAACAGTAATAAAAGTTGTTTTGCTTTAAAAAATATTTTCCTGGAACTTTCATGAAATTCCATGGCTTCAGTCATATTCATGTAGATGACTCCCACATCTTTAATGCTTCTTACAGGGTCACTAGTCCTTCTCCTCTACCAACTGGACATTGACACTTCACAAAATGTGTCCCTGTATTTTGAGGGGGTTTTATTTTATCTATTCCTCCATGATCGTTTCACACCACTACTCATTCAATCTTCTTTCAGTCCCCCAAACTTTTCTTCCTCTCTCCTCTCCAGAACCTTCAAAAGTGCAGCTGCTCCCTGCAGGAACTCTACTCTCCACCCTCTTTTACTCATCCCTTCTACTTTGAATGCCACTTCCTCCTGATGCCTTGCCTACATACCGTTTCCTTTCCTACTGCATCAGGTGCTTTCTCTTTAGTGAGATGTTTCCATCACTTTAGAAATTTAGTAATCCATTCAGTCCCCCCAGCTGCATGGCTTGTTCACTCTTGTCTTTCTAGTACCTAGCAGTGTCATGCTCTTTCATCCTCCACTTACATTTTCTATGTGTCCACTCCTCAGAGCCTGTCTCCTCCTAGCCTCCATTGTTTTCAATCCACTGAAATTCTACTCTATTCTTTTTGTGAAGCTTTTCTTGATTCTGTCCCACTAGTAAGATTCTTCCCTGCCTATAAATTGAAATTGCACTTGTTTTGATTTCTTGAACACTTGTGACACATTGTCTTGTGTTTACTCTTTTACACCGGGTTTAACTATAGGCCATGTGGATATTATGGGAAGAACTTATTCTGCCCTAGAATATAGAAAAAGAATTCTCCATTTTTTAAAGAGTAGATTTGCACAATTTTGCAAGGATGGTCAGGACAAAGATGGCAACATTTATTAGAAATTACTGCCAGGTTAGTTTGTGATATTTTGGTCTGCAACTTGTACAGACTTGTGATTTTCAAAATATACAGAAACTAAATATATTCAACTCTGACACTTCTGCAATTTTTTTTACAAAGGAGTCTGCCATAAACATAAATATCTGAAATTCATATGCTTGATCATGTAAGCCCTAAACAATCCCTAATAAAGTTCCACCCACACTACTAAAATTTTTAGGTAGACACAATGGAAAAAGTCATATATAAAATTTGAGGAACTTTTCAATACAGTCATGTGCCGCATACTGATGTTTTAGTCAACAATGGACTGCATATACAATGGTGGTTCCATAAACTTATAATGGAGCTAAAAAATTCCTATTGCGTAGTGACACTGTAGCTGTCGTTAACGTCGTAGTACAATGCATTACCTTTTCCATGTTTAGATATACAAATACTTAATCATCATGCTACAACTGCCTACAGTATTCAGTACAGTAAGGCACTGTACAGGTTTGTGGCCTGTATATCTCTCAGAACACATCCTGGTTGTTAAGTAGTCCATGACTGTATTATTGTAACTTTTTTTGTGGCCTCAATAAACCAAACATGGGATAAAAAATGCATTTATTGAAGAAAAAGTAGTTTATAAATCAAGTTTGGTTAAAAAACAAAAAAAATTCTTTTTTTTTTTTTTTTTTTGCCACATTCTACAGCAGAAAAAATTCTTTTTCTTTTAGCTTCCCAAGTAATTGTTTTATTCTCAGGAGGGCGGCCTTAGGCCACAAGTGGCTTTCTAGGTCCTTAAATGCAGCCTTTTGACTGAATCCAAATTTTACAGAACAAATCCTTTTATTAAAAGGGGTACATCAGAGAAAGAACTTTTCTTGCCTCCTTTGGTGCTTAAAAAAGAACAATCTTGAGACCAGAAGGCTGCAGGTTTCCCAACCCTAATTGAAAATCTGCCTCAAGCAAACAAATGCAAGAGTGGGGGCCAACCCATTTGCCTGCTCTTTAGTTAAGGTGTTCACCCATATCTTATAGGTAGCTAGAAGATTCTTCTGCCAAACTACTAGAACATGCTGATGAGTCCAAACCCCTTCTAAAGCACAATGGGCAGTGTGGTTGATTAAGACAAAATTCTAGACCATACATCTGAAGGCTCAGGTTGGAATCCTGGCACTACTACTTACCTGTACTCTTCTCATTAGCATACTGTGTGCCCCAATCACTGTGCTCATGTCTCCTTTATAGCAGATGCCTCACTGTACCCTAATCATTTGCCTGCATCCTTCTCTTCTCGGCAGACTCTAAGCTCTTGAAGCAGAAATCTTTTTCGTCTTTGTATCTCCAGGGCTTAGTACTGCCAGCAAACACAAACAGTTTGAGCTGAAATGATTAAGAACTTATCTGTAGAAAGAATGATTTGTCTTGGTCAAGTCAAAATCTCTCAGATCCTTAGTTTGTGCTTTTATAAATCATAGATTTATAAATGTAGATAACTTTTTTGCAGAGTTTTTACATTAAGATGTCATGAAATGATGGAGTCATTCATTTGTATTAGGCACTCAGTAAAAGTTTCATTCTGGCCTAAAACAGGAAACATAAAATAGAAATAATTAAAAAAATAGATCTCTAATGATATTTCTATGGCTTTACATTTAAACCATTCAAGAGTCTTCTATCTGTACAGTTTGTGAACCAGCAGTATCAGCCATCACCTGGCAACTTACTAGAAATGCGGAATCTCAGGTCCCATTCCTACTGAATCAGACCTACTGAGTAAGAATTACATTTGAACAAATACTTAGGTGATTCTTGTATACATTACAAAATTGAGACACACTACTCTAGAATATAGGAGACTAATAAGGTTCACTTGTTTGATTAAACCTTTTACAGAACTACCATTAATTCAAACTTTACAAATATAGCAAAAGTACCATTCACCAGCTTACTTGGTTAAAAAAAAAATCTTTGATACATTATAAATGAAATTAAATATGATTTTAGTCTCATATACAACTCTAGAAAACAGCATAATTTAGAGACTAACTATAAAGGGTTTAGATTCAGACAGACTTGGGTTCAAACCTTGGATCCAATATTTATTAGGTTTGCTAACCTTGGGCAAGTTTCTTAACCTGCTTGATGCTCACTTTCCTCATCTATAAAATGGAGATGAATACTCAGTGGATTGTTGAGAGGATTAAAGAAGAAAGTGCTTTAGACAGGTCATGGCTCATAGTAGGTGCTTAAAAGTCAATTTCCTACTCTTCCCTGGAATAGTTGTACAATTTTGTTCCAATAATACATTTAACTTATTAAAATTCATGTATAACATACACGAAGGGGCAGGTTTAATATCAGAAAACGATAGACTGGGTCTGAAAGATCAATGACCAGATAACAAAAATAGGGAAAACCATAAGGGAAGACCCCTAGAGAAAAGTCATATTCTTAATGGTGTCCCAAAGTTTTGAGGGTAAGACTCAAACTTCTCAGCTAGCTTACCACACAAAGGCATTCTGAGGATGTCTTCAGTCTCCCCACCATTATACCACTAGGTATGTGGTGCTAGGGGTTTTAAGCCTCAGCAACTGCCCAAACACTGCTAGCTACTTTTACCTTCCCTTCCCTTTTCTTCATCAAACTTAACTCCAACTCGTGTACTAACACTCAGGTCCTGAACCCAACCATACCACCATCCCCACTTTGGTCATCCTCTCCCCTGGTTTATTATAACTGCCCCCAACTAAACTTACTACTTTTATTTATTTATTTTTTAAGAGACGGAGTCTCGCTCTGTCACCCAGGCTGGAGTGTAGTGGTGCAATCATTGCTCACTGCAGCCTTGAACTCCTGGACTCAAGCAATCCTCCCATCTCAGCCTCCCAAGTAGCTAGAACTATAGGCATGAGCCACTGTGCCCGGTCCTGATCTCCCTACTTTTAAAAACTCAGATCATGTCACTCCTCTGTCCAAAACCTACAAGGACCTATGTAATGTGGCCTCCCTGCTCCCTTTCACTGACTCTTCTCTAGCTGCAGTGACCTCCTTGCTTTTCCCCAAACATGCCTCAGGGCCTCTGAACTGACTATTGTGTTGTACATGGAATTATTCCCCTTTCCCTCATACATTCATATGGCTCTCACCCCAGTTCATTCACATCTTTGCACAAAAGACATTAATTACAGAGGCCTCCACTGGAAAGGCTATCTAAAATATTGTCTCCCTCCATCCCCAGCCAATCACTCTGACCCATAACTGGTTTTTCTTCCTTTCACTTTTAACTATTTGACACATTACATATTTGTTTATATTCTTTATTCTCATGATTTAGAATAGTGCCTGGCACATAGCAAGTATTCCATATCATTTGAGGGAACCAATGAATCTCTGCCTCCTTAAAGAAGTCTTCACCATTCTCCCTCCCCACTACTGACTCATGTGTTCCTCCCTCTCTACATTCTCAGCACTCAGTACGTAACATCTGCCATAACATTTGTTATGATTATATAGAAAGAGCCTGTCTTATCTTGACTTTGTAATCCCAGTGGCCATCACAGTGCCTAATACAGAGTAATGCATTTGATATTTGTTGAATGAATGATTCAGGAAGGGAAAAATACAACTGTATCAAGGTAAAACTATGAGACACTTAAAAAATAATTTTCCTGTTTGTCATGTTACAGCTGTATGAACTTCCAGGAAGAAAAGGCCAAGTATAAGCTCAGAGAACCTTCTAATTATGCAACTCTTCAGACTATCTTCAGTGCAACTTGAGTCTTTTAGATTTTAACTTAATGAAATGGCTTAGAATTTAAGTAAGTTTATTTATAAAAGATCAGTTTTCTGTAAAGTTTTATTGAAGCAAAAACAAACAGCTCATTTAGACTTCAGGCTGCTCAAATAAAGCAACCACCTTTCATTAAAATTTTAACCTAAAGCAAGTTTTGCCACCTCTTTACCTTACTAACATCAAAAGAAAATCTTGTTCTGGAAAACTGTGACTACTATTGCAGGATTTATTTCATTTCACTTATGCTGCCTATATATGGTAGTCTATGGATATCATTTTAAAAGAGTTAGTATCACAATCTTTCACACAAATATTCCTCCAGTGAGTCATAAAATTATTGTAGGAATAGAGGAACCAGAAGGATTTAGAAATCAGTGGGAAAGACAAAAATAATATTCTAACACTTATCAAGAGAAGAAATAAAACACGCACTTGATTTGGTTCTTAAATATAAATAATTTAATCTTTCTCGTTTTCTTTCCTCCAATGCTGAGCAAAGTTTCCAAAAATCTACAAATAATCACTGAAGAAAAGCTGAACACAGACACTATTATTTTTATGCCCCGCTATCTTAGTAAGTCACTTTACTAAGAAAGCTGGTGGTAATGATTCTCATACATCTAAACATTTTTTCTTTATATTCTTTAACAACACTCTTAACTCTTCTAAATTAGTTTCTTGGTTAAAATAACAAGTTTATATCTTTTTCTTCTTTATTAGATTCAGTACTTACACTAAAATCTTAGAAACTTTCAGAATGCAAATGAACTTTACTTTCCCAAATGATTACTACAAAGTAATCATTCTAATAGGTTTTTAAAAAATATTTGTTATTTTTGCTCTAAGATCAGGTCAAAAGAACTCAACAATCTTGCGTTTGTATATATTTCCCCTTCATTTAGAAGATAACCTCTAAAATAAAGCAAAAAAGACAGGAAAGAATTACCTTATCTGAATTAATCAAGCATTCAACTAAGTACATGAACACACTACTTCCCAAAACATTTCATTTGAGATTTATATTATTTTGGAGTTCATGATTCTCAAATTGAAATAATCTTTCTGAAAATGTAGCACTATAAAAATACTGATTTGAAGCTACTGAAAAACAAAGTAACTCTATATACTCACCTCTCATCATAACTAATTTGGGTTTCTTTAAAGAAGGAATGAAGAAATACACTTTTAAAAAATTACAACTACAATCAGGTAACCAAGAGTGATCCCCAGTGGAGGAGTGAAAGGCTCTCACCATCAGAGCAATATAGAAACCACTAGCTGCCCTGACATGAGTGGCATGCTTCATTAATGCAGCAGAGTCAAGAGCCATGATTTAAAAGTTCCATGGGTCGGTCAGCCATCACTGGGTTTAACAAAGACTTCAGAAGAACTCCTACACTGGAGCAGATATGATAATTGCAAGCTAATGTTATTTGCAGTCTGACTGGATGTTATTATGTTATGAATTACTTTTCATAAAGAATTTTTTTCATAAAGAAATTTCTTTTCACAAAGAAATTTTTTTAATCTTCATATTCTCTACATGTTGCTTATCTGCATCTTTTATTAAAATGAAATGGATTGATATACAGTTTTAAATAAGAAAAATGGTAGTTGTTTCTGTATTTACCAACCATTTTTCAGGAACTTAATCATCAAATAAATCAAGCCACCAACTACAGAAAACAAACCAAGCTTCTTAAGCACTGATTATAGTGATTCTGGATTATCATGCTTTTGCTTTGACTATTTTCCCTTTTCCCATGGTCATCTTTTCTTAATTTAACTGAATTTCTAGATGGGAAAAGAGAAAACAGCAATTTTGTTTATACTTGATCTTAGCCAAACGGCCGAGAAGTGATAGCCATTTTGTTTCAAAAAGAAAACTTTTTTAAACTTTGTTTAAAAAACTTTTAAAAATTTTGTTTAAAAAGATATTTTGGGATAGGAGCTTGAGAATAACTAATAAAATACACTCTTTCTCTTTATTGCTCTGACTTTGGGCTTTATTTGTTATAGTTTCATTCTCACTTGATTTCACTTTAGTATAGTCTTTTTAGATATATCATGACTTCAGACTGACAATTTCCACCTTATAATAATCAAGAACTTTCATAAAAAATCAGGAAAATTCACTTATGTAAAAGAAGAAAACTTTATTCATATTTAACACTCTACTACCTATACCAAATAGAAACTCTAAGTGAATCTAAAAGTCAGAAGACCACCCACTACTTGGATAAGAATCACCCATATTTGATGATAGAAAGCTTGCAGAGGATAAACATAGCCCCAAAGACTGTGGTAACAAGAAGTAACAGAGACTACTAGTTATTATAAACTGATTAAATTGTGATCTTAAAATATCAGATCACACTTACTTACATGTGCAAAATACTTTACCAAGCACCGTATATTGTTAATAATAAATTCTAACTATGTGCCAATCACATATATGGATTGTGTCATTTAATCTTCACAATAAACCCATGAGTTCAGTATTACTATTATTATTATCCCCTTTTCCAAGTGAATAAACTGAAGTACAGGCATAGGCAGATACAGTAAATTGTCCAAGATCTCATAGGCAATAAATGACAGCTGGGATTCAAACCAGGTCCACCTGACTCCAAGAGCCCTTGGTCTTAACCCTTATTCTAAATTGTCTCAGTTTCAAAGGAGAAAAGTAGAACTTCAAAATTTATGAACCACAACACATAAAGTAGGAATTATCAACACCTAAAACCTGTTGGCTCTGCAACTTCTCACACATCCTTACTTTCTTTGTGCTTTTTTTTTTTCTGAGACAGAGTCTTGCTTTGTAGCCCAGGGTAGAGTGCAGCGGCATCACCATAGCTCACTGCAACCTCGAACTCCTGGGCTCAAGATCCTCCTGCCTCAGCCTCCCAGAATGTTAGGATTACAGGTGTAAGCCACCGCGCCTGGCCTCTCTGTGCTTTTTAAAGTTAAAAATCTTACATCAGTGTTTTAACTGTCATTTTTACATTTCACATTGTCATTTTTCTTGGTGACAATCTCTTTCCCATTTGGTCTTTTGTGCTCTCACAGGGATTACACAAAGCAGGAGTAGTACAACAGGCAAACATTAAGGCAACTCTATACTACTCACTCTGCTTGCTTCTGAACATTTTCCCCCCACTCCAATGAAGGTGATTAGCACATTCCTCTAACATGCATCACCTTTACAATCAAGAGTGCATTTTCTCCACCCATCTTGAGGTATTTCCTAGGAATTCCATGCAATTTTTCATAATAGAGAAAGCTGAAAGTGCTGCATTGATAGATTTGGGAATTAGTCAAATAAATGTCAATAATTTCTAACTTTAAAGCAAAAAAAAAAAAAAGAATCCTTTAAAACTGTGGTCCCCAAGGCCCAGGCTGCAGACCAGTACCATCTGTGGCCTGTTAGGAACCCATCTACACAGCAGGCGGTGAGCGGCAGGCAAGCAAGCCTGCATTTACAGCCAAGCTTCGTCTGTATTTACTGCCACTCCCCATGGCTTGCATCACCCCATAAGCTCCACCTCCTGTCAGATCAGCAGTCCTGGCATTAGATTCTCATAGGAGCGTGTACCCTATAGTAAACTGTGCATGTGAGGGATCTAGGTTGCACGCTCTTTATGAGAATCTAATGCCTGATGATCTGAGGTGGAGCTGAGGCAACGATGCTAGCACTGGGGAGTGGCTGCAAATACAGATTATCACTGGCAGAGAGGTTTGACTGCACAATAAATGTAATGCACTTGAATCTACCCTAAACTACCCCCCCCCACACCTCCCAGCCCTTGTCAGTGGAAAAATTGTCTTCCATGAAGCTGGTCCCTGGTGCCAAAAAGGTTGGGGACCACTGCTCTAAAATATACCTGTAATAACGCATTTTGGCTTTAGACTGGTATCAAATACACATTTTTACAAAGCAGATAAATGAGTCAATTGATTTTCCTTAATATAAATCAAGGCTTATGATTTTTAAATGATCCTAGTTATCAGCTCTTTTGCATACAGTTATTTCTGGATCATCATAGAGTATACTTTCTTGACTTTACTATTACTTTAAGTTTCAGCAATCTTATGGATCAGTGTTAACAAGCTACTACTAAAAAATTTAATATATATATCATATAAATAGACCAGTTAAAGGAGAAATATCACTTTTCTTTCAAGTCCTTAGTTTCTAATGTCAAACACAAAAATCACTAAATGTTTTCCTAACTAATATGTAAAGAACTACTTCATACGGATCCCAAGCATGCATCAAAAGGCAATTAATGTACTATAAGCATAACTTACTTATATTATAATAAAACTTTTAAAGGGCAAGCACCTCAAATAATTTAATAGACATGGGCTTATATATACATATGTATGTATATATACTATATACTTTAATATAGGATTAAGTAAAATAAAACCATTATCTTACTGAATTATTCACATTTCCTTTTTTTTTCTTTTCCTCACCTTTCAAATTCCTTTCACAAAGTTCACTGTCATTTACCTGCCAATTAAATAGCACAGTTAAAGAATATAAATTAATCTTATTCATAGGATGTATTGTCTTGCCTCTAGAACATCTTCCAGGTGCACCTTTGTTTTAGGTGATTTCTCAATTACAGATATTTGGAAATTTGCCCAAACCACAGGTCTCCAGTTTAGTAATGAAATCCATCATTTCAACCTCTTATTTTGAAAAAGGACTTGTAAAAAACAAAACTAAACTCTGATCATTTTTGCTAAACTGAATTAGACTTAAAGAAATAGGATTTCACAAAATCTTAGAATTGAAAAGAATCTTAAAAGATCATTCACTCCAAACATTAAAAAATGATACGGAAAACAGATTTGAGGAGTCTAACAAAAATGACAGTATTTTAAGGAAAGCAGTCTCCTTAGAAAAGAGAAGTCACAGCAGAACAGAAGCTAGACTCAAATTTTGAATGAGAATTCTTTTTTTAAAAAAGAGCAAAACTAGAAAGTTCTTGTTAAATTAATGAGTAATAAAAATGTAAATCAAATTGCATTTAGCTCAATTAACCCAGTAAAGTACTTCAAAACAGCTGTGTAGCTTCCTTTTATCTGAAGGCTTTTTGGGTTAGCAGATTCGAAAGGTATTTCACCCTTCAAGGTGAAAATTTTCTGTAGGGTAGCCTGCTTAACTGCAAGCTATTTCCTGCTTTGTTACAGTGAATGCCCTCAAAATTTACTTAGATGCTCTCACAATTCTTGTTCACTGTCTCTAGGCTTGAAAAACTCCTTAAAAGATCTTTTTTTCCAAGCAGAGAAGAGCATCATTTTAGCTGTTTTTCTCAGAGAGAGAAAGTCACTTCTACATTCTGTGTAATCCCTGACTCAAAGATATTTTCTCTTAAAGCTATTTAGGAAAGTATTGGGTACCCCACTGGAGAGTACACAGCCACCAAACACCATGGCTGTTTTCCAGATGGAGAAAGAGAAGCCCCTACATTGAAACCTTATTAACACGACATTATGGCTGTAATTTTATCTGAACATGAGGTATATCAAGATTATAGTTCCCATGACATTCATTCCAAAGCACGTCAAAAACACGCAGAAGTTCTCCATTTATTTTATTTTATTTTTTTTAATTTAAAAAACTTTTTTAGAGACAGAGTCTTGCTCTGTCACCCAGGCTGGAGTGCAGTGGTATGATCATAGCTCACTGCAGCCTTGAACACCTGGGCTCAAGCAATTCTCCAACCTCAGCCTCCTGAGTAGTTGGGACTACAAGCACACACCACAGTGCCTGGCTAATTTTTAAAATTTTTTGTACAGACAGTCTCACAATGTTGCTCAGGCTGGTCTCAAACTTCCGGCCTCAACCGACCCTCCCACCTCAGCCTCCCATCTCCCAAAGTGCTGGGATTACAGGTGTGAGCCACCATGCCTGGCCTGTTTATTCTTAAATATCCAGTGAAATGGAAGAAAGGAAAGACAACAAACCAGTGCCTATAATTCAGAGTGAAAAGAGGCATGCACTATACAGATATTACCAATAGCCTACGCATTTGATTTGATAGCTGAGTCTCCATTTGTATTTGTGACCAAATTCAGAATAATCCAGATAAAAATTTGTCTGATTTGGAGAATTTTCATATATACTTAATATAACACCTTATTCTCATTTTGGAACTTTTTTTGGTGACTCTTTTTCTTTTTTAGGATCAGTTTTGTTGATGCTGTTGCTTTAAAAAGGTTTTTGGTTTCACCATACCTGTCAGCTCATCTCTCCCTTTTTTTAACTCATTATACTCTCTGACCATCCCCTATTGAAGGCAATGACCTAGCATGTTCTCTTTAAATATTCTCTCCTCTTTAAGGGACAATATTTTATTAGAACCAAAGCCTCCTTAAGCAAACACCATCTCCACACCCACCCCCTTCTAGAGAAGCAGTTCCCCAGTACACCTACTAGAATTTTAAAATAGAGCCTATAGCGCATTAGTAGGTCCTATCCCCTTCTGCTTTCTTTCAGGCTTTAACTCTGTCAGGTATTCTACCCCTAGTTAACATGAAGATTAAGAGCATGGGATCTGGAACCCCATTACCAAAATCTGAATCTGGCTTTCACCACTTAAAAGTTGTGTGATTTGGGGAGGTTACCCAAATTCTCACATATATGAAGTGTGACTAGTAACAGCACCTAACAAATGGCCATTATGAAGATTAAATTAAGATAATGCAAAATGACCCTCACAGAATGCCTGTGAAGTAAATAAGAATTACTACTATTACTATTATTAAATACCTTCTACCACCATTTAAAGATTTTAAGTCTCTTTGGGAGCAGCTTTTCCAATTTTAGTTCCTCCTTCCAACTCTCTCCCCACAACACTCTCTTCATACTTCCTCTCCCTCACTCCTAATCCTCCAGTCATGCTGCTTGCCACTTCACGAAACTGTTTGTGCCAAAGTTGCCTCTTTACTGAATACTAAGTAAGCATGCCTACTAATTTATATGTAGTGTATTAAAACATTTCATATTTTTTATAGTTGAGATAAAACATCCACAATTATTTTAAAACAAATTAAAACCAAGTTCATATATACCTTTGATTTTAAACATAAATTTGAGCCCAAATTCTCTCATTTCCTTAGACTATGACCATCAGAAAATGAAATAGGTCGCAAGCAAACAAACCAATGTTCTAATAGAATCACAATCAACCTTGTTCTAGATGCAAAATGTCTAATCTTCCAAAACACAGTTTAAATTAATGAGTTATTTGTTACTAATTTCCTAGGTATACTTTTAGATGGAGCATGACAAAATAAATAATGTGAATCATCTTTTTTGGACCATAAATACAAAGCAGATTTCACAACTTTATTTGAAAATTTGGTTATTAAAAAAATAGTTGCCAAGTAAAAAATATTACTCAATAAATACCTGCATAATTTTTTGCCTTTAAAATTTTTAAGATTTAAATTAAATGTCACATATAAAACAGATTCTGAGAATAAGCAAATATATCCATATTATGATGATTTAAGGAATTAATTTTTAAGAGTTTATATAAATAAAGTTTATGACAAGAAAAGCTCAATTACAAATGTTTCCTTGTTCTTTGTTTTCCACTCATAACTCTTTAGAATGCAAGTGTTCAACTCACCAAAAGCAAGAGCAGAGAGTTATGGAACAGCAGAAACTTCTGATACACTGACATCATCTTCGGGTGCAAAAGGGTATTTCAACTTCTGTGAGCTCTCCTAATCAACAGACCCTGTTGTCAATTAATTGTACCACCCTCCCCACCTTCAACAGTCCCTTGCCATAGGCTGTTGTTTAAGAAAATCTATAGTGCAGCTAATATTGGTCAGTTTACTGGACAGGGAAAACGGATGGGTTGTGAAGGAGAAAGCCATCAAGGCCATGGGAGCTATCCCACTTACTGTTGTTGCCATCTGTGCCCTGAACTAGGGCACTCAGCAGGGGGGTAAAGTGTGGGAGACAGGGGAGTTGTCAGAAATCCAGCCCTAATGCTCCAATCCCTGATGCCAGGCATGGGATTACATCTTCCCAGAGGAAGGGGCATCTTTTCCTAATATGTGCAAAGGTGCGTAATGAGCTAGCTATGGCCTTGGACCCACCTAACAACAGAGAAAGGCCAGACAATATCTAATTGACTAGGGAAGGTAAAGAAACTGAACTTTCACTTACCACCTATTCTGTAATAGAAGCTTTATACATATTATATTATTTCCTTTAATATCTTCCCCTCTGTCATAAGGTCATTGTTATACCCCATTATATACATGAGAAAAACCACAGATTCAAGTAAACTGCCAAATAAGGGGCAGAAAAAAGATTTATACTCAGGTTTATCTTCGGTGAAAAAGGTAGAAATGTGTTCAATAATACGTGTTAGACCTGGGAGTAAGAAAGGTTCTTTGGGGTTTGTAAGTTACTGCCTTCCAGGTATTTTCACAGTAGAATGAATAACTGCTTTAAAAGTTAGATTGAGAACACCGTAGCTTGGCCTTCCATCCAAATCACAAATGGAAGAGGGAAACTTCAACTCGAAGACTTCAGACACAAGAAAGCAGCAGAATAAAACACAGGCATATCAAAATTAACAAAAGTAAGAATTTGAAATACTCATTTCAGAACCAAAACTTTAAAAATTTTTGGCTTTCAGTTACTGGCCCCTTTATGCATTAATGACTAAACAAGGCTATAATATAGCATATGTTATTTTTTAAATAAAATATGTCTCCTATATGAAGCTAGACAGAAAATAAATATCACCCATGCTCCAGTTTCCTTAAAAGAATAATGACTATTTTCCACGGAAAGTTTTACCAATGCATAAGCATTACTCCAAGTGCTCTAATTACAGTGTCTCACTTACCTGAGGCTGAGTTCATCATATTCTGCTGCACTGGTGGACTGGTGGGGGCTGGAACATTCATCTGAGAGAGCATGGCCTTCCTGGGGTCCTGCCATGTTGTTGTCTGATCTATGTGACTGAGACAAAACAAACCACTGCATTAGGTAACAAATACCAGGTCCTGAAAACAACAATTCTCCCTATCACAATAGGGTACTTATGTGTGCTAATAATCAAAGGGTGCTAAATGAGCTCTGTAAAAGCATCAAGTCATGTCGTCTCACTGCTCCCACACTTCCCTGCAACAGAAATTTTTCATCCTTAATCACTCAGCTTTCACCTCTTACAAGTGCAAAATTTGAAAAAGTTATGCCTGGAATTTATGAAAGGAAATCATCTTCACCTAGCAAATAATGACTACCCACTTCTAACTTAAAGACAGAATGTAGTTTGTAAATTAATCATCTAAAACAGTAATCATACAACTAAAACTCCAGATTCACAAGAGAATCATGCACTTATTTTCTCCTGTAGCTAAGAATGCCAAATAACATAATTATTAGGCCTAAAACCCCTTTTAAAAGTAAAATACATACACACCAAAAAAACCCCCAAAGAAGTCTTATTATAATATATACTCCTAAGCCAAAACAATTAAAACTTCATCTGTAAGTTTTCATTTTCTCCCATGACTGTTGAATAACATGTTCTTACACAAAGCCCTTTATTTGCTGAACATTTTCTACATATTGTTAACTTACTGAGAAATATATGTACACATATAGATTTCTTTGTGTATAAAACCGGGGATGAAAACAGCTGAAGATAATGTGAAATATAAGACTAACATGGTACCTAGCACAGTAGCTGGTATATAAAGGTTTCAATAAATATTAGTTTTCTTCTTCCATCAAAGTTTCATTATTTTAGTGAAACAAAAACTGAACATATTATACAAATAAAGCTGTCTAAAAGATTAGCCTCAACAACCTAGCAAGACCCCATCTCTACAGAAAATAAAAACAATTAGCCAGGTGTGGTAGCGTATACCTGTAGTCCCAGCTACTCAGGATGCTGAGGCAGGAGTATTGCTGGAGCCCAAGAGTTAGAGGCTGCAGCAAGCTATGATAACGCCACTGCACCCTAGCCTGGGCAACAGAGTGACATACTGTCTCCAAAAAAAAAAAAGAAAAAAGAAAAGAAAAAAACAACCCCCCCCCAAAACCCCAAATCCTGCAGTAATAGCCAGAAAAGTACTCCAGGATTCATGCATAAAGTTCTCTTCAGTATCATTTGTAACAACAAACATCAAAAGCCAACATCCCAATGATAGGGGATTGGTAAAATAAATACGGTTACATATGACAGACTACTATGCAGCTATTTAAAATATTTATCAGATCATTTAACAACATGTAAAATATACATAATAATGGTTTTAAAAAGTAGGTTATAAAACAGTATGTACAGCATAAGCCGGTTTAAAAGTATATATGCACGTTCAGTAAAACTATTTAGAAAGAATAGACATCAAATGTTTTAACTGTTTATTTTTGAATGGCTAAATTATAGAAAAATTTTACTTTGTTAGGTTTTCTTATTAAACAATCATGAACTATTATTTTTGAAATGTGAGGAGAGATGGAAATAAGGGTTATTTTTTAAAAAGAAACCCCTCAAATCATTTTTAATTTCAAATCTGAGTTCTTTCTGAATCACCCCATGACAAATAGCCATGTAAATGGTAAAGAAATGGACACCCTGTGTCATTAACTACCCTGAAATGGAACTAGAATGCTATCTTGGCTGGGCACAGTGGCTCATGCCTATAATCCTGGCATTTTGGGAGGGAGGCAGAGGCGGGAGGATCACTTGAGTCTGGGAGTTTGAGACCAGCGTGAGCAAGAGCAAGACCCTGTCTCTACAAAAAAAATAGAAAAATTAGCTAGGCATGGTGGTGAACGCCTGTAGTCTCAGCTACTTGGGAGGCTAAGGCAGAAGGACTGCTTGAGCCCAGGAGTTTGAGGCTGCAGTGAGGTATGATCACAAAACTACACTATAGCCAGGGCAACAGAACGAGACCCTGTCTCAAAAAAAAAAAAAAAAGAAAAAAAAGAGAAAAGAATGCTATCTCATCAATAATTTTATCTTATCGTTAACACAGTAAAAAAGGATCATAGGCTCTAGCTAGATATGGTCTTAAATATTATTTACGAGAAATTGGAGAAGAGTTCTTTCAGCTCCTAGGCAAGCAGAAAAGGGACAAAAATAGGAAAGCTTTGTATACTTAGGAACGATAATGGTACCTGTCACTTCAAGGCTATTTCAGACCAACTATAAATGTTAAGAGACAACATTTATTTATTTAGTATTTAACTTACTAGCACCTTTTCCCCTCCTCCCACTCGATATATCTGCTTTTTAGCAGCAGACTTAGCATTTGCTCAGGTCTAAAAAAATCATTCAAGTCTTGATATCTAAGCACCTTTTCCCAAAAGATCAAGTCTTCATCAAGTTCAGTAACTGCTTATTCCTCCTCCTCCTCAACCCTCCATATGAACCATTGAATAAATTAAGCCATAAAATGTTCTCTTGATGCATAGTGATTCTCATGCTTACAGACAGATACAAGCAATACATATGTGGTAATTAATATAGTTACACTCAAGGAAAGAAGTTTAAAATCCACAAGATGACCAAAATTTAAGGACATGTTTCTCAATGCCCATTATAACATTAAGAAACCAGGAAAAGAGATGGCCAGTGATTCATTACTACTGGCTCTTAAATTTCAGTGGTATGTGCCACTGTCTATCCCTTGTATCCAAAACTTTCTAAATCCCTGATATGTGGGAACGAAGAAGTTCAGGATCTTGTCTGTGAAGGTTTTCTACACATCTCACAGTTGAAAACTAACCCATCATATAAATCATATTAACCCATTTTTAAATGTTCAGTTCTTGAAGCTATTAGATAGACCTCCATCAGTGGGTTTAGTAAGGCCCCATTCTGATGACTGAACATAACAACCACATGAATCTTCCCAAACAATGAAGTCAATCATTAGATCTGTTCTTTCCCCTTTAAATAAACTAGAGTTTTGAATACAATGCAAAGAATGTATAATTTTATTGCTTGCAAAAAATCAATTATTTTGCTAAAATGTTACTTAAATATATAAATGCTAAAATTTCCCCTCCTAAAATAGTCATTGAACCTCAGTGAGTTAGTTTAGAACCCAAAAGAGCTGTACTATGTTCCCTCAGCTAATGTTCCACTTACTTAAAAAAGATCTATATCTCTGTAAGGAATAAAGACGCCATTATCTAAATTTCCAACTATAAAAGCATGCAACCATTTAGATATCAAAGGAAATGTGAAAAAATGTAAAAAAAATTAACTTCAGAATATTTTCTTTTCATTTATTCTATAAGGTTAAATCATGAAAAAGAAATGCTACTTTATCAATTTTTAACAGTATGCAGTTGACCCTTGAACAATGCAGGGGTTAGAGGAGCCAACCCCCCACAACCCTGCACAATCAAAAATCTGTGTATAAGTTTTGACTCCCCCCAGACTTAATTATTAATAGCCTACTACTGACCAGAAGCTTCACTGATAACATAAACAGTCAATTAACACATATTTTGTATGTTATATGCATTATATACTGTATTCTTCCAATAAAGTAAGCTAGAGAAAAATTATAAGGAAGAGCAAATGCATTTATAGTACTGTACTGTATTTATCGATACCACAAGTTTATGTCATTTGTTTACAAGATCAGTTATCTGTCCAAATGGTGGGCAACAGCAGCTGCAGTCCTCAATGTACAGTACATATCAGGCAATTCAACTTTTTCTTAGGTCATGATTTTGCTTCTTGGGACCGCTTCCATCATGACTAGTGGCACTTCATATGGGTCCCGTGATGTTATTCAAGGTTTACAATATTGTACTAAACACAATGAAAAATACTCAAGAACCCCAAGAAATACCTTTTTACTGTGATATGCAATTTACTGGAGAGAAGAATAGCTCACATGGAGATGATTAGTGTTACAGGGTGTTTTAAGCAGATACAACACTTGAGCTCACCACAATAGCAACAGGAGGTGGCTACAAAATTATTACAGTGGTACACTATGTACTACAGCTAATTTTATGCAATTATGATTTAATATTGCATCTTTATGCTTGTTAACACTTCTATCAACTGCAAATGGCACCATGTACAATCTTTAAGTGTGTGAGCGTAAGTTTCGATAAATTTTAACACTTCATTAATAGATCTGTGTATATTTTATGGCAGTAAATAATAAAATAGACTAATATCTACATATATTTTATGCATTCATGACATACTTAACTTTTTCTTAATTTTTCCAGTATTTCTAGTCTATGAAGTTCATCTACAAGTTTTTCTAACATGTCACAAATGTCCAAAAATTTTTCTAATATATTTATTGGGAAAAAAAATGTGTGAAAGTGGACCTACTCAGTTCAAACCTAAGTTGTTCAAGGGTCAACTGTACACAAAAATATCCAGCCTTCCCTTTTATCACAAGAAGAACAAGAACTCTATAAAAATATTTCATACCACAAAAAACTATTTTTGCTAAGACCAAATAAATACCTTGCCAGGCCCACTCTTCTGCCAGATAGGGGCATGGTACCCTCCCTCACCTCCTTCTGGTATCTGCTTAAATGTCATATTCTTAGTGAGGCCTTCCCTGGCCATATCATCTAAAATCCACCCTACCCAAACTCCTGCTCCCTCTTCTCTGCTTTTTACCTGACAATCCTTTATCATTATCTGACATATATTTTACTTATTTTGTTTGCCTGTTTCTAACTAGAACATAAACTACAGGAAAATAGGGACTTCTGTCCATTTTATTCACTACTGTATCTTCAATGATTGGAAGAATGCTCAATAAATATTTGTCAAATGATTTAGGAAAAAGTTCTTTTCTTCTTTCTTGCCCTAAAAATATCAAACTGTCTCTAAAAATCCTTGCAGCCTTACTAACCTTATCAACACCCACCTACCTTTTCCAAAAATGAAATTACAAGTAAGTATTGTAGATCCACTAGATCTGGCAACACAGAGATTATTGGTGACATTGGCAAGAGCAGTTACAGTGGCACAAGGAGGGTATAGTGACTAGGAGGTAAAGAAGCAACCAAATTTATCTGTGCACAGGGAAGAAAGCAAAACTCAAATGGATGGATAGGAGTTTGTGTTTTCAAGAGGAAGAGACACAAGTGTTTAAATGTGAATACAAACAGTAGCTGAAGATGTGCAAAGGGATTATTGATGGGGCACAGATATCCTTCAGAGAGTGGGAAGAAACAGGATACAAACACTGCTTTCACTATAACAGGAAGTAAGAAAGAAAGCATGGTGCAGAAGCAATAACCTCACTGGCTAGTGAAAGCTAAGCAAGATCTAGTGTGAGGCTTCTACTCTCTTATTAAGAAGTATAGCATCAAGATGATTAATGAGGCTGCCATTGGTATCCCTGCTATGCAAATAGAAAACTGAAGGACTTGTCCAAGGTCACACATCCAATATGCAGAACTGCATCAGGTGCACAGGAATTCTGAAAACAATCTTCTATACCAGACATACATGTGAAAAGAACAGTACTCAAAAGTGGAAATTGTTTGTAATATACATCAAACAACAAAGATATTATATAAATACTACGGAGAATAAAAATGCATGGCTTTGAAGATTCAATAAAAGACGCCAGAACATTACAAACACAATTTCTATTACTACTAGAATATAAGCGTCTTGAAGGAGGTACACCTGGAAGGGTGCCTGGTACACAGTAGGGCTCAATAAATATGTGCGGGATTGAATGAATTCTAAAGTAGCATGCGCATTATTTAATAATGTAGGAGATTAAGTGCTCACAAATGCTAATATGATAAAGGGAAGGGAAAAGAATTTTATCACTCAAACTATACCAATCTCACTCTGTTGCCCAGACTGAAGTGCAATAGCAGCAATCATAGCTCACTGTAACCTCGAACTCCTGGGCTCAGGCGATCCTTCAGCCTCAGCCTCCAGAGTAACTGGAATTACAGGCATGAGCCACTGCACCTGGCTCAAACTACACCAATTCTAAAAAATGTCACACTATAAACAACAGAATCAAAATATGTAAACCAAGGAGATAAAATTAAAGAAAATGCATAAAATAGTATTTTCAGAGCTAAAAATGAGTGACTATATATAAAACATAGAAAATAATCAGATTAGTTTATCTTGTTCTTAAGGATAGTCTAATAGTAGTCTAACTAGAGAACAGGAAAATAAGAAATGTGAAATTCTACAGCCCCTTCAAGATATGTAAATAAGTTATTCTCTGCTATTATTTTGGAAAAGAAAAGGCAATTGGGTTTATGTCAAGATAAACTCTGTGATCGCACTCTAGAGCAGTTAAGGCTGGGAAACAACAAATTTGCCGAAGTTTAGACTGATGAAACACACAGCTGTACTTTAACCAAGGTCTATGTCTAGCAGCAGTCTCTCCTGTGTATAACGTCACCTCTCCCTGTTGGCTTTTTTCTCTTTATTTCACCTTGCGGAGTGTGGTCTTTCATGCTGGATAACTTAGCAAAACTTATATAAACCCAAAGAAGGGGGCAGAAATTCTGAAGTGAACCATTAGAAAATTGACTTTTTGTATAATTACACTAGTTAATTAAGGCTATGGCATATAGAAATATTTAAAGAGCTTAATATCATCCTACAAAACTCAAACCTGGACCTTCAACAAGCAAGGGGTCTGGCCTTATAAAGAATAACAATACTGTCACCATCATCAAATTCCAGGGGAAACCATAAGAATACTAAATGCTACCTGAAACTACCATGGGAAGACCGGAAGATCTCATCTTCCCAGGACCAGAGTTTAACAAGGAGGATGATAATGTGACATTGTTTCTTCAGTCTGTCGCAGGAGTTGAAAAAAATAATCACTTAAAGAAAAAAAAAAAAGATCTGCAATTTGTTAAGATTAAGAGATGTGTCAGCTGGGTTCAATTGCTCACGCCTGTAATCCTAGCACTCTGGGAGGCTGAGGCAGGAGGATCGCCTGAGGCCAGGAGTTCGACAGCAGCCTGAGCAAGAGTGAGAACTCATCTCTACAAAAAATAGAAAAACTAGCCAGGTGCAGTAGCATGTACCTATAGTCCCACCTACTTGGAAGGCCGAGGCAGGAGGATGGCTTGAGCCCAGGAGTTTGAGGTTGCAGTGAGCTATGATGATCCTGGGCAACACAGTGAGACCCTGTCTCACAAAGGAACAAAAAATAAGATGTGTCCAAGGGCAGATGACCAGTATATAGAAGAACTGAGATTTAAACTCACAACTGATGCATAACCTGCACTCCTTCTCCTATGTCAGATATTCTATGTTGTGAGAGCATTTTGGATATTGTTTAGAATTCTTAAAAGACTGACTTCTAAAATCATCACCTTCCCACCTCCAGCCCATGCAATAATTAGGTGCAAGGAAGACAGAGATCACCTCTGCAACAACAGCCAGTAGACCAAAAAACCCAGGATCACGTATCTTTTGTATTTTTCCCATTCAAATACAAAAGGGATTTGGTAGTTGAGAAAAGTTCCCAGGGCTTTTAGATGGACCAATGATAGATAAGAATATCATATGGACAGATCTTAAAATCTTGGATACTCAGAGGCAAGGGCCTCTCTATGTGAATTCTGAAGGTCAAACAATCATCCTACAGAAACCTTTCCACGTATTATATACCTGTGCTGCCTCCTCATTGAAACCCTAGGGTTGGGGGATGTCCACGATTGAAGCTCTGACATGGGCAGTGCATGGGCAATATATATAGCCAAAGTGTTGTACCCCCATAATATTCTGAAATTAAAAAAAAAAAGAAAGAAAGAAACCCTAGGGTTTACTGTACAGGACAAAGTTGCGAACTTCTGGTAACTCCTCTCAGGATGATGTGGCTCTTCTGAGGGGCCAATGACAGAGGACAATGAAAACAGACTAGAGAATCTGGTTTTGAAATGGTGAGAAACAGAGACTGGGCAAAGTCAAGACTTCCCTCCTTAAGAATGGTTCTCATTCACTTCTCAGAACAATCCTTTAACAAATGAGGACACAGGGGCTCAGAATAATTGAGTAACTGGCTTTCTATCACTTTTCTATCATTTTACACTGCTTGTAAATGGTATTGCCTGGATTAAAACCGTACCTTTCAGTTTCTAGCTCATACTCTTTTCACTCCATCTTACTGGTCTCAAAATAGAAAAGGATTTTCTAAAATGATAGTTTGCTACTAGCAGAGTATAATTTGTATAGGGAATATAATTAGAAAATAAAATCAGAATCCTTTAAAATGCTGTCTTTTTCCAATCAACTATTGAGACTAATCCAGAACTAGAACATGAGCTCTGCTGTCAGAACAGAAAGCTATCTTTTGTATATAAAATACACAAACATTAGAGAACATTCATTGATTGGTTAACTGATGGCACTGGTAAAGAGATAAATTGGTTATGTGTACATTATGCTTACTATTTCTACTCCTTTAAATTGGTGGTTTGAAGCTTTAAAAAATTATGCTGGTTTTATGTGCTGAAATAAGATTTCTGGCACTGGTATAAATTAAGATGCAGATATGATAACCTGCAAGTTGCTTCCCTGCCTAGGCATTGTCTTCTTGTTATATTACAGCATCCAATCTCCTGTAACAGTGTTGGTTTCAAAGACTTTTATTAAATCATCTCTCAGAATCTCCCAGAAGTGACTCTCCCTGCTGTTTATTTCAACATGTATCACCATAATGGCTTGTAAACAAACATGGGTTTTAAATGGGTCATAGAGAGATGGCTTGGACACTGTTCATTGCTTTAAAAAAAATCTTTTATGTAAAATCAACAGTTTTGTCAACTACACAAACTTAATATGAATCTTTGATTCTTTTGAAACATCTACTACAACTTCTTGAGGCTACTATTCTTCGGCAGGTAATCTTTTTCCCAACTGGCTCACAAAGCACCTAATATCTACCTAACCTTTTAAAGACCCAGATGCCTCCTTTTAGAAGCCTCCCCTCTGTGGAAAAGGCAGACATATAATATTAGGTCATTAAATATGAAATGTCCAATTTCAAATCAAAAGTTTAGTTTATTATATCTCAAAACAAGAAGCAGTACAATTAATCAAAATATGTGCCTAAACTATCAACACAGTTTTGCCATCTTAATGGTAGCTTGTTTATGCCAGCAACAAAGAAGCCTGGAGAGCAAGTGGCGATGAAATCTGAAATCCCACAGTTTGCTGAGAATTAAATATTTTTCCTTGCAAGAAGTGGTCCAAAGCCTGAAAGAAGTGGTAGTCAGTTGGTGTAAGGTCTGGTGAATATGGTGGATGACAGAGCATTTCCAAGTCCAGCTGCTGTAGTTTGAGTAGGGTTGTTTGTGTGACATGTGGTTGAGAGTGTTGTCTTACAAGAGGATTATCCTGTCTCTATTGACCAGTCTTGGCTGCTTAATTGCAAGCACCCTCATCATTTCATCCAATTGGTTGCAGTAGACACCCACTGTCATCAATTGACCAGGTTTTATGAAATTATAGTGGATTAATACCAGCACTGGACCACTAAACAGACACTATTAGCTTTTTCTGATGAATATTCAGTTTTGGACTGTGTTTTGGCACTTCTTCTTCATCCAATCATTGTGCTGAACACTTGCAATTGTCAAAAAGAATCCATTTTTCATCACATGTAACAATACAGTGTAGAAGTGGTTCACCTTTATGTTGTGACAGCTTCAAGACAATTTCTCTTCTAACATTCGTTTAATTCATGCGGTACCCATCTATCCAGCTTCTTTACCTTGACGATTTGGTTCAAATGGTCCAATATTGTTGGAATGGGAACATCAGACCTTGCTGCTAATGCACGCTTAGGTTGAGATGGATTCGCTTTCACGATAGCTTTCAGTTCATCCATTATCCACCTTGGTCTCAGGTCACCCACAGGGCTCATTTTCAAGAATAAAATCACCAGAATGGAACTTCTCAAACCATCAACGTACCATGCGTTCATTAGCCACATCCTTCCCAAACACTTCATTGATATATCAAGCTGTCTGCACTGCACTGGTTCCATGACAGAGCTCATATTCAAAAACAGCGTGAATTTTTGACTTATCCATGGGTCACAAAAATTTCTCAAGAAAAAATTGAAAGATAATCACAAGCCAAACCGTGAGCTTGAAAGAATTAGGATGTACCTTCACAATAAAAATAAAACAAGAAATGTCAAAGTGAAATGTCAGAGATACCGACTAACTTAGTACTTAAGGAAATCAGACATTTCATACTTAATAACCTAATAAAATCCTACCTCTGCCAATGACAATCTGGATTGTGCAGGCAAGTTTTATCAATCTGCTTCATCTTCAGTAAAATAGGACTGATTTATTCGCTTACTTCCCAGGGTTGTGAGGATTAAATTCAGTAACATATATAAAACCAACTAGGACTGTGGCTCCAGGTACACAAAAGGCCCTCAAGTATTTTTCCTGACTTCATTCCTTTGCTAGCCCCAATAAAATAGAAAAAAACCTTATGGTGGATGGGCCAAGAATGTGTTTTGTTTTTTGTTTTATGAATAAGATAAGAGGTGAGGATGACAGATCCAGGTAAAGAGTTTGGTTTTTACTGATAGGTGATGAGGAGATGCAGTAGGTAGACACTACAGGCTTGGGAGCAGGGAACAGGAATGATAAAAATGTTTCTGGACCATTACTTCAACCTGCACAGAGCTATCTGCTTAGAATAAGAATGAACTAGAAAAGGAATCCAGCAAGTGCAGGTATACTGACTCCTAGGGAAAGAGCAGCATAATAATTAGGAAATTAAAAAAAAAAATCTCATTCCTATAACCAAATATCTCAAAATATTAATAATAGAAAATCTCTGCATACAAACAACTCTTATTTAAGCCATAAGATGGTCAGCTCTCAATATAAACCAAGGCAAAGAATAAGCAGTATGTCTTACGTACTAGCCAAAGCCCATCCCAATAAATTCTAAGACACTCTTCAAATTCTTGGTTATATATTATTTTCAAATACTGAATCCATAATCCATATTTAAGGGATACTGTGTAATATAATCAAAATGGGTTTTATAGTAACAGAAAAACACTGATGACTTTCTTACATCTATCCTCAAAGTTTAGGATTAACTTTATGCTGCTAATTTGTGAAAGCACTAAAAACTAAGCTAAACGTAGGTTACTAAAAGAAATTTAGTGATTAACACTGACACTGATGAAGAATGGTCCTTTCAAACTCTCAATTTGTAAAATGATTCAATCTTGGTTAAAATCTAGAACTATTATCAGTAAAATGAAACTGTTATAAACTTAAACCTAACTATATTGTCAGATTTTATCTCCTTTTCATTACCCACTTTTTAAAATGTTTTTCTTCTAAACTAATAAACTTGTAAAACCTATTTTTCACAAAATCCCAGTAGTGTAATCTTAAATTGTTTATACCCATGCACAGCTACCTGACAAACTGTTTTTTTCCAATTCTAAGATTCTGTGATATAAAATGGCACAAATCAGGCACAAGAATTTAACAATATAATCTATAAACTTTATGAATAGAAGCTTTTAAAAAATGCAGCTGTCAAGCTCCAAACACACTTTTAAGACCTTCTTCATGTGTTGCAAAAGAAAAACACACACACATACACACATATACTTTTGACAAGAGTGACATGGTCAGGCACCGATAAAATGCATCTTTGCTGCCTAGACTTGAAATTCGACTACATTATGGGAATTGTTTGAAATTCCTAATTTTTTCTGATAAAGGTGAACAAAGATAAAATGACAGAAATGTGCTCTATGTGCCCAAATGAGATATCTGGACAACCAAACCCCCTTCCCTGAAGAAAAGTGAGAAAATTTGTACTTATATATAATACCACAAAACCTAAATATCTAATGAGAAATCAAGTAACCAAACTAAAGATTCATTTTTATTAAGAAAAGTTAACTTTCAGGAAACAACAAGAATAAGGTTAAAACTGGGAAGCCAGGAATAATACAAAATGGATGTGAAGAATGTTTTAATTTTAAACTTCTGTTATTGCTGTCAGGCCCTCAAAATACTATGACGGCAGTATTGAGAGTAGGCAGCAAGCCCAGATTTACCACTCACTTATCAAGCCCATGTTTGTTGTGCAAGTGTTATTTATAGAGTCACATGCTAGACACTGTTCCCAAACTAGTTAAACCTACATGCTTAATTGACTCTAGGAACAATAATACATTGTTCAATCTAATCCTTCTATGAGCTACAGTTCCTAAGCCACAACCATATGATTTTTACATGTCTATCAGGGACTACTTTTAGAACCCTCAAAAGTTCAGAGACATACATATACTATAATTCCTTATAAGGATGAGAAGACTTACACATTTTGCCTCCAAGGTAACATAGTTTTTATATTACTGGAAATAAAAACCTTACATTGAAATTGAAATAACTGGGCTATCACTAAAGACTGTTAATGAGTTAAAATTATGAACAAGTGTGGGCAGAAACACATAAAAGCAAACATGACAATTAACTATACTCTACAAATTGTATACTACACTGTAATCTGACCCTATAGCCTCAGGTTTAATAAAATTAACATTTGCTCACAAGTATGAAATCAATTTAAACACAACTTAACCATGCTGACATGTAAGAGTGACATGCTTATATACATCTCCCCCTTGGAAATGATTATTCCCTTAAGGAAGGAGTAAGGACGGACCAGTCATAAAAATAATGCCAAAACTCACGTGGAAGCTTTCTGAAATAAACATACACTTCTTGTAATCTTGATCCCAAGTGGCTTTTATCTGAAGTTATGTTCAGCAACGTAACCATCTTTTTCATAATGCCATAGTAACTGAGAACATTTATCCCCAAAGTCCAAAAACTGTATTTACTTTTCCTGATTTCATTATATAGAAAATGGCAGATGTCATCATAGTATAAATTGAGAGCAAAGACCAAAATTCAAGTATCTTCATTTCCAATTATAAGATCTACGTAGTTCTTTTCATAAGTCACCTTAGAGGAAAAGGAAAAAAAAGAAAAAACAAATGGGAGAACTAAAAACAAACAAACAAACAAACAAACAAAACAACCCAAAACCCAGCTCTGGAGAAATTTTAAGTTACAGGAAAACCACTGTAAATATTATTCAAAATGTGGTCCTTAAACAACTTGCATCAAAATTACCTGGAAGATAATCTGTCATGGGATTAGAGTTTGAAAAAAAAAATTACCTGGGAGACTTATTAGCTCCTGGGTTTTTTCAAGAACAATAAAATTGGAAAATAACTAAACTAGCAATTTTACATATTGTTTCATAATCTGAGAGCCTTACATAAAATAAGACATTTATTTACCCAAAAGAGCCAGAATAGGAATTCAACCTTTTCAAAAGACAGCTAATGGTTTTCTCATATTCCACTGTTTTGCTTAAAATGATATTCCTGAGCAAATATTTTTTTAAAAGGAACTACTACATGTCAGATGAAAAAAAAAAAAAAAAAAAAAAGAAGTGAACTTTCTCATACAGGTTAAAGACATTGGCAGTATTATCTTTTCATTTTAGTCAATCTAGGGGTAGGGGAAAAAAAAAACCTGTGAAGATAAGGAAATGAATGTGTTGAATACTCTGACCTCATTTGCCATGACATATGTGACAGGCCTAAGGCCCTGAACCAAGGACCAGAAAGGAAGACAGGTTTAGGTTAAACAAAGCTATAACCAGCTTTCTGTGGCCACATCAAATACCAGGGGCTTCCAAATAAGTATCTGTTCAGTCTGTTGGCTCATATGTCTACTGTGAGGGAATCATGTTTAGTTACAAACATGGAGCCATATACACTACATATTTATACCTACATTCAAGTTTTCAACTGTTATCAACACAATAGGGTTTCAGCCACCCAAAATATTAATACAGGATGAGCCCAAAAGCCAGGGAAATATTTCCATACACAGAACTTTTAACATAAAGAACTGCTGACATTCCCCACCCCCAGCCATTTGGATGAAAATAATACAAAACAGTGAAAGAGTCTTACATATTCTTTACCACTTATTTTCAATAAGTTTGTTAACACTATAGAATGTCTTCAATCACCTAAAAAGATTCATATCAAAGTTAGCAAAGTATCTTGGGGTGAGACCCCCCCAAGTTAAAATAATTAACTTTTACATATTCTATACCACATTTTTAGAATGAATAGATAGAATTCATATCAAACAATGAGATGGTTTCCATACAAATAAATATTAAGCACAGAGTCTTAGTTTTAACTACTCATTAAATGGCACACATAAAATCTATTTATTTTGATATTTTATTACTTAATAGTTAGATGTCACTTCAGAAAATGTTATTTGGATAACTTTGAAACTTTGGGCCTTCAGGGGTTCCACAATCAGAAGAGAGAGCAGGACACTGGTGAAAAGGCACTACATTTCCTTAACTTGGGAGTTAAGTTACCCAATCTCAGTCAAGTTATTTGACTTTTCTGGACCTCAGCTTGAGCAGCTGTGATATATGATAAGCCTCCATTAAACTAGAACAAAAACTTACTGATTGCCTACTATGCTAAAATGAAGGATTTTATCCATATAACCATTTTTAATTAAAGTAAATAAAATAACATCTGATGTCAACACTGTTCAGTCTTTTGGCTCATATGTCTACAGTGAGGGAATCTTATTTAGTTACAAACCTGGAACCATATGCATATTTACAGCTGCAGTCAAACTTTCAACTGTAACCAACACATCAGGGAGTGATGGAACTACTTGGCTAAATCAAGTTTACTGGTGATAACAATAAATAAATGAATAAATGTTACATGTAGAACTACTACAGATATTAAGGTGGTTTGCCAGACCTGTGTATTTTATATGTGGCAAAGGAGTAGTGGGATTCTTTCAATCTTGGCCAACTAGTCACCCACCATTCTTCCATCCATTAAATTCTCTTTGTGTGATCGTATCATACTTTTTTTTCTTTTTTTAAGAATGCTAGACACTCATCCAAACCAGGCTTATAGGGCTGGCTTACTTAGAACAGTCAGTAGTCTATCAACACTAAATTATAAATACAGATTAAATGCCTCCCTTCTGTCTCCTCTGGGTTTAACACGTTCATTATAAGAGAGAGAGAGAGGAAAAAAAAAAAATCACTTTGTAAATTCCCTAGTTCACCAGAATCAGAACATTTGTTCAGGGTGAAAACTAGGATTCAACTTGCTTTCTTTAAGTTGCAAGAGAAATGTGATCCTGTTGGTGAAAATAAAGCTTTCTTCTTTGAACCTTTCAAGTTAAATGACTATGAAATTCCATTATACTATGAAATATATTATCACCTTTTTGAGGGGGATTTTTATGGATATTGGTAGAAAATGTTACAAATAGTCACAGTCATGGTAATCAAAAAGAAATTAATAAAAAGGTTATACTGTAAACACTAAGTAACATGATCATTTAAGGACTGCCTCAATCTATGAGAACCATGCTAGCAGGTTGGATCTTCAGTGTTACATGAGGATTACCCAAAGGGTGGGTTTCATAGTTTCTAGGTCTTAGGGATTTTTTTTTTTCAAGTTTTTCTGTATGGAGAGGGGCATTCCTCTAGTCTCCCATTAAGATGCCAAACATCCAGCAGTACATTAAGAATAAATCCAAGCTCTGGGCATCTAAAAAGTAAGTAAAAAGGCTGTTTACTAAACTGGAAGAAACATACTTGAGTAAAGCAAATATATTAGGAGTTTCATTGAAATTCTCTTTAAAATTCTTTCAGTAGCTAAGATTAATTACTGAAAAAGGTTCCTGAAGCAGGAACTCAAATTGATTATCTACAGAACTCATTTTGTTCAACTTCTACTTCATATATATACATACAGAAAATAACTGATACTTTAATAATCATTATTTAATAATATAATATTGATATATTTGATTTTAAGGTGAGAAGACTGAAATATCTAAGAATTATAAAATAAAGATTTCTTTGTATCTTTTAAAAAAAGAAAAAAGACAACAAACCGCTACACATGTAAGAGTTTACATAAAATATTTTGTCCACTACAACTGTGGTGGGGAGGAGCCGTGGTAGAATGGGCAGTTAACTTTTGCCTATTATGAATCACTTGTATGTCTGTGATATTGTGGAAAATTTTGGTCACTATTGCTCAAGACTGACATAACATAGCTGCTACACAAAGACAAACTATTAAAGTGGTTTAAGGGATGGAACAAAGACTAGGCCTAATTGAGACTGGAACGCCTGAGTGTATAAAGATGAAGTCCAAATGGAGATGTGATTAAAATTACAAGTGGAAAGGAAGATTCTAAAGTTCTCAAATATGAAAAACACTTCACATCAGAAGGAAAACTTTAACCATTGATCACTATTTCATGTCCCCATGACTTTGCTCACATTGTATCTCCCTGCCTTCAATTCCTTTTCCTCCCCCACTCTTCCTCCATCAAGTCTTTGAGGCCAGGTCAAACGTCCACATGCAGGAAAGTTTCCTTGAGCTCTCCCAGCCTCCACACAGCCTCTAACAGATTGATTGCTCCCTCCTGTATTTTCATGGAAATTTCTTTACAGAGCTACAACTATACTGATCAGAAGATTACGCATATGTCTTTTAACCCCCACTATACCGTAAGCTCATTAAGGCTCTAAACTCTCCATATAAAATATACATTCATAAATACATTAAGGAACAAAAAAGGATATTCATGGAATCTTCCTACAGATTTATGAAGCTCTATGTAAGTGTGAGGCATTATGAAAAAAGTTCTATACCACCATAACAAATATTAAGGCAGAGAATAAATCTAAGGATCTGACAGTTTTATTAGTATTAGGCCAAATTCTGATTTTTATTATATGAATTATTTCAGATGTATAAATTAAAGCAGAAACATACCTGTATCATAAGGGCTTTTATTTGATCAGTGAAGTGGTATCAGATGGAAGACCCAGTATTTGCTAGAAGAACTCCTTAAGATTTCAGAATACTTACTCCAACATATTCATGTTACCGATTAGGAAACTGACAAACAGAAACTAAAACTCATTTTTTCTTCTATCATCAAAGATGTCAAAATAAGCAACATGACAAGTAAGTTTCTGTGGTTGAGGAAGGTAAGGAAAGGAGGTGAATAAGAAAATATGCTAGTTCAGGCAACCTCTAAAATCATCTAAAAACCTTGAGAAAAGATCCCAAATCTGCCAGGCACAGTGGTTCATGCCTGTAATCCCAGCACTTTGGGAGGCTGAGGCAGGCAGGAGGATCACTTGAACCCTGGAGTTCCGAGACTAGCCTGGGCAACACAGAAAGACCCCTGACTCTACAAAAAATTAAAAAATTAGCTTAGCGCGGTGGCACGTGCCTGTAATCCCAGCTACTGGGGAGGCTGAGGCAGGAGGATCACTAAAGTCCGGGAGTTCGAGGTTGCAGTGAGCTGTGAACATGCCACTGCACTTCAGCCTGGGCGACAGAGTGAGACTCCATCTCTAAAAAAATAAAAATAAACAAACAAAAAAAAGATCCCAAATCTTCTTTTAATAACCTGTCTGGACCTATCTGTCTCATAAAAACCATCTTAATGACTTCTGCCCTTAATGATCGTTTCTTTTCCAAAACTGTTATAGTAGTCATAGTGTGTTACTTATCCAGTCATTTAAACATTCAATTTCCCAACACTAAGCATGGTAACTAGGTGCAGGGGAAACAATGATGACTAGAAATGTTTTAATTTTGAGGTATTCTAAGCCTACCATGAGACAACTGTACGGCTTATCTCGCCAACTAGATTACAAACCTTTAAAAACAAAATTTTACTTTCTTGTATACAATGTTAAAGCACAGAATAACAAACTCAAGTCATTGATTAGTGAGCGGGGGAAAAAAATGCATATTTCCATGATGAGATGTTAAAATTTCCTTTTAATCACCCAAAGACAGCACAATTTACTTCTACTAACTAAAGCAAATTCTAAAACATATTCAGATTACTCAGTTATGTTCCAGGCATAACCTCAATCTTTCGAATCACTTAATGACTTCTTTTGAATGGCTTAATTTGGTGATTAAGTCAAGAGAAATAAAAGAATCACTGAAATCAAAGGGCAAACTTACAGAGAATAGTATAACGTTAGAACAAGAAGAAAACCTGGAGGCCATCTGACCAACTGTTTCATTTTACAGGTAATTAAATGATTCATTTATCCATTTCTTAAGTGTTTGCAATGGGACTGTAACACATTTTCAGACTCACAGAGTAGCATGGCTTTCCTTAGGCAACACCTAGACTTACCTCTCAAATCAAGGACCTGGTCTATAGACACCAAGTGAAAGGTGCATGGGCACTGCCTCATGGTCACCTGCTCAAAAACTGCTAACATCAAGGTCACTGGTAGAAGCAGCATCTACAACTGCTTTGATGCCAATGACTCAGAGGTTAAAAAACAACTCACAACAAAGCTATTTCATCAGCATCTTACAGCTAGCTTTTCATTAGCCAGGTGAGAGATGCTTACGGTAGACTGTGTGTGAACTAGAATCAATACAACAATACTTCACTTATCCAGGTCATCAGTAAAGAAGACAGTGTCACCAAAAGTTCATTCACAGACAAGTGAAGGGACTTTTTCATCCGGACTCCCAGTGCTTGGTATTTACTATTAACTACTGTTTCTAATCTGCTCCCTTAAATTATGGGGAAAATATCTGGCAGTTACTCTGAAGCCTCTTCTGTTTACTCTTAGACACACAGCTGTGTTATGAGCTGAGTTCATAACTCAGTTAAGTGGGCTGTGATAAAAGGCTTGCAGGTTGAGTGCTCTTCTTGACCTTGTAGCCCAATACTCTCTGACTCTATAGATGACAGAATTGAGAATCATGATGGTCACTCAACCATTCTGAGGTCGTGACACCAGTGGGTGGTAGAGGCAGAACTAGAATTCAAGTCTCCTGTCAATCAGCTTTTCTCTCCCACAACCCAAGTCTCTCCATACCACAACAAAACAAAACAAAAAAAAACACTAAACCTAAGCCAAACAATGTTATCTGAGCTACAGTTCATCTAAAGCCGAGGTCCCCAACCCTAACCTCCTGTTAGGAACTAGGCTGCACAGCAGGAGGTGAGCGGCAGGCAAAGGAGCAAAGCTTCATCTGTATTTACAGCTGCTCCCCATCACTTTCCATCCTCCTCTGCCACCACAGCCACCGCCCCCCTCCACCCTGCGGAAAAAAATGTCTTCCATGAAACTGGTCCCTGGTGCCAAAAAGGTTGGGGACCACTGATCTAAAGCACTTAATGAACACCTACGTACAAGTGCCAAGTACTGCTGACATAAAAATGAAAAAGACATAGTCCCTCACCTGGAAGATCCATAAAGACAAAACTTTTAATACAAAATGACAGATGAGGAGGCTCAGAGAGTTTATGGAAAGGTTATTGGTCTAATCTAGGGAAATACAGGAGGACACACAAAGGAGATAACCTGCGACCAGAGTGCTGAATAATCTGTAAAATTAGCTAGTTGGAGAGGCTGAAAAAGCATTCCAGAAAGACGGGGGAAACATGGGCTAAATCACAGAGGTATGGTTTTTGTACCACTTAAATATGTCTCCAGACATTGCCAAATGTCCCCAGAGACAAAAGGAACAAAATCACCTCTTGTTGAGAAGGACTGCTCTAGTCTTAAAAATAAAGATCATGTTCCATTTATCTTTGTACCTCTAGGCCCTAAGAGAGTCCCTTGTATGTTCAATACTATTGCTTGAACTAAGCTATCAAGAAAGATAATTGTATAACTAACATATTATATTAAAATTTATCAGTTAACAAATTTAGGCTAACAGATATGTATTGCAAAATGGGAGGATAAAAAAAGTAAGAATAGATCAAGGAATACATGAATTACCAGGATCAAGGATGGCCACACTTCTCTAAAGAGCATACCACCTGTAATATTAATAACAGCTATGGTTCAATTTCCATTACCGCATGAAAGATTAGGAAGCACTAATGATCTTAATACTTGCTTATTAAAAATTAAATATTACAACTTTGATTCCAAATTTAGAACTCCCTACTATTTCTATGTGGCAGAAACATTTATGGATCACCAAAAAACCCCAAATGCTCCCCCATACTTTTTATACCCCTTACAGCGAGGAGAAATCTAGTGACTAGTTCTCACCAATGGGCCTTGAGAAGTAGTATGTTTCACTTGCAGGCCAGAGAATAGACAAGCAAGTGTAAATTTTCCATGTTTTTCTTCCCTTTGTGAGATGACAATGAAGGCAATGTACTGAAATGACAAAGACACAAGAGAGATACAACCAGGATGCCTGAATTGCCACTAAGAAGGAACATTCTGAAGAGCCACCAGACCACAAAAAATATTTTGTAAATGAGAAGTAAAGTGTTTAGCCACTGAGTTTTTTGGACTGTTATCCAGCCTGTCCTAATACAAAGTATAGAAAAGTGCTGCTAGTATCTGATGTGTCTATTCAGATGTTTAAGACATGATAATACTTTCTGAAGAATCTTCTAAACTCCTCATATATCACAGACAAAAAAAAAATAAAGGTCCAAAATTTTCACATGATTACTATGTTTAATTTAAAAGGTAAGGAAGGACTTGAATAGAAATTTCTCCAAAGAAAATAACCAATATGACCAATAAGCACATGAACATATGCTCAATATCACTAGTCACTGGGGAAATGCAAATCAAAACATCAAGGTAACACTTGGTACCCATTATGATGCCTATTACCAAAAATACAGAAAACAAGTGTTGGAGAGGATATGGAATAACTGGAACCCTTGTGCATTGCTGGTGTGAATGTAAAATGGTACAGCCACTGTGAAAAACAGCTGGACAGTTCCTCAAAAAATTAAACATAAAATTACCACATGATCCAGCAAATCCATGTCTAGGTAAATACCCAAAAGAATTGAAAGCAAAGACTCAAACAGATACTTGTATACTGATGTTCATAGCAGCATTATTTACAACAGCCATAAGTGTCCATCAATAAATGAACAAAATGTGCTATATACAAATAGTGGAATTCAGCCATAAAAAAAGAAGTCTGTTACAGAAAAGGATAAATATTGTATTATTCCACTTATATGAGGTAACCAGAATAGGCAAATTCATAGAGACGGAAAGTAGAATAGAGGTTACCAGGGGCTGGGGGAAAGCGAAGAATGGGGAGTTTTTCTTTAATATAATTACGTACAGAGTTTTTATTTGGAATGATGAACAAATTCTGGACATAGATACTGGTGATGGCTGTATAACACTGTGAACATACTTAATGCCACTGAATTATGTACTTAAAAATGGTTAAAATGATAAATTTTATATTAAGCTACATAGTATGTACGTATTATGTATATATGTATGCTAGGTATCACAATTTTTTTTTAAAAAGGTAAGGAAGTTCTAATCATGCAGACTATATGTTTCTTTTTCTTTCACAGCCTGAGACCTGGTGAAAATTCTTCTAAGTGTGCTACTGAACCACATTTTCAATCTTGTCTGCCAAAAATTGCAGCCAGATTGAACTCAAAGGAAGTTTAGTGAACCTGTTTGCAACTTAGTAGGTATAGGGAATATTCAAACAAAAATATCAAGATCTCTATGGAGCTTCTGTTAACTTCATAAATCCATTTGATACCACTGGCAGATCTGGGCTTTCACAGCTACAGACAGGTATGGCAAGCAAGTAAGGGAGGAGATATTCTTAATGAACTGAAACAGAGCTATAAACAAGGAGCTCTACCCACAAAACTAGAATGGCAGACAAAGCAGCCTTGTGAACAATCAAGAATGAAATATACCCCCCCTTTGGGTAAAGGCTTCAAACTTATTTCATACCCCAAGAGGCATAATTTTAATCGACTCTGAAAACAGTGGATTTGGTTACAAGTCAAAGTAGAATATTAAACTGTACAGGGTGAAAGATTGGATACTTTGTTCTATGACACTCTCACACAATCATTAAAATCAAGTAAACATCTCCTAAATGAAATCCTAAGCCATTAAAAGTGATAAGCATGAAGACTACGTGCACTAAAAAAAAAAAAAAAAAAAATAGTTTGATAATTTCAGATAATTTCATCAAGGTAAAGAAAATAAAATTTTGCCACACAATGATTACAACTACATAAAGGAAATATTGTTTGGATGTATGTATTTTCATAAGGAAATACAGAACAAAAAAAAAGATTCGCATGTGTAAGAATTTTTTGTTATTTAAAGTTCTATTAACATTCTTAATCTTATTCATAAAATAAAAACTGTTTTAAGGATTAAAGCATAAATTAAGCCAGTATACACAGATTTTTAATTACTACAGGACATGCACAATTCTATAGACTTTGTGGGAACTAAAAAATAAATAGTACAAGATAGAACCCCTACTCTCTTGAGGATGCTATCTAAAGGGAGACAAAGATTTGGGCGAAACTATTAGATAACCAAATACACTATATAATGCAGGCTTAACTGGATAACTAAAGCTATTTATCATTAGATTTTATATCTCAACAATTTGCCACGAAAGATAATTGAGCACTAAGCCATCATTTTAAAAGCTCCCAAGACACTAGAGCTGGCAATACTTCACTTGGCTAAAGATCAAAACATTCTGAGACTTCTTGCTTGGCAGACAAAAGACAAGGGACACTAAAATGACACTCTTAAGGTGTAAAGAAGTAAGCACACTGCTCACAATCTCTTTCTTAGCAAACAGCAGTAGAGGAGTTGAAACTCCAGTAATTTATACTCTTTCATATATGCAATTAGTTAATGAATGCTCCTGAGCACCAACTATGATCAAAATTGTCAAGCTGGGTGATGTGGGGTATAGAATAAGAGAGATCCAGTCTCTAACCAGAATCCAAAGTCTCAATAGAACAAGGGCTAGAAGGGAAATAAATTTCACATAACTGAAAACAAAGGTATTCACTTTTCCTTTCCCAGACAAATTATTCCCACTTTTCCATGATAACAAAAGCAATATTAAGTCATTTACGTATCATTTCTTTTTTTTACTTTCCATACTCAGCAATAACAAGTTTGGCCAATCATTTTACATATACTTTAAAAGACTTAAACTGAACACCCTGCCTCACAAGCCACCTTCCACACAAGCTGCTAAACCAGCTTACCTCAAACACAATTCATGTCTAGTCTTTCCCTTTCCTTTCCAACAATAAATCTGGCTTCCCCTTTCATCCATTCCCTGGCTTAACATTTATTTTGAACCTCCTATCTCAGCAGCTTTTTTTCTCTCTTGTAGATATGATATCAATTTCTCTTATGCAGCACTCACATCACACTCATCTTATTCCATCTCCCTGTGCAAACCATGCCTTTTCTTTCTCTCATCCTATAGCTCCTTTAAATTCTGGCTCCAAAGCATAACTCCTTCAGGAAGTTGTAGATTGACTCCACTGGCTGGTGATATCCTATCTGAATGAGCTCAAGTTGTACAGCATTAATATAACTCTAATTTGTTGCTTTATAGGAACAATCTCAAGTTTTTTTCTAAATCCTCCAGTATGGCATTTTGCCCAGAGTGTTCACTTTAATAAATTAAAGGAGCTCATACTTCAAAATGTAATATTAAATAGAAACTACATAGCAACATGTGAAGAGATAAAAGATATCAGAATACCACAAAAAGCAATAAAAATGTCTTTTTATTTATTTATTTATTTATTTTTTGAGACAGGGTCTCACTCTATAACCTAGGCTGGAGTACAATGGCATGGTTATAGCTCACTGCAGCCCTGAACTCCTGGGCTCATGCACTCCTCCTGCCTCAGCCTCCGGAGTAGCTGGGACTACAGGTGTGCGCCACCACTCCTGGCTAATTTTTTAAATTTTTTGTAGAGACGGGGTCTTGCTATGTTGTTCAGGCTGGTCTCAAGTGATCCTCCCACCTTGGCCTCCCAAAATGCTGGGATTACAGGCATGAGCCACCGCACCTAGCCCAAAATGTCATATTCTAATAGGTTCTATCATAGAGGAGAAATAGTTATAACTTTACTAGAGAGTTGTTTGGCAATATTCAAAGAATATAGTGCAAATAGTCTGAAAATATATAGCCAATATGTTATCAATGAGTGATGAGATTATGAGTAATTTATTTGTTCTTTTGGCCTTTCTGTATTTTCCAATTTCTCCCCTTACATTAAACCTTATGTTACCTGTGCAATAAAAAATATAATTTGGATTTGTTTTTAAAAGTAGATTAATATAATTACCAAGAGGAGTCAGGAAATGAGTAAAGGCATTTCAGACACTGATGTGTTGTCCAGAGAACATTTGAGATACTATTTTAAAAACATACTAAATAAATACTTTATAATGGTTCTAGTGCTGTATAGCTACCCCAAAATTGGCACTTACCAATACTGAATAAGTATCATTAACTCTTATGGATCCTTAAGCCAGTTACATTAATGCCATCCAGAAACCATCAGTGTGTGGCACACTACAGGACTTACTGAACTGAATGAACCACTGCTAAATGTAGGTCTTAGTTGTAGGTCTTGTTTTTTCAGTTCTTATCTATTACAAAAGATTTTTCAGACAAATTGAATCCAAACCTACTCTTTTTGCAGAAACACAAGATATCATAAATGTATACTTATTTCAGCTTTTAAACCAATGACCTTCTTAGGCTTCCCAAACACCCTGAAACCATATATTTACAGACAAGACAGATGTTTACGTACAACTCAGAAATCAAAGCTGCAATTTCTCTTACCAGTCAACTAAGAAACACCAAAGTTTCCCAAGTTTATGCATGCTCTATTAGTTTGATAAGTTATTGAAATAGGCTAGAATTTAAAACAGACTAAAAACATTCAAAATTCTTAAGTTTCCAATACAGACTGTATTCTGTGTTAATTATGCTAAATACCTGAGGAGTCATAAAGTTAGCACAGACTTAGAAAGTTCAGAGATGTTTTTAAAATCGTTTCTAAAGCTTTATTTTAACAAAATTCCACAATATACTCAAATACTTTCTAATATCCACATAGTAGACTATTTTCTTCTCCTTTTTCATGACTATCATTCTAATTTCTCTAACATACCAGTTTTTAAGTGTCCATGGTATGGCTGCATGGTATGGCTAATATTAAATATAAATACAGAATTGTGAAATTATGGGTAATAGCTGTTGAATATAATTAAACTACATGAAACAGCAAAAGACAGCTAATGATTGAGTTTTAGGATAATTCATTGATAGAATAAAAGGATGATGGGGGGGAAAGACTTCCTAAAAACCCTAAAAATAAAGAAAAAATACCACAGAGGATCATTTTACAAGTCATTCTCAGAGGCAGACACCCTAAACTGAAATTGAATTCTGCCTGTGCTTCTTGTTCAATCAGTTAGTCAAGTTATTTAATCTCTTTGAACATTATTTTCCTCATCTGTAAAAAGGAATAATGCCCACCTACCTTAAGTATAGAAGGTGCTCTATGTTAGTTCATTTCCTCCAGAGTCTGGATTTATTTCAGCAGTTAAATTTAATAATTTCAAAAGGTGGGAAAGATCAGAAAGATCATTTTATCGACCCTCATACTCCAGCACTACTTGCAAAAACTTACTTTATCTTGTTCATCTCTTTATAGTATCAGAATAGGGACCAGAATTTACACCTAAAGGTGACTAGTGGAGTGTTCTAGTATATCACATTATAAATCCCTGGGGGGCTGTGATGAGGATTAATGAGAAATGCAGCTGAAGTACAAAGCACACGCCTGGTTAAATAAATACTTACATATATTTTAGTATATAATAGTGGTTAAGAGCATGGACTTTGGTGCCAGACTGACAGAGACCTAGATGATACATTTATTACATGTTTCTTTCAAGTTGGTTATAGTTAACATAAAAATGGACACTTCTTTCTACAGTGTCTGTAGACAGTCTTCTACAGTCTTTTCACATTTGATAACTTCTATGGGGTAGAAGCAGAGGCAGGTCTTTTCCATGAGTGGTATTGCTGATACGCTAGAATTCCTTCACAAACTCTTTTAAGAAATTATTCACAATGTATAAAGAAATACTCCCTATAAAGAAATACTTGCTCATCCACTCAAAACACATACAAAACCAACTTGTGTATCTGGGATTCTGACCAATTACTGGAGAACACCGTAAGCACTGAGTTGAACTCTAATCATTAAGCAGAGCACTTCTATTCTTAGGAAACATCAGGGTTTGGTTCAGTTGGCAACATTCCTGGCCTCTGGATCAAGAGGTCATAGTCTCACATTTCACATATGAACTCCAGTTTACAACCCTTGCTAACACTCCTGCAGAATAATTCAAGAGGCATTAAATGACAGCGTCATCAAAAACCAAGTATCCAGTAAAACTCCAAATCTAGAAATATAATATAGAAATAAATTTGACATGCTAATCCTTCTTTTAAACAAAAGACTCTGTGCTTAGAAATAGTTGAGAAAGAGAAAGGGAGGGAGAGAATGTTTTGGCCAAAGGTAAGATAAATGAATTACGTTGCATAACACATTGACACATGTTGTTAAAACACCAACCTATCCCAAAAAGGGTAAGGCAACATCTGCAAAATTGAAAGTAAGCTTCTGGTCTCTGAATATTGCTATTAAATAATTTAACTTCATACTAGGATGGTGGGCTAAAAATACAGGAAAAATTTTTGCACAAATGAGAAGCCATATCAAGTGATTTCATGTCGACAATCCACTAGCACACAACTCAGACAGGGTGGCACCAAGTGATTAACAGCCCTTTATAAAAATAGATAAATAATGTTGCAATACATGAGCTCTCATTTGAAATACTAGGCTGAATTCCTGAAAGCAAAAGCTTATTCTGTACTTTAAAATTGGCATCCTAGTAAAATCAATAAGCCACATTTAAAATTCATACAACAGGTGACTGACTTTAAATAATACTAGAGGTCCTAAAATGCCATAAACTAAATTTCCTTAAATAAAACTTTTCTTCTCTAATTAAAATTATATGATTGAATATGCATTTTACTCCTATAGAAATAATTTGGCCCTAAGATCATGACAAGAACTACATAACCTGAACTAATTTTGTATATAGTTGCGAAAACCTTATCAGGATTCCTCTATGTGTGTAGGTATAGAAAATCTTTTCAATAATGTCAAGAATTTTCACTTTTTATTTCAAATGGGCTTATCTGGTATTGCTATTTTCAGTGTTCAAACAGCTTTACTTATGGACTCTTGATCACAAGTCTGGAGCCAGAAGGCACCCAGGAGGTCATCCTGTCTCTTTTTAGGCTGAATTGCCAATGCTGTAATGCCCTCTACAAATACCTGTCAGCCTCCACATTTGCTTAGTCTTCTTTACACGTCTTAATGCTGAAGGCCACTTTATCTCAATCAGGTACTATGAAAGAAATCATTCCTGTTGCTTATCATTCCCAGAAGTGGGAAATTCCAACCAGGACAGTTTCATTAAGGAAGTTATAATTAATAAATGACTGCCAATTTGAACTTGCTACTATTTTCACAGTTACCATATAAAAACAGAGCAACATGAACATAAATGAAATCTTTACCAAATTCTAACCCAGCCAGGTGCAGTGGCTCACACTTGTAATTCCAGCACTTTGGGAGAACAAGGCAGGAGGACTGCTTGAGCCCAGGAGTTCAAGACCAGCCTGGGCAACACAACGAGACTCTGTTCTCTACAAAAATTTTTTTAAAAATAGCCGAGCATGGCAGCACACACATGTAATCCTGGCTACTGGGGAGGCTGCGGCAGGAGGATTACTTGAGCCCAGGAGTTCAAGGCTGCAGTGAGCCATGATCACTCCAGCATGGGTGACAGAGTGAGAAAGAAAGAAAAGAACGAAAAGAAAGGAAAGAAAGAAAGAAAAAATTCTAACCCAATGTGTAAGTACTAACAAGAAATTTGTTCAATGAAAACACTGGTTTTTCAGATAAAAGATGATGTCTATGTAACCTCTCTTCCTTTAGTGCCTATATACCATGTGACCTACTGTTAGCAATCAACAAAGCCAAGTAATAAAAGACAATATTTATATGGCCCTTTAGAGTTTATGTAGTAGTACTCTCACACATTATCACATATATGTATAAAATAATAAAGGAAACTTAAAATCTATCAGCAGCAGTTGAAGGTTGGGGTTTAGTGCTTGCTAAATGATGAATAGTTTCTACATCTGTAAAATGAGGATCCACCCATCTCACAGCCTGATAGATGTGTCTGATGATATGAAATATACCTAACAGTCATATCTTGAATTTGAAAAGTCTTTTCAATTCATTCAACAACTATTTGATAAGTGGATGCATACATCAGAATCATTTGGTTGAGTTTTTGAACCAGTAGTTAAATCATCCTTACTGGTGCTATTTCTTTTAAGGAACATGATAAGCACCCCAGTTTAATTCAGTAAGTATTTACTGATCACCAAATGAGTATGCAATATGAATGAGGCACTATGGTAAATACAGCGTAGTCTATTATTTATCTTAATTCAATCTATACAAAAATTTGTTGAAGGACAAAAACAAAAAAAAATTAAAAGCCTTTAATGGCTGTAAAGACATAGCAATAGATTAACAAATTGCCCATGCTTTGGAGCGACACAGACCTGGACGGGTGAACCTTAGTTAGTTACTTCACCTCTCCAAAGCAGACCTCCAATCTATAAAACAGGTATCTATGAAGAACATTAAATGAGATAAAGCATGGTAAGAGACTAGCATACACATAAGTATCCAACGCATGGCTGCTTTCACGTTAAAGCAGTAATATCAACTGTAGCACGTAAAACACATTTTAACATGCTCAAAAGGAAGTTCCTTTAATATCCAATTACTACAGAAGTCTGAAAACATGTTATCACATTAATGACAAATGCATATTTTTGAAATTAAATCTAAGTATAAATCACTACCCTAACTCATAAAATATTAACATTCTTCCATACACATGAACGAATAAAGCAACTAATCATGAGTAATTTGCATTATTGCCTACAATGGGTTAAAAAATTCTAAGTTATATCTGACAATCAAAATAGTCCAAAATTAATACTGATTGTAAAGAATAGATGCTGAAAAATATGGAAAGAGTCTGGCTATGCCATGGCTCTGACATCAATGAATAGCTCTTCTCCCAGAAGGCTATAAAAAGCCCCTTTTTTTGGCTCTCAGGGATGGTGACTGCCTCTCAGTTTTTGTGCTAACAGAAGAGTGCAAATGAGAAACAGCTGGAAGTAAAAATATCAAATTTCTTTTATTTATCTTTTACAGTTTGATAGATAATACACAATCAGTGATACATTAGTACTTTCTTAAACAGGACAAATATTTCTTAAAATCAGTTTGCATTATCATCAAAACTACAGCCAAAAACTAATCATTGATTCTTTCTCTAGAAAGGTTTGCCCTCACTTTTCTAACTCTTTCAACCCTAAATATCAACTCCATCTTAATTGAAATCCTATAATGTCACTGTTAGAACTTTTACTTTTCATTTTCCTCCACAACATCAGCTAAATCACACTAAGAAAAATATCTCTTCTAAAAATACTCCTCCTATTGCCAACACTACTAAGTATTTTTGTTAATGGCAGTATTTACATATTAAACTTAGTATATTTTATTCTAAATTAAAAACACTATAAATACAACATTGTCACACTAGAAAATACTTAATTTGATATTTATATATAGACCTGGGAGATCACAAGAAATTTTTCATTGATTTTCACAGCATTCACAGCATTTTAGAGCTGGAAAAGTTCTTATAAATCATATATATATTCCAATCCATTGATTTTACAGATGAGGATACCAATGTTCTAGAATTCAGTCAGTAAATCAGCCAGCTAGCCACATTATTAAACGCCTATTATATGCCAGACACTATGCTAACTGCTTGAAACATAACGGTGAACCCAGTAGGTCTTGCAACATCTAGTGGAAGAGACAAGCAATCCGGCAGCTAAAATTCAAATAAGAGACTATTTGTTTTTTAACCAGATGTAGAATTATTAAACTTACACGTTGTCATTACAAAACCATTCACATATAAAGCAAAGTCAACCAAAGGATTCAATATAGAATAAAATCCTATTCTACCTAATCCTAACAGTCTTTCAAATACAAAGACCAAACTCCTCCACAAACTTTCAACAATTCCAACACAGAAATATTTTTTTTCCTCTGAGCTCCTAAGGTATACTACTTAAAGCTTACCACATTGTTTATCAGTCAACTAGATAATTTTTTCATGCCACATTTTATTGCTTCACCCACATTACCTCCTAACTGAGGACTGGGACCACACTACTCAGTCCTTGTCCCACAGCTCTGAGCACAGTGCAGAAAATTTCTTTATAAAGACACCAAAACAGAAGAAAATAACCCAATGCTTCTGAAACAATGGGAACAACATTTAAAAGCAGTTCTCAACATCTTTTTGGTGAACATTTGCAAGATCAGTTATCACTATGCTAGGTGCATGCTTTTACTCCCAATGCAGCGTGGTTCACAGAAGGCCAGAAGAGGCAGACCTGGGGCTAGGAAAGATCTAAGACTCCTTAGGGGAATTAACATCTGAGCTAAATCTTGAGGAATCTGTATTTTATTTAAGTAGTTCCTGGAAAGGCAGAAGTGGGGTGCAAAGGTGAGGCAAGACCTCCAAAGAACAGTTCCCAAAGACCACCATTTAGTGAAAGAGAAATGTCCTAAAACTCAACTTAGTCACAGAACTAGAAGATTTCTCTCAACTTTCACAGTTAAGAAACTCACTATTTCACCTAATCTGACTATGAAACCCTGCAGGATTATTCAGGGATTAAGGTGTCATTTTTAAAAGGCCAGTAATTTGGGGGACATCCTTAATGATACTGTTCTTTTTAGTGTGTGTTCCTATCATAGGTAGTTTTGTTTGGGTGGGGGTTAGTGAGTCATAGTAAGTTAGAAAATACTTATATCTTACAGATAATGCCTATATGACTAGAAAATCATTTTAAGTATCCTAGATTATTACAGTTAATCAAACATCAACACTTTCAAAGAATTTGAATTAAAAGCAGATTTTAATTCTTATAATAATTTCTGATTTTATCAATTGATGCGTTCTTGAAATTAAAATTATAGGTATTGATAAAAACTAATTTTCTAGAAGTCACTTAAAATTTTCCTGAAACAGCTGGACCCAGTGGCTCACATCTGTAATCCCAGCACTTTGGGAGGCTGAGGCGGGTGGACTGCTTGAGGCCAGGCATTCAAGACAAGCCTGGGAAACATGAGACCCGGTCTCTACAAAAAAATTTAAAAATTAGCTGGGCGTGGTGGCATGCACCAGGCTGAGGCAAGAGGATTGCTTGAACCCAGGAGTTGGAGATTACAGTGAGCTATGAACAAGCTACTGCACTCCAGCCTGGGCAACAGAGCAAGACCCTGTCTCTAAAATAAATAAATAAAACAAAATAACTTTGCACAGTAGTTCTGAACTCTCTCCACACAGGCTGTAGGGCGGAGGCTTGAATGACTGCTGGCCTGCAATCACTGACTTGCTCAGCAACTTTGCTATAATAGCTTCAAATTGCAGGCCTGAGGAAATGCTCCATAAATAGCTGCTCTCTTTTTTTTTGTAAAGCCTCTTCACAGACCCAATACAACTCCACTACCAAAAATGGAGGAGTCACCACAGACTTTTTTTCTTTTTTTAAGTCAAGAGAACAACTAGGCATATACTGCTAATCACGTTACTCATTTTGGGAGTATGAATCACAGTACTGAAATCTGATTTCACTGTTTAAATTCAACTTTTAGGTAACAAAAAATTACAATGGATTAAATCAGTTCTTATAATCACTCAATTTCACGAAGAGGGAAAAAACAGTTGTTTTTGTAGGTCTTTAGAAAAACACACACAAGCTTAGTTTTGAAATTAAATGTTTGAGAATGTCTTCATTACCTTCCAGTGAAGCAGTGCTCCTTAAGTGTCCATTCCTAAGAAAACAAAACCTGGACCCATGTGGTGTGATCACAGAAAACACTTTTGGGAAGCAGGAACAACATGAATATAATTATTCTAAAGTACTGCAAGTACTTGCCTCCTGCATTACTTTACCTATATTTTATGTATATAAACACACATATGCATATATAACTTGATAACTCTGATAATTTACTAATCTGTAAATTAACCCAAAAATTCAATGAACAGCAAATTAATAAAGTCTAATCTATCAGGAATAACAATGAACACTTTTCTCAACTTATGTGAACTCAGGGAGGGAAAGAAAGCAACAAAGTAATTAAATGAAACCCCGGTACCAGGAAATCTAGGCTTCAGTTCTGCTACAGTTTTCCATGTGAGTTCATGCCTAAATTTATCTAAAAATAAGCAAGTTAACACAAGGCAAGATTTTTTGTAAAATACCAGAGTCAAGTTTTAGAGGATAATTACAATTAAGTGTCAATTAGAATTCATAGTCTGGAACATAAATGCTAAATTGTAACCAAAAAGCTCATATTCTGTCCAACTTGCTGAATGGTCTAAAAATAACTTGATTAATGTAATGGCATCTCCAGAGGAAACACCTATCAAATTTACATTAAATTATCCATTAAAAAAATGAGATTTTTACATCTTAACAATATAAACTGTTTCCCACTGTCATTATGTTCTACCCTGATTTTTTATGCCAAGATAATTCCTCTATTGTGAACATTATTTAATGAAACTTCCAATTCCACTGCAGCCGATTTAAAAACATGGCCACAATCTTTTGCAGTTCCGCTCAAAAAGAGGCACAGTCTACTTCCCAAACTCTTAAATCTGGGCTGACCTTATCACTTGCTTCAACCAACAGAATGGGGTAGAAGTAACACTGTACAACAGCCTCACGCAGCCCTAAAGCTTCTACCTTCATCCTCTTGGAATGCTCCCAACAACATGTAAGGATGCCTGGACAAGACAGCTAAATGATGAGAGCTTGTGGAAAGAAAGACCTAGCTGAGCTGGCACCAAGGCCCCAGACATTTGAGTGAGACCCTCTTACCCTCCAGCCCCAGTACAGCTGCCAGATGCAGCTGTATGAGTGACCCCACGCAATATCAGCAGAAGAGCTCCTTGGCTGAGCCCAATCCAAATGACAAAATTGTTTTAAGCCACTAATTTGTTGTATAGTCAGTTAATGCAGCAACAGGCAATACACTGAAGGAAAGAATTTGGTTTAACCATTCCACCTTTCCAAAAATCAGAAGTTAATGATAAGCTGTGTCATAAGCGCTTTCAGAAGACCTTATAAGGTTAATGAAACTCCATGACTGTAAGGGGGAAAAAAAAAGCATGACTACAATAATGTGAAATATTTACAACCTAGATCAGCCTACAAGAACATATTCACTAATACTTTCAATGAAACAACCTAAAAAGTCAAATTTAACTTGTCTTTATTGTGACTTCACATGGGGCAGGGCGAAGCAGCAAACTCTTTTAAACATTACATTACATACTTTTAATATATACTATTTTTTCCTCAAAATGTTTATTATGAAAATTCCAAACATCCAGCAAGATTGGAAGAATTTTAGTGAACATTCATGTACACATCACCTAAATTCTACCCATATACATTACTTCGATGACTTTGTTAAACTAATAAGCTTAACTTTTTAATACCAAGAAATGATATTAAAATAACATTATGTGGTCACTCAATTTAAAAATGAATATCCCACAAACTTTAAAGAGACAGATGCAGTGTAATATTAATACAGCAACTTCCATTCATTGAGAAATTATTATTCACTAGTTTCTATGCTATGGGAATAACATAATACCTAATCCTCTTAATAACTCTGTTTGGTAAATATTACCATTTATTATATGTGACTTGGCTGAGGTCCTAAGACAGTAAAAAGCAGAACTAAATTTTCAACCCAGATCTCATTAGTTCCAAATCTTTAGATTAGTGTGACTTTTACATTAAGGGAAAAAAGGAGAGAGGTGTTCATACCATCTCCAAAGATCGGAAGACTTAATAGTGTAAAGATGCCAATTCTCCAAATTTTTCTATAGATTCATCGCAATCTCAAAATTTCAAGAGGTCCTTTGTGGAACTTGACAGACCAATTCTAAGATTTATTTGACTACAACAAAGAATAGCCAGGACAGGACAAAATTTTAAAAACTTTCTCCACTATCAAGACATATTCTAATGCTACAGTAACCAATCAGTGCCACTAGCACAGGGAGAGACAGAGAACAAAAAGGACAGGGTAACAGATCTACATATCTATTATGGACAGAGGTAAAATCACTCCTCACTGAGGAGCAGACTTTTCAATAAACTGGATATTCATTCAAGAAAAAAAAATTAACCAGGACTCCTAAGCTCACACCATTCATAAAAGTCAACTCCGAGAGGATCAAAAACCTATATATGAAACTTTTTGAATACGGGAAAATAGCTGTAAGTCTTAGGGACATTGAAGGATTGGTAAACAAGCAGTCATACAAGAAAGGGGTAAAAAATCCAAACGAACAGTGGGCAAAACATTTGAGTAGGTACTTTAGAAAAGAGAATAAATGGGCCAGATGTAGTGGCTCACACCTATTAATATACTTCCAGCGTTCTAGGAGGCCGAGGCAGGAGGATCACTTGAGGCCAGGAGTTTGAGACCAGCCTGAGCAACAGCAAGACCCCATTCTCTACAAAAAACAGAAAAATCAGCCGGGTGTGGTGGCGCACGCCTGTAGTCTCAGCCACTTGGAAGGCTGAAGCAGGAGGATCATTTGAGCCCAGGAGTTCGAGATTGCAGTGAACTATGATGATGCTACTGCACTCTAACCCAGGCAACACAATGAGACTCTGTCTCAAAAAAGAAAAGAAAGGAAAGAAAGAAAAAGAGAGAAACAAAGAAGAGAAAAGCGAATAAACGACCAAAAAGTATATTAAAATATGCTCAGATCTCTTGGTGATCCAAGCAATCTTCAGCTAAAACCACAAAAGGATACCAGAATAAGCACAGAAGGCTAGCAAAAATACCAAGCACTGGATAGTCAAGTTGAAGATGCACATACCCTATGACCTAGCAATTCCGTTAATTATATATCCTAGAAAAACTCTTGAATATGTGCACAGAGAGATCCTCGCATAGAAGACATGTATATATACATGAACGTTCACTGTAGTATTATTATATAACAACCCAAATGTTCCTCAACAATAGAATGGATAAACTGTGGTCTAGTTAAACTACGCAGCAACGAAATTGAACTGCATCATGAGTCTCACAAAGTTGATCAAAGGAAGCAAATCCCAAAAATATTTGCAGAATTACTTCATTTATATAAAATTAAAAATTGTGAAAAACTGATTTAAGGACTGTGGCAAATTAAAAAGGACCACCAATTCTTTACAATTCTTCCCACTGAAAAATGCAGTCTAATTCCTTTGGCTTGAATCCATGCTGGTCTTAGTGACTGGCCTGACCAACAGAATGGGATGTCTGTAAGAAGAATGGGTTAGGCTGTAAGAAGCTTGAAACTTCTGCCCAGGCCTCTTGAAGTCCCCTCTCTAGGAATCTTCCAGCTGCCATTTAAGAACTCCAACTACCTTGGGGCCACAATGCTGGAAAGGCCACATGTAGGCACTCTGGTGGACAGGCCCAGCTAAGCCCAGATTCCAGTCACCACACCAAAGCACAACACCTGTGAGTGAAGCCATCTTTGGACGCAGTCTGACAGCTGAATGGCACTAAGCGACCTCCATTAATGCTACATAGAAAAGAATCATGCAGCTGTGCCTTGACTGAATTCCTGACCCACAAAATTGTAAGATATAATAAAATTGTTGTTTTAAGCCATAAGTTTTGGGGTAGTTTGTTATGCAGTAGTAGGTAACTGAAAGAGATACACATGTAGATGGTAAAACTAAAAACTAAGACAAAAGTCAGGACAGTGGTTACCTCTACATGAAGAGAAAGGGATGCAGTGAGAGGCACATGGAAGACTTCTAAGGAACCAGCAATATTCTCTTTATTAACCTGGATAGTGGTTACATAGGTATTTGCATCATAATCAATATTTAAAATAAGTATGTTTTATATATTCTTCTGTATATATTTTTAAAATTTTTCATAGATAAAAAAAGGAACATATCACAGGATATTAGGACAAAGTACATACTTCTAAATAAAATGGACAGCAATATTAAGATACAAAAAACTAATCTCTCAATCATACATCTGCACATAATGTACATGCTGTCAAAAAAAAAAAAAGGTATTATAGAGACAGCGTCTTGTCTGTCACCCAGGCTGTAGTGCAGTGGTACAATCATAGCTCATCACGACCTCAAACTCCTGGGCTCAAGCTATCCTCCCACCTCAGCCTCCCAAGCAGCTAGGACTACAGGTGTGTGTCACCATGCCCAGTTAATTTTTTTTTTATTATTTTTTGTAAAGACAGGGTCTTGCTATGTTGCCCAGGCTGGTCTTGAATGCCTGGGCTCAAGCAGTCCTCCCACCTCAAGCTCCCAAAGTGCTGGGATTACAGGCATGAGCCACTATGCCCAGCCAGTATCTTGACATAACGTGCTAGTCTGGCACCTTGAAATGAGAAAGCAAAAGGTTTCTCTAACAAGTCAATGCCAAGGAAAGTGAGAGACCCTCGAGAGTATCACCTAAATAGATGATCTTCCAAACAGTTAAACCAGTGTAATGGACTAAACGTCTGTGTTCCCCACAAATTCAGTTGCTGAATCCCTAAATCCCCAATATGATGATATTTGGAGATGGAACCTTTGCAGGTAATTAGGATTAGATGAGGCCATGAGGGCAGAGTCCTCATGACGGAATTACTGTACTTATAAAAAATGACACCTGAGAGCTTTCGCTCTTTCTTCCCTTATGCACAAAAAGAAGTCCTGTGAGCACACAAAGAAATGGCAGCCACCTACAAGCCAAAAAAGGCCTTAGAATGAAACCTACCTCACCCACACCTTGACCCTGAACATCCTAGCCTCCAAAACTGTGAGAAATAAATTTCTTTTGTTTAAGCCGCCCAGCCTATGGTATTTTGTTATGGCTGCCCAAGCTCAGATAACCAGTAACAGTGAATGATCTCCATGCGGCTTACCATAAAACAGAGCTGAAATCTTAACAGCATAATATGTTGCTGTCAGCTAACTTCATTTCTTGATTACCAGCATTCGTGTTAACTCCTAACTTCTTCCCAAAACTATATTAAACCCTAAGTTTAGATAAAGAATTTTGACTACTGTGTGCCACAGAAGTTTTATTAATAAATTTTAAATCCTAGAGTGTTTTAAAGACAAAATTTAGTTTCCATAGTAACTTATAATGGCGATAGGCAGAATATTAGAAGGTTTTACAATTTATTTAAATAAAGTTGATTAATAAACAAGTTCTCAAATATTTGGTTTTGGTAACTTAAAATGGACTAAGCCATTTGATTCTGTTTTTCTAAAACTATTTCTAAAGCTTATTTCAAAAAGCCTTTAAATCTCTGAAAACAGATACACTTTCAATCATCAATTGCTTCCCTATGCAACTTTAAAAAGTAGAAAACTGTAGTATTTTACATATTTTACTATTAATTCCATTTTTGCAGTTATAAAACAGAAATAATGTATGAAAAGGGTTTATATTCACTTTGCATAATTCTAATAAGTTTACTTGGTAAACAAATGAACAGTAAGTTAAATTTAAATAGTACCAGAAAATGAAAACAATCCCTTTCAACCATCATTTTCTGATAAATAATACTGTCAAAAAGTAGCAAAACAAAAAAAAATCTTAAACAGGCACTAACATCAAAATAAACCTTTTAAAAATATATACAGCATACAACTGTATTTGACAATGTTCATATAATGCATGATCCTTACTTTTAAACAATTTGTTTCAAACAGTGAATAAAGCCAAGCCATTTAATGCTTTTTCAAATGTTTTGATGTAAGAACTGTTTAAAACACGAAAAAAAATGCCCAAAGTCAGAGTGCAGAGTTAAGTGTGATTAACAGGATCAAGAGAGAACTCTCTTAAGATGCAATGTCATTTAGAGTGGGGAGGGCAAGTCCTTTGGTGTAACCAGAAAACCTTTTTGCAACTCTGTCTTTGACTCTTCACCTCCTCGATCCTCACAATCACTGAGTTACATGGGTCCCTTTGCACCGCCTCATTACTTTCCCCCTGGACTCCCATAATAGTCTGCTCATGGGTATCACTTTTACAACAGAATTTTATTTCTTATTCATTTAATTCTAAAGCAGTCAGATATTCACAGTCCATGGAATAAAACTTATAACACCCTAGAGTGAAACTATTGCTAATTTATATCCAGAAAACAAGTAGTATCCCTTTTTAATAGTTCCAGTTATTTAAGAATAATCTCAAACTCATAAAATTAGCTTTAGAATACACACAGTAAATACTCCAGTTAGCATGCTTTTTAGCATAGAATGAGCATATGTAATTTATCATCCAAAGGAGGGTATTTTTAAGACTGAAAAGAGCAATAATAATTATGCAGAAACTACAGGCATCAATCAGGGTGACTATTGACCAATGGACTCTGAAATAAATGAGCAATCTAGGGGATGGCATCTGCCAATAAATGTACCTAGAGCTACACACATAACACTGCACAACGAGGGCAAGATCTATCTTTACTGAGCTTGTAGTTAGTTACTAGTTAGCCTCAAGAGTGAGAGATAGTTAGCAAAGAAAAAGCAAACAAGATGACTTATAGTGGAGTTCTGAGACCCATCCAGTCAGTCCCTCAAGACTGACATATTAATTTTGTCTCACTGCACAGGGTGGAACCCAGCAAACCCTTTAAACAATGCCTGCTACATAAAACCACTACATAGGTGTTTATAAAATCAAGGGAACACTAATCACATACAGTGAGTTCAAAGAAAATAACAGATAGAATGGCAGGCAGGAAGAAACTATATCAAAGCAAGCAACCCAACACACATCATCCAGAAGCAGGTGGGTCTTTTTTTGAGAAAAAACACCCAGCGTTTGAGGGAGGAAAGGGAGTTAACCTACTGATAAGCTGGGCAAATTCTTATCTGTAGTATTATGGGCACTACCTCAAAACTGCAGAAAAGACAGGTACACAAAGGGTATGCGCTTTGTCCTCAAATACACAGGACAATGACACTTACGTATTGTGAAGAAAAAGTGACTATTTTCTCACCCGTAAGAAGAAATCTGTACTAGTCCTAACAGGAAGGTTTGCACATCCTCCAGCTGGGAGGGGTTAAAAGTGATCCTATTACATCATTTGGAGCCCATCCAAACTACATGATTTTGGAAATATAACCTGTATCAGTCTGAACATGTGTAGAGGAAAAACAGAAACATCTGTATTTGGACAACTCTTCGCCAGTTTTTTTAAATCTTAAAAAAAGTTATCCAGGAGAGCTTGGTAAATTTGAACTGTGACCGTGTAACTAATAAGGATTAGTTATATGCAGGGTCTTGGGAATCTCCATTCATTTAGCTCATTTCTAACTTTAGGACTTTATTTTAACATGCTTCCTTATTTTACATGTTTAACTGAGATATACTGATTCTGTTCCATTCTTCCTTACACCATTCAACACTTTAACGCCTTTTACGACTCACAAGTATCCACTTTTTTGGTAGCATTTAACACTCTTCTCTGGTTGCTAAACAATGCTCTGATCTAGTTTTGCTTTGGATGTTAAAAATTTTATGCAATTTTAAAAGGTTTGCTTCCTCTTTTTCCCCACAGATTTCCATGTATAACCACTTTTTACCTAAATAAGGAAAAGACTGCTGAAAAAGCAGACCTGGAGAAATTCAACTTGAGATCAAAAACAACAAAGAGTCCTAACACATCTCAGTCAACACCTATGGGTGAATGTACTTTAACCTAAACCCATTCTTCATGAAATTCTAACTTAGTCCCTAAAAACACTTACATGACCATATGATAATATACAGGTGAAAAAAATAATATTCTATGACATCGATAATGGCCTATTAAAGACTGAGCATAAGCTACTTTTCTGAGGTATCTATTAAAAGAGCACTTGCCAGGGAAAGAAGCAACCTAAACTGAGAAAAACCTAGTTATATACCTCTTGGAGTTAACCTATGCAAATATACTGCACATTTACAATTACTGAGTCAATTCAGATAGGCATATTTTTTCCACTACCGTCTGTACTGATGAGAGAAAGAAAAAAAAAGAAACAGAAGAAAGAGAGGCGGCAGAGAGGGGTATGCTGCTAATTCTATAAGGCCGTTTTACTTTAAAACCCTAATTTTTAAAGCTGTGCATACTAGACAAAGAATTCTGAAATGGCACACAAACAGAAATATCTCCACTATCATATGTAACAATAGGAATTGTTTCCAGTCTTTCTGCCCCTTCAAATTTTTTCAGAATCCAAACCCTGTGAACAAAATTCATGCTGTCCAATCAATGCCAACCACCTCATGTCAAAGTCTACAGTTCTCCCTTTAAGAAAATCTAACATGTAAAAATATAGTCTAAAACTGACACTAATGTGAACAAATATACTTGAATTAATCATTTGCCTTGAAAAAGCATTTACTTAAGGATTCAGTAAAAAGTGATCTTGTAATACATAAATCAAATCATATGAAATTGCTAACAGTGACTGTTTCCGGCTTAGAAAATTTGTAACTTTATATAGTCAGCCTAATAATTATAAACTGAATTCACAAAAATTCAGCTTACATATAACTTTTTAAAAACCTATTACATACCCTTCTGCCCAGCCCAAGCAGAAGATGGGATACTTAAGTTCCAGAGAAATGAACCCAGAGGCTCTGGATTCAGACAACTGAAACAGCCAAGAGCAGAGATGAAGCCTAACACTGTTCAGCCCTACAACACTGGTGGTCTGTCTTAATACCCATCACCACTGATGCTCTCTAGAGAGGAGACTGGCAGATTTTTATCAACAGAAACTGGCCACTATAAGAGGAAATTACTAAGATACTGACATGTAGGGCCCCCACAACTTTAAGGCTTGGTCTCTGTTGTATTATTCTCCAGTGAAGCCCACTTAGACAATGAAGGCAGCAGAAGAAAATTTAAAAAGAAACACCCTGTATAATATCCTCAGAGATATTACTACATCCATGAAATAAGAACAGCATGTTATTAAAAATAACAAACAATGAGCTCAGAAAAGAGCCACTGGAAATTAAGAATGATAAATAACCTTTTGAAAAAAATATCAACTAAAAAATTAAAAGTTAAAGTTGAAGGGATCTCCCAGAAAGCATAACAAAAGGCTAAATGAAGTAAAATAGTGGGACAAGATAAGAAAATTAAAGAGTTATTTTGACTAGCAAGAATTCCAGAAAAAGAGAACAGATAAACAGACTGTAAGAAATTACCCAGGAACTAATAAAAGAAATGTTTTCCAGGACTGTCCTTCAGTCCTTTAGGGCAACTGTACTGCAAAACTTTAAGGGGCATCATTCATACTGAAGACCAAGTTTCCAGACCATGCATTCTTTACAGTGAATTTTACAAGGCCCACACCTAGGCATATCATGAAATTAGACCTGCCAAGATAATGAACAAAATACTAAAATCCCTAAGGGAAGCAAATCGGACTTAACTACACAATTAGAAAACTGGAAGCTAGAATGAAATGGAGCAAAGACTTCAAAATTCCAAGAGAAAATAATCTTAAATTCTACAACTAAACTGCCCATTAAATGTTAACAAAATATTTTTAGACACAAAAAATTTCAAGTTACCTCCCATGCATCCTTTTTCTCAGCAAATTTCTGGGGGATGAGCAAATTCTTAAGAGTGAGCAAATCAAGAATGAAAAAAAATAGTGTATCCAACCAAGAAGAATGATGCAGGGACTCCCCAGGACAAGAGCCAAGGATGTCCTAGTATGACAACTCTGAAACAAGTCTAGCCCAGCGCAGGAAGACAGAACTCAGGGATGCCTCCAAGAGGGCAAAAAAGCAACAGAAATACAAATGAAAAAAATCAAGACAATTAATAATTGCCTTACCAAGAAAATATAAAAGTTGCTGAGAAAACCATAGTACATCATACAGCTCAGCTGTGGGCAAAACCTAAATGGTCATAATAATGTAAAAATATTTAAACAGAAAATTATATTATACTGAGAGGATAAAAGGAGGATTTTGGAGGGGGTGAAGAAAATTCAAGAAATAGCAGTGTAGCATATCTTATAAATATGGAATTTTCTAAGTACCAAGGAAAAATACATCTAAAAGGAGTTGCAAGTGTTTGCCTCTGGAGAAGGCAAACCAGAGATCAAGAAAAGCAGGCCACTGCTCTTTTTTTATTTTATAGTATTAAGAAATTTTCTAAATTGATGTATACATTACTCCCCTAAAAATTATATTTCAAAATATATGTTTATACATGAAGCTATGAAAACAAGTATCTTCAAACACGTCTCATTGGTTGAATCTGGTGCTTCCTTGCCTACTTTCTCCTTTCTTGAACTTTCCAATTATCTCTAATAATACTTTTATATACTTTTATAATAAAAAACATATACCTTATTAAAAGAAACCCACTAAGTCAGATGCAGCAGTCCCCCCTTATCCTCAGGGGATACATTCCAAGATCCCTAGTCTATGCCTGAAACTGTGGATAGTACCGAATCCTATATACACAGGGTATCCCAAAAGACTCCATACAAAGGAAAAATTTTGTAAAATTTTGTAACGAATATTTTGTAAATAAAGGTACATTTAGCTACAATTTCCCACTTTCCCTACGTATGGCAACTTTTGGGACACCCTGTACTATGTCTTTCTGATCTGATGATTGAGATGACTACTAAGTGACTACTGGGCAGGTAGCGTAGACAATGTGGATACGCTGGACAAAGGGTGATTCACGCCCCAGACTGGATGGCACAAGATTTCATCATACTACTCAGAAGAGTGCACAATTTAAAACATATGAATTTTTTATTTCTGGAATTTTCCATTTAATATTTTCACACCACAGTTGACCATAGGTAACTGAAATCTTGGAAAGCAAAACCATGAATGTCGTGGGGGAACTACTGTACAAGAAGAAAGGAGAGTGAGGGAGAACAGTTTTGTAAGTATAAAACAAGAGAACCCCACATTCATGTCTTAGATAGAAAAAAAAAAATCCCCATCTTGCCTCACCTTCTAGATGGTAGGGTTTACTTTCATCCCAAAAGCCTGTTCCATATTACAGTCACTTCAGGATATGTGAGAAGTTGAATTTCAAACTTTCTATCCCACACTCGATTTTGTCAAAGCACATAGTAGTACTCTAAAGAAGGCTGTCTTTAAACACCAAATCAAATAGTCTGAAGTTTCATGTATGTATCAAAGGGCACATCTCTCTAAACACATTTACGGGTCAAATAAAGCCCTTACTTTAAAAAAAAAAAAAAAAGCCCTCCTTCATTTAGGTTAAGTAAGCAATTGCAAGAGGAGGGAGGAAGGAGCTTTTAACAAAATGTCCCCTCACCCACCCCCAAATCAGGACCCAGCTGAAGAATTTGATAGCCTAGTGACTAACATTATCCCAAGAAGAGATAGAGATGCACATTAATAGTACTAACCACAAATAAAGCATTAAAAATATTTGGTGGAAGAAAACCTCAATAGTAGATACTCACATGTGCATTATGTTAATTTGTAACACCACAGAAACAATGGCTTATCACTTGGTGTGTTAAAGATTATGATTCTTCTCTTGCTAAGAGCCAAATGAGGATAAAACTACCAACCATTTTCCTTGCCTAATATATTGGGGTGGGGGGGAGAGGAAAGGACTGTTGTGATTTATAGCAAACTTCTTTGTTTGCTTTTAGAAGGGGTGAAGCCCTGCGTAAATAAAAGTGCTTCCATGGTGGCAGCACTTGTTCCCAGGAAACTTGGTGCTACAGTACTTGAGCGACCAGAACCATGAAGCAATTCTTCTTCATAAAAACGGCAACATCCCTTTCATGATTTGAAGTTCTGATTAATCCTGGAATTACAAGCCCTTTTTGTAAGAACTGCCTCACTTAGTAACCACAGTCATAGAACCACACAGCTCTTTAAGACCTCCTTTTATACAATGCTACTCAACTATTATTAAACTTTCAAGCCATAATTAATGGCTAAATTATGCTATTACAAAAGGTAGCAAATTAAGTTTGAATCATCTTAAATCTTAACAACTGATTTTTAAGATGACTTCACTTTGATTTTGTCCTAAGTCTACACTTCAATATACATTTTGGCAACTAAAAGGTTAGGTTTAGAGTTTACCTCTCCCCAAAAGCCCTAAGGTAAAAAGGCAAAGTCATGATAGCATTATTTTAGGATGCTAATCTACATTATTTTTCTAACTACAAAATAAAGTATTTCTCTACCATTATAAGGGAGGACTGATCTTAGAGTTTCAAAAGTTTTGTGGTTTTTTTTTTTTAAGTTTCACCTATTCAAATACTACCTAAAGTTGGTTGGTTGGTTGTTTAAATGGTTAACATGAGGTTTTTTGGAAGTATTTTTGAATGTTATTTGTATTTTTAATTTACTTTTTAGATTCCTCTCAAAATTCAACTTGAAGAATGTTACTTTTAGAATACAATTAGCCTACCATCTTGCAGCCAATTCAGTTTGCTCAATTAAGAAACAGTTTCTTAATTAAATCTTTCTTAGTTCACATTAAAAATATTCAGTATTTTCCCTAAGGAATAAGTTAATTTCCATGTTCTATTTACTCTGTCACATCTACTGTCTTCCAACTGTTTTTCTCCTGTTGAATACAGTCCCTCCAGAGGTTTTCTCCCTAAATCACTGTGGCACTGCATGCCATTCTTCTCTGGGATGCCCACCCACTGAGCAGAAACAAGCTTTTTTTTTTTTTTTTGAGAGCTGAGAGCATACTTTCATCTTCTCTCTCCACTCAGCCTCAATAGCAAGACAAACAGGCAGGGACTGGCCCTCCCCTCAGATAGGGAAATACTTTGTGACTGCAATTTGAACTGTGTGTGTGTGTTTGCAACTTAATCAACATTTAATGGCAAAATCACAAGCTTTTCATTTTTATGGGGAAACTATTTGGGTTATACTTGATATAACAAAAAATGGCATAGTCTTATTTCTTATGAAACTGTTCCTTTTTAAAACATCTCATCTTTATTATGGTAACAACATATACTGTATGCATTTACAGTTTTCTGCTGGGCAAGTGTTTGAGAGGGGAAGCATAAGATAAAACTGTAACAAGAAACTTTAATCCATCTCTTTTAATTCATACATTTCTGAGGTAGCTTTAATTAGGGCAATGGAGCATCCATTTCTAAAATAACATGTAGCAGAAAAAGAAACTATAGCAATCAATTACATATGCAAGGCAAGTTCATTTAATATTGGGATATAGCTAAGTTTTATGCCATGCAATGTCAAAAGTCTCTGAAAAAGTACCCTTTTTAAATTGTGGGTCAAGATACTCATTTAACTTTTAATCAAATGACAGCCACAAGAAACCTTGAATCTTCACTGACTAAAAACATTGACGCCAGTTATTCAGAAAATGATAAATAATGGAAATGAAACAAAACCATCCTTTAAAAATTATTAGAAGAACATTATCAAAACAATGCAAACCTACAAACTTTTAAAATCATTGGATCAGATTCCTTAAATCAAACTTTAAGATCCTACCTGGTACATTATGTATAAGGAGGTTTTTGCAGGTGGTAATAGTTACAAGGTATCAAATCCAATAAAATAATCTGACAAGTAAAAACACTCCTTATAACCCGGGATATTATAGAATACTAATTCAGGAAGTTATTCAGCAGCTTATAAAGAAATAGGAAGTTGTCGACCAACTACTTGAAGAACTATTTCCTGTAGGAAAACTATAAGATAGCTGAAGGCGGCAATAATTCACAGAGTCATAAAGAGAATGAATTCTTTTGAAATAAAAGCTCAATGTACTATGTTTAAGAAATTAGTTTCAAACAGTAAATTCAGTAGAACAGATATTATACGTAGTATACACTGACTAAGCCTTTTCTACGTACTTCACGATCATTCCACAATTTGAATATGTGTCATTGATAAATGTAGCTAACACCATACTTCTACCGTATCACTTGCCAAAATAAGATGTAAGTCTTCTCCAGAAGATCTCACTTACCTAGGGAGGGCTTTAAAAATACCAATGATTGCCTGCTTGTAATCCTTCAGTACTTATGCTGTCTTGAAAACAGAGGATGGGACAACTGACTTCAAAAACTCATTCATCTATGGTCACAAGGCAACAATCAGTTGTTTCCAAAGTCAACATTTTTAAGTTTTCTCTCAAATTACATCACCTTGCATGCTTAGACCATTTATAGTCAAAGTTCTTCATGCCAAATATAAATCTCAATAAGTTATTAACGTATATATACTTTGTAACTTAAAAGTTAGTTCCAACAAGTATCTACAGAGATGTATTAAAATATAATATTTCACTGTGGAAATGAGCAGTAAAGTATACAACTAGTTTAAATCTTCATTCTACATCTAGCTGGCAATGACTCTTCAGATGCAAAAAGAAAATACATAAGTATTGATTGCAAAGAGTCTGATTTTAAAACATAAAACTAGAAAAATGAATTTTGACAATAACAACTTGGTAACACAAAAGCTTAGTTTATCATCATCTTTGACTCATAGTCAGGATATTAATCTCATTTATTCAGTCAGTACACAAAGATAAGTTGTTTATGACAGCCATACAATCTATAGTATCATGGAAATAGCTAACAACTGGAGAAGGTGAACTAATATTGTTTTTATTAACATTTCCACAAACTGCATATCGTTCATAAAGCAGATACTCTTTAGAAGGTCATGAAATTTTATAAGCTCACAGCACTCATCTTCCACATCCAATGCTTAGGGGCCCTCTATACAATCCCTGACAGGTACCAACTAATCCATGACTTTATCTGCTTTTAATGACCAAGATTTACTTCTCTGGCAAAATCCTTCTAAGTTCTGAAAAGTTTGATATAAGAAAATTCTTCCATGGAATCAAAACTCCTCATATTTCTTATAATATAAACAGACTAATTTTACTTCCACACAAGAGTCCCAGAAATATTGAAAGAACAATTGTATCTTATCTCTCCTCTTTCCAGTTTTTTCTTTTCCAGCAAAATTCTCCTCAGCCCTGCAACTACTTCTCATATGGCATAATTCTTATTTTGGCCTGGTTTACCTTCCTTACAGGCCCACAGGTGACTGGGGTAAATGAGGTTGAGTGGGGTATGTGGAGTGAGGTGTGTGTGTACACCCTTAATTAATCCATATATATATTAATACCTTTATAAGAGAAACATTTCTTCTCAAAGGAAGAATCATTGGAAATGTAAAAAAATAAATATAGTCATCCCTCAGTATCTGCGCAGGATTGGTTCCAGGACCTCCTGCAGATACTAAAATCCTCGATGCTCAAATCTCTTATATAAAATGGCATAGTATTTGCATATGACCTATGTACATCCTCTCATATACTTTAAATCACCTCTAGATTACTTATAATACTTAACACAGTGTAAATAGTTGTTATACTGTATTGTTTAGGGAATAATGACAAGAAAAGTCTGTACATTGTCCAGTACAGATATAAATTTTTTTTTCCAATAGTTTCAATCAGCGGCCAGTTGAATCCAGAGATGCAGAACCTATGGATGCAGAGGGCCAACTTAATATTTATTTCAGCTCAAAAAAGATCACTCATTCAAAATAATGAAAATGTAGGCAGCTGTCACCTACAGGCAATTATTACAAGATACAAAGGACTAAGATGAAGAACATAAAGGTTGCTCTGTTGCTCTTTAACCTTATACTTTTTGCCACAGCATCAACCAAAGAAAGAAGGCAAGCAGGCTATTAAGCTGTTTAAAAATCTCCCCAGGTCAGCATGTGACCCAGCAGGGAGAGGTTCAAAAAAGCGCAGCCTTTCTTTTTCTTCCTAACAACCTGGTTTGTTTCCACTCCTTTCCCCTTCAAGACACATCCCTCACAGCTAGAAGCTCTTTCAATCATTTACTTTGGATGTCGGCTTGAGAACAAATGATCTTGCTCATGCAGATGAGTTTGCCAGACTTGTGTGTACTTTCCAGTCTCAGGCCCTTTATTGTTCTGGTTGAAACCTGACCCTTTGAAATGAATACCAGGACACCAGAAAATGAATTTTAAAAAAAGTAGAAAAAGTTGCAGGAAAGGGGCAAAAAACCATAGAAACTTTTCAAGGTCAAACCTTTTCCTCTGCTCTTCTAAATAAGCCTGTCCCAAAACTTACATTACAAAGTAACAACCTATCTTGAAAGACAATCAATATAAAACACATATCAAGACTCTCACAAGAAAACATCACCAGTAATTGTATTATCTGATCTAATAAATAAATGTTACATTTGCCTTAGTAGATTGTCAGACAGATCTGAATCAACACTTGAATTGTTTTTCATTTTATCTCAACCCCATTAAATATTATAAAGTGAACATTTTTAAGACATATTTCAGTCTATAATAATTAGTTTTAGACAAACATTTTGTATAAACTTGATCCAAACAAGTCAGATAAAATTAAGGTCTTATCTACAACTTCAAAATTAGAGGAGATAGAATTCTATTTAGGTGTTTTCAGCTTAATGCAATTTTGCCATTTTGTTAAAAGACAAAAAGGCTGATGAAAATGAACAACGCAATGGCCTTTTGTTTTCCCAAAGAGAGATTCTGTTTTGAAGACCTGCTAGCTTTAAAGAAATTTGCCAAGTGACTGTATATCAAACCTAAAAATTTATATTCTTTTTTCTTTACATTTTGATGGAAAAAACTGATAAATCACAAACTGCAACTAAAGTGTTTCTCATTTCACAATTCAAAATACAGTAAAATTCAACTCGAATAATCTTATTTTGTAGTTCTCTACAATAATATTTATTTAAAAAGATATAACTAGCACTATACGTATTTCATAAAACAATGCCAGTTCTATAATTCCCAGAATTTAAAAATTTTTATGGTCTTCTTTATTTTTGCCAGGCTAATTAACAGGTTTGGCAAAAACTCAAAATGAGACTATCCAAATTGCCTCAAAAGAAAAGACTGTAAAGACTCTGAACCAAGAATCAATTAAGCTTTCAAAATATTACCCACATTAAAAAAGGTATTTAGGTTATACCAAACCGGAAAAAAATTATGAAAGATATAACTGAACTTAACATATAAAAATAAATGATATTCTGTATCTTAACAGCACTTTACTATGTTTTCCAATACACATTTTTCTTAGATAACTATCTCCCACCATTCTTTTCACTTACTTTAAGAAGTATCTCTGACCAGAAGATGTCTTTGCCATTTCCCAACCTGCTGGCAAAGGTACATCATCAGGTATCTCAAAAGAAGACTGTCGAAGATGTTGGGCTGTGGGTGTGGCTGCTGGGCCAGAGACTACTCCAGTGGGGGTCAGTGTCCCAGGAGAAACGGCTCCCAACTGCAGGGAGGCTGGAGAGGAATGAGCTCGAACATGCTGTGGAGTCAAGGCTCCTGCAGTGCCTGCATCAGTACTGGCCTATTAGGAATATTAAAATGAAAATTTAAAAAAAAATTTTTTAAAGAGAGTCCCTTTAAATTTAAATTTCCCAGATAAAATTTCATCACAACCAAATATCTAACTACCAAAGGCGAATCTGAATATTTAATAGTTGACACTGGGGAATACAGGTTTTCAAATGAATAATTTTAATTTTATGTAATTTTAGTATGTACTTTTCATAAAAATTTGTAATTTTGTTGATGGACAGTCCATGTAAATGAATTTCTACCTACTGCACATTAGACATGCCTTCTACATCTTTTAAAAGCAACTAATACAGAACGAATAAAACATTCCTAATGTTTTAATAATAAATATAGAATTTTAAAACCTAATTTCTAAAAGGTCAAGGCAGTATGGGTGCTTTTCCAAATTCTAAAATGTTTCAGGTATAAATACAACCCAAAGAGTAATTATGTATTTTTTAACTAGATTTTAAATAATTAATGTTTTCTAGGACAAGCCCTAGAAAAAACAGGCCCTTGTCATTTTTCCTCACTATGAACAAATGCCATCAATAAAGCAATCATCACAAGTCATACAACTTTTAATGAAAGCACAAGATATAAAACTGCCCAAATGCTTTTAAAAGCCATCTAATTAATGGAATGAAAAACCAACCTTATTTTTGCATCTAGAAGATAAAGATGTTATCAGTTCAATTACAATATAACTTAAAAACCTACAAACATATTTACAACTATGTAATAGCAGAAAAAATTCTAAATTCCAGTCCAAGGTGGATAGTGTGACACTGAACAAATAACTTCCATTTGCCTCAGTTTTTTCATTTGTAAAATAGTTTTTTTCATGATGGAAAAACAAATATTAAAGAATTCATAGTCAACAGTGTGTGAACAATAGTATTTACAACCCAGATTCATAATCTTCATAATCTAGCACAGTTTTTAAAATTCCTTGATTAGAATTAGGGTCTGATTATCAAAGTTAGAATTTCCTAGATTCATACAGGCAAATAAAGGAAACTGGAAGGAATCAGTAGTCATTTATGCCTTAAAGTCACGTACATTTCTGAGTTTCCAATCAGAATTGAGATTCCAATCAGAATAAGTATGATTTAGGAAATCACTGACAAAAATAAAAGTTAAACTTACAGATGCACAACGCTTAGTCAAAAAGCTTATTAAAAACAGACAAAACTATAGATTACGAATAGTGTGAATTTGCAAATTGCTGGATATAAATTTTTATGTAATTAATTTGCTAGAAGAATAAATACACTTTTCAGTTGCAATTCTTTTTGGCTGAGATGCCACAAAACGGGGAATTAAATCTCCTATGTGTATTTTACTTTCAAAACATATTAAGTAACTAGTAGCATAGCTGTGTAGTCTGTAGGGTGCAGGCCAACATACATTTACCCGTAATGAGTCCATAAACCCACTTCCAGGGGTAAGAGAAAAAAGCATACCTAAGTCTACTTCTTACAAATTGAAGTGTTTATGCAAGCAGCTAAATTGTTTTTCCTTCCTACTCCTTAACCCGGGTTTTTGTCATCAGGTTAAGTGAGCTTTTCTGAGTTCCAAAACCTGCTGGTCTGCTTCAGAAGAATATACAACAGGCCTGCAAACAGGAGGGGGAATGGGAGTGGGGGCGGTAACTCTTTTTTCCACTCAAGTTACAGCCCGAGTGGGCTAACTACATTGCAGTATTTGGAAAACCAATTAACTTTTGGGCAAATTTCCTATGTTGAAGTTTAGCCTGAAGCAAGTTCTTAAAAAAAAAAAAAAGAAAAAAAAAGAGAACTCTACACTAAATAAATCCACTGGGACGTATCGGAATTTTAACACCTTCATAATAAATAGTTTCACTTCAGTGCTGAATCAAGTTGGCAAAATAACCAAACGTGTATGTGGAAAAGCAGCCATGTTCATATCCTCAATAAGAATTAAAAAGCAATGGCGATCCTAGAATTAGTCATCGCTTCCCAAACATTAACTTTTAATCACAGTTGAACTAGGCAGGACTTGGCCTATGAGTCAACCTGCAGTGTATTATCAAAGGCTTGAGTTAAAACCTCGGTGCTGTAAAGCGCAACTCAGTTTCTGCGCAACGTACAGATGTGGCTAATTCAAAAGCATTTCAGCAGACTGTAAGTAATAGTCTACAGTTGGGAAACCAACACGTGAACCTACTAAGTTTGATAAGAGCGAGCCTGCCCGAGTTCCAAGGCACAAGGGAAGCGCGGGGGTGAAAGAACTCCATAAACAACTTCCAGGAAAGTCTGGGCAGGGGAAGCCCGAATCCCGTATTCTGAAAGCGCCAGGCCGCGAGGAAAATAAATGCTTACAGGAGGAGGGGGAGGAAGGAGAAAGGAGGAGGGGGAAAGGAGGAGGAGGAGGGAAAGGGAGGAGGGGTGAGGGGTGGGGGACGGGAGGGGGCGGGGGAGGGGGGAAGAGCAAGAAAGTAAATGGACCGGTTCAACCCCCACCCCTAATCAACACTGGAAAACAAGAGAACAATTATTTGACTCCCCAGGAGACTGAAGTGGATCTAGAGGCCCAGAAGGAAAGGGGGCCCAGGGCTCAACTTCACAAACTCGGCCGCCGCTGGCAACTCACCCACACACAAATGCCAGAGGCCCCCCTCCCCCTTTCCCGGCCCAGCCCGAGCGGGAGCGAAGGTGCGGAGCGCGGAGGCGCGCGCATTGTGCGAGCCCACCGCGGCCCGGGCCCGACTCTCCCCACCCCCTTCCTTCCTCCCACCTCCCCCTCCACTCCCGCCAACCTCCCGGGAACCCCGGGAAGAAAGGGAGAATGGGGAGAGTACGCCCCCCGGGGCTGCAACCGCAGAGAGAAACTCCAACAGGAAAAACAAATCTCGGCCCCGGACTCCGGGAGAAGTGGGGAGCCGGTAACCGCGGCCGAACAGGCGCCTCCAGTCCCTCCACTTCGCCGCGAGATCCCCCAGCCCCGCTAGCGCTCCCGGAACCCCCCCTCCCCTGGTCTGAGCTGGCGGCCGCGGCTCCCGAGCGCCACCCGCCCCTAGGGCCCGCCCGACGGGGAAGGGGGGAGAGGGGCAGCGAAGTTACCTGTCGGGAGTGGGATTTGGGCTCTGGCGGCTTGAAGAAAGAGTCAGGCAGCTTCCGGAGCCTCATGGGCACGGTCTGGGGCACGTTGGCCGTCTTGGGGTTCATGACGGCGTTGAAGAGCGCCTCCAGGTCGGTCTCCGAGTCCCCCCGGACGTGCACGATCTGGTGCCCGGCGGGGGGTGCCTGTGGCGCCGCCTGGGACGCCGGGGGTGCCGGCTGCCCGGGCCCGGACGGTGGGCCCTGCCCTTGGGGGGTCTGCGCGGGCGGCTGCCCTTGGCCCTGGGGGGCCGGCTGGGGCGGCGGCTGCTGCCCAGGATCCATGGCTTCTGCCTCCCCCGACGCGCACCCCCTGACCAGGCGGGCGAGGGCTCCGCCCGGACGCCCCGGCTCGACGGGTCGAGATGGGAGAAGCGGCGAGGGCGGCGGGCCGGGCTGCGGGAGCGGCGCTCTCCTCGCTCTCAGGGCCGGGGGGCTGCGCCGCGGTCCCGCATCCCCCGCCCCGGCGCCTCCGCCCCCGCCCTGCGCCCCGGCTCCACTGGTCTGGCGGCTGCGCCTCGGGAGGGGCTGCGAGAGACTCGGACTTGCGGCGCCCGAGAAGTTTTTTCCTTCAACTCCCTTGACGGAGGCCGGACAGCTAGTTGCCTTTCCCCTCCCCCTTTCTCTTTTATTTCCTTTTCTTGTTCCTTCCTTCCTCCCTTTCTTTTCCCTGGCGGCGGCTGCGCCCGACTGAGACAGAAACTCGCCTCAGACGCCAAAACTAAAGTTGAGAGAACCGCCCGCCCGAGCCGCTCGTCGGCTCCGCCTCCTCCCAGCTCTTCCTTCCTCTGCGCGCCCGCCCGCACCGAATCTGCGGTCTGCCGCCGAGGGAAACTTTTCGCTGCAAGTTGCTACATTCCTGCAGTCTCCCGGCCTCCAGTGCTTCTCCTGGCCGCACGTGACTGGCTCGCCCTCGCTGCTGTCCTCCCTCCGCCGGCGCGTCTCCGGGCAGGGGCCGAGAGCGTGCCTGGTGCTCGGAGCGGCCCGGGCGGCCGACCCTCCCACAAACGCTTGGTCCAAGCTGGGTGGGAACTGCGGTCGGCGGAGACCGGGGCCGCCCTTGGCCGCAGGAAGTCCTCCCGGCCCGCGCGACCCCTTCCCCGCCAGCGCTCGGGAAAGGCTATTGCAGCTCGCCTGGACATGCCAAATGGCCAAGGCCGAAAGAAGTCGGGAGGGGACCTGTAAATCCACTTACGCCCTCCCCGCGGTAGCCCTACTGGACCGAGCCGAGTGCCCATGCGGGCTCAAAGCCGCAAGGATCGGTTGGAGTTAAAACAGATAACAGGCACTGATTTTAATAAAGGTCCGTTTTTTAACATTAACTTGATTTTGTAATTTTTCACTTATCTTTTAGTCTGCGAAAACCCACTTCAAACGAGTAAACGATTACTGTAATTGAAGCTTTGGTCTGTGACTCAATGTAAGTTGCTAAAAGAAGCAAAAACATTGCCTTTTTTAAAAGTGAAAATCCCATCAACTTTTTTAGCACTCAGACTTGCAACGTAGTCACTGAGAACCTCAACGCAAAAAAAAAAAAAGCGCTTAACTTTGGTTACAAGCATTACTGTGTCCCTATCATCTTTCATCCCCGAGGGGCTGGGAGCCTACCCCTTTTTGTCATCCTGTGCCTGGCAGGAGGGTGCACTCTGTGAATGTGGCCTGAGTAAGAAATGAATAGGTGAGGAGGTCACCCCATGCACCTGATTCTCCATGTGGGAGTGTCATATGTGCAAGGAGTCCATTTGAAATTACTCAAAATTTGTTTTTTAAGTCATACACTTTTTTTAAAAGCAGCTTTATTGACATACAATTCACATACCATACAATTTGTCCATTAAAGCAATTCAATGTCTGGGGTTTTTTAGTATATTCACAGGGGTGTGCAACATCAGTCTGATTTTAAATCCACTAGCCCATTTTAAAGAAATCTGGTTCCGGTTCTTGTGTTAATGATTTTGTCTGCAATGCTAGTGAAACAGAGGTATCAATAGGATTAAGCAAGGAAAAGGCCCCTGAGCAAAAAAGATAATCTCTTCCTCCAGTTGGAACATGCCCAGGAGAATTCTGAGTAGGGATCTGTTATCACTTGGTGTGGTAGGGCTGGGCCAGAGAAGCAAGCTTCAGAACCTCAAAATTCTTTTTTTTCTCTTACCCACATTGATTATCAGTGTGCACAGGCACTCAAAATTTTAACAAGATTCTAATCAACTGCTCTGGACCCCCAATTTCCTGTCTGAAGAAAAGAATCTGTGTCAGTGACACTCGTGACTGCTTCTTGGATTTGTTCCTACCCCCACCCCCAAATGTCAGGTGCATTTAACAACAAACTTGTAGGTTCTGCAGTTACAGAGCTTTGAGTTCAGGTCCCAGTTCCACCATTTACTAGTTGTGAGACATTGGACAAGTTACTTGTTTCCTGTTCTTTAATATTAGCGTCAGGGGTAATAACACCTACCTCATAGTTGTTGGGGCATTAAATGAGTCAATGGATATAAAGTACTTAGCCTAGTTTTTTGACATATGGCACATTCTGCATCAATGTCAGCTGTCATCGTTGTCCCATGTTCACAGATTACTTCACAAGCAGTGACGTAGCCTTTGCAGCAGCCCTCACTTGCTAAGCACAGCCTCAAGGACCCTTCCTCTCACATCCAATAATCAATCCACACAAACAAAGCCTTTGGGCAGAAACTATGCATTAATAACTTGGCCTGAAAGAAAACTTTAAGAACCAAAGTGGTTGAAAACCTGGAGTTGTAATGGAAGCTGTCCCTTTACTAGCACATTTACTACCATGAACACTATAATTAAAGGACTTAAGATACAGCAGAAGTTGCTTTGTCCAATATTGTTTCACCTGCCATTAAATTGAGAACAAAATTACTTTGATAAGTGGATTGAAAGGCTCTTTGGAGTGATTTTATGTTCTGCAAGCACTTCTGTATCATCAACCAAGATTTTGTAACTCACTATTCCTCATCTATAAAATTTCAGTCACAGGTTAGTAAGAGATAAATATAACATACATATATTCAATCCTTTGTCCCCTTCCTTCCTCCCCTTCCCCGTTTTTGGAATAATTATCAGTTTTAATTCACCTTGAAATGGGGAGATACCTTCTTCATACAAAGATCCACCATTATCTTGGATCATTTTCAATGTCCATGTATCACTATATCAAAACTCTAGTCTTACGATTGCTTGACCTCTCAACTACAATGGATGCTCATCTCTACTTTACTTTAGCCACCTGCTCCTATGTCTGTCTGCATGCTGTCGTCATTCAGAAATACTCCAGTTGTGAAATCAAACTATGTTATACCATTTCCTTAATAACCATTTGGTTCTCTCATTTTATTACCCACACCTCATTTATCATTGATCTCTCCCTTTTTTCCAACCTATCATTTCCTCCTCTTTTCATTTCTGCTGTGGTTTGAATGTTTGCATCCCTCCAAAGTTCATGTTGAAACTTAATATCCAATGCATTAGTATTAAGAGGTGGGGCCTTGAGGAGATGATTAGGTCATGAGGGTTCCTCCCTCCTGAATGGGATTAAGGCCTTTATAAAGGAGGTTTCACACAGCAGTTGACCCTTTTGCCCTTTTGTCCCTCTGCCATGTGAGGACACAGCATTCATTCCCTCTAATGGATGCAGGAACAAGGCACCATCTTGGAAGCTGAGAGCACCCCTCCCCCAGCCTCCACTGAACTTGCCACTGCCTTGATCTTGGACTTTCCCACCTCCAGAACTGTGAGAAATAAATTTCTATTATTTATAAATTACCCAGTCTGTGGTATTTTGTTATAGCAGCACAAACAGAATAAAACAACTTTCATGCCAATTCAGTTTGGAAATCATATTCTGTTGCTCAAACCTCTCACAATCATCTATGCCCTCAATTTCATTGTCCCATATATTTTAATGAACTGAGTCTGTTAAATGGGATTAATGCAATCATCTGTCTTTTCCACTCCAATACCCAAGGCTTATGGGGCCCAGGCCCCACATTCATTAAAAGCTTCAATCAAAGCTTTTGCTATTTTGTCCAAGTAAGGTTATACTACCATCCCAGAGATATGCCTACACTATACAACTACAAGAAGGCATTCATTGTAGAACTTTAAACTTTGTCCATTACCAAATGACACTATCTGTCATGCATTATGAATTAATATTTTAAGTAAATTCTATAATTATCTGGTGAATAGCACAATTATTTTGCATTGTCATTATCATATGTTAAAAGTATTAATTTGCTAAGTGTAAACATTTGAAACATACCCATGTAGGCATTCTGGCATGCCTATATACACTGGGAATGTAAAAAAAGGAAGTGGCCAGCCTTCTCCCAGCCTCTGGGAAGCCTGGCTGACACCCTGGTTTCTGGGAGCAACTGAAAGGAATCTCACAAGTGAGTGAATTGGTGCCCTTTCACATTTATAGTCTCTAACCATGTTTCCTTGCGTCTGCAATGAACCTCTTCTCATATAGTATGGCTATTCTAAACTTAACCACGCACCTCATCCCATTTATTCATCATACCCCTAGTTCTCAGAAAATGATGTCGTCTCCAACTGCTCAGAGATATGGAGGCCACCATGCACAAAAGCCCTGAAAGTTTTTCCCTGAACCTAGAAAAACATGTCTACATTCTCACAAGCCTTTCCCTCGACAGGTACATTTTCTGAAAGAGTGGTCCACATGCCTGTTCTTCACTTCTTCACCTTTTATTCATTTACCCTTTGATTCAATGCATCTTAAAACTAAACTGTTTACCCCTACCCTCCTCTACCATCAGCCATGTACACACCCTCCCAAGTCACATCCTCCTTCTGATTCACCATCTCAGTTAATGGCAGCATGATCCACATACTTGTTCAAGCCAGAAAATTGGGTGTCCTCTTAATCACTTCCCTCTCACTATCGCTTACATCCAACCAGTTACTAATTTGTATTATTAATAATTTTCTTTCAGATCTCTGAAAGTCTACCACCTAACTCCATGCCCATTTCTACTTCAACTTCACTTCCTGTCATTTTTTGCAGAACCTCCAAAATCATGTGCCTGCTTCTAGTTTTACCTGGCTCTGTCAGACTTCTATTCTGATGTCAGAGTGATCTTTACAACATGTAAGTTTGATTGTGGTGTGATATCATTCAGGACAAATTCAAACCCCTTAGTATGGCATGTAAGGCCTTCAGTCATTGTAGTCCTTGCTTCTCTCCTTAACCTATCTCTTGCCTCTCACCTATATGTGTTCCATTTTCCAGGCACACTGAACCACCTGTGGTTCTGTGAACCAGACATTTTTCCTCTCAACCTTTTGCCTCTGCAGATGTTATTACTACTGTTTAGAACTCCCTTACCCACCTTTCACCTGGTTTCCCTTGATACTCAGCCTCTAAGACTTAACCTCTAACACTGTGGTCCCCAACTCCCAGGCCATGGGCCAGTACCAGTCTGTGGCCTGTTAGGATCCGGGCCACACAGCAGGAGGTGAACGGCGGGCCCAGCGGGCGAGCAAGTAAAGCTTCATCTGTATTTATAGCCGGTCCCCATAGCTCACCATCCCCCTTCACCCCACCCCACCCCTCTCCCCTCCAGTCCATGGAATAATTGTCTTCCATGAAACCGGTCCCTGGTGCCGAGAAGGTTGGGGACTGCTGATCTAACAGAAAGCCTTTCTTGGCTCTCCCTTTCTCAGCAGTCCCCACCCCACATTAGGCAAGGGGCTTCACCTCTGGGCTCTCACAGAATCTGGCCATTGCCTCTGTCATGGCATTGGTCATAGTTTGTTGCAATTGTTTATATATGTATTGTGTCCCTAAGACCCCTCTGAGTGCTTGTGCAGCAGCATCTCCCATCTCTGTATCCTTATGACAGCAATGCTTAACAAATAAGAGGTGTTGAATAAACATAGAAAACATTCAACATGAAAACATTCAAACATATGGGTTGAATCTCAAGCAAGTAACTTGCTGCCATGATGCTAATTTTGAAAATTCAGTCTCTGCAAACCAGACAGATGCATCTATACCATATACCTCCAAGACATCACAACATTTACTAAATGCTAATGAATTTGTCTGAATTTTCAAATGCTTTTGATGGAATAAGAATTAACAGTTAATATTGTGCCGGACACTGTACTAACTGCTTTAAATGGAATATCTCATTTAATCCTTACACAACTCTTTAAAATTAAAAATTAAAATTAAAAGCAGTCTCTTATGCATGAAGCAACTGAGGCACAGAGAGGTAAAATATGTGCCCAAAGTTGTGCTGCTAGTAAATGACAGAGACAAATTTGAATCTACATTTCTGATTCCAGAGCTCAAATTCCCCATCAGGAATATTGTTTAATTTCAGGCATTTCAAAACATTTACCAATAAATTTATGTTTGTAGAAAGATAAAGGAGTGTCATTTAAGGAGTAGAATTTTATTTATTTCTTTTGACCAATAGTGCTAGTTTAGGGTTATATAGTCTTCCCCTGCCCCCCCCAACTTGTCCTGGCTTGTGAGTTGGGTTATATAGTCTTAATGTTAAACATTAAGGACAAAGCTAGGTTGATCTCTGGGAAGTCAGATTGAAAGTGTGAAGAGACAAAAAAATCTTTCATTCCCAATAAGGTGTGGTTTAGAAAAAAATTACTGGATAATATACTTTCTATGGATTTTCATACTGCAAGGGACATAATTTACCTCAGTTAATGAGGGTCCAACTTAAGAATTCATAGGAAGAAAGGGAGAAAGAAACAGTCCTAGGAAATGTAGCTGGGCCTCATAGAGCCAGCTACATTTGTCTTGCATAGGATTTAATGTAGCTCTAATTACATTGGGGGTAACCTTGTAATCCCTCAGAATCAATCACTCTCTATTTGTGTTTCCCCATCATGGTGATCCACTACTGGGACTCTGCCTTCCTTTCTGCTAAAACTGGAGAACCCTTTCTCGTTCCCTCTTTTCCTCATGATTTGTTCACTCATGGCTTCAACATCCTCAGAACTTCTGCTTGTTCCCTTCTGTTTCTGGGTCTTCCTGCTGTTTGTTAACTATATGTCTGGCATTGAGTGGATGAATTAAGAGAAAACATTTGTAAAAACATTTATGGAGTGCTGGTTAGGTGCCAGGCATTGGTAGTAATTGGTATAAAAATCCCTATTTTACAGGATAATAATGAGTATTAAATAAAGTAAGTGTGAATGAGTTTTTATTATTTCATCATTATGTGGATTAAGGAGACTGAGATTTAGTTGACTTGGTATAATTGCATGAAGAGAAACTGTAAGGAACATCTTGCTGAAAAAATTTCTGCTTGACCTGATAGGACTTGATTATTCCACTCAGAGACACTATTTAAGAGTTCTCCACTTTTACATTTAGAGGATATTTTGTGCGTACTTGTGAATTAATGTAGTCCTAAAATGACTTATTCCTTCATTCTAATTCATGCTCTGAATTCTCGATATAAAATGTTTATGATCACAGTCTTTGTCAATTGTTATTCATGTTCCACATTCAATAACTATGAAATAGACTCTTATTGGAAAGAGATCCCTCTGCAAGAAGCTAGTAATAACTGTGAACAATAAATGGTTATGATAATGACCAGGAGCCTGGCTGGTTTTGAGTGCTGTTTTTCAGTCTAGTTGTAAATAGAGGGAATCCTAAATCTCATAGCCCTACCTAATTTATAGCTGTAAGCTATGTAAGCTACTCCTTAAAAAGTAAAACAAACAAAAAAAATTCAAAAACTAGTACAAATTACTGATCTTATTATTTTAAGTTATTAGCAGAGTTTGGAAAAGGGATTTATCACACAGATAGATGTTTGAAGACAGGGTCACCGCAGCTGAAGGGTGTGTGCTACAACTCCTGGGAACTTCATTAATTCAGAACCCGATACTTTGACATCTGTGACAGTAAGAAGTGGTGTTAGACTGCAGTTTTTACCGTGGCTAAAGCTATGATATGCATAAGCAAATAAGAAAGACAAAGTCATTTGTTTACCAATTTTAAAGAACAATTTTAAAGCCCTTTAGAAATGGACATCTATATGCAAATAAATATTTCAAAAACCAAACCCATGTTCACCCCTGGTTAGTTATATAGTATCAGTTGGTGTGAAAGGCTGGAGTTAGAAAATATATGAGCCATGGTATATGACAATAATAATATTTTTAAAATATTTTTAAAATTAAAAAAAAATTTATAAAGTGGCAATGTTTTATCTATTTAAATTGCCTTTTCTAACACTGGTTTGTATAATGAGCCAATTTGCTGAATCCTGGTCTTTTTTGGTATGTTGGAGGAAATAGATATTAGGCTTATTACAGAAAGACCCATTCCTTTCAAATATATATAGTTTTCATATCATACTAACTATGCATTTTGGTTAAGAGGCTTCTTTTTAAAAATATAAAATCATATATACTGTAGTAAAAATTAATTTTCAATCAGATTCATTTTTCTTCTAAAATATACCTAAAGTTATTCACATGGGAGAAATTAAAGTTTGGCCAAGCAGTTAGGTGTGAAGAATTTTGGAGTATGTGGCCCTTCAGGCTTAGTGCAGAACTGAATGGGGCCTATACCAAGTGGGTCCCCCAAATGCTGTATATACTAAAATTGGGAAGTGTGCCTGCTAGAAATACTAAATATATTGTATTATTCTCTGTAAATGGTTCTCACGGTGTGGTCCCCAAACCAACAGCATCAGCATCACTAACTTGTTAGAAATGTAAATTCCCAGGCCATAACCCAGACCAACTAAATCAGGGACTCTGGAGGTGGAAACAGCAATCTGGGTTTTTACAAGCCCTCTAGGTGTTTCTGATGCATGCTGACATTTGAGAACCACTACTCTATATTATATTCTATATTGGTTTTGTTCTATAAACATTAAATATTATCCTTTGTAAATATTATGCATCAAAGTAAATACCTTCATTTTATAATTAGATAAATACTTTAATCTCATCACTTATCCCAGAAATATCTATATCTAGTATATAAAATATATTAATATTTAGTTGATAATTGAAAATATCTATTTAATTGATAACATATTCATGTTGTAAAGGATCTCAAAAAGTGATGTTTTGAATCTTACCTCAAAGCTGACAATTAATCCTATTTTAAAAGATCTCATAAGCAATGATTCCAATTTTTTTTGTAGTTTTTAACATTCTGTGACTGCTGTTTTGATAAGCGCATATCTTCAATGTGACATGTGGCACAAAGATGTTTTAAAACCCATTAAGTTGAAAACTAAATTTTTTTTGAAAATTTAATATACCAAATTCTCTGGAAGTGCCTCCTAATACCTAACTTATTTCCTCTTTAACCTATAATAAGTTCCTAATGTTTTGTCTAATGAGTGGAGACTAGCTGGATACCATTTCTATCTAAAACCCTTCATATACTTGAATATAATTATTCAGTCTTCCCTCAGTCTTTGTTCCTAAAGAATCTCAGTCCCTTAACCTTTACTCAGTCTTGTTTCTCAACTCTTTAACCATCTTGCAGCCTTCTGAATCCTCTCCAAGTACCCCATGTTCTTCTTCAGTTGTTAAAGTCACAGTATAGGCTATGGACAGTCCAAAACATCATTTATTTGTACACAATTGATTAAAATTTGTCAAGATTTTCTATATGTGAAAAGTGTACATGTAGAATGTACATATAACATTCTTTAAAAATATATTTTGCTTTAGGAAGTCAAAGTTTGAACTCTTATAATGTGATGAATTCTTTGTGCCAAATTAGAATAACAGCATTTTAGATCAAAAAGGCAAAGGAGATCACTTAACCCAACTTCTTCCTTTTACAGAAGAACTTGAGGCCTTGAGAAGTTAATCTGCACTGTCCCATATGACAGCCACTAGCCACACTTAAACAAAAAATTCAGTTCCTTAGTCACACTAGCCACATTTTGAGTACTCAGTAGCCATACATGTGGTTAGTAGCTATGGTATTAGATAGCACAGACATAGATAACAGTCCCCTCATCACAGAAATTTCTCTTGGACAGCACTGTTTTAAATGACTTGCCCAAAGCCATACAAGCTCTTCAGTGGCAGAGCCAGAACTTCCAGTTCCTGGTCTGGAGATATTCTACCCTACTATCTACTACCTTTAAAAAAAAGGCAAAATATGAGAGATTACTTCCCCAATATACAAATATTTATTAAGTTTATATACAAAGCATTTGTGTTAGGTATAAATCCTGACCCCAAGAAGGTTTTGGTTTTTTTTAATAGATGAGGTCCCACTACGTTGCCCAGGCTGGAGTGCGGTGGCTATTCACAGATACCATCATAATGCATTGCAGCCCCCAACTCCTGGGCTCAAGCAATTCTCCAGCCTCAGCCTCCTCAGTAGCTGGGACTACAGGCAAGTGCCACCACACCCTGCTCCCAGAAAGTTTTAAAAAGAAAATTACTTTAGGTAGGATTGTTGCCTATATAGAAATGGCAAGTGGTTTGGTCACATTTTCCCTTCTGGCCTCTAGTTATCTAATGTGCATATGTATGTAAATGTGTGTGTGTTTTACTAAAATATCTCCAGGCCCTTTGACCTTCTCTGGGACATCAGACACTTCTCAGCTCACACCTCAATTTCTGCAGCCAGTTCCTGGCTGGTCTACATCCATTTCCCTCAAGTGTCATTTTTACTGTTGCTCGACAATTCAAAACTGTAGTAGATCCCTATTGTATATCGTACACTAACAACAACTATGATGAAGTTAACAACGACTTACATTTGCATGACACTTATACTTTTCTTAAGGCTTCCACATTTTCTTTTAATTCTCATCCTTCTTACTGGGTTTCAAAGCCTTCAATCAATTGTTGCTCTTTTATTTCACAAAATTGTTTCTTGGTAAATAGTTTAAGTAGACCTGCTCTGAAAGTTCTAAAACTAGGAAGCTGAGAGTCTCCCTGACTTTCCCAGTTCAATCTGTCAGCAAGTAACATTGGTTTCAGGTCCAAAAATACATCTGGAATACATCTACTTCCTTCCATATATTAGTTTGTTAAAGCTGTCATAACAAAGTACCACAGACTTGGTGGCTTAAACAATAGAAATTTATTTTCTCACAGTTCTGGAGGCTAGAAGTTGAAGATCAAGGTGTCAGCAGGGTAGGTTTCTTCTGAGGCTTCTCTTGTTGGCTTGTAGATGACTGTCCTCTTCTGGTTTCTTCACATAATCTTCCCTCTGTGTCTGTCTGTGCCCTAACCTCTTATAAGGACACCAGTCAGACTGAATTGGGGCCCACCCATATGACCTCATTTTATTGTACCTTATTTACATCTTTTAAAGGCCCTATCTCCAAATGCAGTCCCATTTAATGGCACTGGGGGTTAGGACTTCAACATATGAATTTTGGGGGGCACACAGTTCAGCATATAACATTCCATCTTCACCAAAACCATCCTTGTCCAAGCAAGCTGCCTTCATTTGTCATCAGACCATGGTGCTAGTTTCCCCACTTCCACATATCCTCTTGAATCCATTTACCATATAATAGCCACAGTGACCTTCTGAAAATGTACAACACTCCCTTGCTTAAAATCTTATAGTAGTTTTCCATTGCACTTACATTAAATTTCAAAGTCTTTCCATTGGCTTACAAGAGGAGTGTGATCTGCCTTTCTACCTTTTCAACTTTAATTCATGCCACTCTCTTTCTTGCCAACTTATTCCATCTAAAATGACTTCCTTCAGTCCCTAGAACATACCAAACTCCTTCCCATATTGGGACCTTTGCATATGCAAATGCTATAATTTTTTGAGACCATTCATATGCTTAAGTCTCAATTTAAATGTTACCTCCTCAGAAGTGTCTTCTCAGACTTACTACTATTGACTTATTTCCTAGAAAAATCATACTTTATAATTACCTTATATATTTTACCATTTTTTTGGTCACTAGATTGTAAGTTTCTTGGAGCAGTGATTATGTGTTTTGTTCACCACTGTGCCTAAGCTTAGCATTGTGCCTGGCACACAATAGACATTAGCTGAACGATCCACTCTTCTAAGCAGATTTGTTGCTCTATTTAAGAAAGTTTGTAATTCCACATGTATTTCCTACCTTTACACCATAGCATGTAAATTCTCTCTACCTAGAAATCTTTCCTCCTTTGAGCCAATCTATAGCTGTTTCTTTTTAAATGCACCTCAGTTACCTTCTCAAGGAGGCCTTTCCTTATGGATCATCCCTGGCTTTGATATCTTCCTCTTGGTTCCCTCAGAACTTCAGAGGTATGTTTAAACTTATTTATTAAGTATTTATAAACACAGTGTTTTATTCTACAATATGTTAAGGGAATAAAGGGTGCTAGTTGATAAAAAACTTGGTTGAATTAAAGTTAATTTATATTATCATAGGTGGTTTCCACTTTACTATTTCTCTCACACACCTTTCTAATAACAAAAAAGATAAAGAAAATAATTTATAGATTCTTAGTGTTTGTTAAAGCCCAGTGAGATTATTTTTTTTCTCCTTACAAAAACAAAAGAGAGAGAGAGAGAAAAAAAAAACAAACCATAAACAGGAATGGTAAGTTTCAACCTTATTTAAACCCAGGTTAGCCTGCCTATCCCAACGAACTTTAACATGTGTGCCAAGTCAGGAGACTGAAGAGTTCCATTAGAGGATATCAGGTATACCAGCTGCTAGAGATTACCCGTTGGCGCACTGCTAAACGTGGCACTAAATGCAGCTTTTACTGTAAGAGACAGCATACTTCCCTTTCTTTTATTCTTTTATTTTCATCTATTCTTTTTCTCTCTCTCACTCTCTCTTTTTTTAAACTAGAGAAGTAGAGGGCAGAGAAGTAGTTCCCAATCCTGGAGTTGCCCACCAGAATCAATATATATGTTCAAGGAAATATAAAAAATAATGCTCTACCTCATTTAAAAGTCAGAGCAATTAAAATAATAAATACCATTTCACATTTGCTAGATTGAAAAAAATTACAGATTTGACATATACTAAGTGTTGTCTAGAAAGTGGTGAAACGGTAATTCTTACACCAGTGGTGGGAGCATAAATTGGTGCAATCACTTTGAAGAGCAATCTGTCAATATCTAGTGAGGCTAAATATATCCTACAACCCAACAGTTCCACAAGTATAAGCCTAGAGAACACTTCACAGAAAGACATTGTACAAAGATATTCATTTCAGCATTGTTCATACAACCAAAATGTCTAACAATAGGAGGATGGATAAATATGGTAAAGCCATCCAGTTAAAAAGGATGAACAACCCCTACAAAACTTAAGTTTTAGGTTTCTTTGGAAATACACTCATGCATGTGAAACAGTTTAATATTTCTTAGTTTTTACGTTTCTTCAAGGTGCCCTTCCTCATTCTTTGTTCCTTCACAAACTTTACCTAACAGGACTTCCAGATCTTTTTTGAAGAAGTTCCTGACCACCTTATGTAGACATGATTTCTTGCTCTGACATCTTTTAGCAATTACAGTCTCTGCTAGGCATCTGATATTTACATGCTGTCTTGTACTATCAGTAATATTAACATTAATGATTATCTTATGTCTCCAACAAGACTTCAAATTTCTTGAGAGTAATTGGGTATTTCTATCTCTCATTGCACCTAACACAGTTATGGGCACTAGAATGAAAGCTCCCTAATATAGAAATTTTTGTTTTGTTCGTTGCTCAATTTGCAGTGCCTAGAAAGTGACCAGCACACAATAGGTAATCAATAAACATTTGTGGAAAGAATGACAATGAATGATATTCTTAACAAACACTTGCTGATTAATTGGATGACTAAGAAGCCTTCAGGATAGAAAGTTTTCCTTAAGATGCCTCCAGTCAGTTTCTAGAACCTTCAGATGTGTTTTCAAAGTTGTAAGGACCAAAGCTGATTGAGAAAGAGTTGAAACAAGGAAGACAGGCCTGTGAATCTGAATGCAAGGGAGAGCTCAGGATGAGGGATTTCCCCTCTCTGACCACAACTGCCTACCACAGTTGCCACTTCCCAGTTCTCAGTACTTCAAATACCCAACACTTCATTATTCATCTGATCTGCTAACCCTTCTTGGGGCTATATTTGATTTTTTTTTTTAATGAGCATTCCATTGTCACATTCTTCACGATGCCCAGAGAGGTTTCCATTGCTATTAACTCAGATCAGTTAAATCTGTGCTTTAACAACTACTACAATCTTCTATTTGATCTTTGGACTTTGGAATTTCTTCACCCCAATTCATCACTGCCAGACTAATCTTTCCAGAATATCACTTTCATGGTGCTGCTACCCCTGCTCAAAAGTCTTTAATGACTCCTATACATCACCTACTTAAAAGATTTAAATTTCTTAGCTTTGCACCCACAGCCTTCAGTGGCCCAGTCCACACTAATCTGTCTTCTCTGTTCTTATCCAGACTCCTGGACAGAACTCCTCAGTTTTAACTACTCAGATGTACTCGTGTCCCCCAAAACCACCTTGAGTTTTTATGCCTTTGTATTAATATTTATTTTTGCTCGTGGGACCTACATGTCCTAAGTCCCCCAGCCTTCAGCCTAAGTCCCTCTTTTTAGAGTCTAAATTACAATTCTTTGAGACCCTTCTCTTTAAGTAACTTTTGGGACTTTTGAAAAATGTTCTCAACTCCCAGAAAACCACTCTGTAGTCACTTGTCACCATAGTCAGTTGTCTCACCCAGACAACCCCTCCACTCTCAGTTGATCACAGTTTGCTTTTTAAAAGCTGGCTTCTACAGGCTGCTGCTGTTGTTCTCTAGGGACAATTTTGCCCCAGGCATGTTCCCAGGCTGCATATCTAATCCCACACTGTACAGCTAAATCCAGACTATAATATAAATCCAGACTATAATAGTTTGCAAAATTTTAACAAAAGGTTTAGGGATAACTAAAGGGACTACTGCACAGAAAACTTAAGATCAGCACCTAGATATGAAGGCTGCTAGAGTCACTAGCTAAGCCCCTACAGAGAAGGGTTCCATACTAATGTTCTCTGACCTCAGGTGCCAACCTTTCCTCCTCTCTCACTTTCCACACTCTCCAAAGTCACACTTCAAAGGCCAGCTTCTCTCCATCAAATGGACTCCATCAGTCAGAGAGAATGGATATGTCTTTCAAGTGCCGGGCACTGTGTTAGGTTAGGATACTAGGGTGAAGGAAAAAGACACAGTTGTTTTCATGAGAGATAGCCATTAAACAAACTATTATAAATAGTTGAGCAAATAATTCCAAGCGTGCAAAATGCTGCCAAAGAAATACCTGGAGTTCAGGCTCAGGACTTCTACCTTCTCTGGGCTCCCAGAGAGAGGAAAAACTAATTTTCCTGTCTCTTACAGTCTGTTTAGTCAAATTAATAATAATCTGTAGAAAAGCAATTTTGACCCTAAGGAAGACAGCTTTTTGCATTATTACGTAGTTTAGCTTTTTTCATATTTCCTCAAAAAAGAATGAATACAGCCAAAATTTACAAGCATTTAAATGGTGGGCTTGGCACCATTCTATGCCCAATATATGTATTAACTCATATAATTTTCAAAATAACCTACAAGAGAGTCCTATTATTTTCTCCATTTTACAGAAAAAACAACTAAGGCACAGAAAGGTTAAGTAACCAGCTCAAGGTCACATAGCAAGTAATGGCAGAATTAAGAATCCAGACAATCTGAGAGGCCAATTCAAGCTCTTTATCACTATACTATGTATCCCCTCAATACTGATAATTTGCATAATCATATATGGGGCATTAAAATGATTTTCCCAAAACAATGGAGTAACCTTTCTTCAAAAGTGCTTTCTACCTCCACCTTTAGAGCTGAGAAAAAACACTGGCAGTTTTTTACTATTACTTTCACATCTTTTGCCTCTGGACTTTCACCCCATGCCCAGGCCCAGAGCACCCTGCCATGTCATGTACTTTCTTGGATTGCTCTCCTCTTCAGTTGCTGAAACCCAACCAGTCTTTCCATAGAAGCCAGACCAAGCCTTTCTTACGTCTAGATCACAGTGATCTCTTCTATCTCTGAATTCATGTAACAGTCACTAAGGTCTTAAAAGAAAAACTTTAGACAAATGAAATTTAACAGAGTTTAACTGCACAAAGATCAATTAGCAAATCGGAAAGTGCCCCTGAACCAGAATAGATTCAGAGAGATTCCAGTGCTGCTGCATGGTCAGAGAGGATTTATGGACAGAAAAAGGAAAGTGATGTACAGAAAATGGAAGAGAGGTACAGAAATAGCTGGATTGGTTACAGGTTGGTGTTTGCCTTATTTGAACACAGTTTGAACAGTTGGCTGACTTTGGCCGAAACTTGGTGATTGGTACAAGAGTAGGTTACACTCTGTTTACACATCCAGTTAGATTACAGTTCACTATGTATAGAGAAACTTTTAGGCTCCACTTAAAATATGTAAGGAGGCAGCTTTAGGCTAAATTTAACAGTACTCACACTCTTAGAGATTAACTTCCCTACTAAGTTTATAGGGAGGGTATGTTTCCCTAAAGTGAACTGCACAGTGCCTTGCATAGAATTGGTATTAAAAAGAGTTACTGAGATCCCATTAAAAAGTGAGCAAAAGACATGAACAGAAACTTTTCAAAAGAAGAAAGACTAATGGCCAAAAAACATGAAAAAATGCTCAACGTCTCTAACTATCAGGGAGATGCAAATCAAAACCACAATGACAGCTGGGCTTGGTGGCTCACGCTTGTAATCCTAGCACTCTGGGAGGCTGAGGCGGGAGGATGGCTTAAGGTCAGGAGTTTGAGACCAGCCTGAGAAAGAGCGAGACCCTGTCTCTACTAAAAATAGAAAAAATTAGCCAGGCATGGTGGTGTGTGCCTGTAGTCCCAGCTACTTGGGAGGCTGAGGCAGGAGGATCGCTTGTGCGCAGGAGTTTGAGGTTGCTGTGAACTAGGCTGACGCCATGCCACTCTAGCCTGGGTGAGAGTGAGACTCTGTCTCAAAGCAAACACACACACAAACAAAAAACCCAAAAAAAACCCCCCCACAATGAGATATCACCTAACCCTGGTGAGAATGGATTTTATCAAAAAGTCCCAAAACAACAGATGCTGGTATGGATGTGAAGAGAAAGGAACACTTACACACTGTTGGTGGGACTGCAAACTAGTACAACCCCTATGGAAAGCAGTATGGAGATACCTCAATGAACTAAAAATAGAACTACCATTTAATCTGACAATCCCACTTTTGGGCATTTACCCAAAGGAAAAAAAGTCATTTTATATAAAGGACACTTACACTAGAATGTTTTTTGCAGCACAATTCACAATTGCAAAGATGTGGAAACAACCCAAGTGCCCATCAATACGTGAGTGGAAAAAATGTATTCCATGGAGCACTATTCAGCCATAAAAAAAAATGGGGAACTAATACCTTTTGTAACAACCCGGATGGGACTGGAGACCATTCTTCTAAGTGAAGTATCACAAGAATGGAAAAAGCAGCACCACATGTACTCACTATTAAACTGGAACTAATCGATCAACACTTACATGCACATATGGAAGTAAAACTCAACAGAAATCAAGCAGGTGGGAGGAGGGAGGAAGGGATGGGTAAATTCACACCTAATGGGTACAATGCACACTATCTGGGTGATGGGCACACTTATAATATTGACTCAAACTGTACAAAAGCAATACATGTAACCAAAACGTTTGTGTCCCCGTAATATTCTGAAATTTTTTTTAGAAAAAGGCATTATAAAAAAAAAGTTACTGATTGACCAACTGATTGAGAGGGCCTCCAGGTTGTAGGGAACTGTGAGGCAGGCAGCAAGACTGCTAGCAAATAGATATTTTAGTTCTTGACTTTATGTTTTTATATATTTTTAAAAAAATTCTATGGATATGATGACCATCTCTGGAAAATAGTTATTCCTTCAACAAACATTTAATATGCCAAGGCATTGTGTGCTAGGTATTAGAAGTAAAACAAACTCTCTCTGCTTAGCTCTATAGTGAAATTGCCAACTGCCTTCCAGATTCAAATCCAGTATTCAATCCCAGATTATCATCTTTATTTCTATAACACAGAAACACATATTTCAAACTTGCTCATCCTCCAAGTCTCAAAAATTCTTGCAGGTTCTCCATCACCTATGGGATATATGTCAATCACTTTTTCCATTTAAAAAAAATCTTAAGTTATACATTCATTCTGTGAATGTAATGAGGGACAGTACTAAGACAACTTGCTTCTCACTCTTTTGCCAATTTAATAATACCATTAGGGCAACTTTCTCTGTTTACACGTAGCTCTTGTATTAGCTGTGGGGGCTGCTGCAGTTTTAATCTATTATGTGATAAAAAGTTTACAATTACTTTCAGAACATTATTTTTTTATTGAGAATTTTAGAACTGAGAACAAGTGAAGCAAAAGGATTGTTACGCTTTTCGTAGCTCTAGAGATATAAACACTTACGCAATGAAGAAATGTTATTAAATGAAACAGGTTAAATAAACTAACAATTCATATTAATGGTCAGTGGTAGAGATGTTTAGTTTTCTGCTACAATTTCAATCCAGAATTAATTAGCTTCTAAAATAAAATACATGGAAAATTGAGGACTCACTTAAATTTTAATGCAACAAATATGAACTAACTTTCTTTAAAAATTCCACAACTTTTTTGGTATAGATTTTATTAGGGATGAAATTTTATTCCTGGTTAGTATTCCAGAGAAATTTAAAGAAAGGCATCTTGGTGTTTGCTTTCTTCTGCTCTAGGTAGGCTCTTTACATTTTTCTTGAATTGTTTTGCAAAGTAAATATTTATATATAAATTAGTATTAAAATAGAAAAATGATAAATAAAAAATAGTAGATATAAATAATCTGAAAGACCATTAAGACATTTCCCCCACGCCATAACAGTGGTATAAAACATGAACATGACGCCTGATAGGATCCACAATAAAATAAGAAAATGTTTGTTCATGATTCTTTGTTGAAGGGTAGCACATACCAGCAGAATCCTGAAAAAGATAAACCTAAGTTATTTAGTATACAACTACATTTTTTTTTTTTTTTTTTTTTTACAGACAGGGTCTCACTCTGTCACCCAGGCTGGAGTGCAGTGGCCTGATCAGCGCTCACTGCAGCCTCGAACTCCTGGGCTCAAGAGATCCTCCTGCCTCCCAAAGTGCTGGGATTACAGACAGGCCTGAGCCACCTGGCCTTACAACTACATTTAAGTGATAAGCAACATATTTGACTATATACTTTCTGTCAAAATATCATGAAACATACATAAAATCTTTGACAAAAATTAGCAATTAACTAATATTTTAAAATATTTATTGACAGTACAGTTTACTATGATAGGAATACATATGTACTATATATACATGCATAATTTTTGTCTTTAAGGAACTTACAGTCCAAAGGGAAATTCCATCATTTTTAAAAAGTGCTTTTAAAGTGCTAATAATGAAAAATTTCTATCTAGCAATTTTCTTCTATCTTGTTTTCTTTTAGAACATGGTCCCTATGTACTATGAGGGCAGGGGATTGTTTCTTTTGTTTATCACTGTGACCTAGGACAGCACACTAGCTGATACACAGTAGATATTTAATAGATATTTGTTAAGTGATTAAATGAAGATATTTCACAACTGCTTCCTAAGTAATAATATCTTTTGTATGATACTAAAATTCAAGTATCAGATTCTGTGATATAAAGGCATTTCTGGCATTCTTACTTATTTGCCCAATAAATTATGGTTTGACAGACTAGAGAACTGTGTTCTACTCCACTGGAGTCACAGATTTAGTGCTAAAATTAGTAGGAATATTATTAGATACAGATGACAGAAAGGAAGCCAGGGAAAAAAGTTCAAACTGTTCTCCAGACAAAAGCATACTCTATCGACTTTTAATTTTAACAAAACCCTAAATACTAATGTCTTTTCTTCTAGGCATAACATTGTCCTAATTGCTAATTCCAATTGTAAGAACTCTACTAACAACAAGTAATTAAATTCTTTGGTTGCAAATTTTCCCTCACACTTACATAGGCTGTAACTTTAAAGACAAAAGAGGTAATTTGTATCTTCTTGGTTTGAGGATTCTTTCGAACACTAAAAAAGGGAAAAAAGGTACATTTAACATACAATAAGCATTGATATAATACATTTTAAGCAATGATCCTTTTTAATATTTAAGTGTTCTTGTTCATATAGAACATGGAAATACATAATATCCAATTAAAGTGTTTTGAAACAATGGCATCTGAGGCTTCATCCAAGGATGAGCAAGGCCAACTGAATTGAAATAGCAGAAAACTGAATTTTACAGTTAGAAGGTTTGAGATCAGTCTGAGACTCAGATGATGAAATGACCCTCCCAGGCCACAGAGACAATTATTGAGTAAGTAGGGATTTATAAAAGTCAGACTGAAATGTACACAGCCGTAATGGGTAGATAAAAGCATATTAAACTGAAGAATTTAAAAACCTAAATGCCACTGATCTGTTATTTCACTTTGGGCAAGATTAACCTCTCTAAACCTCAGTTTTCTCACATGTAAACTAGGAATAATATGGTTCTTTTTAGTTTTTGAAAATTAATTGAGATAATCTCTATGAAAACTATTTATTAAATTATATATTGCTAAATTTATCATATTAAACATAATTTTCTCTCAGTAGTTTTCTTTCAGTTACTCTTCCCACAAAGATTACCTGTGGCAATATATAGTGAGGAAGTAAACTGAGGATTGAAGAAATAAGCTACAGATATAGATTTATATATTTGTTATCTATATATAAATACATATTTTATATTTATAATGCTTTACAGTTTGCAAAATATCTTTATATACCTCATTTAAAAATCACACAATTCAGTGAGATAGGCATTATTTTGCTAGTTTTACAGGTAATAGAACTAGAGGAGCTAAATGATATAATTAAGAAAATACAAATAAAAGTGATATTTCTGGAATAGAATCCAGGTGACTCAGAGTCCACCTACACCTCAGCTGTTTATCCCATACCTGCACATTCTATAAATATGGATCAAAGGTATTATATATGTGTGACACGTGTAGGTAAAATTTAAAGGAAAATACACTTTTCTCCACTTTATCAGGTGAAAGTATTACTTACCCTTATTACATACTACATATGTAAAAGTAATGGGGAGAGCAAAAAGAGGGAGATGAAGATGATGGACTCTGTAGAAGGAGTATGTGCGCGCACGTGTGTGTGTGTGTGTTTGTATGTTTGAGCTCATGTACCTTTTGGGGGTGGCCAGCCCTAGCCATTTCAGGGTTCAAGATTTTTAGGTGGTTTTCATCTCTATTAGACATTTCATTCAGACTTAAACCCAGAAGCCATGTGATTAAATTGATTTCCAAATATTTCTATGACATAGGTTAAGTTCATTTTCTTTTCTTTTTCTAATGCCTAAAATATACTGCTTAAAAGCTCAAGATTATATTTAAAATTTTGTGTTTATCCAAGGTATGACTATAACCACTACCTATAAAACATTTGTATATACCTATATAACAACCTAGATCAAAATAAAGAACATATCTATGGTTATATTTAACTCTAAGTCTTGGTCTGGGGTCATTATATGGTGTAAACATACGTAAAAATTCACTGAGCTATATGTACATTTCTGATTGGTCCATTTTACTCTAGATAAATTATCCCCCAGTTTAAAAAATCTAAGAAAAAAAAACCCTTATAAAAATTTGTCCTTATCAAATCAGCTTAGAGGAAAATTTAGTATTTGATACTTGAACAATCATTTAACACATATTAACATGTATCATACGTATAATATTTAAAAAAGAAACTACCATTTGTACATTATTAGGAGTTGGTTACTAATATTATTACACTAATATTATTGGTTACTAATAATATATACTAATATTATTCCATTCTATTACCTCTTATCCTATATTAGTATTACTTTAAAATATCTCTAAAATAATGTATCTACTTTTTTATAGGCTAAGCAAAGTACTGTATCACCTGTCCTATATTTCTTAAGGAAAAAAAAAGGAAATGTAAAGTGATATTCATTAGTGCTCTATGGTGTTCTACTAATAATTGCATTATATCAGATCTTTGGCCATCACTAACACCATCCTCAGATAACTACTGTTTTTAAGGATGCTAGAATATAATTTCCATATAATACTTTAAAAAAGTATAATTATATTAATGATTTGGAAATAAAATAATTGTTTTTTATCAATCATTGGTGACTGCTGAGTATCAGTCCCACACTGACTCTAATCTTCAGGGTATAGACCATTCTAAGTAATTCTGCTCATTTAAAAAAGCAAGGGCCCTACTGCTTAACTAGCAACTGAAGGCCATAATCTAAGCTTCTCAGTTCAAATAGTAAAATTTCACATCTGGGATGGATATGTAGCTTGAGAGAACTTTCCAGAAACTTTGACAAAAGCATGTGTTCAATATCTAAAGCAGAAAAGGCACGGGCACCATTAGTAACTATGGAATTGTTTCTGCATATATATTTTTTAAATGTAAGGAAACAATTGATCATTTACTCTTAACAAAATGGTTCTAAAGTATTACCTACTTGATTTAAAGGAAACTTAATCTTTGTAAAGAAAACATTTCTCAAAACACTTAAAAGGTGTTATTTTATAGGACCTGTAATAATGGATGAGGAAGAATATATTTTAACAACATTTTTACCCTTTTGTTTGAGCCAGAGACTCCTGAAATTACACTCTGTAGTGTGCCCCCAATATCTATAAATATAAAGGATGGAATTTGCTAGAATGGATTAGTGATGATGTTTATCTGCAAGCACAGGTTAGACAATGTAAGGTAGCTAATACATGCACAATTAGAAAGGTAGAGCATGTTTTTCTAAAGCATGCAAAAACACCTAAAATTTAAGTAAAGAAATAGGAAATAATACCCTTCTTGGTTAAACTGGCTTGTATAAATGACTTAATTGAACATGTGGCTCAGAATTCTGAAAAATCACTAAAGATATTTCAAGTTCCACCTATGCTTCCACTACTTAAATATTCCTTGACAACTGCTGTATTGATCCATTCTATATCTTTACCACTAAATGCCATGGCCTTAATCAAATAACACAGCATCTGACCCAAATCAGCATGACTAATATTAGAAAAGCCACAAGTAGTACATGTGATAAGCAAGCCAACATAGCTCTTAAGGAACTCTGAAATCATTTAACTTTTTTGTGTTGGCACCTAAGCCACCTTAAATAAGTAAATATTTACTTTGATCATAATTTTCTACTGGAGTTGCTTGGTAAGATAATTTCATATCCCCTCCTCATTCAGCAAAGAAATTCATAAGCATACTTAGATCATCAGAGAAATATTTAATGATTCTCAAAGAAATGTACTGCTGTAATTGGGCTGATCTCCTTCCCAGTCTCCCTCAGAATAACAGACTTGTGATGCATCTCCTCTAAAGTGGGAACAGACGACCCTCGTCCTTGTTGGTCCTCATGGACTCTATTACATCAAAACTTCCCTGATGGCTCACACCCACACTGACAATTTCCTCTTTTGAACTCCTGGGGTATTAATTACAGTATAAAGAGCTGCAAACATTTGCCTATAAATAACTGAACATTTAATTATATAAAAAATTTTACTTTAAAAATGTTACTTATAAAAGATTAAATTAATTACTTTACATCTAGTTATTTATTTATTTTTTTATTTATTCATTTGTTTATTTAGAGAAAGGGTCTCACTCTGCCTCCCAGGCTGGAGTGCGCAACCTTGAATGTCTGGGCTCAGTTGATCCTCCTGCCTCAGAACTCCTGAGTATCTGGAACTACAGGCACACTACAGCCACCATGTCTGGCTATTTTTTTTAAAAAATATTTTGTAAAGATGGGGTCTTGCTATGTTGCTCAGGCTGGTCTGGAACTCCTGGCCTCAAGCGATCGTCCTGCCTTGGCCTCCCAAAGGGCTGGGATTACAGGTGTGAGCCACTGTGCCCAGCTGATTATTTAATATGTTAGTTTGCTGTAATTTCCTTAAGCCCAAGGACTGTCTGATGCTCCTCTTGTAGCCTCTTTAGAATTCTGTGTACAATATTACCACTTGCTAGTTGCCTGATTAAGTGATTCCATTGGAGACAATTCCTTTTCTTCTTGTAAGATGTCATGAATTTTGGCTACTCATTTTGTAAGTGGTCCTTAGTCTTCAAGTCATACTTTTTCTTAGCACCCAAAAAATTCAGAAGAGAATCACAGGTGAGAATCTGGGGAAGGGAATGTTGGGAAAACAGCGGTTTCTTCAATGTTTAGGCTCTAAAGTTGTTTCTATTTCAAACATCTCCAACAGAATCTCCTCTTCCACAGCACATGGTAGTGAGGAATTCCGTAGGCTCATGTGGCTGATGGGGCACAACACATTGCAGTGGCAGTATGTGTATGCATATGTCTAGGGTATACAGAGGAGTATATTCAGGAAGTGCTAGAAGTGGTCTAGCAAGTTTACATGAGCTGCAAATGATTATGACAGGATATATTTGATATAGGTATGGGTACGCTTTTTCTGAAATTCTGCTTGTAACATATCTCTTCTAATAATCTTTATGTATTGACACAATAACTTTTTCATTAAAATCAAAGATTACAAAAATATTTTATGTTTTCAAAATCATATCAGAAATAAACTAAATAAACAAAATAACTAAATTATGCAGTTTGTTGTGTAGCTATATGACACATGGAATGGATATGAGAATTAAAGTGCTGAGTATAAGTAAAGTAACAATTATGAATTTGATGAGAAGCTAAGCTATTGTTTTTTTATTGAAGTAAAATTATATAACTGAACTCCAGGACCTTTGCTTTCTCTTGTTTCTATCCTCTTTGCCTATAAAGATGATCCAATATCTTCATAATTGAAAAACCCAACCAAAGAATATTCACTTTGATTAAAATAAAAATATAAATAAGAAATTTTTGCCAGGCTCAGTGGCTCACACCTATAATCCTAGCACTTTGGGAGGCCAAGGAAGGAGGACTGCTTGAGGCCAGGAGTTTGAGACCAGCCTGAGCAAGAGCGAGACCCTGTCTCTACAAAACAGAAAAATTAGCCGAGCTGTGGTGGTGTGTGCCTAGAGTCCCAGGTATGTGGGAGGCTGAGCAAGAGGATAGCTTGAGCCCACTCTAGTCAGGGTGACAGAGCGAGACCCTGTCTCAAAAAAAGAAAAAAAAAAAAAAGAAATTTTTGTTAAGGTTTTAATCCTCATTTAATCTTCAAAAAGAAAAAAAAACACCTCTATTAAAATACCTGAAACAAACTACAAACTATATAGCTTTAGGATTAATTTGAAAGGTAAAGATTACACCTAGATGAAAATTCTTCCATCTCTCTGGAACAAAGGTTATAATTTTTTACTATTAGTCGAGCAAACTTAAACATCCTGAGGATTCTCTTGTGTTCCTTTGAGATTTAAAAGGAGGTAAGAAAAAAAAAAAAAGAAGGCCTGGAAGATGGCAGTTGCTAATAAGGGATAGAGTGGATGACAGGTGTGAACGAGGAAACAAAGAGAAGAGGTTGATGAACAATGAGAAGACTGAGAACTAAAAAAGAGGCAGGGAAATCTAGAAATCTTTCTGGCCTGGAAGAGAGGGAGGAGGTTATAAGAGGGATCAGGGTAGTGCTATTTTTTACAAACTTTGGTAGTTAACATGACCACAAAGAGATGCTGCATAATCCTGTCTAACAAATAATTTATTCTATTAACTAGAGATTTACATATTGTGATCTAGCAACTTTACCTCACCAGATCCTTATAGATAAGCTTTGTTGTTTCCAGATATGGGTTAAGCACATCTTCATATTGACAAAGGGCTCCACCAAGGCAAAGATGTTTGAAAAGACAAAACAGGAACTCTTCTCTATCTGGTTGGCTGAATACTTCATACTTTTCTGAGTCTTCCATTAGCAGAACCTAAGATTATAAAATTCATCTTAATGTAACATAACTCAAGGTTCTAATTTTTATGTTTTCAAAAGTTTCAATTTATATATTTAAAAATAATCTTACACCTATTTTAAGGAACCAATCCTGAGGCAACTGGAGAGAGTAATCAAAGCAATCTGCACTTATTTGCTTCCGTTTTATCATTAGGTACTTACGCTCAATGAAAGGAACAAATCAAATTTTAAAATAAAGCAGCTAAATCTCCCCATCTTCCACTTTATGTTTTTATTCTAGCTCATATGTTTAGTAATTGTTTTTGTGCAACTGTATTTTTAGTGTTAAATCACCTCAAATCTTATCTGGAAATAAATCAGAGCATAAATAAATAGGGAAACTTTTCTATCCTATAGGTCTTTCATCTTTGCTTCTATCCAGACACTAAAACCAAGTGGTCATTTTCTAAGCCCTCTCACTTAACACAGTTTGGGTCACTACTTTCTTTACCCCACAGGTACTCTATTTTGAACCATTCAGGGCTGGGGCCTCATACCTACCTCTCCTTTTCCTGATCTCCTCTAATAAGATCACTTCACACATCACCTACCTACATTGACTCTTGCTCTCCTGAGACCTTGCTACCTCTTTCAGAAAGAAGAAAAATAGATCTGATGTGGGAGATTTTCTTATACCATTGGGCATTACAGACAAATGATTCATTTATTGACTGTAGTGGGCATGAACAAGGTGATGAATGTAAACTATAACAAATATTTCTTTTATTGAATTGTTTATATCCCATCTACTTTAAAAAAGAATGTGAAATAGATAATAATAAAATATAGACACAATAAGATCAAAATAGTAAGATAAAAGACTATAACCAAGAAATAAAGTAGAAAAAGAAAATAAATACATATAAAGAACACTAGATGAGAGGGTCTTCAAGATGGCTGACTACAGGCATCTGCACTCACCTCCTCCATGAAGAACCACCAAAATAGCAAGGAGATAATCACACTTCAAATAGAGCATCTAAGAGAGAACACTGGAATTCAGCAGAGAAGTGACAGGAAACATGAGAGGCACAGAAGGAGAGGAAAGCAAGGCAGCCAGCTCAGCTGGGAGCCTGTAGAGGCTCCCCAGTATAGGAAAAGGGTAAGTGAGAGATTCCCAGTGGTTCATATTCCAATGGTAGACTCCTGCCATAAGAGAACCCCTAAACCCTTGGGGGCCCTAAGACTAGCATAGGGAGCTGCCTGGAGACTATGCCAGACTATCACTTCAGAAAGGGTCCCACACACTACCTGAGTCCTAAGTAACTGAAGGATGGTTCCATTTTGAGAGCCCAGCCCCCATCAGATTGCATCCTGCCCTGGGGCCCAGCAGGCCCTGCATCTCCACACTCCTGGAGCCCCACTGATATCTCCTTGCACCCACCGGAAGGCTGCAGTGGCACAATGCTCCTTGCATCCAGCAGAGCGGCAGGGTCCCCAGTACTCCAGTGCACAGTATCCTACACCGTAAGGATGGGCAGTGCAGCACATCAAGGAGGCTGCCCCTGGAACAAAGGGACCCAAAGTGTGTGCTCCTTAGAGCCTGAAACCTGTCTGCCTAGGGCCGTTGGCACTGACAGCAACCCAACCCCCACCAGTAGCAGGCCTGCCATGCACTTGCACATGCCCTGAGAACAGGTTCTCCCCACTGGTAGCCACTACCATTGCTGCCACTAAAGGCCCAAAGCACATGCTACTGGCAGCAACTTGTCCTTCCCGCCCCAGTAGTAGGGCTGCTGCACACTTGCACATGCCCTGAGGACTGGCTCTCTCTACTGCTGCTGCCACCACTGCCATGGCTGCTGCTGCCAGGGGCTTAAGTGCACGCTCCTGAGAGCCTGAGAGCCAGCTTCCAGTGGCTGCTGTTACTGACAGCAACCACCCCCCTATCAGCAGCAGGGCCTCAGTACACCCTGAGGATGGGCTGTCATAGTTCACTGCCCCCGCTGCTGCTGCCACTACCCAAATGCTCCACTGGGAGGCCTGGGGAATCACCCTGCCCCATATACCACAGCTTGTACTGTGCACACCACTGGGGGACCTGAGGACAGCCCTGCCCAGTCTGACACTGCCAGCCCCCCAGTGTCTAAGCATACCACCCAGTGGCCTGAGGATCACACCATCCCATCACTACCACTGACATCTGAGCACTCCTCCTGGGGGCCTGAAAATGAGCCCACCCAGGCTGCCACTATCATCACAGCCAGCACCTACCTGCATGTGCCAACTAGAGGCCTGGGGACTGGCTTGCCCAGACTGTTGCAGCCACTGTTAACACAAGAGTTTGCCACCTGGGAGCCCAAAGGTTATCCTACCACTACTATGGCCATTGTCCATGCCATACACGCTACCCAAGGGAACAAGGATATGTCCACCCACTTGGCCCACCACTGCCATGGCCAGCACCCAAGCAGCCACCTGGAGGCCCAAGAATTGACCCACTTGAACACACACTGGTGCCTGCATATGCTGCCTGGGGACCCAAGAAAAGGCATGCTTAGCCCACTGCCATTATTGGGGCCTGAGGACTGGCCCACCTGGTGTCCCTGTCCCCAGCAAAACCTTGCCATAGCCTCGACTAACAACTGCAGCCTAAGCCTCCGAGGAGATCACAGACACCACTGATGCTGTTTACAGCTGAAGAAATCATACAGAGACTACACTATTACACACACCCAGAATCAAAACCAAAGTGGCCTACCCAACCAACACCATACATATATCCTCAGGAAAAAGTCTTCTCCTACAAAAGTCAATCCAAAAAATTGGAAGAAGTGACTGTTACACCAGATGCACAGATATCAATGTAAAGACACAAGAAACATAAAAAGCAGGGAAATATATACCTCCAAAGGAACACAATAATTTTCTAGCAATAGATTCCAATCAAAAAGAAATTCATGAAATGCAGGAAAAGCAATTTAAAATAACGATATTAAAGAAGCTCAATGAGATACAAGAGAACACAGACAAATAATACAAAGAAATCAGAAAAACAATCCAGGATATAAATGAGAAATTCACCAAAGAGGGATATCATAAAAAAGGACCTAAGAGAAATCCTAGAACTGAGGAATTCAATGAATGAAATAAAATATTCACTTGAGAGCTTTGACAACTGAATAGATCAAGAAGAAGAGAGTATTTCAGAACTTGAAAGCAGGTCTTTTGAAACAACCCATTCACACCAAAAAGAATAAAAAAGAATGCACAAAGCCTACGTGACATATGGGGACATCATAAAGCAACCAAATATTTGAATTTTGGGTGTTCCAGAAGGTGAAGAGAAACCCAAAGGCATAGAAAACCTATTTAATGAAATAATAGCTGAAAACTTCCCAAGTCTAACAAGAGATTTAGACATCCAGATACAGGAAGCTCAGAGATTCCCAAATATATACAATACAAAAAGGTCTTCTCTATGGCACATTATTGTCAAACTGTCAAAAGTCAAAGACAGAGAGAATTCTAATAACAGCAAGAGGAAAGCATCTAGTCATATATAAAAGAACCTCTATCAGATTAACAGCAGATTTCTCAGCAGAAATCTTATAGGCTAAGAGAGAATGGGATGAAAGAAAAAAACCCTGCCACCCAAGGATAATATACTCAGCACAGTTATCCTTCATAAATGGAGAAATAAAGTCTTTCCCAAATAAGCAAAAACTGAGGGAATTCATCACCACTAGACTAGCCATACAAGAAATGCTTCAAGGAGTCCTACATCTGGAAGTGAAAGGATGATATCTACCCTCATGAAAACACACAAAAGTATAAATCTCACTGGTAGAGCAAACATACAAATGAGGAAGAGAAAGGACTGAAATGGTACCACTACAGAAAACCACCAAATTGCAAAGATTAAACAATAAGAGAGAAAGAAAGGTAAAAAAAAAACAACAAAAAAAAACCAACCAGAAACTAATTAATAAAATGACAAGAACAAATCCTCACATATCAATAAAAGTCCCGAATGTAAACAGATTAAATTTTCTACATAAAAGATACAGACTGGCTGAATGGATAAAAAAAATATGACCCAACTAACTATATGCTGCCTACAAGAAACTCATTTCACCTGTAAAGACACATATAGACTGAAAGTAAAAAGATGGAAAAAGATATTCCATGTACTCGGAAACCAAAAGTGAGCAGGTATAGCTATACTTATATCAAGTAAAAGAGACTTTAAGTCAAAGACAGTAAAATGAGGCAAAGAAGGTCATTATATAATGACAAAAGGATCAATTTAGCAAGAGGATATAACAATTGTAAATATATATGCACCCAATACCAGAGCACCCAGACATATAAAGCAAATATTTTTAGATCTAAAGGGAGAAATAGACTCTAATACAGTAATAGTTGGCGCCTTTAACACCCCACTCTCCACATTAGACAGATCATCTAGACTGTCAAAGAAACACTGGATTTAAACTGTAATTTAGACCAAATGGACCTAACAGACATGTACAGAACATTTTCTCCAACAGCTATAGAATACACATTCTTCTCTTCAGCACATGGAACATTTTCCAGGATAGACCATATGCTGGGCTACAAAACAAGTCTCAACAAATTTTAAAAAACTGAAACCATACCAAGTATCTTCTTAGACCACAATGGAATAAAACTGAAAATCAATAACAAGAATAATTTCAGAAACTGTACAAATACATGGAAATTAAACAGCATGCTCCTGAATGACCAATGGGTCAATGAAGAAATTAAGGAAATCAAAAAATTTCTTGAAACAAATGAAAATTGAAATACAACATACCAAAACCTATGGGATACAGAAAAGGCAGTATTAAGAGGGAAGTTTATAGCAATAAACACCTACATCAAAAAAGTAGGAAGATTTCAAATAAAGAATCTAATGTTGTACCTCAAGGAACTAGAAAAGCAAGAATAAATGAAAACAAAAATTAGTAGAAGGAAATAAATAATAATGATCAGAGCAGAACTAAATGAAATACAGACTAAAAAATAATACAAAGGATTAATGAATAAAAAGTTGGTTTTTTCAAAATGTAAACAAAATAAAAAAAACCACTAGCTAGGCTAACCAAGAAAATAACAAAGTAGATCCAAATGAAATCAGAAACAAAAAAGGAGACATTACAACTGATACCATGGAAATACAAAAGATCATCAGAGACTATTATGAACAAATATATGCTAACAAACTGAAAAACCTAGAGGAAATGGATAAATTCCTGCACATACATAATCTACCAAGATTTAATCAAGAAGAAACAGAAAACCTGAACAGACCGATAATGAGTAATGAGATTGAATCAGTAATAAAAAGTCTCTCAACAAAGAAAAGCCCAGGATCAGATGGCTTCACTGACAAATTCTATCAAATCTATAAAGAAGAATAAACACTAATTTTCCTTGAACTATTCCAAAAAATTAAAGAGCAGAGAATTCTCCCTAACTCAATCTATGAGGGCAGCATTATCCTGATACCAAAACTGGAAGAAGACACAACAAAAAAATAAAACTACAGGTAAATATCCCTGATGAACATAAATGCAAAAATCTTCAACAAAATATTAGCAAACCAAATCCAACAGCACATCAAAAAGATAATACACTATAATCAAATGGGATTTATCCCAAGGATGCAAGGATGGTTCAACATATGCAAATCAATAAACGTGATACATCACATCAATGGAATGAAGGGCCAAAACAATATGATTATCTCAAGAAACTCAGAAAAAGCATTTTATAAAATTCAATATCCTTTCATGATAAAAACTCTCAACAAACTAGGCATAGAAGGAACATATCTCAACACAATAAAGGCTATATATAATAAACCCACAGCTAACATCATACTGAATGAAGAAAAGCTGAAAGCCTTCCTCTAAGTGGAACAAGACAAGGATGCCCACTTTCACCACTCGTATTCAACAGGGTACTGGAAGTCCCAGGCAGAGCAATCAGGCAAAAGAAAGAAACAAAAGTCATCCAAATTGAAAAAGAGGAAATCAAATTGTCCCTGTTTGCAGATGATATGATCTTATATTTAGAAAAACCTAAAGACTTCACCAAAAAACTCTTAAATCTGATAAATTCAATACAGTTGCAGGATAAAAAAGTCAACATGCAAAAATCAGTAGCATTTCTAAACAACAAAAAAGAAATAAAGAAGCCAATCTCATTTACAATAGCTATAAAAAAATAATAAAATACCTAGCAATAAATTTAAGCAAACATGTGAAAGACCTCTACAAGAAAAACTACACAACACTGATGAAAGAAATTGAAGAGGACACAGACAAATATAAAGACATCCCATGCTCATGGATCAGAAGAATTAATATTATTAAAATGACCATATGACCCAAAGCAATCTATAGATTTAATGCAATCCTTATCAAAATACCAATGTCATTTTTCATAGAAATATTAAAAAACAATCCTAAAATTTGTGTGGAACCAAGAAAGAGCCTGAATAGCCAAAGCAATCCTAAGCAAAAAACAAAGCTGGAGGCATCATACTATTAGGTTATTAAGTATGAAATGTCCAAGTTTCACAGTTGATCTCTCTGACATTTCACTTTGACACTTCTTGTTTTATTTTTATTGTGAAGACACATCCTCACTCTTTCAAACGCATGGTTTGGCTTGTGATTATTTTTCTAATTTTTTTTTTTTGAGAAATTTTTGTGAAACCATGGATAAGTCAAAAATTCAAGTTATTTTCGAACGAGTTCTGTTGCGGAACCAATGTAGCACAGACGCCTCGAAATATCAACGAATTGTTTGGGAAGGATATGGCTAATGAACACACAGTGCATGAATGGTTTGAGAAGTTCTGTTCTGGTGATTTTAATCTTGAAAACGAGCCATGTGGGACACCTGAGACCAAGGTGGATAATGATGAGCTGAAAGCTGTAGTGGACGCGAATCCATCTCAACCAATGCGTTAGAATTAGCAACAAGGTTTGACATCACTATTCCAACAATATTGGACCATTCGAAACAAACTGCCAAGGTAAAGAAGCTGGATAGATGGGTTTGGCATGAATTAAATGAGCGTCAGAAGAGAAATCGTCTCGCAGCTTGCCTTTCTTTGCTGTCATGACATAAAGGTGAACCATTTCTATACCGTATTGTTATGTGTGATGAAAAATGGATTCTTTTTGACAATCACAAGCATTCAACACAATAGTTGGATAAAGATGAAATGCCAAAATACAGTCCAAAACAAATATTCATCAAAAAAAGCTAATGGTGTCTATTTGGTGGTCCAGGGCTGGTATTATCCACTACAGCTTCATGAAACCTGCTCAGTCAATTACAGTGGATGTCTATTGCAACCAATTGGACAAAATGATGAGGATGCTTGTGATTAAGCAGTGAGATTGGTCAACAGAGACAGGCCAATCCTCTTGCAAGACAACACTCAACCACATATTGCACAAACAACGCTGCTCAAACTACAGCAGCTGGACTTGGAAACTCTCTGTCATCCACCATATTCACCAGACCTTGCACCAACTGACTACCACTTCTTCCAGGCTTTGGACCACTTCTTGCGAGGAAAAATATTCAATTCTCAACAAGCTGTGGAAAACGCCTTTTGAGATTTCATTGCCACTTGCTCTCCAGCCTTCTTTGCTGCTGGCATAAACAAACTACTGTTAAGATGGCAAAACTGTGTTCATAGTTTAGGCACATATTCTGATTAATTGTGCTGCTTCTTGTTTGAGATATAATAAACTAAACTTTTGATTTGAAATCGGACATTTCATACTTAATGACCTAAATGCCTGACTTCAAATTATATTACAAGTCTATAGTAACCAAAAAAGCATAGTATGGTATAAAAACAGATATATAGGCCAAGGGAATAGAATAAAGAACCCAGAAATAAATCCACATATTTCTAGCCAATCACTATTTTTGACAAAGGCACCAAGAACATACATTGGGGAAAAGACATCTTCTTGAATAAATGATGCTAGGAAAATGGAATATCTGAATGCAGAAGAATGAAACAAGACCCCTCTCACTACATACAAAAATTAACTCAAAATGGATCAAATATCTAAACATAAGTCCTGAAACTGTAAAACTACTGGAAGAAAACACAGGGGAAACACTTCAGGATATTGGTCTAGGCAATGAATGTATGGCTAAGTCCTCAAAAGCACAGGGAACACAAACAAAAATAGACAAACGTGACTATATTAAACCAAAAAGCTTACGCACAGCAAAGGAAACAATCAACAGAGTGAATAGACAACCTGTTGAATAGGAGAAAATATTTATAAACTACTAATCTGACAAGGGACTAATATCCAGACTATAAAGGGAACTCAACAGCAAAAAACTGACTAATCCCATCAAAAAGTGGGCAAAGGACATGAATAAACATTTCTTAAAAGACGACGTACAGGCCAGGTGTAGTGGCTCATGCCTATAATCCTAGCACTAGCACTTTGGGAGGCCGAGGTGGGAGGATTGCTTGATGCCAGGAGTTCAAGACCAGCCTGGGCAATATAGTGAGACCATGTCTCTACAAAGAATTAAAAAAAATGAGCCAGGCAAGGTGGTGTGCTCCTGTAGTCCCAGCTACTCGGGAGGCTGAGGCAGGAGGATCGTTTTGAACCTAGGATTTCGAGGTTACAATGAGCTATGATTGCACCACTGCACTACAGCCTGGTTAACAGAAAGAGACAGTGTTTCTAAGAAACAAAAAAACAGGCTAGGTGTGATGGTTCACACCTGTAATCCTAGCCCTTTGGGAGGCCGAGGCAGGAGGATCCTTTGACCCCAGGAGTTTGAGGTTGCAGTGAGGTATGATGACCCCACTGCACTCTAGCCAGGGCGACAGAGCAAGACCTTGTCTCAAACAAACAAATAAATAAGAAAAAATAAAAAGCAATACAAGCAACTATTAATAGTAGAACAACACTGAGTCCCAGCACTTCAGGAATAGTGTGCTATTCATGGCAATAAATAAGATAGGATTTGTTTCCCAACAGAATACTCTGCAAACTTTACAGTGCAAACTTTACTCTGCAAACTTTACAGAGTATATTGTTGGGAAACAAATCCTCTTTTTAAAAATAAATTGAAGAGGCTCTTTCTGTAGAAGGGACAGTGAATTATCTGAAATTAAAGGCAAGGGTCTTCAGACCCTTATGCCAGAGCAGAACATTGAGAGAGAGAAAGAACTGACATTACCAGTACCCAAAAGGAGGGAAACCCAGACCAAACATTTCCTGAATGGTAATTTCTAATCCTTGGTAAAGAGTAGAAATTAATATCAGATCCCCACTGTATGGTATGTATATTATCTTATGTTAGATATAAATATACCTCCTTTAACTAAAGAGCAAACTATATGTAGTCTCATTCAATTGTGTTTGGTTATTCTCAATAAGTTAATTTTATTTTCTTCTTAAACTAAATTAAAGAGTACTTTTAGGTATTGCCCTAGTGTAGATCAATGTATAAACTGGCTGGATGTCTCCCTTTCTCTTACAGACAAGATTCCTGTGCCCAGAATGGTAGATCAGCAACCTTACTGGTTCCTTTCTATCTATATTTGCAATACATTAGACTTGTACATCTCCCTTCTCTTTTAATGGAGAATAATAATAATAGTAGTAGTTAGTAGTAGTTGTTAATATTATGGAAAGCTTACTAAGTGCAAGGCACTGTGCTAAGCACTTTAAATGTATTATCGCATGTGATTCTCACATTATGGTTATTTTATAGATGAAGAAACTGATGCTTAGAGAGGGTAAGTATCACAGTTATTAAGTGACAAAGCCTGGATTTGAACCTATGTCTATTTGATGCCAAAGCCCAAATTTTTAACAAGTTTTAATATTCTCAATAACTATAATAATCATAACATTAATAATACATTTCATTTCAAACTTTCTAAAAAGTGCATTTAAATGCTTCAACCCATTTTCTCAATGATTTAAGGAAAAAGGTAGAATGGGCATTTTCATCTTCATGTTGTACAGTTAAGATCCTGAGGCTCAAGAGATTGAATGATTTGCCCAAGGATATTATCTTGTAAATCATAAATTAGGAATCAGGTAAATAATCCACATATTCTGATTCCAAGTTCAGTGTACCTTTCATTAAAACAAAATTTAATTTAGCTAATCAAATGGCTTTGTTGATTTCAGCAATGAGATAAAAAGATTCTTTTACTCCAGGGATGTTTTTAATATTCATTTGAATATGTAAATAATCCACTTTCCATCCACCATGGTGGGCAAAAGCCATAATATTAATCTACTGCCACATTTTCCAAGATCATGTGAGGTTAACTCTGGTTTGAGTTTACTTTTTTTGGGGTACATTTCTGGTACTCAGTCTTGTCATTGAGGCATATACTTGAAACACATTTAAAATAAATTAATATATATAAAAATATTCATTTGATATGTTAAAAGCCCCATATTGAAGAAAAATAGCCATCAATTACATAAGCCAGGATTTCTCTACCTCTATACTGTAGACATTTGGGCCAGATAACTTTGTTGTGAGGGATGGTCCTCCGAGGTGTTTGATGTTTAGCAGCATCTCTACCCATCAGATGTTATTAGCACCCAGTTGAGAACTTACTGGCCTCTACCCATCAGATGTTAGTAGCACCCGGTTGAGAACTTACTGGCTTCTACCCATCAGATGTTAGAAGCACCCATGTGAGAAGTGAAATACACAAATAATTAAGTTGATGGTAAAAGTGCTATCTAAGAAGAAATCTACCAATGTAATGATTATTACTGATCATTATTTATTAACAGGTATTTTATGGGCTTTAGGCAGGCAAAAGTTTTTGATAATTTGCATTTCCTGAAATAAAATTCCACTGTGAAATTTTAAAATTCTGTACTTACTTTTCGTAACTCATCAGAAATGAGAAATGGATCACAAAAAGAATCTAAACACTTAACAATATGTCCATTGTCTCGTACAATATCTTCATCATATAACCGGTTAAAAAATGACATTGAAAGCTGTGTGCAAGGAACGTTTATAGCTTCAATTTTTTTCACTTCAGTTCCTGAAAAAAGATATTTTATAAAGAATAGAGATTTAAAATTAACTTAGTATTCTCAGTCATTTCCAAAATAAATCACTATACAGAGAATCTAAGAAGCAACCAATATTAAATATTTTTAATATATTTAAAAGATACACTAGCTTATGGATTTTATTTAATTCTTATTTTGTAACTTGTTCATTTTTATTAATCATTAAAAGTTTATACAAAATTTCACCATTTCAGGACTAGATGAATGTAAATTAGGAATACTTAAAAGTGAAATACATTTTTCTGGTAGTAGAGGGTTCTTAGACCACTTTTAATGCATGAGAAAAAACATAGGAATTGCTTTATATGATTCTGGATTAGTATTATGCTTAATGTCCTATAATTCATATTACAAACATTTTAATTCATGGGTGTTTGTAAAGTCCTTGAGGGTATCTTGAAAACATTTTCTCTCTATTTAAACATTTCTCCCTTGTGATCTCATTTACAGTGCTTACTATAGAAAAGTTTTCCAAGTCAAGGTAAATTTCAAACCAGGCTCTAATCAAGTTATCGTAAGTTCAGAATTAAAAATTTGAAATAATGGCATTTTGTCTATTTTTCTATTGTAGCTTTAGTTCTTCCCCCACTCCACACTTCCCCAACCCCACACTTATTTCTTGAATGTATATTTCAGGAACAAATTTTCTGCTACTAATGGTTCTATTAAATTACAGAAAGCCATAAAAATTAAAGTGAGTATTTTTATTATTACCTCAATCAATCACTCTGTCTCTTTTGTACACACATATACACATGCACTCACTCAGATATAAGGGGAGTGGTGTTCTTTTGCTCAAACTTCTAAGGAGATTGTAAACCTAGGTGTGGTGGCTCTTGGTGTATCCCCTCCCTGGATACATTTGCTGGATCTTTGAATTGAAAAGCAGCTTGTGCTTAAGAGGAGTAAGTAATACCGGCAATTGTTTGCACTTCTATTTTGGCTGTCTACCTAGAGGCATGCTAGGACCTGTTGTTCTACGTTCTGATCAAGAACTGGACTGGTGTGGAGGCAAGAAGGGTGCCTGAAGCCAGGAAATGTGTATGCCTCAGTAATTTCAAAAGCTATGCTGCTAAAAGAAGCTCCTTTTGTTTCAGAGGAAAAATCCTCCAGGGGATTAGATAAAGTGAAAAGAAGACCATAGAAAATGATAGAGTAGTTCTGAGTGATGTAGAAAGACCAAAGAGCAAGAGCAGTGTAGAGCCTGACAGCTTCTGAAAATTGGTTGATAGACATAGGATGAGGGACTGACATTGGGCATGACATTTTAATTAATCTGTCCTAGCTCTGATTTGGGGAGTGGCAAGAGGGTTTAGATGGTGACAAAAAGTAATTAAATTTAAACCACTTAATCTGAGACACAAATATAGCATTTACTATAGACTGAGCTGTATCCCCTCAAAAGTCATATACTGAAACTGTAAGTACCAATGTGATGTATGTGGAGATGGGGCCTTTGGAAAGTAATTAGCATTTGATGGGGAAGGGGGTCATCATGGGGCTTCAAAATATGAATTTTGGGGATATAGTTCAGTCCATAGCATTTTACCCCAGCCCCCCAAATTCATGTTCTTCTCACAGGCAAAATACATTAATTCTATTCCAACAGCCCCAAAAGCTTTAACTCATTCTAACGTCAACTCTGAAGTCTCATCTAAACATCATATAAAGCAGATATGGGTGAGACTTTGAGGTATGATTCATCCTGAGGCAAAACTCCTCTCCAGCTGTAAACCTGTGAAATCAGACAAGTCATGTGCTTCAAAAATACATTGGTGGGACAGGCATAGGATAGTCATTTCCATTCCAAAAAGGAGGAATAGGAAATAAGGAAAGAGTGAAGGGTGTCAAGCAAGCCCATAATTCAGCAAGGTAAATTCCTTTAGATCTTAAATCTTAAGAATAGTCTTCTTTGATTTGATACTCTGCCTTCTGGGCCCACTGGGGTGGTGGTCTTGCCTCAACCCAGGTGGGAGTAGAGCCCTGAAGGCTCTGGGTGGCCCGACTCCCAAGGTTCCACAGGGCAGACTTGCCCCCCAGTCTCTGCAGGGTTGCCCTCCCTCCAAGGCTTTGGCTGGAGGCTGTCTGGCCTGTTGAGATGGAGGTAGTGGCCCTGATGATCTCTGAACTGCCTTATATAGCTCTATGGTCTGGTCCTACAGGATCTAAGAAGTCCGACAGCCTTCCTTCATCTCATCTCATTTTCTCTGGCCCCTTTAGTTCAAAGTGACAGTGTCTTTGCTGGTACAATTCCGTCTCTATTCCTGACTTCTCTTGAAATGGCTGATTTTGTCTATGAGTTGCACCAATGATCTCTTTACCAAATGGCTGTTTAGCCATACCCTTGGTGTTCTCTTCAGAACAAGCTTTCTCATTTTTTACAATATGGAAAGGTTAAGAACTTTCTACATCTTCAAGTTCTGGTTCCTTTTTGCTTAATGATTCCTCCTTCAATTTATCTCCCTCCTTTTACATTTTACTATAAGCAAGCCACTACTTCAATATTTTGCTTAGAAATCTCCTCAGCTAAATCTCCAAATTCATCGCTTGCAAGTTCTACCTTCCACAAAACACTGGAACGCAGTTTGTCCAAGTTCTTTGCCACTTTATGACAAAGTTCATCTTTCCTCCAGTTTCCAATAACATGTTCCTTATTTCCTTGGAAGCTCTCACCGGAATCACCCTAACATCCATATTTCTAGCATGCACCTCAAGCCTGTACTCTTTATTCAGTTCCAAAGCCATTTCCACATTTTCAAGTATTTGTTATGGTAGCACCTCACTTCTCAGTACCAAAATCTGTATTAGTCTGCTTGGGCTGCTATAACTAAATACCATAGTCTGGGTAGCTTAAACAATAGACATTTATTTCTCAAAGTTCTGGAGGCTGGGAAAGTCCAAGCTCAAAATGCCAGATGATTTGGTTCCTGGTGAAGGCCTTCTTTTTGGCTTGCAGAAAGCTGCCTTCTCTCTGTGTCTTCAGATGGCACAATGAGCTCTGGTGTTTCTGCCTCTTATTATAAGGGCATTAATCCCATCATAGCAGACCCAATGTTGGGTCCTCATCTAAACCTAATTATCTCCCAAAAGCTCCATCTTCAAATATCATCACATTGAGGGGTTAGGGCTTAAACATATGAATTTGGGGTGGGGGCACAATTCATTCCATAGCATATGTTATCTTGTTATGTAGGAATTTCATTAAATTATATCTCCAGTATTTGTAAGATATGTAATGAATTGCTATGATCACATACAGAAAGTTAAGAATACATTGCTTTTTTTCCCCCCCTTAAATACTAGCATTATAATACAGTGGATATCTCCTTTTTATTTGGTGTCTTAAGTTAGTACTTTTCTGGCAACCCCATCAATGTGGAAATGGCAGAGGCAGGAGAGTGATATGGTCAAGGTCTTCAATTCTGGAGCCTGGATATGAATCTTAACTCCACTCAGACAGCTGTATAAACCTGAACGACTTAGTTAGCTTATGTCTCTGACTCCTCATTTGTAAAACAGGAATATATAATCATACCTCTCTTAGAGTTGTTTTGGGAATTAAAGGAAGTAATGTGTATGATGTCCTTAGCTGAGCACATAGAAAACATCTATTATATGTTATCAAAAAAAGACAAAGTATGTCCCAACAAAGAGGGCTATGGCAGCTGGCTGAGAGGAGGAAGCAATATCAACAACTGGCAATCAAGGCAGTGCAGCCAACAGCGAAGGAGGTTCCATCATCACTTTCTTTAGAACTGGTACACTTGCCAAAAGAATGTCTTTTCTCCTATATTAAAGAGCTGTTTCTTTTGCTTATAGAGGCCCCCAGAGGAAAATTAGAGGGAAGATGACTGACATACTAGAAAAAGAAGAAAAATAAATAAGAGATAAAAATGAGCTAACGGAAGAGTACTAGCAATCCACTAGAACTTCTACTTCTGAAATGGAGTGCTACCCTTCTGCCCTATTTTTCAGAGTACTTGTAATTCATCCTGTCAGGCACATGTGGAATTTTAGAACCTCTCTTTTTGCAATGCCTTCTTCAAAAATTAGAAAAAAGTCAGTGCTACTTTGTGTACGTACATATGAGGGAAGGTTGAAAACTTATTTCAGTGAACCGTATTTTTTCAAACGAATTAACTGAAGTTACTGTAAACATGTTTTATAAACACTGTGATACATGGCTCTGATTATTTCCTTTTGAAAATTTTGAGTTGGGTAAATATATTTGCTCAGATACTCAGTTTAATTTTGTAAGCAGCCTGAAGATCATGCTGTACCAGCTTTTTGTCCTATAAATTTTGCAGCAGTCTTTAGCCAAAAGCAATAAAATCTGACCTACTAAATCTGTTATGAACTGTCTATAATCTTGTTCTTGACTAATACTATAAAAAAAGTTACTTCTGTGTAAGGTTACTAAAGAATTACATGAAAATACAATGTAATAATTTATCAAACTACCACAAAAAAACACAACCTAATTTAAAATCAATTTGTGCTGGGCATGGTGGCTCACACATTTTGGGAGGCAGAGGTGGGAAGATCGCTTGAGCTCAGGAATTCAAGACCAGCCTGGGCAACATAGAGAGAACCCATCTTTAAAAAAAATTTAAAATTTAGCTGGGTGTGGTGGTGCATGCCTGTAGTCCTAGCTACTGGGAAGGCTGAGGTGGGAGGATCGCTTGAGCTCAGGAGTTTGAGGTTGCAGGGAGTGATGATCACGCCACTGCACTCCAGCCTGGGTGACAGAGTGAGACCCTGTCTCTAAAAATAAAAAATAAAATAAAATAAATTTGCTTTTTTTTGAGACAGGGTCTTGCTCTGTCTCCTGGGCTAGAGTGCAGTGGCATGATCATCGCTCACTGCAACCTCAAACTCCTGGGCTCCAGCAATCCTCCTGCCTCAGCCTACCAAATAGCTGAGATTACAGGCATGTACAACCACACCTGGCTAATTTTTGTAGAAACGGGGTCTCACTCTGTTCATGCTGGTCTTGAACTCCTGGCCTTAAGCGATCCTCCTGCCTTGGCCTCCCAAAGTGCTAGGATTACAGGCCTGAGCCACCATGTCCAGCCAATTTGCATTTTTTGAGTACAAATCCACGTTACCAACCAGAGTCTCCCTCTAAGTGGAATGTTGCTTTTATTTGTTCCACTGTTAGGAGACCTTAACCTAAAATTTAAAATACATTGCTCATGTTTTTGTTTTCAAAATAGTCTTTTATTAACTCTCTGATTTTTTCCTTGACCTGAGAGTTATTTAAGAGATTTAGGTGAGTGTTAAGTGTTTGGATAATTTTCTTTAAAAATTTTTAGCTGTTTCAATGTATTATAAAAATATTACTATGAAAAAGTTTGCCTTTGAGAACTTAAGACTTTCTCCTCCATGATTTAATATATTATTATTATAAAAAATGTTCCATGGTTGGCTGATTCCTCTGTCACAAATCCATGCCCCCATTCCAATTGAGATTTTGCCCAAGCATCCCCATATCAATTGAATCTTTCCTGATTCTTTCCCTCTGGGTAGAACTGATCACTCCCCTTCTTTTGTTCCCAATTCTATGGTAGCACTTTTGATACATTATTACACACACATACATATATTTTAACATCTCAACAAGTTCCTTCAGTATACATTTTTTCTTATTCACCTTAATGTTGCCCACATCTAGCCGAGTATATGGAAGATACAAAATAAATACCTTCCAAATGAACAAAAAGAGAGAAAAATTGATCTTATGTGCTAAGCCAGGACAGTAGCAGTAGATTCCCAGCAGAGAGATGCAGGGCAGGCCTGGCACAGTTGGTCATACTTGATCTTGTTTCTATCAAACAGATGAGTTATTATTCACAATTTGTATTTTAATAATAAAAATTTCTGAGGCAAAATTTGTTGTAATAGTAAAACAGTCACCTGAAAAGACGAAAATAAATTTTATTTACCTAATGTAATCCACTGTCCAGAAGAATCTGAAAGTAACTTCAAATTGGGAATAACATTAGGGTCTTTGAAAAAAGCCTAAAATACAGATTTGAAGGGAACAAGTTAGACTCTTTATTATAAATGATAGTAAAATTAACTTCTAAAATAACTATAATAAAATCTTATTTAATTCAAATAGGGAGAAAAGACAATTTTAAATTGGTAAATGTCTAAGTAATAAATGTTTTATAAAGAACTGAAGTTTTATTACATTTAAGTTGGAACAGTATGAACAACATTGTGTGTCCAAGTACAGATGTCTTTGAGATTTAACTTAATTAATAGAAAATAATGATTTTCAGTAAATATTAGGAGGTTATATAATGTTTGAAAACTTTGTTTTCCTTCAATCTTGTTTTCTGAATTGTCTTAGTAACCACTCACATACTAGATCTAAATCTAAAAGTAACTATCAATTTAATTCTTTTTAAGGGGCACATAGAAAAGTGATAAATTTGACTCCATAAAATGAAAATTTTCTGTATGGCAAAAGACAATAAAGTAGGTAAGAGTTTTAGTTCCAAGCACCAGCAACTGACTCAGGCTGAAAAGGCACAAGAAAATTTATTAAAAGCATCTCTAGCAGTCCAGAAAACTTTCAGGAGGTGGAGTGCAACAGGTTCAAAGGTAGACCGGGAGTGATCCAGAATCTATGCAGCACTGCCCTTATGAGGAAACTGTCACCCTTGCTGCAGCCCCATCAAGTACTAGAGGAAGCCACTGCCACTCCTTTCTCCCATCCAAGTACTAACAAGGCCCAACCGTGCTTAGCTTCCAATATCAGGCATGTTCAGGGTGGTATGGTCATGGACCAAGGCCACTGCTGTTCCAGGACTGCCTGAAAGCTGGACACTTTTGCCCCCACTTTTGCCAATGAAATGGACTGTATGTGCCTCCTTCCTTAAGTTGCTCACTTCAAAATCCCAGTGATGATGAGCCTAATTGGTAAAACTAAGTCTCAGGCTTATGCTGTGAATGCAAGGGAGTTCCTTGCATTTTTGGGAGTTCCACTTGGACTTTCCAAAAATGAAGGGTAGAAGTTACCCCCAAATCACATGGGTGTGTTCAAAAGGTACTGGGCAGCCAGAAAATATAATGTCCATGATAAGCAATACATTAAAAACAACAGACTGAGAGAAAATATTTGTAACAAATATGATAAAAAGGAAGGGGAAGTTAAAATCCCCAGTAGTTAAAACAAAAGCTCAATATTTATAAGAAAAACTGACAACCTGTTCCAAAGCTGATAAAAGGATACAAACAGGCATGTGAAAAATACAAATAGGAAATAAACTTATGAAAAGATGCTCCATTTCAAGTGCAGTTAAAGAAATGAACATAAAGCCCAGAAGATACCACTTTTACCCATTACATTGCCAAAATTTAAAAAAGACTGGTAACTTCTGGTGACACTACCAGAAAATACACACGCTCACAAGCTGCTGGCAGAAGTGTGAATCTTTGTAACAATATTTTGGGAAAGTAATTTGCTATTATCTTGTACAATAAACACATGCATATCTTATGATCCAACAAACTCTACTTTTGGGTTCTGAAACCACCAGCAGATTAGATTTACATATAAGGGTTTTTTAAAACGCAGTATTTTTTTGTAGGGTCAAAACCTGGGAACAACTTCAAAGTTCATATATAAAATACAGTGCATCTATACCAGACAGTATGCAGCTATTAGAAAGAAAAAGTATTATATTAGAATAGAATGTAAGCTCCATAAGAGTAGGGGTCCTGTTTTTCTTATTTACTGCTATATCCCCTGGGCTTACAACAGAGCCTGGCATATAGCAGTTATTAAACATCCCCTGAATGGATTATGTATTGACCTTAAGGGAAAATCATAAATATTTTCAGTCAAAAGAGGGTAGTTTAATAATAATATATATGATAAAACAAAATAAAACCGCTATAACATTTATATGAGCATAAAGAAAACTATGGAAGAATATGTATCAAACGATTAACCTCAGAAGTGGTGGTTACAGATTTGTGGTAAGAGAAGAGTTGAGGGGATAGAGGGTTGGGATTAGATTGGAATAAAGATTTTTGACTTTTTCTATGAATTGTTGTTGTTTAAATTGTTACAATAAATATTTTCTTTTTTTCAACATTCCCTTCAGTAATCACTTTCTGTTTTCCTAAATAGCTTCTAAGAGAGGAATCTAAGTTGTCTCACTTCTCTTATCTACCACTCATTCCTCTGTATCTGGCTCCTGCTCCCATCACATAACTAATAGTGCCCTTGACTTCCTAATTCTAAAATCCAATAGACATAGTGCCTGCCCTTATGGAGTTTATAGACTAAAAGGGGAGAAAGTAACATGCCATGAGTATTACAAAGAAGTGCAGGTGCTATAAAAGTACAGAATAGGCAGAATTCAGTGCTGTGAAGAATGGTTAATGCAGAAAGAACATTCAGGTTTAGATCTGAAGGGTGAGGAGGAGTTAGCCGGGCAAAGAGGTGTACTGGTAAATGTTTAACAACGGACTCTCCTCCCTCCCCAAAAATCCCTTATTTGTAGCATTTGCTGATTTCCATGGTGGATTTCAAGTTGCCAAGTTTAGCAACCAGCAAACAAAGACTCCTAAAAATTTAGCAATCAGGCTCTCCTAAGCTGGTTCCAGTATGCAACTAGAAAGACCATTTTTTCAAAGTAGAGAATATGACAAGTTTGAAGGCTGTAAGGTGAGAAAAGATGGGACATTCCATTCAAGGAAAGTAAAGAGGTTTGGTGTGACCCAGAAGGACCAATGGTCAGATGAGGCTGGGGAGTTACACTGGACCTTATAGTCAAGTGAAGAATTTTAATCTTGATCTAAATTGATCTAGATCTCAATCAGTATTTTGATCTAAGAGCACGAGGAAGACACTGAAGGGTTTTAAGCAGAAGAGAGAGTGATTAGAGTCGTATTTTTTAAAGTTCCATTCTGGCTGCAGTGTGGAGAATGAACTGAAGGGCTATAAAGAGACTGGTTAGAAGGGAGGTCACTGCTATAATCTTGGAAAACCTGATACTCTCATCAATCAAGGTGGTAGCAAGTAGGGAAGTAGAGAAGTAGATGGATTCAATGATATTTAGGAGAAACAAAGGGAATAGGAAAAATCAAAGACAACTCCTGGGATTTTTTTTTCATGAAAAACTAGGCAGAATAAATGCCATTTCATGAGAAAGGGAATGGTGAAGAGGATCAGGTATGTGAGGTAAGGATTATTTATGAATGTTTACATTATGCCAAGCAGGACAAAGTCTCAGTTCTCAGGGATTTTACACTCTAGTGGTGAGGAATAAAGGTAAACATATATTTTTTAAAAAGGTATCAACTATAAAAAATAGTATTATGAAAAATTATTTTTAAAAAGTCTCCAAAAGTATTCTTCAGAAAAAAAGGAAGCTGCCTTTTAACTTTTCAAAGTCTTTCATATTAAAGGGTATTCATGCAAAAATTTTAATTTATACAATAGAACATTTTGAAAAAGACACATAAACTGGAATTAACCTCAGTTAATACTGGTTTTGAATTTTTCTGGACCTCTGAAAGAATCATTTAAAAAGAGGGAAATTTAATTCAGATTTGGTAATTTTTCCTGGGGGTTATAAACTTAACAATTATATATTTTAGGTGTCATTATAAATGGTCATAGACCAACTGGCCTGCAGTGAATTGACCTAGAACAAAAGGAAATAAGTCTATATAAAGGTTCCCTAAATAAAGTAATGCAAGCTATATTATTCAGAGTACAATTATATACCTAATAAATGAATTTTTAAAAAAACTATCCTAATATATACAAATGGTATTTTTGGTTTGTTATAGAATTTCCAGTGAGGCATTAGAAGAGACTCTCTGTATCTCAACTTTAGGAAAGCTGATGTGCTTTGGAAAAAATATTAGATGACTTATAAACTAGTTACAGTAATAACAAAGACAATGATGTCAAAATGCATGTGAAGATTTTAAATAAACTTATTTCATAAATGTGAAAGTGGAAAAAATAGTATTTCTGTTTTTATTTATTTATTTATTTATTTTTATATCCAGCATACACAATGGAAAGACAGTATTTCTAAATTAATATAAGAGGCTATTTGATGCATCATTTATCTAGCAGACTGCTGGTTTCTGATCCAATATCAATTCTCTCTTCCTTAAGGAATTTTGATTTTATTTGGAACAACAATACGTTCAGCTGTCTGCATTTCTCAGCCTCCCTGGGATGTGGTCACCTGCCTAAGTTCTGTCATAAGATATAAGCAGAAGTGTTGTGTAGGCCTCCAGGAAAGCTCTGTAAATTAAGGGGCTTCCCTGCAGTTGTTTATGTGGAAAATTCTCATCATCCCTAGTCCCATGATGAGGATATCAACACTGTATATTGAGCACAGAGCTCTCTCTTGAGAGTCAAAGTTAGATATTATATTCAACTATCTAGAATATTGCCACTCGGATGTACCTCAAATTCAGCATGCCTAAAACTGACATCATTTTCCTTATTTATTCTGCATCTTCTATGCATTCAATGGCATAATTAGCCACTCTAGTCAACCAAGCCAGAAACTTGGGAGTCATCCTACATGTCTCCCTCTCCCTTACTCTCAATATCTTATCAGTCCTTAAGACCTTCTCTATCTCTCTGGGCCATACTGGTACTACTGTCTTAATTCAGGACATCACCCTGCCTATACTGTCTAGCAGACAATAGTCTCCAATTTGGTGTCACTGCTTCCTGACTCATTCATAACAAACCATCCTTCACACTTCTGCCAAGGTGATCTCAATATTGTAAATTTTAAAGTCTTCCTTAAAACCTTCCAGTGACTCCTCATTATCTAGATAAAGCCCAAACTCCTCCGGATGGCACAAGAGGTCTTCTAAAATATCATCCCACCTATCTCTCCAACATTATTCAACCACTTTGTCTAGCTGACAAACTCCTGCTCATCTTTCAGGCCCTACCTCAAGTCTTGTCTTTTATAAACCCTCCTCTGACCACCTCAGTCAAAAATGATCACTTTCTTTTTTGTGCCAACAAAGTACCTTGTGGCTATGGTATGTATTACATCACTTTTCACTCTGCAATACAATTTTTGGTCTGTTTCCCATTCTTTAATTGTGTTTTTTTATCTGTATATACCTAGGAACTAAAGAAATGTTTGCTGCAGCAATGTTTTCTTCCTTCCACCCCTTTATCACCTCACAAATGAACTTTTGGAATATAATTTGTTTTTAAATTGAAAGGGAAAATTCAAAATCTGGAATACTAGTTTAAACAATACCGTTTGTTCAGTTATGAATCTTGGTAGTAGAAACAGGATGGAAAGTAGAGTCAAAATGCCGGGGTTCTGCCCTTTGCTAGGCATTCTTGCACAAATTACTTAACCTTTCTCAATTTTAGTCTCCTTAGCTGTAAAATGTGGGTCAAAACCTACCAGACTGTTATAAAGATTAGTGATGAATGTCTAAAAAGTGCTGAAAGCTAAATCTGAGTATACAAGAGTCACTACAGCTATAGAAAAATACTTTGTAAAGTAATGTACAAATGTTACTAACAAATAATAGTACTTATATTATGAGTGAGGCACGTTGCTAAAAATTTTATATATATTATTTCATTTAATCGTCGTAACATCTCACCACGTATTAAGTATTATCTTCATATTCAAATACTTACAAAACACTTACTATGTGCCCAGCACTGTGACCATTTTGTAGAAAGGTAAATGGAGGCTGAGAAAGGTTAAGCAACTTGCTAAACGTCACATAGCTTGTAATTGGCAGAGTTGGAATTTGAACCCAGACCACTAACTAGAGGCCAAATCGGGAGAGGATCAAGGTTTTGTAGGGCCTCAAGCTTATACTTTAGGGGCTCTAAGAATACAAAAATATCTTATTTTTGAAAATTTTCAAAAACATATGACTATGTGCACATACTGCTACAGTCTCTCAGAGTTCCTTGGAAGGCGCTTCTGCAAGTGAGGAGCTTGAGCCCATGAGGGACCCCGAAGATTCATTAGCTTCAAGGTAAATCCCCTTCTGGGCCATACTCTTAAGCACAATGCTTTATTTCCTTCCAAGTTAGTTACATGAGTAAAGACAATGATTGTATGAGTATATTCCTTTGAATTGAAATATGGGAATAACACTGTCTACTTCATGGAAAAAAATAATACACAAACATGAAGACCTTGAAAATTAGAAAAAAAACTGCTTGGTATTATGGAAATTTGTGGATCTTTATGGATGAATCTTGAATTTGTTGAAAAACTCTGGATCTATCGAACAACCAAAATTAATTCTATACCCTCCCCCATGAAACTTTCTCTGATACCAAAGCCCCTTCATTGGGTGATTTTTCCCCCTATTTCTACATCCTCTATTATAGAAATTATTTTACTGCGTTGTAGAAAATTTTCTTTACATTTCTAGCCTCCTAAACTGTACATGCTTATAAGCTCTGATCACGTCAGATCTCTTCATCTTTTTAACACTCCCCAATAGGGACACAGTAAGTATTCAACAAATATTTGTTGAATAAGTAAGTTATATTAAAATTTTTATAGCACTCTAAAATTCAGTTATTTAAAATCCAGATCTTCTTTAAAAAAATATTAAGCTGAGAGCCAGTACTGGTATAAATGCAAAATATAAAAAATAATAAAAATCTAACCATGGATATTTGAGAAACATCATTAATGTCATTATCAGTAGCATTATAATCACATTATATTACAATGGCATTATAACACTATCTTAGGTAGAGGGAAATAGACATTTAATCTATTTACCCTCTGTTATAGGTTGAATAGTGTCCCCCCAAAATTCGTGTCCTTCCTGAAAACTCAGAAAGTGACCTTAAGGCCAAGCATGGTGGCTTGAACCCGTAGTCCCAGCTACTCCGGACACTGAGCTGGGAGGACTGCTTGAAGCCAGAAGTTGGAGGCTGCAGTGAGCTATAATCATGCCTGTGAAAAGCCACTGCACTCCAGCCTGGGCAACATAGTGAGACTTCATCTTAAAAAAAAAAAAAAGAAGAAAGAGACCTTAGTTGGAATTAGGGTTGTTCCAGATGCAATTAGTTGAGGTTATACTAGAATAGGGTAGGCCCTTAATTCAATCTGACTGGTGTCCTGATAAGAAGAGAAGAAATACTGACAGGTGAGTGGAGAAGGCCATGTGGCTGACAGCAGCAGAGATCAAAGTGCAGCAGCTGCAAGCTGAAGAATGCCAAGGATGGCTGGCAACTACTAGAAGCTAGGAAGAGGCAAGGAAGAATTCTCCTCTACAGGTTTCAGAGGGATCATGGCCCTACTAACACTCTGATTTAGGACTGCCAGCCTACAGAACTGTAAGACAATCCTACCTAATGTTCCCCCTTCTCCATTTCCTCTTATTTTCTTTACTACCCTTATCACAATATGAAGTGATCTGACTTTTTTCTCATTTATTGGCAGTCTTGCCACAGGCTGTATTATCCTTGAAAGCTGGGCTCTTGTCTTGTTCCTCCTTGTATCCCCAGCACTTGACAGAATTCCTAGCACAGGACAGGCCCTCAGAAGTGTTTGTGAATGAGTAAATAAACTATGCTAATTACAAACTAAAGGCAATGCATGAAGGACGGGAATGGCAAAGAACGAAGATAATTTCACAAACCATAACAATTATTTTCCATTTGATCAAGGAGAAAAAAGAACAGGATTGAAAATTACAGCATTAAATTTTAACAAACACACCAGAACTTACACTTTCAAATGAATTTTACCCCTTTCAAAGTAGTCACCTTGAGCAACCAGAGACTTACTCTAACCACTATGCCATCGCTCAAAACTTTTTTTGGAATTTCTCATTTGGAACTGCCCAGTTCTAAGGGAGGATTTGATTTTGAGAAACAACCAAAAGTAATGTGGAGCTAAGCCTAGTAAATAAAGCCAGTGATAAAGCTGGGTAATAATATTTTTAAATGAGGTGTGCCAACTAAAGAAGAGAGAAACTGATTTTCTAGAGATAAAAGTGATTTGCCAGAATTGGAACGTTCTCTGAGGCAAGATACTGAAGGTAGTAAAATCATGAGCTAGATGAAAAACAAATTTATGGTGATAGGAAATGTAAAAGTTCCATTAAAAAATACCATTTGCACCTTTTATTATTCCCAAACTCCAAGAAAACGACGTCGCTAAGGAATGGCGTGTTCATAAGAATCTATGCCGACGTGGGGGGAAAGTTAGAAATCAGAGAGACCCAAGGAACTTCCCAACCCCGTCTACCAACCATAACGAAATCATCCTTCCGATAGGCCTGAAAGGTCTGGTCAAACCCGAACGCCTGCGCCTTGATTCTGCCCAGCATGGACCTGGGACAGAGGAGGAAAACAAGTCAGCGTGGGGCTGGCACCCTCTCAGAGTGCACGATCAGCCCATCCCACCCACGAAATCTGCCCTGCCCCAGTGTCAGAGCGGCTTCGGGGTTCGCTCAGGCCCGGGCTGACCCGACCCGGCTGGGACGCCCTAGACGCCCGGCCCGCGCCTTCACAGCCGCGGAGGCCCAAGGGCTCTTCTCTCCCTGCGCCTCGGCCCCTCACCACTGGCGGAGCCGGCTGGCGGTCTCCGGAGCGCTCAGAGACTGGAAGGTTTTCTGAGGCAGGAACCTGAAGTAGTAGCCGCCCAAGTCCCCGGGTTCCCCCGCCGCCATCGTGGCCCTGGCTGCTGAGGCCGTTTCCATAGAGACGCGGAGGCCGCCGGGTAGGCGCGGCGCTGCGGGGGCGGGGCGTCGCGCGTACCCTGACCGAGGGGACCCCGCCGCGCGGCAGGGCGGGTTGAAGGGGGAGGCGCGGCAGGGCGGGTTGAGGGGGGAGGAGCAGCCTGGCTTTCCCAGGAACTCGTGCCGCCGCCCTCCCCGGTGCCAGCCACCCCACTCCCTAACCCCCGGCTTGGCGGTTATGGAAACTAGGGGTCGGGGATGGAGAAAAATGGCCAATCGATACTTGATGTTAACTCGGTAATAATTACTCAGCATGGGTTAATGTCCTAGTCTCAGCGCTGTCATCTCAGATTTATTGTTATCTAAGTTTGGTGACGCAAACGTTTCTGAAGAACAGATTATTCTGAATTAATTAGGTTTATCTATTTTGGAAGACCAATGTCTATGTGACTATTCTGTTTTACCATCTGGCTTTTTTTTTTTTTCTGTAAAAGTTAGATCTGAAGGCTAAAAAAATTCTCCATACGCAGTAGACTACATAACATGCTGTTTAATAAATAACACATATTTCTTATTTTCTATTGAAAATTGCCTTTTCTATCTATAGTTATTATTATTATTATTATTATTTGGTCTAATAGTGCACCTGGCGTTCAGAATGGGGGGATAGTTCTTTTCCACCTCTTTGCTAACTTCCTTTCCTTTTCCCCTAGTCCTTAAGAACTGATCTTGATTATTTCTTAGCAGCTGCAGCAGGAGAGAGAGAGGGAAGGAAGAAAAAAGAAACACACAGAGATGTGAGAGAGAAAGAGGGGTGTGTGTGTGTGTGTGTGTGTGTGTGTGTGTGTGAGAGAGAGAGAGAGAGAGAGAGATTGAAATTCTTTTTCATTGTTGTTTTGTATTCCATTACATTACCATCCACAGTTTATCCTTCTGGGTTACTTCCAGTTTGAGGCTATTAGGAAAGCAGCTATGAACATTCCTGTGTATGTCTTCTGATTTACTTATGCACCAATTCTGCTGGAAATATATCCAAGATTGGATTGCTCAGTTATATGATATGTCTAGTTTTACTAGATACTGCCAAAACATTTTCCAAAATAGATTAGTTTATACCCCAACCAGTAATACATGAGATTTGCAGTTGTTCAACCTTCTTGTCAACACATAGTATTGCCAGTCTTTTAAAATTTTAGCCATTCTGGGGAGGTTGTATTAATTTCCCATTGTGATTTTTAATTTGCATTTCTTTGATAGTTAATGTTGTTGAGCAACTTTTAAATATACTTATGGGCCATTTGGCTATATTCTTCAGTAAAGTACCTGTTCAAGTGTTTTGTCCATTAGGAGGAAGGGTTGTCAGTCTTTTTCTTAATAATTTTTAGGAAGTTTTTATATAGTCTGGATATGAGTCTATTGCTAGATATATGTATTGCAAACATTTTGTTGTAGCTTGCTTATAGCTTTGATGCTCAGTAATTCTTAATTTTAATTAAGTCCAATTTATTAATTTTCTCTGACTCAGGTTTGATTTCTGCATAAACAAAGTTATGAAGATAGTCTCACATTTATGTCCATAATCCATCTCAAAATAATTTTTTAAGCTCAAGGTTAATTTTTTCCCTGTGGTTTTCCAGTTGACCCATCCCTATATGTTGATAAGACCATCTAATCCAGTGAATTGCAGTGGCACTTTTTTTTTTTTAAAATAAATCAAGTGACTGTTTCTGGGCTCTCTATTCTGTTCCATTTGTCCATTGGACCGTCCTTGCACCAATGCCACATTGTCTTGATTAGTGTAGCTTTACATAAAGACCTAATATCTGATGGTATGAGTTGTCCAGCGTTTTTATTCTTTTTCTTCAAGATTGCATAAGCTATTGCCTTTGCATTTCCATATAAATTTTAAATTGAATTTTTCATTTTCCATCAAAGAAACCTGATGGGATTTTGATTAGGATTGTGTTGACTATATAGATGAATTTAGAGAGATTAACATTGTAACAACATTAAGTTTTTCAATCTGTAATATCTATTTGTTTAGATCTTTAATTTCTATCAACAATCCTTTTGCAGCGGTCTCCAACATTTTTGGCACCAGTTTCATGGAAGACAATTTTTCCACAGGGGCGCTCAGGCGGTGATGAGAGCCATGGGGAGCAGCTGTAAATACAGATGAAGCTTCACTCGCTCACCTCACCGATTCCTGAGTTTCATGGAAGACACTTTTTCCGGGTGGGCGGGGGGCCGGCGTGAGCTCAGGTGGTGATGCGCAGCCAAGTTCCTAACAGGCTGCTTCGACTTGTACCAGGCCAGCTAGGGGTTGGGGACTTTATAGTACTCAGTGGAAAAGTACTGACATCTTTCATTATATAAATGGTTCTCAGCCAGAGTTGATTTTGCTTCCCCAGGGGACATTTGACAATGTCTGGAGATATTTTTAGTTGTCCCAACTAGGGTGGGAGGTGCTATTGGCATCTAGTGGGTAGAGATCAAAGATCCTGCTAAACGTCCTACAGTGCACAAGAGAGGCCCCAACAACAAAAACTGATCTGGCCCAAGTGCCAATAGTACCAATGTTGAAAAACCCTACATACATTAAATGTATTCCTACTTATTTGGTGTTTTTTTGGTGCTATGGTAAATGATACCTTAAAATTTTTATTTTCTACTTGTTCTGTTGTGTAGTTACACAATTTATTTTGTATATTGATCTTTTATCCAAAGACCTTGCTAAATTGTCTTATTATTTCTCATGGGTTGTTAGTAGATTCTTTTGGAATTTCTATATACATAATTACAGTACCTGATTAAAAGAACAGTTTGACTTCTTTCTTTTCAATATTTTTGCCTCCCCACCTCCCACCCACCCTACCGCCATTACATTGATGCACTGGCTGTGAATTCCAGGATAATGTTAAAAAGAAGTGGTAGCAGGGTACATTCTTGCATTGTTTACGACTTCATAGCAAAAAATGTTCAGGTTTTTTTTGGTGTTTTGGTTTCTTGATTTTTGTTTTTTTACTATTATATAGGGTATAAGCTGTAGGTGTTTTAGTTAATATCCATTACCAAATTGAGAAAATTTCCTTCAAATATTTTTCTGAGATTTTAAAAATTATGAACAGGGTTGAAGTTTTTTTCTGCAGCTACTAAGTTGGCCATGTGGTTTTCCTTCTTTATTCTATTAATGTTGTAAACTACTTTGATTGATTTTTTTGAGTGTTAACTTTGTATTTGTGGAATAAGTCCATTTTGTTATGATATAATTTTCTTTTTATAAAGCACAGTATTAAATTTGATATCATGTTTAAGATGTTTGATTCTATGTTCATGAGAGATATTGGTTAGTGATTTTCCTCACCGGCTATGTCCTTGTCAATGTTTTGCTGGCCTCCTAAAATGAGTTGGAAAGTTTTGTCTATTTTTCTATTGCTAGACTTTGTATAATAACCGTAATATATATTTCTTAAATGTTTGAAGAAATTTATCAGTGCAGCAATCTAGGACTGGAGTTTTCTTTCTGGAACAATTTCAAATAGGGTCTCAATTTACTTTCACAGGTATAGGACTTTTCAGATTTTCTGTTTCTTTCTTGCATTACATTTTATAAGTTATATTTTTTAAAGAATTTTGACACCACACCTAGATTTTCAATTTCATCAGCTTCATTCCTAAACGTTTTTTTACTATCTTTTGAATGTTTGTGGAATCTGTAGTGGTGTTATTTTTTCATTTTTTATATCGATGATTTGTATTTCTTCTTTTTTTCTTGACCAGCCTTGCCAGTTGTTTATTGATTTTATTACACTTGAAAAGGACCAATTTTGGTTTTGTTGAATTTCTCTATTGTATGTTTGCTTTCTGCTTAATTAATTTCAGTTCTTATCTTTATTATTTCCTTACTTCTTAGAGTTTAATTTGCTGGTCTTTTTCTAGCTTATTAATATCTAAGCTGAGATAGTTGACTTTCAACTTTTTAAATGATATATGCCTTTAAAAATATAAATAAATAGCTTTTACTATTTTAGTTACTTTCTACATGTTTTGACATGTCATATTTTCTTTATCATTCAGTTCAAAATATTTTCTAATTTACAATAGGGTTTCTTCTTTGATGAATTATTTAAAGTATGTTGTTTAATTTTAAGCATTTGGGGATTTCTGTTTTTCATGTTGTTACTGATTCTAGTTTAATTCCACTGTGGTCAGAAAACATACCCAGTATTATTTCAATCCTTTGAAATTTATTGAGACTTATTTGTGGCTAAGCATATGCTTTATTTTGTTGAATAGTCTATGTACTCTTGGAAAGAGTATGCATTCTGTAGTTAGATTTGGTGTCATATATAGGTGAATTAAGTCACGAAGGCTAATTGTTCTATTCAAATCATTTATATCTTCACAGATATTGAGTCTGTTTTTCCTAACAGTTACTGAGAGAGGAAGTTTAAAATCTGTAGTGATTGCTGTGGATTTGTCTGTTTCACCTTTTTATTTATATCAATTTATGTTTGTCATTTATTTCTGTTGCGATAACCCTTTATCAATATGAAATGTCCCTCTTTGTCTATTGTAATATTTGTGCTTGAAAATCTACTTTTCCTGTTATTAATATAGGTACACCAGCCTTTTTTGGTTAGTATTTGCATGATACATTTTTCCATCCTTCCACTTTTAGCCTTTCTGTATCTTTATGTTTGAGTAGTCTTTCTTCTAAATAGCACATATTTGGGGTTTGTTTTTTTTAATAAGTCTTTTGTCTTTTAAGTAGATTGTTTAGTCCTTTTACATTAATGATATGGTTAGGTTTGAGCTTATCATTTTGCTCATTGTTTTCTAATTCTTTCCACCTTTAATCCAAAAGTAGGCAAAAAAGAAGGAATAATAAAGTATTTTTATTATTCAATTTTTCTCCCTTTTAGCTTTTTCATTATACATTTTAGTGTAATTTTTTTATGGCTACTCTAGAAATTACAGTATGCCTCCTTGATTTATTATAGTTCATCTTAAATTAGCAATCTTACCATATTTCAAACAAACAAAAATTGTACAACATGAAAAATCTATTTATCCACTTCTTACCTTTTGTTTTACTTTTGTCAATATTTTACTTCTACATATGTCCAAAATACATTATATTATTGTTATTGTTTTAAACAGTCAATATTATTTTATATTTACCAGTATATTTATTATTTACATTTTTCTTATTCCTTCTAGCAGTTCTGAATTTACAACTGGGATTGTTTTCATTAAGCTTGAACATATCCCTCCAGTATTTCTTTTAATTCAGGCCTTCTGATGATTAATTCTCTGAGTTTGTTGCCTGAAAATGTCTTTATTTCACCTTTATTTTTGAAGGCTATCTTCAGACTACATAGAAGTCTAAATTGACAATTATTTTTTCTTTCAGCACCTTAAAAATATTATTCCATTTTTTTCCGGGTTCCATAGTTTCAGCTGAAAAGTCAATTGCTAATCTTTCACAGTAATGTGTCTTTTTTCTCTGACTGCATTAAAATTTTTTCTTTGCTTTTGTTTTCAGCAGTTTGACTATTTTCTCTCTCTCTCTCTCTGCTTGTGTGTCTTATGTATTCATATTCATCTTGTTTGGAGTTTTCTGAGCTTCTTAAATTCTTTGGTTGATTTATGTTATCAATTTTGAAAAACTCTTAGACATTACCTATTCAAAGATTATTTTTACCTTGTTCTCACTCTCTTCTTCATCTTTGTCTTTAGTAACAGGTACATTAGAACTTTTGACTGTGTCCTACGTGTCTCTTAGGCACTGTTATACCTTTTTCAATCTTTTGTTTCTCCTTGTACTTCAGTTTTTCCACTCTCTATTGACCTGAACTTGAATTCACTAACCCTGTTTTCTGCTCAATTCTCAATTTCAGATATACTATTTTTAAGTTCTAGAAATGCTCATCTTAATCTTGTATAATAGATTCTATTGTATTTAAGTTTTCAATTTTTCCATTCATTTAGTGTATGTTTTTCTTTCTTTAACACAGTAATCAGACTTATTTTTAAATCTTTGAGAGCTTTAAAGTCAGGATTATTTTGGGGTTTGCTTCTTTTGCCTATTTTATCTTGTTTATAAATCACGTTTCTCTTCCTTCTCACATGTTTAACAACTTTTTACTGTAAGATATTGTGTACTTAAAAAGTATAAAAGATTCAGAAGACACTGTTTTCTACCAGATAGTATTCAATATATGCTCTGTTAAGTAGATAGAGTGCATAGCTAATAACTTTAATCAGGGATTCATCAGGGTCAGGGCTGGGCTGTAGTTTTAGTATGACTGAACTGTAGTTTTTCTCTTTTGTTTCTATAACTTGGGGATCACCCCCTGCCCCTGCCCCCGGCTTTTGATTGAGAACCTAACAGATGTCTATCTTTTCAGCCCCAAAAGATGAGAAGATTCGGTTTTGCCTTTCAGAGCTGTTGAGCTTATTCTTTAGCTTCCCATGCTCTTCAGCACAGAAATCTAGCAAATGTCTTCAGGGGAAGACTGCATATGTATTTGAGGCAGGCCCCATCCTTCTAGTAGGACTTTGTCATCTAAGCACCATGAGATTACGGGAGATCTCACTCTGCATTTTAGAAGTGACTGGGCAACTCAGCATACTGCACATAGCTCCTGAATTCAGCAAATGTTCTTTGGAAACACGACCATGTTTGGGGCCCCAAAAATTTCCTCACATGACCACCAGAAGTCATTCAATCTTCAGTTTGCACATCATTCAGTAAATGAGCCTATGGAAAGAAAGGTCTTGTAAACATCAGCTCATTTTGAAAGCATTTCTTTAGGGAGCTATTAAAATGTAGATTCCTTGATTCTACCACCAGAGATTGAGATTCAGTGAGTCTTAGATAGTGCCTAGGAATTTATATTTTTAACATGCTTTTTGGATGAGTTCCATGCAAGTTTTCTAGACTATTGAATGAGGAAAACAGTTCCACACTTTCTTTAAAATTTTATAAATCTCATCTTGTGAAGGAATTTATTCCTATGCTTCTATCTGAATTCATTTAGATCTTGCTAGATGATCAAATATTTGATCCTATATTATTTTGGACCTTTATCTTTCTGATGTTTGTGAACATCTTTCCAAATAGATTATGTGCTATTCAACATGGGGGAATTTGCTTAATACTTTATAAAAGCATTTTCAACAGCACATAGTATTCTAGTTAATTTTTTTATAGACTTTTCCAGTTTTATTGAAGTATAATTGACATACAATTAGCTGCACATATTTAAAGTGTACACTGTGAGGAGGTTTGACATATATGATTTTTGTGTTTAAAAAAATCAAAAAATAAGAACATAGATATAATTATTTTCATTTTGGGTTCAAGATGCTAATTTAAGTTTAAAAAATTCTTTGCTTATTTTTTACATTACTCAAAAGTAAATAATTTTTATTGTGTTGATAAAATTATCATCATTTTTCAACCTTGTAATCAGTGATTGTCCTTTAAGTTTATAGTTTTGAGTTCAATTTTTACTGGGAATTGATGGTTTTCTAGTTGTTGGTTCTCACTCAAATGTGCATGACTGGTGTATGCTTTATATAACCCTCATTAATTCAGTCATATGATGTTTTTTCTTTTCTAGTACCTCCCAATTATGTTTACATTTTTAAAAAAACTGCATAAGCAACATATATTTAATACAGAAAATAAGCATAAGAATAAAAATTACCTATCATCCCAGAGATATAATTTTATAAAGTGTAGCATTTTATTAGGTGTGTATCCTTTCAGACTTTTTTTGTTGCTTAGCCAGTACTCATTCTCTTATTTTTCCACCTTAATAGCACCTCTATTTTGTTCAAGTATTTACTCTCTCATACAGCCATATACCTTTGGCACATAAGGTAAAAATTCACTTTGTCTGTGGTCAAATGAGCAAAATAAAGGTGATGTACTTTCTGATAAAATTAAATCTATTCCTATTAAAGAAACTTCTTTATTTTTAAATTATATTCTCTTTTTTGTGATTAAAATATGCAATCTTTTATGAAATTATGATAATTAAATAAAAAATTATTCTTATTTGGCAGAAGTTTGCAATCTTGTGAGTATAGGGTATCTACAGTAGGGCGTTGCTACTCAAAATGTGGTCTACGGACTAGGAGCATTGACATCATTTAGGAGCTTGTAAAAATGCAGAATCTCTGGCCTGATCCCAGACCTCATGAATCAGAATCTGTACTTTAACAAGACTCTTTAGGTGATTCATATACACATTAAATGAGAAGTGCTGGTTTAGATAATATCCATCCATTGTACATATCAGCCCCTTTAACTCTTATTTCAAGCTATTCCCCAACGCCATCCACCCAGTCAGTCAATTCAGAAACCTGAGACTTATCTTTGACCCCTTTGTCTCACCCCTCCCCTTTCTTTCCCCATATCAAATTCATCACTAAATCTTATAATCTCCTAAATGTATATGCAATCTGTCCATTTCTCTGCATATTCCACTGTTATCACTTTAGTCCAAGCCACCACCATCTTTTTGCTCGAACAATTGTAAGTAAAACTTCCTAATTGGCCTCCTTCTTCCATTCTTGTTCTCCTGACATTCCTTATGAACCCAGCAGCCAGACTGAGTTTTAAAAAATGATAAATTTGATTATAAAACTACACTGTTCAGAATCCTTCCATGGGTTTCCATGTGCATGTAAGTTACAATACAAACTCCTTATGGCCTACGTAGTTTTCCTTTCCAACCTCATTGTCTATCTTTTTCCCTGGCTCTTTATTCAAGGTTCACTGGTTTGGAAAGAGCCAAGCTCTTTTCTTGCTAAGGGCCTTGGCAAAAGCCTCAGGGCTCAAGGTCCTCTGCCTGGAACACCTCCTTCCCCCTCCCTCAGTCTAACTACTTCCTGTGCATCCTTCAAGTTTCAGGTTACAAGTCAATTTGCTAGAGGAACTTTTCTGACCACCAATCAATATTAGTTTTTCTGGTTATTCTCTCATAACAAAGTATTTGTCTCCCACAAAAGCTTATAACAGTTTGCAATTATTTAAGTATTTGTGTGCTTCTATTAATAGATTTAATTTTTATCTCCCTCACTAGCCAATAACATCAGAGGTCAGAGACTGAGTATTCTGTTCAACGTTGTATTCTTAGTGGCTGGCACACAGAAGAGGATTCCAAAAAATTTATTGTGTGAATGAATCAATGATTCTAGTTTTATTGATCTATATTACATTATATGTGTGAAAAATACAAAGATTTAACTAAGTTGGTTAGTTATATTTTTGTCGTAAGCATTAAGGTTAGCCATAGGCACACTTGCTGCCTGGATATATTTAATTTAAAACAATTTGAGCTTTAGGAATTATCTTTGAATAAATAACATTTTATAAATTTAATTTATAGGTAATTTATTTATGAATAAATTTATAATTATAATAAATTAACTTTAATTTTAATAATTAAATTTATAGGTAATTTATTATGTATAAATTTAATTTATAGGCTTTAACTGCAGTTAAAGCATAGATTTTAGGGTCAAGAAGTTCTGCTTTTCACTCTGCTACTTACTAATTGTGCGGAGGTAACTTGACCAGTTATCTTCTCTGTCTCAGTTTCCTCATCTGGGTTGTTGCCGGAATTAATTGAGGAAACGTGTATGTGCTTATCACAGTGCCTGGTATGTGCTGATTAAATGATCATCATTATTATTTGCTTATTAACTTTGACTTTGTTTAGCACAGCAGTGGCTGGTGCTAAACCCGGTTCATGATGGAATTAATATTATCTGCTGGCTGTAAAAAGACCCCGTGGTAAAGGAAAGGGTTAAACTGGACTGCCTTTTTGTTTCTGCCTTTCATTTAGTGTGGGGTGGGGCAGAGGGGGGATGAGGTGGGGGTGGCCTTATGGCCCCAGGAAGATATAAACAAGTAGGGGCTGGAAAGTGTCTCTCTGTTCCGTGACAGAACTCCTGTCTTTGACATTAATTTAAAGCTTTTTAGGGCTGTCAAGAAAAGCAGTTCCTTTACCTTCCTAATGGCTGGGTACAACTCTTGCTAGTCTTTGTTTGGTTTCTATAAAAATACTTTTTATTGCAAAATCCTGTTTTTGGTTTACACTTGTTTAAACAAAGTTTATGAAAAGTTACAAAGCAAGGTATCCCAACTTCCTACTCAAATGAATCTGCCACGCCTCCAGCACTGTCGGGCTGCATAGGGGTTGGGGGATGGTTAAGGCCCAGTGAGGGGCTGTAACTATTGCCTGAATTGGAGGAAAACACTGAAAAGACAAAGTAGGGGTCTAGTCCGAGAACCCCTACAATGATGTGCAGAAATAAGGCTCTAATGGGGGAGAAGGATGGCTCTTGATCATTAGTTACATGTGGTTTTTAAAAAATTTTTTGTCGGGGTAAACATACAGATAAACCTATGCTTAATCCAAAAACTGTTTGGGAGTGCTTGAAGAAAAGGATCATTGAGCTGTTTCACACTCCTGTATTAAAGTGGAATTCTGGTCAAAATTCCTCCATGTTAACAGGGATGAGCACTTCATGTCCTCTCACCTTTGTCTGCCTCTCCTCATCTTCTAAGATGCCGTGGCTCATTGTGTTGTTTCTCATTTGGATCCATGAACATACTTATAAGGCTCAGTCGGTGACTGTTCCTTTGTGCCTCTTCTAAGTGTCATATTTATCTAGCTTCTTGTTCTGGGGGTTACAGCTGCTTTCAGGCCACAGGTGAGTCTTTTTCATTTGTGTGTGATGCAATGTCAGGGAGCTGGTGGGGGAGGGTGTCTCCCAATCCAATCAGATGGGTCTCTTTACAGATCCCAGATAACAAATTCTCAAGATTTATTTATTTATTTATTTTCAGAGAGGGATGGGCTGTTGCTGATGCCTTAAGAGATTGTTATGATTTGTAATAAACAGTTCCTCAGAAAGCACAGTGATTTTGCTAAATCAGTTCATCATGTTCTTTAGACATACCCTTGAATAATTATCAATCAGATCATAGGATGAGGGTTCTAGAGATAGGAAGATGTATATACCAGTCTTTTTTTGGCTATAGGATCACACAGTTTTCCTGACCATGTATTTCTTAGCTTTGTAGCTCACTGTGAATGTTTTAAAATAATTTTGTTTGAGTAAGATGCAAAGGCATATGGAGCTGTACATGTGGCACTTTGATTTTTTTTTCTCATCCACTGCTCACCCCTCTCCACCTACTGTACACATAGAATTAATATCTGTTTACTCTCAGATGTGTCTAGGTTCCCATGCTCCAAATAAACATACTTACTCTCATTTGGCCAGCCAGCTGAGATGGTAGGTTGTGAGGATTAATGAGTTGATACATGGAACGGATTTAGACCAGTCTCCAGCACATAGAAAACACTCAAATGTTAGCCTTTGTTATTATGCATTGGGTGGCCCATTATTTGCAAAGGGGCCTTATGAGCTGGGAGGTAAATTAGTTACAGAGCAGTCTTCTAAAAGCTTGCAATACAGAAGGGGAGACAGGACATGTACACTACAGCCAGAGTGATTGTTTAAAAAGCAATCTGATCATGTCCTGTGGTATTAAAACCCTCAAATCCTTACCAGGCCATTAGTGGTCTGGCTTCTACCTACCTCTTCAGCCTTCAGCCCCATCTTGCACCACTTTCACCTTTGTTCTCTAAACTCTAGTTATAGTAAGTTCTTTTATTTTCTAGAATGGAAGCTCCACAGAGGAAAAACTTTTCTTCTTGTTTTTGTTTAGTGATGGAGCCTCAGCACCAAAGCTGATGTCTGGCCCATGGGAAGGGATCCACACATGTCACCTGTAGCATTTGCTGTTCTCTCTTACTTGAATACACCCCATTCCTTATCCCCAGCACCTCCCTTCACTGAGATACTCTCTACTTATCCTTTTGGTCTGAATTTAATATCGCTTCTTTAGAAAGTCATTCCCTGACACCCTCATTGGAATTAAATTTTTATCCTATGTATCTTTTACTACTGTGAACTCTTTAACTTCCAACTATTTATTTAAAGCATGGGGAGGATCATATCTGTTTTGATCACTTTATATCCTCAGGTTCTAGTTTATTGCTGGGGTTACAGATAGAAAGTTATCAATTTATTAAAGTGAAAATAGCTCTTATGGAAGGTAGAGCAAGATAAATGCCACAATGCCATAAGAGGAATATAAAGCGCTTGAAATTTAGAGGAGAAAAATATTATTTACAGTGACAAGAATCAGGAAATGTTTAATGGAGGTATAGTATTTAAGCTGGGCTTAATGGATGGGTAGGCTTTGGAGGTGGTAAGAAATGTCCTTGACAAAATAAATAGGCTGAGCAAATACAAAGAAGTGGTGTAGACGCTGTGGTGTGCCAGCAAGAACCCTCTTCAGAACTGAGGCACTGATGGAATTGTGGTCTGTGGATGGCTTATGGCTAAGTCCCTCTCCAGGAACTGTCTACAACCTCCATCCCCAACCCCGGGGCCACGGCCTGGTACCAGTCCGTGGCCTCGTAGGAATCAGTCTGAGCCGGGCTGCACATCACTGCCTGAGCTCCACCTCCCCCCACCGCCAGTCTGTGGAAAAATTTTCTTCCATGAAACTCCACCCACCCTAAAGTGAGCTCCCTCACCCAATTTCACATTACCTTCCTGAGGCAGCCAGAATACATTGATTGGACAACGCTGCCCCCTTGCCTCAATCTGGGACATCTAGGATTGATGAATTCTCTGTTGTAACTGCTTCATATTTCTAATATCTCCTCTCCTTCTACTTAATCTTACTTCCTTCATTTTCTTTACAGGAGAGTATGCCCTGATAAACCTCTTGTGCACAGATCTCTGTCTCAAAGTCTGTTTCCAGTGGAACCCAATCTATGACAAACAGGCAAGCCATGCCTGACTAATTTTTTAATCTTCTGTAGAGATGGGGTCTTGCTATGTTGCCCAGGCTGGTCTCGAACTTCTGGCCCCAAGTGATCCTCCCACCTCAGCCTCCCAAAGTGCTAGGATTACAGGCATGAGCTACCACACCAGAGGATTTCTTTTAAAGCAACTGAATCTCTTCAATAAAATTCTTGTTTGGAAGCATCAATATATAAATCGGGTGAAAGGAGAGTTCTAATGTTTGAAGTCAGGGCAAGTGATAGCGTCCTTGCCCGTTTGCTCCCTTATCTCATGCCAAGATGGCTCTGAGAGGGCTTTACTCCCTAGGGCTCATCAGAGTATAATTTGAAAACCATGAAGTGAATGAAATAGAGCAGGAAAGAAAATAGGACCACTCCATTGAGTGCTTTGAATACCAGACATAAAATCTGGACATTATTCTGGAGGTGAGGGGTAGGAGGGGAGGGAGAGTACTGACAGCATCGAATTAAGGGAATTACATGATCAGAACTGCGCTGAGGCAAATGGCTGCCCATGTGGGAAAAACCAAATCTCTACCACACACTGTATTACAATTTCCAGCGGATGAAAGACATACATATAAATAATGAAGCCATAAGATTACTAGAAGAATATAAGTACCATCTACATGCCCATCTTTTCAATCCCTGGTTTTGACCTCTCTCTGAATCTCCAGACCTGTATCTACAGATGCCTCCTTAACATCTTGCGTGGGTGTCTAACCAGCACCAGCTAGAACACGGCCAAAGCAGGCACCTCCCACTCCCGCTTTTTCCACCACTTTCTAGTCTTTTCCATCCTACTCAACAGCCTCCCATCTTCTTTGCAGTTTGAACCCAAAATGTAAGAATAATCCTAGATTCCCGTCATTCTCTATCCTCCACAGCTACTCTACCTGCAGCTTCTATTAACTCTACTTCTGGAACATATTCCAGACCTGTCTGTCTCTCTCCACCTCTCCCACTCCTACTCCAGTACAAGCCTCCATCATTTCTCACTTGGGCTACAAATAATCTAACTGATCCCACTTCTGCTTCATTGTAATCTATTCTCATAGCAGCTGCACGATCTTGTTAAAAGATCTTGTCACTCCTCTGCTTGAAATCCTCCAATAGATCACAGAACTCAGTGGAAAAAAAAAAGACACGTGATTTGAATAGACACTTGTAAAATGAATGGAAAATACGCACGTTAAAGAGATCAGCATCATTAGACATTCAGGAAGTGCCAATTAAAACAACAAAACCACAATGGGATCTTGCCACTCCTTTGCTGAAAATTGTCCAGTGGGTATTAGATCTAAAAGCAAAAAAAGGGGGGTGGGGTGGGGCAAATGGTTTGAATACACACTTTACCACAGATGATACATGGATGGCAAATAAGCACATGAAAGCTGCTGTGCATCGTTAGTCATTAGGGAAATGCCAATTAAAACTACAAGGAGATCTCATCCTCAGCTTAAAACCAGTCCAAGTTTCCAACCTGTCTCACCAGAACTATAGTCTTCTAACTGATCTCTCTTATTCCTCTTTTGCTTCATTATGATCCATTCTCCTAACAGTAGCTGTGTGGTCTTGTTAAAGGATCTTGTCACTCCTCTCGTTAAAGGCCTTTATTGGATCATAGACCTAGTGTAAGCGTATGGGCAATTCACTGGAGGGAAGAATGGCCTTTTTCAACAAATGGAGCTGGAACAACTGGATATACAAATGCAAAATAAGTAAATAAATAAATGACTTTGAATCATACTTTGTACCATATGCCAAACTAACTCAGAATGGAGCATAGACTTTAATATAAGACCTAAAATTATGAAACTTCTGAAAGAAAACAGAGAAAATCTTTGTTACCTTGGGTTGGGTAAAGATTTCTTAGATAAGACACAAAAAATGTGAGCCATAAAAGAAAACAGTTGATCAATTGGACTTAATCAAAATTAAAACCTTCTCTTCAAAAGATATCAAAGATTTGTATTTGTCTCTGGTATAGTGGCTATCACATTCACTCAGCAAAGATTTGTATTAATATTTGAACGTTCATTAGCAGTTTTATTTGTAACAGCTACAAACTGAAAACAATGTAAATGTTCATCCATTGGTAAATAGATAAATTGTGGTACATTCATGCAATGGAATACTACTCAGCAATAAAAAGGGACAAAGTACAGATACATGCAACAACATGGACGAATCTCCATGCTAAATGAAAGAAGCCAGACACAAAAAACTGTATACTGCATTCAGGTCTGGCTTCATGAGCATGTGGCCGATGCCGTCACGCAACGTCCCATGTTCAGAAAGCCTCTGTGCTCAGTTTAATATTCTCCTTTTGCTTCCTTGAAATTCTTAATAATTTTTGAACAAGGGACCCCACATTTTTACTTAGCAAATTATGTAGCCATCTTGACTGCATCATTTCATTTATATGACGTTCTAGAAAAGTTAAAATTCTAATGACAGCAAATCATTGGTTATTAGGGGAGAAAGGACTGACTGCAAAGAGGCAGGAAGGAACTTTCTGGAGCGATGAAAATGTTTTACATCATGTGAACTTCTGGATAGCTGAATACTTGGGGGATCCTGGAGGGTGGCACACCCAGGGAGGGCATGGAAGCTCTGTGCCCTTTCCCTCCACACCTTGCCCTATGCATCTCTTCACGTGTGCCCTTTATAATATCTTTTATAATAAACTGGTAAGCCCAACGGTCCTGCATTTGGAGGCTTGATTTGGAGCAGTTGTTTTTTTTTTTTTTGAGACCGTCTTGCTCTGTCGTCCAGGCTTGAGTGCAAGCGGTGTCATCATAGCTCACTGCAACCTCAATCTCCTGGGCTCAAATGACTCTCCTGCCTCAGCCTCCCTAGCACCTGGGACTACAGGCCCGTGCCATCATGTCAGGCTAATTTTTCTATTTTTTATAGAGACAGGGGTTTCAATCTTGCTCAGGCTGGTCTTGAACTCTTTGTCTCAAGCGATCCTCCCACCCCAGCCTCCCAAAGTGCTATGATTACAGGTGTGAGCCACTGCGCCCAGCCAGGAGCAGTTCTTGTATATACTTTTCTTCCTCTAATCTTCCTGGATCCATGTCAGATGTTTTTCAAATAAATTTCAACTAATATTTATTTAAGATCAATGCTCTACTCAAACAACATTCTTAGATGCACGCTCCCAAGCTGTCACTCACCTGGAAGATGAAGTTACAGCAGACCTTTGCTGCGTAAGCTCTGCAACAGCTTTTGACCAAAAGCAATAAAACCAGACTTGATCTGAAAAAAAAAGAAAAAGAAAGAAAGTTTTACATCATGATTGTGTTGTTGATTACATGACTGTACACATTTATTAAATTAATCAAATTATAGACTTAAAGTTAGGGAATTTTATTATATATTTTATTGTATTGTATTATAATTATACCTCAAGAAAGCTCACACACACACAATTTGATATAAAATAACCTCCAATTGCTTCCCTTCACATTTAGAATAAAACCCCAAACTCCTCTCACCTCGATCTAACCTTCCTCACCTCTGTGATCTCATCCCTCACCCACTGTACTCAGTCACCCTGGGCTTCTTGCTGTTTCTTACTTGGTCTCAGCTCGTTTCTGCCTTAGGCCTTTGCACTAGCTTTCCATCTGTCTGGAATGCTCTTACCCCAATCTTTGCATGGCTGGCTTTCATCATTCTAGCCTCATTTAAACATTGCCTCTTCAGTGAGGCCTTCTCTGACTATCCAATTGAAAGTGGTCTCAGACACTCAATCATAACACCCTATTTTAATTCTCTCTTTTTTTTTTTTTGAAACAGAGCCTCACTCTGTTGCCTTATTTTAATTCTTTGCATAGCACCTATCAGTGCTGGCATTTTCATTCTCTCTTTATTATTTATTTCTTTTCTTCCCCACCAGACTGAAATCTCCTTGAGACTGGGAACCTATTCCTTGGTGCCTATGACAGCATCTGACACATAGGATGTGCTCAGTAAATATTTGTCGAATGAATGAAATGTTTGATAAAACACTAATGATATGGAAAGAGCTTCTTGATATGTTGTTAGGCAAAAAAGAGCAGCTAAGAAAAACTGTGTAAGAATGATTCAATTATTTGTAAAACATATACATAAATAAGAAAAAAAGACTAGAATATACTGCGAGTCCTGGTTCAGCTGCTTATTAAACCCAAATCTGCTTTAGAAGAGGTGGCCTTTTCTGGTAGACATTCACCGTCAAGGGCCACGGTGATCTGTAAAATTGTCCCTGTGAGTTATATACAGGATTGGATTCTGAGGACTGATAGTTTTCCTCAATATATTGCACATGTTTTTCTGTAGCTCCTAATCGCTGTTGCCTGGAAATCTACATCCTATACTTCTTTTACCTCTGAATTCTGCCAATAGCATAACAATCCCCACAAACTATCAGGCAGTCTCCTTCTCCAGACTAGCTTCCCTTCCCACATGGGCCTTGAATCCTGAACAAAGATTACTTAACAGGATATTTTCAGATTCTGCCTGGGAGGTAAAAGAGATGCCCTAAATTGGGGTCATTTTAAAACAGAACTGGTGGCCAGTGTCTGACCTGTATCAAAGTCCAAAATCAGGCTTCTCCATACTTACACAGCTGCAAGCTTGTAGAGATTTCATCAGACTCTTTACCTCTCTGGGGTTCTTTTTGTGTCACCATTACTGAGACACCAGTTTAATGAGCATCCTAGATCATTTTCTGCTTTTTATTGTTCTGATCTCCAACCTAGCCAAACTCCTGAGAACCTAGGCCTACAGGAAGCATCACTACTCATTTGGTCCAGAGAGGACAATTAACAGAAGACATACCTTAAACAGTTTGAACTCAGTTTTTAAGATGGCATTCATATACCCTCTCGACCCAGCCTTGTCCTTATCCTGAATCTGGGCTGAAATACTCCCATTTCGTGGTACCACCATTCCTTTATACCATCACTCCATAGCTGCCCTGGAGCTGACCTGGAAGATTTATAGGCTGCTCAAGAGGACTAACAGGTTCCAGGATAATGCCAGGATGATGATGATAATAATGATGATGATGATAATGACAGTATAATCATAAAATACTGGCTAATATTTTTGAGCATGTACTATTTTACCAGGCATTATTCTAAACATTTTCCATGGATTTTCATTTAATTCTCTCAAAAACACTGTTATGTGAATATTACTAACAGTACAAAGCATAGAACTACTATTACTGGGTAATGAGGGAGGCACCATCTATTTTTCCTTCCAACATATATGAATTGCCGTCTCAGAAAAACAACAGCAACAAAAGACAGCAACAACTGGATATTGGGTTTTTCATCTTTGTGGAATTCACTAACCCTATGATGTTCTGGCTTAGTCTGTTTTGTGTTGCTATAACAGAATACCACAGACTGGATAATTTACAAAGAAAAGAAATTTATTTCTGACAGTTCTGGGGGCTGGGATATGGCAGGAGCCTTCTTGCTGCATTATCCCATGGTGGAAGGGTAAAAGAGTAAATGTGAGAGAGAGAGAGGTGGTAGGGGGGAAGAGGACCAAACTCATCCTTTTTTCAGGAACCCACTCCTGAGATCAGCCTTATTCTGTTCATGAGGGCAGACCCATCACGATCTAATCACCTCTTAAAGGGCCCACCTCTCAACACTGTTGCATTGGCAATTAAGTTTTTAGCATATGAACTTTAGGGGACACATTCAAACCATAGCATGTTCCCATTATAATTACTCTCTTCTGTGGTTATCTTCCCATCTTCCACCACTTCCTTGCTTCACCTGACCAATTAAAACCATGCCCTCTACCCAACACACATATTTGGCTCTATTAGTCTGAGATGGGGAAAAGAGTGGAAAAGCATTAGGTTGACTTGGATATCAACATCAGTTCAAGTACTTAATGTATTTGGAAGCGTACTTAGGTGTTGAAAGAGAAGTCATGTGACTATGCCTTCACTTCAATAATAGCCTGGAATTTATTACAACTGCCCATTGTGTTAACCAGGAAAATACTGATTCCTCGCTACCTTGGGAAGAATTGTGTCTATTTCAACTCTGAACCTTTAAACTTGGCTGATCAAGCAAAGTTTACATAAGGAAAACAAGAGAGCAAGATAAGACTCAGACCACTCCTTGTGATCCATGGATCAGTTATCATCTCTCTCCCTGGTTTTTGCTTTCATCATGGCTCCTTACTCTGGTTTTAATATCTGTTTCTAGACCATTTAATTTGGAGTTCACTTTGGCTTCTTAAAGTTTAGTTTTCTGTTCTTTGGGTTTTGGCATTCCTTGTGGTCTTGTGAGCAATCCACCACTGCTGTCTGGTGGGGGTGGGTGAGTGGGGGATTCTTACCTGCAAAGTTAACTGTGCAGGCATGGAGATGTATTAACTTTTGGGTTTATTAAGTTTAAGAAGAAGTCTTGAATGCCTTGTCTCCTTCAAGGGTCTACTCCTACATACTAGGTCTCACCAAAAAGGATTTCTGTGAAAAATATTCAGCATTTAAAAAGGAATATTACTGAAATGCTTGCAGTTCACTCTTTTCTTGATTATGCTTAGTGATAATTTTAAAAGGTTTTCCATAGGCATACCTTCTAGGAATGACTTCATTTAAGTTATTGATGAGAAATGTTGAAAGGAGTTGGATAGATACAAAGTCCTCTGGCATGACACCAAAGGCCTTCCATTAGATGGACAGATCTACTGTTACATATAACTGTACTATCTTCCAACCCATATTTATCTATTTTGTCTACAAGAACAGCATAAGATAATTTGTCCAGTGATTTTTGGAAAATAAGATCCACTGGGTCTACAGCAATTCTTCTGTCTACTTCAGTGATTTTCAGGCTGTCTTCCTTGAAATCCTGAGTTTTTTGGAAGTATCTCAAGGTCTATTTTGCAGAATAGAGGAAGGAGAGTATGACTTTTCCTTTCCCACTTCAATCAGAGCAGCTCTACTCTTATCTGTTTTATTCATTTTTTTTTCACTTTCTATGGCAGAGAATATTATCTGTTTTAGAAGTTGAAGTGTTCGGTTAGATTTCACTTGCCAAGAGGATTCTTTGGCTTTATAATAGTTGAGAACCTTTTTTCAAGATAATGGCCATTGCTAAAAATAGAGATAAAATACCCCTTATGCTACTAATTCCTTCTGTGTCTGAATCGGCCCATTAGTCATTACAGTTTAGTCGTGTATGTATAGTCTATTGTCTATAGGCTTTTATGTACTATCTTGTAAAACTAATTACAGTTACAATATGGTTCCAAAAGAAAATTCATTCTGAGTTTCAAGAAGCAGTATTAAAAGTGTGTGTTCTGCGGTCAGATTGCCTGTTTTTGAGTTCCAGCTTGCCACGATTTCTAACTGTGTGGCTTTGGGCAAGTTTCTTAACCTCTCTATGCTTCACTGCTCTCATCTCCTAAAAGGGAAAAAATATTCTACCTACATTATAAGGCTTTGGGAACATTAAATGGGATTATCATGTACTGTGCCTAGCAGAGTGCCTGGCACACAGTAAGTGTTCAGTCATGGTTGTTATTGTTATCACTGTAACTTGTTCAAATGCTGCCCATGACACCCGTTTACTTCTGAAAAATTATCTAGAGTAGGTTAATTTATGAGGGCTTGACAGAAAGTGGGTCCTCACTAGAAGCTGACTGAATATTTAGCTGGAGATTTTTTACCATTCCCTTTATGGGAAAATCTATTTAAATCTATTGTTGGATCCTATGTGTTAAATCACCTGTCACTTAAGTTATTTTTATTTGATTGTTTTAAAGTAAAAAAAAGTATATCCAAATAATTCATTAATAGGAAGTTTGAATTTTACCTCAAAATTAAATGTATTCTGGAAATTGTGGGTCATAAATATGATCATTCTTTTTGAAATGGAGAAATTCTCAAAATAGTGTAACTGAATAGAAGCACTTAAAATTATTTTAAGATTATCTTAACAAAAGTTAAGAATATAATATGTAGATTTTAATATTGCTATAAAGTTTCTGACTCATTACAAATAAAAAATAGACTTAGGAGACAGATATATTAGGGTTAGAAGGCACTCCTGCCTTCTGAGTATCTGAAATACAGTGCCCGAATATCCTATTCCTTAGAACAATCCCTTTTTGTTTTTGTATCTGTTTTCTTTGAAAAAATTTGAAATGTTCTAATTGATGTTTCTTTAGGTATCCATGCTGAAAGATGAAGTTATATGAATTATTTAAAAGTTACACGAACTATTTAAAAATTGCTTTGACCGAGAGCAAATGTGTCAACGAAAGCACTATGTAGGATAAATACTCTAGCAGATGTTTCTGGGAAGAGATTACCTTCTATTTATATCTGATTTATAAAATTAACTCAAGAATGATTAAAAAACGAATGTTGTCAATGAAATCTCATGTAATTTGTAGCTGGTTTGTCAGGGAAATAAACTGGAAAGCAATGAGTTGGCTTTATGAAAGAGGCTGATTTCATTCTCTCCCATTTAAAATGATACTTTTGGCTCGTGATTTGTTTGGATTAAAGGTCCTCTTGGCTTCCTAGACATGCACACCTTCCAAGTTTTTTGTTGTAATGATCTTATAGCATCTCTGAGTCTTTGACGCTATTTTTGTCTTCCTAATCCATTTGGCAAAAAGTCATTTGAAAACCTTACTCATTTCAGATAGTATATACATTTGGAAAGCAATCGAAATAAATAACAAACAGAACATTTTGCATTAGGATAGATCAGCTAGATTGTCCTAGAAATACTGTATCTGCTTGCTAAGCCCATGGCATTAATAATTTTTTTTTTTCTAAAATCCCATTTATTCTTTGTTTTTTTCTCAAGCCAAGGAGAAAACAGTCCTACTTCTCTATGTTGATGAAATAGATTTTGTGATAGGTTTTTATTCTAATCCCTAGCCCCATTATATACCATTATCTTGAGCTATTTGAACATTTTTTTTGGTGGTAATCGGTATATAAAATACAATATTTTGTATACAGAAATGACACAACTAAAGGAATATGACCCTTATACTTACTGTGTTCAAATTTGAGACATGAACTTCAGGGTGTGACCTCCAGCCATAAGCAAAAAATCTCTATAATTTTATCACTCATTTATTTAACCATGACATACATTTGCTTGAATTGTGGGGTTTTTTTGCTTTTCTTTTGTTTCTTTCTCTTGTAATCATACTATTTTCTTCTGTCCTACATTTCTCATTGCTATTTTTTAAATATTTTTAATGTCTTTTGTGGGTTTTTTTCCCACAACAGTTGTATTGAGATATAATTCACAAACCATAACATTCACCCGTATAAAGTATACAAAATTCAGTGGAGTTGTGCAACCACCACCACTATCTAATTTTAGAATATTTTCATAACCTCAAATAGAAACTCCATACCCATTAGCAGTCACTCCCTATTTTCTCCTTCCAGCTCCTGGCAACCACTAATCTATTTGCTGCTTCTGTGGATTTGCCTATTTTGGACAATTTCATATAAATGGAATCATATGATATGTGACCTTTCATGACCGGCTTCAGTTCTCTTGAGTATATGTAGATCCAGAAGTGGTCTCATTTTCTTTTTTTTTTGAGACAGTCTCGCTGTGTTGCCTGGGCTAGAGTGCAGTGGCGTCATCACAGCTCACTGCAGCCTCGAACCCCTGGGCTCCAGTGATCCTCCCGCCTCGGCCTCCCAGACTGCTAGGATTACAGGCGTGAGCCACTGCGCCCGGACTCATTGTTCTTTTTTTAACTTTTATTTGTTTAATTCTGAGATGAAATGTTTTGACTTTCTTATTCACATTTTAGTTCTTTTATGAACCACCTGTTTATTCAATTGTGGTGTTTTTCTTTTATTGATTTCTAAGAACTCTTTATATAATCACCTATGATTGTGAAATTGTCACAATTTCCTTGCTTTTAAAAACATTTTTATTGCTTTTTAATAATTATTTTGAATTTAAACTTTACCAAGGTTATGCATAGCTTAAAAATAAAATACTTCTATAAGTCTTTTTATGAAATAATTAGCGGTATCCCTCTCCGTTCCTTCTCCCCAGATAATTTTTAATTCTTTTAGTTTTCTTTTGGTTTTTACCTCCATATTTCTCAACAACATTCTTGATACTTGTTTCATAGATGACCTATTAACCTCTTACTATAAGGTATTTCTTTATACCACTCTCTACCCTTCTCCACACTTCCCTTTCTCCCAGCCTTCTCAAATACTTACCAATACATTATAATCGTTAGGTTAATGTTTAACTTTTGCATTATTATAATTAAATAAATGTGATTTTTGCTGTTGTCATGTAGTATACTGTGAATATATATTACTTCTTGTTCAAATTTTTGTTTTGGCTGTCATTAAAAATTATGATTTTTCTGTTTAGTTTTCTATGTAATTTATGACTAATTTTTCTCTTCCAGGGTACAAATATCCTCCTGATAACATTTAAACATAGTATTTCTGTCAATTTTATCTTCTTATGGCCCTTCCTTCTGCACTTGTCTTGACTGGTCATTTGCTAGGCCTGCTGCACAGCTGAAGGTTTCCTTTATCATCATCCCGGTGATTTTTGTTGTTTTTTTTCCTTTTCCTGTGTTGGCTCTGGGTCCTCCAAGAACCTGTCCTCTGGGCTGGGATGGATCTCAGAGCACATCGGCTAGGTCCTTGGACATTATGCTCCCACAGCTGGAGGGCTGCAAACGGCGTTTCTCATGGCGCCACAGCTCTCTAGTTTCTTAGATTTCTTATTTTTGTTTTTTTGGTTTACTCCCTTGTTTTGGTAGATCACATCCTTGAGTAGCTTAAGAACATTGTGGACTAAGAGTCTGCATCCAATAATCCTTAAATATTCCCCTTTCCTTACTATACACTCACTGAGATGGCCACAGGGCCCTTTAGACAAGGCCTGAAGAAATCTTTGCAGTACATATTTGTTGGGGGTATTGCAGGGTCTTTCTTCCTGGGGACCAGGCCATCCCTTTATTTAATGGGTTCCAGATTTAAAAATTAGCTCATGTCTGGAAACTGAGAAAGGCATTATGACTCTTTATTGGGACCCCTGTCCTCAGCTACCTACTCCTCCATTCTTACCTTCTTTTGGTTGTAGATGTTAAATAGTACCCTTGTGGGGTGCCAGCCAATTCTGCCTCTAGGAACTCCAAATGACATTAATCATCTCTACAATTCCCTGCCAGCCAAGACTCCTTGGCTGCTTCTTTAACCTTATTGGTTGTTATGGTAACTGTGGCTCCATGGCTTCCACAGTTAACTGGTCTCTCTTACTCTGGGGGCTCATCATGTTCACAACAGTTAATGAGACCAGCTCATGAATAGAGGAGATGTGACCTCCCCTCATCCCTTCAGCCCTGGCCTATAGAGAAGAACCACCACTGAAGTGCCTAGTGACACCAGTGCCCCCTTCTCACCACCCCTCCCTGTTAAGAGCCAGCACGTTCCGCATGTGAGAAGACCCTTGTGGCGGAGGCCTCTCCCCCTCATACAGTTGCCTCCCCACTTCTCTGCTGACAGGTAGATAACTCGTGTTAAATCCCAGCACAATGCAGCTGGGGAAGTTCTGGGCCTAAAGGATCTGCAGGAAGGATGGGCAGGTGAGACAGGCACCAGAATCACTAGGAACAGAGTGGTGGTTCTCATCTGCAGTCTGGGGCTGATGGTAGGAGAGGTGAGCATAGCGCTGAAAGTCTGTCTAGCCAGAATGCGTGGGGATATACATCTAGATGTCACCATCCCACGTTTTAGGGCTCTGGTGTTAGTGTACCAGATCTGCTTTGCCTGAGTGTTGAAAAGCTTCTGCAGCTCCTCACTGCTAAGTCCTGTGATTGCGCTTCAGCAGTGCCCTTTTCCACTGCAGGGAGACAGGGATCTCTTTGTAAGAAGTACCTCCACAAGTATATACGGGCTCTCACATTTAGCCTTTAACTGTTTGTTAACTGCTCTCACTTTCTCCTTAGCACTCTGAAGGGCTTCAAGTCGACTTAGTAATAACCAGCCACTGTCTTTGCAGGTATTTTCCCCACTTATATCTTTTAAATGCTTGAATTCTTGCATCGGCAAGCCTGTTTTTCTCCACTGGGATGTTTCCACAGGTCATCCCCTATGAAATAGTCAGGAGTTGAGTCACCACCTTGTCCCAGGGACAATCTGTGGCCAACATTCCACTCAGTATGAGGTTCTCCTTGCCAGCCAGGGAGTGATCCAATCACCAATCTCCACCTTACAGTCTGCTTTCTTGGACCATTCCTGGTACCAACTATGTCAGTTCAGTTCCTCCGAGAAGCAGATACCAAGATGGTATCAGAGGCACGTGAGATTTATTTGTAGGAAACACCTGTGAAGGATAAAGTGGAGCAGGAAAAGTTAGCTAGGAAAGCCTTGATATCAAGATGTGGGTCTGACACCTGTGAAAAGAGAGTGGGAAGGAAGAAATAGCTCTGAGAAAGTCTTGCCCAGGCCAGTGAGGCACCTCTGAGCAAAGACTGCCTACTAGAGAAGTCCCCCATTGGGCAAGAATAGTCTGTTTCTAGTGCACCCACAATCTTCAGTCACTGGGAACAGCCCAGGGGAAGCATGGCATTGGTGTGAACACTGTGGTGAATGCAGATGGTACAGCAGGTAGGGGCTGTCTGTCAACATCCTCTTTGTTGCAGGTTGTCTCTTGAAAGGAAACCAGTGGTGCACATCTACCGTTTCCCCATTGATTTGCAATGCCCGCTTTGTCATAAGTCAGGTTTCTTTATTTGCATGAGTTTATTCTGGGTTCTCTATACCACTTCATTGATTTTTACATGTATCCCTATGCCAACACCACATTATCTTACTTACAAAAATTTTCTGTTAAGTCTTGTTATTTGATAAGGCAAGTACCTCCATGTTGTTTTTCTTACCCAGGTGTATCTGGGCTATTCTCATTCTTTTCCTCTTTCACACAACTTTTCAGATCAGCTTGTCAAGTTCCACAAACAGCCCTTTAGTGTTGTGGTTGCAATTGCATTGAATGTTTAAGAACAATGGGAAGAACTGACATTTTTATGATATTGAGTCTTCAAATCCAAAGACATGGTGTATACTTCCCTTTAAGTCTTTTAAAATGTCTTTCAATATTTTTTTTTCCAGAAAAGACTTGCGTATCTTTTTAAAGATTCATTGTTGGTATGTAAAATTTTTTGTCATAGTAAATAAGTATCTTTTAAGAAGTTACATTTTTTGTTTCTTGCTGGTGTGCAGTCATACCTTTCAAAATTTTCCTACCTTGAGGCGAAGGGGCCCGGACTTTATACCCGACATCAACCAGGCATTGGATGAGGGCTACCCTCAGGGACTGAGCTGGCCCCACGTGAGGAGTCTTTTGGCCCGAGGGAAATGCCTAGAGAGTGATTGCCCTGAGAGCTGTCAGCTGCCAACATTCCCATCAGCTGGGCAAAGACTCCTCAGTCTTGAAGGGGATATTTCAACAGTGTACACCTCAGCAACCACTAAAGTGCCTTTTAACAGGTTAAAGAAGCTCTCTTTTATTTTCAGTTTTAAAGTTAAATGGTCCTGCTTTGGTTAAAGAGGGGGGAGTGGTCCAGCTGTATGGTACGGGGTTCGGATGTGGGGCCTGACTTTTTTAAACAGACTTGCAACTAATCCTGTTTCAGTCTTACCTTTACTCCCAGCTTTCAGAACTACCTGATGTCTTTCAAACCTGAGCCTTTATGGGGTTCTGCAGGACAGACTGACTTGCTTTAGGCTTCCCCCACTGCCAGCATAGTTTTAGCTTTCTTTGATTAGCTAAATCAGTTGCCACGTGACCACCTACTTTCTAATCTTCAAAGTTGTGGAGCTGTCTTCCCTCCAGTTCTCTTTGTCCTTGTACTCTCTCCTTTTTAATCCTGAATTGTCATTTGAGTGGGGTTTCAGGAAGGAGCAGAGGTAAAAGTGTGTTTTCAATTGCTTTCTGTCCCTGAACGCTCTCTCAGTACTCTTTGAATTGGAGATTTATGAAGTAAGGGTAAAGCAGGCTGAGTTTGACACATACTGTTTCTAATGCCTGAAATTACTTCTACTTCCATCTTTGCTTGTCTAAGCCATCATTTAGGTCTCAGTTTAGTAGTCAAATTTTCCAGGAAGCCTGCCTTCACGGCCCAAGTCTGGATTAGATGGCTTCTGTATGATCTCATTATAATCTGTGCTCACTCCTGTTGTAACATTTGTCACACTTTGCTGTGATTGCCTATTTATCAGCCTTTAAGATCGCATAGGCAATAAATTTCTTGATTAGTGGGACGGTATTTGATCTCTATTGGAGTCCCCAGTCCCAAGCACAGAGATGATTTACTCAATAAAGTTGTATTGAGTGAATACATAAATAAATCACATAGCTTTGAATTGATTTCCAATAAAGGTGGTAATTTATAAAGCTCTCACTTTTCTGTAAAGATTTTTTTTTTCTTTCTTTTCTTTGCTGGGCTGTAGAAACCCAAAAGGCAAAATACTAGTTTTGTTTCCATGGACATTTGAAGCTTTAACCGAGGCCATTTAAAAAGTACTTGGATTTCATCTTTAATACAGGCAGTTTGGAGTAGACGATGTGTAATGTTTTTTATTTAAAATTCTTGGAAAGTTTACTGCTTAAATTTAAAAAAAAAATCTAGATGTTGTAAAAATCTTTAGAAGAAAGGCATTATGACAACTACTACATATACAATAAAATATGAGGACAAAATATTAAAAATGGGAAAGAGATTTTAATGAATATTTTAGGTGTTTCATAAATATTGTTTAGGTCATGATCAAAATTTTAGGAAATATAAGCAATAACTAAGGCGATGCTTTGGTATTATATTTTTGTTTACCATTCTGTAGTGCAGTACTGTTAGCAGCGCTTTCATACTTTGCTGTCAGAAGCGCCAACCAGTGGAACAAAAGTCAGACTGATGTAACCTTTCCAAGGGAAAGTTCTTGGAGAGTTTGTTTTCACTGATTTTCATATATAGGAGGAAATAAAGCAAAGTTATGCTTAGTTACTCATCTTCTTATTCTGAAGGTCTAGGAACCCCTTTCAGGATTATTTGTGGATAAGGAATGCCCTGGCAGATGCTTTGTGAGAAGCAAACTTATACTCCAGTGTGGAAAATCTGTTACAGGGTCTGTACTTCAGCTTCACAGGAAATCTGGAAAGGCAGACTCTGAGGGGCTTTCTTCCTCCTTTCATGTGTACACTTCTATCAAAGGAGACAATCTCATTTGCTCTAAATTTTTTTGGACTTATATAATTTAAAAAGTTATACAATGTAGATGCATGTAAAATATAGAAAAAATTAAGAAAAAATTAAAATCACCTGGAATCCTACTACTGAGAAACCACCACTGCTGATACTCTTTTGCGTTAATTTCCTGGCTTTTTCTTTCTCTCTCTCTCTTGCTTTCTTCCTTCCTTCTTTCCTTCCTTTCTTTCTTTTTGAGATAGGGTCTTGCTCTGTTGCGGGGCTAGAGTGCAGTGGCATCATCACAGCTCACTGCAACCTCAAACTCCTGGGCTCAAGGGATCCTCCTGCTTCAGCCTCCTGAGTAGCTGGGACTATAGGCGCATGCCTCTATGCCCAGATAATTTTTCTATATATATATATATATTTTTTTTTTTTTTTTTGGTAGAGATGGGGGTCTCACTCTTGCTCAGGCTGATCTCGAACTCCTGGCCTCAAGTGATTCTCCTGCCTCAGTCTACAATAGTGCTAGGATTATAGGTGTGAGCCACCATGCCCGGCCACTTTTCTTTCTGATGTATGTCTGTTTCCTCCCATAGTTGAGACGCTATAAATATAGCTCCATGTCCCTCTTTTCCCACTTAGCAATGAATTATTGCTATTTTTTAATTTCATTACATATTCTTCAAAAACATTATTTTAATGTTTTCATAATAGTCATCATATGACTGTACCATAATTTAACAATTTCCCTATTGTCATGTAGAAGGTTTTATTACATTTTTACCTATTATAACAATAAGCACTAAAGATACTTAAATATCTTTATTTCGTCTTGTTATGCCTAAGGAAATTCAGTATTTAACTCAAGAATAAAAGTAAACAGAGATTTATAGTAAAGAGATAATACCTTAGAAAAAGTAATATATTTGTTAGGTATAATTATTAATACTAGTGTATTTATATTATTTGTATTATTAAACTTAAGCAACCTGCTATTTGAGAAAAAGTAAGATCATATCTACTTTCGGAATGAATTAAATCATGAACTATAGTTTACATGACATAGTTATAACAATATATCAAAACAAGTGTTGTCAGAGACCACTGATGGCAAACTGGGTGGTGAGCTATTAGTGGATGAATATATCTTATTGCTTATAACCAACATTGCTTTTTAAAATAAAATACAGTAGAATAGAAAAATATCATCTCTTAGGTAAGTTGTGTTATTAAAAAGTGTGAAAGCTATTAGAATTGACTGTGATAGAAAAGTTTATTGCTTTATAACCACTAGAGGGCAGTATATCACATTAGTTTAAAAAAAAAATCTCAGGCAAATAAGCGTTTACTACAAGTTGGCCTAGTTTTACAATTGATTATGACAGACATAAAATTACGTTTAACAAGATTGTTGGGTTGTTAATTACTGTTATTTGAGGACATATTCTGTGGTACACACTGAGTTAGGGATACATTGATGAATAAGACATGTTCTATACTTCAGTAGGAAGGTAAGTATGATGACACGAAGCAGTTATCTATGTTGCTTTGGCTTATGTTTGCCTTTCCAGTCTCACATCCTGCCACTCCCCACCTTGCAAGCTGAAATGCAGTCATGCTGAGCTACTTGTAGTTGCTTTGCACATACTGTTCTCTCTTCCTGGGATATTGTTTGTGTTCCTCCTTGCCTGGTGAACTCCAATTTATACCTCAAGACCCCAATATCCTGACTTTCCCAGACAGAGCAAGTATGTGCTTTTCCTACTTCACTCTTTGAGAGTTCAGCCTATTGTAGTTGATTACTTGTGTCTCTTTCCCCTGGGAAACTGAACTACTGGCAGACAAGGGACGTGTCATTCATTTTTTTTTCTCTAGCTGTGGTATAGTGCCTGGCACATAGACAGTACTTAAAATACATATTTAGTCAAGGAGCAAATAAAAGTGCTATGAACAGATGCTGTAATGAGATCGTTTCCTACATAATCTCTCCATTGTTCCTTCTACCCTCTCATTTTGTATATATCACTAAAAAGCAGCTGTCCAACCTCCAGAGCAAACCAAAGACAGTTTGACTTGCTGATGGTGAAAGAGAGTTAGGCTTTGCTAAATATGAAAGGGAAAGGGAATTTTGGAGGATAATTTAGGTTTCCCTAATATTTCCCCCATGATGCCTTGGAGGATGATATTCACTTTAGAAATACAATAGCTAACACTAAATAACCCTTGTTTATCTACCCCTTCCTTATACTAGCAGTATTTTTTACTAGGCCAAGCAGGTAAAGTGGTTTTGTTTGCCATTTGACTAGCAGGTAATGACCCTGACATCTTTGCTGTTGAGAAGATAGAGTGCCTAGTACATTCTACTTGCGGTCTATAAAAACTTAAAAGGATTTGGTCAGGTTTCAACATGTCCTAAGTACTTATGTGGCAAATTAAACAATTCTCCATCCAAGTGGTATATGCATTTGTTTATAGAAGTTTTGTTGTATGTTTACTTTAGTCACGTTTGTAGAAATTAAAAAAATATTTTTAGCCTGTTCTAAATCTTGTAAATAAGCCTATACTCATAATCAGCTAGAAAACTCTGCTCTGTAAAGAAACCTGGTTGTACATTATAGGGGTTAAGTCAGCTCTAAAGACAGACAGACTTTGGTTTGATTCCTGGGTGTGTCTTTTCCTAGCTTTGTGATGTTGGGTCATTATTCAACCTTGCAACACCTGAGTTCGCTCATTTGCAATATGGACACAGCAATAATCCCTCATTGGGTTGCTGGGGGATTAGATGAGATCTTGCATGTAAAGAGCTTTGCACAAGACTTGGCATATTGTAAGCTTTCAATAAATGTTAGCTGTTGTTACAGGAAAAGTTCTTTATTGCAAGATAAAATCAATTTTTTTCTTGGAATGTAGACTTTTTTCCTTTCAAATAATCAGTACTTAATGGATATTCTCCACTATGGCAGTCAAGAGGAGTCTTTTTGTCATTTTGGTAAGACATACACTATAAGCAAATGAGTGCTTATGACCACGAAAACCTACAGCATCCCAGGGAGGACTCTGTGGGCCCCAGAAAGTCTCTCACACTGTTTCCCCATCCACAGAGTTCTTACCTTTGTGGCAGGTGCAGTAGGAAAAGTAGCCTCATTATCAATTTAAGTTCACAGGCAAATGCCTGAATGGTCCATTTAAAGGAAGACGTGGGAAAGCGGGAAGCCCAGTCAGCTAACTGGGAGAAATAACCTCTAAGCTCTTATCTTTGGCCACTGGCTTGAGCCATTTTGGTGTGGTGTAGAACTGGAAACTGTGTCAAGGGTGGCTGAGCCCTGCTTCTGGTATGAGAAAGTTCAACTTGTGTTCAAAATGGATTCTGAGCAACATAAAATTATAAGAATTCTCTATATACCTCTAACTTCAGTCCAGCACCACAGATTTTATTCTAGTATTCCCCCTTTCTGGGAAAGGCAAAACTATAGAAAGAAAAACCAAATCAGTGGTTGCCCAGGGCTGTATGAGGGAATTTTTGTCATGATAGGTCTGCTCTGCATGGTACGATAGTGGTGGATACACAACTCTATGCACTTTTCACCACCTATAGAATTGTTTTCCACAAAGAGTAAAATTTACTATCTGCAACTAAGAAAAATATCAACCAGGACGTTGGAGGAATACAACATGGAATGCAGATTGTGACAAATGAATTTAACTGTATTAAATTAGTGAAATTAGTGTCAAAAACCACCTTGAAGGGGGTGAGGAAGAAAGGAGCTGATCTCAGTAACTTTGTTTTTGTTTCTTTTTTTTAGAGAGAGGGTCTCGCTCTGTTACTCAGGCTGGAGTGCAGTGGTGTCATCATAGCTAACTGCAACCTCTGACTCTGTAGGCTCAAGCAATCCTCCTTCCTCAGCCTCCCAAGCAGCTGGGACTGAAGGCACATGCCACCATGCTCAGCTACTTTTTCTCTTTTTTGTAGAGATGGGGTCTCATTGTTGCTCAGGCTGGTCTCGAATTCCTGGCCTCAAGCGATCCTCCTGCCTTGGCCTCCCAAAGTGCTAGGATTACAGGTGTGAGCCACCGCACCCAGCCTCCTGACCTTAGTAACTTTGGAAAACAGTGTATTGACTGAATCAGTAAGACTAGAGATGAAAAGAATGATCTATTGTAATACAACACTGTACTTTATTTGGTAAATTTGTTTCTCATAGGTATATGGGTTAGCAATTCTGAAACAACTATTCATGCATACTAGAGTTAAATAAGTGCATGTATTGTGGCTAATGAGTGCCAAGTTTCTCAATGTTGAAGAAGATACAAATAAACATTTTGGAAATTTTTATGTAAAAATTTACAGGGATATAAAAACTAAATCACATTTAGTTACACATTTAATGAATTATTTTTATTTAAAAAGATAAGTCACATCAAATTGATAGAATTTAGTACATGTTATAATCCATCAAAATACATACATGTGTATATTAATATATATATGTATACATAAAGCACAGTTTTTACAAAGAGTTTTAACATTCATAGGAACACGGACATTGCCATTTTGGTGCATTTTATTGCCAACATGGATTTAAAATGAGGTCATGGTAATCCTCCTTGATGCCAATTTTAAAGATGAAGCCTGTCTAAATTTCTCTTACCAGTTATTAGAAGCTCCGCCTCTCAAAAATGTGTCTAAACTTTTCTCTTGATTTTTTTGATATCTTCTGCCCAAAAGATCACTACCTCTTGTAATAAGTTTTATAAGTTTATTTACTGAGGAAAGTGATGCTTTGCTTTTCTCTAAATCTACTTCAAATTTGAAAGGGCACTCTTTTTTTCTAAGAATATGAAGATTCAGTGTATAAGGGCATTTTTCTTCCTTATATTATTAAAAATGTTATGTATATATTTATTATATTCTCATTTAGTTTTCACTTTTATAGCATGCAAAATGCTATTCTCTTCCACTTTAATTCACAAAGAATCTTTACTCTTTGTCTTTCCACATTTGTCACTTTGAGTGAACCCACTCTATATCTACTAACATTCTAACATCCCTTTCTGGAGGAGTTATGGCCAGTGTGGCACAAGAATCCTGGTCATGCCATAGTTTCATAAAAGGACAATATCATAATGTCCGAGTACTATTAAAACACAAATCTTATCCCATTTTACCAGCTTAGTAGTTAGACTTTTTTTTTTTTTTTTTTTTTTGCCTATTTTCAACTATCCTTTTTTTGTAGAAGCATTCTTTGGGACACAAGTAAAAGGTATTAAAGTTAGGGATTATTAACTGTGAAGTTGGTTTGGCATGAAGGCTGCTGCAGTATACATATATACTATATAGTATATGTGTATATATATACACACTAGTGTATAAATATAAATCTTAGTCTTTTTTATGATGAAGTTTTCATCTGAAGTGCTTAGAATGCTTCACAAACTACTTGGCACACCCCTTTGGCCTGTTTACCCCCATTAAAATGTCATTTTATAAATTATATCTCAATTCATAAAGTTTTTCTTGATAGCATAAAAAAATTCTCAAAATATTTACTAGTAGGTACACACAACTTTCTATTTTAAAATCTAAACTCTAAGTTTTCTTGTTGCCTTCCCATATCCTACTCTTATAGCCCAAAATAAAGGAAAGCACAACATGGTTCCTTTTATTAGGTCATTTTTTTCACTAATTTTCTTCAATTTTGAATTCCTTTTCTCTTCTCCCTCCTTTCGTCCAGTAGTTCCCATCTCTACCTACATGGTGTAGCAGAAAGAACACGGGTTTTAGAGCCAGACAGACCTGAGTCTGACTCTTGATTCTGACACTGATGAGCTATGTGGCCTTGGGTAGATTTAACTTCTTTAAGCCTCCAATTTCTTATCTGTAAAATGGAAATGAAAATATCCATGGTTTGGCTGGCTGATTGGATTAAATAAAAATACATGCACAGAATTTGGCACATGGTAGGTATTTAGCTTATGTTAATTCCTTTCTCATTACAGCAAGTGTTGCAAAACAAATTATGGGAAAGAACCAGAATTTAGCAGTATCATTAACAAAAGGCCATGTAATGTGTTCTCTTAAAACTTTTAATTTCTAATTTTGATTCATTACCTTCTAATGAAAATTTTCATATTTTTTTTCTGAATGTCAAAGTACCATGTATGAAATTTAGAAGAGCCAATGTAATCCTACAGCCATAGAAGGGCCTCACTTCACCATAGAGAAAGGTAACCTCTGGTAACCTCTGCTCTATTGCTACCACCAAGGACCGTTTTGTGGGATGTGGTAACTTTAAGAATATTTATTACACTGAAATAAGCAATTAAAAAATCCCAAAATGCCATTCTTTATAACATTTTAACACAGTTAGAGGTTTAATAGACAGAAAGACAGAAATTTATATTTAACATATATTTCAATCATTAAATCCATAAATTGCAAAAGAGTACTTTGCAATTCTTGGGAAAAATGCATATTTGCCCTACTCACAAGTACCAACACTGGGTCCTCACCTTGGGCATGTATTCAGAGCTCGGTTATTTCCTGCTTTTTGTTCAGGCAGGTGTAATGTCTTTCATGGTATTCTCAGAATTCTGCTAAACTTTACTGCTTGCCAAATCTGAGTTAGGACAAATGTTCAGGGGGACTGTTGCTCACATGTTTTCCTATGGCTGGTTCTGGCAAACACTAGGCATCTAGTCCTAGAGAAGTATATGAAAAGTCCTCTTATACGGATTCTGCTGGAACTGTCTCTTGTCTCTGCAGCTGTTAGTTCTATCTTCTTTCTTCTCCTAGAGATGGGAAGGAAGAAATAAATATGCAAACACATGCCAAAACTCTGCAGCCACAAACCAGGCTGGCATGTCAAATAGTGACATATTCAACAAATCCTGACATAATTCTCCCAGGTAATGATTTTAAGGTTGGAGAGGACTTTCATAGATCTTTACTTAAACCTTATGTTATTTTCATCAGCACCTTTGTACTTTAAAAGGTAAAATTCCCATTTTGAAAATGTCCAATTTAACAATTTCATTAAAAATTCAGGTTTGAAAGTGAAATTTTCAGACAGATGAGCCAGAAAAAAAGTGAAATTATAAATTCTAATTTATTTGCACCTGCACTTAAAGCTCTTTATTTAAAAATTTTTTCTGGATAAATTCTGAGTACCAAGAAATCTCCACAGTTGCACAGCAGAAAGGGAAGTTCTGGCAGGTGAATGTGTGAGAACAATGTCAGATGGAGCTAATGAGGAAAGGGCCTGGAGCCCCATATTAGGGCACATCGGAAGGAAAACTATGAGAACTTCGGCCCCTGCTTCCCTCTCCAGCATTCTCTCTCACTCTTTCCTGGCTCTCTGTTTCATCTAGGCCTGGAAGCAGGGGCTAAAGTTCTTTTCTTCTTTTCAGTCTCTGAAACAATATTCATTTGGCTAACTCTGAAGCTTTTTTCAGAATTCAGAATGTCATTCATCTCCCATATGTTCGTATGCTTGTGAAGTGAGCACTTTTTACAGTGATTTGTAAGTGCCTGCACATTGTATATCTCCTCTGTCAGACTGTATCTGTGAGGAAAATAAAGCCATTATAAGAATTATGGGACTAAAGTATTTATTACAGGATATACATTTTACCAAATATGGGAGGAGCTGGGAAAATGAAGGTTTGGAAGGGGAGAACTGGAAGATCACAGTACGTGGGATAAGGGATCAAAATCCAGCCTGGTCCACTGCGCAGTGCCAGTCAGGATCAGAGAAACAGTTTCTAACCAGGCTGTCTGAAGCACTCGTGTGGGTAGGCAAATTGAAGCTTGTAAGGAAATCTGATAATCCAAACGTGCCCAGATGCTGAAGTGCAACCACGAAGAGGGAGCTTGCTGGAGAAATCTATGGAAACTGCCACATGTGGAAAAATTCTGTTTCTGTGAAGCTACTGTCTTTGTGGGTCTGAAGCCTAGTGCCTGATGGTGGCCTAGGGCCACAGTCAGGGGGATGCTACGAGGGGAGAAGAGTGAGGACAAGAAGGGAGCTGTGGGCACCTTTGCGTCTGTCTATTGCTGTGACTCACCATGATGACCTTCCAGGGATAATGGCTCCCGGTCACTTCTGTCTTCCTCTTTTGGTCAACTCTAACCTGGACTTGTGAATCCCAGCCTTAGCAAAATTGGCGATTTTATGCTCATGATGTGTTCTTAGAATGTAGCAAAGTTTTTGGCACATAGATAGTACTTAATATTTACTAAATGAAAGAAGAATGGCAAGGCCACTTATACACTGCAAATGAGAAGCAAAGCAAAATTTATTCCTGAGATATGAATTTCATAAATCTCTTCCAGTATACTTAACTATAATGGATAGTTAAACATTTATGTAGTACTGCTACTTTATTGATAGATTGGTGACCAAGAGAAGTCCAGAAAAAGAATATACAAAGGAGGAGAATTTCTCAGTGTATTTCCAGTACCGTCAACAGGAGAGGTACCCGGACTGACAGCTTCACTGGCATTCCTTGCCAGTGCAGGCTAGATTTTGGTCCCCTGCCCCACGAACTTGGACTTGGATGAAAGGTAGGTGACCAAGTAGGGTAGATGACCTTCTTGTTTCTCATCACTTCTTCTAGACCTGTGTTTCTCAGCCTTGGCTACCCCTTAGAATTCTTTGGGGAAGCTTTAAAAAATCTCAAATCCCAAGCTGCACTCACGTATAATCAAGGCATCAGTATTTTTTAAAGCTCCTCATGTGATCCTAATGTGCAGCCAACTTTATGTTTCTAGAATTTTGTTTTTCAAAGTGTGGCCCATGGAGTGGCAGCATTGGTGTTACTGGGGTCCCAACCTAGACCTGATTAGAAAATGTATTTACCAAGATCTGTAGGTATTAGGAAGCACACTAAAGTTTGAGAAGTGCTGTTCCAGACCATTGTTCCTTTCTTCTTCCTAAAAAGCCCCATCCCCTTTGAAATACATGACACGACAATATTCTATTATACTTTCTCACCCCTCTGTTTAGATTCATTAACCTTCATCCTAGAAGCTCCTCACAATTCATTGAGGATTTTAGCATCTGGCTTATTTTCTCTTCACTACTGTGCTTATTTTCATTTCTGGTGATTTCAACATCCACATAGACAATCCATCCAATACCTTGGCAACTCAGTTTCTTAGCATCAATGATCTTCATATTGGCTTTCCCTCCTTCCCTGCTTCACATCCTTGTCACTCCAATAATATTAATAGTACATAAGTCCTTTGTCTCAGGCTGCTTTCTGGGAAATGCAGGCTAAGACTCTTGGTAGAAACTCAACCCTGGCCAAATCCAGCCACTATTTGAGATGAACTGACAAAGGCTGTCACAAAATACAACTGAAATACCTCAAGTTTCTCTATTACAATTCATTCTCCAGCTCTGTAAGATAATTTCTCTCTCCTCAAATCTTCTACTTTTCTTCCCTCTCCTTATTCGGTTGATGACTTTGCTTCTTATTTAACAGAGAATAAAAGTTAGTAGAAAAGAACTTCCTCATATTTCTGCTGCCATATCTCCAAATCTACCTGCTTCTGTCTATCTTCCTTCCGCAGTTCTCCTATGTAAGGCCAACTTCTCCCCTTGCACTGGAGCCTAATCCCCGTTACCTACACAAGGACTTGGCTCCTATGGATACGGTTCTCTCTCTTGAATCGTTCTTAATGAATACAGTTGTGCTATCTGTAAGACAGGCTCTTACACCATTTTTTTGATGTTTGACTACTGACAGCTTTGAAGCTTCACCTGTCTCTCTTCCCCTGTGTTCCATATCTGGGCATGCTAATAAGAAAGCCCAAGTGCTTTTTCCTTTGTCTCTAGCAGGAGATTCAAATCAGGAGATTCAAGCCCCAGCTTGCACACACAAATCCTCAACCTGGCTTCACACTCCAACCACAATAAAAACCCCAGGCTAATCTCCTTTCCTTTTCCAGGTCACTCAAGCTATTTCAGCCCTACTTGGGAGGCCTGATTGGTTGTCCCCAGAAACCCCAATTATGTTATGTTAGTAATAAAGTTTTCATACCCTCTTGGTGTGTGTGTGGTATCATCAGTCTCCACGTTAGAACCAAATTTTGGGTAGGGGTCCATCTGCTTCTGAAGCATGGTTACAACATTATAATATCTCTCACCTTAAAAAATGTATGAGCTAGTATTTAAGTTAGATTGTTTCAACAGAAATTAAAAGTGGCTTAAATAAGATAGTTTGTGTCTTGTTCACATAAAACTTCTAGCTGGTGTGGTGATTCTGCTCTATAATGTCCTCGGGGCTCAGGTTTCATCTAGCTTTTTCTCCACTAGTCCCAGCTATGATTTATGACTACATGGCACAGTGATACGCTGTAAGTCTGCATTCCAGCCAGCATGGAGAAGGAAGAGGTAGGAAGGGAAAAGGAGGGCTTTCTCCTTCTCTTTAAGGGCACAATTCCAAACTTAGTCATATAGCCATTTTTAACTGCAAGAGAGGCTGTGTAACATTGTTTTTATTCTGGTGGCTAGGTGCCGGTAAAACAGACTTTGTTGCTAAGGAAAAAGGGAGAGAATGAATATTAGAAGACAACTAGCAGTCTCTGTTCCCCAGATCTTCCCTTGACTCTATATCCCTGTGGTAGATAGAATAATTCCCACCCCCCGCCCCACCAAGATGCCCATTTCCTAATCCTAGAACCTGTGAATATGTTAGGTTACATGGCAAGGGGGAATTAAGGTTGCCAATTGAATTAAGTTTTCTAATCAGCTGATCTTAAGACAAATGTCCAGGATTATCCAGGGGGAATAAATGTAATCATAAGGGTCCTCAAAAGTGGAAGAGGGAAGCAGAAGGGGACATCAAAGAGATGTGTTGTGAGGATTTGACCCACCATTGCTGGCTTTAAAGGTGAAGGAAATGAACCATGAATCAAGGAATGTGGGTAGCCTCTAAAAGCTAGGAAAGGCTAGGAAACAGATTTTCCCCTAGAGCTTCCAGAAAAGAGCAAAGCCCTACCTATTCCTTGATTTTAGTCCAGTGAGTCCAGTGTCAGACTTCTAACCTCCAGAATTTTAAGATAATAAATTTGTAATTTTTAAAAAGCAACTAAGTTTGTGGTTATTTTAATAAAGCAATAGGAAATTAATATAGATTTTGTGCTGGAAATAGGGTGCTCCTGTAATAAATATCTAAATATGTGAATGTAGCTTTGGAATTAGGCAGTGGGCAGAGGCTGAAAGAATTTTGAGGAGGATGGTAGGAAAAATGTAGATTTCCGTGAACAGACTGTTAGTAGAAATATGATGTTAATAACTCTGCTAGGGAGGACTCAGAAGGAGTGAAGAACAGGGCAGAGAAACCATATATCATTTTGGAGAATACTTAAATCATCATGAATAGACTATTGGTAGAAATATGGACATAAAAGGTGTTGCTGCTGAAGCTCAGAAGGAAATGAGGAACATGTTATTGGAAACATTAGGAAAGGGGATCTTTGTTATAAAGTGGCAGAAAACTTAACTGGAATTTTGTCCTGCAGTTATGTGGAAAAAGGAACTTATAAACAATGAAATTGGACATTTAGCTGAAGATATTTCCAAGCAAAGTGTTGAAGGTGCAGCCTGGTTTCTTCTTGCTGCTTATAATAAAATGCCAAAGGAAAGAGATAGCTTGAAGGAAGAACTCTGAAATAAAAGGAAATATGACTTAATGATTTAAGAAATTCCCAGCCTAACGAGATTGCAAAAGATGCTAAAATCGAAATTCACCATCAGGATAGAAAAAGGCAATAGTGTGGCTGTAAAAAATTTTGTTAATAGCACAGAAAGATCAAAAGGTCAGAGTGTTCAGTCACAAAACATGCCATAAGAAGATTAAGTATGTGACCTATAGATGTCCTCAGCTATCTTTGCAGAAGCCAAAAATAGGGGGATGACCATCTAGGAGGAGCCTGTCTGATCGAGTGAATTCCTATAACATGCACGGAAGACCCACAAGGTTCATGAGAATTTTGTATCAGAAGAAATACTGTCACTTGGGCTGAAAAGGACAGTGAGAGCATGAAATGAAAGAAACTTACCTGCTACCCAAACTTCTACAGGCAGGTAGCAGGCTAATGAAACCACTCCTCTGCAAACATGTGCTACCTTTTATGAAAAAGAAAGGATGGCCCAGAGCATGAAGCAGAGAGCCAGAGAGCATGGCGCCTTGAATAACAGAGGACCATTCCCAGACCTTAAACCTAATGAGTTTGTTTGGAGGGATTTTGAAATTTCTTGGGACCAGTGACTCCCTTTTTCCTTACATTATCTCCCTTTTTGAATGCAAATGTCCGTAACTGTTGTTCTATGCATGTCCCACCACTGTATTTTGGGAGCACATAAATTGGTTCTTGAGTTTCACAGCTTCACAGATGGAGAGGAATTGTGCCCCAGGGCCTCACCCATACCTGGTTTATTTATTTTTTTGAGACAGAGTCTTGCTTTGTCACCCTGGCTACAAAAAATTTTGATCTGATGATATTTATTTTAAAATTATTTATTATTATTCTTTTTTTAGAGACAGGGTCTTGCTCTATCATCCAGGCTAGAGTGCAGTGGCCCAATCATAGTTCACTGTAACCTCAAACTCCTGGGCTCAAGTGATACTCCTGCCTCAGCCTCTCCAGTAGCTGGGACTACAGGTGTGCACCACCACACCTGGCTAAGTTTTTAAAAAATTTTTGTAGCGATGGGGTCTCACTATGTGGCCCACTTCTGGCCTCAAGTGATCCTCTTACCTCGGTCTCCCAAACTGCTGGGATTAAAGGCAGTGAGCCACTGTATCTGGCCCTTGATCTGATGATATTTAGATGAAATTTTTGACTTTGAGTTGATGGTATAATGGGATAAGGCCTTCAGAGACCTTGGGATGGAGTGAATGTATTTTGTATGTGGGATGGACATGTATTTTGGGGGCCAGAGGGTGGATAATGGTAGATAAAATAATGGTCCCCCAAAATGTTCACCTCTTTGTCCCCCTAACCCATGAATATATTATGTTAAATAGTGTTATTAGTTTCTTATTGCTGCTGTAACAACTTATCACAAATTTTGTGGCCTAAAGCAACTCAAATATATTATGTTAATGTTCTAAAAGTCAGAAGTTTGAAATGGGTTTCACTGGGCTAAAACCCAGGTGTTGGCTGGGCTGTGTTACTTCTATAAGCTCAAGGACAGAATCTGTTTCCTTGCCTTTTCCCACTTCTAGAGGCCATCTGTATTCCTTGGCTTGCACCTCTTCCTCCACCTTCAAAGCCAGCAGTGTAGCATATTCAAATTTCTGACTGACACTGACTCTCCTGCCTTCCTCGTTCAGTTATAAGGACCCTTGTGATTACACTGGGCCCACCCAGATAATCCAGGATAATATCCCCATTTCAAGATCCTTAATTTAGTCATATCCACAAAAATTCCTTTTGCTTTATAAGGTGACATATTTACAGATTCCAGGGAGGAAAATGTGGACATCTTGAGGGACCATTATTCTGTCTACTAATTGCATTTTGCCTAACTTTTAAATATATTACCATAAAGTTACCAATAAATTCCTGTTGTTATCCCATTATTATATTTTTTATACTCTCTTTTGAGCCCATTACAATCAAGTTTTTGCCCCAATATTCCACTGACTCCATTTTTGTCAAAGCCATCAATGACCTCAAGGTAGCCAAATCCAATAATTATTTCAGTCTTCATCTAACTCAAACTTATTATTGGCTTTTGACCCAATTGACTTCTCCCTCCTTGAAATAATTTCATGCTTTACTTTTTAGAACTCTTCTTTAGCTACATTGTCTTTATAGGGGATGTCATTCAATGTCATATAAGTGGCTATAAATACCATCTATATATTGACAATTCTCAAGTTATATATGCAGCCAGGACCTCCCCCTGAATTCCAGACTTGTGTGTCTAACTGCCTATTCAATATCTATATCACCACATGGATAGCTAATAGGCATGTCAAAACCTAAGAATTGATTTTCAATACCCACCTGCTTCCCACCTGGCACACCCCATCTCAGTAAGTGGTTCCATCATTCACACAGCTACTCAGGACAAAAAACTTTGGAATCACCCTTGATTCCTCCTTTTTTCAATACTTTATATTCAATCCATCAGAAAATAAGGATTGCAAAATGTATTCTATATTTCCCCACTTCTTATTACCACCACCATTATTAATCTGGTCCATGCCATAAACTCTCACTTAGATTATTGCAAAAGCACTTTAATTGGTTCCCCTCCCTAAATACTTGCCACGTCCTTCCCTCCTCTGGTGTATTCTCCAGACACTGGACAGAGAGATTCTTTTAAAAGGAGGAAGCATACTCCTGTATCAGGTCCTTTGCACTTATTCCCTCTATGTAGAATGCTAGTCTCTTACTATCACTAAAGTTAGCTCCCTTACTTCACTCAGATCTCTGCTCAAATGTCTCCTTCTCAGGGACCTTCTCTGACCACTCTACTTCTCTATCCAAAATAGTACTCCTATCACTCTTTATCCCCCTACCATGCTCTAGTTTTCATTTAGTTCTTTTATAGCTAACTGACAGTATATATAAATATATATATATTTTAAAAATCTGTATTCTGTACTAAAATATAAGCTTTATGATGGCAATTAATTTGTTTTTATCTTCTATTAAATCCCTAACACATAGAGTGGTACCTAACACATAATACAGGTTTGATAAATTGAAAGATTAAATATTTTCTCCTTTATTCATTATTTTGATCTGCCACTATGTGCCCTGACTATTTTAATTCCTAAGGGCACAGAAATTAATGACTATCTCTACCTTCCAGGAGCTCTTGATCTAGAGGAAGAAACATATATGCATACAAATAAATTCAGTTCAGGTACAAAAAACATAATTTGTATAGAGGAGGTAGTAGAGAGGATTATTAAAAAAAAAACAGAGAAAGTTCTACCTGAACAGGATTTAAAAGAGTGAATAAAAGTGTATCAGGCAAATGTAAATAAAGTGTGGGGTGGGGGAGCCATTCCAAGGTAAGGGAATAGCACATGCACAGGCAAACAGGTATGAAATAGGTTTTATTTGGGGAATTATAAGTAGTTTTGTATATTGGAATAACTGGTATGGTAGGAAAGGTGATAAAGATAATGCTTGGTAAGCAAGGAGGACTCAAAATATGAACAGCCTTATATGCCATGCTAAGGAGTGCAAATTTTCTCCAGTAACTCAGGGGAAGCTCTGAAAACTTTTAAGATGGGAATAATATGATAGATATTTCACTCTGGCCATTTCATTCACACTTTAGATATGCCATTGGAAGTAAGAAATTCAGCTTAAAATAGTCTGGATAAGAGCCTGAAGTCAAAATATTTGGGGGAAAATAAAAGGATGCATGAGGCTATCATAATTCTATGACAAAAATTTAAAAGAATACCACTTTTAGCTTTGCTTCTACACTTTAAAAAACAGACTTCTAATATAAATCTGATTTCCCAAGTAGACATTCCTATAAGGAAAAGAACATACTGATCAGGCGACTCAAGTAATCCAGTTGGGATTGCAGTTTATTTTTTATCTTTACCATTCAGTTCCTTGTGAGTTCTGCTGTTGTGGTCAGTTTTTTAGAGACGAATCACTTCTGGATAAAGTGGTAACATTAATTTCTGAACATGCAGAGTTCATAACAAGACCCCTTGGTAACATTTCCAAAGTACAGAGATCCTGCAAAGTCTTCAATAGCTTTGCTATTTATGTGGGATGTTATTAATAATAAACATTTTACACCACTGTATAAAAATTTAATAGAATTTATTAGGAATTTCAGAAAACAAAGCTTTACAACTATAGCTAATACATAATTTGAATAACAAAATATTCTTTTTATTTTTAAATAGAATAAACATATTTAGTACCATGCTTGTTGAAAACCATGAAGTATTTTTTCCATTCATTAAAATATATTTATCAATAAAATACATAATAAAGTATAATTTATAGCATAAACGTAAACTAGTCAATTTATCTCTATTACCTATGTTATGATTTACCTTTATTTTACAGTTATAGTGTTTTAAATCATTAACAAATGCAGAAATATGATATATTTATGGGAGATTTTAAAAAATAATGATTCTATTTAATAGGTACTGTTATACTTCATCAGTATTTTCTTTGCAATCTGGATCCAACATCAGGAGATAGACTGGTCCTTGGCTGGGTGTTCTGTAATATAGTTTCAAAACATTCTTTTACTGTGGTATTCACAGACTTTAACAGGTAGATCTTATGGGCTATAGATTTTAATAAGACTAAACTCATAATTCAAATTCTCAAATGTTACATCAATCTCAACAAAACTGAGTATCACTCTACGTAAGGCATCATACTAATTATAATAATTCATGACTTTCACTTCTTGCTATTGGTAAAATGTGCCCTAAGAGGTGCTTCTATCATAATCTACTGTGTAAATGGTCAAAATTTAATAATTTTATTTTCTACAGTAAGCACTTGGAACCCATATAATACCCTACGTGTAGTTTAACAACACATTTTGGGCTAAAGAAGTAAGTTGCTTGGCAGGGTAATTATAAAAAAGCCATTAAATTTATTTTGATTTAAATAAGTCAATAAAATACTCTAAAATGAAAATTCACCTTCTAAAGTCACATTTTTTACATTGAAAATCATAATCTAAGCAATGGTAAGTGTCTTGAGGATGCACTGCAGCTACCCTATTATACTGTGTTGTTTGCATGTTGTCTCTATTAGAATGCAAATTACTTTTCCTCTTTTTAGTCGCAGCCTTAGCAGAGTGCCTGACACATGGGAAGAACTCAGGTAATGTCTGTTCAGTGAATATAGAGAACAATACGATAACTTCTTCAAAAAGAAAAGGTTAGACTATATGGTTGCCAAAAAGGGGAAATTCTAAATTTTGGGCAGGACAAATCTTGGGCTGAAAAAGCCTTCCCAGAAGGATGACACTGGAGAAAAGTTCTGAAAAATGGGAGACAGGCAGAAAAGAGAGCAAGTCCTGTGGGACAGTAGGAGCAGCATGGGCCCTTAGAAGCATGCAAGGAGTTCCAGGAAGACCTGCCAACTACTCAAGTGTGTAAGTTATGAGCTGGGGAACAACTGAAGGTGAGTCTGGAAATGCAGCTCTCTAGGGATTCATTTTATCTGTTAGGTGATAGGTAAATACTTAAGTTGGGTTTTAAGCAGGAGTATGATATTTGTGTTTTAAAGAGATTATTCTGGCAATGGTGGTGAGAAAGATTTGCTGGAAAGAGCAAACCTGGAGGATTAGAAATGGTTCAGATAAGACATGATACTTTAAAAGAAATTTCAATAGATTTAGGGGGTACAGTGGTTTTTTGATACATGGATGAATTATATAGTGGTGAAGTCAGGGCTTTTAGTGTACCCATTACCTTATACAATGGTATACATTGTAGATGATAGGTAATTTTTGATCCCTCACCCCCCTCCCACCATACTCCTTCTGAGTCTCCAAAGTCTATTAAACCACTCTGTATGACCATGTGTACCTACGGTTAAGCTCCCACTTTTAAGTCAGTACGTGTGGTATTTGTTTTTCTGTTCCTGAGATACTTCACTTTGAATAATGGCCTTCAGTTCCATCCAAGTTGCTGCAAAAGACATTATTTCATTCTTTTTTATGGCTGCTTCTTTGAGGAATCTCCATACTGTTTTCCATAGAGGTTAAACTAATTTACATTCCCATCAACAGTGAATAAGTGTCCCCTTTTCAGTGCATCTGTGCCAACATCTATTGTTTTTGACTTTTTAGTAATGGCCGTTCTGAAAGGGCTAAGTTGGTATCTCATTGTGGTTTTAATTTGCATTTCCCTGATGATTAGTGATGTTGAGCATTTTTTCATGTTTGTTGGCTCCTTGTATCTCTTCTTTTGAAAAATGTCTGTTCATGTCTTTTGCCTACTTTTTCATGGGGTTGTTTTTTTTTTCTTCCTAATTTGTTTGAGTACCTCAGAGATTCTGGATATTAGTCCTTTGTCAGATGTATAGTTTGCGAATATTTTCTCCTATTCTGTAGGTTGTCTATTTACTCTGTTATTACTTTTGCTGTGCAGAAACTTTTTAGTTTAATTAAGTCCCATTTATTTATTTTGTTTTTGGGGTCTTAGTCATAAATTCTTTGCCCAGGCCAATGTCCAGAGGAGTTTTGCATAAGTTGTCTTCTAGAATTTTTATGGTGTCAAGTCTTACATTTACATCTTTAATCTATCTTGAGTTAATTTTTGTGTATGGTGAGAGATAGGGAGGGATCTAGTTTCATTCTTCTGCATGTAGCTCTCCAATTTTCCCAGCACCACTTCTTGAATAGGGCATCCTTTCTTCAGTGTATGTTTTTATCTGTTTTGTTGAAGATCAGTTGGTTGTAGGTATAAGGTTTTATTTCTGGGTTCTTTATTCTGTTCCATTGATCTATGTGTCTACTTTTATACCAGCAGCATGCTGTTTTGATTACTATAGCCTCATAGAATAATTTGAAGTTGGGTAATGTGATGCCTCCAGATTCTTTTTTTTTTTTTTTTTTTTACTTAGGATTGCTTTGACTATTCAGGGTCTTTTTGGTTCCAAATGAAGCTTAGGGTTATTTTTTTCTAGGCCTGTGAAATAAGACATTGATATTTTGATGGGAATTGCATTAAATCTGTAAATCACTTTGGGCAGTATGGACATTTTAACAATGTTGACTCCGCCAATCCATGAGCAAGGGATGTTTTTCCATTTGTTTGTGTGATTGAAATTTCTTTCATCAGTGTTTTATAGTTCTCCTTGTAGAGATCTTTCACCTCTTTGGTTAAATATATTTCTAAGTATTTTATTTTTTTGCAGCTATTGTAAAAGGCATTGAGTTCTTGATTCAATTCTCAGTTTGGCTGTTATTAGTGTATAGAAATGCTCCTGATTTGTGTACATTAATTTTGTAACCTGAGACTTTATTGAATTTATATATCAATTCTAGGAGTCTTGTTTGAATCTTTAGGGTTTTCCAGATATAAAATCATATCATTGGAAAACAGGGATAGTTTGACCTCCTCTTTTCCGATTTGGATGCCTTTTATATTTCTTTCTCTTGCATGATTGCTCTGGCTAGAACTTCCACTACGATGTTGAATAGAAGTGACAAAAGTGGGCATCCATGTCTTGTTCCAGTTCTTAGGGGGAATGTTTTCAACTTTACCTCATTCAGGATGATGTTGCCTGTAGGTTTATCATATATGGCTTTTATTATTTTGAGGTATATTCCTCCTATGCCTAGTTTGTTAAGGGTTTTTATCATGAACTTTGCTAGATTTTATCAAATATTTTTCTGCATCTATTTAGATGATCATATGGTTTGTGCTTTTAATTCAGTTTATGTGGTGAATCATATTTATTGATTTGTACATGCTGAACCATCCTTGCATCCATGGGATGAAACCCACTTGATCATGGTGAATTATATTTTTGATGTGCTGTTGGATTTGTTTTGCTAGTATTTTGTTGATGATTTTTGCATCTATGTTCATGAGGGATATTGGTCTGTAGTTTTCTTTTTCTGTTGTGTCTTTTCCTGGGTTTGGTATCAGGTGATCTTGGCTTCATAGAATGAGTTAGGGAAGATTCCCTCCTTCTCAATGTTATGGAATAGTTTCAGTAGAATAGGTACTACTTCTTCCTTGTGGGTCTGGTAGAATCTGGCTGTGACTCCATCCGGTCCTGGGCTTTTTTTCTTGTTGAGAGATTTTTTATTACTGATTTAATCTTGCTACTCATTATTGGTCTGTTCAGGATTTCTATATCTTCCTGATTCAAGCTTGAGAGGTTGTGTGTTTCCAAAAATTGATCCATTTCCTCTAGATTTTCTAGTTTGTGTGCATAGAGGTGTTTGTAGTAGTATTGGATGATCTTTTATATTTCTGTGGTATCAGTTGTAAGAGACATGATACATTCTTAAACTAAGACACTATCAGTAGGAATGGAGAAGAGTAGATGGATTTGAGATGTATTTAGTCAGTATACTGAGGAAGATTTATTGACTAGGAGTATGGGAGAATGTGAAGCCTGGCTAGAAAAATATTTCTGTCTGGGAAATTTGGTGGATGATGACATTAATTGAAAAAGGATTATAAAAGGTAAAACAGATTTTGTAGGGGAAAAACTGTAAATCCTTGCTCTACAATGAACAACTCTAAAACTTTGGGAAAATTACTTGATGTCTCCAGCTCAAGAAGATTAAATAAGAGAATAGTGGGAAATCATTTGGCACAGTACTTTTTGATAGTAGGAACCCAGTAAGTGTAAGTTTCCTTTCTTCTTTCTAATTATATCTCAATAATGTTCAGTTGCTGTTAAAGAGTACTAATTTATTAAATATTAACACTCATTAAAGGGCTTTGGAAGAACTCCAAAAACAGTGGCATTTTTTTGTGGAGTATAAAACCATGTTTCAATATATTAGAAAAAAAGTTTCAGGTTCAAATAAATCACTGCATTTGTATTGCAGTCTGAAAAAGGCAGATAATTTATCTATTCAAAGACCAAGTATAAAAAAGTCATAAAAAGTGAAATAATTTCTAAGTATTTAGTATGCGCTAGTTTCTATGAAGCAGACAGGCAAGTAAAAAATGATTTAGGCCTCAAGAATATACATGAACAACATGGGTTTGAAATGCACAGTTTCAATTATATGCGCAGGTTGCCTGCCTCTTCTGCCTCCCCTTCCACCTCCTCTACCTCTGCCACCCCTGAGAGAGTAAGACCAACCCCTCCTCCTCCTCTTCCTCCTTCTCCTCTTCAGCCTACTCAGCCTGAAGATGATGAGGATAAAGACCTTTATGATGATCCACTTCTACTTAACAAATAGTGAGTATATTTTCTCTTCCTTATGATTTTCTTAATAACATTTTCTTTTCTCTAGCTTACTTTATATAAGAATACAGTATATAATATATATATAATATACATGACGTGTTAATTGACTGTTTATGTTATTGGTAAGGCTTCCAGTCAACAGTAGGTTATTATTAGTTAAGTTTTTGGGGAGTCAAAAGTTATATGTGAATTTTCGACTACATGGGGAGTTGGCATCCCTAACCCCCATATTGTTCAAGGATCAACAGTAGTTCCAAAGAAGATTATTCACTTAGAAAGATAACTAACAAAAATGTTTGTACTGTGAGTACAAAACCTGAGATACTACAGTAATAAGTGCAGAGGAGGATGAGAGTACTGTAAATTGAATTGGTTATGGAAGACTTCATGGAGTAAGTGACATTAAGTTGGTGCTTAGATGGGTTGGATTTGAGAAGTAGAGCAAACAAAATGTAAAATATTAATGTGCACTTAGGAATTAGGCATGAACATAAGCAAATCATGAAAAAACATGAAGGAAGAATAGAGTATTGCAAACTTGATGGGCAATATAGTAATTGTGCTTGGCTGGAATGGAAGATTATTGTGTAGGAAAAAGTAAGAGGAAAGAAGGTAGGACTACAAAGGTTCTTAGAATAATTCCTAATTTTTAGAAGGGAAGGTTATGTTTTGCATGTAAATTTCATTTAAGTACTTTTGGGAATGTTAAATTTTTTGAGACAATTTAAACAAATGAGATGATCAGAATAGTGGCAATAATGATAACGCAACCTAACATGTATTTAGCATGTTCTATGTTACAGGTACTGTTTTAAGAGCTTTACATGGATGATTATCTTACACAACCCTCACACTCTATATGGTAGATGCTATTATTATTAAGATGATTATGAGTGCCTAATGAAGGGATATGGGAAAGAGTGGGTTGCAATTATTTTTTTTAATTCTTCTGAAATCTAAGACTTGCACTCGCTTTAAGCAGTGGTAGAGCAGTCGATTGCCTGAGCTATGAGAGACACTGAGAAGACTTTCCTGCCCAAAAATATTTCTCTCACCCAAGTGTTAAAATGTCTGAAATTCTACTATTAGAAGTTCATTACTGTTCTTTCCAGATATCGATTTTAAATGATTTAAATGTTTTAAATGATTTATAATTTCTAAAAATTCATGATGAACATTTTATCAGCTCACTGCCCTGACTGAGAGGAGAAACCCAAATCAACATAACTATGTGCTGTAGGGCAAAAGAAACCCAAAGGACAATAGGATGGGGGAAATAGGAAAAAAAAGGTGTGCATGTGTTGGGGTGGTGGTGGGTAATTCTGGGTTGGATCCTAGATCAGAGAAATAAAATAGCCATAGAGGACATTTTTTTCAGATAACTGGGAAATTTTGAATATGGAATCTTTATCAGATAACAATATTGTATCAGGATTAAATTTCTTGGTATTGTGATTATGTAGGAGAATGTCTTTGTTCTTAGGAGAACATGTATGTTGAAGTATGTGGAAGGTATCATCATGCCTGTAATTTACTTTCAATTAGTTCATAAAAATGTATGTTTCTGTGTGTATATGAATGTATCTCTATTCCATCCATCCATCCCTCCATCCATCCACTAGATAAAGCAAACATGGCAAAATGTCAACAATTGGTGAACCCAAGTGAAGAAAAAAATAACATAAAGTAAAAATGACAGAAAGAAGACAAGAATAAAATATTTAAATCTCCACGCAGGATGGTGAACAAAACAATTTTGATGCCAGTTGTTTAAACAGTCAGTTAATAATTCTTTGATTTTATACCATTTACCCTGAAAATAAATTGAAGTTTCTGACTTATGTTAGTGATGTTGTTAAAAATGAGAAAGAATAATATGTTTGGAAATAGAGATTGGAGAAAGCTAATGGTTACCGACTGTCATATAGCATAAAAAAGATAAAAATGATTTCAAAGCCTACCAGTGGTTCCCAATCCACACCATTAACTTTTTAGTTATTTGTTACTCTAGCTATATAATAACACAGTGCACCAATGTGCACAACAGTGTAATTTCTTGATTAGATGACTTTCTATACTGACTAGTATTTACTGTTCATGCTTAGTTGTTTATGGTTAATACGCTCTTTTCAAGTTGAGTTGAAGTGTGCAGAAGAGTGATCGTAGTCACTACAGGTATTATCTCACTAAAGTGAAATAAGAATCATCATAATGAATAATAAACGTCATAAATATCATAACTGACAGAAAACTGTCACAGTCAAAATTCAGGCACAGAAAAATTATCACTGTAAAAATTACTTCAATTGCTGAGTTGGTGGAGATGAAAAATTTAGAGAAAAACCAATCTAGTATGTAAAAAGTAGCCATGAAAAAAGTCTATTGGGAATTAAAGTGACCATTGCCCAAAGACTTATGTCTAAAAATCACAGCATCAAAAATGCCAAAGGCCACTTTTGTTCTTGGAATCATGTACCCAGATGTAAATAATAAGCTTCATGAGGGCAGAAACAGCCTCTTTCTTACTCAATATTATTTATTACTGTACCCATAGTATAGCAAGACCCTGAAACATGTGTAAGAAATTCTTATTCCTGTCAAGATTTTAGAACTGAGAGCACATGATGAAAAACAATTGGGCAAGTATCCAATTAATTCTCTGACTAAACATTTCTTTGTTGAACACCTAAATTGAGAACTGTGAGAGTACAGGTAGTGTCTTAGTTTGAAGACATCCTTTCTCTCTTTCTATAAACTTAAATGTCTCCTGGGCACCTCCAGCCAGATACAATTTCTTCCTTCAGTGGTTTCTTAAGATTGTGCCTCACATAGTCTTATTTTACCTTGTATTGCAGTTTTTTGTAATACTATCTATGTGTGTGTCTTTCTCCCTATTAGATTGCAAAGTCCTGAATGTAATGACTGTTTTTCATTTATGTGTATATTTTTACCAGAATCTAGTGCCAAGGCAAAAAATAAAAAGAGATTCAGAATAGTAATGTCAGTTTTGAACTCTCAAGACATAGAAGGGATATGGATCATTATCAATGTATACTTCTCTGCAATTTTCCAATTATGCTACACATCTAAAGTTATTGTAAGATTGGTGTTTCTGCTCCCATGACTAATAAAATATTCTGGATATAAAATTCTTTATATTCTTTACATAAAATTCTTTATATTTTAAAATATTTTTAATGAGAGGATATTTGCTTGATTCTAATGAAACATCTTACAATAAAAAGTTGATGGACGAAAAAAACTCTAAAAACCAATCTGAAGAAATATTAATATTAATACAGGGTTCTTACCTGTTTTGATATGTACATAAAATCATGAAGTTTTCCTAAAACAAGGAAGAAAGAGCTTCTTCAAATACTTACCAGAAGTGGTATTATTTGTAAAGTATTTTTGATGGATGGATTTTTGCAAATGGTTTCTTGTACATCTGAAATAATTATACCACAATACAAAAATAATTTAGTTACATATATTGAAAGAAAAGAATGACTAAATAATCAAATATTAAATTCTGATGTGTCAAAATACTCAAAATTGAGTAAGAGTCTTTTTTTTCCCTATCAAGCCCAGAAATAGCTTTTATATTAGGTCCAAAAACAGAAGCAATTTGATTAGAAACAATTACATAAAACTTATGTTAATAAAAGAATTCCTAGTACTTTGACTATTATATAACCATCTGTATTTAAATGTTATGTTTTCTTTTTTCTAAACCCCAAAATGAATTTTATCCTTGCAGCCGTTTGGAAAAAAAGAGAGGTTTATGTAGTTATTAAGGCACAAGAAATTGAGTAATTTGGTCAATGCTTGCCTTTTCATGTTTTTGTTTTTAGGTTTTGTCCATACAATAGCAAGCCTCTGAGCAAAAGAAAAATAATTCAGGCAGAATCTTTTACATGAAGGATTTAAATAAGTAGAAGTATCATATAGAAAGAAAAATCCTCCAATTATTGACTTGAGTTTTTTATTCTTTATCTGCATAATTTTATATCTTATAGCCTTAGTTGTATGTTGCTTTTGTGGTGTAGTTTCCAGCTTTTTATTAACATATTATTTTAAAATTTAATTTTAATTTTCAGATTAACATATAAAGAGTATATAAAACATATATGCATATTTTAATTAATAGTAATATTAAGGATAATGTCCGTGTAATCACCTAGTTTAAGAAATTCAAACATTATCACTATCCTAGAAGCTTCCTAGAGCTCCCTGCCTCCACCATGCCCTATGGATTGCATTCTCTTCCCTTACCCATTGAGGTAACCAACCTACTATATTGACTTTGTTTCTTTGTCATTATAGCACATATGTATACATCCCTGCAAAGTAATATTATTTAGTTTTATCTGTTTTGGGACTTTGCATAAATGGAATTGTACTGTCTTTATTCTCCTGTGATTTGCCTTTGTTTGCTTAAAATTATATATATTTTAGATTCATCCATAATGATGTGTGTAGCTATAGTCTATTCATTTTCCTTGCTGAATAATATTTCATCAGATGAATACACCAAGTTTAGAAGTTTTTAATTTTTGGCTTTTACAAGCAATGATGATCTCTATATATTTGTATATGTCTCCTGATGGACAGATGGAGGATTTTCTTTAGGGTAGACATCAAGAAGTGAAATTGCTGGGTTGTAAGGTATGCTCTTGTTCAATGTAATAGGTGGTGGGAAAACATTTCCTAAAGAGATTGCACCAATTTACACTCCTGTTAGCATTATGTAAGAGATGCTATTGCTGCACACCTTTACCAACACATAGTATTGCCAGGCTTTTAAACATCTACCTAATGAATATCTCACTGTTTTAATTTGTATTTTCCTATTACTAATGAAATTGAGCATCTCTCAATGTTTATTGTCATTTGTACTTCCTTTGTTGTGAAGTTCCTGTTCAAGTCTTTTTTCCTCCATTATTCTACTGGGTTGTCTTTTTTTCTTATTGATTTATAGTTCTTTACATATTTTGAATGAGTCCTTTACATGTTATATTTCCTTTCACTCTGTGACTTGTCATTTCATTGTTTTAATGTTTTGATATTAAGAGAAGCTTGTAATTTTAATATGGTCAAATTTATTAATTTTTTCCTTTATGGATTATGTTCTTTGTGCTCTACGTAAGAAATCCTTCCTTACCCTGAGGTTAAAGATATTTCTTATATTATTTCCTATAAACTTTATATATCTTCTTTCACATTAAATCTTTAATCACCTTGAAACTGATTTTTGTGTGTGTGATTTGTAGTAAGAGTTCAATCTGATTTCTTTCTATTTAGTATTATTCCAATATGGAGTGACAAACAGCTTGTCTGAAAATAATCCTAGAAGTTTATCATGGCTTTTCTGGAAATGTGCTATCTGGGATCCAAGAACAGGTCTTCACACAAAGTGAGAGAGTCTGTACCTAAACTCAACTTCCCATAAGATCACTAGCTCCTTCTTCCCAGCAAAAAAGTATGTAAGTTCTCACACTGGAATTCTAATTACATGTTTATTAGACTAGTTTATATTGTCCCACAGCTCTTGGATACTCTGCTTTCTGTTTTTGCCCCCATCTTTTTGTTTTTTCTCCTGGTGTTTCAGTTTGGAAAATTTCTATTGACCCATCTTCAAATTCACTGATTCTTTCCTTAGCTGTGTTGGGTCTACTGATGAGCACATATAAAACATTTTCCATTTCTGTTAGAGTGCTTTTATTTCTTACATATCTGTCTTTTTCCTGTAGTTTTCATCTCTCTGTGAAATTCTCCATCTGTTCATACATGTTGTCTATCTCTCCAATGTTGTCCATCTGTCCCACTATAACCTTTAACATATTATTCATTGTTATTTTAAATTACCTGTTTGATAGTTCCAACATCTTGGTCATCTCTGCATCTCATTCATTGATTGCTTTGTCTCTTGATTGTGGGTTTTTTTCCCGCTTGCTCTTTTTGTGTGTCTCATAATTTTTTACTGAATGCTGGACATCATTTTTTAGAATAGTGGAGATTCAGATAAATATTATTTGTGCCTGGAAATGGGTATGCCACTTCTTCTGCTAGGCCATTGGTGTGTGTGTAGTGTGTATGTGTAGATGTTCAAAAACTTAGTAGGGAATTTGGGCTGGGTTTGGGTTTTGTTGTGGTTATAGTTACCTACAGTACATTACACATTTCAAATTCCTCAAGTGTTATTTTGTGCTTATGCAGGGGTCCTGGAGGGTCACTCCCAACCCCCTGCAATGTTCCTCTTCCACCCTCAGATTTGGGCTTTTCTTTGCGTCTGCACAATAGAAGGGATCTCTCTCTATGCTCCTGCCTGTCTCCCAGCAGTAGATGTCTATTGCTTGTTACTTGATACTTGTTTGGCATGGTGGTGGAGGAATAGGGGAGTTTTCTGTTGTCCTGGTCCAGGCTCAGTCTTAAACAGACCCTGGGTGCCTTCTCTGTCCTCCTTCCCCTGGTAGTTAACTTTGCCTTGTATGTTTGCCAGGTTTTGGGCAAGAGAATTTTGTGCCTCTCCTCGAACAGTAGGATACCTCTAATGGTCTTTGCCCATTTGGACTGTTTCTTGCTCCTCTCCCAGGAGTAAAGGCTTTTTTCTTTTACCTTTCCCTAATCCCCAATGAGTCTTTACCTATACCTTGAGGGCATTCAACAAAGGTTGCTGCCTCTGTCCTAGCACCTTATGGTTTTTATTCTGCAGGAGGCAAGGTTCTGCATAGGGCTTCATGCCTTTCCTACAGCAGTGGCTGTTGCTCTCCATCAGGCCCAGATGAGTTTCTCTTGTCTCTTGCTCTGCCTCTTCTCTTTCTCATGAACACACCGTGTAGATCCATGGAGAAGAATCTGTGAGTGGGTGTGAATTTCCCTTGTGCCTAAGGCTCCCAGGGCTTCTACATCCTTACAATAGCCCACATTTATCCTTTAGCAATCTATTGAAAATTTATTTCAGAATATTATGGGGGTACAAATGTTTTGGTTACATTGATTGCCTTTTTACTGCTTGAGTCAAAGTTATAAGTGTGCCCATCACCCAGATAGTGTACATTGCACCCGTTAGGTATGATTTCACCCATTCCCTCCTCCCTCTCCCACCTGCATGATTTCTCTTGAGTTTTACTTCCATCTGTGTGCATGAGTGCTGATTGGTTAGTTCCAATTTAATAGTGAGTACATGTGGTGTTTGTTTTTACATTCTTGCAATACTTCATCTAGGAGAATGGTCTCTAATTCCATCCAGATTGTTGCAAAAGGTATTAATTCATTTTTATGGCTGAGTAGTACTCCATGGTATACATACAGCACATTTTATTAATCCACTCATGAATTGATGGGCACTTGGGTTGATTTCACGTCTTTGCGATTGTGAATTGTGCTGCAATAAACATTCTAGTCCAAGTGTCTTTTTGATAAAATGACTTTTTTTCTTTGGGTAAATACCCAGTGTGGGATTGCTGGATCAAATGATAGGTCTACTTTGAGTTCTTTGAGGAATCTCCATACTATTTTCTATAGAGGTTGCACTAGTTTGCAGTCCCACCAACAGTGTATAAATGTTCCTTTCTCTCAGCATCTATTGTTTTGGGACTTTTTGATAAAAGCCATTCTCACTGGGGTTAGGTGATTATCTCACTGTGGTTTTGATTTGCATTTCTCTGATGATTAGTGACATTGAGCATTTTTTCATATGTTTATTGGCCATTAGTCTATCTTCTTTTGAAAAGCTTCTGTTTATATTTTTTGCCCACTTTTTAATGGGGTTGTTTGATGTTTTCTTGCTGATTTGCTTGAGTTCTTTGTAGATGCTGGTTATTAGCCCTTTATTGGATGTATAGCATGTGAACATTTTCTCCCATTCTGTAGGTTGTCTATTTGCTCTGTTGATTATTTCTTTGGCTGTGTGGAAGATTTTTAATTTAATCAAAGCCCATTTATTTATTTTTGTTGTTGCTGTGATTGCTCTTGGGGGTCTTCTTCTAGAAGAGTTTTTCCAATATTTTCTTCTAGAATTCTTATGCTTTCATGTCTTAGATTTACATCTGTTATCCATCTTGAATTAATTTTTGTGAGTGGTGAGAGACATGGATCCTGTTTCAATCTTCTACATGCAGCTCTCCAATTTTCAGAGCACCATTTATTGAATAGGGATTCTTTTCCCCAGTGTATATTGCTGTCTACTTTGTCAAAGATCAGATGGCAATATGTGGATGGTTTTATATCTGGGTTCTCTGTTCTGTTCCACTGGTCTATGTCTCTATTTTTGGCCGGTACCATGCTGTTTTGGGTACTATAGTCTTGCAGTATAAAGTCTGGTAAAGTGATGCCTCCAGATTTGTTTCTTTTGCTTAAGGTTGCTTTGGCTATTTGGGCTCTTTTCTGGTTCCAAACGAAGTGTAGAATTATTTTTTCTAGATCTGTGAAAAATGACATTGGTATTTTGATGGAGATTACATTGAATCTGTGAATCACTTTGGGCAGTATGGACATTTTAACAATGTTGATTCTGCCAATCCATGAGCATGGTATGTTTTTCCATTTGTTCACATCATCTGCAATTTCCTTCCTCAGTGATTTGTAGTTCTTTTTGTAGACATCTTTTACCTCTACAAATATAATATATTTATCTAATAACAAATATAATATATTAAATATATTCCTAGGTATTTTATTTTCTTTGTAGCTATTGTGAAAGGCATTGAGTCTTTGATTTGATTTTCAGCTTGACGTTTGTTGTTGTATAGGAATGCTACTGAAAGACTTGTCATAAAGTATTGGCATAAAGACAGACATCTGGATAAATGGAACAGAATAGTAAATCCAGAAATATAACTACACATATATGATCAATTTATTTTCAACAAAGTTGGGAAGACAGTTCAATGGGGGAAGTGATCATCTCTTCAATAAATAGTATAAGAACAACTGAATAACCATATATTTTTTTAAAAAAGGAATCTTCATTCTTACTTCATACCATACACAAAAATGAATTCAAAATGAATCACAGACCTAAATGTAAAAGCTAAAATTATAAAACTTCTAAAAGAAACAATCCTAGTAACTTTGGGTTTGGCAAAGATTTCTTAAATATGACACAATAAGCAAGAACTACAAAAGCAAACATCAATATATTGGACTTCTCTGAAATAAAATAAAAACAAAAAAGACATAAAAATTAAAAGGAAAGCCACAGCCTGGGAGAAAATATCTGCCAAATGTATAGCCACCAGAAGATGTGTATCATATCAACAAAAAATTTGTATCTTATAACTTAATAAGAAAACAGCCAATCTAATTTTTTTTAGATGAACAAAAGATTTGGACACTTCCCCAAAAAATGATACAAATGTGAAAGATGCTAAACATAGTCAGTCACTAGGGAAAAGAAAACTAAAACCACAATGAGATACCAAAAAAACTTATTGGGATGGCTAAAATTAAAGAGTGAACATATCAAGTCTTGTCAAGAGCGTGGAGTAACTGATTCTCAGAAGCCGACATTCAGGGATTCTCATCAACTACTAGTGGGAATATAAAATGGGACAATCACTTTGGAAAACAGTTGGATAGTTTCTTAAAAAGTTAAACATACATCTAACTATACAATCCAGCCATTCCACTCCTACAGTATTTACCCAAGAGAAATGAAAGCCTATGTCCACACAAAGTCTGTGCCCAAATGTTCATTGTACTTTTATTTTTAATAGCCCCAAATGGGAACAACCCACATGTCCACTGACAAGTAAGTGACTAAACAAATGGTGGCATATCCATACAATGGATTCCTGTTCAACAATAAAAAGGAAAGAAATGTTGATATATATACACAATGAATGAATCTCAAAATCATTATGCTGCATTAAAACCAGACCCCACCTCCACAAAAAAGAGTACATACCGTATAATATATATAGTAATGAACAATTAAATTGGTAGTTTCATAAAGTTCTCATTTTCATTGACTGTTTCTTCCCAAACTAGTTTAGGGTAGTTTTATCTATCATTGTAATTGCAAAAGTCAATAATATATGAGTGCAAAAAGAAAGAGGGCTATTGCTTTCATGAAAATCAAATTGAATACTCTGGAAAGACCTAGTAAATACTGCTTTTAAATTAGATATTAATAATGCAATGGCAAAAAACTTGAGAAAAAAATCTGGAGATCTAGGTTGTTTTGCAAAGGTCTTAAATTTTTTTTGTTACATTTCAAAGAAGTCCTAAGTGGAAAATACAGACTGAGTATTATGTGTTTGCTTTATAAAATGAAGGTAATGTGGGACTCCCACAAATAGACCCATACTCAACGAAAGAAATATTCTATTACCTTTTTGATATGTGCATGAATGAATATACATTTACATATTTTGACTTAAAATATTTAAAGTATAATCCCCACATGCATCAACTAATAAAATAGGGGCTTCATCTCAATGAAAACAAAAAACAAAAAACAAAAGAAAATTTAAACAGAATTCCTAATATCAGCTTGTATAGAACCTGGCATTTCTTTTTCTCATATTCTGCCCCAGCTTGAGCAAATGTTCACACCTGTCTGTCTTTGGAAGTTCCTCTCTGTCCTTGGATGTCAGGCTACGTGGTTGTGCTATGACCTCAGCTCTCTAATCAGTTTAAAAAAAGCTATACTCTTATCATTTATCTGCTTTTTCTTGATCTTAGGATGGGATTGACACATTCCAGCTTTCTACATTTTAGGCAGAAATGGAATACACACACACAAAATACATACGTGTGTGTGTGTGTGTGTGTATGTGTATTCAGTGGTTCTCAACTACAGGTGATTTTTGCCACCCAGGGAATATTTGGCAATGTCTAGAGATACCTGATTGTCATGACTGGGAGGTGCTATAGCACCTAGTGGGGTTAGAGGCCAGGGATGCTGCTAAATATCTTACAATGGACAAGACAGTCCACTACAACAAAGAATTATCCAGCCCAAAATATCAACAGTGCTGGGAGGTTGAGAAACTCTGATAAATACATATATAAAATATTTTTATTATTGTTCATGCCTAAATATTTTAAAATTTCCATTATGGTACTTTTTTTTCATAATCATGGTTTATTTAGAAATGTGTTTCTTAATACTTATCTTTTTGTTATTAGTTTTTAGGTAAATTGCATGTGGTCAGAGGATGTGGCCTGTATGACTCCAATCCTTTGAAATGTATTAAGGCTTGTTTTATGGTATTATATAAGTTAAGGTTCATTTTATAAATTTTCTATGTGTACTTACAAAGAATGTGTCCCTTTGATCAAGTTTGTTAATCATATTCAATTCTTATACATCTATTTGATCTTTTGTCTTTTCTATCAATTACTGACAATGGTATGTTATAATCTCCCACCATGATTAGAAATATTTTATATATTTTGAGGCTATGTTTTGAAATACTTATAAGATATTTTATATACTTATTTTGAATTTAAAGCTTTGATCATTATAAAGTGATCCTTTTTAGCAATGCTTTCTACTGTAAAGTGAATTTTGTCTGATAATATTATATCAAAATCAACTTTCCTTTGGTTAGAATTTGCTTGGTATGCATTTTTTTGCTTTCAGCTTTTTTATATCCCTATGTTTTAAATATATTGTTTATAAACAGGATATAGTTGTACTATAAAGTTACATTTGATAACCTCTGTCTTTTAATTGTAGCATTTAACCCATCTACATTTATTGTAAATTCATTTGTACATACCATCTTGTAGTATAGTATTTCTATTTGTCCTATCTTTTCTATGTTTATTTTTCTCTCCTTTGTTGTCTTATTTTGGATTAATTTGGTATTTTCTTCTGTGACACTTTCCCTTATCTACCAGTTTGGAAGCTGTATATTTTATTTCTAGTTCTTCAGTAGTGACTCTAGTAATTACCACAGGCATACTTCAATTATCAACATCTAAATTTAATCTATATCTTTACCCAATTCCCTAAAAATATAAAATTTCTAGTACTTTAACTCCATTTATGTCCTCCCACTTATGCACTATTGTTGATAGGTATTTTAATTCTAACTTTTTTCTCTTTGAAACACATATTTTATTATATTTATTGTTTTATACAATGTTTTTTCAAATTTGCCCTCTCAGACTGGCCATCTGGGATTATTTCCTGTCTGCTGAAGTGCATTTGTTAGAATTTCCTTTAGTAAGAGTCTGCTGTTAACAAGTCTTTTAGTTTTTATCTGAACATATTTTTAATTCATGCTCACTCTTTAGAGACATTTTCATTTTAAACATATTTTAAATTTGAGAGTTACTTTCTTTATCACATTGAACAAATTATTTAATATCTTCTGACATTTTAAATGTTTTCTGCCGTTTTTGTTGCTGATTAAGATTCATTGTGATGTATCTTGGTGGGGATTTTTAAAAATGTAGCCTGTTTGAATGTGTTGAGTTGTTGAATCTGTGGGTTGTTATTGTTCATTAGACTGGGAACGCTGTCAGCCATTTTTGCTTCAGATATTGCCTCTGGCCTTTCAGACATTTTTACTCACTCCTCTGTGTCTTTTAAGCTCTATTTCTTATTTTCCTTCTGTCTCTCTGTACTTTATTCTAGATAAGTTTCTTTGATTCATATTCTAGTTTACGAATTCTCTCTTTAGATGTTTGTAATCTAGTGTTTAAACCATCTGCTGAATTTTAAATTTCAATTATTATATTTTCCATTTCCAGGCATTCTATTTGGGCCCCTTTTCAAATATGCTTGTTCATTCATTATAGTTTCTTATTCCCTGATTGTATTTTAAAACTTATTTCTGATTACTTTAAAATACATAAACAATTATTTTATAGTCTGTGTCTGGTAATTTCATTATCTAAATCCTGTTTGAGTCTGTTTATTCTGTCTTGTGGTTTCTTCTGTTTTTTTTATGGTGTCTTTTTTCTTTATGGATTAAATTATTTATTTAATTTTTTATTGTGGGCTGCTCATTTTACTTGGATTTCATTTGTGATAATTCTTCGAGGACTGGAATATAGGTACATTTTCTCCAGAAGAGATATAAATTTACTTTTTCCAGGTGTTTTGGAATACTACCAGTTGGGGCTTATTCTAAATTAAATTCTTTGCTTGAGGTTCTAAGGACCACTCAGGTAATATAATTATTCCTATAAATTAGTGTGATACTTAACTAGACTGTGGTTCCAAATTCTCAGGGATGATTTTTCCTCCATTATCTGCTCAACACTGAAGTTCAAGAAATGCAAGCTTTATTTTTAATTCTCCTCCCCACACCACCCCACCTCTCTTGTAAATGTATGTGTAGGGCATTAGCTTTTTGGGTGGCCCAGCTTTATGAGGGATGAGAGGATCTTCTATAAGACTATTCCTCTTGAGTAGGCCCTGGGTTTTGTCTCCTTTTCCCTTTTTTTTTGATGTGAGGCCAGGAAAAGCAAAGCAAAGTTCAATTTCACTCCATGAGTTAAATATCCTCAGGACAAAAGCTAGCCACAGCACTCTCCTTATCATTCTGGGCTCTTAATCTATATTTAGTCGTTGGTCTTAAGAATTCCTTATACTCTTAGTAGCTCATCACAGGAAAGTTTTTAAAATAATTAAGAATTTATGTTTTGATGGATGGTCAGTATAGATACCTAGCCTGTCCATTGCTGAAATAGAAGTCTATTCATATAGTCCTAAAAGATAGTTAAGCCTGCCAAAGAAATTGGCATGATCATAAATGATATCATAAATGGTAGAAATAGTATGTTATATTCAAATATATTCTCAATTGTATGTACTAAATTAAGTAGGTGATAATCTGGATACATTTTGTATTTTTATTTTCAATTTTTAAATTAAAGTTTAAATTGGGTACTAACTGATGACCGCTTACATCACACAGGGCAATAACATTCATCTGATGGCGGGTGGGCGGGAGGGGGGTGGAAGGGATGGGAAAAACTCTCACTGAATGGATGCAGAGAGCACAGTTTGGGGGATGACCACGATTGTGGCTCTGACACGGGCAGAACAGGGGCAATGTGTATGGCCAAAGTGTTGTACCCCCATGATATTCTGAAATTAAAAAAATAAATTAAAAAAAAAGTTTAAATTAAAATTTTCTAAGTACAAAATACAATATTTCTTACAGAAGTTGTTCTTCCATACTTACAGTGTAACCTTTCATTGAGATGATTAAGGGACTGTAGAATCTTCTGTTCTTCAGCTGATAGTGTACAGATGTTGGGTTGCTGTGTCTTATTTAAAGCCAGATTTGGTTTCTGTAGCTGCTTGCTCTTCATGACAGTTAGAATTTCATCCTCAGGCACTGATGCTTTCACTAGGTTTTCAGCCATCAAAAACTCAGAGGTACTATCTGAAACTACAGAAAGTTTACATCAATTATTCTTTGATCCTTTTTTGTCTTTGAGATCAGCCCTTATACATACTTAACTGATACATGTCTGTATGTATTCATTTCACAATAGAAATCCAGTAAATGTTCTGTTACTTGGATTTTATTTAGCAGGATCCTCTATCTAGCATTTTCCCATGCTTAATTTAAAAAAAAAAGGATATTCAAAATGATGGCAGTGAGTTAATAAAAATTCTTAGAGTGTTACCTGAACTAAAGAAAAAATACATTAAGTTTAGGTAATGTGGTTTTTGTGTTGTGTGTTTGTTGTTCATTGGTGGTACAAAAAGATGAAGGAGATTGTCTTTATTATAGCAGTTATAATGAACTATAAATAAAACAGTAAGTGAAAAGGAACTTAAGGAAGGATTAGAAAATTTGATGATCAGCTGAACAGAACTGACAGCCTAGAAACAAACTCAATTAGACATTAGAATATATGATCAAGAAGCTTCAAAATCTTGAGAGAAGGAAAAGATGATTCAATAAATCAGTTTGTTGCTTATAGAAGAATCAATTTGGAGTTTCCCACTGTCCATTTAAACAAATTCCAAAGAAACTAAAGAGTTAAATTTACGAAATCAACCTAATAATGAAAGCAATGTAAAAGAAATAGAAACAAACATTTCTAAATTTCTGTATTGGGAAAGTTCTTTGAACATAAAAGTAATGGAGAAATCACTAAGAAAAGACTAAAACACATTTATTTAAGGCCATTCTTCCCTAATAGACTTTAAATTTCTGAAGGGCAATACTTTTGTATGTTTCGTTCATTATTGTACAGGTTGAGTATCCCTTATCTGAAGTGCTTCGGATCAGAAGTGTTTCAGATTTTGGATTTTTTTAGAATTTTGGAATATTTGCATATACATAATGAGATATCTTGGGAATGGGATCCAAGTTTAAACATGAAATTTATTTGTTTCATATGTACCTTATACATAGCCTGAAGGTAATTTTATACAATATTTTAAATAATTTTGTGCATGAAACATAGTTCATGTACATTGAACCATCAGAAAACAAAGGTATCACTATCTCAGCCACCCATGTGGACAATCTGTGGTTGTTTGGCACCACCACCATTCCTGACTCAATTTATATGCTACACAATCACTTTTTCACACTTAAGTACTTAATAGTAAAAAATATGACATACCATAAATATAGTGAAAAAATTATGTGTTCAGGGTAACAACTAAGAGGCACAGTAGCATCACCAGAATCATCTGTTAAACAGCAGCAACAATAAACAATAGCAGGCTTTCAGTCTCCACCTATGATGCTGTGTTTTAATTAAAAGTTTACTGTACACTGCATTTTTTTTTTTTAGGTGATAAGAAACATTACAAGCAGTTCATGGACCAGCAGTGGGTCTTTTAGGGATGAGGAGGCATTCTGCTGCATGACTTTTCTAAATGTTTCCTTCAGAGCCTCATTAACAATGTTTTTTGTCTTAGAAGCCTCTCTTTGATTTTATAAAGACACAATTTCTTGTTGTTATGAATACAAACTGCTCTAGTCCTTCAATAAGCCCATCACACATTTACCGTGTTGTTTACAGGTACTTTTTCTTGCAGTGTTAACAATGTCATCTTCATCATCATCATTATCACTATTACCTTGATTTAGAACCATTTCAGCTATTTCACCATCAGTCAATGAATGAACAACTGGAGCCTCCTTACTGGTGTTAAAAAATTCTTTGACATTCACTTCTTCCAGCTTACTGATGGACTCTGAAGGTATAATTTTTGCATATGTAAGGAAGTCAGACATCATTTTTTTCTCATTTGACACACAGAATCCTTCAAAGTCACCACTTTATTCATCATCATCACTGAAACATAGTTGCCTGTCAGAGGTTGTGCAAGGCATGCATGGCTGTGTCTTTAGGCACTGTGTTCCAAGTGTTGGCCACAGTATACTTCATCCTTCATGCTAAACTCCTTTTGAAAACCTTCTACATGCCTTTGTTCACTGCTGCTAGCATGCTGTTCAAGAAAGTGTTTTTATATTTACTCTTCATTGATCTAAGGATACCCTGGTCACCTGGCTGAATTAATGCAGTCACATTTGGGGGAAAGCACAGGGCACAAACATTATTTTTTTAATGAGAATTTCAGCTGGAGAATTAGCAGAACAGTTGTCAAGGAATAACAAAATCTTGCGGTTGTCATTCATTCAGTGCAGCTTCCCTGATACAAAATGTTTGTGAAACCAGTCAGAAAAGATGTCCTGGTGATTCATGCCTTTTTCTTAGCATATAATGCCCTGGTAAGAAATTCACTTCTCAAAAACAGCAAGGATGCAAGCTTTTGCCTATTACAGCAAGTTTACACTTATGTGTGCTTGCTGCATTAGCACATCCCAGCATTGTTATCCTGTCCTTGGCATTCTTAATTTCTGTAGGGCCTGTCTCATCAGCTGTAGTCAGTGTCTTTCTGGGACAATAATGCCAAAACACTGACACTTCATGAGCATTACATACTTGTTCTGGTATCAGATTTTCATCAGCAACAACCTTAGCAAATCTTTAATGAATTTCTCCACTGCTTTGTGCTCAGCACATGCTTTATCACCATAAATCTTTAAAAATTTAATGCCATAACTTTTCTTAAATTTCTGTGACCCCCTGTGTAATATTTATATTCCTTACAATTTTTAATTCATCATGATAGATCTTTTCTTGTTTCACGATCAGCATACCATTAAGTGGCATATGTTCATTGTGATGCTGATGGATGTACTCTTTCAATACATGATTGAGATCTTCATTTTTAGCTTTATGTGGTATTTTTCTATTTTTCATTAACTTCTGTTCATAACTTTCAGCATAGAACTTCAACACTTTATCCTTCTGTTTCTTCAGGTCACATATGGTGGTCATTCCAATACCACACTCTTCTGTAAGATATTTCACACTTGCACTGCTGTCCAGTTTCTCCAACAGCTTGACTTTCTATGCTATAGATAAACATAAAGTCTTCTTTTTCTTATCACTATCACCCATAGGGGTATCTGCAGGCCTTTTTGACATTTTTCAACAATATCTTTACATCATAAAGCAGAGAATAAGCAAAAAAATATAGTGAATAATGCACACAGGACTTGGTCCCATGTGGGGTCTCATAAGGAAGCTGCTTGTTGGCACACGCGACCTGCACATGTGCCATTTCATTACTCTTTCATGCTTGTGTGCAGAAATCTGGGCAGGCATGGAGAAGATATATCACAGTTGAAGGGAGTTGGGAAGGTCTTTTTTCCCCTTGGGGTTGCTGAATAAACTGTGTGTTGTGTGCTTGTGTTTCGACTGTGACCCATCACATAAGGTCAGGTGTGGAATTTTCCACTTACGGCTTCAAGTCAGTGCTCAAAAAGTTTTGGATTTTGGATTTTTGGAATAGGGATACTCAACCTGTATATCCAATATGTACTTGTAAGCAGAAAATTAGCTCTCAACAATCATTTATTGAACAAATAAAAATTAAAACTTATATATGTAAAAATACAACATAAGTGGGAGAAGATGCAAATGATAGAGAAAACATTTGTAACTAATATAATGATTTGAATCCTTGATATTTAAAGAATTTGCAGAAATTGGTAAGAAAATTTCAAAACTCTAGTATTTAAGGAAAAGAACATGAAGAGACAATTCACCAAAAAAATACATACAAAAACAAGCATATTATTAATAAAAATCAAAACTAATAAAATACGATTTCTTTGCCTATCATGTAAGCAAATATTAGTAGACTGTACCTCAAGTTGACATATACCACTGGACACACACCACTGGAAGAATTTTGAATGAATGCTTTTCAGGAAAATACTTTAGCAATATGTATGAAGAACCATATCAGTGCCTATTTCCTTTGATCCAGTATTCACTTAATACACAGAGTTTTATTCAACAAATATTTACTGGGTGCCAACTACATGCAAGCTACTTTAATTTTAATTTTGGAAATCTATCCTACAGAAATAATTGAAAAGTCAGGAAATAGCTTGATGTAGAAAGATGTTGAATACATTATTACTTAGAATAAAGAAACACTGGTAATGACATGAATGTGCAGGGTTGAGGAAAGTATAGGTTCTAAATGGTGGTTTAACAATCACATAATAAGTAAGCACCTGAGAATATACATACAAGGAAAATAAATCACTGGGAACAAATATTGGAGGAAAATGTTCAAACTAAAACGTACCTTCTTCAATATTAGAAGTACCCCTCGTAGTTTGTTTTGGCTCACTTGAACTTAGCTGTATACTTTGTCTAAAATTCTATAAAAATAGAATATTGAATTAAAACATAATTCTATATTTAAAATTCATAATATGTACATGGACTTTTAAAAAACTTTTAATTGCTGTATATATTTTTAGCTATCATTATTTATGTAGTTTGTATATTTTCTTTTTTCATTTGGAGCTGAAATCAAGAATTACTGTAATGAAATCTTTTTATAGTAACTGAATATTTTTTAAAAACGTTTTTTACGTCCACTGAAAAAATTTTAGGGTGTGATGTTGTCTTGGATATTTGAAGAGGTAAAGTAAGTTGGGTGGCAATCAAAAGTGCTAATTAAAGGAAAGGTAAGAAATTACTTTAAAGTTTATAACCTGGTTTATCATTGTAAGGGTGACTCACTAGACAAAAGCCTCTGACTATGGCTAATGCCAAGGATAGGTAAGTATCTTAGATGACAAAACTTAAAATAGAAATAGCTGACCCAATGCTGCAATGTTGGAAAAGGGAAATCTCAAAGCACTGGCAATAAATGCACCTATTCAACACTTTGAGATATACCATCTCTTCTTCCCTGAATATGGTCTACTTTATTTATTCCTAATCTGTTTTACTTTAAGAAACGATTATTTTCTCTCAGATAAAACTGCCTGGTGATGACTATACTTAACCTTTGTTCAGCCTGATCTGAAGAGTAACTGTAGATGTTTGCAACACCTCTCCTTCGATAGCTCTCATAGTCTTGTGTGGTCTGCACTATAGACTTGAGATACCTGGACTGAAACGCTGGTGCAAAGTGGCAATTGTGCTTTTTCTACCTTTCATTTATCTCTTTTGGATTTTCTCCACATAGAAGTAGTGGGCTGGAGAAAATCTAGTATGATGAAATACATTTCCCAATACAAGGTGACAAGGGCCACTGCTGTAATAACTGAACCCCTGCTTAGGCTCTGGAATTAAAAAGCAAAACAAAATAATAAGTGGCATAAGAGTCATTTGGTAAAACAAAAAAAAAAAACAAAACAAAATACTAAGAATGAAAAATTTTGATTCAGGAACACTGACCTATTCTAAGACTAACAAGACTTTGGAGGATGTGTAAGCAGATGTGTGAGTGGAAGATGTGTATGTGAAAGTGGAAGTGAGGCTTCTGGAAAGAAGGACAAAAGTGGGCTCTAAGGACAGTAAGACAGAATGCAAACAAGCAAGAGATAGAATAGAATAAGGCCTCATAAAATAAGAATAAATTTAGAAAGGGCACTAATAACAGGCATTTAGAATTTAGTTTGTTCTTTTTTTGGTTATAGCAACCACATAGCATTTTAAAATTTAAAATATATTAATAAAAATATAGAAAAAATAAGGGTAAAAATGTTTTCACTATGGATTTTGAGATGTTTAATGGGAACGATATCCAAGTTAAAATAGAAGGACTTACGTACTATTGTATTTGTAATCAGGCAGTTATTTTTGTAATTAAGTAATATGTCATTAAGCAATAAGACTATGTTGGTAGTGGGACTAACTTTATTTACATAAATATATAGCTAAATGGCTTGTTTTGCTGATAAGATTAGATCATGGTTAGTTGTTCTCCATATTAATTATCTTATCTGTATATATAAAAATCACTACTACCTATAATACACAAATAATAGGGCCCTCAACCTATAACTTGGAATATAAATTCTTCATAAGCCACCTTATTCAAGTTCCATTTAAAAAATCAGAAGTGATATTTAAAGTAGAAACTCCAAGTAAAATTATTTACTTATCCATATAGACTTTTAATATTCTTAAAGTCAATCCTTGGATCAAGTTAGACATCTAGAAAATGTCATATTTAGACCACATTTACTTTGCCCTCACAGAATTACCTCTACTTGTTTTTAAATTGTTATTATGCTTTTGGCATTTATTGATGAGCTCTATCACAAATAGTCATGAGACTCCATTCATTTGTTGTTGAACTGTTATTAGGAACGTATTCATTATTTACTTCAAAGTCCTCTATAAAAGGTCCTCACTGACCAATGTCTTTTAAAATATTATACATAAATAATATCATTATCAATATCCCTTGGGAATTACATAATTCTTTCATATAACCATCCAATTTTCCTTTTTGCCATGCCTTCCAGGAAGCTTAGATCCAAACAGGATATTCAATCACATGGAACTATATTAGTCTTTATGATTAGCATACTTGCTTCCTCTATGTATGGCTCTAATTTACCTTTCTTTCCTTTTTTAATGTATATTAAAATAACTTTGTTGAATTTTGTTGTAAATGACCTTATTTTTTCCAGCGTTGGCTATTAAGAAGAACAAAGAAAATAATAATGATTTCTTAAAGTTGGTTTAAAACCTTCATTGGTAACTGATTATATAGGCTAATTAGAATGTACCAAATAGGTAAAGCACAATAAGCTCTTAGCCTAAAGATTCCAAGACTGCTTCACATATATTTACATTTGTATTTATGTTGTGGTGTACAGTTTACAGCAAGAGCACAGCCCTGTAAGAAAATTCTGTTTTCCAAGCAATTCTTCACAATTGAATAGAGATTTTTACTAATACTGTACTTACATTCATTTGCTTATTGTACTTCTGTCCTACAGATCCAGGGTTTTGTCTTTTCTGCTCTAAAAGACTTCTCCGTTTATTTTCGACAATTCGTTTTCTTCTCATAACAGTAGAATCTTAAACAAATGCCAGCACAATATCAAAAATTATGCAAGTTGAGTAGATAATATATATCCACTGCAAACTTTCACATAACCTTCAAACATCACAGAAAATTCTGTAAGTTTCACTCATTCAGTCAGCAAATTTTATTGAGCTCCTCTTAACATGTTCTATGCATGGCATAGTTAGAATGATGAATTCAATAAAATCCCTGCTTCGGAGGGGTTTATAGTTTAGAGCAGTAACCTCCAGAGCACGGTGCTGGAACACCAGAAGGTTATGTAAGATAATCCACTGGTGTGGTGAAAAAACATATTAGAATTCCAATTTATATATAGTATTTAAAAGTTAGAAATTAAACATGTCATATATGGTTGACACTGGCACCCTTGTTAGTTTGCAAGAAGATGGTTATATATTGTATGCAGTAAACTCAGTTATCTCAAAAGAAGAGTAGAAGTTTCAAGTGTGAGAGGACGGCAGTGCTCTCACTGCCAGCATCATAATGGCATCACTCACTAGTGCCCTTTAGCTTCCTGCAATGTTTCTAAAATTTACATGTGCCCAGGTAAGTGGATGTATGCATATCTAGTAGTATCTTAACAAGTCCTCACAAAATAGGAAAGTGGCTGAAAAAACTTTTGTAGGGCTTCCACTGTATGTGTAATGTTTTATTTAAGGTGAGTGGTGGGTACATGGATGTTTATTATATTATTTTTCTATGCTTTTTGTATGATTATTTAATTAAAAACATACTATGCTTTTTGTAAGACTATTTAATTAAAAACATTCTTGCAAAATCATATATCAAAAATAATAATAATATTGCAAGGATAGGTTTAAAAAAATAGAGCTGACACATTTCTTATTCTCGTTACAAACTCTTTGCCACATAATGACAATGACAGTTTATCTGTTACAAAGTATCATAAATTCAAAAATTATCAAAAAAACTAACAATAAATTTTACCCTAAATGTATATTATGCTGTGATATATTAGCCAATGATATCATATGGAATGAAGTCCTCATAATTGACAGGACATTTGAAAATCAAGCATTCAGAGCATTACTAACATAATATATGAGAGCAAAAGTATTTTGTATATTGTTAATACATAATATTATTTATTAATTTGTTTATTATAGAAAGCTATTTCTTCTTAAAATTATGATAATTGATTTTTATAGAAATTTGTCCAATTCATCTACATTTTCAAATCTATTAGCATTTAATTCATATGATCATCTTAAATTTTAAACTCTATGGTTCTGAGATCATGTCCCTCTTTTTGTTTTAAATATTGTCGATTTGTGCCTTTTTTTGTATTTTTTAATTGATAAGTCATAGTTGTACATATTTTTTGGGTACATGTGTGCAATGTGTAATGATCAAATAAGGGTAATTGGGATATTTATCACCTCAAATATTTATCTTTTCCTTGTGTTGGGAACATTACAATTCTTCTCTTCTAGCTATTTTGAAATATACAATGAATTATCATTAACTATAATTTCCCTCCTGTACTATTAAATACTGGAACTTATTTTTATAATTATTTTAACATACATTATTTATAAAATACAAAATTTAAAAATTATTTTAAAAGTTTTTACTGTATCTCATCCATTCAAAATTTCTATTTCTGATTAAGGTTCTTAATGTATGTATTAGTATAGTAATACATGTGTATTATATATATGTTCAAAATTTTTATTAATAGTGGTGCAATAAAAAAATCTTGGAGTCCATTGGTCTAGAAGAATGTATATAAACTTAAATGGATTATTATAGTAAAATGCTTACATTGTATGTATACCAATAAACAGAATTAAGTGAAAGCACAGAGGCTACAGTGACTTGCAAGAATCAATAAAGGTTTCACAAAGGTTATGTCTGAGCTTGGTCTTAAAGGAGTAGTAGATTCCCAAGTAAAAGGGCACTTTGAATCAGAAAGAACATTATGTACAAAGGAACAGAGTAATGACGATGTATAGTTAAGTTTCCTGGGGTTAAGGGGTGGAAAATTCCATTGCCTTAAGGCCACAGGTTCCCGACCCCTGGTCTGGGGCATAGAATATGAGTATGTGTGTAAGCACATAAATGTCTTTGGAAGTACATGGTAGTGTGTGCATATGCTTTATGATAAGAGTTCAGGTAGGAGAAAAAAAATTAAAATATTTTGAGCCCTGAAATTAGACTATATACTGGAGAACAGGGGTTTAAATATTGAACCTAATTTATGTTTATTATGGTACTGTAGCTACTATATATCATCTATCTATATAGATAGATATACATACACATATATGTATACACACATTATACAATAATTTGTATAAAACAGTAAATATATAGAAAGCCTTCAGCATTCAAGAAAGTTAGCCAGTAATTGAATCTCTGACCTTTGAGAATAACAAATAATAACATAATACTAGCTAATATTTATTTAGTATTTATAATTTGGCAGGTATTGCTCTAAGGGCTATAGGTACTATTATCATCAGTATTTTTACAGATAAAGAAATTAAGGTACAAGAAATGATAAGTAACTTGGCCAAGGTCACAGAGCCACTAAGGGGCAAAGCCGGGACTTAGCTCCAATTAGTTGAGCTCTAAAATCTAAAATTCTAGCTCTTACCCATTATGCTGGTAACTTTCATTCTGACTTGATTGTGTCTCACAGAAATAAATTTATTTTGCATTGTGACCCAGGATACATACAGTTTTACAAAATATATTTCTCCTTACAACATATGATGCCCTCTGGTAGTTTCTATTTTAGAACATTCTAATTGTAAAATTAGGTTTCATTTAAAAAAATACTTGTTACCAGTCACTGATTCCACAATTCACTAATGAATCACAACCTACAATTTAAAAAGCACTATATTATGCTTATTTCCACCCGTATGGGTATGCTAAATGCTAGATATACTAAATGTTATAGTTTCCAGTGAGATAATTTGGTCAGCAACATAATTTCTATACTGAAATTCTCTTCCTCTAAATCTTGTAAAGTCCCCATCTTTCTTTTTTTTTTTTGATCATCAATCTTATTTTTATTAGTATAATGTGTAGGAAATAAAATGTGCAGATACATGCCTGATACCTTACATGCTTCAAAAACAAATGTTCTTATTCTTCCCTTATTCTTATTCTTTTTTTTTTTTAATTTATTTTTTTAATTTCAGAATATCATGGGGGTACAACACTTTGGCCATACACATTTCCCCTGGTCTGCCCGTGTCAGAGCCACAATCGTGGTCATCTCCCAAACTGTGCTCCCCACATCCATTCAGTGAGAGTTTTTCCCATCCCTTCCACCCCCGTCCCGCCCGCCCGCCCTCAGATGAATGTTATTGCCCTGTGTGATGTAAGTGTTCATCAGTTAGTACCAGTTTGATGGTGAGTACCAGTGGTGCTTGTTTTTCCAATCCTGTGACACTTCGCTTCGAAGAATGGGTTCTAGCTCCAACCAGGATAATATCAGATGTGTTAATTCACTGTTGTTCCTTATTGCTGAGTAATACTCCATGGTATACATATACCACATCCCATCTTTCTTTTTTTAAAGAGCTTTAAAAATACCTTAGATGAAAATTTCGTTGATCATATAACTGCTGTGTCAAGGTTTTAATCTCATCCTTCAGCCTGCTCAGCAATCTTCTGAAGGCAAGTTCTAGCAACACTTCTGTACTTTCTTGATTGGATTATTTATCATTGAGTTTTATTGTTCTTTGTGTGGGTGTTAAGTTTTGTGGATTGTAGATTATTGATCCCACAAACACAGCATACGCTTAAAATTGTTTATGTATTGTTCTATTCACACACATGCACTCAAATACTATTGAATAATTAATACGATAGCTGAGAACTTTGGTATTTTTGCAAAAATAATAGAGTTTGCACTGGTATCTCTGGTCAAATTTCTAGTTTCATATGATAATTCTAGAAATGATAGTTTCACTACCAAAATTCAAAATAAGGCTACTAATCTTGAATAAAGTATTATATATTTTAAAATCTGTAGTATCCTTAATTGTAAACATAAGAAAAAAATACTAGAAAAATTCACAGAATTATAGCTTTGGAAAAGATCTTAGAAGTTAACTAGTTTAACCTCTTACCCATGGATCTAAATTACTCACAAGTGGACATTCAACCTCTGCTTGAATGGTATAGTGATGGAGTCCAATCCTCCAGTCTTGGACTCCCAAAGTGCTAGGAATACAGGTGTGAATCACCACACCTGGCCTCATGTCTCTGACCAAATTTCTGATCTCATGAAAACTAGATTTATTCTAGGGTAAGAACACCAGAGCTGCAATAGAAAATCTTGGCTCTGCTTTGAAATAGTTGGGTCATCTTGGGCTATGTAACTTCACTATTATGTGTGTCAATTTCTTCATTCATAAAATATGGAAGTTAAATGAAATTGTCTCCTTGGTCCTTTCTAGTAATCAAATTTTTGATTCTTTGGAGATATTCTTAATAATCACTGGAAAAGGAAAAAAATGCATTCTTTTTGAAATCAGATTTCAAACTACTTCATGCGTCAACATCATTTGGCTATTTAAAAAACTGAAGTATAACCTACATATAAAAAGTGTACAAATTATAAGTAAACAGATTATATACTCAAACTCAGATTGCACAGCCACTCACATCAAGAAATAGAACATTACTGGCACCAAAAAAGCTCTCCTCATTACTCATTTTCATATACTCCACACCATAGTTTTACCTGTTCTTGATATAAACGGAGTACAAAATGCATTTTTTATTGTGCAATATGCTTCTTTTACAGAATATTATGGTGTGAGATTTATCCACATTTCCATTTTTTAGCAAAAGCTCATTCATTTTCATTACAGTATTTCATTAAATGAATGATGGAATTTAACTTTATTTATACCTTACAGTGATGAAGGACAATTGACACAATTCCTGGTTCTGGTTACAAAGCTGCTATGAAAGTTCTTGAACATGTTTTTTGGTTTACATATGAATGAATTTCTGACACATACACATACACATAATCTGTTGAACTGGAATTGCTGGATCATAGGATATACCTATGTTCAACTTTTGTAGATATGAGTTTCCAGTTGACATATATCTTTACGAACCCTTAGTATTGTGTTATTTTGATTTTAGCCATTCCCATAAAGCTAAAACTAAAAAACACCTTTTTTTAGTCATTCTGATGTGTGCAGCTTTATCTAATTGTTTTAATGTGAATTTTCCTGATGATTAATGAGGTTGAGACCTTTGCATATGTTTATTGACCATTTGGCTATCCTCCTTTCTGAAAAAGTTCCAATCTTTTGCTTTTTTTAAAAAAATTGATGTGGTCTTATTTTTTAGAGATAGGGTCTCACCCTGTCACCCAGGCTGGAGTGCAGTGGCACGTGGCATGACCAGAGCTCACTGTAACCTCAACTTCCTGGGCTTAAGCAATCTTCTTGCCTCAGACTCCCAAGTAGTTAGGACTACAGGTGCACACTGCCACACCCAGATAAGTTTTAATTTTTTTTTTTTTTTTAGAGACTGGGTCTCACTATGTTGCCCAGGCTGGTCTCAAACTCCTGATCTCAAATGAACCTCCTGCCTCAGCCTCCCAAAGTGCTGGGATTACAGGCATGAGCCACCAAGCCCAGTCTGATGGTCTTTTTGATGTGTCACTTAGACTACAGTTCCCAGTTATTCAATCAAACACTAATGTAAGTGCTGCTGTGATTGTATTTTGTAGATGTCATTAAAATCCATAATCAGTTTCTTTTAAGTGAGGGAGACTATCCTAGATAATCTGGGTAAACTTGATTCAATCAATTAAAAAGTCTTAAAAGCAGGGCTGAGACTTCCTTGAGAGAATAAAGAAATCTGTCTGTGAATAGCAGTTTTAGCCCATCCTTGTGAGTTCTGGCCTGCCCCTCCTTATGGCCTGTCCTATAAACTTTAGATTTGCCTCATCAGGCCCGTTATTCAACATAAACCAATCCCTTGCGATAAGTGTCTTTATACCTCTTTACTGGTTCTGCTTTTCTGGTTGAACTCTGACTGATGTAATTGGGTTGTCTTCTTCTTATTGATTGTAAGAGTTCTTTATACATTCTGCATTATAAATATCTCCTCTCGCTCTGCGGTATGCCTTTCAATCTATTAATGGTTTTTTGGATGAAAAAAGTCTCTAACTTGGCTGGGCATGGTGGTTCACGCCTGTAATCCTAGCACTCTGGGAGGGCGAGGCAGGAGGATTGCTTGAGTTCAGGAGTTTGAGACCAGCCTGAGCAAGAGCAAGACCCCATCTCTTCTAAAAAAAGAAAAATCAGCCGGGTGTCATGGCATGCACCTGTAGTCCCAGCTACTCCGGAGGCTGAGGCAGCAGGATTGCTTGAGCCCAGGAGTTTGAGGTTGCAGTGAGCCATGATGATAACACTGCACTCTACCCACGGTGACAGAAAGTCTTTAACTTGAATGTACAATTTATCAATCTTCTCCTTAATTGTTTGTACTTTTTATGTATTGTGTAAGAAATCTCTGCCCATCCTAAAATCACAAACATACTCCCTATTTATGTCCTAGAAGATTTTTAAAAATTTTCCATATTTAGATGTACAGTTCCCCTGGAATTGACTTTTGTGTGCGCTGTAAGGTAAGGGTCATTTTTACTATTCCATATAACCATCCAATTGATGAATGATAAGATGAACCTTTTGTCCCTGCTATGCAGTGTCACCTTTGCCAAAAATTAAGCATTCAAATATGTAGGTGAGTTTCTAGACTCTATTCTATTCCATTGGTCTAAATATCCTTGAGCAAATACTCTATTGTGATAATTACTATAGCTTTATACATAATATCTAGTAGTATAAGTTTTACAACTTTGTTCTTTGGGATTGTTTCAGCTATTCTTGGCCTTTTCATTTCCATATAAATATTAAACTCATTTTGTCAATTTTCACAAAAATCCTACTGGAACTTTGATTGGAATTATTGTGAAGATGACATATCAACTATTCTAATTTCATTTCATTTCCCCATTTCTATCCAATTATATATTCAGTATGGAATCCTGTCCCTTTTCTGGAGTAAAACATAGTGGTATTGATTAGTAACAGACAACACTTTCTCTGTCAGTGTCATTTTCCTATAAAAATTTCTCTCAATTGACACCTTTTCTCTTATGTTTGTTTTTACCTTTATTTGAGTCCCCTCTAGGTGGGCTTATTCTTTATTAATCTTTGTTCATTTTTAGATGAGAGAGCCCACAAATTACTTCACTGTCAGAAATTGGTAAACTCCTTAAATATGGGCTCATATAATTTAAGTGTTTCCAAGCATATTTTTCCCTTCAGGCTTTATTACTTCCAGTAATCCTTTTATTTATCTTTAGTCAACAAATTTTTCCAATCTCTCCCACTCTTCACAAAGCTCACTCTTCCAATCCTGCTCACATACTCTGTCCAATCTCCTAATACTTAATTGACAAAAAAGGGGCCATCTGAATTCCCTCATTTCTTCCCTCATCCACCTCCAAACATCTCTGCTTTCACTTACCTTAATATCCTTAAGTTTTATCTCAAAGCAAGCAAGCATGAAGATAAATAAAGAATTGAGATAAATGGTGGAGCAGGATCTCATAGGCAACAGGAGATTGGATCAAGATTATTGAAAGAGGATTTGTTTTTAGAAATTGAATACATAAATTGTTTCTTCTATTTCATTCATATTTTAAACTTTTTCTTCCCTACTAGATCATTGCTCTATATCTAATCTCCCTCTAAAAATGTTTCATAGCTCTGCCTATTCAAGTCACTGTCATTGACCTCACCCTTCATCGCTAAACTGCTTGAAAAGAATGGCTTATACTCATTGACACTGCATTCTCCCTGCTCATTGTGTATTAAATTGTTTTTATTTAGAAATATTTTAAGCATAGTAAAGAACAGATATTATACAGATATAATTGAAGGCCTCTGTATATTAAGGTTGCTGAATACTATAATATGAATGGTGCTATCTGGAGTTGTGCAATATATAATCTGCACAACTATATGTAGCAGCCCTGTATGTAGCTGTACTAGATCCTATTCCTCTTCTTCTCTCCCCAGAGATAATCACTATTCTGAGTTGGATGTTCACCATTACCATTTCTACTATACTTTTATTACCTATGAATGTGTTCATAAGCCATATGGTACTGTTTTACATATTTTAAATTTTTATATAAATTTATTAAAGTATTCTAATTCTACTTTTCTCATTTTGGATATTTAGTCCCATTGAAATATGGCCTGGGAAAAATGAATAGGTAAAAGTATTAGATAGGGAAGGAGAAGTGGAGAGATTGGATATTTGGGGAGAAGAAATGTCTGAAATAGTTACTGCAAAAACTGGAGAGTGAATTTAACAGAGGAACAGTAGGAATAATTGGTAATGTTGGTCATCAGAGGCTTATGATCATGAATCTACAGTGTAATCAATATGCCTGTCACATTGTGTGACTTCTCTCTGCTACTTAGGAGCAGTCAGAAAGAAAGTAGATGATTTGGTTTTTTTCCCCCGTGGGGAAGGGAAGGTTGCTTGATTCGTGTGACAAAAAAGGCCAAGGGCCAAAAAGTTTAGGATACTGGCATAAAAATTATTGAAATTATAGGCCATTCAGTCTAAGCTGGATAAGGAGTAGAAAATAAAAATAGAGCTGATGAATTGAAATAAGAAAGCAGAGAAAAAAATGGACTAAAGATCCCAGTGAGGTAGAAGAATGGTAGGAGTAAGAGTAGGGAAAATAGGAGACTGTAGTTAGAGAGGAGAATGTGCTTTGAGTTACTTATTTTAGAAGCAGAGGAGTTATGAATGTTCACAAGGTCCATCATATGACAAAGGGAATGGGTAGTTGATGCAGAATGGTATACAGAGTCATTAGAGATGAAAGAGGATTCAGAGAAGTCAGGGTGTTGGATTGCTCATGCACATAAAAGCTGAATTATCCAGTATGATAGCAAAGACTACGCACAGAAATGAACACTGTGAACCAGATGCCAAAGTCATCTTCTAGCGGGGAAATGACTTGAGCCATCAGGTGGTATAGTTGAATAGCTTGGACTTCATGAGAATAGAGTTTTGTCTGGAGAGTTCTGCTAGAGCGTTCTGGGAATGCTAATAGAGAGCAAGATGCCCTCTACAATTGTCAACTCTGGGCACATAAGGGTGTGAGAATAAAATGACCTGGCAAATAGGAGAGTAGGAAAAAACCAAAAAACAAAAAACAAATGCTCACTGAACTATAATCCAGTATTAGCAAAGGGTTCACTTGAAATGTTTGATATTTAAATAGTTTTGAAAAAAAGCATAAATGAATGAACATATAAAGTAGAATTATTAGTATTGTTAGATTTTCCAAGTATAATCACTGTATTAAGAGGTATAGATATATACAACAGTTTGAATATTTCTGTCTTTTAAAAAACATGGCTAAAAATGTTAAAATTTATTACATTTTCCAATGTCCTTTATACAAAGATCCCTGAGAGAACTACCTCCTTTGATTAAATATCAGGAAAATAATGATTTCTCTAGATTAACATATGCATCCCATTCTTTTATCAGAGAACGAGAGAATTTTAATATGCTACCCTTTTGCACATAAGCTATTTTGTACATAAGTTTCCTAATATTTTTCCCGATTAGCACAGAGTCTGATATAGGATATTTGCTTAATAAATATATTTATTATATAGTTTTAGCAGAAAAAGTACAAAACTTAGAGCCATAGAGATTTGGGTCAAAATACCAATTCTGCTATTTATTAGCTCTTGACCTTGGGCAATTCTGTTTCCTTCTTTGCAAAATAGGGTTTTAAAATATACTTATTTCTCAGTGTTGTTATAACGTTTAAAGGAAACAATAAGTGTAAGGCACTTAGTCTTATGACTGCCAAGGAGTAGAAACTCAAAAAAGGTAACCATTATTATTTATCATCATTTATTTTAGAATATCTAATCTGTATGATACCTTTATTTTTTCAAAGTATTGAGAAAATTAAAGTTACATTGTGAAATGAATGAAGAGAATGAAGCTTTTAGTGTGAAAAATAATTTTTTAAAATCTAGATTTTTGTAGACAAGTACTGGAGATTTTTAGATTACAGTCTTTGCATTTAGCTTCCCATCTGCTATAATGTGGCTTATGTTCACTGAATTCAAGAAAAGTCTGGGTGACTACTAAGTACCAGGTACTGTTAGACCCGGGTATAGAGTGATGAATTATAAAAATGTCCCTTGTCCTTAAATGCTCATGGTCTAATTGAAGACTTTGAATATTAAATTTTAAACTCTCTCTTTATATATTAATATTTATTCATACTTTTGGAAAAAGAAGAGTTACTTTTCTAAATGCCTCCCTGCCCCAGTCCTAACTATTTCTCAATAGGCAACCGATTCCTACTTGCTGGAAAATTTGTGGGCTTCTAGTCCATTCTCTCAAAGGAGGACAGTAACTTCACGAGGAGTCAACCAGCTACTAAGGGCAATGGTATTTTATAGGGAATTAATTTTCAAAAAATTTTAAGGCAATGGTATCATTCTTTTCTCCACATGAAAACCAATATACATAATAGATAAAGCAGAGCTTTCCCTTTTGGAAAGGGAATGGGAGAATTAGGTATGTCTATTATCAGCTTATAGCAATTCAATTTAACAAACATTTTAAAGAAAAATAAAGGAATATATAACACTACATGTATTCGGTTGTTTAGAATAATTTAAGCAATATTTTTGATTGTGCTTACCTTGACAGAAAATTTGACTACAATAGTAACGACAGAATAACATAGGACAAGAATCAGATCCTATTCCTTGTCCTCCCTCATGGGAAAAAATGGAGGCTGGGAAAATTTTCTAATTTTAGTTGAGCAAAGATTGGGTCATTCTCTTAAAAGCTTTAGCTACTAGACAGAAAAAGTTACAATATTAAAGGAGGTAAGTTATTCCTATAAAGCTAAGTTATTTAATATTAATATCTATACAGTGTGTATTGCCATATCTTAATAAGGACAAATTCACATGAATTTTAAAAGTTGTACATTTTATCTAAAAAAAGAAATTTATTCTTACCAGTAGCCTTCTCATTTTGATGCAGGATATTATGCCCTCTTTTCCACAAGGGAGCTGATTCTTCTTCAGTAGTTCTAAGAGCCACAGACTGGTAACTTTCTTCACAAACAGGACTTCTTTGGGTACAATATAATGTCCCATTTTGCTGGGCAACCATTTTAGTGCCATTTGAATAATTTATTTTTGCTAAAGTTTGGCACTCAGAAGAATAATAAGATGGTAGAGATGGTATCACAGTGACTAGGTCAGAACAAGCATTTGAGAGTGGAGGACTACTTTCTTGATTCCACTGATTCAAATTGTGTTCTGTTGGAAGAACATGTTTTGAATTAAAACAGTTATGTGTAATAATGTTTTGAGAATTTTCAGGTACTACTGATTGACACTCAGAAGCTTGTTTATTTTTACCATTTCTAATATTCGATGTAGATTTAGGAGGAGGGTGAAGTATAGTTAGTTTCTCCTGAGCGTGTATAAATGTGCTGTTGACTTTGTTTGCAGGCTGTGGCTGAGTGACAGTGCCTCTTCTGTTTGTGTATACATAGCCTGGTTGGACTTTTGCAGATCCTGTTCTTTTGATTACTTTTGCTCCACCTCTGTGTGGATTACCTTTCTGGGTTTTGGAATCACTATTATGTACAGGGATTTTACTTTCCTCTTTTTTTGAGGCTGGCCAGGCTTGTGTAGCAAAGTTACAACCTGAAGGTATAAAACAGTTCAAAGGGACATGGTCTGTTCCAGATCCTCCTAAAGCAGTGACATTTTCAGAGAAAGAATCAACCTCAGACCTCTTTCTATCAGCAGAATTTCCAGTACTAGCAGGAACACTAATTATGTTGCTTCCAGCACCACTTTTAATGTGGAATTGTTGAGACCAGTGTTGAGTTATTCCTGTTTTATTCTTCAGTGAATGATTGTCTTCAGCATTGTTTTCTACATCACCAGTTTCATCAAACCACCTAAGTTTTTTAATAGTCTTTGTGATTTCTGCACCTTTTCCTTTTTCCTTTGTTAACTCAATACTGTCTCTGATAGCTGCTGCTTTTTGATTTCCAAACTTTAAGCCTTGATTTATAATTAGTGCCTTAAGATAATCATGTTCATATTTAGATTCTTTCTTTAAAATACCTTTAAGAAACCTCACACCATTTCTCTCACGAATGTTGTATTTCATTTTCTGGTGCTGATCAACTAAGTCATAATTAGGAATTACATTAGACAATGATGCTGATGTCTCAGCTAATTTTTGTTTTTCATCTTTTGAATCAGGATTGTGAGGTAGAGGGGCAGATTGAAAACTGTCTGAAAATAAAGGCAACTCTTCCTTATTACAATTAAAATATTTTATCTTTTCATCTTTAACATCTTTCAATTCATCTAACTTATCAGAACACTGTACTGGGTTGATTTCTTTTATGTATATGCTATTCTTTGCTGAAGGTCTAGCTGATTGTGTATTAGATGGCAAAACTAAAGGTGTTGCCACTGGTACGCATGATGTAGGAACTGAAGAGGTTCTATTTTCTTGAGTTAATTCAGAATATTTCTGTTGGTCTGAAAATGTAGCCACTTCCTGGGTTAGAGAATCTGAAGTGTTCCAGGCTTTGCTGAATTTAAATGTTGTGTTCTCAGTAACTAATGGCCTCTCTCTTTTGAATGCTCCAGAAGTGGAGTCAGTTGTCCTCATAGTGCTAGTTGCAGAGGTCTTTTCACTTTTTTTATCTAGTACAAATATGGGTGGACTATATACAAAGGCCACTAAATTATTAGCAGTATTTGTGGCTCTTTCCACAGTTCTACTCAAAGTAGATAGATTTTGTTCTCTACTATTAAAACAGTCCCATGCAGGTGGAACACTGGATTTACTTAAAATATCTGAGAAAGGTGTGACAGTCTGAGTATTTGGAGCATCTAAATTTGTAAGCCAATTATTTATACGCTGAGTTTTAGAGAATGACGGTTTATCTTCATCAAGGCAGCTTAGATTACTTGATTGCAAATTTGCTGATTTGAGGGAAATGGTATTCTGCTGAATTGATGTAGAAGGCTCCTTATTAAGTGTTAAATATATTTCTTCACGCTCTCCAGCCTCAAGACTGTCTATACTTGAGAGGGTTTCAGAATTGGTTATCTGATTAACTTCATCACAAAATTTCTGGAAAACAAAGAACATTGTTTTATAGCTTAGAAATTTTTACATGCCAAAATTAATGATTCAATACACCACTTGTTACTAAAGCCCAATTCTTCTTGGTATATAAAATAGAGTAATATGACTATAAACAGTGTAGGTATATAAATAATCCTTATTCTTGCAGCAATCCTTAGGATAAAAAATAGGGAGGGAACAAAGACTTATAGCAAAGTATGCATGCTTTAATTTTAACTCCTAAAGTAGCTACCCACTTATTCTAGCCACAGCTATACCTTAGAAAATAATTTTGTTATTGCTATTCCATTTAGAGTATGAAGTTTCTTGAAGGTTTCAGAATCATAAGTGAAATTCTGAAAAATAGTTATTTACAAACTGTATTTTTTCCTGAAACATTTCCTGTACTTGAATGAGGCTCCTGAAAGCTCTGTGATCCCAGTGTGAGCTTCCTGTTGGTAGGGGCTACATCTTTTTTTTTTGAGCAGTGGCATCATCATAGCTCACTGCAATCTCAAATTCCTGGGTTCAAGTGATTCTCCTCTTCAGCCTCCTGAGTAGCTGGGACTACTGGCGTGAGCCACCATGCCCAGCTAACTTTTCTATTTTTTGTAGAGACACGGTCTCACTTTTGCTCAGGCTGATCGTGAACTCCTGGCCTCAAGCAATCCTCCCGCCTTGGCCTCCCAAAGTGCTAGGATTATAGGCATGAGCCACTGTGCCCAGCTGGGCTACATCTCTTTATAAAAGTTCATTTTGTGGGCTATAGTAGGTGGGTCGAGTTTAGTAAGTAACACTTTCTAGATACATGTTGGAATTACCTAAGGACCTTTGTAAACCGTATGTATGCCATTTTTCTTGAAAGGGGGTTCAAAATATAAGAAAATGTATGCCTAGGTCCTGCTGATGTAATGCATGGATGGGGCCCAAATATTGGTATTATTATTTAAATTCCCCACGTAATTCAAGTAGGAATTTAAGATCAACTATTGACTTTAATGACTCTTTTTTGGAGATATAGCACAGTAATAATTTCCACAAATTCCACAGACATTCTCATCACTATTTCATTGAAACTCCCATGGAATTTATCAATCTTTAATAAAATTACATGATCATTTCAAAGTATGGTAAATATTTTAAAATATTTCTAGTTTCTCACACATATCTAGAATGCATTAATCTGTATCATGTATATACAAATAAATTTTAAGAAGACATTAAATTGTAAATATAGTCAAAAAGTTGAATGAACTCAAAGAAAATTAATGTCCCTTAAGATTTGTCACAAATTTTAGATAATCTAAATATTATATGAGACAAAAATACATTCTCTTTCTAGTCCAGAAAGTAAACAAAGAGCAAGGAAATAAGCTTATATAGTAAATTTATTGACATATTATTGTGAAATAAATTTTAAAAATGATTCATGAGAGTTTTATATTTCTAGAATTTACCCCTTATTTATCACATCCTTTGGCACTCTTCTTAAAGTGATGGTTAGTCAACCCAGTTAGGAGAACAAAACAAAGCACATCTACTTTAATGCCTATTCTTAGAATTGAGTTATTTTAATTGATAATGATAAGGAAACCAAGCCTGGAGGGCTTCCTTTGAGATTGCATCTAATGAGACATGGAAATCTGGGTTAGGAGGTCCTTCTAGATATAAGTATGATGTCCATAGCTCTAACATTTCTGTTTGCATAGGTCTGTGATTGCCTCTCTTCCAAAGCATCTCAAAAGAAGTTTGGCAACTTCTGATTTCATAAACTATACTTTTTTCCCCCAGAATTTTCCTCCTCATTAACAAGGAAACATTATGATCAGCTTCAAGTTTTGTTTGTAAGTTACATTAGTGGTCCATTTTATCTTTGTTCCCTTGCATGTAACATATCTTTTTTTCCTCTGGCTTAATTTGATTTTGACGTGCCTTTGTGTGGTGTGTGTATGTGTGTGTGTGTGTGCACGCACATTTATCCTTCTTGGAGTTTATTGAGCTTCTTGGATCTGTGGATTCATAATTTTGATCAAATTAGAAATATTTTCAGCCACGGTTTCTTTAAATATTTCCTCTCCCCCTTTGTTGGATTTTAATTGTGTTGACTGATATTGTTTCACAGTTCATTAATATCGTTTTTTTTCCCATCCTTTTTTCTCCTAATGCTTAAGTTTGGGTAATTTCTGTTGCTGTGTCTTCAAGTCCATTGCTTTTTTTTTTTTCCTGCAATGACTGCACTGTTAAGTCCATCCAATAAATTTGTCATTTCAGATATTATGTTTTTCAGATCTAGGAGGTCTATTTGGTTATTTTTAAACTATCTTTCTTCATTCTGTTCATTTTTACTTTAATTCCTTGAAAATATTTATAAAAATGGTTTAAAATTCCTTGTCTGTTAATTCCATTATCTTTGTTATTTCTGTCTGATGACAGTCAATAATTTTCTCCTGGTTATGGGTCATATTTTCCTGCTTCTTCATATGACTGGTAAGTTTTGATTAAATGTTGACATTTTGAGCATTATGTTATTGCATGTCTAGACTTCATAGTCTTCTTTAAGAGACTGTTAAGTTTTTTTTGACAGGCAGCTGGACTACTTGTTGAGTTTTTTGCGGCTTATCCAGAGAATATGTCTAGATAAAAAGCCTAGGTGATAAGGCTTACCTCATTTGTTTCCCCTTTTCAATATCACATCCTATACTACCTGTTGTCTGATGTCTAAAGCAGTTGTTTTATATATTTTATTCAGTATTACAGTTGTTTATGGCAGGAAGGCAGAAATATCCTGCTTTGCTTTCTTAGCCTCGCCACTATTGGTTAGTTGTTGGATGAATCAAGCCGAGGTTATGAATTTAATCTTGATATTGGCCTATTAAGAATCTCATAAATATGTGTCTTATTCATAAAAATTGCATGGATATGCAGGAAAATCAGTAGAAATCTATATTCATTTCTGGCAAAAATAACAAAGTGAATGCCCTAGTAGGGATAGACTACCAATATCATTTCTAGCTAATTCTGCCATATTTCCATTAGGAACCTAATATCCACATGTATTATAATTTTCAGGTTGCTTTTTTATAATAGAACTTCTAACAGTAATACTTACATTATACTGTATTTTCAAAGGTAAGGAAAAAACTAAAAAATTATTCTGTAATATCTATGATGAATTTGTGCTGATTCACCCACACTCTTTCATGGCCTACTCTTGGCTAATGACATACATTTTTTTTAGTGGAGAACACCACAAAAGCGGGGCAGAATTAGTACTAGGAATTAAAATATTAATAACATATTTACAGTTTCATACTTGCAAACTGCTTAGATGCTGATCTTCTAGGAGTTTCTGAGTTTCCTCCAGTTTAAGCTGGAACACACTTTTGTTAGTAGTCAAGTTTGCCCTGGTGTTTTCCTTCATTTCTTTATCATAATTGATTTTGCATAAGAGTTGTTTCTGATGCTTGTGATCATTTTTTGACAATGCTGAAGGCAAGGCAGAATCTATAGTTCTGTGAACCAGACATAAAAAAATGTTTAGTATGTTTAAATACAGTTAACTTCTTTCTATACGTATACAAATGACACATTTGTGTAATATGTGTGTTTTTGTCCAGATAACCACATATAAGGATATTGGAGAAATATATAGACATTAGGCTAAGAATTTAAGGCAATCAGTAGTAGAATAAACATGGTTGTGGATTAGAGTGCCAATAAAGAACTCCACCTTCATGTAGGAATGCCCAATTATTCATGGCTTTGATTATTATATCCTATTCCTCTATCATTTGGGATAGGCGTAGAAGTAATTCTTGTTGATGTGTAGGTTAGTCCTCTGTTCTTTAAGAGTATTCCTATACGGATAATAATATGCTGTATTACCCTTCCTTCTGAGTTAATGTCATGGCTGGTAGGTATTTCCATAACCCTAATAGAGTTGACTAAAGATTCAGGCAAATAAAAAATATGAAAACTGTTTGCCAGGGTAGGCAGGAATTTCTTCGCTACTTAACTAGGTTTTGGAGCTTGGATCTTACCTAATGGTGAAAAATGTACACATTTGTTTTCAGTTGTTTCAGGAATATAAACAGGAATATAAGCATGGTTTTCATGTTACAGAAGGGGTACCTTTAATATAGAGTCTACTTTTAGTGTGTCAAAGTGCCCCACCCCAAAATTATCAGTGCATGACATCATCTTCTATTAGAATTTTGTACCTTCTGGAAACCTATTGCATGTTACATTTTAGCATATATAAAAAGTGAAACCAAAAAACTAAGGAAAGTTTTTAGGGGAGGATGCAATGGGAATGAAAATATCATATAGCTGACTATCTGCTGTACTGGGGCTGGTAGTGAAAATCCCAAGGGCATTTATTCCCAATTAAATTAAATTATTCCCATTTCAGTAGGAATAAAAATTTTTTTGAAGGTGACACATAGCCACATGTAACATATACCTATCTCCAATACCCATATATATCTTTATTTGGACAGACTGGAATAGTCAAGGTCAATGACTACTAGATTCTTAACTATCTCTTTGAGATCATGGGGAAATCAGGGAGAGCAAGAAGGTAATTAATACAAGTTCCTGAACATTGAGAGTATGTTTCTGTCCCTTCCTTTTACACTTTCCTATTCTTACATGATCCTTCCCCTTCAGTCACCCTTCCCAAACAAAATAATGCTAAATCTACAAAATATCTAATAAACTTGATTTATTTACCTTTAAAGTTGTCGTCTCTCAACTTTTTCTTCTCTATTCCTTTCTTCTCTACTCCACTTTCTTCTCTTTTCTTCTCTACTTTCTTCCCCCAGTGAGGAGCATTGAAGGGATGGATAGGAATAAAAGGAGATGGGGAGGTAGAAATAGAGGGAGAGTGAAGCATGGGGGGAAAGGAAGAAGAAATAATAAAGGAAGAAGAAACAGGAGAAACTGGAGAGGGAAAGGCTAAATAAGTTGGAGGCAAACATGGAGAAGGAGATGAATGCAAAGGAGAGGAAAAAAGAGGGATAGATGAAGGAGGTAAAGATGGAGAAGTAGAAGAGGAAGTTGAAGGAGAAGAAAGAATGGATGACGAGGAAGAAAAGGGTACAGAGGGGGAAGAAGAGGATGTGGAACTAGAAGGAGATGAAGACAAAGAAGATGGAGAATGACAGGGAGGTGGACGGGAGAGAACTGAGGCAGGCGTATGGTTTAGAAAGGCCTGGGGTTGATTTGACAATGTTGTGGCTTGTGGAACAGATTGCTGGACTGACTGAAAAGGATCCAAGCTAGCAGGATGTTCAGGCAATGGAGTGATATAAGAAAGAGTGGGGACTGGTTGATGCAGAGGATGACTGGATAAACAGGAAGGCTTCAAAACAGGGAGAGTTTCCAAAGGGGTTGGGGAAACAACCAGCCGGGCTGGAAGGGAACGACGAACAAGGGCAGGTGTTAGAGTGGCTGGGGTAGAACGCTGTGCCGGAAGGAAATGTTTGGGCCTGAATGTTTTGTAAAATAACTTGTTCTGTGAGTCAGGATCAGGAATGACTAGAGAACCTTGGGATAGGTGGGGTAGATGGTCAGGTGGGCCAGAAGGAATTGGGGCTGGTAGATGAGGGAAACTGTTAGAAATGCTGGAAGTAACTGGGGCTGGAGGATGAGGAAGGTATTTAATTGGGTAAGACAGTAATGGGGCTGGTAAAAAGGTCTTTGGAAGAGTAGAGGGAACAGATGGGCAGATAGGCAAGGTATGGGGCTGGCGGGTAGGAGAAACAATTGGGTAGCTAGGAAGAATTTGGGAATGGTGGGATAGCAATGGGGCCCGTGAAGGAGACAGCTGATCAGATAAGTAGGGATCAGGTGTGGAGACAGCTGGACAGGCAGGAGTGGATCTGCACAGGTGGAAAAGCATTTGGAGAGGCAGGTAGAAAGACAGCCTTATTAAGATGGCTTTTTTGGTTTATTGGTCTGCCTCTAGGTTTCTGATTCATGTTATTTTTTTGTCCTTAGGGTCCACGATCATCTTCCTTTGATCAACTAGTGTCCTCTCACATGGTCAGAAAAATGTACATAGCTTATTCAGGCTCCCTTTTTCTCATTCCTTGCTCTTAGAGTATTTTCACTTCTCAGAAGTCTGTTAGTCATACAGATACATGAATATGGGCTGGAAAACCTGGTTTAAAGCACTAGTACAAAGGGCAAATAGAGGTCAAAGAGACAACTGCTCAGCTCTGGCCAGATTTCTTAGTATAGCATGTGTTTCAGAATCAACTATCTCACCACAAATACATGGATATTGGAGATAGATATTTAACTATATGATTTTATTAAAGTATAAGTATATAATATAGGAAAGAATATACCCTTTTTTACTCTACACCTACCAGAAGGGTCAAGTATATTATGATAAGCATTTGGTTGTGATAAAAGGCTGATTACTTCTTATATTTTTAATTTTACTCCCTTATTAATATTTTATGTTTCATTATTTGCTGAAGCAGCTTCTATGTTCATAAGAATTTTTCTCTGATTTTTTCTTGAGACTTAAGTATTAAGTGCCCTGAATTTTTTCACATATATATATTTAAATTTTAGATTATTGTATTACCAACGTCTTAAATTATTTTTCTCTACCAATAACATTTTCCACATTAGAACAATCCTTTATGAATACTAATATACTCTGCTTCTTTGGAAGCTCTCTGTTTCTTGGCATTACTTTATTCCTTAACACATTTTAGTTTTATAGTCCACTGAAAATGTATTTTTAATGTGATAATAGTTTGCCAATATTTGTAGCTTAATTATACTTTCAATAAACATAAATATTTCCATTAACTTAATACCTGATTCTTAATATTTCAATATCTCATATTTGTATAGCATTTTATAGTTTACAAAGCACTTTCATATACATCATTTAATATTGTTAGGTATCTATGGAGATAAGCCCAACTTTTTAATAAGTAAACCATAGTGTTTTCCCTATATGTTGTATGCATTTGTTGTTTTAAAATACATAACATCTATGTGATATATAAACATACACACACATAGATAAATATAGATATGAAGTCACAGTCATAATAGCACATTACAATAATAACATTAAAACTAACTAGGTATTGTAATACAAAATGAAGATCATTACTCATAAAACAAAGATGATGTATGTTATTTAATGATCCTAGGACAGAGTTGCTGTAATCATAACTAAATATTTGTTTGCTAGAGGGAAATCAAAGTTGTTCTTACAGTTTAACTCTTCTAAGACTTTAAGCAACTGCACACTGTTGAACAAGAAAAATGTCTATGCTTTTATTCATGATACAAAAGAGATTTTTTTAATTGAAAATATCTGATTAACATTAAAGGATAACAACTGATACACAGAAAAAGAAACCTGAAAGTGAAGAAGCCCTGTATTAAAAAAATGTACATTACTTCTATACTAAATAGTTTATACATTTTTTTATTAGTCTAAATTCCCTGAATCCTGAGACCCCCTCTGATTGTCTGTCACTCTCTCTTTTCAGACAAGCTTTTCCATAGAGTACTCTAAAATTGTATTGCCTTCACTGTCACAACTTCCATTTGTTCCTTAACCTACTGCTATCTGGCTTCCACTACTCCGACTTCAACATATTGCATTGTTTGTGATTAACTATTAATAATTGACCACTATCTTTCCTGACTTTAATTTACTTGGTTTCCATATCATCATGTTCTCCTGGTTATTTTCTTACTTCTCTGGTTCCTTCTCAGCCTCTTTCTTGAGCTTCTTTCTTTGCCTGTCCTTTACATGCTGGAATTTTTGAGAGTTTATGTGACCCTCTTCTTTTCTTACCATGCCCATACTCTCTGTGTAATCTTATTTACACTGTCTGTGTGGTCTGATCTATATCTGTGTGTGAGTAAAGGGTTAACAAAATCCGTTATCCTCTATGGACCAATTCAACTTTCGGTTAACTTTCTCGGTTTGTTTCCTTGGATAATTAGAAGGATTTCAGCTGTATTACAAGGCATATTGATTATAGTAAAAATGACTTATCATTGGTAAACTGCATCTGGTTTAAGAGGACTGTGAATAAACCACAGATAACTGATAAGAAGCTATAGTTTCGGGTTTCCCTGAGTTTGGTAATTCTTGTTACTGGACATGTCTCTTGCATGGTTCTGAAAGATATTCATATGGAGCCATTACAAGAAATACTGATTCCTCTTTGGACCATGGGGTTTCTAATCCACCTGCTTACCATTGTGATCTTACATTGTGATCCTTACAGCTAAGCTGTCACTTGTAGGGGATAGGGATATAGCAAAGACTAGCCCCTCAACTGCTTTGTGGCCTGCTATAAGGATTCCCCCTATTGAAGAATGTTCCCTTGTTGGCATGCAGTGTTTTCTGTCCTTCTCTAATTGAAGCCAACTATGGCCTATTGTAGTCATGGGAGTTTGATTGTTTAGCTGAATCTAAGACCATCACTGGTGGATACTGAGCCATGGCTTTAACTTCATTCATTCATTGATGACTGTCATATCTACATTCATGGCCCAGATTTCTTATCATGAGAAACTGGCTCTTCAATATCTCATAAGTATTTCAAACTTACAACTTATCATCTTCCTTCCAATTATTTTCCTCCCCTAAACCTATTTATTCCTCCCTTATAGTCATTAAAATTTTTTTTATTATGTTAAGAACACTTAACTCGAGATCTACTCTCTTAACCTAACAGTCCTTATTTTGATAAGTGGTTTCACTGTCCATTCACTGACCAAATCTAAGCTCTGCAGTCATCCTTGACTCCACCCAATCACCTTCCAGGTCTTAAATAATTACCAAATCATGTCGAATCTACCTCCTATATAGCTCTCCAGAAGTCATCATTTTCATTAACTAAAGTGCCACTTGTACCTGGTTTTCTCACCTTTAGTCTTACCCTATTCTTTTCCATTCTGGCAATATTTCTAAAATACAAATGTTGTGTGCTTGCTCCAAATCTTTCAGTAATTGTTTTTAGAACAAACTCCTTAGCAAAGTTCTTTATGATTTAACTCATGGATTCCTTTCCAACCTATCTGCCCACACCTCTCTTCCCACTGTACACACTAGCCAAATTGAACTACCTATAGCTCCCTAAACACAATATGCCTTTCATGCCTCTACGCCTTTTCACACATTAATATTACTTCTGTCTGAAGTTACTTCTCAGTGTATGTCTTGGTGAATATCCTCCTCATCTATTAAACTTCAGGCCATATTTACACCCTCTGAGAAGTGTTCACTTCTGTTGGTGATATATCTTCATCCGAAGTATTTATTGGACACCTCCAACATGCATAGTGCTGAACTAGGCACTATAGGGAATAGGTGCATGTGTAAGATTTAGCTATTGTCCTCTAGAATATTACAATCTGATTTGGGGGGCAAAAAGTACACATAAAAATTAAGCAACACCGTATACAATCATAACTTTCAAATCTATTTCTATAGCCTTGACCTCTCACTTCATCTTTGGTCAAATTGTTCTCACACATTTTTACATGGATGTTTATCCCCTCAATTCAGAAGATGCAAACGGAATTTTTAAAAAGTCACCAAATTTTCTCAATCGTCAAAACTCAAAATTTCAGCTTCTTTTGATTTTTTTGCTTTTTCCATTTTCTTTATTCTATCATATACCAAACCCATAATCTATTCTTTTCATGAAGTATCTTTTCTTTCTATCTTTCTTTCTTGCTTCACTACCACCCTTCTAACATATACCCTTTTAACTCATGGCTGGATACCTCCTGGTTTTTCTGCTGCTATTCTCTCTATATTCCAAGTCTTATACTTCTATTTGATCAATATCCTTAAACTCTTATTTCTTTTTGTCACTTCTCTGCATTGTGAAAAGGCATTATTTTCATCCTTTCTTCTCTCTCATCCTCTCTTTCTAACCACTCAAAATCTTTTTATTCTTAATAAGATCCATCCTTTCTTCACTATACAAAAAAGTACGGTTCTAGTTTAGGCAGTAATTATCTACCCCTTGGGCCATCCCAATAATTTCCTCTCTAGTCTCTTTGCCTCCAATTTCTGTCTATCCACTCTATTCTCCAACATTTGTACCATATATCTTTCTAAAATAATAAAGAGGATGATATCACTCTCTGCTTAAAAATCTTGATTGGCTCCTCACTAGTTATAAGATAACATTCAAACTCCCTGGCTAGACATACAAACATTTCACATCTGATCTCAATCTATATTTCTATAATAGATCATCTCTTGTCCTATCAGCAACACATGCTATAGTCCTGTCACTCTGAACAAGTTCTATTTCCATAGGGGTCTGTGCCTTTCACAACACTGTAACCCTGCACATGCCTAAAACCTAACCCATGCTTCTTTTTTAGACAATTCTTTAAGACTACTTTCTAATTTCAATTTTGTACTTCTTTATCACTTTGCTAATATTTCTGTTAACAACCCCCATTACACAGTATTACATGTGTACTATAATGTAACTACCATTACACAGTATTATAATGTAATTGCAAACCCTTCTTGGGCAGAGGACCATATCTCATTCATGCTAATCAACGTCTAGCACAGAATAGATATGTAAGACACTTCACATTTTTATCCTATTCTACCTTTTTAGGCTAAAATTCTGTTACTTGTCATTTTGACATTCATATTTAAACATCATAAGATCTCTCTTAAGGGGAAAGCTGTGTCTTGGCCCTACATGTTCCCTGGCTATTTTCCTATCACTCTTTTACTTTCACAGTCAAGCTACACTTGTCTTTTTTGCTCTCCATTTCTCTTTAACTCATTGCAATCTATTTTCTGCCCCCACCACTCCACTGAAATCACTCTGACAAAAGTTGCTAGTGACTTGTTTTGTTGTGAGATATAGTGGACACATTGCTTCTATGCTGGATATTCTCTCTTTGCCCCTCCAGATTCACTTGCCACACTTTTCCACTTGACTCCAAGTTCTAGGAGACTGAATAATCCCTTATTCTTTGATTTATGGCTGAGTTTGGCCAATGGAAGGCACTAGCAGGAGATGGGAGGGTAACAAAACAAAGAGGTTTTTGATAATTATTCCTCTGGCTTCCTGCTGGGCTTAGTTTAGCAGTGCTATGTTCCTCTACCTAGGACCACAAGTCATGCTCAGGCTCCCTCTTCTACAGCTATAGCTCTTTTCAGTTCAGGTCTGTGCTGGTAATACTGACTTTGTTGTCAGTTCTGGGGGTGCTTCACTATACATTGTTGGCTTCCTAGTCCCTTTATTAACCTCTCAGTCACCCCTTTTAAATGTGCCTCCTATCTCCTGTCAGAATCCTAACTGATACAACCTTTTATGTCTGATTCCTTAAAAGCCATTTGATCTCTGTAAATTATTTTTTTCCCATGAAAGTCTATCCTTCCTTACTTTCCATGGTGCCACCTTCTCCTAGTCCTATACCAGCCATTCTAGCTATTCTATTTGCAGGCTTCTCTTCTTTGTCCACTTCCTTAAATGTTGCTGTTCTTCATTGTTCATCACAGCACATATTCTCCACGGCTGACCATCTCCATTGCCTTGGCTTTAAATACCTTTAGCATAATTCTTTCTCTTGAGCTCTAGACCATATAATTTCTACATTTATTGATACAGCCTTCTTTTTCAATTCATTATCCACAGTTGTTCACAAGTGATTGGAATAATATGTTTAAAAAGAAAATTTGATCTTATCACCTATCTCCTTAAAATATTCATTGATTCCTCTTAAACTCTCAGGATAAAGTTTATATTCCTTAGCATACAGATGCATTTACCTCTCCAATCTCATATCTAGCCAAGCTATCACTATTTTCCATTCTATGGTTCAGCCATACCCTTACTTCTAGAACATATCATGCCTTCCATCACTCTTGACCTTTGCATATGCTCACTCCTCTGGATGGAACGCCATCCACCCACTTGTTCCATAATTAACTCCTATTTTCTTCAAAGCTTTGCTGAAGAGTTCTCTGTTCCATGAAGTCTTTCCTGAACTCTACTGAAGACTGAGAGGATGATTGTATTTATTTTTAGTTCTGATCAAGGGAACTATTGACTACAGGTATTCTAAAAGTGGAATAACATTATGCGCAAGTAAAATATTAACATAATTTATTGTCTGAATTGTAGATGTCTTTAAATAAATGTTAAATATTATTATTATTACTTATTTGGTACTATTCTATATTTTTTGAAGCATTATTTCACTTCTCTTTTAGGTTATATGCTAGGGATTATATTTTATAACAGTATACTTCTCCATATTCCCTTTCAATGCCTGATCTACTTCTATGCATGTAGTAACATCAATAAATATTTGGAATAAATAAATGGGAAATACTAGGATGTCAGAGGGTACCCAGTGGTTGGCTGGGTCATCCTATTACTTCTAGATGATTCACTTATGGCACCACGGAGAACCAGGAGACACTGTAGCCTTTTCAAGACATCCAGGAAAGATTTTTGGTGAAGAAAAACCCATTTCTATCATAGAGTTACTCTTTTTACCTAAATTTATATTACTACAATTCAGCACAATTTTCTCTTCCCAGTAAAGATGAATAATAACCAATATCAATATTTTAAAATAGTTTTGATGATGCTTTCCACAAAAGATTATCCAACATAGGCAGTATTTGTAATATCAAACACTTTAAGAGAACAAACTGAAATTCTGACTTATGCTTGGAGCAATTTACTTTCTACTCTACCTCAATTTAATCTGTAAAAATAAAATAATAAACTCTAAAACAGAGGTGGGGAGTAACTGATGAAAAGGCCTACAAACTCAGTAACTAGAAAGCTATGTAATCATTATACATTAATAATTACATATAATAATGATAAATTACTTACCTCCAGTTTACTGTTGGTCTGTGGGAAAAGGGAAGGTTTATTTCTGATTTTAAATTGGATTCCTGTATTTGTTTGAGGGCCTCTTCTAATGGAGGAACTGGTTTTTGAAAAACTAGGGATAACAAAAAAAGATCAAATAGTACAGAATCACTTTATCTTCAATGGTCTCTTTATATATAATTTAATTGGTCAATGATAAAATATTACTTTAAAACTTTTGTAAAAAGAAAATATTTTTTAGACTAGTGTAAACACTTTAAATTTTGACATTCAATTCCCAAAAGAGAAACTGTCACTTCAAAATTTTCATCACTAATTTTAAGAATATTTATCTGGAAAAAAGAAACTTTGAGAAATGTCCAGACTTTTTTTTTTTGGCATGTAAACCCCTCTATATTTGATCTCATAGTCCCATAAATTTCTGACAAAATTTAGAAATATTCCTATGAAGAAAATGGAAAGATATAAAAACACCAACTGGCATTTACTAAGCACTTACCATTATAGACTTTATTTTTAAGCACATTATATGTATTAACTAATTTAACCCTATGAGGAAGTTGCTATTTGAATTTTATAACTGAGGAAACTAAGGCATAGCAAAGGCAAGTAACTTGTTCAAGGTCACACATTATTATGGACACTCACCTATATAGTGCTCTGCACAACCTCTAATCCACCCCTACCTGCTACGTATATCCACTTTGCCAAAGCCTTCCACTGTGCACTTTGGTAGTCAACATACTCTATTTCCCCTACTTCTCTCTAAATATTCTTTTCTCCTTCTTGTTGGAGTTGAAACATTGCTGTCTTTTATGGACATTGCTTTTCTTGCAGTCCTCTCAAATGGAGACATTATTTTCCTCCCGTAATATACTATAAATAACTGAAGGCCTGGGTAGGTGATTCTCTGGCTCTATCTCTTCATTGACACCTCCAAACTGCCTTTCCTCTTTTCTCCTTTAAAACACCCATATGTCATGAGACTTTTCCATTATTATGATGTTTGCAATTTACCTTAAAATGTTTAAGCAAAAACAGTATATTATTATGTAAGGGTTAATTTGAATTTGATCTAGAGACAATCCATCTCCCTAATCAATTGGTGGTGGCATAAATGCTAATGAAGAATGAAGTTATGGGAAGGTCTGCTGATATTATAATCATAGAGGACCAATACTCTTGAAGTAGATACTATCAAGCTTTAGATATTAGTCCCTTCAGGCTGCTATAACAAATACCTTAGACTAGTAACTTATAAACAACAGAAATTTATTTCTCACAGTTCAGGAGGCTGGGAAGTCCAAGATCAAGGTGCTAGTGGTGTCTGGTGAGGGTACACTTCCTCACAGCTGTGTCTTCACATTGTGGAAGGGGCTAGCTAGCTTTCTGTGGTCACTTTTATAAGGGTGCTAATCCCAGTCACGAGGGTTCTGCCCTCATTATCTAATCACCTCCCAAAGGCCCCACCTCCTAATATCATCACCATATGAATTTTGTGGGGGCCACAGACATTTAGACCATAGCAAATACTGACTGTTTTTCTAATTAGCATGCTCAATGTCCAAAGGGTTTTTTATTGGTGAAAATAATAGCCTGTCGAATAGCCTGATTGATGTTAAAAATGAGCTTTCTTTGTTGAAATTAAAAGTATTCAAGATAAGGGGACTTTCCAAAACATATTTTAATCATCTCCCTACCTTTGCATGAACAGAGAATAAGAATCCAGGAAGATCTATACCCTTTACCTTTAGGGATGACATTTGAGGCTTAATCCCTAATCAGTCTTGTGTCTAGCCATTAATACAGAAAAATTTCTGACTTTCCAATGTCAGAGGGCACAGAATTCTATCCTGGAATGTGGTATGTATGCCTCGGGTATGTGGTCCTTTTATGCAAGGTGTAGTCAGAGCATCTAAAAGGACAGAAATCTGGGACTTTACTGTGCTTACAAGTTGTATGAATTTTTCATGTCTGCTTTGCTACTGAATGTGTAGTTGTGCTAGATTATAGTCTGAGACTTGCCTTTATTAACCCTCACTATTGTCTATCAAAAAGAACTTAAAAGTTATGTATGGTAACACTAACAGGTCAATTCACAACTAGCCATTATATACTGTTTCTTGTTGCTGGTATCTAATGATCTCCCAGTCACTACTTATCATTCATTAATGATAATTTAAGCCTACATTTTTCTGAGTATTTACTGTGTATTAGGGTTTTATTATTTCATTTAATCTACTAGCTCCAATCCTTCTAATTCTTTTACTCTAATATTTTCTTTCCAAAAATTTTCTGACTTCATTGAAATCCCCAATCCACTGCTCATCTTTGTAGCAAGGGAAAGAGTCAGATATCATGCATACCTGGTGATCCTTTGGCTAATCCTCTTAATTTGGGAATAAACTTAACTAATAGACAACTAAATGAATTGTTGTCTTTCACAGCTTTGTTCTTGCTCTTCATTCATAGTATTGACTTTTCTTAAAATATTAATTTAATATTTTGTATAGTTAATAAAATTATATGGTTCAGAAATAAAAATCTCTATATTTATATATAATACCCATATATATTTATATGTGGATATAAAAGATTTATATTTGGAAATCTTGCTCTCACTAGTCATTTGTGTATTCCTGCACTGTTTCCTTACGCAAACATAAGGAAATAGAAATGTATATTTGAATTTTTCCCTTTTCTTACACAGAAGGCAGAATATTATATATTTTGTTCTGGATCTTATTTTTACACACTTAACAATATATCCCAGAGATTAGGGACTGATCCAGGTTTTATTAGGGTATAAGGCTTACACAGTTTTATTAGGGTATAAGGCTTATACAAGGACAAATAATGCAAAATTACCAATATAAAATTAGATGTAGGGGCCATGACAGTGAGGCATCCTGAAATTCAAACCTTATTAGCTTCAGTGGTAATCTATCTCTGTTGGAGCTCTTTACTTATCAGTCCATAGAGAGTTTCCCCATTATTTTTTAAATGGTCGCATACTGTTCCATTGTGTGGATGGGTATGTCATTTGTTTTTGCTAAAACTCCTGACTTTTTGTACATTGATCCTTAGGTAGTCAGTACCCTCTCTGGGTCAAACAGTGCTCATGAGGGGTGATTACTTTTCTGAGGCATTTAACACAACTGATCATATTCTTTCTCTTAAAACTACCTTCTCTTTTGCTTTCTTATACATGATTTTCTTTGTTTGCTTTTGTTTCCCTTCCTAACTTCTTGATAACCATGTCTCAAAATCCATTTTTAGTTCTTCTTGCTCTACCTAGTGTACTTTAAAGTTCTATCTTAGGCCCAATCCTCAATCTATGGTCTATACTCTGTTGTTTATTTAGCTTCATTTACCAACTATGTATCTATTCATTAGTGACTCTTAAATATATATTTCTATTCCATATCTTTCTCTTGAGTTTCTGACCCATATTTCTAGTTGCTGATTTGATTTCCCCATTTAGATGAGCCATGGGTAGCTCAAAATCAATGCATTTAAAACTTAAACGATCTTTTGTACCTCTAACCTGATTCTCCTTCTTTATTTGTAACCTTAATATTACCATCATCCACCAAAATAATTAATTCATTTAAAAAGTATTGGAGTGTTTAAAATGTATGAGTTTCTCTGCTAAGTTCTAGAGGCACTGTTCTCCTCCTAGCCTTTTTTCCACCACTCTTGATAAATTAGTAATTGAATCCTGTTGATTATATCTCCTGAATATATTACCTCTTATCTCTACATCCAGTGTACTGCTTTAATTTAGGAGCTTAACATCTCTTTCTACAATTATTTAAATAGTCTTCTACAAGTCTATCTACTTTAGTAAGTCTCTATTTCAATCCATATTCCATGTTGTTACTGTAATTATCTTTCTAACAAACAAATCTAATTATAGCAGAGACCCCAACTTCACACCTAATATCCATTTTCCCTTTCTTCCTGGTAACAGACCCTATATTGTTAGGGGTGATAATATACCCACATTATAAAAACTATTATTTTTCAGACTTCCTTGCAAATGGAGTTAATTTAAATAAAAACAGATAGATGGGGGCTGGGAGCTTCTAGGAAAACAATTTAAGGAGAGCTCAGAGGTATACCCTTTTATATTTTTCTCTTCGTCCTTATTCCTGGCTAGAACACTGACATGATGGCTAGAGCTCTAGCAGCTACCATGTGACCTTGAGAGTGAAGATATAAACCATGCATAAAGATGGTTGAGCTGAGAGACAGGAGCAGTCTGATTCCCCACTGACACTACATAACCATCAAAAAAGCTCTTGTCTGCCTACCTCAGGACTTCATATTATACCAGAAAAAAATAAACCCCTCTCATGTTTAAGCTACTGTTATTTGGGCAGTTTTACTAGCTCCCCTTATTAACTGTAAGATCTGTTACTGATACTGTAATGACTTGCTTTCCAGTTAAAAAAACTGTAAGCGGACTGCATTTGAATAAAGATGAAATTCCTAGCATGGCACACAAAGCTCTTTGAGAACTGGCTCCAACTTGTTTTTTCTAGCCTCATATTCATTTTCTTCTATTTTTTTTCCTATCCCATGCTTCAGATACACTGAAATATATAATTTACTTGCACAAGCTGTTCCTTCTGTCTGGAATGTCCTTTTATTTTCTCTTTGCTTGGCAAACTGCTCATTCTTCAAGACCCAACTTAAGTCATTTTTCCAGGAATGATATCCTTGATGTCCCTACATAGGTTTAGTGTTCTTTCCTCTGGGCTTTCATAGTACTTTACACATTCTGATACCATAGCAATTATTATTACATTATTAACATTAATTATTCATATTACTCTTATCTCCAAAATAGATTGTGAGATCTTTAATGGTAGAATACAATTTGATTTCTTTGTATCTCAGCTTAGCCCAGGGCTAAGTACAACATAGTACAGCATATGTTCACTGAAAACATAATGGCTCTTCTTATACTTTTTCTTTACAAAGCTTTGACATATTGTTGTTAATTCTGTCTTACTATTTAAGGTATAAAAATGTAGATGTGATACCAAAGAACCAACCATAATCATATTTAAATTCTTGATTGGTTCCAGTTCTTTAGATTGTTGGTATATTACTTTGTAGACTTTCTTTTTGTTCTGCTGGTCTCTTAAATATGAATTTGAACCAAACTGTGAATAAAATGCTAGACTGAATGTGACACTAATTTCCTGAACCCAAATGTTAAATGTTCTTTTTGTTAAGCTACTTCCTAAGCCAATTTAAAAAAGACAAAGCATTATAAGCCAGTTTGAAGTTCAATCAAACTTGTGAGTTTTCAGAATGTACTAATGGAGCCAACAAAATATTCTCCAAATTAAATCTAAATCAAATTACTATTTTTCATTTGGTTAAAGTCCTATTACTCAAATGGCATATTGGTCTTTTTAGTTTGAGTTTCCACTTCATTTCCTTTTTTGTGTTGTTTTTTTGTTCTTCTCAATAATGACATAGGGGAAAGTACAAACAGTCCCCCACTACCACAAATTAGGGGAAATCACAGGAGTCAGCACACCCAGAATACAATGGATGAGTCTCACCCTGGGAAAACCACCTTTTTGATCATGGTATCTCCCCTGCCAGGTAAGTATCCACTTCATTTCTTAATTTACTATTTTATTGTCTACTTAAGTCACATGTGATTAAAACTTTAATTTTTGTTCTCATATTATTCTAGAAATTAAGGCACCTGCTTTCCTCCGCTGTGAAAGAGGAATATGGGCACGCTGGAATTTTTCAGTAACTTCTTCAAACTTCTGTTTTCTTTGTTGAAGTATTTGTTCTCTGATTTGGTATTCTTTTTCCTCTTGTTCTTTTCGTTTCTCTTCAAAAGCTCTATATTTAAAACATAAAGTAGGTAACAGAAACAGGCAATAAGTTTTATAAATCTCAACATAGGAAATAGTTTCAAAACAATGCATTTATTATATAAAAGTGTTTTCATGTTTCAAAATTTTACTTAGGAACAACAAATTTTAGATTTTTAAAAAACAGGCCCTTGGTTAAGAATTTAAATATCTTTGTAAATGGTAATTTCAGAACCATATCCAGGTCTTTTGGAACTAAGAGAAGGCTCTGTAATGAGGCCCTTGTCTGTATACCCATTCCTATCTCCCAAGCCCTGCTGTGGAAAAATTATTTTCTAAGAAGCTATACTATTTTCTGTAATGTGAAGAATTAATTCATTGGTGAAAGGAGCAGCCTTGCAAATTATGGGGTAGTCAAGAAAACACTACACATTCCTTTTTCTTTCTTTTTCAATTAAACCAAAGTTTAAAATTGGCTGTCATGTTAAGTCTAAACTGTGCTAATAATCCAGAAAATTTACATAAAAATGTGGATTTTCAGGTTCTCTTGAAAATTTGGAAGATTAGGCAAATCTGGACTCTTTTTTTTTTTTTTTTTTTGAGACAAGGTCTCACTCTGTTGCCCAGGCAAGAGTGCAGTAGCGTCATCATAGTTCACTGCAATCTCAAACTCATGGGCTCAAGTAATCCTCCCATCTCAGCCTCCCAAGTAGCTAGGACTACAGGCATGTGCCACCACACCCAGCTAATTTTTCGATTTTTGGTAGAGACAGAATCTTGCTATGTTGTTCAGGCTGGTATCAAAGTCCTGACCTCCTCAGTGATCCTCCCACTTCAGCCTCCCAAAGTGCTAGGATTACAGGCATGAGCTCCCGAGCCTGGCCAAATCTGAACTCTTAATCACACATGGGTACAAACAGCTGCCCCTAATCCTTGCCATTCCCTATTTTTCTTAATTTTCCTGTTTCGTTTATTTCTAATTACCTCTAGGCACTTGACTTTATGTTCTCTAGTTTAAGCTGTACTGTCTCAAAGAATTAATTTTGTCCTTGGAAGATGTGTGTGTGTGTGTGTGTGTGTGTGTGTATGTGTATGATTCAATAATTGTCTACTGAAAAATGAGAAAAATGAAAAGGCAAGCCTGCAAATCACTGGTAGAGAAGCCTCCAAAGAAACCTCCTTGGAATGCGTGGGGTTAGGGAGTGGTTTTTAGTGCCACAGATTACAATTAACCATCTTTCTAAAGACCTCCCCTGGTTGGAGCATTATTTTAGTCTAAATAACTCAGATTTAGGGAACTATACTTCCAGGTGATAGGAGTATAGAACTTCAAGTAGTTCAACTCTGTGGTAGGTAGGATGTAGTGATGTAGTGTAAAAGATTTTTTAGCTCCCAAAACAATCTCCTTCAAGAATTCATCCAGGTCAAGATAAGGAGCTGCTTTTACCACCTGATTCAACATGGTACTGGAAGTTCTGGCCAGAGTAATTAGGCAAGAAAAAGAAATAAAAGGCATCCAAATTGGAAAGGAAAAAGTAAAATTATCTCTGTTCACAGATGACATGATCTTATATGAAGAAAGTCCTAAAGATTCCACACTAAACCAGCACTAATATATGAATTCATAAAAGCTGCAGGATATAGAATAAACACACAAAAATCAGTTGCATTTCTACACCCTAACAATGAACAATCCAGAAAGGAAATTAAGAAAACAATTCCATTTACAACAGCATTAAAAAGCTTAGAAATAAACTTAACCAAGGAGGCAAAATACTTGTACACCAAAAACTACAAAACATTGCTGAAAGAATTTTAAAAAGAAACAAATAAATGGAATGACATCCTATGTTCATGGATTGGAAGATTTAATATTGTTGAGATGTCAATACTTCCCAAAGCTATCTACAGATTCTATCCAATCCCTATTCAAATCCCAATGACTTTTTTTTTTTTTAGAAATAGAAAAATCCATTCTAAAATTCATATGGAATCTCAAGATATCCTGAATAGCCAAAATTATCTTGAAAAAGAACATAGTTGGAGGTTTCACCCTTCCTGATTTAAAAACTTACTACAAATCTATAGTAAAGTAGTGTGGTACTGGCATAAAGACAGACACATAGACCAATGGAATAGATTAGAGAGCTCAGAAATAAAAGCTCCCATATATGGTCAAATTATTTTCCACCAGGATGCCAAAACCTTCCAATGAGGAAAGAACAATCTTTTCAGCAAATGGTGTTGGGAAAACTGAATACTGCAAAAGAGTAAAGTTGGACTTTTGCCTTAAAACATATATAAAACTCAACTCAAAATGGATTGAAGATTTAAATATAAGAGCTAAAACTGTAAAACTATCAGAAGAAAACATAGGGGAAAAACTTCATGACATTGAGATTGGCAATGATTTCTTGGATATGACACTAAAAGCACATAAAACAAAAGAGAAAATAGGTTAAATTTCATCTAAATTAAAAACTTTCGTGGATCAAAGGACACTATCAACAGAGTGAAAAGGCCACCTAGGGAATGAGGTAAAATATTTGCAAATCATATATCTGATAAGGATTGATAGCAAGAATATATATAAAAAAACAACTCAACAATAACAAAACAACCTGATTTAAAAATGGTCAAAGGACATTTGAATAGACATTTCTCCAAAGAAGATATACAAATGTTAACAAGTACATGAAAAGATACAGCAGCATTATTCACGATAGCCAAAAGGTGGAAGCAACCCAACTGCCCATCAACAGATGAATGGACAAATAAAATGTGACATATACATTCAATGTAATATTTTTCAGTCTTAAAAAGGAAGGAAATTCTGACACATAAATGAACCGTGAAGACATTCTGCTAAGTAGAATAAGCCAGTCACGCAAGGACAAATGTATAATTCCACTTATGTGAGGTACCTAGAGTAGTCAAATTCATAGAGACAGAAAGTAGAATGGTGGTTAGCAAGGGCTGGGGGAGTGGAGAAAAGGGAGTTATTTAATGGGTACAGAATTTCAGCTGGGGAAGATGAAAACGTTCTGGAGATGGATAATGGTGACTGCTGCACAACATATGAATGTGCTTAAAATAGTTTTTGAAAAAAGACAAAGAACACAGAAACAATTACATGGAGTCATTCATAGAATATTCTACTTTCTGTAGGGAGAAGGTGGCCGTGGCTTGCTTAGCAGAAGCTTGAGTCAACTCAGAAAATTCTAAATTCTAAATATGATTTGCTCTTACTTGAGATTAAAATCATGTGTCAAGTGGAATAAAACATGAACGCACTCCTGAGGTAGCCAGTCTCCAAACATAGTCTCCAATGAACCATGATTATGTAGTCCCCTCTCTTTTAATCAGTCTGGCCCTGTGACTCCCTTATTACCAATAGAATGTTATGGAACTGATGCTGTGTGACTGCCCAGGCTAGAAGTTTTGCAGCTTCCAACGTGGTCTTCTGGAATGCTCACTCTAGGAGAGAACATGGAGACAGACACCTGGCCAGCTTCCAGCTGTTCTAGCTATCTCAGCAGAAGTATAAGATATGTGACTGAAGAAGCTATTTTGGATGCCCATCTCAGTAGAATCTTCAGATAATTCTAACCACAGCCAAAATCTAAGTGCAAGAGTATGAGATTTCCAAGCGAGAATCAACCAGCTGAACAACTCAACACACAGAATTACAATAAATTGTTTTAAGCCCCTAAATTTTAGGGTAGTTTGTTACGCAGCAGCAAATGACCAGAATAATAACTTTAAACCAGTGTTTCTTTAACTAGTTAACATTTATTTGGTAGGGATGAGGAGAAAATTTATTAATAAAAATTGTTTATTTCTTTATGTTTTTAAAAATGATTTATTACATCTGTTTATTATATATGATTTTCTGACCAAGAAACCTTTTTCTGACCACATTAGAAATCAGTGTTTTGATATCAAAATATTCTTAATAAGTAGCACTATGCCATGCATCATTCAGTTTCAGAGTGTAAGTGGATTGTAATCGCCAACTTAGGCAACTGTCATCCTTACGTCTCATCACCGATAGTGTAGCATGTAATTGCACAAAACAACTTACAACTACTACATTTTTTTTAAACAGAGATATCTGTTCCAGGGATTTTTTTGTACTATTGTATTCTTCTTCTAAAGCACTGTCTACTTCACTGGTAATGAGAACAATTCACATTTATCTAGTTAGGTAAGGAAGGAACTTTAGTCAGCTGGTATGTATTACTGATTTATGTTAGTGATGTTTCAGTGATCATTATAGATTTGTTTCCTGGGCAAATGCTTTGATGGTCTATCCTTTAATATGGCTGATGTGGAGCTAACTCTAGACAAAATTGTATATCTGAGAGTTGGTCTGAGAAATCCATAGCTGCCTGGATGCTCAAGGGAATTGGTTAAATAATGGTGATATAAACCATCCTCAAATTCAAGTATTTCAAGTTGTTCAGTAATAGCTCATATCTGAGTCATCAAATAAGATGCTGAACATTTATGTGGTAGAGCAAATACAAAAACAAGGAAACAAAAGGTATTTGTTGTTTAGTATTTCAAAATACGCAATGTGAATTAACACAACCGTCTCACTGGTAATGAATGAAATTGTGGTAAGCTAAATTATTGGCTCATAAGTAGGCTAAAATCTCAGACCTTTCACTTAGCACTTGCTAGAACAGTTACAAATCAACTCTAATTGCAGATATACATAGGATGAAAGCAAAAGGATGGAAGAGCATAAGAAATTTATTCGACTACATTGATACCCAAGTATTTGACTATATTATTATCAGATGAATTTGTTTCACTATATTAATATCAGACTTTAAAGCAAGGAGTATTATCAAAGATGAAGAATAACATTTCATAATTATAGAAAGGTCAATTCATCAGAAAGACACAAACATTATATAGGTGTATGTACCTTGTAACAGACCTTCAAAATACATGAACCAAACACAGAACTAAAGGGAGACATTGACAAATCCATAATCATAATGCATATTGTAACATCCCTCTCTTAATAACAGAACAACCAGACAAAAAAACCACTAAGAATACAGAAGATTTGAATAACACTATCAACTACCTTGACCTAGTTGATATTTATAGAGCAACAATTATTTATACCCAACAATTGTGATACACATTCTTTTTAAGTACATCATAAGAATCTTATGTTGAGCCATAAAATAAACGTCACTGAATTTCATAAGATTTAAATTTTACAGAGTATCTTCTTTGACCAAAACAGATTTAAGTTAGAACTCAATTATGACATCTAGAAAAGCTCTGAATAATTGGAAATTAAAGAAAAAAACACCAAAATATAGTTCTAAATAAACCATAGGTCAAAGAAGAAATCAAAAGAGAAGCAAACATTTTGAACTACATAGAAAAATGCAGCATATTGAATTTGTTAAATGCAGTTAAGACTGTTTAGAGGGAAATTTATAATTTTAAATGCTTATATCAGAAAAGGGGAAAGGTTTAAAACCAATTCTGCCAGTTTCTGGCTTAAGAAGATAGACAATGAGCAAATTTATCCTAAAGTAAGAAGAAAGAAATGAATAAAAAGAAGGGAATAAACCAGAATAAACCAATGAAATAGTAAACAAAAAAATAGAGACAATGCAGACACAAGTTGCTTTTGAAAATGTTAATAAAATTGATAAACTCCTAGCAAGAACAATGAAGAAAAAAAAGACCAAACAAAAATTAATAATATCATGAATCCAAGAGAGGATTACCACTACAAACACCACAGACCTTAAAAGAATGTTAAGAGAATATTATGAACAACTTTACACTAATAAATTCAACAACATAGATAAAATGGAACAACTTCTTAAAAGAAACAACTTACCAAAACTGACACAGAAGAAAATAAAATAAAATATGAAAAACCTCTATATTTATTAATAAAATTTAACTTACAGTTAACAAGCTTCCCACAAAGAAAACTCCATGTTCAGATATTTTATTATTTGTTTGTCAAATATTTAAAAGAGAACAATCATATACAACCTTTTAAAAAATACAGAGATGGAAGAAATACTCCCTAACATGTTTTATAAGGACATGTTTAATAACCATGATTCTAAAACCTGACAAACACATTACAAGAAAAGAAATTTATAGACCAATCTCTCTCATAAACTTTACATAAAAATCCTTCACAAAATACAGGCTTGAGCATTCCTAATCTGAAAATCTGAAATCCAAAATGCTCCAAAATTCAAAACTTTTTGAGCACCAACATGGAGACTGAAAGCCTGCATTGTCTGTTGTTGCTGTTGTTCAACAGCTGAGACAGGTATTCTGGTGATGCTACTGTGCTGCTTAGTTACCCTGAACACACTATTTTTTCACTATATTAATAGTATATCTTTTTTTTTTTTTTACTGTTAAGTACTTAAAGTGTGAATAAGTATAAGAAAATGACTGCTTATCAGTAGCATATAAATTCAGAGTCAGGAATGATGGTGATGCCAAACAACCACAGATTGTCCACATAGGTGACTAAGATAGTGACACCTTGCTTTCTGATAGCTCAATGTACACTAACTTTGTTTCATGCACAAAATTATTAAAAATATTGTATAAAATTACCTTCAGCCTATGTATATAAGGTATATATGAAACATAAATGAATTTCATGATTAGACTTGGGTCCCATCCCCAAGACACCTCATTATGTATATGCAAATATTCCAAAATTCTAAAAAATACTAAGTTCAAAACGCTTTTGGTCTTAAGCATTTTGGACAAGGGATAATCAACCTGTATTAGCAAATAAAATCCAGCAATTTTTAAAAAGAATACCACATCATCACCAAATGAGGATTATCCATGAAATGCAAAGTTAACAATTCAAAATTAATCAGTGCATTTCACCATATGACAAAAAAGGAGAAAATCTACCATCAAAATAGATGCAGAAAAAATATGTGACAATATTCAATGCACAATTATAAGAACTCTCAGCAAACTAGAAATGTAAGAAAACTTCCTCAATTCCTAGAACTAATGAGTAAATTTAATAAGTTGTCAGAATACAAGGTCAATATAGAAAAATCATTTGTATTTAAACATATAAGCAACAAACAATGGGAAATAAAATTTAAACAAATCCATTTATAATAGCATCACAACATACAAAATACTTAGGAGTCATTTAACAAAAGACATATGAGACCTCTATGTTGAAAACCAGAAAATGCTGCTGAGAGAAATTAAACAAAAACAAACAAACCCCAAACAAACAAAAAAAGGGAGCAAAAGGAGAGATATGCTATGTTCATGGACTGCAAGACTCGATATTGATAATTGAATTCAAATTGTTATCAATTATCTCTAAATTGATCTATAGATTTACCACAATCCCACTCAAAACCAGTCAGGTTTATCTACATGGAAAAGCAAAAATACCTAGAATAGGCAAAACTGTCTTGAATTTAAATAAAATTGGAGGACATGCAGTACCTTACGTCACTATAAAGAAGGCGTTCTCAACTGGGGGAAGTTTTGACCCTTCTCCCTCAGTGGAGGGAGACATTTGACAATGTCTAGACACATTTTTAATTGTCATGACTGGGGTGTGCTACTTGTATGTAGTAGAGGGCAAGGATGCTCCTGAACATCCTACAATTTATCCTAAAATTCCTACAAGGCAGCCCCCATAACAAAGAATTATCTCATCCAAAATGTCAATAGTACAGCTGTTGACAATTCCTGCTAGAGTGCAACAATAATCAAGTCAGTGTAGTATTGGTATAAGGGTAAATAGACCAATGGAACAGAACACGGAGCACAGAAGTAGACCTTCACATATATGGTCAATTGATATGCAAAAAAGGTGCCAAAGCCTCTAAATGCAGAAAGGAATTTTTCAATAAATGGTGCTGGAGTAACTAGATAAACTTATACAAAAAATGAACCTCAATCCTTACATCAAACCACACACATATAATTTGAGAAGAATGATAAAACTAAACCTAAAAATCTACAAGTATAAACTTTCCAGAAGAAAACAAGAAGACTATCTTCATGACCTTGAGGTAGACAAAATGTCTTAGAGAAGACATAAAAAGCACTAACCATAGAACAAAAAATTGATGACTTGCATTTCATCACAATTTAAAACTGTTCTTTGAAAGATTTCATTAAGTAAATGAAAAGGCAAGCCTCAGGTTAGAATAAAATACTTGTAATACATGTCTCCGACAAAGGACTTGTCTCTAGAATTTTTATTTTTTTTTATATATATATATATATATAAAATCTTACAACTCAACAAGAAGAAGACAAACAACCCAATTTAAAATTTAAAAAATAGATGAAATATTTGAAAAGATACTCCATAAAAATTATAGGAATGGCCAGTCAGGAAAACGTAAATTAAAACCATTTCATAGTTACTATATGGCTAAAATTAAGACTGGGAGGTTATGAAGCCATTGGGACTTACCTGCATTGCCGGTATGTGTGTAAAAAAAGTCAGCCCTTTTGGAAAACTGTTTGACCTCTTCTTATATGGTTAAACATACACATACCTGAAGACTCAGCAATTCCACTTTTAGTTATTCGCTCAGGAGAAATGAAAACATACACCCACAAAAAGATTTCCTTCTTAGGGATTCTCTCATATTTTACCATTTTGGCTCGAATTATCTTTCAGCCAGCAGCTTTATTACTAGCCCTGAATTAGAACAACCCAATGCCCATCAATGCAAGAATGGGTAAATAAATTATGATACATTTTTACTCAGCAGTAAAAAAAGGAACTACTGATAAATGTAATGACATGGATGAATCTCAACATTAAGAGAAAGAAGCCAGAGACAAAAATGCAAAAACAGGCAAAATTAATTCTGATGATAGAAATAAGAACAGTGGTTGCTATGAGGGGTGGAGACTGACTGCAAGGGATTTGAGAGTATATGCAAGGGCAAAAGATAATGACAGACCATGGAGTAAGAAGCTCAGTTTGAACAGAAGTGAGAATGTGAGGGATGGGATGAATAGAAAAAGGGCGGTAAGATAAATAGATTAGAAAAGATGGTGGGGGTCTTAGAATTGCTGAATTCAGAGTACTAGAGTACATGGAAAGATAGGAGGTATAGATGAGAGATTGAGATGCCTAAAACTGAGATTCTGGAGGGGGAGGAGTTAATTGGTAACAGCTGAGGTGAAGTGCCATTGAACGGGTGAAGTTCAAGAAAGTGACAGGCCACCAAGTTGGATTGATTAAACATTAAACAAGTTAGTCTTCTTGTTTTCTTCTGTAATTTTAGACATTGAAATTACAGAGAATGATCACTGGAATAGTGGTAGGAAGACAGAAAGATCCAGGTGCTAAAACTTTCAAGAAATGACACAGAGCATCTACAGATGACTGCAATAAGGAGGTAGTGGTAAGCAGTATGTTTTGATGGCATGTGCTTCAAAACAGCTGGAGGATTTTAGAGAAAAGGGGGAGCAATGGTCAGAAGTGATGATGAGGAGCAACAGAGAGTCCTTCCTTATACCTTATTCTTTGTATCTATCTACTAATGTAGTCTCTTCACACTTTCCACAGTATCATCTTCTCTCTCCCTCTCACATTCTTTATCATAGAGAAAAACAGAAGCCGTAAGCAGAGAACTTGTCACATACCTAAAAATTACTTGCATCCATATTTACCTCAATTTGAGCTTCTAGGAACAGTTTCTAACACAATCACATATCTTCAATTGCTTTAAGTCTTAATTTTTGAGGGGGGAGTAAAGTTTTCTATGTTTACTTTCTTCCCAAAGGCTCTGTGCATATGAGTGTTTATATGGTTGAATTTTGTATTTTGGACGGGGGGATATTATCAGGGTGCTAGGGATTGATTTGGAGAAAAAGTTTGGGAGAAGACTGCTGGCAAAGGAAAGTTTGTCACTACACATAAGGTGGCGTGTGAAAATAATAACAATCATTCCTTACAAGCGCTTACTAATGCTAAGTATTTTATAATGCATTATCTCATTTTATCCCACAGCAGTTCTCTGTGCTATTTTATAGACAAAAAAAAAGAGTCTTAAAAAAGGTAAGTAATTTGTTCAAGGTCACATAACCACTAAGTGGAAGAACTGGGAGTCTAAACTAGGCAGCCTGGTTTTTAACCACTATACTCTACACTATGTAACAGCCTTTTTGTAATTTTTCTCTTCTTCACAGCATTCTCATCCCCAACATGCACACATAACACAAGTTTGTCTTCCCATGGAACCATAAGCTTAACCTTATTATAATATTTACTTCACTGTATTTAATTTTCTGCATTGCTTCTTAGACTCTAAGTATCATAAGGACAGTGTCTGTGTGAGCACATAGCATAGTGCTTGAAACACAGAAGGCACGCAATAAAACTGTCGAATGAAAGAAGTAATTGCATTTTAACTGTCTCCCCCATTATATTCTAAGTTCACTGAGTGTAGGGACTGAAATTTTAATTTCTGGAATTCCTGGTATTTAATACAATGGAATTCCAGGTACTATCTTGCACCTGGTATATGCTTAATAAATAATTGTAGAATGAATACTTGACCTTATATCAACTTTAAATATAATCAAAGAGCTTTTAAAAAAGTTATTTATCATTTTTACTTAATAATTTATCTAGTGGGGATATAACAGTAAGTAAAACAGATATGGTCCACACAGTTATTTATTATCTAGTAAGGCAAGCTAACAAAATCAAGTAAACAAAAAATTACTAATTGTCATAAGTGCTAGATACTAAAGAAACTCTAGTCTGAGATAGGGAACTAGGTGAAAAGGGAATATTCCCTTTCAATAAGATAAATGGAATATTTCTCTGGAGATATGATATTTAAACTAAAAATTTCAGAATACACAGGGGTAATGATAAAAGAAAATGGGGAAAAAGCGTTCTAGGCAGAAGTAATAGTATAGAAAGATCCTAAGTTGGGAAATAAAAAACTTAGCATGTTTGAGAAAATACCACCAATTCAGCAAAGTTTGGAAATGATAAATGATGGATTTCTGAAGCTAAGAGGTGGTATGTTCCTTGTTATAATCAGAAAATTATTTTGATAACAAACTTTCATCATTATCATTTCATATCATTCCATAGTGGACCTGTCATCTGGGCTAAAATGTATACAGAAAGTAATAACAATTTTCCTCAGTACTTTTTGGGACTACAGAATATAAAGCCTGCACTAGGTTGAGTCTAATTAAACCAGGGATGGAATGTAACCAACAAACAGATGTTTCCATTCCTGAACTCAATGACAGGCTCAATAGTAAAAAGTTATAATAAGCAATTATAGCAATAATTACTACTTCTTTCCTTACTCAATGACTATTTACTGAGTTCCTTTTATACTATTATGTGCCAGGCAATGTGGTAAGTGCTGTGGGAATAGAAGGAAATGGTGATAAAAATGAGAAAGATAGCTTCTTTACCATTATAGAATTCAGAGTTGGAAGAGTATGTTGCTGCTTCCCATTAACCCTGGAATTAGCCTTTTCCACAAAAGAAACACAGTCTGCCTTAGCAACTTTTGAAGGATCTGTTTAGCATGTGCAATTCTGCCTCATGAAACATGTAGAACACACTTCATCAAATGATGGCCATATGCCAAACTGTTTGTTTTATTAACAGTTTCCTAGGAGTCTACAGGTATGGAGTATTGTTTCCTTCTGTTGGAAATACTTTTAAGAAGTGAACAAATAACCATTATAGCAACAGTTTTCTTTAACAATAGAACCTAAGTATTAGTATTACGAGTACCTGAGGTCACGAGAGACATATGTAGAACTGAAGTGCTTGCCTTTTGTGATACATTTCTTTTTCCTGGATGAAACCATATTTCAGATTTAGGTAGTTACAACTTTTTAGAGATATGATAATATTTTAACTTTAAAACTCAACATATTTTGAGATAATTAGAAATTTAAAAAATTTAAAAATAGGGATAAAGTATCATTCTTTCAATTTAAAAAATACAATTGGAGAAAAAATAGTTTTTAGGAATAAAATATACCATTTTTTATAAACAATAATGCCAACACCCTATAAGAAATAAAACTAAACCCAAGAAAATACTGTGAGTAAAACAAGAGTGAAATACTGCTTGGCAAAGGAACATGTGTGGCAGATTATAATCCTGTGCTTGCCAACACTTAAAATTATTTGAAATCCTAGAAGTCTATATTAAAAATCATACTTTCCAACAAATTGTCTTTCACTTGACTGCAAAAGAAAACAAATGAAAAGTCACAAGTGACCCTTAACACACTATTGGAAGGGAAAACATCCAAGCAACAAAGATCCATATTCTGATTTACAACATAGAATTATTAATGCACACAATACAAGGAAAAATATAATAATACCGCATTTCTCTAAAGACTGAAGTGTCAGCCAAAATAAACATGTCAATATCAATTAACTAAAGCACATAAATTTTAAAAAGTGAGTTCCTTAGGTCCTTATTCACATTTATTCCTATCTTAGATTCAGTTTTAACAAAATCCTCTATTTACTAGGTTATAATGTATTAGAAATATTTTTTTAAAAAGGGTAAAGGAGCTTCTAGAAGGAGAAATACTAACAACAAAGAGAAACAAATTCTGCTTCTGGAAAAATGGAGCCATACTTTTTGTTATTTCTTCCACCAAGTACAACTAAAAATCCTGAACATTACATACACATTTGGCTTTCCATATCCATGAGTTCTGCATCTGCTGATTCAACCAACCCCAGATTGAAAATATTTTGGGGGCAAAAACAATAAAAAATAACAATATAACAATGAAAATATAAAAATAAAAACATGGTATAACAATTATTTACATAGTATTTACATTGTATTAGGTATTATAAGTAACCTAGAGATGATTTAAAGTATATGGTAGGATGTGCATAAGTTACATGCAAATACTATGCCATTTTATATAAGAGACTTGAACACCTGTTGGCTTTGGTATCCATACGGGTCTGGAATGAATGGATACTGAGGGACTGACTGTGTGTGTATATGTATAGATGTATAAAACCATAAGAAGAGTCTGAGAAGTAGAGAAGAGGAGGTCGACTGGCTAGGGACCTTGGGCCTGAGGAAGGACATATGGTTACATTCCCTGGGTTTTCTTTTTGCTTCCTATATCCCAGGCTTGGAGCAGAGGAAACCACAAACCTGACAACATCAATAAGCTTAGACAAAGAAATGCCCCGACTAAAGCTTGCTCTCTCTAGCCCCAGGAAAGGTCAGCTTAGCAAGACAGAAAACTTAGACAATAACCCTACTACTCCATCTAAACACCACAGAAAAAACACTGTGGTTCCTCTCCCATCTTGCCAGCAAAGTGGGGACCTTACATTTCTACCCTTTCCACCCTTGAAACAAAGTGCCCCCAACCCTCCTGCAGGGATGCTGTCAGAGAAGCTGAGTACAAAGCTGGGCTTTCATCCCTCACCTACTAGTAATGAGGCCTTCTCCCCACCGCAGTATTAGTAGAGACTATGTGGGGAGTCTGGACTTCCACCCAGCCAGCAGTAAGAGGTGCCCCTACCTCTCCCAGATTTGGTGGTGTCTAAGGAGGCTTGAGGAGAGACATGACTTTCATCACCCTCCAGCAGTAATAAGGCCACTCTCACTGTAGCGTCAGCAGAGACCATGTGAGAAGTTGGAACTCCCACTACTGCTCAGCAGTAATAAGGAACCCTCCTATCCCTCTCCTCTGGTGTCCACAGAGGCTGAGAATGAACCTAGCCCTCTACCTTCATCTATCTGTAGTGAGGCTGCCTCCCTCCTTCCCCTGCTGGAGCAGTGTCAGAAAGAGCAGCTAAAATGAAAGGTTTAAATAAGTTGCAGAATCTCATAATATAATACGAAAATGTTCAGGTTTCAATGGAAAATTACTTGTCATTCTAAGAGCCAGGAAGGTCTCAAACTGAATGAAAAAAGACAATCAATAAATGCCAACACCAAGACAACAGAAATGTTAGAATTATCTGACAAAGATTTTAAAGCAGCCATGATAAAAATGCTTTAATGAGCAACGATGGACATGTTTGCAAGTGAAAAAATAGAAAGTCTCAGAAAATAAAGATCTAAAGAATCAATATAAAGAATCAAATGGAAATTTTGGGATTGAAGAATACAATAACTGAAATTAAAAACTCAGTAGACTAATTAGGAGATTCAACATAGTGAAGATGTCAATTCTCCCCATCCCACATTGATATATAGGTAATGCAATTCCTATCAAACTCCCAGCAATATTTTTTTGCAGGTTTAGATGAGATTATGCTAAATTTTACACATAAAGACAAAGATATTAGAATACCTAAGACAATTTTTAAAAAGAAGAACAAAGTGGGAAGAATCAGCTTCTGTGATTTGAAGATAATAAATGGCTACAGTAAACAAAATTGGGTAGTATTGGTGGAGGAACAGACGCCAAAATTAATCAAACAGAATACAGAACACAGAAATAGACCCAAGCAAATATGCCCAACTGATTTTCGAAAGGGTGCAAAAACAATTCATGGAGGAAATATAGCCTTTCAACAAATAATGCTGGACTAATTGGACAGAGCAAAAACACCACACATATATGCACAAACAAAAAGAACTCCAAAACAACCAAATAAAACCCCCAAACTTTGACCTATGTCTCACATTTTATACGAAAATTAACTTAAAATGGATCATAGACTTAACTGTAAAACATAAAACTATAAAAGTTTTAGGATAAAACATAGAAGAAAACTTTCAGGATCTAAGTCTAAACAAAGGAGTCTTAGACTTGGCATCAAAAAGCATCATCCATAAAAAGAAAAACTGAAACTGGACTTAATCAAAATTCAAAACTTTTGCTCTGGGAAAGACCCTATTAAGAAGATCAAAAGAAAATCTCCAGGGCAAGAGAAAATTACAAACAACATATCTGACAAAGGACTAGTATCTAGAATATATGTAGAATTCTCAAAACTCAACAGTAAAAGAGCAAATAATCCAATTAGGAATGGATAAAAAACATAAAGAGAAATTTCACTAAAGAGGATAGACAGACAGATGGCAAATAAGCACACAAACAGATATCCATCGTTAGCCATTAGGGAAATGCAAATTAAAACAATGAGATGTTACTACATACCGATCAGAATAGCTAAAATAAAAAATAGTGACACCACCAAATGCTAGTGAGGATATGGAAAAACCAGATTACTCTTACATTGCTGTGGGTACCGTCACTCTGAAAAACAGTTGGCATTTTCTTAAAACACTAAGCACATAACTACCATATGACCAAGCCATTATACTCATGGTTATTTATCCCAGAGATATAAAAATGTATGTTCATACAAAAACCTACACATGAATGTTTATAGCAACTTTTTAACAGCCCCAAACTGGAAATAACCCAGATGTCCTCAATGGGTAAATGGTCAAACGAACTCTGTTGCATCCATATCACGGCATAACACTCAGAAACAAAGAGAAAAAAACTACTGAGGCACACAACAACCAGAATGAATCCCAGGTTACATATGGTACGATCCTATTTATATCACACTCTAGAAATGAAAAAAATTGTAGAAATGGAGAAACAACAAATTAGTGATTTCTGGGGTATAGGGGTAGGAAGGAAGTGGGTGTGGCTATAAAAGGGCAACATGAGAGATCCTTATGGTGACGGAAATATTCTGTAACATGTATACAAAATGACTGTATACATGTCATTTTCCTGGTTGTGATATTATACTATAGTTTTGCAACATGTTACCAAAGGGGGAAACTGAGTAAATGGTATATGGAATCTCTGTGTTATTTTTTACAACTGCCCATGAATCTATAATTATCTCAAAATAAAAAGTTTAATTTTAAAAAGAAAAATTACAGCTAACAGTGAAGGAGAAGATAGAAAATCTTTAATAGTAAAGAACTCACCAAGCTTACCTGTTAGAAGCTACTTATTGTAGACTAAATAAAGCTTAATAGCTCAAGGGCAATACAGTAATATAACAGAGAGAATATTAGATGTTCATAATAATGATTCTAGGGCATGAAGAAAAAATCAAACCACATTGATCTATATAAAAGATTACAGAAATGTGCATTATATTTTAGAAAGATTTATATTAAAATGTTAAAACAAATTTTCATAATTTATAAGTATTTTATTTCTGACAATGCTCTTCCTGCACAATCTATATAATTAATCCTTGACTCCCACTGACCCTACCTACTCAATCCCAACTCCACCTTCATACTCATTCTCTCGCCTAGAACATTATAAAAGCTTTCCACTGTACTCTTTGGCTCCAGCCTGTGTTTTCATTCACCCTCTACCTCTTTGCTATAATGAGCTAAAACATAGTTCTGATCTTGACACTCCTCTGATTTTACGCCTTCAACAGCATCTAAGGATAGGTTTGATTTCTTCAGATTGGCACAAAAGTTATTTCATAAAATGTCTCTTACCAACTCTATAACAACATCTCCTGATAGTCTTCCACATTTTCGCAAGCATCAGTCACATAAAACCTTTGTCTTATATTTCATAATATTAGGCCTTTTCACATATTGTTCTCTCTGAATAAAACACCTTTCCTCTTCATCTTCCCTGGATAACTCTTGGTTAACTAACAAGACTTTACTTTTCCAGGAATTCTTCCTTGTCCTGTAAGTCTATGGGATGTACTTCCATGATACCTCATAGGTGACTCTATCATAGTATTTACTATAATACATAGCATTGCCATCCTTTATTACTTCACTATTAGTAATTTGAGGGCAGGGATCATGCCTCTTATTTTTTATCCTCCAGAATATGAAACCTTGGAGTTTCCTAGTAAATGTTAGTTCAATGGGTAAATGACTGTCTTCTATGACATTCTAAATAGTCAAAGATAACTTCCAAATATTCTAATTTCTTTAATATAGTATAAGTGTATTACCCATGAATATTTAAACCTACTGATACCTGAACTTATTTGAATCTATTCATATTTTTTAGCTTATAGCATGTATCTATATGTGAAGGTTTGATAAATGACTTACTATTTAAAGTACATTCTTTTTTCACGCTTTATGGAAAACTCCAAGCTCCAATATTCTCATAAATAGATAATGCAGCTGCCTCATACTTCATGTTCACCAAGTAATTTATTTCATTGATTCTCTAGATAATTTTTTCTGCCTTTAAGATACTTAAGGAATTTTTTATCATAGATTTTAGTGACCCTTCTAAATGCTTGTCCCTCATCTGTTAGTTGGTAGTCTTTCCTCTTCTTCTATGGGCAATTTTCCCCATTCTGTCTTATTCTGCCTGTTAGTTACATAAGACTTTTGTCTCATTATCTGAACTTCTAAATCTATGTGGAAGAAAAACAGAAATATATACATATAAAACAAAAACAAAACTAAATTTCCTTAGATAATTTCAACTACATCAGACAATGAAAGAGTTAATTTAGAGAGAAATATAATGCCAGAAAAAAATTATAGGTAAATAATTTTGTGTTCCCCAAATGGGATTTGCAACATATGCCCAATGATATAGTTAATAAACTCTAGGGATTTTCTGCTGTTCATGTATTGCAGAAATATGGTCAAGGTAGCAAAAACAATAAAAAGTGGTATAACTGCTCTGTCTCAAAAACAAGTATAATAATTTAAAAAATATCCTGAAAAATGTTAAGCAGTGATTGGATAGTTTGCATTTTACTTTATTATAATTTCTAGTTTATGCTAGAAAACTTTTTTTTCCAGTAGCCATTGATAAAATTCTTTTTATCACATTTCCACCATTATTCATATTTTACCCATGTTTCTGATTGAATGAATAAGGGTGGCACATATAGAAAAATTATATAGACGTGAATAATAAATCAAAATCAAATTACATTCTATTAGAGACTAAATACTAATTGGTAATCTTTTACTTTATCATGAAATGATAAAAAAGAAGATAGATTTTATAGTCATCTTAAGTAATGTATATGACACTGTAATAAATTGTAGTAAGTTGTTTTATGACAAAAAATGACTGCTATGGTCACAGTCAGTGAAATAGACAATATACCATCCTTGTGCTTTAGGCAGAAAAAGAATCATAAAATTTACAAAGCCACATGAATCTTGATCAGTGTTTTACAGATAAAGCACTGTCATGACTTAGGTTCATAAAGTGCTACAAAGTAGAGAAAATATTAATTTATATTGACTTTGAATTTCTATACCTTTGAATAAAATACAGTTACTTACTTTTTTCTCCTATTTGACTCCACAAAATATTTACGTGCTCGATTTCGACATATTTTTTGTTGCTGTAGTAATATTTGGCGCTCTTCTTCTAAATTCTTCTCTAGGTGGATTTTCATATCTCTAATGATATAAGTTAAGAACAATGGTTTACATCTGTAGTGGAAGAGTGTCCGTGCTATCCGATAAATATAATTACAACCTCCTGCAAATGATGTAAAGATGTTTTGTGGAACAATTAGTATGTATACACATTATTGTTAGTATACAACCAGCAGATGTTTCATGTAGAAAATTCTGACTTGGTATTAGAATTTAAGATAGATCTCACTTTCCCTGAGGTGGGGGGGTAGGAAATTACTTTTAGAAATCATGGGCTCAGATAAGGAGAGTGCATATCTTCATTCATTACACAGATATCCGAGTTATTGCTAATTAGTTGCCTTCTTAGGCATGTATATAAGAAAATGAAATAAGGAGGTTATATTTAACTAATAGAAAGTATATGAATTAAGGGTTTCAATAGATCCTTTAATCTGTAGTTTAAAAGTCATATTCAAGTATTTAAAATAGAAAATAGCAATATAATTGGGATGTATGTGTATATAGTTTATTTACTTAGTGATTTACTTACTGGTTACCAAAAAAAAAAAAACCCACTAGGAAAACCATGCATGATCATCTATTTATCCAGAAGTTTGCCAGAGAAGAAAAGGAATATTTTGTTTATCCTAATCATCTATTCATTTGAAATTTACTATATAAAATTAAATTTTCCTTAAATAAGTTGTATTGATATTATTAGTTGATTTTCCCAATTTATTTGTGTTTTAACTGTTATTATTGAATATCTTTATCCAATTTGTCAGCGTAATTTTCTATTTTTAATGATTTTGAATTTTAAAAAAAATGTTCATTCAATCACCACTTTCAGTGCCTGATGATTAGTTGTAGATGCATATCAGATTCCACTAAGATTACAGATTATATGGCATATCTACTTGTCTCTTTTAGAATAACTTTTTTAAAAACTTTTTTCCCAAAACCAGAGGTTCAAAATTCTGTTTGAGATGCATTTAATCAAAATTTTTTTATATGCCATAAGTTATTATTAGTGGTAACATAGAATACAAGAAATACATTCAACAATAAATTATGCTTTACATAATTTGTTAATTCAAAATGTGTTAATTTCAGGATCCTACTGTGCTTCAGCATCAATATTATAAAGAAACTCTATTATGATATATTTCAAAATAATCATGTTTATTTGAAATTTTTGGTTGTTTAAATCTTTGCTAATGGGAGCTTATTTGTTTTCAATTATGTTGCTATTTAACCACCTTTATACCATAGGCCATAATTCATTTACTTTCATTTTTTATAAAATGTTGTACTACTTCAACACAAAGACCCAAACACACTCACACACATATTTTTACTGAAAGTTTTCTTTTGAAGGATTTATAAAAATGAAGCAAAAAGAAAAGGTTTATCTTGTTCTTCTCTGATAGAGTACTTTAGTAGGATCCAGATTTCAACATGATGGCTAGCTACTAAAAGTCACAACTCAGCAGTAAAGGAAAGCATAACTTCCTTTCAGGGTACACATGGACAACATGGCGGGGGAGGGAAGTTATTTTGGCTCATGTGAGAAGCATGGAGCTGCAGGTGGAGACAATTCTGTTCTTTGTTCAACATGTTTGAGATCACATCACAAGAGCATAAAAAAATCATAAATGTTATAACTTTCTGACAACTATATATTCTTAATCAAATTACTCTCTGTTACATATATATAAAATAGTATTGCATAAATTTTGCCTGCTGAATTATGCAGAATGCTGCTGCCTTTGTATCTTTTCAAATATGGTATTCAAGTTTAAAAAATATTAGATGGCTGGCTAAATTTTTGGTTTTTATATGAGCTGTATTATAAATGAAAGGTATTTCCATAATAATCACTGATAAATACCTGTCCAAAAGAAGGTAATTTTTATATACTTAACATTAAAAAACCAAACCAAACCAAATAGGATTGGGTAAATAACACATGATTATAATTTAAAAGCAGTCTATTCTACCCTACCTTATCCTCACCTTTTCCTCTCCCAACTTAGTCCTTCTCCAATTAGGTTGTTTAAAATATGTTACCTTCACAAATAACTATGCATTATACAACGCATTTTCTTGCCAAACCCATTAAGGCTATCTTGATTCTATTTCTCCTCTGCTGCACCCCCTTGCACTATCTTGGCTCAGGCACTTTAAATCTCTTGTCTGGACTACCTCAGTACTCTATCTCATCTCCTTACTCCTAAACTGGCCATCCCCCATTTGAACCTCCACAAAGCCAGCTAAATGCAAATCTGATTGTGTTTCTTATTCTTTTTCTTCCCCCCGCCCCCACCCCGAGAGACGGGGTCTTGCTCTGTTGCCCAGGCTGGCGTGGGATCATTGCTCAGTGCAACCTGGGCTCAAGGGATCCTCCCACCTCAGCCTTCCTAGTAGCTGGGATTACAGGCGTGCATCACCACATCCAGCTAATTTAAATTTTTATTTTTTTTTTGTAGAGATAGGGTCTCCCTATGTTGCCCAAGCTGGTCTTGAACTCCTGGCCTCAAGTGATTCTCCCGTCTTGGCCTTCCAAAGCATGCGATTACAGGCATGAGCCACTGCACGCAGCCTGTTTCATATTCTTTGTTGTTCTCTAAAAGCTTCCTATCACCCACATGATAAAATTCCAAATTTGTGGGACTTGTATATAAAACATTTTATAATCTGGTTTGTTTTTTTAACTTCATTTCTCAACATTTCCCTATACGAATCCTATGCCCAGCCACACTAAGATAATTATTAACAGAACAAGCCATGATGTATCATACCATTATCTCTTGACACATGCTTGGCAAACTACTCATCCATTCAGGACAACCTCAAGCAGTTCTTCCCTGTGAAGCCTTTTCTAACCTCCACCAGATGACTTGATAACACCTTCATGAGTATATCATTTGTATCTCCTCTACATTTCTATAACTCCAATGCCTGGCATGGTTCTTAGAATACAGTAATGGCTTAATTAAAGCCTGCTGAATGATTCCCTTGAAGAAAATTCTCTGAGGTAGATATAACAGTACAAAAAGCATAATGCATTATGGAAATATTGGTTTCTAAAGGGGTTATACAAATTTATATGCCATTAGAAATGTAAAACCTCATAAGCACAGGGTAGTGCTTTCTTTTAGAAAGACAAGGTGCAAAACTATGTTTTATTATTTATGTATTATCAAAATAGAATACTTTCTATGTTGATTACTAATTTTTTTCCTCCTTGGAGAATTATTAGTTCAGAGTCACTAATCATTTATCTATTGAGAACTTGATTTAAAAGACCCATCAATTTCAGTAAGTTCATTACAGGTAAAACAGTATAGATATCAATCCTCTATCATAGTTAGTGCAAGTATTTTCCCCACATATTTCAAGTTTTATTTAATTATACAATTTCTCCTTACACTAATGGTTTAAATTAATATTATCTTTGAAATATTTTTTCCTTTGAAATTTTTTATTTCCCTTTAATAGGTAAAGTTACTATACTTTTAAACACATGAGAAGTGTGAAATTCTATTTTGTCAGTTTTTACAATTTTATATTTATTTTTTAGTTTATATTTATCCTTTTTATCAGCTCAAGTTTATTTTGGAATGTAAGTATAAGGTGTGACTCAAGGCAAAGACAGTGAATATGGACCACTCTTTTGGAGGTCTGAATAAGAAAGAGATAGGAAATATTAGAATATAGGTAAAAGGGTTCTTGCAATCAAAGAAATTGAAAGTAAATTATAAGAAAGGTGGGATGATTTATAATCCAGGGTTACTGAGGAGAGAGGGGATGGAAATAAGGGTACAAGTGAATGGATTCACTTCCTACAGTAAAAGTAATATCCCATCACTGAGCTGGGAAAAAAAGGCAGGTGAGTGGAAGTATGTGGGTTTGCATTGTTTGTTGGGAGGGACTTGAGGGGAGTTCATGGCATTCATGTCTTAGGAAGTGATAAGATAGTTTAATGAGTGTGGTGGGAGGTAACAAAGATCTGGCAGAGGCATTGAGAGGAACAGGAAAGAATCTGGTTGCTGTTTAGGTGAAGCTAGATACCATGAATCTTTAGTGGTATCTGTATTGTTTTGTGATTTATCTCTGACAGCATTTTTATTATTTGCATAAAGAAACAGAGAAGCAGGACTGTAGTTACTGAGTGATTGAGGCAGAAGGACGGAGGTGCAAATAGCCAAAGATGTTGGCGAGAAAATATATACAAATAATCAAGAATAGGGTATAAACTGGATAGGGAAGAGAGAGAAGCAAGGTGGATGCTAGGATACAATGGAAGTGGCAAAGAGTGGAGATATTTATAAGGAAAAAAAGAGGCATAGCGTGAAGGGGACATGAGAGAACTTTCACGATTTTTTTAAACAAATTTTATTCTATTTCTATTTTTAACTCTTATAACAGATTGAAATGATAGAACTTTAGCTAATTTTAATCAGATGAACTTTATAAGGTTTTGTTCTTTCATAGCCTTTAGAGTCAGAAAATTCTGACTCCAGTGAGATAATGTCTTCAACACAAGGCTGGATGGCCTCTGAGTATTGCGTTTATGTTTGGAAATCACATGTAGAAATTTTACCAAGACACTTGTTTATCTGAAGACTATGGTACTTTCATTTGTTTTCTTTTTGTTTTTTCCATTTAGTCATTCAGTTAATTTGAGCACCTACTCTGTACCAGGTATCCAATGGGAAACATTAAAGACACTAAAAATATCCAAACGATACTTACATAAAAGGTGCTTTAGTGTTTCTCCAACTAGTAAAGATAATATTCTTGATTTAGTGTCACAGTCTTTATTATGTTCAAAAGAATTCCTCTATTCCAATTTAAATATGTATATTTATATATACTTATATATACACACATATATACTAGCAATAATACATATAAACCAGCAAATACACATACCCCCCCCACACATTAGCAAAAGTTGTTGGATTTTATTAAAGTCTATTGCTCATCTATTAAAATGATAATTTACAACTTGCCTAATTTTAACTATATATTTAGTGTTTAAGTATATTTTTAGTAATGTATTTCTTTATAGGAAACCATCATTATAATTTTGGAATAAAGTCTATTTAGTGTGTTTATTCCATGTATTGCTCAATTCTATTTACAAATATTTTCTTTGCCATTTGTATCAAAGTTCAAACCATATAAATTTAAAAAAATAAAATCTATGACTATTTCATTAATGAAAATAATGGAAATATACACTTTTTCAGTGAGCCATTTACAATGCTTCCCTATTTTCAGATTTAGAGATAAATCAGGGTGCAATAGGAATTCAGTGTCTAAGAAAATATAATGTCAAGGGGGCAGAAATAAATCCATACACAAAATGACCATCTTCATTTCAGAGTATATCTTTGAGAGGACAGTTTTGGGGAGTAGCAAAGACAAAAGCCAAACTGAACAGGGTTAATAATGAATATATGAGAGAACTAGAAGCTGCTATTGCAGGCTACTATTTTGAAAACTTGGCAAAAAAAAAAAAAAAAGACAGAAAGAAGGGATAGAAGCTTGAGGAAACCATGATCTGAGGAGGAATATTTTACCATTAGTGAAGCTCTGTACATACCTGTCTTCTTCACTAGATTTGTATCCCTAGAACCTAGAACAGTGTCTTCCAAAGAGCAGTCAATACAAATTGTTTGTTGACTTGCTGTTAAAATTGTAAACGAGTATAAAGAACATCCCAGAAGAAGCTGGAGACAATGGGGATAAGAAAATGGGGGTTAACCTGGAAAAAGAAGCCATTCCATTCTCTGACAGGAATGAATGATTACACAGCACCATCACTACCACCCAAGTCCTTTGAGAATACAAAGGTTAAATTCTAATTATAACATTCTCTAAATGAATAAACACGGTTTACACATTTTGATAACAAAACTCTTTCACTCTTTCCATTTTCTAAAATGCAACCAACAGCAACAGGAAAGGAGGGCTCAACCAGTTCTTAGGGAAAAATCATAGCTAATCCAGATTGTGAAACGTCCAGGTCCCTTGCTTCTCATTTCCTCTCTGCAGTCTCTCTGACAACAGACTGGGCCGAGACGAAAAACAAATTACCAAACTGTGCTAGACTTTAGCAGCTCTGGTAAAAGGATTTAGGTCTGTACTAGGATAACTGTTAAAACAGACTCTTCAGCAAAACATTTTACTTATTTGTGCAATTTCTTTCTCCAAGTAGCATGATTAATCGGGAAGTGGTTAATATGTAAGTAAGAACATAAAGGCATAATTCCAGACGGCAAAAAATAATCCCCTTAGAATACACGGTTGATGTATTTCATAATTCACAAAAATTTTTACAAAGAAGTTGAAGAATGAGAGTGGGATAACAAGGTGGTGGGGGAAGTGGCCACACAATTAGGAAAAAAAGATATAATTTCAGGTCTAAGGAGAGCAACGACATTTGTTAAAGCAAATATTCGCACTAAGATGACTTGCTAATTTCGATCATCTTGCGTCAGTGGTAATGGGAAATCTAACGGGAAAAAAGATGGGCCCCGCTTCTAACTCCGCTACCCGGGGCAGCCACAGACCGGGAAGGATACAGGCAAGCGCCAGGTCGGTGACGCCCGCCGCTCTCCCGAGGGTTGAGGGGGGCTCTGTCGAGGGTGTCCGAGGATTCAGTGCCCAGTCCCGCGACCGCGCTCCGGGCTCCGGGCCTCCCAGCCAGCATCCTTCACCTCAGCGCCGCCTCCCCGCGCGCCCCTAGCTCCTCCCTCATGGCAGCTCTGGATTCCTCCTCCTCCTCCTCCTCCTCCCCCCCCCCCCCCTCCTCGGCCTCCCTGCACTCTATCTCTCGGGCCTCGAGTCACGGGCGCAGAAGGGTTGGCCGCGGCAGCCCTGGCTCCTGCACAGCGGCGCTGGTGGCTGTAGTGGCGATGGCAGCTGCTGCAGCGGCGACCTTGCCTGGTAATAGCAAAGGTGTAGGCAGGAGCCCCGCCACCGCCATCTTGACAACCAACCGACGCCGCGTCCTTCGCGACGGAAACTCGGGGGGGCGGGGCCGGGCCGGAGACAGCCAATAGGCAGGCGCCGGTGGCCCCGCCTGCTTGGAGCTGCCCTGCGGGCAGCGGGTGGAGACCCCAGCATCCCAAGGGACCTGCGTCCTTGCTGGAGGAGCGAGCTGAATTGTGCGTTATAGCTTGATTCAGTCCTACCTCCCTTTTTGTGAGGGTGTTTTCCTGGGGGTATTGAGACTGGCGAAAGACAGTGAGATGCAAAGTCCCCAGAAACAGGCAAATGCCACCGGGCGGATTCTGAAATGATTGTCTGGGGGTTAGTTTGGAGTTGGATTTGTTGTTTAACTACGGAATCCTGTTGTGGGGTTTTGAGTTGTCTATCCCCAAACACCGTTTCTTAAAAAAAGTTTTGTGAAGTGGAAATTTTCCTTTTCTGCATTCTCTCACCCCCAGATGATGCTTCTGCCATTCCCTCTGCAGTCGACTTCCTTGCCTTTGCCCTACTTACAAGGTCAACATTTCAAAGGATTCTAATGGTCCTTGCCTTGCTGCCAGATTCTGGATTTGGACCATCACAGCAAATCTACTAATCTCCCAGGAAGATATGCCAAAAGAGAACATCGTATTGAAATTGTTTCAGGAAATATGGAAAATTAAATGTATTTTTGAGCCACTGGTTTAATGGCTATGCAAGTGAAAATTTGAAAAAGGTTGCAACTTTTTGTTGGAGCCCAATATAAAAGCACATAAAAATTCTGACGGTATTTCAGCCAGTTTTTTTTCATGGAAAAACTCCCAGACTGAAGGCAGAATGTACAGACCAAATAAAGATTATTCACCCACCACTAAATGTCTCTGTCTTTGTAAATCAATTTGTTCATTTTTTAGCGTTCAAATAATAAACTTTTCCTGTTGAAACCATTTAAAATAATATTTGCAAACTTGGATGCAATGACTCAAATTGGAATGTGCTCTGGGGACTGAGATTTTATTTTATTTTTCAAAATATTAAGCGGGTACAAATGTTTTTGTTACATGTCAGGTCTGTTGGTGTGTCCATCACCAGAATAGTGTTCATGTATCCAATAGGTAAGCTTTTATCCCACACTTACCCTCCTACCCTCCCCTCTTCTTGGTTTCCAATGTGCTTTATATATCTTTGTGCCCCTGTGTACCCATAGTTTAGCTCCCACCTATTGGTGAGAACATACGGTGTTTGGTTTTCCATTCCTGAGATACTTCACTTAGGATAATGATCTCCAGTTCCACCCACGTTGATGCAAACGACATTATTTCATTCCTTTCTTACAGCTGGGTAATGGTATATATACACCACATGTATATATCCATGGTATATATACACCACATTTTTTTATCCACTTGTGAATTGATGGGCACTTAGGTTGGTTCCACATCATTGTAATTGTGAATTGTGCTGTTATAAACATTCCAGTGCAGGTGTCTTTTTGATAAAATGACTCCTTTCCTTTGGGTAGATACCCAGCAGTGGGATTGCTGGATCAAATGGTAGGTCTACATTTATTTCTTTGAGGAATCTCCATACTATTTTCCATAGAGGTTGTACTAATTTGCAGTCCCACCAACAGTGTACAAGTGAACCTTTCTCTCTGCATCCATGCCAGAATTTACTGTTTTTTGACTTTTTTATAATGACCATTCTGATAGGAGTAGGGTGGCATCTCATTACAGTTTTAATTTGTATTTTCCTGATGATTAGTAATGTTGAGCATTTTATCATATGTTTGTAGACCATTTGTCTGTCTTCTTTTGAAAAAATTCCATTCATATCTTTTGCCCACTTGTTAATGGGGTTGTTTGTGTTTTTTCTTGCTGATTTGTTAGAATTCTTTGTAGATTCTGGTTATTAGTCCGTTGTTGGATGTATAGTTTGCAAATATTTTCTCCCATTCTGTAGGTTGTCTATTTGCTCTGTTGATTATTTCCTTTGCTGTGCAGATGCTTTTTAATTTAATTAAGTCCCATTTATTTATTTTTATTGTTGCTGTATTTGCCTTTAGGGTCTTAGTCATAAGTGCTTTGTCTAGGCCAATGTCTAGAAGAGTTTGTCTTATGTTTTCTTCTAGAATTATTATGGTTTCATGCCTTACATTTAAGTCTTTTATCCATCTTGAATTAATTTTTGTATGTGGCAAAAGATAGCGCTCCTGTTTCATCCTTCTGGATATGGCTATCCAATTTTCCCAGCACCATTTATTTAATAGGGCTTCCTTTTCCCAGTGTATGTACTTGTCTAATTTGTCAAAAATCAGTTGGTTATAGGTAGATGGTTTAATTTCTGGGTTCTCTATTCTGTTCCATTGGTCTATGATTCTACTTTTATACCAGTACCATGCTGTTTTGGGTATTATAGCCTTGTAGTAGAATTTGAATTTGGGTGTGTGATGCCTCCAGATTTGTTCTTTTTGCTCAGGATTGCTTTGGCTATTCAGGGTATTTTTTTGGTTCCAGATGAAGCTTAGGGTTATTTTTTCAAGGTCTGTGAAATAAGATGTTGGTATTTTGATGGAATTGGATTGAATCTATAAATCACTTTGGGCAGTATGGACATTTTAACAATATTGATTCTGCCAATCCATGCACAAGGGATGTTTTTCCATTTGTTTGTGTCATCTGCAATTTCTTTCATCAGTGTTTTATAGTTTTCCTTGTAGAGATCTTTCACCTCCTTGGTTAAGTATATTCCTAGGCATTTTATTTTCTTTATAGCTATTGTGAATGGTATTGAGTCCTTGATTTGACTCTCAGCTTGACTGTTATTAGCAAACAGAAATGCTACTGATTTGTGTACATTGATTTTGTAACCAGAGACTTTGTTGAATTTATTTATCAATTCCAGGAGTCTTTTGGTGGAGTGTTTGGGATTTTCTAGATACAAGATTATATCATCAGCAAACAGGGATAGTTTGACCTCCTCTTTCCTGATTTGGATGCAATTAATTTCATTCTCTTGCCTGATTTCTCTGGCTAGGACTTCCAGTATTATGTTGAATAGAAGTGGTGACAGTGGGCACCCTTGTCTGATTCCAGTTCTTAGGGGGAATGCTTTCAACTTTTCCCCATTCAGTATGATGTTGGCTAAGGGTTTCTCATATATGGCTTTTATATAAGGTATATTTCTTCTATCCCTAGTTTGTTGAGGATTTTCTTTATCATGAAAGGGTACTGGATTTTATGGAATGCTTTCTCTGCATCTATTGAGATGATCATATGTTCTTTGTTTTTGCTTCTGTTTATTTGATGAATCACATTTTTTGATTTTCATATACTGAACCAACCTTGCATCCCTGGGATGAAATCCACTTGATTATGGTGAATTGTCTTTTTGATGTGCTATTGAATTTGGTTTGCTAGTATTTTTTTGAGGATTTTTGCATCTATATTCATAAGGAATATTGGTCTGTAGTTTTCTTTTTTTGTTGTATCCTTTCCTGGCTTTGGTATCAGGGTGATCCTGGCTTCATAGAGTGAGTTAGGGAGGATTCCCTCCTTCTCCTTCTCAATGTTATGGAATAATATCTATAGGGTAGGTACCAGTTCTTCTTTGTACACCTGGTAGAATTCAGTGTAAATCCTTCTGGTCCAGGGCTTTTTTTGGTTTGAAGTTTTTTTTATTAGTGCTTCAATCTTGCTGCTCATTATTGGTCTGTTCAGGAGTTCTGTTTTTTCCTGATTCAGGCTTGGGAGGATGTGTATTTACAAGAATTTATCTATGTCCTCTAGCTCAGGGGTGCAGAACCTGAGGCCTTAAGGCCACATGTGGCCTAATAGGTCCTTAAGTGTGGCCTTTTGACTGAATGCAAATTTTACAGAACAAGTTATTTTATTTTTGTTAATACATTTTTGTTCATCTTTTATATTTTTATTTTATTCTTAAAATTAATGTATTTAAAATACCAAAGAATAAAATAAGTTTCAATGAAATAATCCTCCCAGATTGATGGGCACAGTTAGAACATTAGCAGGCCATAAGGGCTAAATTTACACCTGCTACACTCATGATTTAGATCTAAATTCCCCTGCCTGACTGGTGCCACTACTGCAAGAGGCTCGGTGATGGAAGTTTATGGGTCTCAAGTATAACAGTCTGTTATCAGCTTTTGACAATGGCTCACTGTGTTTATGTTTGAAGTGGAATTTTGTGAATAGTTGCACAGCTCAACAGTATTTTATAATTCTGCCTGCTTAACAGCCATCATGTCAAAGAAGACCAAGAGAACACTGAAGGAAGAAAACAAAAGTTTTAAATGAGGTTTGTGAATTGCAACATTATCTTATTTCTGCTAAAGGTAAGATGATTTGCTTGCTTTGTGATACTGCAATATCAATATAAAGAAATTTAATGTTCATTAGCATTATAACACTCATAAGGACCACAGATATTTTAAATTAGAGGGAGAGGTGTGAAAGGTTGTATTGCAAAAATTAAAAGATGAAAAGCAAAAGCAAAGACAATTCTTTCAAGCAGCTATAAGACCTGGAAATAATGCCACTGCTGTTTAATAATAAGCAACTTATAAAATACCTTACATACTCAGGAAAAAAGGGAAGCCAGTCAGTGATGTAGAAATTATGAAAGAATGCATTGTTGAAGTTGTAAGATGCTTAGATCCTGATAATGTTTCAAAGTACAAACAGCTGCCTCTTTCAAGGAGAACCATAACTGATCAGCAGCATGAAGTAGTCTTTAACTTAACAGAATAACTTCATGCAATACTTCAAAAGGAAAATATATTATTCAATTGCTTTGGATGAATCAACTGATACTACTGACTTGGCGCAGGTGTTATACTTTATTGGGGTCATAACAGAAGATTTTCTTTGCTACAAAGATTACTCACTTTGGGCACTTTTGCAAACAGAACACAGGGAATAGATATGTTGAACGATTTTCAAGATAAATGTCATGAAGTTGGACTGAATTTGGTAAATTTAGTAAGTGTATGTACAGGTGGTGCACCTTCCATGACAGGAAAACATGAAGGTTTTATTGCACAGATAAAAGAAAGTATTAACAGATCCAGATGCTCTCATTTATTTTCAGTGTACCTTGAATCAGCAAAATATCTGTGACACTTTGCAACACGTTGTAACTATTGTTAACTATATTCATGTAAGTGCAACACAGAATCATCGATTTCATAACATGCTAAAGTTGAAAAATGAGGTATTTGGTGTGGATTTGCCACAGCATTCTAAAGTGCATTGGCTATCACAGGGACAGGTATTAGCCCAAATTTTATCTCTGGAAGAACAGATAGTTAAATTTGATAATGAACAGAATCAGCAATGTGAATTACTGAAAGAAGGTTCCCATAGGAATGCAGCATTTCTGTGTGATATCATGTCAAATCAAAATGACTTCAATATTTCTTTGCAAGGTAAAACTAAGTCTATATATGATATGTGGCAAAAAATCCAAGCATTTCAAAAAAAGCTATCTTTTTTCAGAACACTTCTTCTTCGAAAGGAAATTTTGGATGAACATTTTCCCCAGTCAGCAAGGTCATTGATGAGCAGGATGATATATGTGAATCATTTGAAGAATATGCAGCTGTTTTAGGGGTATTAATTGGAGAATACAATAAAAGGTTCACTGACTTTCAGAATCATGACATCACACTCAAATTAGCATTTCAGCCTCACCTAGTTGATATCACCAAGGCACCTAAAGAACTACAGATGGAAATGATTGAGCTCTCAGTATGTGACATTTTAAAGTCATTGTTTGATGTTAAGAAAGATCCAGTTGAAATAAGGAGATATGCAGTAGAATACCCATGCCTTTGGCATCATACCCGACAAATGCTTTCTTGCTTTTCAACTACTTATTGCTGTGAATCTATATTCTCCTACCTAACCCAAATCAAGATACCCTTAAGGTCACAAATGACAGATACCCCTCTAGAGCAGTGGTCCCCAACCTTTTTGGCACCAGGGACTGGTTTCATGGAAGACAATTTTTCCACTGATGTGGGGGTGGGGTGGGTGGTGGGCTTCAGGGAGGCAGAGGTAAGGCGGTGATGGGAGTGATGTGGAGCAGCTGTAAATGCAGATGAAGCTTTGCTCTCTGGCCTGCTGCTGACCACTTCCTCAACTCCTGCCATGAGGCCGGGTTCCTACGTTTCATGGAAGACAATTTTTCCAGTGATGGGGGGTGGGGCAGGGTGATGTGGCCCAGTTCCTGACAGACCATGGACTGGTACCAGCCCATGGCCCAGGGGTTAGGGACTGCAGATTTAGAGAATCAACTTTGACTGCAGACCTCCATGCTGCAACCCAATATTCAAATACTTTCCAACAAAAAGCAGACACAACAAAGTCGTTAAAATGTCAGTTAACTTTAAAATTAAGAATAGTTTTCATTTTTTGAAATTATTAAGTACATAGTAGCTAGATCTTTACAAAATAATGTACATTTTTAAGTATATCTAATTGAAGGTTCTTGAATGTGGCCTTATTTGATTACAGCTAAATTAATGTAGCCTTCTAACATCAAAAGGTTCCCCATCCCTGCTCTAGGTTTTCTATTAATAGTTTGTATAGAGATTTCACAGATGATATTTTGTATTTCTGTGGTATTAGTTGTAATGTCTCCTTTTTCATTTGTGATTGAGGTTATTTGAGTCCTTTCTCTTCTACTATTTTGGGTTAATCTGGTTAGTGGTCTATCAATTTTGTTTAAGTTTTCAAAGAACCAACTTTTTGTTTCATTGATCCTTTGCTTTTTTTTTTTTTTTTGGTTTCCATTTCATTTAGTTCTGCTCTGAGCTTTGTTGTTTCTTTTCTTCTGCTGGCTGTGGGTTAGGTTTGCTATTATTTTTCTAGTTCCTTGAGATGTGACATTAGGTTGTTAATTTGTGATCTTTCTGTCTTTTTGAAGTAGGCATTAAAGGCTATGAATTTTCCCCTTGGGACTACTTTTACTGTATCCCATAGATTTTTGAAAGCTTATGTCCCCTTTGTCATTTAGGTCAAGGAATCTTTTGATTTTCATCTTAGTTTTATCATTGATCCAAGGCTCATTCAGCAGAAGATTGTTTGATTTCCATGACTTTTGTGTAGATTTGAGTGTTTCTCTTGGAATTGATTTCTAGTTTTTTTTCACTGTGGTCTGAGAAGATGCATGGTATGATTTTGATTTTTTTGAATTTGTTGAGACATATTTTGTGGCCTAAGATATGATCAATCTTGGAGAATGTCCCATGTGCTGATGAGAAGAATGTATATTCAGTAGTTTCTGGGTAGAATGTTCTTTAAATGTCTGTTAGGCTCATGTTCTAGAGTCCTGTTTAAGTGCAGTGTTTCTTTACTTCTTTCCTGCTTTGATGATATGTCCAGCTCTTTCAGGGGGTATTGAAGTCCCAAGCTATTATGATGTTGCTGTTTGTCTCTTTACTTAGTCTAGTAGAATTTGCTTTATGCATCTGGGAGCTCCTGTGTTAGGTGCATATATATTTAGGATTGTTATGTCTTCTTGTTGAATTGCTCCCTTTACCATTATATAATGACCATCTTTGTCTTTTTTTTTTTTTAACCATTTTTGATTTAATGTTTATTTTATCTGACGTGAGAATGGCTACACCTTCTTGCTTTAGGTTTCCATTTGCATGGAACATATTTTTTTCTATCCCTTCACCTTGAATCTGTGTGACTCCTGTGGTTTAGATGTGTTTCTTGGTGACAGCAAATATTTGTGTTGTGTGTTTCCATCCATTCAGCCAGTCTATGTCTTTTAAGTGGGGCATTCAAACCATTCATGTTGAGTGTTAGTATTGATGCATGGGGTGCTGTTTTGCTCATCATGTTGGATGATACCTTATTGTTTTGTTTTCCCTCTTGTGCTATCATTTTATAAGATCTGTGATCTCTAATGTTCAGATCTTTTTACACTGGTGGGTATCTATTGTGTTGTTGCTTGTATAATGCACTTTTGAGCATTTCTTATAGGGTAGGTCTAGTAGTGACTAATTCCCTTAGTGTTTGCTTATCTGAAAAAGTCTTTATTTCTCCTTCATTCATGAAACTTAGTTTTTCAGGATACAAAATTCTGGTCCAGCAGTTGTTCTGTTCAAGAAGATTAAAAATGGAGTCCCAATTCCTTGTGGCTTGTAAGGTCTCTGCTGAGAAGTCTGCTGTTTGCCTGATGGGTTTTCCATTGTAGATTAGTTGTTGCTTTTGTCTCACAGCTTGTAGAATTTTCCCCCTCATTTTTACTTTGGCCAGGTTGATGAGTATGTGTCTTGAGGATGTCCTATTTGCTATGAATCTTCCCAGTGTTTAATTACCTTCTTGGATCTGGATATCTGAATTTCTGGTGATCCCAGGGAAGTTCTGCTCAATAATTCCCTCAAATAGATTTTCCATGCCTTTTGCTTTTTCTTCTCCCTAAGGGACACCTATAATTTGTATATTGGCTCATTTCACATAGTCTGATATTTCTGTGAGTGATTTTTTATTCTTCATTCTTTTTTCTGCATCTTTGACTGATGGGGTTAGTTTCAATGCCTTGTCTTCAAGCTCTGAGATTCTTTCTCATGCTAGATAAAGCCTGTTGTTGAAGCTTTCTGCTGTATTTTGCAATTCCCTAAATGACTGTTTCATTTCTTTAAGTTCTGTTGTAGCCTTTCTTATATTGTCTATCTCTTTAGTGAGTTTTTCACGTTTTTCATTCATGTCCTACAATTTTTTTTGATTTCATTGTTTTGGTTTTCAACTTTTCTTCAGTTCCATTCATTGTATTTGCCATCCACATTCTAAATTCTATTTCTGAAATTCTGGCAATTTCTTTTTGGTTGGGGTCAGTTGCTGTGGATCTATTGTGATCCTTTGGGGTTGTTGAACTAGCTTGTTTTTTCATGTTGCCAGAATTCTTTTGCTGGATTCTTCCCATCTGAAACCTCTTCTCTCAGCTTGGGGCTGATAGGTTTGCAGTGCACCTCTTCTCCTTTGCTGGGAACTCTCCTACTTAGTGAGAAGGAGGAGAGATCCCTAAATAATGCTTTGTTTTCCTACTCTGGAGGATTGATCCAGCAGGAGGGGGGTGGATATACTGATAGCCTATAACACAGCTGTTCTCCTGCATCACCCTGTTTCCATGTGGCTGTCACAGACCATGTTGGTGCTGGGGGATACTCATTTGGATTGGTGTGTTGTTTCCCAGGCTGCTGTTGAAGGCTTGGGCAGGGGGCTGGGCAAGTCCCTCAACACAGAGGTGGGTGGCATTACTTTGGGTGGCACTTGGTCAGGTTGTGGAACCCTGGTGGGCGCCTGGATGCATCACGGGCTGTAGCCAATGAAGGGTGGATTGTGAGAACTTGGCGGGCACTTGCATGGGTCAGAGGACCTTACCAGATGCCTAGGTGTGTTATGGGACCTTGACAAGTGCCTGGGTGGGTGTGGGACCTTGGCCAGCACCTGGGTGAGTTGTGGGACCTTGGAGGGCACCTGGGCTTGTTACAGGATGACAGCCAATGACAGGGCAGGTCACGGGACCTTCCCAGGTGCCTGGGTGTATCACAAGACTGCAGGTGGTGGTGGGTCGGGTTGCAGGAACTTGGCTGGTGCCTGTGTGAGTCGTGGGACCTTGGCAGGTGTGTGAGCAGGTTGGGAGTCTTGGCCGGTGCCTAGGCAGGTTGTGGAACTGCAGCCAGTGGAGGGGTGGTTCCTTGGGCTGCAGCGGCTGGTCCACCAGTGGCTGGCGAGGGCTGGGGAGATGCATGGTGCCCCACTGCAGAGTTGCAGTGGCTGGAGCTCTCCCTCTGCCCAAAAGTCTGATTGTGGCAGCTGCTGCAGTGCTACTCAGGTGGCAGTGGCAGCACTATGGAGATGGCCAAATGGCAGCAGCAGATGCTGGGGCCTGGTGAGTGCCTGTTTTGCATGGATCCCTGGGAGGCAGCTGGTGGGGTGATTACAGGGATGCACAGCACCCAGTCACAGTGCATGTGAGAGATCCCCCCCAACCCCTGGAAGTAGTAAATGGGGAGGTGGCTGCAGTGGAGCCAACCCCTCTGCAGACTGGGTGCTCTGGGGCTGAGAGTGCAGACTGGCCTCCGTTGCAGTGACCTGGGACTAGAAGCTGGTGGGACCCCACTGTGCCCACTCTCTGGTGGGTACAATGCTACTGGACAGTCTCTAAGTATCTCCCTGGTCAGTTCAGAGGCCTGCTGTGATGGGGGAGCCCCCTTGTAACTCAGATTTCAGTGTCCACTGGGGGAGTGCAGAGTCCTGGGGATCTCCTCTAACCCTTCCCCACATGTGGGCACTTCCCCCAGGTACCTTCCAATCTTGCTGAGCGGATCACCCTGCCTCTCTCTCCTCTGCTTTGGGTTGCTTCTCTGATGATTCACAATGCTCTCTTTGAGACAGTCCCTCTGTAGGCGAACATCTACCCACAACCTTTGACCATCTCCTTGAGAATGCCAGCATTCCATGGTGTCCTGGCATCCTCCCTATGGATCGTCTAATACCTGAAGGACACAGGGTAACAGAGGCTGCAGTAGTCACCTGGGCATCCCAGAAAAGAGGAGAAGGAACAGCAAAGAGGGATCCAAGTTGGGCGGACATGTCAGCATGAGAGACAAAGGGTCCGCCAGATTCAGAACTGAGATTTTAAAGTGCCACACAAATCCAGTTTTGATTTAAAACATAAAACACATAATAAGTCCTCTTCAGGATCATGCCAAAAGAATAAAATATATAATCCTGACGAGGACAGGCTAAGTATATACAACTGGACAATTTGCTATCTTGGCAAGTTTTTAACTGGCCTAGCCACAGGCATTGGCCTTCATTCTATTCCCACTGCTATCATCACATGTCTGTCTCTCCAGGGCTGATCTGAGCAAAGTAGGGCAATGCAAAGTGCAAATAAAATTGAGAAGACTGTGGTTGCTGTTTGGAGTATTTAGGCATGTTTAGCCTTCCTGAAAGTTTAGCTTTTGCTATATTATTAGTTTTATATCTTGTAACTCCTAGGTACCTCATTGCTTTGTGGCATGGTATATTAGCATTAAGAAGCATAATTTTGTTTCTTAATTGCCTGAAAACGCCTACTTATATAATCATTCTTTATTCAAAATGTTGTTTTACAAAGATGACCAAGAAGAAAAGAAATTCTAAACATGTTTGCCAGATTTTTTTTAATCACAGGATTTTTTCTGACCTTTAAATTTTTTCTTTCTTCAAAATATTAAGCAGATTTCCCACATTCTATTTAAGTTGTGTAGTCCTAGATTCTAAAAGAAGGCTGTAAGATTAGATATTTAGATAATATAGAGATAATTTGAGAATTTTATAAACTTTATCTCTTGACAGTAAAAGCAAATATGATTTAAGCAATAAAGCAGAATATGACATTAAAATCTCTATATTTAATCAGGAACTATCTGAATTAAATATAACATTTTTTTCTTTCACACCTTAAACCATAAAATAATTCATTCGTCTGTTAAGAAAATAGATATTGAGCACCTACTATGTGCCAAACACTTTCTAGGTTCAGTGGTGAATGAAACTTCCAAGTCCCTATGCTGATGAAGCTTATATTTGTTTTCTACTGCACTAGAATATCATAGGTAGTGAAAAGTGTTACAGGGAAAAATGGAATAGCGTAGGGGGATTGGGGGTGATGTCAGCTGTGTTTGAGATAGGGTGCTCAGGAAAAGCCTCTAAGGAAGGGAAATTAGGGTAGAGGTCTGAATGAAGGAAAGAGGTTGCTATTCAAATATCTGGATGAAGAATATTGTAGGCAAATGGGGCTATAAGTACAAAAGGCTCCATGGGCAGAATCCTATTGTGGTGTTCAAAGAACATCAGGAAGGCCTCTATGGCTAGAATAGAGTCAGGTAGGGGAACTGGAGAAGTACATGTCTCAGATTCAGTGGGGACTTATATTGTATACGAGGACTTAATGTAAAATCCAACTTCCATTGGAAGGAAAGCCATTGGAGAGTTTTGAGTAGGAGAGTAACATGATCTAATTCAACCTTTAAAAGGGATCTTCTAGCTGCTGTGCATGAAACTAGACTATAGGGGATGAGACCAGAAACAATGAGGACAATTAGAAAATTATCACAGCAGGTTGGGTTAGAGACTTGGACTAGGATGGTAGCAATGGAGACGGCAAGAAGTGTTTAAAATTTGAACTTTGAGACAATAAGATGTGTTGATGGATGGTTGTGGTAAGTGCAGGGAAAAAAAGACTCAAATATGACTCTCAGATCTGGAGCTGGAGCAACTAGATAAAGGGTATTGTCATTTACTAATATGGGGAGGAATAGGTAGGAGGTAGAAGAAGGAATAAGAGTTAGGCTTCAAACATGTTAAATGTGAGATGCCTGTTAGACACCCAACTTCATTAACATGGTCTCATAAATTGTTAATGATGTTTTATTTACAAAGGAAACTAATAATTACTTTATGGTTACAAAGTATGTTCAAATAACTTATTTAATTTGAATACTATGTTAAAAAAAGCTTTAGACAAATTAAACAGATTATTTGAGCACAGGAAGATTCATGAATTGGGCAGCACTCAGAACCAGAAGAGGTCCAGAGAGCTCCACCTACCAGTGTGGGCAGTAAGCTTTTATAGGCCTAACACAGAAGCAAAGTAGAGGAATCATCTAATTGGCTATAGCTGGGCATTTGCCTTATTTGGGCATGGTCTGATCTGTTGGCTGCCTGTGATTGGCTGAAACCTAGCTATTTGTAACAAAAAATACACTCCTAAATTAGGCTGCTGTTTGCTACAGAGGAACTCAAACTACAGAGACAGCCTCAGGCAATGGCTTCCTGCTTATTTAATTCAACATAACCTTGCAAGTCATATGGCAGCCTATGATGGACAGTTTTTTGTGCTTTTACTTTAATCTTGGCTGAGGCTATTTTTTCCACCTTCTGCCAAAGTATTTTCTTGCTCAAATAAGAATTTCCTGAATTTGTCTCTGGGCAAGCTGTGAAAGAACAAAGAATTTTAACATCTGGCTGGTTTAAATTTGCTAAAGTTCTGCCATCTTCATTTCAATTTCATAAGACTTCAACTAGAAATTTAAAATTAAAGATATATACTCATCTACTCCTAATATAAATTATAAAGGTCATCAATATAGTCAGCAATGTTAGAACTATGTATAGATCAAGTAAAATATTAATCATAATAATGATAATAATGACACCACCTAACATTTGAATGCTTGTTGTTTCCTTACACACGGTGCTAAGTACTTACATATATTAGATCATTTTAATCCATAAGACAGTTTCCATTCTACAAAGGAGGTAATTGAGCTACAGCTGTATTAGATAACTTTGCCCAAGTTTTCAGAGTAAGGGAGTGGTGAAATCAATCTTCAAACCAGGCAGTCTGGTCTCAGAATCAGTACTCCCAACCACCTCACTGCTTTACTGGAGAAACTCTGAGAAAGTTGTTTCAGTAAATGAGAGATAAGAGTGTTTGGATTTAAATAGTAGGTGGTGAGGAAGTAAAGTTAGAGAATAGACAATTAGTTTAAGATATTTCTTCATTAAGTAAATATTTGAGTGCCTATTGTATTTTAATTATTATGCTAGTGCTATAAAAACTATGGTGTGGTCCCTGCCCTGCAGTTCTCAAGCTTGGAAAGGAGGTGGAGAAAATAATACATTGAACTGGATGCAAGACTCAGGAAAGTTTTGCTTTGCCTCTTAATTTCAGGATAATAAAGACTTAGGCATGTTTATAGAATGAAGGTAAAGAGCCATCATTAAGGGAAAATTTGAAGACTTGTCACAGATGTTGATCTATTAACCTTCAGAGAGTGGTCATTTCCAGTAACATCATTTCCCTTGTGCTCAGAATTTTTGCAGTTTTAACAATATAGTTGTAAAACATACAAATTAATTAGAGTCCTAAAGATTGGCATTTTAAAAGCATATTTTAAGTCTGAATTATTTGCTCAGAATGCCCACATTGATCAAACTTCTACTTAGCATTTTATAGAAATAGTTCCAATGTAATATTCTTTCCATTCCATCAGTCATTTCTACTTCCTTACTATTTTTGTGTAAATCGTTTCATAATTATTGAGGTATAGCTTATCAAAGGCATTTTTTCCCAAGGGAAAAAATCTGACTCACAGAAATTAGATGAATTTATAAATTCATGCTTTATCTATCTATACCTAACATTTATTTATCTATTTATTTATCTATCCATTTATTTCCTATATTGCAAAAGCTAGGATTTATAATGCAGGCATTAGGCGATAAAAAGGATTTGTATGACTTAAAAAGACAGGCTCTCTAGAGGGTACCTTGTTTTTCATATGAAGGGTGTTGTTTCAAACGAGGGCATGGAAACTAGTAAGTATTGGCTTCTGTTTTTGTTGTACACCTTCCAGAAGTTTTTAACTGAAGACTCTATGCACTGTAGTTCTTTCCACAGAGAGCTGACTGATATTTGAAGAAGTGTTTTCATTTATCCAAGAAAAGTATGATGTTTCTATCCCAAGCCTTACTCTTGTTGTTAAATGTATGTATTTTTATTTGTGGAGAAGCTGTACGAGGTAACTGTGTACATCATTCTACGGTAAGAATTTTAGCAATATTATTTTAGCTAGGAAAGCATGATTAGCTTTTAAGATATATATTAGAAGTTTGAAAAGATTAATTATGCTGCCAAATAAAATTTATGGAACAATTAAAATGTTTATGTAGAAATATTGAGACATTGCTTAAATGTTAGTATTTTTAAACTTAGGAAACTATAAACTGAGGACTGACTCTTAACAAATTTCTTATGAAAAAATTTTAAAGACATGTCAGGCCTAAGTTAAAAACTAGTCCGCAATTTTCCAATTAACTTTGATAATGAAATATCTGATTGGGTAGTAAAAAAATCACTTTGCTTTAAAAAAAAGCTATTCTGTAAACTTTCATATTTCAATATAGTTCTGTGAGTGATTACCTAGGAAATTAAAAAATTTATGCATCTGGTTTTATTTATCCAACAGGTTTATTTGTGGAAGTTTGAGCTAACCAGTTCATTATTTTTTTCTAATGATCAGTCTCATATGTCCTGAAATTTAACCTTTTCCCTACAATCTTCTTATTTCTTATGTATTAGTTCATACTATGTATTTCATGTATTTTTTCTTATTCCTATTTTTTAATGTAAAGGCTTCTCCAGCAGTTAACATTGTAGAAGATGTATCTAATGCAAAAGATGAAAGTAAAAGTAATGATACTGTTTATAAGGAAGACTGTGAGATATCCTGTGATGTTAAAACTAAAATTACACGGGAAGAAAAACATTTCATGTGTAGTAAGTATTAAAAATAACCACAATTATAAAGGTATATGATTTATTATTTCTAGGGTAGACATGCAAAAAATGTAGCTCAGCTTTTGCTTGGGTTGTTTTAGGTACATCCTGATCATCCTAGATCAGAGGCTTTATGTGCTTGGCATATAATAGGTGTTTAGTAAATATTTGATAAAGGAATGGATCCTTCTTCCATATAGCTCTGTGGCATCAACCATATGGTCACCATGTGACCATAGGTGGAAGGGGCAAGCCAGAGGGCACTGATAGTAGTATTGCATCAATTCAGCTAGGGCTATTTTCTTACTTTCATTAGAGCACTAGGAAATTTCACCTTAGTTTTTTTTTGGGGGGGAGGGGATTCTAAAAACTAATATGTTAGTATTGAATACTACAATAACTAATACAATAGGTATAAAACAAATTCACAGCCGATTTGTATAGCTAAACATAATAAATAAAAAGTTTTAATCTCAATTAAAAAATTAGTAACAGTGCAGTAATTTTCATTGTCTAATATATGCACATAGGGAATGGGTGAAGAAGGTGGATCAGAAAGGGTGGAGTTGATGATCTGTTTCAGGTCTTACAGGACTGTAAGTCCTAGGTTAGCAAGTATAAAAGGCTCACTTTAATGTAATTAATTCTATGTGTAACACAAGTGTCTCAGGCTTCTCAAACCAATACAGTGCAACTTTAGGCCCATTACAACAGATGTCTTAATCCAGGAAAAAACAAATAGAAAGTGAGAGACTGAAAGTAAAAAAAGAGAGATGAAGCTGGGTGAAGTAGAATTAAAAATATCAAGAATTATTAATGTGATTCTACTGCTGGGGGAAAGAAACATAGAAATAAAATAAATTTTTAAAGAATAATGTATGCAATAATGTGTGGGTCCTTTTGTTGTGGAGGACATCATTGATATCATGGGTAAAACTTGCATAGGGTCTGAGAATATAGGTACCCAAAGTTTATTTCCTGATTTTGGTGGTTGTGTTGTTGGGAATGTCTTTGGTGTAAGAAATACACACTGAAATAGTAGGGATGATGGGACATTATGGAAACATGGTCTCAAATGCCTCAGGAAAAAAGTTCTTTGTCCTGTTCTTACAAATTTTCCATAAGAAATACTGTTTTAAAATAAAAACTTTTTTTTTTTTTGAGATAGAGTCTCACTCTGTCGCCCAGGTATAGTGCAGTGGCATCACCATAGCTCACTGCAGCCTCGAGCTCCTGGGCTCAAGCGATCTTCTTGCCTCAGCCTCCCAAGTAGTTGGGACTACAGGCGCACACCACCATGCCCAGCTAATTTTTTTTTTTTCTCCTATTTTTAGTGGAGATGGGTCTCGCTTTTGCTCAGGCTGGTCTTGAATTCCTGAGCTCAAGCAATCCTCCCACCTTGCCCTCCCAGAGTGCTAGGATTACAGGAATGAGCCACCATGCCCAGCCGTAAATAAAAACATTTTTATGAAGGAAAATGTATAGTAAAAGTTCAGGCAGAAACCAACTAACCAAAACCTTTGACTAAGATTTATTATGTGTGTATGTATGTATGTGTTAGTAATTTAATTATATAAAAATATAGAGTTAATAGAAAAGATTAAAACAAAGATTTATTTTTAAAATTAACTTGACTGGTATGAAATTGTTACCTTTTACTTTCATTTATAGTCAGAATTGATAAATCCTATACCTCCTGCCTCTATACGTCTCACCTTATAAAGTGAGAATTGAGACTCAGAACATTGTCTCTTAATTATAACAGGTTATTTTGGGTAATCTATATTATTAAGAAGCATACTTTCATTAAGAAGTGTTGAAACAATTGTTTTTTTTTGGTTAATCCTAAGTTAAAATACATACTATCTAAAATATATAATTCTGAGTATTAAGTTAAATTGAGATATTATTGTTTACATGTTTATCCAAAATCTTGTGAGATTGATTATTTTTCACTGTAATTGTTTTTTATAACAATATAATGTTTAGCAGCCACTTTTTATTATGGTTAAGGAAATTTGCAAAATTCTATTGTTTCCTACACACGAAGTACCAAAAAACTACTAAGAAATATGATGGATGAACAACAAGCTTCCTTGGATTATTTATCTAATCAGGTATGGATATTGCATGTGCACATTGACATATAGTTAGCTGGAGTTATAACCTTTTTTTAATACATGCACGTTTAGCCATCTGTTTAGTGTCTACTACGTTAGAGGCACCATAGTAAGCCTCAGGCAAACAAAAAGCAATAAAAACAATGGGCCTTCAATCAAAGGGCATACAGTCTAGTGGAGGAGAAAAATGTGTTGAAAAAAATGTGGAGGCTGTTAGAATGACACAAAAGAGAAACCTAAGGTACAAGAAAGCTTCCCAGAGGAGAGAACCTGTTAGCTGAGTCATGAAAGATGAATAAATGCTTTAAAAGTCACAAAGGTTGGGTAAAGAAGGGAGGGCATTCCATATGGGGGGAACTTTTTGGAGTTGGTGCAAGGGTGGAGTGGCTGGTGAGGTTGAGAGTTTATAAGGAAAACTAATGAAAAAGATAGTCAGGAACTAAATCATGCCGCACCAAGGAGACCGAAGTGTTTGTCTGAGCGAGGAAATGCCACGATCCAATTGACAGCTGGTGTGGAGGAGGACATGAGGAAGAGCCATGGGCGGAGATAAGAAACTGTAGCAATGGTTCAGGCAGGGTATGAAGACCAGACCTGCAAGAGCTGCCTAATGCAGAAACAGGGGCAGATAAAATCCATGTTGGGGGGGTAGACACTATTGAATTTAATGATTACTATCTAGCTATGCCTTTGTTCTTAGTTAAAGCAGTCAGGATTCAATCTAGAAAAATGAGCATCCTTATGTATTTCAGAGCTGGGTTTATAAGAGGCTTAGAGAAAACAGAATTTAGCTAAAGGAGGTTTGTTCAAATATAAATGTACTTAAATGTGCGTGTGTGTATGTGCGTGTTTAGGTTAATGAGCTCATGAATCGAGTTCTCCTTTTGACTTCAGAAGTTTCTAGAAAACAGCTGGATCCCTTTCCTCACAGACCAGTTCAGTCACATGGTGAGAACACTGGTATTTCAGCCTTTTCATATTAGTCTTTTATTGCTTAAAATTTTCCTGGACAGGTTGGTGTACTTAAAAGTTTTGTTTAAAAAATACAGCTCGATATTCTCTAACAGACTGGAGGACTAATACCTGGTGTTAAGCAAATTATACCACAGATAATGTGTACTTTCCTAAAATGGGAAACCTTTTTTGACCATTTAAAAGCCATGGCTATATAAAGATATCCTGAATCTGTTGAAAATAGCATAGTTTTATGCAGCTTTATTCTTTATATTTTATTAATAATTCACCTTCAGATAGAAGAAAAGAAAGTTTCAGAGTTCCTCCCACCTGTATAAAATTTTTTTTGACATGTTTGAAAGGTTTCAAATTGGGACATAAAATTTGAAAAGAAAAAGAAACTTAAGACAAAAATAAACTGAAAGTTAGCATTTTCCGTACTTTTTAAGGTACAGCATATTAATTCATAGAGGCCTGGGCTTATAAGAAAAATGCCCTATAAACCTTATAAATATGAATTCATACCAAAAAGTTCCAAGCAAATAAAAGTTATTGAGGGCCTAATATATGATCTGTATGTTTTTCTTAGAAAGGCAAGAAAATAAACAGTGCCTGAGAATCTTCTACATACTAGGTAGGAAGACAGGCATTCTCACATGTTATTTTGTTGTTCTTAAATTATTTTATTGCATCTCATTTATTCCATATAACTACCTCTATATAGGTAGTGTAACATGATAGTTAATTAAGAGCACAGGCTCTGATGTCAGACTTCCTGGCTTCAAATCTTTGATCTGCTGCTTTCTTGATATTAGTTTCCTCATCAGTAAACTGATAGTACCTACCTCATATAGTTGATGTGAGGATTAAATGGGTAAATACAATGAAAAACTCTTAAAATACTACATGATGCATAGGAAGAGCAATATAAAGGCTTGTTATGATAATGATCATCATTAGATGAGGAACATCCAGCTCAGAATATCAAAATGATCTGTTCACATTTATCTGGATGGTAATGACAAAGCAGATACTCCAACCCAGATCAGTCCTTCACTGTGAACTTCTATCGTATCTGTGAGCATAAAGTCATTATAAGAATGTCTCTTAACAATTCAGAACACAGACAACAAATCTGTCTTCTGGAAATTAAGGGGAAATTAAATAATTTTTTATAGCTGACTTTTTGTAGATGATATTTTCTGCATATTTGTGTGTGCTAGGCACTGTGCTAAAGGCTTTATGTGATAGCTTACTATGTAAATTGTCAGAATAACACTATGAAGTAGATAGCATTATTATTATTATTCTGATAGTACATGAAGAAAATAGGCTTTGAGGGGTTAAGTGACTTAGTTAATGATTCTCAGGTAGTTAGGAGTAGAACTAGGACTCTAAGCTAGGCAATTGGATAGCTGTAAGGGTTGTATTTATTTTATTCATTTAAAAAGATGCTACAGAGTGGAGTATCTTCCAGAAAATGTAATATCCACAGTCACATACATGTGTTTACAATACAGGGGGGATGAATACTTTGTAGAAGGTGATTATGGGGTACTATAATTCTAACTATTGTAAACAAAACAGGCTCTAGCCTCATACATAATTTCTTCTTGGTGAAGAAAATTATTTCCCCTTTCCCCCTTTGGCTACTGGTAATAGTGGTCCCAAACACATCAGTCTCTGAAGTCTGGATTAGAGTAGTCAAGGGTGTGTCAATAGTAATTAATCTACTTATTCCTTTTGGTTTTCTCCTCATTCATATAGATTTCCTTTATACATTATGCCCTCTAAGATAAACCTAGATTCCCAAAAGGGCATTATTTATTGGGAAAGAGAATGCATAATTAGAAAATATATTAAATACATGTTGATAGCAAATGAAACTTTTCAACAGTTTAGAACACTAATCACTAACAGTGATCTATTATTAGTGAGGGCTTATTGCAGCATAAATTCTTTAATCTCTGTTTGTCCATCTATTTTCTCCTTATTTCTAAAATTGTGATCATTTTTCATTTCTAGGAAGTTAAAATCATCATATTTTTAATGGAAATTTTGATAATTTCAGATAGCACTCTCAGTTCTCTACAGTAAAATGATTAAATCTTAAATGCACACTTGAAAATATCCTAAATAACTAATTTTACTTTTCCAGGTTTAGATTGCACTGATATTAAAGATACTATTGGCTCTGTCGTCAAAACACCAAGTGGTTTATACATAATTCATCCAGAAGGATCTAGTTACCCATTTGAGGTAAAGTTTTCCCTTAGTATGTGAAATAAGATAAACATCCAACTGATTTAATCTCTATTAAAATTTTAATTGTTTTAATATTTAAATTTTTCCTGAAAATTTTAAAATAAATTACAAAAAGTTCCAGTTTCAAAATTTTCATTTTCTAAAATTCTAATGTCCAAATCATGAACCAATAGAAGAACTAGAGAGTCTGTCTTTCACTTTTCTATTTGAATTCTATGGTTACACTCTTTAAAGTAAATCATTTATGGAATGTTAGAATGGATTTATTAAAAAAAAAAGAAAAAGTAAAATAAATCATTTGCTGCAAGATCTTATATTATTCTAATAATAGGCAAAACTACATAGTAGGCAGAACTATGCAATATAAATACTTACTTGCTTTAATTAGCTGATGAATATTATTATAGAAAATATTGATGTGCTTTGCCTTGGAGTTTACTAAAAATAATTTTGATTTCCCTTCCTATATACAGTTATAATTTCTTTTGACAATAAATGATTTTATGTGATTATATGAGAAATTAATAATTTAAATAACCTTTCATTGGCATGCAAGACAGATTGATAAGCTTATCCATTCTTAAACTGGATAAAATAAATTATTCTTATGTCTATCCTTAGTAGTTTTATCCTAGGATATTTAGTAGAAATTTCTACTACAGTTTATGCACATGGATGGGATATATATGTGTGTGTATATATAATATATATTTTTCTGAATACTTCTTTGTGCATAAGGAAGTTTATGATACTTCTATTATACCCTATTTATAGTATTTATTACACAACAAAATAACTTTTTTCTAAGTAGGTACTACCAGTTTCTCTTCTGAGAGTTGCTACCATTATTTTTTAAAAATTTATTGACAAGACGTCAAAAAATTGGAAATTAGGTGGGAAATAATTTTAAAATTACCTAAATTACTTCACCTACAGATTCAAAACTGGATCTTAACAGATGTGGAAAAGGAAAGCTTCAAATTTTGTGAAGAGTGGGATGCATAATTACCTCTTTTGTGAGAGACTGTTGGTTCCCTAACTTCCTCCACACTGCCTTTCTCTGTCTCCACGTGGGACGTTTCTGATGGAGAAGAATAGCTCTGATTTCTTCCCTATGTCACTTCTATGTTTTCCCCTACAGGAGTCCTCTTTTGGGCAGTTTACACCTATGAGCACCTGCTGAGTGGGCATAGATTGTGTGCCCTTCTGTCTGAAATGCCAGTCTGAACACAGGCCTTCCAGGCTTGTGGGAGAAAAGAGCAATCAAAGACAAGCACGTGAACATATTTAACACTGTGAAAAAAAATCCAGCTTTTTAATTCAAAGAAAAAGTTAATTTATAAAGAAATACATTACACTGCCACATCAGATCAATACTGTTATTACTAAACTGAAAAATATTTATGGAATTGAGGAATAAAAGTATAACCTTAAAATGCTGCAAATATGTATGTATTTTTAAAAACGATTGATTCAGGGACTGTAGTTAGGTTAATTACAGGTTTGTTTTATAATAAACAGTATTGTTTCTAGAGACATAAAAATATGAATAAGTCAATGGCATACAATTGCATTGAAAACTCAGTGGAAGTATCTTCTCTTTCTCTAGGATTAAGGATGAAGCATGAGTTTTATAATATCAAATAATAAAAATAATACTGTATTATTTTGGTCTTTTCTGGGCCTATTTTAGGTGATGTGCGACATGGATTACAGAGGAGGCGGATGGACTGTGATACAGAAAAGGATTGATGGGATAATTGATTTCCAAAGGTTGTGGTGTGATTATCTGGATGGATTTGGCGACCTTTTAGGTCAAACATTATGTATTTCTGCTCTAACTTTTTTCATCTTTTTGGTATTATATCTATAGACTGTGTCTCTATTGGTCAGATCTTCAGTAAAAATATTAAACAGCAAATCCTTGTGAATATAAAATATGGCTTAAATCACCTTTTTAAAATATATCCAATTATTTAAAATAAGTAGGTCTTCAGTTGAAATCTGGATTCTTTAATTTTAGATATCTGTTGAAATGTGATTTAAGTGAAAATTCTAAATTGGGTATTTACTAAGTATCTACTATGCATCCAGCAGAGTTCTGGCAGGTACTCACACTGTTTGTAGAATGAAAAACTGAATGGCAGTGTTTTCATAGATCTTACAGTTCTTGATGTGTGTGCTGTGTGTAACAAGCAAATGAAATGGAGAACTGAGGTTCGTGTCTGTGCAAATTCAAATTATTTGAACTGAGCATATTGTTTTATAAAAATATCAGTAGAGATCACTATGCTCAAAATTTGAAAATTATAACCCCAGGTGAATTGTAAAATCTGTGTGTGTTATTGCCACATGCAACATCACTTTTGCTGGTAATCAGAAACACCAGTATTTATGTACCCTGCAGAATTTTACATTAGTTGGAACTTCTGCAGGTGATTTTGGTAATTGTTATGCTGTTTTAACAGTTACTGTGGTTATAATTTAAAATCTTTGATCTCCCATAATTATGTCATCCAAGGATTCAGTAAGTGGTGGTGTTAGTTCTGGTGGTAAAAGTGCTACCACATACCAATGACTTTAGAAGGCATTTGGCTTATAGCCAGATAACTGCCATGCTGTAGACTGCTGTTAATATACTTGTATTTTCTCAGCGTTATCTTTAACTTTTCACTGAGTGCTTCCTCCTGAATTAAGTAGCCATAGATCAACATATAGGCTCTGAATTGTCATCTTCCTTACTTCATGCTTATTTTTATGGGGAAATAATATGAGTTTTGACATAAGGTCTTCAGGCAGGTATCCTTCATGCAAACTGAGGATGCTTTGTACTGGTGTATTTTAAAAAATGTGTCTGGGATTAAGGAAAATGTATTGTTAAATCTTAAATTTGAGGTTGGGGTAGAGGGGAGAGATGGCAGGGACACTTAAATTGAAGTGTTATAGACTGCATGAGACTAACCAGACCCCTAGGGACCCATATTACCATGCCCACTTTCTTCCTGTGCCTCTTCAGGATACTTTTTAATTCTAAGTGGGTGTGTAACTAAAATGCCCTTGTGAGCCCTGGAGAAAGACTTAATATCCTAGCTATAGTTGTAAGAGTTTGAATGCTGTCACATTATCCCCCCAATTCTTTGAAGTTTGTTTTGACTAGACCCTTAATTCCTTCAGTAATTTTATAATTCAAGTAGAGGGGTATATCTCAGAGCAGATATACGTTTAGGCTACGCCATGTGGGCAGGGGGAGGTAGAAAGCCATTGGCTACAATGTGCATGTAAGAAGTATGTTGTCTAAATTAGGCAGTTTTATAATTCATCCTGGATCTGCAATCATCTTGGAAATGTTGACCCTAAACCTGGGGATACTCCAGTGTTGCTCCATTATGTTTCCAGGAATAGGTAATTGACAAGCTGCATTATAACAAAGAAGTATTTGTTCAGAAAGTGTTCTCCAAGACAGAAAAAAATAATTTCAACTGAGCATTTTCAGAAAATGTTTCTTTAGGAGATGTTGATTTGGAAGTTAAGTCTCCTACATTTATTGGTACATAACATTTTGTTACCTGCCATAATATTTCCACTGGTTTTATGTTGATATGCCTCAAGGTAAAACTTGACTTTTAATTTAGTCTTTAAATAAACTTTTGAATTTAATTTGGGAAGATAAAAATGAAACAGCGTCTGATTTTCTCCAGTCTAGTGAAGTAGAAATTGGAAGGTTTTTTTGTTTGTTTGTTGGTTTTTGATAAATTAGGCAAACACCGATAATTTGAGCTAGGCCAACCAGACCCTGTCATTATTTATGTAAGCCATCTCAGACTTGTTGAAATACTAAATAAGACCAAACGTTCAACAATAAAGGATTATTCTAATTTGTATTAAAGTATATTAAAATAAAGCATTTTTTTTACAGGAGAATTTTGGCTAGGACTAAAAAAGATTTTTTACATAGTAAATCAGAAAAATACCAGTTTTATGCTGTATGTGGCTTTGAAATCTGAAGATGACACATTTGCTTATGCATCATATGATAATTTTTGGCTAGAGGATGAAACAAGATTTTTTAAAATGCACTTAGGACGATATTCAGGAAACGCTGGTAAGTTTTTTATTCCTAAAATTATCCAGAATATTGAAATATAACTGACTCAATATTACATGAAGATAAAAATAATGCATTTCTCTTGATACATGGCACATAACTGATAACAGACTAGCTTAGGAATGAGAAAGCTGGCCAGATCTTGAATTCTGAAATTTTGTTATGATTGTTGTACCACCTCATGATTTTGAAATGCTCTATACTCTCTAAAACAATTTGCCATATTGTAATCTTAGTTGATTTTTTGGATAGAGAGCCTGTGGCGTAGGCTCGGAAGGTATTATTCCCATTTTCACATTCAGAGAGGCTGAGATTTAGAAGTCCTGGAATGTTAGAGATGATCTCCATTCTCCTTACTTTACAGGTGAAAAAAACCTGAAAGATTAAGTGACTTGCCCAAGATCCCCAAATTATCACACTTGAGCCAGGGCAAGAATCCAGGTTGAGAGAACAACTAGTTTAGTATTCTTTTCACTATACTTTGATGCATCTACTCATTTACAAATGAGTTTAATTTGTTAGAACTTGAAACTACTTGCTATTAAATTTGTATTTTAATGATTAAAATTTAGTCATTTGAGTTAAGAAATACTAACTTCAACCCCTCTGTTGTTGCTGTTCATGGTACTTGTTCAATATGTATATTTAGTGCCAGAAAGCCCAAAAAAATGATATATGTTCCCAGCTTTTTAACTGATCACAATATAGAGGAGAGGATAGCTAACACTGAAAACACAGAATACTGATAGAGCTTTGGTGGTCAAAGACAGGATGAGAATGATTCTAATTAATTGCATCCAGAAAAATATTCCTGGAAGATTTTTCAATAAGGGGATAATGTTAGATTCAACCTGGGAAGCTTTTTGAAAGTATATACTGCTGCAGACTCTGATTCAGTAAGTATGAGCTAGATGGCTATGTTGGCATGCTTACAGTTGAGAACCACTGATCTGGTCTTGGAGGAATTTGGCAAGTGAATGTTGGCAAATGGAGCCTCTTGAGTCAAGGCATAGAGGGAGGAAAATTATAGGGTGTAGAGAGTTGTCTGGTATGGTTGGAATCTATGACATCTGAGGGGTTTAGGCTTGGGATATTAGGTGAAAGTATGAAATTCAATTCTTGACATATAAGGAAAATTTTAAAGAGTTACAATATACAATTTCTAATGTTTCATCTCTAAGAGTGTAAAGAGTTATTGAAATATGGAACATATTATTTTAGGAAAAGTTTATGTGGGGGTTCTCTAAAAGATTAGCATCTAATTGGAGGATAAAATTTATAATGGCAAACGTTTTTTCATCACAGAACTCTCAGATTTTGCCATGCTGTACTCTACATTTTCCCAACAAGGTTATTAAGTAAATTTTAACTGTTGATCATATAATATAATCAAAATAATAAAATAAAAAGGTGTCAATAGAATGCAAGGATAGAAACATAAATAAAACCAGGGCGTTAAGTGTGGTCAGGTGTGTGGTAGAGGTGGGCCACAAATTTTTGAGCTTGAAGCAAAAATAGAAATATAAATTTGAGCATTTGAGCAACACAGTTGTTTCATGAGAAGCACTAATATTCCTGATTATAAAACTTGAGAGAAATTTCTCCAGGTTCTCAGAGAAAACAGTGTCATGTTCTTCAACTATACTCTTACAGAAAACATGGTGGGTGAATTTTAATGGACTATTTTTTTAAGGAAATAGCTCTATGCATGTATTTTTAATATGAGTTGTTAAATATAAACCATTGAGGAGCCCATATGATGTATGATCCTTCTGATGCTGGAGAGTGTCCATGGACTGATGACACAATTTATGCTCATAGGTTTTGTTTCTCTCATATCAACTTTTGAAAGTTTTTACACTGTGTGGGTGTTGAAAATAATATACACTCTGCAAATCCCTGCAATGTGTGTATTTTGTTTCCCATGAAGTGCAGAGTCAAAGACTAATAATCAGCAGAGCTGGGGTATAAGATAGGCCACTACTGCTAATGAAGTTCTTCAGGTTCCTCAAAAGATTTATCACAAGAGATGCCAAACATTCAGAAGAATAATGAAATAAATGTAGGCCTTGGTGTCTCCACAGATTTTACACAGCTTCTCTTTCAGTCAGTGTTTCAAACATATTAGCCAAAATTTACATATAGGTGAAATATAGGTATTATGGGTTTACTTAGACTCTTAATTTTATGGAGTTTTATAAAACAAAATATGACTCCTGTTGTTGCCACTTAGTTAACAGGGTTGTCTTGGGAAAGATACTTAATCTCTGCAGGGATAATTGTAAATATCAGGGATACCATCTATACAACGTCCAGTGTAAGCCCTTTAAAAATAGTATTGTTTTAACTACAATCCAATTGGTCCATATATCATGTGAAGAGCCATGAAGAAAAGGCACACCTCAAGAGTATAGCTGAATTTTTCTTGAGGGCATTGAGTACTCTGTATAAACTTCATGGCCCGTAAAAAAATCCAAACTACTTTTGTAACTATAAATCTAAGTTTCTTAAAGGTAGAAGTTTTACTTTCATCCATACCTCTCTATCTAAAGTGATGTAAATGGTAGCGATATTAAAACCTATTCTATGTAAATTATTTTCTTTTCCTAAATTATCAATTACCATATTGGTCTCCCCAAAATATGAGAGGCCCTTACACTATAACTTTTGGCCTAAATTATCTGATTTTGTCTACACAGCCAAACTTCCATTTTGGATTGTGACTTTTATATCAAATATCCATTTAAAGATGCCTGTCATGTTGAGGAATTTATCACCAGATTTTGGCATAGTGAAATCTGCAAGACAGATTTTAATATGATAAACAGTAGAAAAATAATTTAAACCTTATTTTTGGGTGCAATGCTTTCACCTACTATGCTGGTAATGGTTGATTAAAATAATGGAAATTGCCTTTAAATTCAGTCATTAAAAAAAATCTATTTTACTCAGGTGATGCATTCCGGGGCCTCAGAAAAGAAGATAATCAAAATGCAATGCCTTTCAGCACATCAGATGTTGATAATGATGGGTGTCACCCTGCATGCCTGGTCAGTGGTCACTCTGTGAAGAGCTGCAGTCACCTCAATAACAACACTGGCTGGTGGTTCAACCAGTGTGGTCTAGCAAATCTAAATGGCATTCATCACTTCTCTGGAAAATTGCTTGCAACTGGAATTCAATGGGGCACGTGGACCAAAAACAACTCACCTGTCAAGATTAAATCTGTTTCAATGAAAATTAGAAGAATTTACAATCCATATTTTAAATAATCTCATTTTAAATTGCAATGCAAGTTCCACAATTGTTTTGGATAATATGTTGAAGATTTTATATAGTTTCTCTTTCCACTTAGTGTTTCAAACATATCAGCCAAAGCTTAACTATAGATGACATTTAGATGTTATGGGTTTAATTAGAAAACTTCAGTTTTGTAGCATTTTATTAAAAAAAACATGGCTTGTTGTTTGTTTTTACTGCTGACTATATTAACAATATATAATAAAATTTGTCTTAAGTGAATTACAGCTTGTCTTCCTGAAATTTATAGTGCTTTTGTAGGGTTTTACCTTTTCTTTGAAGCATATAAACCATAGTAAGTTGTCAGGAAAATTGAGGAGAGTATTTTACTTATTTCTATATTTATTTTATATGATTAATTATATAATCTACAGAAAATTTCTATTGAAGACAATTACTAGAAATAACTTTTATGCAGATTAATATATAAACTACACATGGTTTAAAAAATTTACTATTTCTAGGTGATACTACAATATTTTATAGGTAATAAGAATTTGCTGCCAAAATAAAGTTCTTCCTGTTTTCATATTTTATCATGGTTAATAGTTTTGTTCTCATTTGTAATAAATTTACTGTACATTTATATACTGATCAGTTGCATTCTAAAACACATCTGTATCTTAACTCTTTTTAAACCAATAGGAATGGTATGACCTTCACACGAAGGCTGGTGGAGAAAGAGTGATGAATCAGTGGTCTAGATGTACTCTAGGAACAACCTGGTCCTCTCTACTTTTTCTACCAAGTTGGAAGGAATTGGATGGTGAGGATTCCATAGGGGAGAGGTCAGCAGGGAACAGGACAGCCAGGCCGAGTGTCAGTTACTGATAAGAGAGACAAAGGAAACACTTAAGAATTAGTTTTGAATAGAAAAGTACTTTGTCCAGAGTTAGGGCTATACAATGCACAAAGGAGGGGAGAAGTGGCTGAAAAATGAGGTGGGAAGATGATTGAATTAAAAGTAGTTTTGAGGATATAGACATCAGGGTAAGATAGCTGAACCCAGAATAGGGCTGAGCTAGGTCAGAACACAGGATCTGATTTGGCTCAGGGATGGGCAAAAATGACAATAGGGTCATCATTTAAGGTTGTCTTCAGTTTGATATCCTCTCAAAGCAGTGAATAAATCATGAACAGGATATACGTGAGATAAGGTTGCAGGTGGGTGCACATGGTTCCCCACAACCTCCTATGCATCCCACAGACACACAGTGAGGTTCTGTGTCTTGGCAGTGGAGTAAGATGCCTGCCAAGTTGGAGGAATACAGAACTGTGGTTTCCTGGCCTTTTATACCTGTAGTGATACGGGTACCAGAAGGCAAATTGATTTCCTACAAGTTAAGGCAATAATTTTACTACTTAGCAAGCCACATCTAATGTCTGTATTCTGGGCATTAAAATCCTTGCTGAGCCTGTACTGAGGCAAGCTCCCTTATGGTACTGCAAGGTCTAGGGGCTCCACATTTTTTTCTCATCATAAAGGCTATGGAGATGATGGAAACATTGAAGGCAAAAGAAGAATGGGAATAAATGTTGGGATGTTAAGGAAAGACAGATGAGAGAGCAACAAGAAATTTAAGTTTCTTTGGGCTTGGGAGTGGGAAGACATGTTTGACTTGTGAATGACCAGCAGTGGACAATGACTTCCAGCATGCCTTGTGAGAAGCTGTAAAAGTATTAAGAGGTCTCAAACCTCACTGCAAAGGAGGAGGTATATTTTGGGTAATGGTCTTGAGCCTCGGATGCCCAGAAATGAAGTGACCTGACCCTTAGGAGAAGTTAAGGGATTGGAGCAACTGTTCTTTTTTTGCTATTTACTCCCCCAACAGCATGCACACATGCCTTAGAAGCGGGCATAAAAGGTAGCAGTTGAATGCCCATAGTCTGAATGACATCATTATAGAATCATTCTTTTAGGTTCTGATGACTTGCGTGGCTAAATGATTCTCTATAAAGACATGAATGCTTTATTCTTTCATCCATTTATACTTTAATTGGCGCTAAACACTCTGTGTCCAGTTGGAGAAAAAATACAGATCCAATAGCTTCTCTTTATGCCAGCATAGATTAGTTATAAATAGAAAAATGTTAACTTAATCATAAGAGCTTTGAGAGCTATAGTACTTAGAGGTATGCTAAAAACAAATAATGATCTATTTGAAAATAATTATAAAACATTACTGAAAAATATAAACACGTCTAAAGAGCAACACACATCCTGATGTTTGAATGGAAGACTCGATGCAAAGGGCCCCAGATGTATGATGTTGAGTAGTGGGTGTGAGAACCAAGAGTGGTTTGGCGATGCAGGAACAATGGGTGAGGAGGACTTGGGTAGCCAAGGGCGTTGATGACACACACCACCTCCTTGGCAGATAGGAAATAGGGTTTAGTGGGAAAAATTCTACAGGTGGCAGGTTGAAAAGCCCACTTATCTTAATGGGCATTGCGCTGGGCAGGGGGCATTTTGTAACAATACAAGCTTCATGGTTGAGATAGTGGCTTTGTTTGAAAGGGGAGCCCACTCAAGCACAGGGGCTTTCCATTGCTTCTTTCCAGTGGAACTGCTCTTTCCATTAAGCCACCTCGGATCCTCTAAGACTGCTCGTTGGTAAGCTCCCTAAAGAAGGGGGACAAGGAGCCTCCAGAGCTATTTGGATCTGTCTCCAAAGTAATCCATAAACTTAACACAAGAGCATCATGAAAATAAATAAGATTTTTTTTTTAATTTTAAGAAAATTTAAAGTGCTTCTGGAAGTGTGAAGAATGAGAACAAATAATAAAATTGAAAAGGAATTGATATATTGGTTGTGAAAGTGTATTATAAACACATTATTTTTTTAATTGCTGTGTGAAAAATTACCACCAACTTAGTGGCTTAACATGACACTCAATTATTAGCTCAGAGTTCTGAAGGTCAGAAGTCTGGCAAGGTGTAAGTGGGTCTTCTGCTCAGGGTGTTATGAGGCTAAATCAAGGTGTCATCTAGGTTGAGTTCTCATCTGGGTTTGGGGTCTTCTTCCCTGCTCATTTGTTGTTGGCTGAATTCATTTCCTTATGGTTATGGAATTCAGGTCCCTGTTGTCCATCTAGCTGTGGGCTAGGACTGATCTCAGCTCCTAGAAGTTGCTGATGTTCCTCATGTGATGCCCATGGGCATTTTACAAGAGGGATATTTGCTTTCTTCCACACCAACCAAACACATCTCTCCAACTCCCACCTCTGTGACTAGCCAGAACAGCCAGAGAAAACTGGCTGCTTTTAAGGGGCTAATGTGATTAGGTTAGCCCTCCTGAATAAACTGATTTGGGATCTTAATTTCATGTGTAAAGTCCCTTCGAAGCAGCATACAGATTAGTGTTTAATTGAATAACTGGGACTAGGTGTGTGCATATCAGGGGCCAGAAATCTTAGAGGCCATCTTAGAATTCTGCCTACCACGATAAAGCTATAAAATTAAAACAGTTTTAATGAGGAAAACAGAAAGGTCAGTAGAATAGGAATCCTATTGATAAAAAACATGTAATGTAGAATATGGGAAAAGTAGAGTTTTATATCAGAGGGAGAAGATGGGTAAATGGTAACGGGAAAAATGGCCACAAATTTGAAAAAAACAAGGAACATCTTATTGTGTAAAAATTAATTCTAGGCTGGGTACGGTGGCTCACACCTCTAATCCTAGCACTCGGGGAGGCCAAGGCAGGAGGATCTCTTGAGGTCAGGAGTTTGAGACCAGCCTGAGCAAAAGCAAGACCCTGTCTCTACAAAAAATATAAAAAATTAGCCAGGCATGTGTCTGTAGTTCCAGTTACTTTGGAGGCTAAGGCAGGAGGATCGCATGAGCCCAGGAGTTTGAGACTGCAGTGAGCTATGATGACACTACTGCACTCCAGTGAACTATGTTGAAGCCACTGCACTCTAGCCTGGGTGACAGAATGAGACTCTGTCTCAAAAAAAAAAATTAATTCCAGATTGAATCTATAAAAAAACAAAAGTACTATTAAGCAAACATATGAGTTAATCTTTTTATTTCTAAGGCAGAAAGATTTCATTTGATTACTTGAATATTTAAAGCTTCCCCAAACATCATAAGCAAAATTAGAGACAAGGGAAAAACTAGAAAAACTATTTTAACAAATGACAGACTCTATTCCTTATATATGATGTATCCTAAAATCTAAGAAAAGAGCATCCTTATAAAGTAGGCAAATGATATGAATAGCAGTTGACATAAGTGGTCAATAAACATGAAATTATCTCATAAATCATCATGATCATAAGTCCTAATGTCAGCATTTACATGAGGTAACAATACTCAGTGTTTATACAGAAGCTGGGAAATGGGTTTACTCATACTTTTGTTGTAATATAAATTGATATAACCTTGTTGAAGGGTATATTGATAATACTTGTTTAGAGCTGAGGAATAGTCAGGAGAAAACAGCTTATCTTAATTTTATATAACATATCCACATATACATAATTATGAATATTCAATCATAGCTAACTTTTAGTATTTACTTTGTGTCTGATACTGTGCTAAATATTATGCGTAGATCTCATTTAGTCCTTCAAAAATCCTATGAGTTAGGTATTATTCTCACTTTTCTGATGAAGACTTTTGAATCCATCATATAACCACAGCAATCCCACTTATATGCATACGTGAACTGGAACTTGAACACAGGTCTTTTCAACCCCGTCCATCACGCTGATAGAGCTGGGTGCGGCGGGCAGTATAGAGGCTCATATATGGCTGGCCCTGACCCAATCTACTTCTAGCCACCTGTCCTCATTGTGTCATTGTACAGTGAATGTTCTTATAAGTAAGGCCAAATCAGTTCTTATGTTGGTTCTGAAATAGGTTTTCAGTGATGTTATAAAGAAAGAGTTTGGAAAGCCATATGTTGATGTAATAGGAGATAGGTAGATGAAAACAAAACCAAAACTTTATTGTCTATTAAAATAAGCCTAAGCCAGACTTGCCATCAGGCTCATCATTGTTCACTATCCAAGGAATGATGTAAGAGGTTCATAGGACCTGTGCTTTCAATTCAAATAAACAAGCATAACTAGAAAAGCTTTGAGAAACAGAAATGAGAAAAATTGGTAAGATCAAAGCATATAAAAGGCTATTTTCATTCATTGTTCCTAGTAATATACATTTAATATATTCATGCCTTTTGTTTTTTATAAAAGTAGAGTTTAAGAAGTCAGATACTCGTTGCGTGGTGCTTAAGAATTTAATGCATTAAACAGCTGGGAATAAGACTTGAGGTATTTCATTTTCCACTAATGCCTGAATCATTTTATATTTCAGCAAGGCTAGCCTTCTGAAACGGAAACAAATAGAATAATGAAAACTTTGATTTCTTCTAAGTTATATAAATTTCTTAGAAACACATTTGAAAACATTTAATTTTTATCTTTAATAATACTGTAATTTCACAATTGGATGTAAATTTTATCACAAAAAGACATTTTAAAAAAACTCCATAGATATCTCAAAATAGGACTCCAAAAACCTGCCAGACTTATAAGAAGTAAACATTTGCTACCATAAATAAAAAATATGAAAGCAGTGGATAACCTGAAAATTAAGTACTTTATTCAGTCTTTTACCATCCGGACAACAGTGCTTGAATTAAACTTTTAATTCTAAATGAATATGCATATAACCAGATATACATTTCTTTAGAATGCAATTGGCCCTCCAAATCTGTGGGTTCCAGATTCTGTAGGCATGGATTCAATCAACCGTGGTTCAACCAACTTCAGATGGAAAATATTTGAAAAGAAACCAATAAAAAATAATACAAATAAAAAGCCTAACACAGTATAACCATTATTTACATAGTATTTATATTGTATTAGGCATTATAAGTAATCTAGAGATTATTTAAAATATATGGGAGGATGTGTGTAGGTCATGTGCAAATACTACTTCATTTTATATAACGGACTTGAGCATCTGCAGATTTTGGCACTGGGTCGGGGGGTCTGGAACCAGTCCCTCCCAGATACTGAGAGATGACTGTATATGTGAACCATTATCTTGTCTAAGCCCATATGTTCTCAATCCAGTTAGTCCCCTGCTAGGTGTCTGTGTCCCCTGGGTACTTACGAGCAGTCCAAGTCACAGAGGTCAGACATCTCCACGAACAGCCAGAACACAACTCATGGCTAGGCTGCACATTGTTCCTCTTAGGTGCTCAGCTGGAGATGCACAGGCCTGACAGAGCCAACACTAGGCTTAAAATGGAAGAAGTTGGGGCAGAGGAATGATTTATGTCTGCCCTAAATAAAGGTGTGAGAAAGAATAAAGTGAGCTGTATTTATTATGTTTATTCTTTTTTTAAACGCCTTCACTGTTTTCCATTTGCCTAACTAGGTAGGTAGAGTCATCCCCCAGGGACTAGGACTAAGACCAGAGCCTTTTCCTGGGAGAGAGACTTTGAAAAAGTTTTCCTCAGCTTTCCCCTCTCCCCTAGGAGAGGTGGCCCTCAGGGAAAAGTCAAATGGATTCCCTCCCCACCCCAAAATTAACAAACAAAAACAAAAGTTTATGAGAGACTCTGTTTCCTCCCTTGTGTTGCCAGCTTTCAAAGAAATATCCAAGGATATTTTAAAGAGGAAAAGTGAATCCCTGGATCAGAAGGGGTTTGCATGGGCTCTTGGGGTCTTGCAGCCAGTGGTAGCCCTTCCTTTCACCTGAGCAAGTGGGAAGAACTGGATGCTGGGGTTGGGGTGCTGTCTAGGTGGTGAGGTCTAGGAGGTGGCCATGAGAGTGAGTGACAAATACAAGTATTTTGTCTCGGGAAGTGACGAGGTCAGAGAATTAAGGCACCAGGATTTTGTGTGTTGAAACCTCCAGGAAGGATGGAAGGTTTTAGGATGGACAGGAAAAGTGAGCTAGGGGGTCAAGCCTTGAATGCATGAAGTTGGATGAGTACACAGTTAAACAACTAGGAGAGGCGGGCCGGGGAGTTAAATGCAAGGGTTGGTTCTTTCTCGATGTACAAGGAATTGTCTTGTTATTTGCCAGACTACTGTCTGTCTGTGCAGGAGACAATCTTATAAACTAATGGCCTGACCTCAGAGCTCATTCACAGGGATCACCCTTCTTTTTGCTCTTAAGTACACTACCTGTACTCAAGTCCTTGTTTTTGATTTTGCTTTTAGGCAAACTCAAACTAGGAGAGATGACAAATGAGACAATTTCACACTGTTGTCTGACATCCATATGTCAGAGTTTAAGGATTATCACCTTGTGAAGTTAACTAGGCCACCTGTTTGTCTGAGTTAGTTGCTTTCACTGAATAGTCTCAGAAACGAGGTCATATACAGGGCAGCAGGAGGTCTTAGATTGGGAGAAAAAATCTTGTTGTAAAGTATCTTGGCTAGAAGATAAGCCTTGTGGCAGCTGCTAGAGAAGTTGATATCTCTTTGCCAATCTGCTTTCATTCTTTTTCTTACTGAGAACTTGGGCCCAGAAGGTTTCTAGACTCTGCCATGTGGCTAAGCCATGCAGGCCTGTCCACACTAGACCTATTATTGTGCCAAACAGGTCTGAGTCCAGAAGTGAGAAGAGTTAAAATCAGGAGTTGGCAAAGTGTGGCCCACTATCTGTGTTTATTTGTTAATAAAGTTTTATTGGAACACAGCCATACTAATTTGTGTATTGTCTATATCTTCTTTCACGCCACAATGGCAGAGTTGAGGAGGCACTGAGATTGTATGGTCTCATACAATGAGGCAAAGGCAAAATACTTACTATCTTTGTCCTTTACATGAAATGTCTGCTGAATCCTGGGTTAGATTCAAGATGAGAAATTGGAAAAGGATCTTTCAGAGATTAAGCTCACTGGGCAGAAAAGAAATCAGAGAGGTACTTGCTGTTGCAGCCTAGCTGGTTCATCCAAGGGGACATGGATTACCAGGACTGGTGCTGGTGATGTCTAATTTCTGGTCTTAAATTTCCATTCCCCTTGAGAGATGTACCAGACCTGGTAAAAGGGCACCAAAACAAAGACTCTGGAGTCTAAAAAGGCCTGCTGCTTCCAACCCTTTATCCCAGAATGGGTCAACATTCCTTGAGGAGAACTTAAAAGGAATTCTTTGGGAGCCTTATCAATTTATTAACAGAGCATTTGGAGAAAGGCCCATCTCCCCATTCAGGGAATCACTATCCTTCTGCAGCTTTCCCACCCCACATGCTGTCATAAGGACTGTTTGCAGCCCCATTAGATGGCCCTATATAGAGCTATTCCACCTCCTTCTATATACTAGTGCTCCCAGGCCCTATTTATCTAGAGGAGAACCATGCCCAGTTTATGGGGGAAGAGATGTGCCTGGTGAGGCTCACTAGATAATACTAACGGGACTTCTCAATCTGAGACCAGAACCTGGGTGTTACTCCACACCAAAGTTCCTCTAACTCAATCCCTCCCTTTATCAATAGGGATAAGGGGGTCCTTCTGTTCCCTGAGAAATCATCCATTATATCTTTAGCTTCCTCTGGCAAATAACAGATATTCAAGACTGTTTTCAGGGATCAGGAAGTAGTTACAACAGTTGCTATAACTTTCTGTGATCTTGGGAAAGGTTTGCCCCCAGCTAAGACCAGTGAATCATTCCAGGGAGTTGTCCTTGGTTTCCTGGAGGATGCTCCTATATTGTGGCAAATGATTTCATCAGGATGTTATATATGTCTGATTTTCTCCAAGCTCCAATAGATTTGGTCTCAAGGTCTTGGACCTCTTTGCAAGAAGTCAACATATCCATCCATTTTCAGATATTCTTTCCTCAAGTGGGTAATCTATTATTGTACCTACACATACAAAAAAGGATGAGCTTCTCTGAATTTCCCTGAGAAATTAACCCTTGGCCATGCTCTGTCCTGGACCTGAGAAGCTCAGGCTGGTGAGAGGAGGTTGATAACCCTAGCAAGGTGCTGCTATGTCTCTGAACTGGTTCTGAGAGGTCACAGAACTCTGCTTGAGATGCAATTTCCTCAGCCTTGACCTCTCCCAGAACCACTCCCTTCTCCATCTTGTTAATGCCTTCCGGCAGAACTCATACCCCTGAGTGCAAAGTTACCTCTATGGGGTCCTTTTTCTCTATATTGATTCTTGAAGAACTTTACATGAGAAAGCTCCTGGAAACCTGTTGACTTCAGCTAAAAAATTCAGAGCTCACAGTATCTGGGTTTTACCTATAAATGGCTCATGACCGATGGCTCTCCCAAATGAGGCCTTACATGGATATTCACCTCAGGTTTTCCCCTTCCGCAAAGAATGGTATATGCCTTTAATCATTAACCAGATGTGACCTAGATGGAAAAAGTCCGACAATGGCTGCCATCCACTATTCTTATTGGAAAAACTGGCCTTGCTGCTTAGGGGTGTCCCACTCATCCTTGTTCCTTTCCTTCCCAGAAAAGATAGCAAGGAGACTTGGAGACTTGATGAAGAATGCTGTGTGATGCTTGCACTCATGGGCAGCAAAGCTGGAAAGAAGGATGGAACAGAGTAAACTTGGGACTGTGGTGGTCATCACTTGTCCTGAGTACAATATATGTGGATTTTAGTTGCTCTTTGTAGTCCTCATCTTTGTGTCCCTGTGTCCCTTTTCCAAGTTTTGAAGACTTATTGTGGCAGCAACAATCCAATCTCATGCTGCATGAACTGATAAAAGACTGTATGTGAAAGTCCTTCTGCTCTGGTATTGGCTCATTCTCAGGCAGCTGCTGTTAGGACCTTTTCTCTTGGCTAGCAATACTTGGGGTGGTGGGCAGAGAGGTCCACAGCAATGGGTCCACTGCTTTCAGCCCACTGAAATGATGGAACCACTGAATCAACCTCGGAGCACTTAAACATCCAGATCTATGATATGGTCATTTGATCTGATCTCTCTGACCCAAGTAGCAAACATAAGAAGCTGTGTTTGCTCATTTCTGCTTGCCAGCATATTTCACAAAGCCCCTGACTCTGTAATGACGTGCAGCTCTTTGGAAAGAGGCTTCGAAGACAAAACAGGGTAGAGCACCCACATCTCTTGCCTGAGTCATTACATTCCTTAAAAGATAAATGATCCTCGTCCTTGCCTTTTCCTACAAATAAGATAACATCTGACTGGGTTAGTGGTTATGCTTCTGCAATTTATAACCAAATATACTTTAGTAATCTATAAGCAGATGTACTCTTATACCCAAATCTCTTTTTTAAAAGTTAGACTCATTAAAATATTTCCTAATAGCTTACTTTCAGCATGTTAGCTATTAGTCCTTTTGTATTTGAATTTTGGTCTGAAGCCTTATTCATTTATGCTTGGTGTTCAAAGATTCACAACTACTCCACACTTTTTTGATTTGTGCTATTCTGGGCTGGGCTGGGAGGTGGATGGGCTATCTGAGAAGAAAAGGAGTGCATGGGTTCGTGGTGCAGGACAACAGAACAGGGTTGGGTGGACAATTTCATTAGATATCCATTGACATGCTGGGATAGGGTGACCATGCTGGAAGTCCTTTTATGTGTCAATAACTTCAGAGCCTTTTTTAGGGGATGTGCAGGGTCTCATCTGGAATTACCTCTAGCAGTTCAGAAGGACTCGGTACCAGATAAACTATCTTCTCGAAGAAACACTAACCACTTAATGGTCTTGTCTGTAAGTCCCTCAGGAGGGTGGGTCTGCCTGAGGCAAGCATGGATTACCCACAATTTGAAAAATATCCAGGTCCTTTGGGAGGGAGACCAAGAGAATTAACAGTTTCCGAGCTCTATTCTCTCCGTATCACTAAGGGTACATTTTCCTCTCAGGTACTAGGGCCCAGCAAATATAGATCTACTTTGCAAAATGTATTTCAGCTGGCAAAAGCTTCCCTTTGCTATTATTTTAAATGAAAGTCATGTGCTGCATAGTGAAGTTTCAGTCAACTACAGACTGCATATATGATGGTGGTCCCGTAAGATTATAATGGTGCTAAAAAGTTCCTATTGCCTAGTGATGTGTAGCTATCATAACGTGGTAGCACAATGCATTACTCACATGTTGGTGGTGGTGCTGGTGCAAACAAACCTACTGCACTGCCAGTCATATAAAAGTCTAGCTCATACAATTATGTAGAGTACATAATACTTGATAATGATAATAAGTGGCTATGTTACTGGCTTGGGTATTTACTATACTATACTTTTTATTGTTATTTTAGAGTATACTCCTTCTACTTATAAAAAAAAATTAACTGTAAAACAGCCTCAGGCAGGTCCTTCAGGAGGTATTCCAGAAGAAGGCCTTGTTATCATAGGAAATGACAGCTCCATGTCTGTTTTTGCCCCTAAAGACCTTTGAATGGAACAAGAGGTAGAGGTAGAAGACAGTGATACTGATGATCCTGACCCTGTGCAGGCATAGGCTAATGTGTGTGCCTGTGTATGAGTTTTTAACAAAAAACTTTAAAAAGTAAGATAAAAATATTAAAAGTAGGAAAAAAAGCTATAGAATAAGGATATAAAGAAAGTGTTTTTGTGTAGCTGTACAATGTTTGTGTTTTAAGCTAAATGTTATTACAAAAAAGTTAAAAAGCTAAAAAAACTGAAAAGTTTACATAGTAAAAATGTTACCGTAAGTTAAGGTTAATTTATTATTGAAGAATGAAAAAATTTTAAAATTTAGTGTAGCCTAAGTGTACAGTGTTTATAAAGTGCCGTAGTACACAGTAATGTCCTAGGCCTTCACATTCACTCACCACTCACTTGCTGACTCATCCAGAGCAACTTCCGGTCCTACAAGCTCCATTCATGGTAAGTGCCCTCTACAGATGTACCCTTTTAAAAAATCTTTTATACTATATTTTTACTGTCCTTTTCTATGTTTAGATATCTTTAGATACACAAATACTTAGCATTGTGCTATAACTGTCTACAGTATTCAGTACAGTAACATGCTGCACAGGTTTGTAGCCTAGGAGCAATAGGCTACACCATATTGCCTAGGTGTGTAGTAGGCTGGGCCATCTAGGTTTGTTATGATGTTTGCACAATGATGAAATTGCCTAATGATGAATTTTTCAGAACATATCCTCATCATTAAGTAATGCATGATTGTACAAGGACAATGTGAAATCATGAGTTAGTGTTGGTCACATTGACAGGGGCATTTTTAGGGGCTGATTTGATGTACACTGTACCATGACTTCTGGTGATTGGGTATGGGGTTGTGTGCTGTGGGGTTAATTCCACCAGGGCTGGAATTACTCTAAGTCATTTGGCTGAAGTTTCACAGCACTGATCCTTAGTCAGGGCATGAATATACTGATTAATATTGTTGCAACTTTTGTAATCATGGATCTGAAGAGTTTTGGAAAGTATTTTACTAGCTGAGGGGTGGGGAACCTGCAGCCTTAAGGCCACATGTGGCCTTCAAGGTCCTTAAGTGCGGCCTTACGACTGAATCCAAATTTTACAGAACAAATCCTTTTATTTTTATTAATATTAACATATTTTTGTTCACCTTTTCTATTTCTATTTTATTTTAAAATGAATATATTTAAAATACCAAAGAATAAAATAAGTTTCAATGAAATAATCCTCCCAGATTATCTGGCACAATTAGAACATTTGTAGACCATAAGAGCTAAATTAATGGCTGCTATGCTCATGATTTAGTTCTAACTTCCCCTACCTGACTGGCGCTACTGCCACCCCAGGCTGGTTGGCGAGAGTTTATGGGGGTCCAGTACACCAGTCTGTTATCAGCTTTTGACAATAGTGCACTGTTTCTGTTTGAAGTGGAATTTGTGAATAGTTGCACAGCTCGACAGTATTTTTTAATTCTGTCTGCTTAATAGCCCATCATGTCAAAGAAGACCAAGAGAATGCTGAAGGAAGAAAACAGATTTTTAAATGAGGATTGAGAATTGCAATGTTATCTTATTTCTGCTAAAGATAAGATGATCTGCTTGTTTTGTGATACTACAATATCAACATTAAAGAAATTCAGTGCTCATCAGCATTATAACACTCTAAGGACTACAGATATTTTAAATTAGAGGGAGTGGTGCAAAGGGTTGTATTACAGAAATTAAAAGATAAAAAGCAAAAGCAAAGAAAATTCTTTCAAGCAGCAATAAGACCTGGAAATAATGCCACTGAAGCAACTTATAAAGTAGCTTATATACTCGGGAAAAAAGGGAAGCCATTCAGTGATGTAGAAATTGTGAAAGAATACACTATTGATGTTGTAGGATGCTTAGACCCTGATAACGTTTCAAAGTACAAACAACTGCCTACTTTCAAGGAGAACCATAACTGATCAGCAACATGAATTAGCCTTCAGCTTAACAGAACAACTTCATGCAATACTTCAAAAGGAAAATATATATTGTTCAATTGCTTTGGATGAATCAACTGGTACTACTGACTCAGTGCAGGTTTTATTCTTCATTCAGGTCATAACAGAAGATTTTATTTGCTATGAAGAGTTACTTTCTTTGGGCACTCTCACGAATGGAACATGAGGAATAGATATGTTCAACAACTTTTAAGACAAATGTCATGAAGTTGTACTGAATTTGGTAATTTAGTGAGTGTATGTACAGATGGTGCACTTTCCATGACAGGAAAACATGAGGGATTTATTGCACAGATAAAAAAGTATTAACAGATCTAGATGCCCTCATTTCTTTTCACTGTATCTTGCTTCAGCAAAATATCTGTGCTAAAGCTACTATTTTAAGTGACACTTTGCAACAAGTTATAAGTATTGTTAACTATATTCATGCAAAAGCAACACAGCATAATCAGTTTCATAACATGCTAAAGTTGAACAATGAGGTATACAGTGTGGATTTGCCATATCATTCTAAAGTGCGTTGGCTAGTGCAGGGACAGGTGCTAGCCAAAATTTTATCTCTGTGAGAACAGATAGTTAAATTTTATGAAGAACAGAATCGGAAATGTGAATTATTGAAAGAAGATTTCTGTAGGAATGCAGCATTTCTGTGTGATACCATGTCAAATCAAAATGACTTCAATATTTCTTTGCAAGGTAAAACTAAGTCTATAAATGATATGTGGCAAAAAATCCAAGCATTTCAAAACAAGCTATCTTTTTTCAGAATACTTCTTCAAAAGAAAATTTTGGATGAACATTTTCCCCAGTCAGCAAAGGTCACTGATGAGCAGGATGATATATGTGAATCATTTGAAGAATATGCAGCTGTTATAGAGGTATTAATTGGAGAATACAGTGAAAGGTTCACTGACTTTCAGAATCATGACATAACACTCAAATTAGCATTTCAGCCTCACCTAGTTGATATCACCAAGGCACCTAAAGAACTACAGATGGAATTGATTGAGCTCTCAGTAGATGACATTTTAAAGTCATTGTTTGATGCTAAGAAAGATCCAATTGAAGTATGGAAAAATGCAGCAAATACCCACGCCTTCGGCAACATGCCCGAAAAATGCTTTCTTGCTTTTCAACTACTTATTGCTGCAAAGCTACGTTCTTCTACCTAACCCAAATCAAGACGCCTTTAAGGTCGCGATTGACTGATACCCATTTAAAGGATCAACTGAAACTGCGGACCTCCATGCTGCAAACAAATATTCAAATGCTTTCCAACAAAAAGCAGACACAACAAAGTCATTAAAAGGTTAGTTAACTTTAAAATTAACAGACATTTTTCATTTTTTGAAATTATTAAGTACATAGTAGTTAGATTTTTTACAAAATAATGTATGTTTTTAAGTAATATCTGATTGAAGTTTCTTGAATGTGGCCTTATTTGATTACAACTAAATTAACGTGGCCTTCCAACATGAAAAATTTCATGCTCATCTGCACTGTTTACTGATAACAGTGAGATTTATGATTTGCATTTGGTCTCAATGAAACCCTCAGAGTGCTCTGCCATTATATAGCAAGACTGTGCCTGCATGACCAGCCAGGTTTTGGAAGGCTGTAACTCCATTATGGCCTCACAGAATCTGATGGGTTTGTACATATGTGATGGATGATTCCCAACCTGAGAGAAAAGTGCATACATACATACCTGCAGAGGGAGAATACTTAGAACCACCCCCAGCCTCATTGGACCCTTTTCTTGAGATAGCCTTTGGCCGAGATGCATATCCTTACATTAATGCTCTTGCTATATTGTGTTCTTTTCCTGCAATAAACTGGATTTGTCAGCATTGCCAGTTTGGATCCTTAGTCTTCTTAGTAATCAAAACTTACTAACTGCCACCACTAGAGCAGGTCTGGACAGTAGTATAGATATCATTGCATTACCAAATGCAGAGCTCAGACTTGCTAACAGAAATACACAGGAGGAAGGTACAGCCCCCTGGATAAAAGTAATTTGTTGAACGACACTAACTAAGCCCATCTGCATGTCCTAATATTGCCTTTAACATGGCTCAGGGATGGTTGCTTAGGTCGGACCCAATTCCTACACCTGTTATATTATTTGTTATATAGTGACTTTATCACTCAGGAAGATATTTCAGGTCCTCAGGAAAAAACAGCATAATAAGTATTTTCTTCCATTTCACAGATGGAGGAATAGATTACCTGGTTGGCTTACAGTCACCTAGCTTGCAAGTGGCAGAACCATGACTTCAATGCAGGCCCGTCAGAGGTAAAGCTTAGGCTTTGTCAATTCCATAACTCCTGGTGAATCCTCTGTGGCACATATTTCTTTTTATCTTTTTTTAAAGTTTAATTTCATTTTTAATAGACAAGTAATAATTGTATATACTTATGGCATAAAATGTGGTACTTCGATACATGTATGCATTGTGGAGTGGTCAAATCAGGCTAATTAGTATATCCATCACCTCAAATATTTATTCCTTTTAGCTATTTTGAAATAAACAATACATTATTATTAATTATAGTCACCATGCTATGCAACAGAACACCCAGACTTATTCCTTCTGTCTAACAAAAACTTTGTACCCTTTGACTGACATCTCTCCCTTTTCCCCTCAGCTTCTAGTAACCACCACTCTACTCTACCGTGCTAGCACTGGGGAATTGTTCCCACTGGACTTTGGAGATTTGTGAGAATGACTGAAAGATGTGCTAGTCTTATTTTTCCTTTCCCTTCAACTGGGGCTTCTTTGAATTCTCTGTGACCTCCTCCCAAAACATGATCCTTAGAATAGAGCAAAAAAATCTTCACCTGTAGGTCATAATGCCTTAGTCTCGAGTGCAGACTAGTGGTTCATCCAAGCTGCTTCCTTTCCCTTAGACTTCCCTGTGGAGATGTTGCTTTCCCAATCAGCCCTGTCCCCATACCAACCATTTAAATGGACATATCCAGAAATTCCCATTTTTCTTACTGGACAGTGGCCAAAATACCTCAGTCTAGCAATCAGAAAGCCTCTTCCTACACAGCCAAACAAAAGGAGAGAAACTGAGTGTTTAAAGCCCAGTGTAAGATAAAGGCACAAAGGAGAGAGAGAAGGCACCAAAACACTTAGTTTTATACCCCTAAAAACATACCCATACTCACCCATCCCCAGTTTTAAATCTTCCATAGTACCTGGAACTGCACTAAATCGCCTGGAAAGAAGGCTGTTTGGCTGAAAGTTTGGGTGGTGGCCTGGAACACCTAGCAGCCTCTCTCAAGAAAAGCCTATTAACCCTACATATGCCAGGGCCTTCAGCAAAGTCTCTCATAACGTGAGCAATTGGAACTTTGGAAGACACTAGAGAAAAACCTCATTTGGGGGGCTCAAATGACACAAAGAGGACATTAGTGTTGTCACAAAGAGATACCAGGGTGAAAGAGGGGAACATGAAAGAGTCACTGTGTTTCTACTGGCATTACTGAAAGCAATATATGGATCATGCTAGTGCAGATGGGGACTGTAATGGGGAGATGGAAGTGAATGAAGGAACATGAGTTCTACTCCCAAGCTTTAAAGGTCAAGCTACTGTAGATGTGGGGATCACTGAAAGGTCACGAAGGTCGCCAAGGGATGTCAGGTTCACTGAGGTGCATATGAGTGCTTGAGGAAACAGATCACTCATTAATGTATGTGGGTAGCTTTGTCAGAGGCAAATATTTCACTTATTGCATGGTTAGTGTGTCATTACATAGGATATAAAGTGACTCCTACCTGTAGGATAGTTATTCCTAGTTATAGTCACATGGGGAATACCTAATGCTGTTTCATAGTTCTTGAGCCATCTGTGTTTATCTGTTTGTTTTTTGTTCTAGTGTTTTAAAGTTCTAGTACATCCAAGATGTTATAAAGGACCCTTGGGAAATGGTTTGTGTCTGTATCTGATTGAGAGTTAAAGGGAGACTACTACCTGGGCCCAACATGATGAAGTGATAATCCAATTGAGGGCAGAAATAAAAAATACAGAAAAATGAATTTAGGTTACTGGACTTCAGCCACTTTGGTCAGCATACTTCTGGAACTAAACTTTTGAATTTCTCATTATAATGCAGAGAACAGAGAGGGAAGTCAGGACATGGCCACCAATGAACAGCCGTGTCAACGTCGTGGCCTGGGAAAGCAGTTTTACAAATGGCCATGACCAGGGAGTAGTTGGCTCCCTGATGGAAAAGAAGTAGAGAGAGTACTGCAGGGCTACACGGGTGTGGACCCTGGTCATACAATTTCCAAGAGTCATATCAATAATAAGAGATTATAGAAGTAATTTCTTCTTCCATTAAAGCATTTGTTTTCCATCACAACCCCATGGGGTTGCCAGGATTGTGGACATGGGCTTGACTACGTGGAATCAAATCTACAGCTGAGAGGACACAAGTTGTACTAGGGGACATGGCTGAGAGGACACAGTCTGTGTCAGCAGGCTGGGAAGACATAAGAGAAATTTAGAAATCTAGGGGAAACACACATAGGAAAAATTGTGTGTTTCTCAAGCATAAGCTTGGGCATTATCCTTCTTTTCCCTTATCCACCATAATAAACCCATCATCAGGTTAACCTCCCATTGTGTCTGCCGTCTCAGGTTAACCCATCATCAGGTTAACCTCCCATTGTGTCTGCCCCAATGGACTGTAAGGTCTGTGAACACTGATTTTCTGTATTTTTCATAACTGATCCCTAGTGTCTAGAACAGTACCAGGTACATTGAAATTAAACAATAAATATTTGTTTAATGAAGGAATAAATGAATCTCTCCTTTTAGCAACATGCACACTGGAATCCAACTCAAAAGCGTTTAATAAAATTAATGAGCCCAGGGACACCATCAAGTATTCTAGGCTGTTAGCTAATTAGGACTCCCACCCCCTCCCCCCGTTGGTCAAGCAGGTACACCTTCTAGGTTTTTAAGCAAACTCTAACGAGGGGAAGAGGAAGTGGGTGGATTAGAAGGTATTTGGACAGAGGCTTGATTTGGATGTCTTGAGCCAAGGCTTGTGGAAAACCAAAACTATGATTTTTTTTTCTCATTCTTTCTCCTCCTCATCTTTTCTTTATTTTTCTAGGTGGGATGGAATAAGTTCTTGGGGTATAAGGGCTAAGTTCTAGACTTTGTCCTCACAGAAGGACTTAGAAGGACTTTTCTCTTTTTCTCTTTCTGGAAAACACTGAACCTTGAGAGAAAAGTCTAGATTTCCGCTTCCATTCCCCATCTTAGGATTCTATTTCTTCACTATTCCTTAGACTTTGTCAGTACGTATTGACAAAGGAAGTGCTATGGTCTGAATGTTTGTGTCCCTCCAAATGCATATGTTGAAATCCTAACCCCAATACGGTGGCATTAGGAAGTGAGGCCTTTGGGAGGTGGTTAGGCCATAAGGGTAAAACCCTCATGAATGGGACTAGGGCCCTTATAAAAGAGGCCCAAAAGACCTTTGCCTCTTCCTCCATGTGATGACACAGCAAAAAGGAATAATTTCAACAAGAAATGATCCAGAAATCAGCCCTCACCAGACACTGCATGTAACTTGATCTTGGACTTCCCAGCCTCTAGAACTGTGAAAAATAATTTTTTTAAGTTTGTAAGCTACCCAATTTTTGGTATTTTGGTCTAGCAGCCTGAAAAGGCTAAGTAAGAAAACTTGTTTTATGGCTTAGAGGGCTGTTTAGGTGAATTAGAGGCCCTGTCTGGGAGATTCCCCCAGGTGCCACTTATTTCATCCACCTTGCATGGTTCTCCCTCCATGTACTCCTAGTTCTTTATTGCCCACTTAGATGCCTCATCAGCTTCAAATCCCTGCTGGCTTAATTTATTTGCAGAGGTTCAAATTATTTTCCAGCTTCAGAAGGCCTTCCTCAGGACTCTCCCTTGTAAATCGTGCTTATATTCTGAGCAAGTGGAAAGGACTAACTGCTGATTGAATTCACGTGTCAAAGAGCTAAATAGCTCCTTGTAGTGAAGTGCAGAACATGGCCAGGAAGGGGGGGAGGTGAGTGACTAATACAAACCCATAGGTAGTCTTTGTTAGGGAGAAGATCAGAGAACCGAGAGCCAGGATATTGTTGAAATTCTGTAGGGTGGTGGCAAGCCTTACTGTTCAACTGGTTACACTTTGGGTAGAAAGGATGACAGAATGAATGAGAGTGAATGGCCAGACTGGTTAAATAGCAACCAGAACAGGTGGGTCTGGTAAATAGGTTTAGGGAATGGTGCCTTTCCCTGGGTACCTCCTTTGTAGTGTGAGCTCAAGAAATGCAGAGGAAAACATCTATGGCCTACTCAAAAGTTATAAAGGTATAGATTCATGTGCTTCTGATACTTTTTCAGTGGTGAAATTTGGAGAAATTTGAACATTTATACCACAGAGATACGACTATATAGAGGGAAGGCTCTGGTGCGTCCATAGGAGCTGATTGTGAGTTGTGTGGGTAGGAGATTTTGGGGAATCTTGTTCTCCTGAACTGGATGTTCAGGTTCCAGGATTGTTCAGGTAAATTTCAACCCAAAACCTTTTTTTTTTTAACCCAGACATTATCAGAGGATGTTTGTGATGGATTTGCCAAAGTGCCTTAAAAGATTATGAGAATCCTTTGCTTAGACCTATGGTCTAGATAATGTGGGTTGGGGCAATACTCAAGAGTAGATGGTTAGATTCTGGGGTTGGTTGCTTGACCCTTAATTCCAGGCCTTGATGAGAAAGTTCTTGACCAGCATAAGCTTCTCTTCTACAATGTAATTCTTGTATTCTTATTGGTGGAATGCACCAATTTTCATGGTTTGGATTGTGCAAAAAGATTTGCATTTCCAACTTTGGGAATGAGCAACATTCTCTTTGGTATCTCTTTTCATGAACAACTGCTAGGGATGTTGGCACTGCCCCAGGGATGGGACAACATTCTTATTTTCTCACAGGGTTTTGAGAGTTTCACTGAAATAGAATTTCTGAAGCTGCTGCTCCTTTACCTTTTATATAAAAAGGTCTGTGGTATGGAATGCATTACTCATGCAAAGAGTGCATTAGTTTGGATAATTGAGAGACTTACAAGGCCTCAAAGAGCATATTCCATAAAGCCAAAAAATATAGTACAGCATGAGCAAGAGAGTGCAGGCAAGCAATAGGGTCCCAAGAAACTTCCAGGAGCAGCTCCCTAGTGCCTTTCTTATTTGTACCAGGACGTACTTTGTCTCCAGATTGAATTGCCAATAATTGTGTGATGATAAATCTTTGTTTTGGGAAAGGTACTTAAAAGTTTCCAGCAAGGTCTTTTATACCTCTCTTGGTCACATAGCCAAGCCAGGCTTTCCAACTTGTTACGACAGGTATAAGCCATCAATAAACAAACTGGTTCTGGCTGCCACCAGGAGAATCTGAACTTTAAATAGCACATCATAAATCATTAGCTCACTGTCTGTCTCTTGGCTGAGTCAGTGCCAGAATCCCACGCTTTCCTGGAGATAAGCAGAGTTATCCTGGTCCTGCTCTAAGATAACTATCCTGTACAGTCTACCCTCTGACACTGGGTTATGCCTTTTAAGTTATAGATTGCTCATTATTATTCTTCCTGCAACTTTGACTATTTATTAAAACAAAGAAACAGGACATTTTCCAAAGTATATCTCTTTCCCAATAAGGTGTAGGTATTGTTTTAAAGAAACATTTCAGTTTACCAAATTTCCAGCACAAACAGGCTCATAAATATGTTCAAGTTTACAATGGTTTTATCTCCTCCCACCACTGAAATTTTTTGGGAGGAGAGAAATGCATTTATAAAAATTGAGATTAAATTTCCACACCATGAAATTTACCCTTTTAGAGTACACAGTTCAGTGATTTTTGGTATATTCACAAGATCATGTAACCATTGCCGCTATTTAATTGCAGAAAATTTTCATCTCCCCGAAAAGAAATCCCATACCCATTGTCAGTAACTTCCCAGTTTCCCTTCCCCACAACCCCTGCAAGCACATATCTACTTTTGGTCTCTATGGAATTGCCTATTATGAACATTTCATATGAAAGGACTCATATACTATGTGGCTTTTTTGTGACTGGCTTCTTCCACTTAGCATAATATGCTCAAGGTTCATCCAGGTTCAGTACCTCATTCCCATCTTTAAAAAAAGCTTTATTGAAATATAATGGACACATACCATACAATTTACAGGTTTAAAGTAGAATTAAATGGCTTTTAGTATATTCACAGAGCTATGCAACCATCACTACAATCAATTTTAGAATATTTTTTATTCCATCTCTGGGTGTATCTTATTTGGAGTTTCTTGAGCATCTTGGGTATGTAAATTTACAATTTTTATCAAATTTGGGAAGTTTTTGGTCATTATTATGAACATCTTCTCTTTCTTGGACTCCCATTATGCATATGTTGGTACACTTGGTGGTGTCCCACGGGACTCCAAGGCTCTGTTCATCTTCTTCATTGTCTTTTCTTTTCTGTTCTCGCACTGGATAATCTCAATCAACCTATATTCATGTTTGCTGATTCTTCTGCCTGTTCAATTCTGCTGTTGAGCACCTTTAGTGAATTTTTCACTTCAGTTATACTTTTCAACTCCAGAATTTCTATGTGGTTCTTTAAACAATAATTTCTCCTTATGGATATTTTTTATTTGGTGAAACACCATTTTCATGCTTTCCTGTAGGTCTTTAGACATGGTTTTCTTTAGTTCTTTGAACATACTTACATAGCTTATTTAAAGTTTTTGTCTAGTAAGTCCAATATCTGGTCTTCCTCGGGGACAGTTTCTATTGACTTTCTTTTTTGTGCTGTGCATGGGCCATAATTTCTTGTTTCTTTGCATGTCTTATAATTTTTTTGTTAAAAATTGGACATTTTAATAATATAATGTAGAAACTCTGGAATTCAGATTCTTCCCCACTTCCCAGGGTTTGTTGTTGCTATTTTTGGCTGTTATTTGTTTAGTGAGTTTTTGGAACTGATTTTGTGAAGTCTATTCTTTTTCATGTGTGGCACTGAAGTGTCTGATTGGTTAGCTTAGTGGTCAATAAATGATTAGAAATTTGGTTAGAAATTTTCTTAAATGTCTGGAATCATAAGTCAATCTTTCCTAAGAAGTTCTGTGTGTGTTTCCAAGTAGTTGACAACTCAGCCTTAGCCATCACTTCCTGTTTTTGCAGAACCTCAGAACTGGCCAGAGGTGAGAGTTTAGGGCCTTTTCAGGTCTTTCCTGGCATGTGCATACAGCTCTACATGTATAAGTGGCCTTTGTAAAGGAAAATAAAAAAATCTTAGGGTCAGTCCCCCCTCCACACTCCTTATGCAAAAGGGAAAGTAAAGGCCTCAGGCACCTGCAAAAGACTGGCCTCACAGATCATTCACAAGGAAATTCTTTGCTGGCTTCCAACAAACAAGGACATGCAAATTGTAACTTTGGGTCTACAGTCTAAGTCTAGCTGCTAAAATTAAACTCTGTTTGATTCCACACGAATAATGAATTACAAGTTTATCTTCCCAGGTGCAGAACAGAGACAAGATAAGATCAGACATTCTTCCACCTACCCAGGGACATCTACATAACTGATGCTTCCTTCAGTGCCTTTTCTCTTCTAACATTCACCTTATCGTTTGTAAAATGTAGATTTTCCTAGCTCTCACAAGAATATAAACTTTTTGCCTCACTTCCCACCCCCCTGCTCTTTTTTTCCTTTCTGTATGCCCTATTCCTCTTAAATACTGAAATTCCCAAATTTCCCTTGAGAAAAACAGCCACAGATTTGTCTATGGTTTGTGTTTTTCTTGGATGTGTCCTCAACTTTGGCTTAATAAACCTTCATAGATTCAGATCTTTGCCTCAGTCACTTATTTTGAGTTGACACCTTCTAGATTCTCAGGGATATGTCATAGCTTTTCAAAGTTCCTATGGACAGTATATTCTTTGGCTTTTCTGTTAAGCTTTTTTAATTAGTCTATCATTTATCATAACTGTTATCCACTGCTTCAGGCAGCTACAATATTACACAATTGCCTCTCATTGTTTTCAACAAACATGCCCAGGGAAAAGGATTTTTCACAATGGGAGAGCTCTGAGTAAGGTAAAATAAAGAGAGCCTTGTGAGTGGGCTCTTCTAGGGAACAAGTGGGCAGATAACATAATGACAATTCTCTGTGACTGTGCTTTGAAGGAGCTCTAACTCCATTCTATCCTCTCCAGTGTATGACAAGCTGCTGGTTTTCATTGTGATTGTATGTTATTGGATCTTGAGCCTATGACTGAGCTGAGGAGCGGAGATGGGAATAAGTCAAGTTATAAAACTATAAACCTCCCTGTTCTTACTGAGATTCATCATTTTTTCTTGAATAAATTATCCCCAGATTGTTGCAAGCCATTGGTTAATTTCTATAGTTCTGCAGCCATTGATTCTGATCATTCTTTCCAGTGTTCTCATATCTTTTATAGATGCGAGGATTTTTGGAGGAATCAGGTTCCAATGGAAGCACATCTTGTAGATGTTTTTAATTCAATATCCCAGTACATTTTATCCTTGATATTTGTAGTATCATAGGTTTTGTTAAAAATCAAATTCATCTTACTAATTCCACCAAATAGAGGTTACATTATAAGTTAGAATAAAATTATTACAAATTAATTCATCATAACTAAACTGGTGTTTTCTTACTGAAAGTGGCCCCTCCCCCTATAACAAATATTGTCATGGATTGGAGAATAGATCAAGGGCCAAGTCTCATTTAATTCTGGATTATAAATTTTGTGTCCATAGACATATGCCATGCTTCACCCTGAAGGTTATATTGACATGGGATCCCAATAGGCTTTATCTTTAAGTAGTGGTCATCTTTCCCTGTTAAAATCCTAGTTAAGGATTCTTGATTAGGATCCTAAGCTTCGTATTATGATTAATTGCATTCTTATTTCTTGATGGGGAAGTACCTCAATGTGGAAGAAGGGGTTTCCTGTACACTTCCAAATATCCCTCACATGTTTGGTGTATTGATGGAGGATACTTCTTGGAATAATAAAGGTCTACTGTTTCATAAACTTAAATCATTTTGGTATATACTGGGGCAGGGTGTTGGTAATGAGGGGTATATAAACATTGGGCTTCCACAAATGGCCTTTTCCTTCTGGAAGTCAGGGAGAAGCTCTGGGTTAAGCCTCCTGGTGAATTAGGCTGAGTGATATCCTTTGGCACAGGCAGAAATGTATTATACTGGGGATCTTCAACAGAGATCCTCACTACTGATTGTAGGTATAGAAAATGTGAACCCAGGGAAGGGAGGCAACTAATTCTTCAAACTTTGCTTATAACTATATAGTGAGGGCTTCCATCCTAGTGACCATACTTTCAGAATTTATGGTTAGGAGAAAAATATGTGTGATGTCAGGGCCCATGACATATACTCAGAAGTAACATCAAGCCACTAACAAGAACAACAGCCTAGACAGAATTGGACAAATAGCCACAGTTAAAGCAGGGCCTTTCTTGCATAAGGGCCAACTAATTTATAGGGGCTTTGCATTCCATTCTGGGAATTTTTGTCCACCATATTTAAGGTTGATTTTCCTTGCTAACTGAGAAAGGAAGGATGAATTATCCTAAGTCTCCCTAATGCCTGAAGCATCTGGTTCCAAATTCTGTGTGGATTTTCTCTTGAATGGCCATAGCTATTTGGAAATGTTAATGGAATTTTTATGGCAATCTCCTGCTGTCTTTGGGCTGCTCCTTGGCTTCTAAAGGAACAGCCCTATTGTGTGAGCCTGCCACCTTTGCTTTTGTACTGCCACTCCCCTTCCCCTGTGTAGTTCACATATCTATTAATTTTCCTGTTTTATCCTATCTTCCCCTACCTTCCCCCCTCTGCAGTCTCCCTTCCATAATCTCAGAACATCAGAACATTTTTAGCACAGACATCTTTTCTGGACTTCAGCTACAACTTCACTCATGCTCCTTGTAGTGGCATCACAGTGGACCTGACAGTCTAAGTTTTCCCCAGAGCCTGTTGAGTGATTTCAGTTCATGGGTGCTTGGTCTGAGATTGCATCACAGGCTGGAGAACACTTCTTTTTCTTTTCTCTTGCAGCCTCCAGTTTGTCTTGTATCCTTCCTCATCCCTGTGTTCTTCCTAGGAACTCATCTTTGTAATAGAAATGCATCCTGAGTGTAGAGCATTACAGAAAGACTTTGAGATGGATGAGAAGTTCTCCTTGTGCTAGTAGGGTTGCTTCCAGTACTTGTCTAGGCTGTGTCTTTATGTGCTGTGGGAGAGTTGTTTCACCAATTAGAGTGGGGCTGTGATGTCATATTTGCAAACAAAGTATGAGCCTGCACTAGACAGTCCATCCCAGTACATAATTAAGGGCCAGGAACAGGTTAGGGGTATCTCCTGGCAATGTCTGCATCCTTTTTGATATTGACCCCACTGATAAAGTCTGATCCTTAGGATGTGCGTGTGTGCATAGACTGTAAGTTTTCAGTTTTCTTCTAGAAAGTGGCAGCAGAAATTCCAATCATCACATGATGATTGGACTCTCTGTCTCTCTCTCTCTCTGTCGCGCTCATGGACACTATTGTTAAAGTAAATGCCTCATTTAGCTTAGATAGGCTTAAGTTTCTGTTATTTTTAAACAAGAATTCAAGTCTAACCCTTCATGTTGATGACACTCTGAGCCCATTACTACAGTTGGACAGAGTTATTTAATATTCCCCCAATATCATCCTACCATGCTCCTAAGCTGTGGTGGAGTAGAGAACAAGCATTTAATTTGCTGAGATAATAGATACTGATGAAATATTGCAGCCTTTTCTTACCATTAAAGCTAATCCATGTTGCAGTCAAATTTCTGCTCTATCAATTGCTCAATGTCTACATATCTTATATTCATTTTCCTGCCCCATTTAGAGGGGCTGGTGGGAAGTGGAGGGGTGGGCATTCCCAAATTTTCAAATTGCTTCTGAAGTCAGACCATGTAGCTACTTTAGAGCTGTTGTGGTAATTAATGGAATTTGGGCCTGTTATGGAGTGGCTAGTGTTTTAAGATGTCTAGGCTCAAGCAGAGGAGAAGGAGATGTGGTTAAAAGTAGAGGGGTCATGTAGCACTTTGGAAGAAGTCAACCTCTGGGGTATGTGTGCTTCTTTCTAGGGAGCGTAGCTGACCAAAAGAGGGCCCTGGTAAGAATTTAAGATAAGCTGGGAACAAGGTGAAGACATTGGTGACCCGGGGGAATGTAGTAGCCCAAGGGATAGTAATATGTACTTCTGGGGTGATTGGAAGCTGAAAAGGGTACTGTGACTTCTAGTTGGGAATGAGGGTTCACAAGCTGAGGCTATCTTTTTATGCTTTTTGCCTTGATATCAATATTATTGAATTTCTATAATAGACTGATTCTGTAAGTGGAATCTTGAAATATTCCTGAGAGTTCCTTTAATTATAAAGGAACTGACTTACAATCCATTGCTTCTAACTGCCAAAGATTTCTCTTATGCTGATTCCCCCAGAAGAAAACCCTGAGATAGGATTTGGGTGGAACTGGTTATTTGGAAGAGAGTCTCAGGAAGCACCGGTAAGGAATTAGGGATGTGAATGAAGCAAGGAAGGGAAGGAAGCCAGTATGGGGTATGTTATCAAGCAGGTTACTTTTTTAGGCAACTGAGTCTCAGTCCCTCTGGGAAACTGTGGGAGGCAGTGAAGTAATCATCTCAGAGTTATCCCAATTGAGGGTTCTTGTAAGTCTTTGGTTGATGGCTGTTCTATGGGTGTATTAATCCCCTGGTACTTCTGGTCTGTTCTATACTTGGTCAGGTTGGCTTTGGTATCCAGGGAAAGCTCTTACACAAAGAGTTGCAGATGCCTGCAGTTAGATGCTATCAGGTTTTCATGCACAAGAGTAGCAAGGGGAGTCTTCACCTGATTCAGCTTAAAATATTTCTCTCTCATTTTCTAAGAATCATCTACATTCTACAGTAGCTAAACTAGAAAATTAAGTAGGGATATGATATAAATCCTTAACCCTGAATTTCTTCAAGACTTTAGAGATACTAATATGGATGAGACATTGCTTTTGATTTGTTCTTAACAGAGTGAAGAGCTAATGGGACTTTTGTTCTATTTTTTTTTTTACTATAACAGCTATTCTTCTGTAGGTCCTAAATTATTGTGCAGATTCTGCCAGTTCCTGAGGATATCTACTCCAATAAAACATTGAGGAACTGGGGAAATAACCACGTGGTGTCTTCAGGTCCCAGTGGGCTTATGATAAAGTGCTCTTGGGTCAATGACCCACTTATCTTTTGATCCTCACCAGTCCCCACTATGACAAGAAGACCACTGTAGTATTCTGGTTTCCCCAGAATTAACTATCAGAACCAATGTCTAATAATCCCTGAAAGGTTTGGGTATTTCTCTTTCTTCAATGCACAGTTAGCCTTGAAAATATGAGTAGTTTCCATTAGGGAAAGCCAAGAGGACGAATTACCAAACTACTTGTGATGTTAAGGCAGGATTCTCTATCAGGCGTATTTGGCTTTCAGTGCCAACTTTGGATAGATTAGAAGATAGGACTCAGTCCTCAACATACTTCATTGCCTTATGCTAGAAAGTCATCATAGTAGTGAGTGATGCCCTCTAAAGTTGTGCAATGCACAATTTGACTACCCATGTGTGGTGGTCCTGCTGGCCTCTCTTATATTTAAAGGGTTCTTGGACTGTGAAATGACACAGTTTTAGGAATTTGGTGAAGGTCCAATGGCTGTCTGTATTGGAAGCTTAAAACAGACCTTTGTTCTAAACACACATAATTTTTGTTATACAAAAAGTTGATCATTATTGGACTGTTTAATTATTTTGATCCTAGTAATCTCATGTTCAAATAACAGTTGGCACAGTCAAATGTGGCGTGATTTTTATGAAAGGCAGCAGAGTTTTCTGGTACAGAATGGTTTGAGTTATATGGCCCCCTGATGAAGTGTTGTCACTTGATTTTGCCACTTCAGAAACATCTTACCATTAAAATTAGGGAATCCATTTAGTTTTCAGCATCTTCCACCAGCATTGTGGTATATAGAGAACTACCACTCTAGTACTTTAGAGATGTTGACATGCTCCTCTCGTATGTTTTGATGGAGAAAGTGTGCCTTCTGCATCTTTTAATAGGATATAGATGAAGGTAGGTAGTGATTGTCTGGTTTCTCTGTGATAAATCAACTCCAGGATTTCTATCTTGTGAAGTCTTAGTTGACAGAAATTCTTCATTTGAAATATAGAGGCCAGAACCTAGCTTGGACCACCTTTGAGTTCAAGCTTCTATCAATTAAATGAGAAGCAATTAAATGAGAAGCTGCTTCAGCTTTTATAGTTGAATCCATAATCTGGTAATTATACCCATATCACTAAATAAAGACTGAGCTAAAATTCAGTACATGCTTGGTCTGGCAGCCTCACGTTTTCCAATCCAATGCTATACATCTTCCCCATATTTTGCCAACTTCAAATAGCAATATCTACAATTGTTTTGACAGATGAATTTTCCTTTTATAACCTCAGCTCAGTTCTTTCTCCACTGCCACCGTGTGGTAGATGTAGAGAGGTGCCACCCAGGTCACTCTTCATGGAAACTCAGTTGTGGGGAGTGCAGTGCACAAACAGCTTCTAGCTGTCAGCTCCTTCAGGGTCAGCCTCCATGGTAGAAAGCATTCTCACCCAAAGTCACCCCCTTGCTGGGGAAACCCACACCCAGTGATTAAGTAGGGCAGGTGAAAAAGCCTGGGCATTATAGCCTGAAGCAGGCTAACTCTGGTAAGCAACACTCACTTGTGAGCTGTACTTGTTTGGTTAGATTTGTTGGACTTGTGTTGCAGTTTGACTTCTCCTTTTGCCCAGGTCTGCTTCTTCCCCCTCCCATTCATAAGTATTAATTCCTAAAAAAAAAATAATCTTGCACCCCAGTTCAGTCTCAGAGTTAGCTTCTGGAGAACCTGACCTGCAACAATTGGTACCAGAAGTGGTAGACGCAAAAAGTGGTAGACGTGATAGGGTTTTGGAAATGAATCACTTACTGCCTAGTTGGAAATGAGGGCCCTATCACTGTTGGTAGGAGAACATACAGCTTTCACTGGTGGTATATTGTAATGGTCTACCATGGGTAGGGAAAGCATTAGTGGGTACAATGTGTCAGGTGTTTAAGACATATGGAGGAAAGAGAAGCTGTCAGAATGAGTGAATTGGAGGGATGTCCTTAAGAGTTTCTGTGCTACAGAAAGATAATAGGCAGTTAAAAATTAGTGAGAAATTTTCTCTGGGGCTCTTCGTATATAAAAAAACCTTTTATTTCCTGCATCAGGAGGGCAGATCAAGATGAAGACCATGCCAAGGATCTGAGAGTTGAAGTGATTGAATGTCAAAAATGGTTAAAGGTCCCACCAAAACAGGTCTGTTATATCAAGTTCAGGGCCCTGATTAGGACAGTCTAGGACCTTGACACATGGGATGAGGACATCTGGGTGGCCTCAAATTGTGGCTTCCCATACTGTCCTGAATCTTCTTAACGTGCAGAAATGGCCCTGAACTTTCCTATTAAGAGCTATTACCTCTTTGTGCTGAAAGACAATGCGTAGGAATCTCTCCTGCAAAGCGACACATGCCTGTCTCAGGACCTGCTCCCTCCTGGCTACTGGATCAGGCAAAGTTACAGCATAACCCAGTTTGAGAGCTGCTGGGCCTGAAAGGTGCTGCACCTGATGGAGGAATAGGACTCTTCTCCAAATGAGCCGGAGAAGTATACAGCAGGAGTTGGGGGAGTAAGATTGGGACTAAATTCTCAGCATGCTTGGCCATGGGTCTAGTACATATAATTGAATATTAAAGAGTTTATTGATTTGGTAGTGCTCTCCTGAGATACAGATTTTAAGACACTGGCAAGGACATTAGGAGATGGGGCAATCCTGCTATTAGAATGAGTTCTAGAATCATGAAAAACACAATAGCTCAGGATGAGTAAAGTGGAAATGTTATAATTATTGTGGTGGACAGCAGAGGGAAGGATTGAGCGGCTCATGCATGTAGGCCTGATGTCATGGATATACCATGTACGGCTGGAAGATTCACTTGGTAGTTACTTTCTATGGGAAGGCCCAGAGGCCACATCATTTATAAAGGTCTTATGAAAGGAAAATGCACTTTGTTTTTTTTTTTTCTTCTTGGATGATGCTTTATTGCTTTTATTTTTTTTATTTATTTTTTATTTTTTTTAAATTTATTTTTTTAATTTCAGAATATCATGGGGGTACAACACTTTGGCCATACACATTGCCCCTGTTCTGCCCGTGTCAGAGCCACAATCGTGGTCATCTCCCAAACTGTGCTCCCCACATCCATTCAGTGAGAGTTTTTCCCATCCCTTCCACCCCCGTCCCGCCCGCCCGCCCTCAGATGAATGTTATTGCCCTGTGTGATGTAAGTGTTCATCAGTTAGTGCCAGTTTGATGGTGAGTACCAGTGGTGCTTGTTTTTCCAATCCTGTGACACTTCGCTTCGAAGAATGGGTTCTAGCTCCAACCAGGATAATACCAGATGAGTTAATTCACTGTTGTTCCTTATTGCTGAGTAATACTCCATGGTATACATATACCACATTTTATTGATCCACTCGTGTATTGATGGGCACCTTGGTTGTTTCCACAACTTTGCAATTGTGGATTGTGCTGCTATGAACATTCGAGAGCAGATGTCTTTATTATAAAATGTCTTTTTTTCTTGGAAAATGCACTTTGAAAAGGGCACTGGCATTACTAAAATGTTCAGTAGTGATCCCATCCCAGGGATGGGATTAGTGCCCTTATAAAAGAGACCCCAGAGAGCTTCCTTGATTCTTTCACACTGTAATAAGACAACTGTCTATAAACCAAAAAATGGCCCTCATCAGAACCTGATCGTGTGGGCATCCTGATTTTATTTTTTGAGAAGAAATGCAGGACCTTTATTATAATCATTGTTATTCTTTTTTTGTTTTCTCAATTTTAAAAATTTATTTATTTATTTATTTCAAGATATTAAGAGGATACAAATATTTTGGTTACATGGATAGCTTTTATAACGCTTAAGTCAGGGCTATTAGTGTGCCCGTCATGGCATCCTGATTTTGTACTTCCAGCCTCCAGAACTGTGAATAATAAATTTCTATTGTTTAATGCCACCCATTCTATGGTAATTTGTTATAGCAGCCTGAACTGACCAAGATAATCAGGCAGAATGAGCAAGAGGTGGGTAGCACACAGGAGGCCTTTGTGAGACACAGGTACCTCAGAAGGTGGGAGGTAAACCCTATGAAGATTCAGGGGCTTGCCACATTCATGAAGTTTTAGGAGTCCAGTGGTCAGGGGTGTTCTTGGATATGCCCTCCAAAGCAAAGATAAATTATTGCATCTTGCATCTTCTATCACAAAGAAGAAAATGTAATGTCTGATGGGCCCCTTTGTCAGACAGTACAGGAGGTAGGGAGCAGTCTGGAGGGGGACATGTGTCCCTTTGCAGGAGAGATCCCTATGGTTATCTTTCAGCACAGGGAGTAGTAGTTGGATGGTCAGCTACAAGAAGAGGGGTGGGATGTGCGTTATGTAGCACAATCACCTCCTCATTATATCAAGTGCCCAGAATGTTTTAATCTTCAAAGCCATCAGTCTGTTTTTCTGATGAATAATTTGGCTTTATCAGTTACCTTTATGTGGGGAAAGTGTTGGGGAATAATATGCCTCATTTTAACCTACAAATGGACATTCTTTATAACTTTAGCTAATATTAATCCATTACCATGTGTGTTAGTCACAGTTCCTCAGAGAAACAGAACCAATAGGAGATTTTATATATAACGTGTATATATATATATATATATATATATAGAGAGAGAGAGAGAGAGAGAGAGAGAGAGAGAGAGAGAGAAAGAAAGATTGATTTTAAGGAATTGGCTTGTGTGGTGATTGATGATCGTGGAGGCTGGCAAGTACAAAATCTGCAGGTAGGTGGCAAGCTGAAGATCCAGGGAACAGCTGATGCTGGAGTTGTAGTCTAAAAGCCATCTGCTGGCAGAATTCTCTCTTTTTTCCAGGAGAAGTCAGCCTTTTTCTTTTTCTTTCTTTTTTATTTTTAAATATATATGTTACACTGACAGATAATATTGTATGTATTTATTGTGTACAATCCACGAAGCTTTGAAGTATATATATATTATGGAATGGTTAAATCTAGCTAATTAACAAATGCGTTACCTCACATAGTTTTCATTTTTGTGGTGAGAACACTTAACATCCATTCTGTTTGTGTTTTTCAAGAATATAATACATTGTCATTAACTATAGTCACACGCTGTACAATAGATCTCTTTAAGTTATTCCTCCTATCTGGCTGTAATTATGTGTACTTTGACCAACAGACCCTAATTCCACCCCTCACCCCAACCACCCCAGCCTCTGGTAACCACTACTCTACTCTCTAATTCTATGAGATCAACTTTTTTAGATTCCACATATTTTCTATTAAGGTCTTCAACTGATTGAATAAGACCTGCCCACATTATGGAGGGTAATCTGCTTTACTCAGAGTCTACTGATTTAAATGTTAATCTCATTTAAAATATACCTTCACACAATTATCTAGAATAATGTTTGACCAAATATCTGAGTAACTTGGCCTAGCCAACTTGACATATAAAATTAACCATCACACCATAAAAACTAGTTGCCTTCCTTAGTCTGATCAACTTGATTTTATAGTTGAGAAAACATAGAAATGAAGTGACCTGCATCAGACTACATTGCAAGATATTGACAAACTGGCCCTCTTAACTCTTTCCATGATGCCATAGTCCGCGGATTCCAATATGGGAACAGCTGGAATGTAAACATGTTCACTTTCTACAGTGAAGTTACTTTCCTACTTTATAATGTTTCTTAAATCACACATGTAGGTTCCCAACATAGGCATAACAATGGTTACTATTGACACAAAAACAAAAAACCCCTGTAATTTATGAAATAACAGAATTCTTAGCTCACAGACTATTAAGGCTTTGTCTTTATCTAATTTATGTTTATACCTAGGAATATTAGATATCCCTATTTGTATTAATCAGCATTTGTGAATTTTATTGTTGAACATATACCTAAAAACTGACATAAATACAACACCTGCCCATGCTTCATTTCTAAGGTCAATAAATTATTCATTATTCAGTAGGTGATATAGTTTACTTAAGTGTCTCTGGATCAGTAGCAATGTTGTAAGTGCCTTGTTGGAGGTCTGGGAGAGTTTTCCCACTTTTTGGAAGTTGGGACACATGTTGGCTTCGTCTATGGGTTCTACATACTTGTTTCCTTAGGAATAGAAATTCAACCATACCCAGAGGGGTAGAATAATCCATATTTTTCTATACAAGGCCTGACCTTCCTCCTAATATTATCTGTATGTATGTATATCTATGTATATGTACACACATGATTTTCTGTTTCTGTCTGCCTTTCTTTCTGTTTTGCCACCAATTGTTTTTATGTGAGCATTACAATTTTATAGTTCCCAAGAATCCTAGACTTATCTGCTTTTTCTGCTTCAATGCCTTTGCCAAAGAATAATCTCTATCCCTGGTTCCTGACAACCTCAGCTTTAATGACATGGCTAAGCATCCTGTAGCCTTTGAACTGAGGGTGACAATAGGCCAAACACTGCATGTACATGAACACTCCTCACAAATCTTCATTTTGTGTATTTCCCCAAAGCGTATTTGTAATATGCCTTAATTATGTTCCAGACTTACATGATGGTTCAATATTTTTCGCTTATGAAGTTTTAAATTTTAAAGTGAAATATAACATTCATTGAATATAATAGCAAAGTGTTAAGTGTAATTTAAAGCAAAATAAACATTACATAAATATATTAAATTCTTAAAATGTCTACCAGCAGGTGGCAACATAATCTTAAATATTACTGGTAATAGGAAATTAAATTTATAGAAGATGGAAATAACATATTAAATCCATAGATTAAATTCAGTTTCACCCATGATTTTCCTGCACCAAGACTTTTTATGTCTATTAAAACGCCTACCTACAAGCCATTAATTTTATGATTTTTAAAATACATAGTATCATTAGACTATATCCTTAATCATAAAATCAAACTAAATTATATATGCTAATTCAGAATTTATGTCAATTGGTCTATATGCAAGTATTATTGATTTCTAAGGTTCAAAATACCCTCTAAATGTGAGGTCCTTATTTGTTAGGGGAGTCCTTCTAAAATTAGGTGCTTTCCCTAGCCGATTAAAAAATTCTTACAAACTTTTGCAACTAGCTGCTAATTTTTGGATATGGACACTTCTATAATTTGAAGAGCTAACATAGATGATAGATTATTATATTCTATTGTTTCCTCCTATAACTATTTCAAATTAAGCATTTGTATATGTATGTAAAATGAAGTTAATGAAAAGATCAATTTCTTCAAATATTCTATATAGTTTCATTAAAATTTCTTCAGTTACATTTGTTTTGAATTTATGGGACTAATTAAAAGCTACCAAGGGCCCATCTTCCCATCTTACTTTGGCTAACTTACAAAATAAAAATCAGGAACACTTGAAAATTGCTTGGAGCAGAGATTTGCAAACTTTATTGTTTGTTAGAATCACCTGGGAAGCTTTTAAAATTTCCAAGTCCAGGCCACACCCATTCCAATTAAATAAGAATCTGAGGTCAGATCCAGGCAGGTATCAGTAATTTTTAAAGCTCCCAGTGTGATTGTAATGTGAAGTTAGGGTTAGGAGGCATTGGTTTAAACCAGTTCTTCTTAAAGTTATATGTCCATATGGATCACATGGGAATCTTGTTAATGTACAGATTTTCATTCAGTACGTCTGGGGAGGGTTCTGAGATCCTGCATTTCTAACCAGCTCCCAGGTGATGATGCTGCTGGTCATGGTCCACATTTTGAAAAGCAGCAGCTTAGCTCTTTTAAGTCAGTGGCTCTTAAAATTTTGTGTGGATCAGAATCACCTAGAAAAATTGGTAAAAACAAACTCAGATCTTAGTCTACTTCAACAAGCCTGGGCCATTGTTTGCTTTATTACCTCTCCAGGTGATGCTGACACACATCAAAATTTGAGAATGGTTGCTTTAAGACAACCAGAATTCCTGTAGTTTAGCCATCCTAAAGATTATACTTGAGCAATATGTTTCTCCAATAATGACTTTAAATTTGGCTGGCAAGTTGATCAGCCTGGTTTGATGCTCTTCCCCTTGGTTGTAATGTTCTTTTACCTCCCCTAGTTGTAGAAATCCTATGCACTTTTAAGGCTCTGCATTAATGACAATTTATCTAGGAAGTCTCTTTGATAATCACCTCAAACAGATTTGGACTCTCCTTCGGCTGTAGATACTTTCCTTGGTTCCTGTAGTACTTTTCCTTCTCCACCAGTGTCAAAACTAAAACCAGCGACTGAATTTATTATTTTTATATTTGTCTTCCTTTCCTCCGAGAGCTCCCTTGATAAGATTTGATTCCTCTCCTCACCTTCATCTCTGTTGTAGCCCCTGTTTGATACTTGAAGGAATGAATAATTATGCTTTTATAAGGCGGCTGAAAAAATTCTGCCCAGGGAAGAGTTAAAACTTGATAGTGGCTGCAGCTTGTTACATAAGTTCCACTAACACGGATGACATGAGCTGTCCTTGCTGCCATATCCATTATACCTTGCGTATGGCAGATACTCAAATGTTGCCACTGGCTTGATAAATGACAGGAGTGGAAAGAAAGGAGAGTCAATCCGCGAAGGCATTTTACGGAGTGATGAGGATTTGAGAGTTGGTCCTGTAAGCATTGTGACTGAGTTTGTCAACAGGGAAATTGTATGATTCTTTTTTTTAACTTTTAATTTTTTAAAATATAGATGCTGTGGTAACAGTAGGAAGGATAAACTAAAGAGGAAAGAGACAGAATGCAGAGAGTTCCGTTAGGAGATGTCATAATCAAGATTAGATCACATATTAAAGAATAAAACACAAGTTAGCCACCATTTTATTGAGTACCTACTATGTACCAAGTACAATGCTAAGGGATTGCTATACATTATCTTTTATCTTTCTAAAAATGCCACATGGTAGATACTCCCATTATACAGACAATAAAATCCAGGCTCAAAGAGATTAAATAGCTGGTCAGAAGTCATACATGAGAAGTAGAACTTGAACCCAAGACTGTCCAACTCCAAAATCTTACACCTCAGTAATAGTTATGGTGGCGTTGGGACAAAGAGGGTAGGTTCTGAGACACTTCTATTTTGAGGAGAACTGACTCAATGGGATTACCAATTCAGGCTTCTGAAAACCAGAATGAAGCAGGTAGAAATAAAATGTAGTAACTATAATTTTTTGTCTTTTAGTGCTAGCTGTGGTTATAAATGTCATCATGTGGTAAGGGCTGATGTGATATGGTCTGGCTATTCAAGACCTTGGTTACAAACTGCTAGGAAGAATGGCCCAGGAAAAACAGAGAACCCAGCAGTTATATCTGACTGGCTCAGTCTCCCTCATTGTTTTTCTGATTCTCTTTAGTGCAGTTTTCTGATAGCTTGGACACATAAAATAAAGGTGAGTGGCTTTATTTTTTATAAAATAAAAAATTTTTATAAAAAAGAGCTGCTAATATTTAGCATGGGAGGTATAGAAGGTTACCTCTTGTGACTCCTCCATTTTTCTGTACCTATTAAAATGCAGTGTTTGTAGAAAAACTTAGCCAATAACTGTGCATGCCAGTACGTTTGCAAATCATGAAGTTACAGCTGCAGCCTGAAAGATCAACACTAGGGTATTTGTTCATGTTGCATAAAATTGAAAAAGCTCTACCTACTTTATACTTGCACAGTCCAAATCAATTTGTTCCTATCAGAATGGGAGAAGGCATGATATAATTCCAGATAAGAATAAAAACTGATTGAATTTTCTGAGAACTATAGTCTGGCTCTAGTTTTTAAAATACTGCTTCAAACTGGTGGGCTTTTTCATTTTTTTAGCTCCTGCACAACAGTGCCACAAATGATCTCCAAGGGTTTTTTTTTGACATCAATTGTACTCATGCCCATCAAACTGCTTCAGTCTTTGTAGTACCCAAAACTCAGTATAACCATAGAAACTATCAAAAGGAAGAAATGTTCCATGCTACTCAAGGGTATTGTGTCCTTTCCAATGTGTTTCTTTTTCTCATCACTTTTAGTTTTTAAAATTATTTTCTTTTTCTGGAAAAAATCTTAGAAAATTGTAACAGCATAAAGAAAAAAGTCCCCTATAATCTTGCTACTCAGTGCTAATTACTGATTCCATACTCTAACTCTGGAGTGCAAATATATGCACCTGCTCACCCAATTTTGTAATGGAGTATATACTATCCAAGGGTGAGGCTAAACATGTTAAAACTGTAAGAAAGCAGAACAGATGAGCAGGAGACCAACACCACTTAAACCCCCCATAAAAGTCACAGTATCTTTCTCAGCACCTGGACCTAATCCATTTCACAGACCTGTAATCTGTTGACTGACGAGGTGGCTAGGATAGGCTGCCAACTAAAATACAGGATGCCCAGTTAAATTTGAATATCAGATAAACAATGAATACTATTTTAGTATAAGTATGTTCCATTTAATAGTGTAAGTATTAGGAAATACTTATGCTAAAAAATTATTTGTGGTTTATCTGAAATTTAAATTTAACTGAGTGGCCTGTATTTTTATTTGCTAAATCTGGCAACCTTACCTCTGGAGAAAGGATCTTGCAATACCACAACAAATCACAGTAAATATATACTGTGATTACTTCTCTGATCTCTCCCCAAAGGGAACCTATGACTATTTGCTTGGGTGACTGTGTATTAGACATTCTGAGGAATATTGGACCCAGAAGTTGGGTTGACATTGATCCCTGGATACCAGAGGTATCACTGTGGATCCCTATGTGATAGCCATTTCCTTGGCACCGGAATGTACAAATGGGAATAATATACAGAGCAGTTGGAGTAACCACCACATTGGGCACTTGGCCGGTAGTGGGGAAGGCCAAGTGGGAGCTTCTGAAACTGCATACATTCCTTGCCATCCTCTACCTTCTGCCAAGATAGTAAACAAAAAACATACATCTCATATCTCAAGAGATACAATGGAGATTAGTGCCACCTTTAAGGATCATAAGGATGTCAGGGTGGTGGTCCTTATCTGTTTAATTCACTTATCTCTCTCCTGCAGAAGCTGGATGGATCCTCAAAAGTGATTATAGATTACTACAAGCTCAAATAAGCATTATCCCTGGTTGCTGCTACTGGGCTGGGTGTGGAATCATTGCTAGAGCAGGTAAATAAGGTTTCAGGTACATGGTATGCAGATAGTGATTTGGCAAATGTATTCTTTTTCACTCAGTCAGAAAAGAATACCACAAACTGTTTGCATTCATGTGGAATGTGCAAAAATATACATACCAGTTTGGCCCCGGGCCTCCCTGTCATAATGCAGTAAGAAGGGATGTGGATCATTTGAACATTCTGTGGAATATTGCACTGATCCTTTAGATTGATGACATCATATGGATAAAGCCAGATAAACAAGATATTGCTAACAGAATGGAGGCCATGCTAAGAAACTTGCATTCCAGAGCATGGGAGATAAACCTTTCAAAGATTTAGTAAACTGAGACTCAAGTAAAACTTTAGGGGTTCAATGGTCAGGGTCATACTGGGACGTCTACTCCAAAGAGAACAATAATTTGCTGTGTATTCCATTTTCAATCACTAAGAAAGAAGCACAGCATCTTTTAGGCCTTTTTGGGTTCTGGGGCAACAAATTCCATACCTAGGAGTTGTATTTTGGACCAAATACTGGGTGACCCAGAAGTCTGCCAGCTTTGAATAGGGCCTGGGCAGGAAATGTTTCTGCAGCAGTTTCCTGATTGCACCAGGAGGTGGTGCAATCAGCCCTGCTGCTTGGGTCATAATTAGGCAGACCCTATGGTTTTGGAGGTGTCAGTTGTGGGAAAACATGCAGTGTGGAATTTATGGTAAACGTCAATGGGAGAATTACAACACAAGCCCTGCGTTTCTTGAACAGGACCATGTCTTCTGCAGCAGAAATTTTTATGCCTTTCAAGAAACAGCTCCTGGTGTGTTACTGGGCTCTGGTACAGATGAAACACTTAACTGTCTTTGCCAAGTGACCACGCTTCCAGAATTGGTCATTATGATCTGATTCTGTTGGACCCACCAAGTTGTAATACTGAGTGGGCCCAGCAACAGTTTGTCTTAAGATGGAAATGACACTTCTAGGATTGAGCCTAAGCTGGCCCAGTGAATCAGTTGCATGAACAGGTAGCCCAGACCATCACAACAATTTTATAAAGGATTTTTGCGTATCTATTAATGAGGGTTATTATTTGTTCTACAATTCTCTTTCTGGTAATGTCTTTTTCAGGTTTTCATATTGGGGTTTTATTGGCTTCAGAAAATGAGTTGGAAAGTGTTTCTTCCTCTTACGTTTTCTTAAAGAGTTTGTATAAGATTGATATATTTATTCTCTAAATCTTAGATAGTTTATCAGTGAAGGCATCTGTGACTGGAGTTTTCGCTGTGATAGGGTTTTATTTACAAATTTATTTTTTTGATAGATAAAAGATATTCAGATAGTTTTGGTAAGTATTTTCTAGGGATTTGCCTGTGTCATCTAAGATGTATTGTTGGCATAAAGTTGTTCATTACTTTCTTTTTAATATCTGTAGGATCTGTAATTATACTTCTTGTATTCCTAATATTGGAAATTTGTGTTTTCTTTCTTTTTTCCTTTATCAGTTTTTGAAGAGTTATATCAATTTTATTATCTTTTTTAAGGACCAACATTTGTCTTCATTAATTTTCTCTATTGCTTGTTTGTTTTCTATTTTATTTACTTTTACTCTTTTTATTCCTTTCCTTCTATTTCTTTTGAGTTTGATTGTTCTAAGGTAACAATTTTGGGTTTGATTGTCTTAAGGTAAAAGCTTAGGACATTAATATTATACTTATTCCCTTTCTAATATAAACGTTTACAGCCATAAACTTCCCTCTCAGAATTATGATGTGACATGGTTTAGTTTTCTTCATGTTTCTTTTCTCAAGGTTTGTTGAACTTCTTGGATCTATGGGTTTATAGTTTTTATCAAGTTTGAAAGCTTTATTTGTTGTTATTTCTTCAATGTTTTTATCCCTTCCCCTCTTTGGAGACTCCAGTTACATATACGTATTCAAGTCCACTTGACGTTGTCCCAGAGCTCTATGATGCTCTGTTAATTTTTTTCCAGTCTTTTTTCCTCTGTGTGTTATGTTGGGAGTTATCTATGGCTGTCTCCAAGCTTCAGTCTTTTCTTCTGCAATGTCTAATCTACTATGAATTCCATTCAGTGTATTTTCCCTCACAAACATTATAGTTTTCATTTCTAGGAAGTTCAAATTTGGTCTTTTTTGTATCTCTCATGTTTCTACCTAACGTGGTCAATTTTTTCTCTAGCTTCTTAAACATATAAAATACAGTTTTAGTAACTTTTAATATTTTGGCCTACTAATTCTATTATATTTGTCATTGCTGGTCAGTATTCATTTTTTTCGCATTATGGAACATACTTTTTTGTTGTATGTGTAGTAATTTTTTATTGGATGCCAGACATTTTGATTTTAGCTAGCTGGGTGCTGGATATTTTTGTATTCCTACAAATATTCTTGAGTTTTGCTCTCAGATGCAGTTAAGTGACTTGAAATAATTTGATTTTTTAAGGTTTTTTTTCAGTCTTGGTAAGGTAGCACCACAGCAGTGCTTAGAACATAATTTTGCCCCAATATTGAGGCAAAACTCTTCTGAGGACTTTACTTGATGTCCCATGAATCATGAGGTTTTCCAGTTTGACTGTGGAGTATAGGAACTATTTCCAGCCCTGTTTGAGTTCTGTGTATTGTTACCTCAAATACTTGCATATGGTTCTTTCTTCAGCCCTGAGTAAATTCCTTACCTGCATCCTCTGATTAGTACTCATCTGGAGACTTCAGGGGAAGTCTCTGAAAATCTCTGGAGCTGTCTCACTGTTTAGTTCTCTCCGCTCTAGTCTGTCCTGTGAACTCTAGCCACCTTGTCCTCCTAGGCCTCCCAGCTCCATCTCTTAAACTTAGGGAGACTGGCCACAGCCTGGAAATTCTCTCCATATACTAAGCTTAGGCACTCATAGAACTTACCTTATCTGTTCATCATTTCTCACGGATCATTGTCCTGTTGCCTGGTGTCTGATATCTTCAAAATCATTATTTTATATGGAAAGTTGTTTCAGGTGGAAAGATAAAACCAGTCCCTATTATTTCATCTTGGCCAGAAGCAGAAGTCCTCTGAAGTTAATTGGAAGTCATATTTTTTTGTACAAAATTTTAGGAATCTGGAGAAAACTGTAAGTATTAGTACCATATAAAACTCAACAGAAAATAGAAATAGAATAAGAGTCATGCTGTATGAGTGTATGTGTGTGGGTTTCTTTTTTAAAGTGCTTTAGATCGAGGGTCTGCAAACTTTTTAATAAAGAGTTAGGTTATTTAGGCTTTCTGGCCATACTACCTCTGTTGCAACCAGTCAACTTTGCTGTTTAGTCTGAGAGCAGCCATAGACAATACATAAATGAATAGGCATGGATATGTTCCAATAAAATTTTAATACAAAAATAGGCACTGGCCCACAAGCTATAGTTTGCTGACTCTTGCTTTAGATAACATATAGATTTGATTAAAAATTTAAATATTTGATGGTTAATTTTATGCATCAACTTGACTGGCCAGAGGATACTCAGATTAAATATTATTTCTGGGTGTGTCTATGAGGGTGTTTCTGGAAGAGATTAGCATTTGAATCCACGGGCTCAGTAGATTGTGCTCCTCACTGTGGGTGGGCATCATCTAATCATTGAGGACTGAAATAGGACAAAGTTAGAGCAAGGAGGAATTTGCTCCCTTTTTGCTTCTTGCCTGTGTGCATCTCATCTCATCTTCTCCTGCCGTAGGACTGGGATTTACACCATTGGCTCCCTTGGTTCTAAGGCCTTTGGACTCAGACTGAATTATACCATTGGTTTTCCTGGGATTTTGGCTTGCAGACAACAGATCATGGGATTTTGCAGCCTCCATAATCTTGTCAGCCAATTCCTCATAATAAAATACAGATATGTGTACCAAGAAGTACCAGTATCTTCTTGGTATTCTGTTCTTGGAGTGCTGCTATAACAAATACCTAAAAAATGTGGAAGTGCCTTTGGAACTGGGTAAAGGATAGAGGCTAGAAGAATTTTGAAGTGCATGCAAGAAAAAACCTACATTGTTGTGATGGACCTTTAAAGATGATTCTGGTGAGGGCTCAGAAAAAAACAGAGGAGAGCTGTGGAGAAAGTCTCATACTTCTCAGGGAATGCCTCGGTGATCATGACCAGAATATTGGTAGAAAGATGGATGGCAAAGGTCATTCTGATGAGGTCTCAGAGGAAATGAGGAAGATGTTATTGGAAACTGGAGGAATTGTGATCCTTATTGTAAAAGGGTGAAGGAGTTGGCTGAATTGTGCTCATCGTCTAGTGTTTGTGCAAGGTAGAACTTGCAAGCAATGACATTAGATATTTAGCTGTGGAAATTTCAAAGCAAAGTGTTGAAGGCACAGCTTGGCTTCTTCTGACTACTTATAATAAAATGCAAGAAGAGAAAAATGACTTTTTTTTTTGGCTAATGACTTGCTTTTCTTAAGCAAAAAGAAAGTAGACACTTAAAGATTTGAAAAATTCTCGGCCTACCCATATTGCAAAAAATGAGAACACTGAGGGTGTGGCCAAGCCACCATTTGATACTGAGATTAGTATAGCTTAGCCATCTCAACAGAAGCCAGGCACTGTTCATCAAGACAGTAGAATAATGACCCCAAAGGCAATTCAGTCATCACAGGCTCAGAGGACATGGGCCTGGGAGGTATGGCTGCCTCTACCTAGGCGTCAAAGGACAAGGCCATCTGGAGCTGCAGGGCTGCGATCCTAGCCTGGAAGAGAGCTGCCATAGGGGCAGGGCCATAGCAGAAAGCTGTGGCATGTGTGGGGCCACCACAGTGGCTCAGAGCTTGGGCAGCACCCCACTGAGCCAGGGAAGTGACATTGCTGCTCCAGTGGACCTGGAGGGTGAGGCATTGAGCCAAAGAGGATTATTCTCAAGCCTTAATGTGTTTAGGCTTATAAAGTTTAAGTAAAATGTAAAGTTTAATGTGTTTGCTCTGTTAGGTTTTGGACTTACCTGAGACCCATTACTCCTTTCTTCTTTCCTATTTCTCTCTTTTGGAATGGAAATGTCTATTTTGTGCCAGTCCCACCATTGTATTTCAGAAGTACCTTACTTGTTTGATTTCATAGGTTCACAGCTGGAGAGGGATTTGTCTCAGAATGAGTTGTACCTTGACTCTTACTCATATCTGGTTTAGATGATATTTAGATGGGACTCTGGACTTAAGAGTTGATGCTGGAATGAATTAAGACTTTTGGGGCTATTAGGATGGAATAAATGCATTTTTCATGTGAGGGGAACATAAATTTGGTGGGGGGTCAGGGGTAAAATATTATGGACTGAGTGTTTGTGTTCCCTCCAATTCATATACTGAATTTCTAACCCTCAATGTGACGGTGTTAGCAGGTGAGACCTCTGGGAAGTGATCAGGGCATAAGAGTGGAGCCCTCATAAATGGGATTAGTGCTGTTATAAAAGAGACCCCAGAGACCTCTGTTGCCCCTTCTGCCCTGTGAGGACACAATGAGAAAATGGCCATCTGTGAACTATGAAGCAGTCCCTCACCAGACACCAAATCTGCCAGTGCCTTGATCTTGGACTCTCTAGCCTCCAGATTGTGAGAAATAAATACTTGTTTTTTAAGCCACCAGGCCTATGATAGTTTGTTATAGCAGCCTGAGTGGACTAAGACAAAAATTAATTCTCAATATCTATGTTATCATATGTTGGTTTTATGTTTCCTCTTGGAACAATTTTAAGTGACATACAAAATAGAAAAAATATGTAAACATTAACATATAATCTCCCTTACATACCTCTCCTCTCAGTTCTTAATCTATTTGATCATTGGAGAGTAGTGAACCTCATCCTTTTACCTCATAAAGTGAATGTGAGAATTTGTCCAAATTTCTATGTGGTGGAGTTCAAGTAAATAATTTTCCTGTGTCTATACCTAAATGTCTGTTGTTATTTTTTCCAAAAAGCTGTGAAATCCTAAGTCATTTGTTTCTGGAAGGCATTTTTAAACTTCCCTTTTTTGAATATAGGCAAAAAAGTTTTGTGTGACCTGAGAATTTGTAGCATTGTAAATATAATACTGCATTCTGGAGGGCTGAGTCAGAAAGAATTAGAAAGCCCTCTTATACTTCATCCTTTGCTAGATCTTCTTGGTTCTCCTTCCGTTCTTTGTTCAGCCAGGTACAAACAACTTGAGGGAAACTATCTCTAGGCTGAGTAAGGTTTTAGAAGATGGACAAAACCCTCCTCCCCCAAAATAAAAAAACCCAAAACCTCAAAAAACAAAAAACTGGGGAAGATCTGATTCCCAACCTGTTTATTTTTGTAGCAGAGAAAATGAGGACTTGGACAAGGTTAAGCAATTTGTCCAGAGAAGACAGAAGTGTCTCTTGATCCCTCCCAATTTGGTCCTTTTACTGTACTGAATTTATTCTATTATGCTCTAATTGATTCTATTTTTGTTTTTAAAAATAGATTGACCTGGTACAAACTGGAGGAAGAGTATTCCTACAAATGATGACGCACAGCTTGAGATGCCCACAGTTGCAAACTGGTGTTTTGCTATGATGAGGGGGTGATGTGGTCTTCCTGGATGCAAACACAGCTGCAGCTTGTGCTGCATTGCCCTCTGTTGTAATATAAAGTTCATTCATTCCCTGACTTCCAAAATGCAGTGACCCAAGGCCAGAAAGGATGAAAATATTTATTTTTAGCATTGTCTTATAAATAGAAGTTAATCTCATTCTTTTTTTGAAGTTTAAAATAGTATGTATTACATTTCAATCCATGTTAATTATGAAATATTTGACCACAAAAATCTAGCTATTTATAATTAACAGATTTATAATTAACAAATTTAATGACATGGTCATAGAATTTTAGAGTGGGAGAGAATTAATAGATCACTTACATCAGTGGTTCTTATCTTTTTTTGGATGATGGCCCAGTGTGTCCATCTTACAATTTTGTACCCTATTCTCCAGGAGGATATGCATGTTCACATTTTTACTGTGTGTGTATGTGTGTGTATAGTGTGTATATGTTGTATGTATTTTTTTAACCACCTCACAGATAGCCAAACTTTATTCATAGATTCTCTACTTTTGGCTTCTAAGAATATCTGATACATTTTTGAAAAAAAAACTATGGAAAATAGTTCTTGAAAGGCGTTTAAGAAGCAATTTACTAACATACAGGCAGACCTGTACTTAAACTGTTCAAATAACTTTTATCTTTCTTTACCCATATGGCATAAGAGAAAGAATATAAGAATAAAAGTCAGAATCAATGGCCCTGCAAATAACTAGCTGTTTGTTCTTGATATTATCACTTAACTTCTCTGAACCTTGGCTTCTTGTCAGTAAACTGAAAGACTTTGTGAGCTAGAAAACATCTTGGAAATCAAGTTCAAACGCCTAAAACTGGAGAATTCATGTTATTATACAACATCTACCAAACCTGAAATCTTAATTTACATACTAATTTTTCAATAGCACTTAAAATATTCATCATCTACTCTAGAATTTCATCAGACATGAATCTTATCACTTGGCTGAGGAGACAAACTAACACATAAAGCAATTGTAGAGTACTGATTTGTTACATTGGGGGTATGCATGATCTCCCTCACAAAGGCAGATTGAAGCTTAGTTATTTGCCCAAGCTCATACAACTTACAAGTGGCAGATCTGGTGTAAACTCAGGTAGCTGGGGTTCAGAGTCTGTGCTCTTCACCAAAACACAGCCCTGCCCCTTAAGGACAAGACCAGTGTGAGCAGGGATGGCTGGAGGAGAAGCTTTTTGTTGTGCTGATACTTGAGCTGCCTTTTAAAGAGGAAGAGGTTGTGGGGAAGAAGATGGCTCAGGTGGCTCAAAGAGGATGGGCATATTTTAGAAGGAACTTACGCTGCTTATGTTAATGTAGGCAATATGATAATGGATACTTAGTCTTCTTCCTGGCATTCATTTTTCTTTCATAGGAGTTGCATCAATTCCAGCCATCAAGAATTGCCTGGATTTGAGCCCTAATATTCCATCCCACTCATATGCTGACACCTCCCCACTCTCCCCCTAGCATTGCAACTCTGTGTCTGTGCCTTTTCTGCTCCACTTGATCTTCTTCCTAGGGCTCCAAATTCTGTAAGACAACTGCTGAAGGAGGATGGTGTCATTAAGTTCCCTTCTAGCTTTAAAGCACTATAAGCATATAATATTGGGAATGGCAATATTTCTCTTTTTTCTTTATGATGTTCCTTATTCAAGTCACAAACAAAGATAATACATTTTTTTGACTTTTCGTGACAAACATTATTACAGTCTTGTATCCTTGTCCTATCATTGATTGTGAAAAATTTCATCACTACTGGTATCCTATTAAATTTTGTGTATGTTATTTTAAAATATAAAACCTATTTCTTTTTCTAGCTTCACACTGAACATTTTTAAGTTATATAAAATCTACTTACAGAAAACACTAAAAACCACTGCTTCATCTAACTAAAATTTGCCATGGGAATATTGGTGCTTTGGCAGGAGTTTTAAATATTACTTCAAATGCCAAGTTCAAAATGACAAAGGAAGGACTGGCAAAGATGCATTAAAGATGAAAATAAAATTTTATAGATTTTTCTTTCTGTAGGCCCTAAGATCTTTGTTCACATTCTATAATAACATTTTTTTTTCCAAATTGCATTAGCTTTTTCCGAGTCTCTTACACCGCAGTGTGAGCCCTTAGGGGGCTGGGAGCATCTCTGTTATTTCAGCCTCTGGCATGGTCACTGCCTGTAGTAGGGATGGGTGGATGTGTGAATGGGTGTGTGAAGGATATGAAGGGAAACAGAGAAAAATTGATCTGCTTAACAAAATTAACTTTTAGAGAACGTTATTTTATTAATTTGTATGTAAATATATGATGATTTGCATATTTCAGTTTCCATATTGAATAAATGAGTATTTCAATAAATGATTTATTTAAGACTCCTTAGTTTGCAAGGTACAAAGATACTTGTACTTGAATTGTCTTCAGGGTAAAGATGTTTATTTTGAGAATGCTAAGTGGAAAATTTCTAAATATCTAAAGGAGGAGTTATAATACCTTTTAACTTGAAACTTAGAAATGTCCAAACAATGAAGAATCATAAACTGGAGATGTTTTAAAATATTTAATTGGTTATTATCCCCAATTCACCATTATTTATTATTTAGTCTTGGAACAATTTTTAAAATTCTTGAGCTGCTGTTTCCTAATTTAGAGAATATTTATATCTTCTAATCTTTATGAAGTTTATATTAGAACTTTCATTTAAAATAGGCAAGCTTAGTGACTGCCTATTGTAAGTGCATAACTATAATATTAGTTTCTTTCTCCATTCTTCTACTTGAATAATGAGAATTATTGTTTTGTCTATGCAACACTATCTGATTTGATACTCATGATAATAAATTATGTGAATGAATTGCAAAAACTTCAAGCACATTCACAAATACTTGTGGTATTGATATTAATTGGTTGATATCGACTGCTCAAGGTGGTATCTAAACAAGCAGGACCTAGAAACTTTCAGAAATAGTGTTATTTTATTTTAAAATCAAATTAAGGCTATAAATCATTTGAGTGTTCAAAAGTAAAAATTAATGTTAATTACATACGAACATAAAAATTAAGTACATTCTATAGTCAAATAGCAAAGATGAGTCATTAGTAAACTTTAATTTAAAAATAGATGAAAAGTTGTCTATGTTTGTAGGCACTTCTGTAACAATTCACTTGGGTTTTGATTTCTCAATAGGAAGTTGTCTTTCATTGCTTACTTTGAACAAACAGAAAATTCCATTTCCGGTAGTGAGACTTTATAAATAGCTTTATAATTGTTTCCAGTTTATATTTTTAAAAGGATCCTCTAGAATAATGAGAATTATTTGTATAATTTTTTCATGTCTTTGGAGTTTGTACAAAGTGAAGAATATTTAATTAGCAAGAAGTAGTGCCTAGAATAAAAATGATAGCAGCAGAAAGAACCTTATGCTTTAGAGATCATCTTTTTCAAGCTTTTCACCATTATAGTTAAGGAATTTAAGAATCTAGGATTGTTTGAGCAATTAAACCACAACCACAGAGCAGTTAGTGGAAGGCTTAGGACCAGAACTTAGATGGTAGGATCCAGTTCAAAGGCAGTCTTTTTAAATAAAAAAGAATCTCTCATTGGCATTTTGAGAACCACTGGAAGTTGGCCTGTATAAACTGGCCATTCATGCTTTAGCATGCAGGAAGAAAATAATACCATTCAGAAACACCTCCGTGTTCCTGAGCAGGTTGTAGTTTCCATTCTATAAACAGTTGTGCTAGCCACACCTTGAGACAGAACATTTTAGGACACAGTAACTAAAGGAAATTAAGTTTATGTACTTTAACGGGTAGGTATTGGAATATTTACCTTTCCATGAATAGAAGCATTATCTACTGAATACCAAATAAAAACAATAAAATTTATTTTCAATAAAATAATGACTGTCTTTAAAGATTGGTCAGTTCCTACTCACCCTAGTATGTTTTCACAGAATAAAAGGTTTTTGTTTGTGAAATGGAGTTCTAATTGCTTTGTTGAACATTTCCACTGATCAACTCAGATGATTTTTTTTCCTTATTATTTATGGATTGGGTGAGATCCTACCATCTTGAAGTTACCTGGTTCAATTTATCTATACATAAAAATAAAATCAGCTTTCATAAAGTTCTCAAGTGTCTTCATTATCTTTTATGGAATCAAAAATTATCTTCATAACTATTTAAAAATATTGAAATGATTTAAATTTAAATTTGTTTTTCTTATTATAAAACGTATACATTTATTGTAAAAGATATGGACAAGTAAAAAAAGTTGAATAATTATTAGCCTAGATAGTGAGATTACAGGTTAATATTTTGATGTAGACTTTCGGTCTTTCGCATATTCATATACACATTTTTTTTTTCCAAAATGGTAATTTAAAACATACCGTTTTAGATTTGGTTTTCTAAATGTAATATTATATCCTGGATATCTTTCTATGCCAATTAAAAATTATTCTATAGTATTTAAATGGTTTGTTTTAATGTGTCACAGATTTAAAAATGTTACTTTATTAGACATTTAGGTTTTCACAATGTTTTAAAAATAAACCCTGCTCTGATGAATATCCATGTTGCTAAATGTTTGAAGATACAGTCATGTTGATTTCCCTCAGGATAAATTCCAAGAAATAGATTTGCTGGGTCAAAGAGAAAATACTTTTTAGAAGCATTTGCTTTGTACAGCCAAATTACCCTCCAGAAATGTTATAACATGATTGTCTTTAAATAAAAGCACATGAAATATATCATTTTTATTCAGCCTTAATGTTGGTCTTGTTTAATAAAAGACACCAACAGGAAGCTTCCACTGTTAGGAAGTGGAAAGGAAGGAAGGAAAAAGACAAATGGACACAGAGCAAAGACCGGGAAAGGTTATTTTCAATATTGAGCCAAGATCTATTCTTACAGTTTGGAATAAACTTTCCTTAGCAGACAAGGCAAATTGTTACGATAACAGACGACGAGTGAGGCTTTGTTTTGCCTTTTCAAAGCCTCATTTTCTTATAGTCCTCCTTCTTTTCCACTTTTCTTTAATTTGTAATTCCAATCTCTCCTATTCAGATATTCTTTCTTTTAGAGATGGCACCGGTGACATTTGGCTGGTTGTCCTCTGAAGGTCTTTCCAATGTGAAGCTCATGACCTGAAGTTCAGGTCATAGGTTGGGGAAAGTAGAAGTTGACCCACTACTACTACAGAACCATGCCTTTCACCACTGTCCCATCAGCCAGCCAGTTCATCTGACTTTGTTGAGGTGTGGGATCCTGACATTGTATTGTGAAAGAGCTACTTTTTGAATCATCTAATACAGATTTTTGTTACCATATCAGGTAATAATAGGAGCTGTTTCTCTTGTTCATTTAATGGTTAACTTTCCATCAAAAAATATATTGATATTAGAGAGTGATGTCATAAATGCAGTAGCTTATTTAAGCCTCCTACAATTCTCTAAGTGTGGTGCCTGGATCAGTAGTATCAATGTCGTGGGAATTTCTTGACCTCATCTTGAATTCTCAGGCCTCATCTCACTCCCACTGAATCAGAAGTTCTAGGTGTGGGGCTTAGCATTCTGTTTTAAAAAGCCCTCCAGGTGGTTTTGATGCACATTAAAGTTGAAAAACCACTGCTCTAAGATAATACAGTCACGTGCCGTATAATGTTTTGGTCAATATATGGACCGCATATATGATGGTGGTTCCACAGGATTATAATGGAGCTGAAAAATTCCTATGGCCTAGTGAAGTTGTAGCAGTCATAACATTGTTGTGCAATAACTTTATTTATTAATTTATTTTGTAGACACCACTCCCAGCTAATTTTTAATTTTTATTTTTTGTGGAGATGGGGGTGGGGGGGTCTCTCTATGTTGCCTAGGCTGGTCTCAAACTCCTGGCCTTAAGCAGTCCTCCTACCCCGGCCTCCCAAAATGCTGGGATTACAGGTGTGAACCACCATGCCTGGCCATTACTTAATTTTGTTAATAAATTTAGTGTAGCCTAAGTGTACAGTTTATAAAATTTATAATGTCTACAGTGATGTACGGTAATGTCCTAGGACTTCACATTTATTCACCACTCACTCGCTGACTCACCCAGAGCAGCTTCCAGTCCTGTAAGCTCCATTCATAAGTGCCCTATATAGATGTACCATATTTTCTCTTTTATACAATATTTTTACTGTACCTTTTCTATGTTTAGATATATTTAGATACACAAATACTTTTTGTTGTGTTACAATTGCCTACAGTATTCAATACGGTAACATACTGGATAGGTTTGTAGCATAGGAGCAATAGGCTATACCATATAGCCGAGATGTACAGTAGGCTATACCATCTAAGTTGGTGTAAGTACACTCTGATGCTCATACAACGACAAAATCACCTAATGGAGCATTTCTGAGAAATATCCCTGTTAACTGATACGTGACTATTTTCTGAAGTTTTCAGGAGACTTTGTTCAGTTAGGATGATTTTGGAAGAATGTGGATTTGAAGGAAAGACTTCTCCCTCATCTCTCCTGTATTTGAATTAGTTATATTATAGTATGTAAAATCTCAAAAATAACTTTAAAAAATTGTAGAATCAACAAGTTTTCTCTGGAAAGTAATAGGAAAATTGTTACTTGTAAAATTATGAGGCTGGGAAGTCTTGTTTCTTAGGAATGTTTTGATGTTATATTCCTCATTTAGCTGAGTACAGCTGAAAGGATATTTCCCATTACTTCTCTTTATTTTCCCTGGGGGTTAGATGTGCCCTCTCCACCAGATTTCTGATTGCTATGAGTAAAAACTTCAACGTCATTGTTTGTTCAATTGTTTTCACTTGCAAAAACATACAGTCTTATGAGAAAGTTAGTATTTTTCCCACAAGTATTATCCAATTAAGATAGTGTGATGATTTTTGATTTGTGAGAGAATTTTTGCTTGGGTTAAGAAACAGGGGTAACTATCCCTTGGAAAAGTGAAGTACGTGCTAGCATTTATAGGGTTCTATATAGCTTACAGATTATAGAGATTTTAAAAAGTTAATAAATGTAAAGCATAAAATATATGTGGTTGCTACTTCTGACTCATAAGTCAGGTAAAAAGTCCCAGCAAAACCCAAGTATCCAATGACAACGAGGACCTCCTTCATCAGTCAGCTTCCCTAATGGGGACTTTTCTTAGGATGGACACAGCGGAAAATACAGGAGGACAGAGGCTCCAGGCAGCAGACACATGAAGGCCCGTTCAGTGAGGCAGGCCAGAGAGACTCCTTGTTGCTTGAACTTCACTGGGTCCTGGGATTGTTCTGGAAAGTCACTCTTATATTTTCAGCTCTCCTGGATGTGGTCAGAGTTTCTTCTCCCTACACTTGTGAACAGAGAGAGCAATAGGGGCCCTGGTCTAGGGGCAGGGGGAGTGGGAAGAAGGAAAAAAAAGTTGAGAGATGTGGAAAATATGTTTTATTGCTTAAGCCTCCTCATGATGTTTTGTTTCTCTGCTGTTTATAAATAAGATCACCAACTATAGATGAATGAAATTTAAAAAAGTATAAAATGATTCTATTCAATTTATCATGTTATCATTCAAATTTGCTCATGAGTGAGTATATTGTCTCTTTAGAAACATTCATAATATTCTCAAGCTAAATTCACCCATGATCTATGCAAAAATATCTGAGAGTAAAAATTGATCTAAAGTGGGTAAATAATAAATGAAACTTTGTAAAAAATATTAGCAAGGCCTCTCAGTTATAGATAATATGTTAAACTTAAATAAGGAGAACAAATTTCTATAAAATGTGTACAGAAAGGAAGCATAGAATGAGTGGAGTTGTACACCACCCCCTGCACAGCTGGTTGTAGTTGAAAACAAATGACTAGGTAAGGAATTGGTATCTGTTCTATCAAAAAAAGCACTTCTACAAAATAAGCTTTTGGAAAAGATCTTAAAATATAAATAAAACTTTTTGGACAATGTCTTATAATTAATTTATCACAGTCAAGCATGAATTCCATTATTAGGGCTGATTTTTATAACTACATCATAGGGTGAAATCATGCATCCACCAAAAATGTAACAAATGTGGACATGCAGAGAGAAAGATGTGAATTTAAAACTAAGGATCCTTTACAATATTTAACTGTTTTACTAAAAAAGGAGAAAATTTTACTGTTTCCATAAATTATGAATCCCAAACTTTGAGTCAATTTCACCAGTCAGGAAAGAACTAAAATCAAATGATGTAAGCCACTAACACCACAACGAACCACCCACTGTAAAGGGCCCTGGGTAACATTTGTTCAGGAGGAGAAGCAGGTCTGTATAATAATTCTTTGCATGTGGCAAACACTGAATTTCATTTTATGCATGATCTGCATTGTGGAAAATGATCAATACAATCTCAGAGAAACCATCATATGATGAAAGGGATACATTAAGCATTATACTTAAGAGAATAGAAGCCATATTTACAAATAATCTTAAGAGCAAAACCATAATTTCCAAGGGCACATTAGTGACAACATTCAAAACAGATTGAAACACCAACACTGGTTGACTGGATGGTATAAAATTAGAAATTTCCAATTAACTGCTCAGTTATATATTTTTTAGTGTGAAAATATACAGCTAGAGCTTGGTCCTTTTATTCTTTTTTGAATAACAACTTGTAATAGTTACATGAAACTCTAGGATATGATTTGGGTAATTATTTATTGGGATTTTGCTGACTTACAGTTAAGGGAAAAGAAATCATTATTTATATAACACTTGTTATATTTCAGATGTACTATGGATATCATTACTCAATCATCAGAACATCTCTGCAAGTAAGCAATCCAATATCCAACTTAAAGATGAAGACATGGTATTCTAGAGACATCATGTCAAATTGACTAAAGTCAGCTAGTTAGTGATAGGGTTAGTTACTCAAACTCTCTAAGCCTATAGAGTCAGGAAAATATCTATCTCGTGGTTATTACAAGAATTAACTGAGATGATGTTTGTAAAGCCTTAAGGAAACACTGTTAAATTGTGGTCTGAATTCTCTCCCCAGAGTTCTCGGTCACCATCCTTATTCTCCTTAGGTTGTGACAGAAGCCGGATTTCTACTTTTAATTCTTGATGTTTATGCTGAATGCACATCGTGGAAACACCATAGGAACCTTGTTGAGGAATATGAACAATTCTATTATTTCCAAAAGAGTTTGCTTCAAGTGTTTTCTTTTATTTTAAGCAAGTGATGAGTTATAAACAGAAGTTATTTTATTAGGGTTCTCCAAAGAAACAGAACTATCATATCGCTCTCTCTCCCTCTCCCTCTTTTGATTTATTATAAGGAATTGGCTCACCTGATCATGGAGGCTGAGAAGTCCCAAGACCTGCAATTGGGAGGCTGGAGACCCAGCAGAGCTGGTGGTGTAGTTCCAGTCTGACTTCAAAGGCCTGAGAACCAAGAAAGTCAATGGTGTAACTTCTAGTCGAAAGGCCTGAGAGCTGATGGTGTAAATTCCAGTCCTAGGAACTAGAATTTAGGTTTCTCCATCAGGAGAAAACTAATGTTTTACCTCAAGCAGTCAAGCAGGCTAATTCCCTTTTTGTTCTATTCAGGTCTTCAATTGATTAGATGAGTCCCACCCACATTAGCGAGGGCAATTTGCTTTGCTCAGTCTACCAGAGATTCAAATGTTAATCTCAACAAGAGACACCCTTACAGACACACCCAGAATAATGTTTGACCAAATGTCTGGGCAACTTATGGCCCATCAAACTGATACAAAAATTAGCCATAACATTTCTCTTTTGGTATTTCAATAGATATAGAAATGTGTTTTTCAGAATTGAGAACATTCAATAAGTTTCCTGTTAACCCACACAACTAACAACCATGACATTATGAATGGTAGTCATCTTGGCTTCTTAGTGTCAAACGACCTTCTCTCTGGAGGTATAGTGACTCAGAACACTCCTGACATATCAGTACATGCAAACCTTTTACAGTTAGCCTAGTATTTGAGTCCCATCATCAACCTCAAGTCAGATATTGATGCAGTTGTTAGTGGTAAGTAGCTGAATGTTGACAGGTTTTGGGAAGCTTGTAAATAAAAACTTTCCAGCAAGTTTTTCCACCACATTTAACTCTTAAAACAGTATTATGTCAGTGGTTATTGATGGTGTGGCAAGTTGCTTCACAGGATCATTAAAATTGTTAGTTAGACTGTCTAAAATAAAATGGACATTGTTATTCTGAAAGATGAGTGCTAAGATGAGCATTTTTGTTCTTGGTGATTTTGAGATGCAACACTTTTTACTAAATAATAATTTATGAATGAATAGATACAGATATATTGTTGGAGGAAAATAACACAACAGTTACCTCTTAGAGTTGTCATGAGGATAAAAATGAGGATGCATGTAAAATGTCTAGAATAATGCCTGGCATACATTAAGGACTGAATAATTCTTTTTTTCTCACCTCATCCTTCCTTTCCCCTGGAGCAGGGACCACTCCTTGTATGACTCTGCTATTATACATTTTAAATAGTCTATGAAAACTTGTTTATTTATTGATTGTTGAAACTATGACCAAAAAACCCATTTTTGTATTATAAGTGGTTTACATAGGAATTGGAAGAGCCCAAAGTCTTGTGGAGCCTAAAATAAAATAATTATCAATCTAGTTTTGGCAACCTAGATGATTAGATATTTTGGTAACTAGCACGTGTAGCTTTTGCCAAAAACAAATCCCATAAGCTCATGGGATTTATGCTGTTATATTAGTCATTTTTGGGGCTGTGGGAATAAAACATTTTCCCCAACTCTCTTGTTTTTAATATATTCTTATGACCTTCTCTTCATATTTTCTCCTGAGAAAACTCAGCTAATCCATATATCCTAAAGACACACATACACAAACACACACATATAAGCTAAATATACCTGTGACTTTTATATACATATAAACTAGATATGTATATATAAAGTATATATACTAAATACATAAATGAAACATAATTAAACTATATATAAAATTGAATATATAAAAATTACATATATACACTATATATAAAATCTAATATACTTAAATAAAATATATATTATAAAAGTAAAGTAAGTATATTGATATTTATATCCATATCCACACTTATATCTATATCTCCATTATAACTATACCTTGATTTCATCCTAGGTGCTAGAAACTGTGATAGGGATATAAGACAAATAAAATACAGTCTCCACCCTTATGGACTCCATATTTTATTTGGTGAAATGGATAAATAACTATTATAACGTTTATATCTGATGTATTAGAAATCTAACAAAGAGAAATAATGTTAGAAAGAAGAGCAGTTTTGCATATGGGGTGGTTGGACAAGGCTTTTTAGGACAGGTGACAATTGACTTTTATGATGGTTAGTAGTTTATCAAGAGGAAAAGGAGTGGGAAGGGTCAAAAGAACATCATGACAGAAGTCATCGTGGCATGACAGCACACGGCTTAAGTGTGCATGAACGTGGGTAGAGTCAAGTAGGTTGGGTTTAGAGGCTTGAAACAGCAGAAGATGAACCTGAAAACGAATTGAAGGGCTGCCTACACTGAGCTAAGGGAGTTTGGAACTATTTTTCAGAGGCAAATGTGCTATAGGGAATATAAATGAGAAATGATCATTTTTCTTTTGGAAACTGAAATTGGAAATTGGGGAGAGGAAACAAGCAGACCTACCTAAAGTTAAGAAAAATTGTGATGAGAAGTCTAAACCAGTGCTTCCCAAGTTCATTCTAGTGTGTGTACAACTGGCCTGAGGATCTTGATACAATGCAGATTCTGACTCGGTATGTCTGGGATGGGACCCAAACTCTGCATTCCTAATAAGCACCCAGGTATTGCCTAGGCTGTTGGTCTGCAGACCACCCTTTGAGGAATGAAGGGCCACAGCCTGAGAGGACTGAGGAGAGAAGTCAGTACTGGCACGAAAGGTCTGAGGCGGGCTATTGGGGAGCTGCCCTCTGAGTGGACCCCTAGGCCTTGCTGGACTGCCTGGGCAGTGGAACTGTACTGGCAGGAAGTATGTGCACAGAGGCAGCAGGGCATGTTTGAAGAAAAACTGACTTGGAAAAAATCATTAAAATACTATGATGGGAGCAAATGCACATAACCAATGACTCACAATAATTTTGCCTGTCCTGAAATAACGTGGTGAGGATTAGTAAATTTATTTCCCAAAATGCATGAGTGCATTGTTGCGATAGGGAATGTTTACATGTTATTCTTCCCCAAATGACAAGCTGTTACTAATACTATTCCATATGCCCCATGCTCTCAAAGTTAAGCTTTTGATCCACATTTTGTTGACAGAGACTTTCTTGTCTTTTGAACTCCAAAGTCTTCCCATGACCCTGCGTGCTCAGATGGCTCTCCACCACTCATCTCTCCTCCTCTTCACCTATCAGAATAAACTCAGACTTTGGTGTTTTGCATTTTATTCCACTTCTTCAATCTCCCTCATTATATTAATAGCAGACATCTTGATGTGATTGGCTCTCCCTCTAAGGCACATCCCCCTAATGGTGCTACGAATTCCATCTTTCTTACCCTTTTTCAGGGACTTAGTTTCACTGACTGCCTGTATCTTAAATCTATCCCTTCACATAGGCTCTCTGCCATCTCCCTTTTCTTTCATGCTCAAATATCTTTCATGTTAGACATAATGTCCCTTCTATCTACTGTTCTCTCTTCTTCCCTCTACACTGTTTTTGAAACTTCCTCACCTTATCTCGCCTTACCTCACATTATTCATTCACCAACCCACTACAATCTGATTTCTATCCCCTCCCTGAAATGGCTTACCTGAAATGACTCTAGCCAGATTGCTGATGGACTGTTAAGTGAAATGGGCATTTAAATAACTTATTTTACTTGTTGTGAGGTTTGTTTTCATGCTACTATTCCTTTCCTCTCTCATAAGAGGCTCCTTCTCAGGCTCTTTTATTTTTCATGTTGTCTCTAAAATTTGTTTTTCCCACATATAAAATATGCAAAATGAGGATTTTATCAATTCTAGGATCCTAAGAATAATAAGATTTGTATGTAAAGCATATGAAACAGCATCTTAACATAGTTTGGGTGCAATAACTAGTAGCTAGTAGATGCAGTATGGTCATTAGGACTTTAGACTAGACTCTTGACTTCCTGCATTCAACTCCTGTCTCTGCTACTATTCAGGTTTGCAACTTGGACAAATTCCTCAACCTCTCTGTTTCTCCATTTCCTCATCTATAAGATGGAGACCACAATAATATCTGCTTCATTTTCTTGGATCTTGTCTGAAAAAGAAAAAAAAATATCTGCTTCATGATATGGTGAGGATCTAATGGTATAGTGTACATTAAGTACCTGGTAAATAATGTTCTTAATTATTATTAGCTATTAATACAGAAATCCTATTTTACTTCTCAATTTGGTAATAAAATATCCATAAAGCAATTTTCACTTTAAATTTGTTATTCTGGGACTCCAAGATTTTCCAATTTTTTTTGTAAATTGGAATTTTTTTCTTTGAGTAGCTTTAATTGATCTTTTAAAAATGATTTAAGTAGCAAGATTGAAGAAGTAATAAAAAATCTCCCAACAAAGAAAAAAAGCCCTTGACCAGATGGATTCACAGCTGAATTCTACCATACCTATAAAGAAGAACTTGTACCTATCCTACAGAAACTATTCTTTAGAATTGAGAATGAGAGAATCCTCCTTAACTCATTCTATGTAGCCAGTATCATCCTGATATCAAAGCCAGGAAAGGACATAACAAAAAAAGAAAACTACAGACCAATATCCCTTATGAACATAGATGCAAAATTCCTCAAAAAATACTAGCAAACTGAATTTAACAGCACAGCAAAAAGATAATCTACCATGCAAGTGGGTTTCATCCCAGGGATACAAGAATGGTTTAACATACACAAGCCAATAAATGTGATTCACCACATAAACAGAAACAAAAACAAAGACCATATGATCATCTCAATAGATGCAGAAAAAGCATTCAATAAAATCCAGCACCCTTTCATGATAGAAAACCCTCAACAAACTAGACATAGAAGGAACATAATTCAAAATCATAAAAGCCATATATGACAAACTCTCAGCCAACATCATACTGAATGGGGAAAAGTTGAAAGCATTCCCCCTAAGTAGTGGAACAAGACAAGGGTGCCCACTGTCACCACTTCTATTCAATATAGTACTGGAAGTACTAGCCAGAGCAATCAGGCAAGAGAAAAAAATAAAGGGCATCCAAATTGGGAAAGAGGAAGTCAAACTATCCCTGTTTGCTGATGATATAATCATGGATCTAAAAAACCCTAAAAACTCCACCAAAAGCCTACTGGAATTTATAAATAAACTCAGCAAAGTCTCAGGTTACAAAATCAATGTACAAAAACCAGTAGCATTTCTATATACTAAAAACAGTCAAGCTGAAAGTCGAATAAAGGAATCAATACCATTCACATTAGCTACAAAGAAAATAAAATACCTAGGTATATACTTAACCAAGGAGGTGAAAGATCTCTACAAAGAGAACTATAAAACACTGATGAGAGAAATTGCAGATGACACAAATGGAAAAACATCCCTTGGGCATGGATTGGCAGAATCAACATTGTTAAAATGTCCATATTGCCCAAAGTGATTCACATATTCAATGCAATCCCCATCAAAATACCGTCATATTTCACAGATCTAGAAAAAATAACCCTAAGTTTCATTTGGAACCAAAAAAGACCCTGAATAGCCAAAGCAATCCTAAGCAAAAAGAACAAATCTGGAGGCATCACATTACCTAACTTCAAATTATACTACAAGGCTACAGTAACCCAAACAGCATGGTACTGGTATAAAAGTAGAGACATAGCCCAATGGAGCCACATAGAGAACCTAGAAATAAAACTATCTACCTACAACCAACTGATCTTTGACAAAGCAGACAACAATATACACTGGGGAAAGGAAGCCCTATTTAATCAATGGTGCTGGGAATATTTGATAGCCACATGCAGAAGAATGAAACAGGACCCCTATCTCTTGCCACATACAAAAATTAATTCAAGATGGATAAAAGACTTAAATGGAAGGCATGCAACCATAAAAATTCTAAAAGAAAACATAGGAAAAATTTTTCTAGACATCAGCCCAGGCAAAGCATTTATGACTAAGACCCCAAAGTCAAATACAGCAGCAACAAAAATAAATAAATGGGACTTAATTAAATTAAAAAACATCTGCACAGCAAAGGAAATAATCAACAGAGTGAATAGACAAACTAAGAATGGGAGAAAATATTCACAAAATATACATTTACAAAGGTCTAATACCCAGAATCTACAAAAAACTCAAACAAATCAGCAAGAAAAAAGCAAGCAGCCACATTAAAAAGTGTGCAAAAGACATGAACAGAAGTCTTTCAAAAGAAGAGGGACAAATGGCCAAGAAACATGAAAAAATGCTCAGCATCACTAATCATCAGGGAAATGCAAATTAAAACTACAATGAGATACCACCTTACCCCTATCAGAATGGACATTACTAAAAAGTCAAAAAACAGTAGATGCTGGCATGCATGCAGAGAGAAAGGAACACTTATACACTGTTGGTGGGACTGAAAACCTCTATGGAAGACAATATGGAGACTCCTAAAAGAACTAAAAGTAGACCTACCATTTGATTCAGCAATCCCACTGCTGGGTAGCTACCTAAAGGAAATGAAGTCATTTTATCAAAAAGACACCGGTACCCAAATGTTTATCATGGCACAATTCACAATTACAAAGATGTGGAATCAACCTAAGTGCCCATCAATTCATGAATGGATTAAGAAAATGTGGTATATATGTATATATACCATGGAGTACTACTCGGTCATAAAAAGGAATGAAACAATGTCACTTGCAGGAACTTGGATGGAGCTAGAGACCATTATCCTAAGTGAAGTATCTCAGGAATGGAAAACCAAACACCGTATGTTCTCACTAATAAGTGGGAGGTAAATAATGGGTACACACAGGCACAAAGCAATATAAAGGACAAGAGAAATCAAGAAAGGGGGAGGGTGGGAGGGGGTGTGAGATAAAAACTTACCTATTGGGTACAACGAACACTATTCTGGTGACAGGCACACCAAAAGCCCTGACTTAAGCCTTATTCAAGGTATCCATGAAACAAAAGCACTGTGCCCCCTTAATTAATATTTTGAAATAAGAAAAAAAATGTATTTAAATACTTCGAACATATTTGCTCACAGAGGTTTCTAATTCACTAGCTCAGGCCCCCTCTTGCTCAGTGAAGTGCATTCCTTTATTTTACCACTTACCTTTGTAGAGAAGCCCACTTACTCTCACTTTGGGAATTTCTTCAAATTGCTTAACAGAAATATGGGGTGGGGAAAAGGCACTGGGACTGGGAACCAGAAGCCCAAGATTCAAGTCCTGGCTCCTTCAGAAACTCATCATAGGACTTTGGTCAAAACCTATTTCTCTAAGCTTTAGTTTCTGCTACTGAAAAATGAGAATATCTGCCTCAAGTATAAAAGCAAATATAAAAAAATCAAAGATATAACAAAAAATTGTAGAATGCAGAGTATTACTCTGCAATAAAAAAATTATAGAATACAAAATTATAAAGCACTGTATAAACATGAGATATAGCTAAACTGCTTTATTCACAATCTCCTTTAGCAGCTCCATGACCTAAATTTTGGTTATTGCTACAAAATGAGTTGACATGCCTTATGGCTTGTTTAACTATGCTGTTGTAGTGTCCTGTGCCCTCTCAATCTGAGCTTTTGTTTTCAGGCCTATGATTGCCCCTACTTCTCTACTCCAATGGTTTTGAGGTTTTTAATCTCGAAGTTTCAGAACTTTTGAAAAAATAGTAGTGATTTTCCTTTCTCTCTTAATGGCACATTGAAAGAAAAATCAAAACAAATACTAACTGTCCTTACAGACATGTGACTAAAATAAAAAAAAAAGTCAAACATAGCTATTAGCTGCAAGCATTGCTTTTCTAAAACAAAACCGTATCTCTTCATGGTTCCAGGATACTACTTTAAAATTAGAGGAAAAATTGACATGAGAAATAAGACAGGCTAATTGTTGATGCAAGTACATTTTTGGTGAACACAATCAGCTATAAGAGGACAATATTGCCTGATGAGTTTCCACCTGGGTGTCTAAGCTAACAGTAATTGCGTTGGCACTAAGGACATGCTTCTAGTTGATTCAAAGTTGGATTGTACATGACTGTCACTTTTTTGTGTTATGTATAATCAAGTGAATGAACAGAATATGAAATCCACTTAACACATGCAGTTTAACCAGGAGGAAGATGATTCTGCAGCACTGACTAAGATTTATCTCTGATGAGTTTTCATTCTGCTAAAGTGGGAAGCTTATAATTTTCTGTCAATTTAGACTCTAAATTTCCTCCAGTGGAAAGTGAGTTGGGGGTGGGTAGGTGGAGATCCTCTATTAACTTAGCATCCACAATTTGTCAGTGTGGGAACTTATGCATATGTCTTTCATGTTCAATTTTTTTTTGATGGAAGAATAATGTCATGAACTTTAAATGGGTCATAGTTTTCTTTCATCTTTTTTTTTTAGCTTATAATTTACCAAAATAATGGGCTGTTTTGCAAAGGTCATTAAATAGGTTTTTTTTCCTGGTTTAGTCATATATTCCTAATGTCTTGTTTGCACAAAGTCTTGTGCTCTTTCCCCAGCTGGAAGTGATCTCTCACATGTATTTTTATTTTTGGATCTCATTTATGACATGTGTCACTTCCTGTTTTAGGAATACCTATAGGTATTTTATTTTTCCCACTAGAATATAAAACAGCCCTGAGAAAAGGTGTTTTATACACTGTATTTCTAGTATCTTGAATAGATTAGGTGCCTAAAAAATAGAATATATAAATAAATCAATAAATACCTACCTTGAATAACAACAGCAGAAAAAACAACAACAACAAAAAAAACTATAGTCCCTGAGAATGAAAAGAGAGATCTAGTGAAAAATGTTCCAACTTGGGTAAAAGAACCAGCTCTGCTGTTTTCTGGCTACCAAGCCATTTAAGAGTTGATGTGACTTTAGGCAACATTCTTATTTTCTCTAGGCCTAAGTTTTTTCATTTGTGAAATTGAAATGATTTATGTCTACAGAACTGATGTGAAGCTCTAAGTTAGGAAATATATGTATAGATGTTTTGTGAAGCACAAAAAGTGCTGTATAAATGTAGGAAATCAAACCATATGTGAAGGGGAATCTGGAGCCTTTGCTGATTCCCACATTGAACTGACTTTGAAGCCCTTAGGAGACATTTATGAGCCATATGTAAGTATCTGGAAGAGTGTCTGCCTCATTGTAGATACTTAATGCATATTTGATGAACTGAATTATTGATAACTTCAATTATCAAAAGGGTTCCCTTAGACAGTCAAAGGAATTGTACCCTGGCCTGGCCCGCAGGAAGAAGAAACTGACAGCTAGCTGTGTGCCTTTGTGATGGCTGTTGCATTTGTGCTCAGATTCCAATTTTACAGACCATTCCTTCAGAGAGCTGTTGCTTGAAAGAGCTGTGTAGGATTTTACCTAGAGGGCTCAGCAGGGACCATTTCTTCAATTGCTCAATAGAAGTAGTGCTCAAAAATTACCCTTGAGTTATCCAGCAACTGGAAATCTAAGAGCTGTTCCAGAGGCAAGAAATACCTTAAAATTAGAATGATTAAGGCAAGCAGATGCTGAAGGGAATTTTCATTCATGGCTGCTGCCAAATGGAGCCACAGTATTGGCTAAGATCTGTCCTTTATTGAATGAATTTATTCAAAAATATTTATTGAATGCCTCCTCTGTGCCAGACACTGTTTAGACACAGGGTGGGCAAGAAGGATAGAAATTCTTGCCATCATGGATAAAACTCTTCTGAAATAGCTATTGGAAGGTGCTGCCACCAGAAGCTAGGGTCAATGGATAACTCACTAATGGCAGCACCTGTGCCCCTGGGATCCATGAATGCAGGCATGGACAGAAGCACCTGTGAAGGAAATCCAGCGGTCTCTTCACCATCCCAATATGAACCAATCTGAGATTCAGGGAAAGAATGGAGGTCATTGATTTTGTTAAAAAATAAATTTTCTTTTCCTATAAAAAAAGTTATGGCTCGATTCCCATATTAGCCTACCTTGACTAATTCTCCATGTTTGTGTGTCATTCTTCTCTCTGACATTACTTATCACTTTATAACTTATATTATGGTTAACTTTTCTTAAGGGAAAGATAGTCTAGAAGGAAGCAAAATTGCCATTGCTGGAAAATCTATATATAAAGATACCCACGCTTTAGCAAGAATTTAAAATAGTTTTGAAAAGTTGGGTGACTCAGTAATAACATTCTCTTCCCACGGCCTGTTGACATAATATTTTGACCTATAGTGGACTCCCTTGTACTTTTAGACATCATCATTTAATATTCATTATGGTACCATGAAATGATGCCAAAAGATTGAAGAGTACATGAATATTTATGGGCTGGAAATTCATTTATAGACTCTTGAGCATCACTCTGAGAAACTGAATGTGTTTGGGCAAAATAAAAGAATTTAGGTTAATTAAATAAAAAGAGAGATTTTTGTTTTTGTTTTGCCATTCAGAATGGTTGTCTATGTTTTGTAGATTTATGGGTGATATCTCCAGATTGAGAGCATAGGCTTTGAGGTCAGTGTGCCTGGGTTTCAACATTTAGTAGTTACGTAATCTTGGGAAATTACTTATCCCCATTCTGTAGTTGAAGAAACTGAAGCTTAGAGAGATCATTATTGGTACCTTCTGTATAGATAGGAGAGTCAAATAAAATAATGTATGTGAAACACTTAGCACAGTGCCTGCAGCTAAGCACATGACAGATGTTTGATGTTGGTGATATTATTCCTATTTAGTTACATCTAGAAATACTTTGATTAATTCCCTACTAGATACTGGTTTCATTACCATACTATACATTGGCTCACATACCATTTTAATGGCTATAAACAATGATGTTTTAAAATATTAACATTTTTAACTCTTTAAAATCTTTTTATGGCTTATTTAAAGGACTTCTGTTTCAAATGAATGCCTACTATGTGCTAAATGTTTTTATAGACCTTTGAAGGAAAAAAAGACAAAAATGCAGTTAATCTTGTGAAAGACACTTTGGTTAATGGTATTTAGTGACCCAATTTGACTATTAATCTTAACTCCCACATAACCTTGGAAATGTAGACTCTTGTTCATATTAATCAACTTTCATTGTGTTCACTGTGTGTGTTCACAGTGTGCCACTTTTTCACAGTCTTCAGTGTGTGTCAAACATGGCTATATACACAGCAGAGAGATGCTATTAATTTAGTAATGGAGGGTAAAGTTGGCCTCAAGTTGAAATGAGCTTATGGGTACAGGATATGAAGGGATAGAAAGTTCTTTCAGTTCAATGACACCCTATTAGTAAGAGCCACTTATGAACACATCTGTTTGGTGTATCAGTTAGCATACTTCTATTTGCGAGTGACAGAAAACCTAACACTCATTGGCTTAAGCCAAAACAAAAACAAAGCCACAATAACAAAAAAGAAATTTAATGGCTCACTCAGCTGAAAGTTGTAGTGTAATCCAAGGACTCAAATTATGTTATTGAAACTTTCTTATTATCTCAATCTCTCATTTCTGCTTTGCAATGTATTGGCTTTATTCTCTGTTCCACAGGCTGTAAAGAAAGTTGCAAAATAGCCACCAGTAGCTCAGACCCATATCCTCCCAGGTATAAGTTGGTAGAAAAGGCGGACTCTCTTTCTAGTTTTCTTGAACTAACTTGGGTTACATATCTATCCCCAGATCAGTTCCTATGGGTAGGGGGATTTGATATGCTGATGAGCCAATCCTGGGTTACTTATGCAACACCTGGAACAGGAGTCCTTCCCATGAGCCAACAGAATAGAGGCAGAAGAGGGCCCCAGAAGAAAATTGTGGGTACTCTTGCCAGAAGAAGGGAGGATGTATGCTCAGCAGGCAAAACAACAAATGTCCATCACAGAGGAGGTGTTGAGGCCAAACCTGTCACAGATGTTGTAGACCTTACACTGTAGAGTAAATTCTGCTCTGAATGGGAACTTGAATTTGATGACCAAGAATGCCCTCTTCAATTCTAAAATCTGAGTCTGTAATTTCATGATATGATGGTGTTCATAAGTGGATATCTGTAAGAACAGAAAAAGAAAACCACTACAATTTTAAGCAGATTTTAAGCAAGATTACAGCAGATTGATAATCTATTCTAAAGTTCATCAAATCATATTACAAATACTATTGGGAAATTTCTTTTCCCAGACTTTTTTCATAAAAACAAAAGTAAAACACCACAGATTTATCATAAGAAGTCAGTTATGATAGTCATTTTAGTTATTGGCGATTCGTACCTTCTGTGTGAGACATACTCTAGTGTTGAATATGAATTGCCATAACCCTTTCCTGAAAGATCTTTGAATATATCTTTACTTTTAGAGAGAACAAAATAATAATAGTTAACATTTATTGAGTGCCTCCTGTATGGTAGCATTGCCCCATTAGGTTCATTTATGTCACTCAATGAATCCTAGCCACAACTCTGTGAACACAGTAATATGATTGTTTCCACTTCATAGATGAGAAAACTGAGGGATAGAGAGATTATATAATACGTAATGTGGGTTATAAATCATATAATAAGTTGTTTTTTAACCTGTTTATAATGTTATTAAATATAATAGTAATTTAGATTGTCCAAAATAGAAGTTTGGGTTATGATTTAATCAAGATTAACAACTACATTAATCTTGCATGTGTTATTTTGATTCATACATTATATTTATTGATATAATACATTGGTATATTATATATTGTTATTTGTATTGTCACAACTTTATTTCGACAACCAGGAGTTCAATTATTTTGTATTAAACAGCTTCATACCAAGAGTGCCACAACATATATTTCTTTGTAGTCTTGGTGGCTCATTTATAAATAATTTTGAGAAAATATATTTGGCAAATAATTTCCTGAATTTTACGAAATTATGCTAAATAACAGGTGACAGAATATTTTTGACTATGGGTTATGAATGATGTTGAGATAACATAGGCTTGAAAATAATAGACTTATTAATTTTCTGTACTGCATTTCCTTTCAATCTTTACATCTGTTTTTCATATGCATTCCTGTCTGTTTGATTTCATTACATTCTAAAAATAAATATTTAGAAAGATGTTAGGACTTTGAGATTTTCTGAAAGCAAAATCAGAGAGTACACACAGATTTTGACCAACTTGTGAAGCCTCAAAAGATATGCCCTAGACCAGCGGTCCCCAACCTTTATGGCACCAGGGACCAGTTTCATGGGAGACAATTTTTCCACGGATGGTGGGGGATGAGGGGGGCACAGCTTATGTGGTGATGCGAGTGATGAGGAGAGGCTGTAAATACAGATGAAGCTTTGACCGCCCCATCTGCCACTCACTTCCTGCTGTGTGGCCTGGTTCCTAAGTTTCATGGAAGACAATTTTTCCATGGACTGGGGGCAGGGTATGTTTTTCACCAGGCTTATCTATTCCCCCCCCGCCAAAATAAAACAGTGTTTAAAGAAATTCTTATCTCCTGCAGTTGGAGAATAGACACAGATGAAGATCAGGCACAGAGTGGTAACACTTCATAGAAGGTTGAATTTTCAGCCTAGGCAATGTCTTCTACACCAAGGTCAGCCTGGCTGGGGAAGGAGTGGGACCCCGAAACTTGGAATGGGGTTGTTTGTATAAATGGACTTGGGGTCGCTGAACATTCAGACTCCTCTGAACCTTCTGGGTCTGCAGAAGAGGCCTATTACCCATTGTTAGAAGACCGAAGGCCCCTTTCCCCTTGCTTGGAAACTATGCAAAGAACTCAAAAAGGCAGTGCCTTTTAAGATAATGTTTTCCCTTATCAGGATCTATCCCTATCTCTCCTCCTGGCCATTATTCCATAACTCAGATAAAATATTTGCATAGAGCAACTGAACAAGTATTGGTTTGCTAAGGGAGGATGAATAATGTATGTCAAAGGGGGAGCTGGGCCTGGCTTACATGCACTGCTGGTAAATATGAGAATATAACTGGAAGGGAATCTGGAGGGTGCTAGATTGAGGGGGGTGGGATATGCAGCTGGATTAGTTAGAATTTGCCAACATGAAGGCATTTTCCTGTGACACTTTTTGGCCACAGGAAATGGGGCTTATATGTCCTGGCATTTCTATTTAAAAGCTTAGAGGAAAAGGGGATTTTTCATTAAACAAAGCAGAGATGCATGAAAGCAGACCTACCATTCGATCCAGCAATCCCACTATTGAGAATTTACCCAAAGGAAAAAAAGACTTTTCATCAAAAAGACACTTGCACTTGAATGTTTATTGCAGTGCAATTCACAATTGCAAAGATGTGGAATCAACCCAAGTGCCCATCAATTCATAAGTGGGTTAACAGAACTTCCATCTTAAAAGAGAAAAGTAGGATTGTGGGAGTGGATCTATCGTAAAGAATAGAAAAGTCACTGGTTTACCATGTCTCTCAGGATGCTCCCCTTACCAGCTCAATAAGGAATACACCGGTGAGGGAGCGCTGGCTTCACTGAGAGCTCAGAGATGAGCTTCTAACTCATTCCTAGCAGCACTGTGGATTATAGGATCCTAGAATAGCTGAAGCCAGGTGGCAACATTTTACCATCAAAGGAAGGGTGAGAAATTGTAAGAGATACTATCATGTTTCACCCAGATGCCCTTTACTTCAGGGGTGACTTGTACCCCAGCTTCTGGGAATATTGCCCACTGCTGGCCTCAAGGAACTGAATCATCCAAGTTTATACTCCTTCCCAGAAAACAGCATTTTGTCAATGATTGGCTAATAGGGGGAATTTAAAAGCCTGGCTCCCTACCTGGATTCATGACAATTCTGAGGAGTCCTTCTAAGCTCCAGATCTCCCTGTAGGATTCGTTAAAGTCTCATTTGTAACTTCATTGATGATGGGCTACCATAAACCTAACCAAGTAGGTACCTAATGCAGTTGTATATTGGATGTGTTATCTTTGCTAGTGTAGATTAACACTACTTTGCCTACATGGTATGTTACTATTGATTTGGTAAATGTATTCTTTTACTTACCCATGAAGAAGAAAAATCAGAAACAGTTTGTATTCATAAGATAACGATCAACAATATACATTCAAAATCTTATCCAAGACAATATTAATTCTATTTGGCATAATTTAATCTAAGGGGACCTGGATTGTCTGAACATTCTGCAGAAGATCATTTCTCCCCTATATTGATGACATCATGTTAATGGAATATATTGATCAAGGACTGGTGAGTATTCTGTACATCTTGATAAGACACTTGTACTCCAGAAGGTAGGAGGAGGACCCTACAAAAATTCAGGGATATGCCACATTAATGAAGTGCTTAGGGATCTAGTGGTCTGAGGTACACCTTTATATCCCATCCAAAATATAGGACTGTTATTGCACCTTGCACTTTCTACCCCTGAGAAAGAAGCACAAAGCTTGTTAGGACTCTTTGTGGTCTGGAGTCAACATACTCTACACTCTGTATTACTTCCATGCTCAATTTATTTGATGAAATGAAAGGCTTCTCACTTTGAGAGAGGATCAGATCAAGATCAAGAAAAGACACTGCAGCAGGTCTAATTTTGCAGTATAAGCAGCCCTGCTAAGTAAAGAAAGTTGCTGTTTGGATTTCTGGCAAAAGCAAATAGGAAAAACAGGGGAGACCCTTAAAGTTCTGGAGTAAGGACAAGCCTTATGCAGCTGTTTGAACGGTATGCAACTACTACATACCGTTCAAACAGCTCTTGGCATGCTCTTGGCCCTAAGAGAAACAGAGCATCTCACAATGGAGCCTAAGTGACCATGAATCTAGAACTGTCCATAATGGTCTGGGTGCTGTCAGATATACCAAGCCATAACGTCAGGGGCATGAGAGGCTTTCTATGGTATGATGGGCGTGGTACTCTTAGAGCCTATGCAGAGGGCACAAGTCAGCTCCTTGAGCAAGTGGTCTAGGTACCCATCATCTACCACTGTTGTTGATGCTTCTTTTCAGCCTAAATTTATATATGGAGGGTTTCCTATGACAAGTTGATGAAGGAAGAAAAGGCTCAGCTTGGTTACAGATAGATTGGCTGAAACTTGATTCTGATTCACTACAGCCCCACTAAGGGGTGGCCCTGAAACACAGTAGTGAGGGGAAGTCCTCCCAGTGGGCAGAGCTGGGTGTGGAGCGAAAATTGGCACAAGTCAAGGATATACATGGACTCACAGGCAGCAGTGAATAGCTTAGTGGGTTTTTGAGGGGCCTGAAAGGAACAGATTGGAAAATGAAGGACAAGGAATACTTGGGAAGAGACATGGTAATGGACCCATGGGAGTAGGCACAAGGCATGAGGATATATGTATTAAAGTTAATGTCCACCAGAAAATGTCCACTTCAGAAGACGCACAAAACTACTAAGTGGATGGAATGACTTGGTCAGGAGACATCTGCCAGTCACTGTCCTTGGCCTCTCCAGTGTCTGTGACATGAGCTCAGGCTCTGGAGTGGTATTAATAGCAGGGATGGAAGTTATACAGGGGCCACTTGATAGGAAGTTGATTACACAAGATCCTTCCATGCTGGAAAGATAAGAGATTACTTTTGACTGGATTGACATGAATTCCAGGCGTGGTTTGCCAGGTATTGCAGCATCTCAGATTTCACTACCCTATGGTTCACAGTGTCTGTTCTACCATTATGGGATCTCACATAACATCAGATAAAACCACGTGTCCAAGAAGAGAGGTGAAGTTGTTGGTACATGTCCATGAGTTCACTGGTCCTACTATATTCCACACCATACAGAGGTGCAGCTGAGATGCCAACTTGGAAGTGACACTGCAAGAATAGGGGGGTTATCTTTCATAATGTGATATTTACCTTAAACCAACAGCCATTTTATGGTGCTGTGTGTCCCTTATAGGTAAAATATATGTGTTTCAGAACCAGAGGATAGAAGTAGAAGTAATCCTGTTCACTAATGCTCCTAGTAAATGGAGAATTTGTGTCTCCCAACCCTTTAGGCTTTATAGGTCTGGAAGTTCTGGTTTTCAGAGGAGGGATGCTTTCATCAGGGGCATTGTGAGAGTCCCACTACACATAAAGCTATAGTTTCTGCCTAGTCATTTTTGGCTCCTTGTGCCAGGATACTAGCAAGCTGAGAAAGGAGATAATTGACCCTGATTATCACGAGAAGGAGGGAAGGATTGCTGCTGTGTAATAGGAAGGGATATATTTGTTACTCAGATCATCCACTGAAGTGTCAAGGTACTCCCATGCCTCATTGCATCTGTTAATGGGCAAGTACTGTAATCACAGACTGATAAGTGCATGGTAACCAGGAATGACACCCCCCAAAGATGAAATTCTTGGTTAACTCATCAGGGAGCCACCTAGTTCAGAAGTTCTAGACAAGTGGAGGGAAATCTAGAACGGGAAGAGAGAGGTGATAAGTATCATTTACGGCCTTGGGATCAATTGCAGCAGCTGGCGCTGTAGTTCACGCCACTGATCTTCCTCTCAAAATTTTCCCAGAAATTGTACTAATCAGAATCCTGGAGAAGTTGTGCCTAGATTAAATAAACTTACTGTGAAAAGCAAGTAGATCTGAGCAATGCAAGGGTGGACATAGTGGATGTGTTGGTGCCGTGCCCAGATCTACTTTACCATTCGGCGTACCCACCTCTCAGCAGATGCTCTGGGGGTTGGTTAAGAAACAGCTGTCAGACTGAGAAGATTGTTAAACAGAGAAGATTAGCTGTCTCTAATATTCTCGCCCAGGAGATTTTGTGCAGCATCCCCCCACCCCCTGGTTTCCCAGGCAGACCAGAATCGATGATTAACATGAGGGTACAACGCACGTACAGAGGGGCACAGCCTTCTTGCCTTAAAATGAGACCAAAGCTGTGGTGCAGTTTGTAATCCGGGGCTCTTCCGTGGTATCAAACTGAAGCTAGTGTCCAGACAAGACCACATTCTTGCTTGGTTATTTTCTTCATCTTATCTTGCTTCTTTTACCTCCCTTCCCCTGACAGCCTTCCTTTAATAAATAATTTTAACAAGGATCCTCATCTCAGGCTGTTTCTAGGGAACCTGACCTAAGACAGGAATCAAAGACGTACTGGTGGTATTTGAAGTCACGCATGTTAGTGAGATCACTTAAGAAGAGAGCAGAGTGAGAAAACTCTGGAGAATAACAATGGTTAAAGAGCAGGAATAGGAAGAAAAAACAAGATGCTGAGAAATAGAAAATAAACCAAGAGAGTGTTGTAGAAACCAAATAAGAGCGTGTCAAGGAAGAACCAGTAGTTAAATGTCAAGTGGGAAGAAGGCTGTAGCAGATGTTGTTAGTTCACTCACCAGATTTTTTGGGTTCTCTTTCACTTTGGAGGTTTGCCCTTGGGCAATTAGAGGGCCTTATTAGCTGAGCCTGGTCATTACCCCAATGTCTGACTGTACAAAATGTACAGAAGCTCTGATCCTTTGCTTCAGGGAAAAACCGACTCTGCAGTACAATTTATGTTCCAGAGCTTCCTGTGGAATCTGGTGAAGGCCAGTCTTTACCTGAAACCACGTCCTTGCTTAGCCTCTTTGTCTTCCTCTTTTTCATCCTAGTTCCTTCATGCTCTCGTAGGCTCCTCCTGAGAGCCAGGGCTCCTTAGAAACCAAGCCGAAGATTCTGGTTCAGGTGATTTATTGCTGGATTTGCTAAGACAACAGTTCAAGTAAAGGAAGTGTCAAAAAGTATTTTTAGGATTTGGAAACTAGGATATAACTAGTGATCTTGGGGCCAAAGTCAGGTTAGAGAGAATGGCGAAATGAGCGGGAGGAAAGTTACAGGAGTCAGTGCATTTAGACAAACATACCAAGAAGTTTGTTGTGAAACTAATTAGAGCCATAGAGGCAGACAGATTTGGAAATAGGGTAAGGGAGGGGTGTGTGTGTGCGCGTGCACACGTGTGTGTAGGATGTAGGTGTTTTCAGATGTCAGATTCTTGAGAAGTCTATATGTTTAGAGAAAATAGCCAACAAAAAGGAAGACGTTGACAATCCAGGAAAAGATGTGAAACCAGTATTACTGAACACCTGTGTGATTCTCACAAAAACTTATATGAATAAAAATCACAAACTCAGAATAAAAGGTGAATGGAAACATTTCTTTTAGGTCTAGTAAAAGTACTTGCAGTAGAGCCTCAAGTATTCAGCTGCATCCAAACCTCCTGAATAGATAATAATGATAATTTTCTGTAAAATCAATAAACAAGAGTTTAAAAACAATAGGTTTCTGATTGCCTGACTTGTGCCATATAAAATATATTTCCTGTTGCTAGGTAAGATGTGGTAAACTATATGGCAAATGATGTGTGCTATTTTAGGGGTTTACCAATGACTTGAAAGGAGACTGGCATATTACCAAATTGAGATGGATGAAGGAAACAAAAATCTAGAAAAGGAAAAAAAGGACTAAATGAAAATTTGAATGTTTTAAATTCAATTAATATAAACCCATAAGTAGGCTAGCTATAGTAGGGGCTACTAAAAATGTTTAGACAATGAGCCCTGTCTCAAGGATATTATAATCCTTATTGTATACTTGAAATCCTTATCTTAAAGTCTAAAAGATTTTGAGAGCAGCTCAGACTCATCATGTAAAAGTTTCCCTCCCATTTTTCCATCTACAGTCACCAACTGTCCGTTGATGGTCATTCATCTCATTTTCCATTTTCTTCTTGTTTTTTTTTTCAAGGAGTCTGTCCTCTTAGCTCTGAAAACTCTTGCCTATTTGCACAGTTTCATCTGTTGGCTCAATTCAGGAAATTTAAAAATTGGCAATTCTTCATCAGGCCCAGCCTCTACTTGCTACAATGGATGCCAGTACATACTTAAGCATTGGCTCCAAGGCCAAGGATATAGTGCTGTCATTCAGTCTGAAATGTGGCAAGAATTGTTAACTTCATGAGGATCCCTCCTATTATCTTTGAACATCAGGATGTTCATTCATTTCTGCTTTCTTCTTGGCACTTCCATTACATTTTATTCAGAGAAGCAAGTGTGAGGAGTTGAGAGGCTTGTTGGTAAGCTTCTAGCAACAGCTTGACCTGAAATGTAAGTTCTGTAATTTGCTCTGTGGGTCAACTGATTCAGACTCTGTCAGGCCCCAGTGGGCTAGTCATTTTAAAGGGCACATGCCAGCTGGTCAGATTGTCCTCCTTCCAGCACGACTTTCTCTCCCCCTCTCCCGCTGCCCTCTCAATATAGAGGTCACTCAGTGTTGCCTGGTTTAGAAATGACCTTTCTATGATAGTCAGGTCTGGTCATTGCTTTCCTTATTCTTTACAGTCAGAATAATTATTAGGGGGTGTGAACCTTAAAGATAATCCTATGTTATAGGTTCAGCCACAGACCTTTTGTTGCTGTTTTTTTCCTTACTGCACTATTACTAGGAAAAACTAATGCTCTGTTACTAACTCTGCGGACTCTTTGTAAATCCCTTGGTTTTCAAAAATCATTACTAGTTATCTTTAGATAACTGTAGGGATAAAAACCTTCCAGGTGGAAAAACAAACTAACAAACAAACCCAAACACACAAGTCTCCACATGAATACAAACTGCAATGTCAGGAATTCTTTTTTTAAAAAAAATTTCAGAATATTATGGGGGTACAACACTTTGGTTATATATATTGCCTATGCACTGCCCAAGTCAGAGGTACAATCATGGACAGCTCCCAAACTGTGTGCCCGCACCCCTTAGGTGAGAGTTTTCCCATCCCCTCCACCCCCATCCCACCTGCCCGACCCTGATGAATATTATTTCCATGTGTGGCATAAGTACTTACCAGAGAAGCAGACACATCTTCAGAGGTAGTCAAAACGTTAATGAGAATGGGTGTTAAAACTTCACTCTAACTAATCTTGGTAGATATGGTCGTCAAATAGCCCAGCAGAAAATGTGATAATTACTGCAAAACCCAGTCTTCTTTTGTGCCCCTCCCTCTGCCCTGTGCTTTCCATTCCCTTTCTCCCCCATCAGTTGTGCTTGTACTTGAACAGCTCACTCAAAGTTGAATAAAAGGCTGCTCCTCATCTTCAGAGACCTAGAGTATAGTGGGGGAGGGGAGAAGGATTATGTACATAGATAAGTATAGGACAGTGTGTTAGATGTTCTGAAAACAGTAAGTATAAGGTGCTATGTACTGAAGATAAGAATATCGAGGAAGAGAAATTAAAGATGGCAAGGGTTGGGGGCAAAACTGAACTCATGTTTTTCCAGCATTTTCCTTCCAAATTGTAACCTGCTGTTCACTTAGTCTTTCAAACTCCTTTGAAGCTTTCACCACATACGTGCAACCCATCACCGAGGCTTGTAGATCTGTCTCTGAAACACTGGCCTCTCTGCTCCCTTGCTTTCCTCACTACCCTTTTAGTTCTTCCCTTTAGTCTTCGGTCAAAATCATTCTTCACAAAATCATGCTTCCCAGATTTAGGATTCACTTCCTCACACACTGGATTAGATTTTTCTCCTCCCTTGAGAGCATGTGCTCTCGGGGTCAGGGACTGAATGAGTGAGTGACTTCTTAGCTGAGTCTGTAAGAATGCCTGGGAGTGTCATGCCAAATGTTTGAAAGATGGTGACGTATGGAAGGGCACTGAGTAACTTTGGAAGTTTAGGAGGTTCACTAAGATTCTGTTGTCAAGGATAGGAATAATGAGAGGACAGGCATGTTCAGAGAATCACAAGCAGCATTGTGTAATAGTTTAGGTTGGGGACATGGCAGAAATGAAGATGGAGAGAAAGAGAGAAGTAGATTTTGTAATCGTTTGCCATGCCAAACACTTTGGCCTCCTCCTAATTAAAAATCAAGGTTTCTCCCATTATCTTCAGCTGTGTTTCTCAAGCTACTGAAATCCTATTTACAAGAAAATATTTTTTAAGGATTTCCAGTGTTGATTTAAATGTTATTATGATATTTCTTAAATATGTGCAAATATAAAACTAGTTATAATCCCTTCATGTTTGAGCTCTTTTATTTCTGGCAAACAAAAACAAATTTATAAATTAAATAAAAACAAAACTGCAAGCCTTATAAAAGTCAAATTAATTGTAGGAATTTGAAGTAATAGGTGGTGGTTGAGTTTGAGTTTAATAGTAGAAAGAAATACCTGCTGGTATTTATCTATCAATCTATTCATCTATTCATTTATTCTTTTTATTTTGACCCTGATGGCCCATCCTGAGAGTCTCCATCATTATCAGTGTCATTAATATCCTTTTTTAGCTAGGCTTTGGCTACTCATCTATTATTTTGTTGGGCCAATCAATTTAATATTATATAGCAAACAAAACAAGACAAAAAACCCCAAATAAAAAAGAAAATTTAATATTTTCTGTTTTTTTCTTACCATTTAGGGAACATTTTCCCTGCATATTTAATTGTAAGTTGTTTCGAATAAAACAGGGTTTGCACAAGTAGCTGCTCTAAGCGATTATGGCACTGAGTACTATGTACCTTTGTGTTCAGAAATCTCTACTACCACAATTCTTCCAACTCTTTTCTTGCATTGAATCACAGTAGAACCTTTGTCCATACCCTGTAACATGATGTAGTCGTTCCTTGGTGCCAACTCATCAATTACATATTAAGTCTGACATGGTTTTTCCTCATTAGACCACAATTAACTATATTACTATGACATATGACATATTACTATAACATATAATGTTATTTTCCTAAGTATCAATTATGAAAAAGCTTAGCTAAAATGTAAAACTTTTAAAATTCAAAATGTAAATGTAAGATGTCTTATTGCAACCATTATTTTGCAAATTAAGAAAAATATTAAAAGTGTACAATGATGTAGGTGAAAAAATTAGTTTGTCACTTTCTGTGTCATGTATATGTCAAGCATTCTGAGGTTAGAGACAATGATTTATCCAATTTCGATTATTCAAGCACTTAGCAATAACAACTATTATCAAATACCAACTATTCATCATATTTATATTATAGAAATATCACCCAAAACAATGTTGAGGATTGATTGTCCGGAGGTAAGTCAGCAAACTGAAAATTTGGAGAATTGCCAAGATCACTAATCCAATTAGGAAATGGCTAATGTCTGAACCTACGTAAGTCAATGAGGAGGGAAATGTTTAGAAAGTAGAATTTATGCTGCGTAAATTTGAGATCTGAGAGTTATTCTAGATTCCCTACCTCTCTTTTAGCTCTTGCATTCTATAATTCACCAGAGTAGATGTTATTTAGTTAGAGTAAAACTATGAGAGTTTTTTTTTTTTTTTTGGTGGAGGGGTGTGAATTCATTTTGGATTCTTTAAGGTGCCCATGGACATGGAGATATTCTGATCTGACCCCATGACCCATGTATGTACACATGTAGGAGCGGGGGAGATGCCTCCCTTGGTTTCCTTAGTTCTTAGAATAAATTGCAGAGCTGAAAGGTATCATATACAGAGTTTGGCTAACAAATGTGGCTTTTTGGAAATGTAAACTTTCCTTAACATATGTCCTATCTTTTATTTGCTTTTCAGACATTCAATTTTATTTTTTGCTTTTATTATTATTTTTAATTGACACATAATAATTGTACATATTTATGGGGTACAATGTGATATTTTGATGTGCCTATACCATGTATAATGATTAAATCAGGGTAATTAGCATATCCCTTGCCTCAAACATTTATCATTTCTTTGTTTTGGGAATATTCAAAATCTGCTCTTCTAGTGATATGAAAATGTACAATAAACTTGTGTACACTCTACAGTGGTATAGAACACTAAAATGTATTCCTCCTCTCTAGTTGTACTTTCATATCCATTAACCAGCCTCTGGCTATCTCCTATCCCCACCTCCCCAGCCTGTACTAATCACTATCCTGCTCTCTACTTCTATGAGATCAAGCTTTCACATAGCTTCCACATATAAGTGAGAACATGTGGTATTTGTTTTTCTGTGCCTGGCTTATTTCACTTAACATAATGTCCTCCAAGTGCATCCATGTTGCCACAAAGACATTCAACTTTTGAACACATTTTTTTGGAATGAGAGAGACAACCTGTGTATACTTAGAATTTGTTAGTGCAGATTCACTGGCTAAAACCAGAGAAGTGTGTTTACCCAAGGAGCATACACACTCATAATATAATTATAACTCGTAATATCAGTTAACCATTGCATGCCTCTCATTGGCTTAGTTTTTCTACATGATATTTTAAGTCTCTGCATATGTTCTCATGGGGAGAATATTTCATTAACATAGTAGTTCTGAAGGTGAGCTCTAGGGGATCCTTCAATACATAAATAAAACAAAGACATGAATAGTGTTTTTCATGTAAATTTAAACTGTCAGATTAAAAAAATAGTGTGAAATTTTATGATATATGACCACACAGGAATTTTGTCACAAAGCATAGTTCAATGGGGCTTTTGATTCCATTCTCCAAAATGTGAGTACTTGTGATTTTTTAATTTAGATAAAATGTTCTCATCTCTTTGGATTGGAAAGTCCTTGATAACAAGCTAAGAAACTCAAATATAGCATTTCATTATCTCCTTGACTCTTGCCTTGAAGATGTACTAATTGCTTCTTCTTGTAAAAAAAAAATAAAGCCAAGGAGGCTTTTTAAAGTGAACAAACTTTACTCATTTTAATCATATCTCATATTTTATTGCTGTGTGTATTGTGTAGATTTATCCCCCTGGCCATCACCACCTGCAGACTAAGGAACATTATTACCTCTGCACCACTGTTACTCCCAACATCTTGCTCAGATGTGAAAAGGATAGTGTGACAGACTGTTAATCATTCATGACTCAAGAGCAAAACAAAACCCAAAAGATATTTGTAATGCTTGATAGTTTTCCCAAAATAACATTTTCTTGGGACATATGTTTTTCTAACTGTTATTTGTTTGTTTTCTTACATATTTTGGAAATATTTCAGCCATTTGGAGGAAGATTGGAAAGTGTGTTGTTTTCTCAGATCCAGGTATGTGAGGTGAGTCTAAGATGCTTGGAATTTTTAATTGGCTGAAATGGAGGAAAAAATAGATATGTAATATGAACTTGCCTATTGTGAAATGGATGCCTTTTTGACTTGATTCAATACTCATCATGTTGGTATTTATTTTATTTTTAGAAAGTAGTAGAAGTTGGAAAACTATTGAGAATTATGTACACTCATGACTAAAGCAGTGCTTTGTGGGCCTATCTTACAAGGAATACCATGTTCATATGGTTTTGAAATGCATCCTTATGTGTCTAGCACTGAGACAAGTATAAAAGTAAGATGTTTAAATAGTGCTTTTGCCTGCAAAGACGTTCCATCTTTAAAGGGTACCCTCATGCTATCATTGAAGAGTTTTAGATGTTTATGTTATTTTACTAAAACCAAAAATAAGTGTTAGAAATAAGTGCTCTAGAAGTTGAGAGAAGAGAGATGAGAGTAGATGGGTGTGTTTCTCATGCTTCATTAAGACGGCTGATCTCGACTGGGATCTGGATTCTAGAAGGATAACCAGAAGGATTAGGTTATTGAGAGGTGAGGTGGGTGGGGCACGTGGGGTTTAAAACACAGTATCTGCTGCTTTCTCGCTTGGTTTCAAAGATGAGTAGCTGGAAAACTTCCTGTCAAATTAAGCTGTGGAAATTGTCTTTCCACCATCATCCAAAACTCTGCTTGTGGGTTTTTGTGGGATTTTGACCCTGAAATTGATGCCAGCCTATATATAAGGAGAATACTGTGAAGGAGGTGGAAATTCATTCCACGCAAATGAGTTTGCTGGTCAGGCATGTACCATTTTTCCGAAGTGATGCTGATGCCTATTACAAACATATATATATATACACACACACACATATATTTTAAATCTTTTTATATACATAAATATGGGCAATAAATCCTCATAAAAGTTATTATTTAGTGGCTGTTGATAATACTTCTTATTAGTCTTCTCCCCTTTGAAAACTCCTGTGAGTTGAAAATGAAATTCAAAAAAACTTTCAGAAAGAGTGATGTTAGTGAATATGGTGGGGTAGGTGGATCCAGGGGCTCATCCTGCCACAGAAACACCAAAAACTCAAGCAAAAACTGTCAGAAGCAACTTGTCAGAACTCTGGAAAATAGCTAAAGGTTTATAGAAAGCAAGAAAATGCTGTAGTATAAAAAAAAAAAAGAAAAAAGAAAAGAAAAAAAGAGGCACCTTAGAAACGATAGGAAAGCTTTGTGGCATTTCGCTTACTCTTGCTTCACTCCCCTATCTGGCTTGGTGGTGGCCTTGAAGACAGCAGCCTGTACTCCCACTGTGGGATGTCATCCCTCATTCTGAAGGAAGCAAAGCAGACCTTATTCTCAAAGAACTGTCTGTTTTGACCTACCTGGGGGCCACCTGAGGGACTATACTGCTGGTTTTTGTTGCATCTCACTGGGACCTCTCTAAGGGTGGAAAGTGGCTATGCAGAGGGCATTCCTTAAAAACATTGTCAAGCAAATTAACTGCTGCCTGGGGCAAAAGATTACAATTGAGGCAAAAAAGTAGACATTCTAACAGCCCAGGAGGAAAGGCCAGGGAGAGAGTTTCTTTGGTAAATTAGGGCATTGAAAAGTGCCTGCATATATGGGGAAATTTAGACTTCCACATGAATGCCCAGGGCAGGATGTGTGCTCAGATAAGACCAGAAAAGACCCAGAGTTTTCATCTCTGGCTCATCTTTAGGCTCAGAGCAAGCACAAAATGCAGGTTAATGCAGAGTTGTAAATAGCCTGGCTACGTATTGAAAGGGTTCCCCAATCTAAAACCAATCTGCAAAGACTAGGAGTGTTTCTCTTTTCTTTTCTTTTTTGGCTCCAGGTATTGAAGGCAATATCTGTGAATATTAGCCAAAGGAACAAAGACTTCAGAGGCTACACTCAACAAAGAATACAGACTTTACAAATATAGTTTAGAAAAGTAACTAAAGAAACAAACCACTACAGCACACAGCAAGCTAAAATAATAAATAAAAAAAAAAAAAACTGATGAGGGGAAAGAATCTGATTTCCAGAGTTACCATATTATAATATTCAAAATTTCCAGTTTTCAACAAAATTATGAAGTATGCAAAGAAACAAGAAAGTGTGACCTATTCACAGATAAAATTAACAGAAACTGTGTACTATAAAACAGTTAATTTTATGTTATGTGAATTTCACCTCAATTAAAAACAAAAAAAGCATTGGACCCTAAGTTCCAGGGGCAGGGGTTAAAAAAAAAAAAGAGAAATGTACCAGAGAATTTGATTTGATGCTCTTGATTAGCAGTAGAATTAAAGTTAAGTTACTTACGTAAAGGGTCCATGGGATCTCTCTGTTATTATTTCTTTTTTATTGATATATAATAATTATACATATTTTTGGGGTACATGTGCTATTTTGATACATGTGTGCAATGTGTAATGTTCAAATCAAGGTATTTAGGATATCCATTCCCTCAAAGATTTATCAGTTCTTTGTGTTGGAAACATTTCAAATCTTCTCTTCTAGCTATTTTGAAACATACAATAAGTTGTAAACTATAGTCACCCTACTCTGCTATCAAACACTAGAACTTACTCCTTCTGTCTAACTGTATATTTGTACCCATTAACCAATCTCTTTTTACTGAATTTATAATTATCTCAAAATAAATAGTTTAATTAAAAAATATCAGTTTGTTAAAAGGCTGAGAGATGGCTTAAACTTTGAGTAATAATCAGTAGACACAGGATTTAATATAATTTGTCTATTTTCTATTCATTTAATAGATACATAGCACTTAATATGTATTAGGTACAGTTTTAAGTGGTTTACAAACATTAACTCAGTAAATGACTTTTTTTTTTTGGGTAGAGGTAGAGTCTCAGTATGTTGCCCAGGTTGGTCTCTAACTCTTGGGCTCAAGTGATCCTCCTGCCTCAGCCTCCCAAGTAGCTGGGACTACAGATGCTACTGAACCTAGCAGTAAATGACTATTTTTACTGTCTGGTTGCTGAAGCAGTGTCTCCAGGGCTTGGAACAGTGCATGGCACTTAGTACACTAAACAGATATTGTTTAATGACTAGGTGGTAATTTTTCCAAGTTGCTCTCCCTGCCTTCATTCCCAGGTTTCTGCTTTTAGATTCTGTCTTTTCATTGTCCAGATTTCTGCTGTGTAGATATCTCTAGATTTTTAAGGTATTTCATGTCTTTGTTTGGGTTTTCCTGAAAGCAGAAGCTGAGATTACAAGTTGAGAGCAGGTACTTTAATTGGGAGGGGAATCCAGGAACCAGTGGTGAAGAAGCTAAGAGAGAATGAGGTAGGGGAAGAGAAGGAGCCAATATTATGAAGAGTCACTGAAGTTACAGCTCTGGTGGCACAATTTCGCAAGACCCTCTGAGAAGCAGAGAGTCCCTCCTGGGACTGTCCATCTAAAGGACTACAGGTTGGGGTACTTATCCACCAGCCTCCCATCTCCCACTGATTGAGCCTGCCTCCATGCCTTTAACTCCCCTGTGCTTCTGGGCTGTGTTTTTTGCAGGGCTTAGCAAGCTTCTTGGCCTTGAAAATGTGGAAAAGCAGAGAGAAAATGAACATGCTTAAGATGGGATATTGGCAGCTTGCATAGACAAGGTCCATCCCAACTGCAGCTGGAATTAGAGATGGGCTTTGGGGATGAAATGTGGAACAGCAAAAATATCTGCTATAACTGATGAACTTAATTTTCATTATTGAACAATTTTTAAATGATGATCAAAGAAAATGCCATAAATTAAATGCACAAATATAGCTATTACAAACGGAGGCATTAACTATCTACAAATCAGTGTTCATTTTCAGGGAAGAGATCATTGCCTCAATGAACTGTAGAAATATTTATGATAATAGACACAATATGTACAAACTGTTATCCTTAGGTCATAAAAACCTTGTACTGCTAGTTGTCCTTTCCACCCACTCCCTCATACTCCGGCTCTTCAGTTTATGGCTGATTCTTCTCAAGTGTCTGTGTTTACTGAACAGCAATTCAAACATTCCCATAAATGGATTTTTGCTTCTCTAGAAAAATGTTTTTCTTTCATCACCATCGGTGGTGGGTATCGTGATTGCCTAAAGTTTAATGGGAAGGGTTATAACTGGTTTATCCTCTGATGTCATCAGCAGGCCCGTTGATCCACCTGGTGTTTGTAATACAGCATTTTCTCAGAAATCAGTCATAGGACATGGTGTTATTAACAGAAAATGAACACACATCTTTATCGAGGAGCGCATTGATGCAGATGTAAAGCTGCGTTTATTTTTAAAATGTTAGCCATATTTCATTTATTTTTAATTACAGAGTATCGTTCTCTGAATATAACAAGTAAAATGTGATAAATTCACCAGTAGAAATGTCTCTGAGGATCTCTCTCATTTTACTTAGTAATCTCCTAAATTTCAGAGGGAGAGCATGATTGGAAATATGGAGGAAGAAGTAATGGCACTTCATCTGGGAGTAAATGTCTTGTGTATTACGGGGGGATGGGTGAATTGTCTTAGTTGAGGATAGAAATCATAGGGGCAATTTGGGGATAAGATCTATCAGTCTTGAGAGTAAAGTAATTTGGGATATGGCATGCTCACAGAAGTTGATGCTTTATCCTGCTGGGAAGGAAAGGGCATCCAGGCATTCAGGTATCTCCTAATCTTGGGTTCCTCTGAAGATTTTGTACCTGTGGACTGTAGAGACTGGAAGAGTGGCTGGAGGTGGGGAGATATCTTATTTCCAAGAGTCAGAATAATTTTGGTTTGCAGTATTGCAAGTGAAGCAGACCCTCCGGGGACGTTGTGAGAGCAGTGTGCCAATTGATATGATCCTAATGAAATTTAGGGCATTTTCTTGACTAATTATAAGAAAACTTGACCAAAGGGACACAGAAACATCCTACTTCATCCTTAAAGCATAAAGGAAAAGAGATGACCAGTTGCCAGTGTCTGCTTTCTCAAACCAAGATGGCAGATTGTGTTTCTTAATTTGAAATGTCAGTCCCAGCTTGTCCCAGGAGATGGCTGAAGCCAGTGTATCTCACCGTCATTATCTCAGTTTACAGTCGGCCCATTCCTCATCCCTTTCCTCCCCTCTGTTGCTTCTTTGCTTAAGTGAGGCTTATTGATTTCACCTGTGACTTGAAATATTCTACATTTCGCTTGTTGTTATCTCAGAGTCAAGGGGCCCTAATTTATTGCCTGTGTGTGTGTGTGTTTAATAAAAACAACAGCCAATAGGATCTTCTTCTAGATTGAATTTTTTTACCCTTAACACACATATTTCACGCTTTTACTCTATATAAAATCTTTCACTCAAACACTCAAGTAACCCAAAGTGAAAGTACTATTTTCTAGAAAGGAGTAACAATATTGTTCAGGTGCTTTGATCTACTTTCCTTAAATTCAGCTCTTTCCCATCATTTAGGATAGTTTCAGTCTTTCAAAGGCCCTATCCCTGGATGAACCTCCTTCTGAAGCTGAAACTTAATAGCCTGTCAATTTGGGGAATTTCCTGGGCAGTTGGGCTTATCTTATCCTGGGGACATGCCTCTTGGTAATGAATCTTCGTTGTGAGAGCCAAAAAGTGAGAATATTCCCATAAAGTATTTTAGTACACAGTGAGCAAAGACATTCTTCTTTGGAGGGGCTTAGTATGTTCTTCAGTTCATTTATAATTAATCTGTTGACGAAAATGTACAATATATTATAAATTATCTACCCTACACTTGATCACTAAAATGTACTTCTGTGTATTTCTCCATCTGCTACACCATATTTTTATTACACTACAATGCAATAATTATGGCAGCAATAGGAGTTAATATTTATTGAGTTCTTGTTATTTTTCAGGTACTATGTTGAATACTTTCCATACAGCATCTCATTTAATTATCAAAATACTCTCATGAATTGGATGATTATTATCCCCATCTTTAACCTAAGATTTGCGTTCTTTCTCAATCTTACTCAGCTATTAAGGTGGTAGAAATGTTAACTCAGTCTTGACTCCAAAGCCAAAGTTTTTACATCGTTACAGGGAAGGCAAACATATGGTGATTACTTCAATTCACAGGGAAAAACGTTTATTGAGTGTCTGTGGCATATTTTCTCTGTGCTATATGCTAGTGAACTAAAAAGGAAATACGGGAGTGTATTAGTTTACTGAGACTGCTGTAACAATGTACCGCAGACTGGGTGGCTTAAACAATAGAAATTTATTTTCTCACAGCTCTTGGGGGTAGAAGTCCAAGACCAAGGTGTCCACGCCAGCCATGCGTGGGATGGGAGCTGAGGCACCTTGGCTATCTGACATACCAGGTGAATGGGAAGAGGAGGAGACTATTTCAGGCAGGGAGAGCAGAACACACAGCAGCTGGTGGTGGGAGAAAGCATGATATGTTTGGAAAAGAGGCCAGTGCTGATAAAGCACAGGGATCTGGGGTCAAGTGGTCAAAATGTGACTAAGGTACGGGGAAAGGACAGGCCATGTCCCCACATGCTTTTTGGTCATGTTAGTGTTTTTGGTGTTTATCCTACAACCAAAGGGCAACCACTCAATTGTTTTAAGTGTGTCATGAACTGTATGAATATGTGCGTGCACATGCATAACTTTGTCCTGGGTGGGACATGGACAGATTTGGATTTGGAAAGATCACTCAGATTGCAGTGTAAAGAAGTGGTTGAAGGGACACCAAATTGCCTGCCAGAAGACCAGCTGGAGGTTGTTGCTGTGGAGTAGGGTGGAGGTAGTGGAGGTGGGTTAGAGACTATTTAAGCTACAGCTCAGTAGCAGTGAACACATCTGTTGCACAGGTCTTCAGATCTAAGTACCACCCTTAGTAAAAGTCTTCAGGGTCCTTAGAATAAAGGTTGTTTCCAGGTCTGGAGAAGGGAAAGTAAAAGGAGAGACTGTCCTATGTTGTTGGGACAGAAAGCAAAGACATGTTCAACAAATGATAGAAATGCATCAAAATGATTCAGAAGCCAGTTTGGAGGAGCTCTCATTGGCTAAATGTGAGACATTTTGAGCATCAGAATCATAATAATGGTAATGGATTAGAATATGTTGATGACAAATAGAATCTGTGAGTACACAGTTAGAAAATGAAGGGATGTGTGTGGAGGGAAAACTCTTCTTTACAGAGGATGTTAGTTAGTAAATGTAGAATGTGTGATAGAATTAGACAATCATTTTGCAACACATATGTAATAATTGACTCAAGCACGATTCATCAATGGACACTAAATTCATTGATTTAACAGGATATTCATAGTCTCAAACACCACTCCATAGATCATTTAATGACAAAGAGAAATTAGTACCTTTACTGGAGTGACTTGGTGACACTACCTTGACTGAGTGATCAAATTTAGAATCACTAACATTGGGACAGACTGACATTATATACTTCTTGCGATGATACACGCATCTTTTGAGACATACACAATCACCTAAGTAGTATTTTTGCCAGACATTTTTAACCTGCATCTAAATGTGAGGAAGCCATCAGACAAATCCAGATTGAAATATATTTTACAAGACAAATTACCTGAACTCTTCAAAATTGCCAATGTCATAAAGAATAAAAAAAGCTTGTGTGTGTGTGTGTGTGTGTGTGTGCGTGAGTGTGTGTGTGTCACTTCTTGGTTAAAGGATAAGGGGACATGACAATCAAATGCAATACATAATCCCTTGGTTGAATCCTGCACAGGGGAAAAGCAGCTATGGAGGGCCTTTATCTTGGTGAAGATTATACAGGTGCTTATTGTATTGCTTCATCAAATATTCTGTCAGTTTGAAATTTGGGTAAGTAAGGAAACTGAAACAAATTAAAAGCAATAAAAAGGCAATAGCTAGGAGGCCTTCAGTAGGAAAGATTACATCAATGAACATAGTACTCTGTCTAAAACTTGCCATATATTTTTAAGTATGAAATACCTGATTTCCTTAAGTATGAAGTTTGACAGTTGATTTATCTGACATTTCACTTTGACACTTCTTATTTTATTTTTATTGTGAAGGTACATCTTCATTCTTTCAAATGCATGGTTTGGCTTGTGATTATCTTTCAAATTTTTTTAGAGCAATTTTTGTGAAACCATGAATAAGTAAAAAATTCATGTTATTTTTGAATATGAGTTTTGTTGATAGCTCGAAATATCAACAAAGTGTTTGGGAAGGATGTGGCTAATGAACACACAGTACATTGACGGTTTGAGAAGTTCTGTTCTGTTGATTTTATTCTTGAAAATGAGCCACGTGGGCAACCTGAGACCAAGGTGGATAATGATGAACTGAAAGCTGTAGTGGAAATGAATCCATGTCAACCTACGCGTGAATTAGCAGCAAGGTTTGATGTTACTATTCCAACAAAATTGGACCATTTGAAACAAATTGGCAAGGTAAAGAAGCTGGATAGATGGGTTTGGCATGAATTAAATGAGCGTCAGCAGAGAAATCGTCTTGAAGCTTGCCTTTCTTTGCTGTCACGACATAAAGGTGAGCCATTTCTACACCGTATTATTACAAGTGATGAAGAAGATTCTTTTTGGCCATTGCAGGCATTCGGCACAATGGTTGGATAAAGATGAAGTGCCAAAACACAGTCCAAAACCGAATATTCATCCAAAAAAGCTAATGGTGTATTATCCACTACAGCTTCATGAAAGCTGGTCAATTGATTACAGCAGATGTCTACTGCAACCAATTGGACGAAATGATGTGGATGCTTGTGATGCAGCAGCTGAGATTGGTCAATAGAGACAGACCAGTCCTCTTGCAAGGCAAAGCTCGACCACATGTCACACAAACAACGCAGCTCAAACTACAGAGCCTGGACTTAGAAACTCTCTGTCATCCACCATATTCACCAGACCTTGCACCAACTGACTACCACTTCTTCCAGGCTTTGGACCACTTCTCGCAAGGAAAAATATTCAATTCTCAACAAGCTGTGGAAAACGCCTTTCTTGATTTTCGTCGCCACTCGCTCTCCATGCTTCTTCGCTGCTGGCATAAACAGCTACCGTTAACATGGCAAAACTGTGTCGATAGTTTGGGTGCATACTTTGATTAAGTGTACTGCTTCTTGTTTAATATATAATAAACTACATTTTTGATTCTAAATTAGACATTTCATATTTAATGACCTAATAATGTAAAGTCTATATGCATATATTACAGAACAATGCACCTTATAATTAATTCATATTCAGAAATACATGTCAAAATTGTCCTAATGTGCAGTGTGTTTCATTATAAGATACATTTTTTTCCCCAAATCCTTTTCCTATGGTCTCCCTCTTTTGAGTTTGTTCCTTTTACTGTTCGATTCTCTATATGTCTAAATTTTCAGTACATCTTGAACACAGGTGTTTGCCTTGATTGATATCAGGCACTGTGCCAGGTGTTGAAGACTCAAAGATAAATAAGGAAAAAATGTTTTCTGCCCCAGAAGAACTGACAGGCTATGAGGGAAGAGAACAGAAAACAGATAAATTACAATACAATATCTTAAGAACCTTAACACAAACAGATTCATTTAAGCTGATTCATTTTTGTGAGCTCCAGTTTAAAATGATGCCTGGATACCAGCAGCTAATGTGGGTTATCTTGGATTCCTTTTAAAAATACCCATCAAATCACAATAAAGGGGGAAAACCGGCAACACCACTTAAAATTAAGGCTTAGGGAAAACCTAAAGCCAGAGTCTGGTTGCAAGTCCCATTGACACTGAGGCAGGTGGCGCTGGAGTGAGAAAAATGCACCCAGATGTGGCTTCTGGAGCAGAGGCTGCAGGAAGAACGCACGCAGGAAGGCACTCTCTGCCCCTCCAATTTCTGTGTCTTGACTCAGAGCCCTTGATTTGTATGTGAGAAAACATGGAGCTGCCTTTTCTAATAGGCCAGACTCTTTGCCTCTTTCCTTCTCACATCGGCTTTTTCTTTTATAGTTAATTACGAAATATTTCAAAATGCAGAAAAGTACACAGAAAAGTAAAGTATGACAGAAATTCATGTACTCACCACCTAGATTTTAAAAGGTATCAAATTTCTTTTCTAATTGAACAAAATAAAATAGAAGAGGAAACCTCTCATCCACATAGCATTTACTGTCTTTGTTCCCAGAGGTAACCACCAGCTTGAAATTAATATAAAGTTTTCCTTTCTATATTTTTTACATTTTGATATTACTTTTAATAAGTAGGTTTATGTGCATAAAAGATGTATTGTTGCTTCCTGTGTTTCCAAAATATACATAAATTGAATCACACGGAACTTGTATCTTTTAACCTGTTTTTATTCACTTAATATTTTCAGTATTTATTCTTGTCAACCTGTGTAAATCTTTTTTCTCTTTGCAGATACATGGGTTTCTAGCCTATTAAAAAGCCATACTTTGTCTATCCCCTTATCTAATTGGCTCTTGAGAGCCCTTCTTTGTCCTTTTCTGTACTTTTCTACCTGGTAGGAAGATTGACTTCTTCAAAATACATCACCCGGCTTCCTCTGCTCTTTTCCTTTTGGTTGGATTCAGCAAGTGGGAGGCGCTAGCTGGAGAGTGAAGTGTAGAAACAGAAATCATGGCATTTATTTGCTGTTTACTCCCTGTCAGGCCATGGATTTGTTCAGGCTGTCTTCCCCCATAGCTACAGCTCTCACTGGGTTCTGGACATAGGGTTTCTGGAAGCTGCACAACATCTTTCCCTTGCTCCTTCAGTCTAGTCATGGTAATGTCTTCTCATTGTCGCCAGTCCCTGGGGCTTCATCACCCCTAGTTGGATCCCTAATCCTGCTCATTCCTCTGTCAATAGACTTTTCGTAAATTCTCATCAGTTATCCCTTTGAGTGTGTCATCTGTTTTGGACCCTGACTATTAAAACTGGTTACAAATAAATATACCAGCAATGACTAGCAAGTAGAACAAAAAGACTTCTCAGGTGACAAAGCAAATCTTTATCATTGTGTAGGTGTGTGTATATTGTGTAATGTGTGTGGGTTTATTTATATACACCTATTTGCTTTTGTACATTGGCTGTCTCTATATATTCCTTAATAATATATAAGCAAGACCTATTTGAAAAAAAAAAAACTACTATAGGACATGAAAAGCAGAAGTGACTAAATGATGCTGCATACCACATTCCTGAAAAAAAGGCTAGATATAATTTAAAAATCAATTTCTAGATTAATTTATAAAGAAATGCCTATAAAAATCCCATTAGATTTTAGAATAATTTTGAAACTTGGCAATGATTTTAAAGTTCTCCTGAAGAATAAACAAGTAAGAATAACTAATAAAATTTTGAAGTTCATTTGAAGAATAAGCAAATAAGTACAGATAATAAAATTTTATAAATGGATGTAAGTGTGGGGGTATTTGATGTATCAGACATTTAACAAAACAATGTGATATTAGCATAAAGATTTAGAGATGAATGAGCCAGTAACGTAACCAACCTATAATGTTATCCTTGTGTGCATATGTTTGACTTTATTTAAAAATACATTGCAAGCAACTGGGAAAAAGAGGGAGTCTAATGTTTTAGGATCAATTGAATAACAATTAAAAAATAACATATCATATATTAAAATAAATTCCATATATGTGAAAATTTTAAATGTTAAAAAAAGGCATTAAAATTTAGAAGAAACCTAAGTATATATTTCTAATATAGAGATGGGGAATGACTTTTGAACTTAAAAGCAATGGGAAAAAAATCATAAAGAAAAAAATCATTTCAAATATACAGTAATTTGAAAAATTATTTTAAAATGGATAGATTTGACTATTATTATATATCTTTGGTGTGCCATAATATAAAGAAATTTGAAAGGCAAATAGAAAATTTTAGAAAATATTTATAAGATGACAGTTGATAGCCTAATATATAGAGACCTCACACCAATTCACACACATACAATCCAAATGAACAGTAGCACTATAAAACTACACAAAATCACTGGAATAAAGATTAGAAATAGTATGTCTCTATCTTGTCAAAGGTAAAGAGGAAATCAAAATAGTATTGGAGAGGGTTCATAGAAACTGCCCCTTTTCATACTATTGGTTGGAGTTTAAATTGGACTAACTTTTCTTAAAGGTATTTAGACAATTAAAAAAAGTATATGCCTTTGACACAAAATTTCCATATCAAGAAATATAACTTGGAATAGACATTTGTAATATATACAAGGATCTTATAGCACTCTTGTTTAAATTGCTAGTACTAGGCCAAGGTAGTCAGTGCTAACCTAGCTTGCTCAAATTTCATTACCTGCATTCATGGCCATAGGATGGATCTGGAGGGGCTTGCTAACGAGTTCAAGAGTCACTCCCTACTATTTGGCCTCCACTTGGATCTGACTATAGTTAATTAATTCTCTCTAATCACTGCTTTAGATTTCAGAGATCCAAATTGTAGCTTTGCCCAGAGGAAATGGGTGTATTTCATAAATAGATTAAAAAGGATGGGTATCATTAATTTAAAGAAAATATGTCAACTTTTTGGTTGAGAAATAATAAAATAAAATGGTTGCAAACTCAAATCTAAGTTGACAATTTAAAAAGGCATATGTCTGGAATAGTCCATCTCCAGGAATTAGCTTTGTTTGGGGACTCAAGAGTAACCAGATTGAACTGAAAAATATACTTCAGTTTTACTATCACAACAGTAAGAGTGGAAACACGGAAACAAAATAAAGACTGAATGTCAACCATTGGTGCCAACCCTTATCATCTAAATATTAGCCATTCCTCTACTTTTCTGTAGCTTCCTACAGCAGGCCCCTGCAATGCTCTCTTCGAGGACATTCTCTGGTCACATGCTGCTATAGACTGAATATTTGTGTCTTCCCCAAAATCCATATGTTGAAACCCTAATCTCCTACATAATGGTATTTTGAGGTGGGATCGTTGGCAGATGATTAGGTCATGTGGGCAGGGACCTCATGAATGGGATTAGTGCCCTTATAAAAGAGACCATGGAGAGCTCTCTTGTCCCTTCTGCCACGTGAGTAAGGCTGAGAAGACAACCCTCTGTGAACCAGGAAGAGGGCCCTTACCATACACTGAATCTCCTGGTGCCTTGATCTTGGACTTCTCAGACTCCAGAAATGTGAGAAATAAATTTGTGTTGCTTATAAGTGACCCCATTTATGGTATTTTGCTATAGCAGCCCAAAAAGACTAAGACACATGCTTAGCTCTTGCCCAGAAAAAGGTGGAAGTACCAGGAAATAACATCCCTGGGGCAGTCTTCAACCAAGGACAGATAGGAGGTGGTGGCTAATCCTCCAGCTTTCTTCCTACTGAAATCACTCTGAGGCATACACAGACTCCAAGATGTTCCCAGTGGGATGGAGACCACGTCAGTAACTTCCTTATTAACACACACTGTATTGGCTTCATTCCTTTCCTTGTCTCATTTCACCACTCTCTTATTAGGGCTTTCTGGTATCACTTCCCAAATAAAATAATTTAACTCAAATCCTTATATTCAGTTTTATTTCAGGAGTAGCTCAACTAAAGACAATGGTTCTAAGGTGTATCCCTACTAAGCAGAGCCTTAGGGTGGGATTCTGGAATTGGGATAATCACTGACAAAGTAGCAAGAAGCACCTCATTGCTGGTGGTAAATGGGGTGGTGAAAACATATGGCATGCTATAGCATCACTATGACTAAAAACTCTCATCTGTGGAAAAATTGGGAATGGACACAGTGGAAGGTAAGGCATTGACTTATGCAGTGTCTCTAGAGCTTGTGAGAGACTGGAACAAAAGTAATTATAAGGACTGTGGAGTAGCTTTCAACCAATAATGGACAGGAGTTGGAGGATAAATCCCCATCTTCTTCACTCTTGGGTGGGACATCTCTGAGGTCTATTTACAAAGATTATCCAAGGTACCCATCAGATTGAGCCCCAGTTGCTCACAGAGGCCACCTGCTCATGACCAAACCCTGTGCTGGCTCCCTCCTGTTTCCTGTCTTATTCCCCACTCCACTGCTGGTGCTTCCTGGGACCATCTGCCAAATAAACTGCACTCACCTAATCTCGATCTGCTGCTGAGGGAATCTAAAACAGACAGCTTGGTTCAACTGGAGAAATACAGTACTCCCTTAGAATAAGGTTAAACTTTAGAGGACAGATTTGATGGATATGAAAGGGAAAGAAGAACTTAAAGAGGAAATGACATAAGCTAAAAAAAGTTCTTGAAGGTCGGGTGGTGAAGGGCAAAGTGAAGTATCTCCCGAAGGGGAAGGGTTTTGCAAATGAGGACAGCACGTGGGAGCCAGAGAGAACCTGGATTGCCCCGGCTTCATTGCTGAGTTTCCACAGTCACAGAAAACAGCAGATGAGACAGATAAATCAGAGGGAGGCAAGCACAAAGCTGATTCTAATTCTGAAGATGAAGGGGAGGGAAAACCAAAGAAGAAGAAAGAAGAGTCAGAAAACCCACGAGGCTTTGCTCGGGGTTTGGAGCCAGAGAGGATTATTGGAGCTATAGACTCCAGTGAAGAGCTCATGTTCCTGATGAAATGGAAGAACTCTGATGAGGCTGACCTGGTCCCTGCTAGGGAAGCCAATGTCAAGTGCCCACAGGTTGTCATATCATTCTATGAGGAAAGGCTGACGTGGCATTCCTACCCCTCAGAGGATGATGACAAAAATAATGACAATAATTAACTCTCCTGAGTATCAGCCACTGTCACATCTGACTGTGGGTTTCAAGTGAGGAGGGAAGGAATTCTACTGGTCTTGACACCATAGAGGTGGCTTGAGAAGATGCCCTTTGAAGAGCCAGTATAGTTTCTGTGCCCTGCAGCAGCCCAAGTGCTTTAAAGCTATTCAAGCTGTATAATTTGCACACCCAGCCCAGTGGAGTGCAACCCATTCTGCACTTTGCTGAGAAAAGCAAAGAGGCTTATATGAAGGACAAAACTTGCAGAATTGGTTATGTGGGAGAGCAAAAAGATACTGTAGATCTTCAAAGGGCATCTTTACAACCCACAGCCTTCCTCCCAGTAGTGTTAACTCTGCGTTTTTACAGCGTAGCATGTGTGTAGTTTTTGGCTATTACTGGTGTATTATTTGAGGGGTGGGAGAGATGGACTAGGGAAGAAGGGAGATGAGTAGGATCATTTCGGTTAAAATTTGGGGGCTGATTGGGGAAATTATGAAATAACAGAAAGAACAGACAACTAATGATTTGCTTCTATGTCCATAATATTTTACATTTTCAAAAAATGTAATTGGCACCATAAATGAGGACTGTGAGAAACTGTTTAAAAGTTGTGAAAGCCTGAAACCTGTAAGCCAAGGTTTTCTCTGCCTGAACGTAATGCTGTTACCCACAAAGGACTAAGCCAGCTCATAAGTTACCAAAGCTGCCATATTGGAGATGGAAGCTGATTGAGGAGGGAAAGTCTTTTATTGTGGAGTATATACCTGCAGATCATTCGGTCTTAGAGGTGATAATTCCTGAAATTGAACAAGAAGACCCTTTCTTTTCCAATTATGAAGTTATCAATATCAGCTTGTCCATCCATCCAAGCCACTGGCTGATGTGTTCGGGGAGGGGAAGACGGGGGTACAGGAGACAGGAGAGTAGGGAAGACAAGGGCCCATGCTCTTAGGTTGGAGAACTCTTGGGGCTGCTCTGTTTTTTTGAACTTTGAACTCTGAAACCATTGATGGCAGGGTTCAGTCACTGACAGCACAAGTTTCATTGAATTCATTCAGGAGTTGAATGATTTCAGAAGCCCTCGTCTCAGGAGAAGATTAAACTTTCATACTGGGGCAGTGGTTCACTTTAAAACACAACAAACAAAAAGACAATTTAAAAAATCCTAAGAATTAATTATCTTGAATCATGAGATCCATCAGTTTTTGACATCATCTAGAATCGCAACTAGAGCTAAATTGTAAAATCTTTTTAGGCATGTGTTAGATTTCTTTGAAAACTTTGTTTAAATATGTAAACTTCATACCATACTATCAGTTTTGTCTTAATAAAACTATAGATTTATAAAAAAGTAGATTGAATATTTTCATAACAAGTAGGTTTAAAAATTTTCTTCAAACTTACACAATACAAAGGTTTAACCTTTATTCTAAGGAAATACTGTATTTCTCCAATTTAACAAAACTGTCTGTTTTAGGTTCCCTCAGCAGCAAAGCCTGAGATTAGGTGAGCGCAGTTTATCTGGCAGGGGGTGGGCCTGGCTGTGGTGGGTCTGGCTCCATCATTACTTTCTCATTGTTCTTTCGAAGCCAAAGGGTGGCAGCAACTTTTTGCTGTGCAAAATTTATCATCCCTTGTATGACTTCTCAGTTCTTTTAACATTTTATGTAACCTTTTCTTATTTTTATTTTTGTATTATATTTCTTCTGTTTAAATACCTAAAGTAGTTTCTGTTTTCCTGATTGGTCCTTGACTGGTACAATTATCAAGATGTTGCCCATTAATTTCATGTATCCTCTTTTTATTTCTTGCTGAAGCATTTTAAAGTAAATCTAAGACAACAGTTCACCCCTTCAAACTGTAGGAAGCATCTCTAAAAATATGAAAATGTTCTTATATAACATTAGTTCTGATAACTTTATTATCAGAGCTAACAAAATTAATAATTCCTGAGTATCATCCAATATCTTTTCTAAATTCAAATTTCCCCATTAAAATTTTTTGTCTTTATAGGTAGTTTGTTTAAATTAGGCTCTAGTGAAACTCAGACATTACAGTTGTTTTTTATATTTCTCCTAGCTCTTTTAATCTAGAGAAATCTCTCCATTGATCATTTTTTAAAATGCTATTGACACATTGAAGAAATTATGTTTTTTGTAACACATCTCAGATTCTGAGTTTGTCTTAATGTTTCCTAGTCTTATCATTTAATTTGTTTCTTTATATTTCTTTTTTCTGTTAACTGAGAGTTAGGGTCTTCTTTACATTAAAAGCTTTTTTGTTTGGTGTTTGGTTTTTCAAGCATACTTCATAGGTGGTGTTATATATCCCATATTGCATTCTATCAGGGGTACACAGTATCTATTATTTCTATTAATGATCAGTGGGATAAAGTGATAACTGCTAATCTCTCCTTTTGAAAGTTTCTTTATTAGTGTTCTTCACAAATATTCCATTTTTCCTCCTGAGCACAAGTAGAATTGAACCTTCGAAACTTCCTTGAAATTAGATATAACTATGCGGGTTGATTTAGCTTATTAAATAAAGCATTTACAGATGAAAGCTTTTAAGAGCCAGTAGGCAAATCATCATATGACCTTTTTTTGGCCTCAGAATCAAGGGATAATGTTCCAAGATGAATTCCTGGGTGATTCTGAATAGAAGGGTCCTTTTATGATGAGTGAGAAGTAAAAATTATTTGCTTTAAGCCACTAGATTTTGGGGTTATTTATTACTACAGAGCAGTACAGCCCTTCATAATTAGTATACTCAACTGCCAAGTCTTAATTGGTTTCATCCATTTTGATCATTGTCTGAATCAATTATTTCATTGGGGTTTGTAAAATGGTGATTCCTACTCCCCCCTGCCCAATTCTGGCATTCCTCTTATGTGTATGAGCTAAAATTCTACTGCAAAGAAAAATTTAATACCATTCGTCAATCTTCTTGGATTGAAAAAAACTGATGAGTATTTCTAAATATTTTTTGTTTAATGTTTTCTAACTTGTTAAACAATTTTATTTTATTTTTTGTCCTTAACTCACAGGGCAAGTTAATCTAATTTTGGGCATTAACTTATATGGATCATAACTTAAATTGATTTAATCATTGGACGTCAATTCTTCTCTGAGAATTTTATAATGAAAGAGTTTACGTTAAAATTGGGTATCTTATTGGCATTATAAAAATTTTATTATTGCAGTATTGTCAATTAATCTCATTGAAGAAATTCAGATAAATTCTTTGGCAAGAAAATTTGGAATGGAAAATAAAATAAGGACTGAGTTTTTAGTCATGAGAACAGTCTTGTTGTTAATGTACTAATTCATTTCAGAACATTAGCCAGGGTTGGAGGGATGTGGTGGCCTCTAAATGACCCAGGAGTAACCTAGGAGTAACTAAAGGAACTAGGAAAATAGTCTTGTGAAGATGGGAGCAGGACTGCTAATCTGATCCCCCACTTTTCCATAGTTGTCAATTGGATTTCCCAGTGGTAAGCCCAGCACGCTAAGACACAGCTTAGCGGTGAACCATTATTGCTCTTCCTCAGTTAACTCCCAGTCCTGCAACTCAATGGAAATTAACACACATGGTCAAAGAGTGGACAGGAATGTTCTCTCTATAGAGACAGCAGATCTCAAAAGAAAAGGTAAGGATTTGCTGAGCGTTCCCATATTTTTCTTCCAAACTTATCAATCAGATTCAAGGTTGTTTGTTTGTTTGTTTTGGTTAAGGGTGAAGAGACAGGTTAGGAAAGTAATTTCTATTCAAAGAAATGTCAGCATGCCCATTTTATTGAAGATTTAATCAATGTCCTCTAACCTAGCTTCATATTTTAGATCAATAATAAAGGAGACGTTTTGATCTCCAAAGTCTAACTCCTAACTCTATACTTCTATTAATTCTGAGTTTCAGTTTGTTTATTGGCCTTTGAAAGCCCAAAGAATGTTCTCTGTGAGATATGATATTGTAGGTGTTGTTCTCTTTCTCCTGGATACATTTCTTCATTTTTCTGTTTCCTGCTTTTCCTTTTTCTTTGTCATAAAAACTTTTAATAATCATAAAAGTTTATTAAAGTCATAGGATACTGAGAAAGATGAGGCATTCCATTTTGCATATATTAATTTGAGATGACTAGGAGGCATCTATCTGGAAGAGGTTATACAGATTTGGGGGACATGAGAAATGTGGAAGCAGAGATTAGTGATTTGGAAGCCATTCACATGTAGTGCCCAGTTAAAGTTGTGGGTACAGATGAGCCTGCCTGGAGCCAGTGTATCAGTAGCAGCCTGGAATACTTATGAAAACAACATTTAAAAGTTAGAAGAAGAGAAAGAACCTGAAATTGGTATTAACTCAGTGTCTCTAAATCATTATGACATGTAGACTCCCCTCTAGAGTTGACAGCCTTAGACTTAGTCATTAAAATGTCAATTGTAGGTTCTGGCTGAAGCTTCTGGCAGTTTTCTATCTTTGATGTTTCTGGAAGACTGTAACAGCATTTAATGAGCAAACTATAGGACTTCAGAGTCAACAATGACAGTAATAAAGAGATTGAGGTTCCACATGGAATTCAGTTGAGAGTTCTTAAAACTTTCTGCACATGGGTAGAACATTTCTATGAAAACTACAGGCTTCTGTGGAATTAGTAAGCTCATCAGATTTTTATGTTTTCTTCCCATATCATACTATTCCTTTGACTTTCTTTGAAACAATGACAATGGCTCCTCTCAGCAGCATAGTATTATAGCCTTTGTAAGATGTCGGCACCTAGACAGTAGCAGAAAAGGAAAACCTAGAAATGGTCCAGGCCGCATGATGAGTGAATGTGGAAAAGTTACTGGAGCTTAGCCAGCGAGGAAGAAGCAAATATAGGGGGTGAGGCCTTACTCAGGGCCTTTACACCTCTTCCCCCGGGCTGGAATACCTTTCCCTCTGTTGTCACTGTCAGTGGATTTAAGCAGTGCCCAGGGTAGACTGTAGCAGACTCTGTCAGTGCCCTACTCCTATCTCATCTACACCAACATTTTCTTATACATGATCCTTTCTTTCTGCAAGACCCTGCAACTTTCTCAGTTTCTCAGTTTTTTATAACTGTAGACACCGAGTGGGTGGATATGCTGGTGAATTACTCCCTTGGGAGTAGCTCTCACAACCAATGATAGACAGGAGCTGGAGGAGAAACACCCATCTTCCTCACTCTTGGGTGGGACATTTCTGAGGAATATTTACAAAGAGTACCCAAAACACCCAGCAGGATTGAGCCCCAGGTGCGTGCAGAGGTCACGTGCTCATGATTGAACCCAGTGTTGGCTTTGTCCCCTTCCTTGTTGCAGTTCTCCAATCTCCTTCTGGTGCTTTCTGGAATCACCTGCCAAATAAATTTGCATTCACTTTGTCTGAATGTCTGCTTCTGGGGGAACTTAAGATAGATAGCTTGGTTAAATTGGAGAAATAAAATATATTCTTAGAAGAAAGATTGAAACTTAGAGCAGGGGTCCCCAACCTATGGTCAGTTGTATAATTATTTCATTATATATTACAATGTAATAATAATAGAAATAAAGTGTAATGAGCTTGAATCATCCTGAGACCTTCCCCCACCAATCCTCCCCAGTCTGTGGAAAAACTGTCTTCCATGAAAACGGTCCCTGATGCCAAAAAGGTTGGGGATCACTGATAGAGGACAAGCTTGACGGATATGAAAGGGAACATGAGAACTTGAAGTCCAAGGTGCTCCTTGACACATGAAAAAAAGTGATGGCCCAAATTGTTGTAGTAGATGGTAGAAGGGAATGAGAGGCTCAGAGAAGTGGGGATGCCAGAATGGAAATGCTACCTAAGTCCAGAAAGCACCTCAGGTGATTGTATTTCATAGGAAGGTCCAGAAGATACACTATTCACTAAGGTTTGAAGGAATGGTCTGGTGAGAGGGTCACCAGTGTTATGAGAAGTTAAGTGGTGGCTCTTCTCTGCAGGCCGGGGATGATGGCGGGAGAAGCTGTTACACCCTAATCTCACTGATATCAGTGGGAATGGTGCAGGAACCTCAATTTTTGAATTCTTTATTTCCCTTTACTTCTACTTGCATACTAGCCAATTCTCTCTTGAGCTTCTCTCTCTCTCTCTCTCTCTCTCTCTATTTAAAATAAGGTTTTGCCAAATGCAACCAGTAACCATCATTACACCCTACAGAGGTCTTGTTTTTCAATGTTTTCAACAAAAGCTGTAAGCTTATTAGGCATGTCATGTGACTGTCAAGTTATCTCGGGCAACAACTTATCAAATATTTTGCCATCACATAACATGGATTTCCAGCTATCCATCCTGTTTTCTTACCCTGACAGATGCAGTGACTATTATCAAAGGTGGGTACTGCCATAACAAAAAGGCTAAAGAAAAGGGACATCAGGCCATAGAGAGTGTTGTGGGAAAATAAAAGTTCAAAATTTCATAGGAAGTGGTTTAACAGAATACCTGTTTATTTCTCATTCATGTCACAATTTTTGGATGAGTGACCTTCCATGTATTTTATAGACCAAGGTTCTTTCTGCCTGGTGGCTTCATCATCCTCTATGAACTATTGATGGGGTCCCTCTATCCAGCCAGGAGATGAAGAAGAAGGTGCATGTGAGGGATTACTGAGAAGTTTTTGATGCCAGGCTCAAAAATAATTTAAATTTATTTTATCCCCATTTCATTGGCCAGCACTCAGTTTTTTATGCCCACTCTCTGCCTTGCAGCTTCAAGGGGGCTGGAAAATATAGACTAGAACTGAGCCCAAGAAGAGTAAAAACATGGGTATGGACAAGACCAGCCTCCCCTGATACTCTGCACAGGGTTTTAAAAAATATTTTTTACTGAATTAATGCTTATCCCTCTTATTAGAAGGTAAGCCCCATGAAGGCAAAGGCTGTCTTTTATTTGTCACCATATGCTCAATGTCTGCAATATGGTAGGCACCCAGTAGGAACTCAATGAACAGTTGCTGAATAAATGCTTTACTGAGTGCATAAGTGAGTGAATGGATGGATGAGTGGGTGAATGAATAAATCAATCCACGTTAGTACAGTGGGAAAAATCATGTCCAAGCAGGGAGCAGTAAGCACTGAAGCCCATGGGAAAATTCAAGGTCAATGTTGACAAGTTTAATTAGAGACAAGGCATCAGTCCTAGAGCAAGTGTTTTTTTGGTAACATGGAGGAGGAGGAGATATTTTGAAGACCCTCTTAAATGTATACTTTTCTTTTGAGAATAAAGTCTCAGAAAATATGGTGAAATTATGCATTCAATATTATAGCATACAGAATTATTTAAAAACTGTCTTTTTATTGGAATGGGATATTGGGAAAGTTTTTAGCCTTAAAAATCATTGTTTTGTCTATATTATTTAGAAAAATTTTACTTTAAAAACTGAAAATAAGTATACTGTTTGTAAGATTACTACTGTGAGTTTTGCAGATTTAAAATATAGGTGTTTTGAAGCTATGTGCTATTGAAAAATATTTTCTTGAATTGATTTATAAACATTTTCTTATTTCCTTTTATGAACTAATGGGTTTAATCTAAAATTTATTATACCACACTTAAGAGTTCAGTTTGGGAGAAATCAAATTTGCTATAAATTGGTATTTTATAACCGGAATTAGTATTTGATTGCTAAAGAAATGAGGGTGTGCAAAGAGCCAGGCTCTGGAGTCAGAAAAACATAGGCTGAAATCCAGACCCTGGCACTCCGCTAGTGGTACTTGGCTATGTTATGTACCTTCTCTTGGCAATTTTTAAAAAAACACTTGTAAAATGAGAATAATACTCCTGTGCTAGCATTATCATAAGGATTAAATGGGATTTGAAGGTGCAGAAAATTTACCAGTGTCTGAGACTTTGCTGGTTCTCAAAAAAGAAAAAAAACCCCTAGTTTTGGCTTCTTAAGCTTCCTCTCTTCCCCATGTGTGCTAGTTTTCCTCAAACAGAGAATTAGAATAGTCATTTAGGGATGGCCTAACATTGCCCTCTAATAGGTAACATGGCCTCAGGATGGCAAAACCATTTCAGCTTGCCGGTACTGATGGAAGGGTGGTGAAAAGGTTGCCAGCTTCTTTAAGATCCAGTGGAAAAGAGCACTGGAGTTTGGCCGAGTGGTGTTCTCTCTTCGGCTTCTTGTATAAATCCTACCCATAATGCCATATTTGCCACTACCTGTTTCTGCTTTCTTATAAGCAAAGTAAGAATTCAACTGCACTGAAATACATTTTGAAAGCAAAATTTACCTAGATTTTTATGATTTTATTCCCAAAGTTGTCTTTCCCACAACCAATTCAACAGAAATTTTACATCGGATTTTGCTGAGTTTTTCCAAAGTAGTGAATGAGTAGTTCACAGAAACAGTTTTCTTTTTACATTCATATTTCTTTAGTTTACATAATATTTAATCAAATTACATGCTAATTATACAATAAATACAACTGGCCTAAGCAGTTTGGGGAAGAACCACAACTTATTTTGTTTGGCATGTAACTCGATAGGTAGGGCAGAAGAGCAGGCACACAATAGGGATTACCTACGAACACGTGAGTTTTAAAGCAGGAGAGCAGACTTTTGATTAGTCCCGTGAGTTAGTTCAGTAGAAGTTGATTAAAAGACTTTATACAAACTGAATTATAGACTGCTACATGGCTTTCTCTTGCAAAAAATGTAAAGTGAATATAAATACGAACAGTGGCTACTTCTGTGCAATACTAAACATGCAAAACAACATTGTAAATTAATACCAGTCATCCAGATGTTTCAGTTTGTAAAGACATAATTTTAAGGATTGGATATTTCAGTTTTCATCTGAATGTTCCTATTTTTTAAAAAATACCACTTCACTTTAGGTACTGAATAAACACTTGTTCAATTTTCAATGCACACTCAGTGAAGCATTATCACAGTTTTCTGATCTTAAATAGCTGTGCAACCTTGGGATTGTTGAACAAAAAGTCCTTCTCCTCATGTTACTGGAAAACTCAAATAACATGGTTAATAGTGTACAAAGCAAGTGGAAAAAAAATATGATGAAAAAAGGAAGAAAAAAAAAAGACCCAAGGAGCTCAATTTATTCAAAAGTTTGTATATCCCAAAGACATGGAGTTGTTTCATTGAAAGAAGTTCAAAGACCTTGGTGGTGTAGACAAAGCAAAGACAAAGTAGATTGTATTTTGAAAGATAAAGAAGGAGGCTGAATTTAAAAGACACATATAGAACCTTCTGGACACAGCATGAATATTTCCTAGTCTTTATTAAAAAAGGGAAAAAAGAAAAGAAAAAGGCTGAAGGCTACGCTAGGGGCAGTGAGAGGCAAAGCAAAGGCAGCAAGGAGTGTAATGTGTATGCAAGTTACTGCTTCAGCCAGCGGCCAGGGGCTACTACCGACCTGAGGCCACTTTTCCCTCCCAAAGGGTCTTGAATTTATTTGGGAGTCTCACGTTTGGAGAGTCTGGCATTTAGTCCACAAGTCCTACTTCTGTTGTTATTTGCCCAGGGAAATGCAAACCTAATTATATGTTTTTGCAGGTTTCACCTCACTGTTTGTTTTTGTTTGTTTGTTTTGTTTTTCTCTCTTGCACTTAGAGATTTCACCTACTTTCTAAGAGTTCGTCTGAGTATCTCGTTTATAATATTGGGGGAAGCTAGCCTGATAATTTCTTAGGAACATAAAAAATGAGAATGGAGCAGATGTCTAATTAGAATACACATATAGATCTCAGCTTTCATTAAATGAAAATAACGGTTTCTGCATTTTGCTTCAGACCTTTTCTTCAAATGTTGTCTAACATGTTTCTTCCCAGGGCTCCTTGGTGAAGGTCAATGTAATATATTTTCCTATTGATATCTTATTTGATATTGCCAATATCCAGGTATCATCAGACAACAAAATATTTCTAATATTAACCTGATGGTAATTGTTTCTTCTTATGAAATGGCGATTGTACAATAGTTGATAAGGTTAAAACAAATTGAGTTCAGTGTTGCTGAATTTGAGATAATATAAACTTTCAAAAGCTCCCAGGTAAAATTTACCATGCTTTCTGAGATAGAATATGATTGTATCTTCTAAATGATATTCTTTTGGATTTTTGATAATGTGTGATTCAAAATAAATGATAATTTTTATTTAAAAAGAAAGTAAAATAATGATAAGTTTAAAATATTTAGGCTTTGCCTAAGTAATAGCTATTGGGCCATAGTCTTTGACCCAAAAAATTCCTTAAGGATTTTAGATGAACAGCTAAATATTAATGTGTGCTTAAAATAATCCAAATAATATAATAGTGTATATTAATTTTATATGAAATGAGGAAGGCCTCTCTGAGATAAGAAAACATAAAAAAGATTGAATTGACTACATAAAATCAAATATTTCTATACATAAAAAGTACTATGTTCAATCAAAATATGAATTACAAATTAGAAATAGGACAAATTGTAACAAAGACTAAGTTAAATACATAATGCATTCCTATAGATAAAGGAAAAAATATTTGAACACATCACTATAAAAGTACTCACAAATATAATTTATTTTTCTAATAATTGAAGTAACAGAACTTTAAATAATATTAACCATATTTTTTATTATTGAATTAGCATAAAGTTTAATAAGATTATAATGCCCAGTGCTGGAAAGGTCAAGTGAAGTGTATATGCTCTCTCTCTTTTTTTTTTAATGGTGTGTATTCTTATGAACTACTTGGGTCAGCTTATATTAGTACATGCTTTCTGTAGAGTAAAATGGTGACAAGTTTCAGAAATTTCAGTAATATTAATACTTTTGACATAGTAATTTCACTTTTAGAAAGTTATAATTAAGAAATAAATATATACACAGGTTTAGTTTAAATAGTATTTACTTCAACATTATTTATAATATAATTGAAGTAACCTCAAATCCAATAAGAGGATAATGATCAAATTAATTGTGATGTATCTATATGATGGGATGGATATCATGCCATCTATTTAATAGGCTAAAATGTTCATGGTATATATTTAAAGAATAGAAAGTTTCAAAAATATATATGTACACTTCCATTTTATATGTGTAAATTATACAAAAGATGAAGGAAGCATCATAAAATATTAATAATGATAGTTTTGGGTACTGAGATTATGGGTAAGCTTATTTTTATGTATAATTTTTCTATAACATAACATTTATTACGCTATGCTTAGCCAATTTTTTTCCATGGTCATATATTTTTGTAATGTCAATCTATTAATGTAATAATTGTATAATTAATGCTTCTCAATTGTACGAGGCAGAAATTTAATTTTAGTTAAAGGGTGGGGAGGAGGAGAGAGGTGCAGCAAGGATAGACAAGACAGGATGCAAAAGAAATGTATTCTTTGTTTTTTAGTTTCAAAAAGTGCCTTGTACCATGTTTCAGTGGCAGGTGTGACTGAAAAAGAAAACAGAAGAAAAATAGCTAAATATATGGATGTGGTGATCCATTTAAATATATTGTTGATATGTATGATGATCCATTGCATTGTCTGTATAATAGAAATTATTATTTTAGTAAAAATGCAAAGAACATTTAATTTTTGCTGTATATTTCTACCAAATACAAGACAAAATACTGCTTTATTGTCATTTCAATTACTGTTTCATCTGGTTTCTGAGGATGTACCCTTTGAATTCAGTATGTTTTGAGAATCCTGGAATTTCTCAAAGTTTAGAATGTGAGATATTTGCTTCATAGAACTTTTTGTTCTCATTCACAATTGTGGTCAGGAAAGAGGAAGTCAGTAACTCAGAGTTTAGTCTTGCCTGAGAGAGAGAGGTCACAGGATAGCACGACACAGCATATTATTATCCCATGTGGTTGAGTTACATTATTTTGTCATGAATATACTTGGAATAAGCATTCTTTTTTTTTCCTGTGTATGAGCAGCTCATGAACTATTGCTCTTCTTTTCCTGTCTTCACTAGGATCAGAGCACACATGCATTCACAATTCCCCCAGTTAGAGGAGTTTTGCAAATTTCATTTTTTTATTGGATGTTTTGTTTATTATTATTATTTTATTTAAAAACTGTAGGGGGTACAGTGTTTTTTGTTACATGGATAAATTGTATGATGCTGAGATCAGGGCTTTCAGTGTACCCATCACTAGAATAGTGTACACTCTACCAGATAGGTAGATTTTTATCCCTCACCCCCAACACCCTCCCCTCTTCTTCATTTCCAATGTCCATTATGGCTCTTTATGACTGTATATATCCTTTGTTTAGCTCCCACTTATAAGTGAGAACATGTGGTTTCTGTTTTTCCATTCCTGAGATACTTCACGTAGGATAACAGTCCCCAGTTCCATCCAAGTTGCTGCAAAAGATATTATTTCATTCCTTTTTATGGCTGAGTAGCACTCCATATATATGTATATACATATATACACACACACACACACCACACATTTTCTTTATCCACTTATCAGTTGATGGGCACTTAGGTTGATTCCATATCTTTGCTATGGTGAATTGTGCTGCAATAAACACTTGGAGGCAGGTGTCTTTTTAATAAAATGACCTCTTTTCCTTTGGGTAGATACCTAGTAGTGGGATCCTGGGTTGAATGGTAGGTCTACTTTTAGTTCTTTGAGGAATCGCCGTACTACTTTCCATAGTAGTTGTACAAGTTTACATTTCCACCAATGGTTATAAGCATTCCCTTTTCACCACATCTGTACCAAATCTATTATTTTTGACTTTTTAATAATGGCGATTCTGACAGGGGTAAGGTGGTATCAAGAACGTAATACCATTTACAGTAACTACAAAGAAAATAATATACCTAGGACTATACTTAACCAAAGAGGTGAAAGAGTTCTACAAGGAGAACTATGAAACACTGATGAAAGAAATCATAGATGACACAAACAAATGGAAAAACATCCCATGCTCATGGGTTGGAAAAATCAAAATTGTTAAAGTGTCCATACTGCCAAAAGTTATTTACAGATTCAACTCAATTCCCATCAAAATTCCATCATCATTTCTCACAGATCTAGAAAAAATAATACTAGACTTCATACAGAACTAAAAAAAAGCCGATGCCACTTGTCCTCCTCCAGGTAAGGATGGCCCCCAGAAACAGGCTTAAGGTAAACCCCAAAAAAGTAGTTTATGAGAGCCCCTTCCTAGCACCCCTAGGTAAGTATGGTAATATAACCATGAGTAAAGAAAACGGAGTAAAACAATATGTCAAATGAGTGGATCAGATGCCAACCACTGTGCATGAATTTGCCTCTTTTATGTCCCTACCCCACTTGGAAGCAGAGAAGTGGAAGGGACCCTACGAAGTGCCTCTAACAGCTCACACCTTGTTGAAATCGTCAGAAGTGAAACCTTGGGTCCATCATACCAGAGTAAAGAGGCGTCCCATGGAGGAAGAGGACCCAAGCCCCCAGTGGAGGGGTCAGCCTTTAGGCAAACTAAAGTATCTGTTTAGAAAAAAGGGAAAAATGAAAATGTTGATATTTTTGCTTATCTTTCTTTGATTATTTTTTTCCGTCTATAGGATGGAGAGACAGCTCCTTCGTGAGGATTTCCCCAGGCTATTGCCTCTTCTGTTAATCTGTCTTGCTGCTGGGTTTGTCATCCTAAAACTTGTTTGGTGCTGTGTATGACTTCTGAACTTGCAGAAGCTGGTCTGTTGTATCACCCATAGGGTGCAACTAATGGTTCTGCACTCAGAGGTCCCACTTTTCTTTCTAGCCCAGCCCTGTATCGGACATTATGTACTAAGCAGCAGCCCATTTTGCATTGTCAATCCTCACTATTGTAGTTGTTGCTTATGACTTTTTTCATCTGGTAATCTGTTGTTGTAAATATACTGCCAAAGTTTTGCAATGGCATACGTAAATATAAACCCTCCATCTAAAACATCACTCCAATTCAGCAGGAAGTAGCTCAGGGACTACATTGCCCCTCCTCCCACAGGTATGGAAGGGTAAAATTAACAAGAGGAAGTATGCAACAGAGTAGTCACCCCTCCTTCCATAGATACGGAAAGGAAATATTGATGGTGGGGCATATGTTACAGGGGAGTGGCCTGAAAAAAATGGCAAAAATATTTTCTGTCTCTTTAAAACATCCCCCACTCTTTTTGGGAACTGAAACCTGCATCTCTGCCCAAGGCCACTGGTTGGGAGGGGCAGGGGAATGTCTTTTGTTGTTTGTGCTAGAGGAGATGGCTCAGTGGGCAGGCCGGGGGTCCTGGAGGTCCAGGTGGGCCTCCCAGGTGGGTGGAGGTCATGGAATTGTTTTCCCCGGAGATGGGATGGACCAGAATCATCAACTGTAGTTGAATAGCAATTGCCTGGAGCTGAATGGCCTCCCTTTAAAAGCTCTGTATTTCTGCTTATTATTAGGATGATGGCATTTTTCAGACAGTAGTCTCCATCCTCCTCATTTGCTGGCAAATTAATAAGCTTCTTTTTCACAATTCTGGAGGCATCACATTGTCTGACTTCAAATTATACTACAAGGCTATAGTAACCCAAACAGCATGGTACTGGTATAAATGTAGATACATAGACCAATGGAACAGAATAGAGAACCCAGAAATAAAACCATATAGCTATGACCAGCTGATTTTTGACAAAGTAGACAAAAACATACATTGGAGAGGATACACTATTCAATTAATGGTGCTGGTGCTGGGAAAACTGGATAGCCACATGCAGCAGAATGCAACAGGATCTCTAGTTCTCACCATATACAAAAATTAACTCAAGATGGATTACAGACTCAAATGTAAATCCTGAAACCATAAAAATTTTAGAAGAAAATATAGGAAAGACTCTTCTAGACATTGGCCTAGGCAAAGAATTCATGACTAAGACCCAAAAGCAAATACACAACAACAAAAATAAATAAATTGGACTTAATTAAACTAAAAAGTTTCTGCACAGCAAAGGAAATAATCAACTGAGTAAATAGACAACCTACAGAATGGGAGAAAATATTCACAAACTATACATCTGACAAAGGGCTAATATCCAGAACCTATAAGAACTCAAACAAATCGGCAAGAAAAAACCAAATAACCCCATTAAAAAGTGGGTAACATTTGCAAATGTCTGAGCAAGACTCACCTTTCATTTCTGCTTTCTTCTCTCTGGTGCACTTTCAGATACATTGGATTTTCTGAATTCTAGAATTTAATTGATTGTGGGCACTTAATTGTGTCATATGGGCTCTTAGACCTTTAACATAGTCTCAATGATTTTAGACTACTGACTCCCTCAATACTGCCTTGTTCTTGTTGCTTCCAGACATTTGGCTTTTCATTGCCCCTGGACCCACTGAGATGTTTTGAATCCTTTCACCTACCCCAGGACACTGATACCTACTCTACTATTATTCTAATGCTTATTTCATGGGTCTCTTCTTTCTGTTTGTCCTATCTTAATGTAATTTTAGTTTTCTATATAAATGGGAAGGTATTGTTTGGTGATTTATGTTTTACACCTAAAATATGGCTTGGTGATTTTTCCATGCTGATGTATTGGGCTAGATTTCATTTTTTTTAACTGTTGCATAATAGCATCACCGTATGCTATCACAGTATTTAGTTATTCTTCTATTGATGGATAAATAACAGATTTCTATTTTTTTGTTATTATAAACAATGCTGTGGTGAGAATCCTTATATATTTTTGTTCATGTGTTAAAAAATACAAAATTGTGCAATGGGTGCATAAATTTGAATTATTAGATAAAAAGTTATATACTTTTGAAATTCTAATAATTCATTACTTTTAATCAGTATTGCCAACTTGTCTGCTACTATGGCTGTATTAGTTTATACTCCATCAATCATATTTAAGAGTGTCCATTTCCTTATGTCTTTATCAACGTTGGTTCATTCTCTTTAATTTTTACCAGCTGGATGATGAGAAAATACCTTCTTTAAAAATTTCATATTTTGATTATTAGTGAAGGTGAGCCTATTTTCTTCTGTTTATTGACTATTTGTGCTTTTTTGTGACATTTCCTGTTATGATTCTTTGTTCGTTTTTATATTTTAAAATTTATTTATAAAAGTTCTTTATGTATTATGGAATTAATTTGTTCTTTTAACATTTTTAGATTTCCTATTTTTTTTATTGTGAACTATAATACATACATAGCCCCAGAAAAATTCATACCAAATTACTGTTCAAGCAAATAGCCATATATCTACTCAGGTCAAAAAATGCTTTTGAGAAGATAAAAATATTCTTTCTGCTTTTTTAGCTGCCTGAAGTGGAAGGGCTAATCCAAATTAACTTGTGTGCTGCCCTCTGGCCACGGAGGGTTGGGGTAATGGGCTGGGAAATGAGAATATGAGGTCATTCTCTCTCCAGTGGCTGAAAATGAAGCCAAGTAGCTGAGACAGAGAAATACGGGCAGAGGAAGGGAGATTGAGAGCAGGAATAATATTTAAGTCTATTTTTCAAGTTTTATTATGAGGCCTTGTAATAATTCTGTACCTGAATCCCATGAAAACAGTGTTGTTGATGATTTTCTTTTATGTTGAAGCTAGCTGAAGATGGGTTTCTGAGACATGCAACAGAAAGCATCTAACAAATACAGAATTCCTGCCCGATTTTGAGATAGATTATTTTATTTCCTTCCAATGAAGGGTTTGGATGTAAATTTTTAGGAAAGGCATTAACAGATCACTGAATAAGAAGCTATGTGCAGACAAATTTACTGATAAGATGCCAATACTCCTGTTCCTTTTGTTTCCATATTCCAAAGTTTAGTAAGATTAGGGCATTGAATAACAGGGAGAAAGAAAGGATAAGAATTTGTTAAAGGTTGCCCAAAATACCATATAAAATGCATAGTAGGGTTTTAAATTTCACTTACGTGTTTTCTGTTATAGAAGTGCTACTTACCTCTTTTTAAAATTTGTCACATTATTTTTTATAGTTTCCAGTTCCTTTCAGATATTTTAAAGATTTAAAAATTTCTTTAAACATACTTAGCATAATTAATTCACAGTATGTGTGATAATTCCAATACATGTGGGCTTTATGAGTCTGTTTCATTGTCTCTTATTCCTCCAGTTTTATTCCCACAGTGTCTTGTTTCCTTGTGTGTTGGTGATTTTGTACGCCTGGTTCACAAAGTCCAAAGAGCAAGCTTTTTTGTAATACTTAAACTGTTAGCCTACTTCCAATTTATTCTTTCTCTAAGGGCCCTAACTTAAAGAAGGGGTGGTGGTGTTTGTCAGACTTCCTACTTAGGTAGGCACTGGCTTTTCCTTTAGTTACCCTCACTCCAAGGGGCCACTAAAACCACAGTTCTATTCACAGCTGTATCTTCATATGGATAAATGCCCTCTGGACAAAAGCAGTTTTGCAAGCTGGGCTTACTTTATTGGGCCCCCACATTTTCCTAGATTTTTGTCTGGTAATTTTCATACAAATTATTATTCGTATACATATGTCATATATTATGCATATATTGCAAATTTTTTAGCTGTCCCCAGCAGGAGAATTGGTCTTAATTACCTGGTTCCACATGCTGGAAGTGGAAGTCCTTCCAGCCAGAAAGCAGGCAGAGCAGTGGTTGCTAGAGCCTGGGGTAGGGATGGAGATTGACTGAAAATGGCTATGAGGGAACTTTTTAGGGTGATGCAAGTGTTCTAAAACTACATTGTGATCATGGTCGTACAATTGTATAAATTTACTAAAACACATTGATCTGTACGCTTAAAATCAGTAAGTTTTATGGCATGTGAATTAGACCACACTAAAGCTGTTTAAAGAAACTCAAAGGTAATGGTTAAAGAATGAGAAATCTCAGCTAGCTTGAGGGGGATGTGAAAGCAGAGGGAACTTACACCCTCATCTCCCGTTTGGTCTCAGGACCAAGACCACTTCACAGGGAGCCCCCAGGCCAACACGGAGTGACCACAGCAGAGGAGAAATGATGATTTGGCATGTTTGGGCAGAAAGAGTGCTAGAGATTTCTTCTCTCTCTTAAATACCGCCTTAGCTGGGTGTCACGGAGGGAGATCTTAAATTTCACACCTGCTTCTTGTGGAGGACTTGGAAAGTAGCTGAGCAAGAACCAATGGCGTCACTGTGGTGAGGACCGTGTAGGCCATACAGAGAAGACTGCAGCATGGCCAGCTGAGGCAGAGGGCCAGATGGAGAAAGCAGAGGAGATCCAGAGGATGGGAAGCCCCTGTAGGAGCTGAGGTGGGGAGGTTTGGGTGAAGGGCAACAACCACCCGACATGCTGTGAGAAAGATCATGAGCTACACAGGTGGAACATTCTAGAAGCAGATATAGTAAGGACAGAAGCTGAAAGACCTGGCAAGATTAAGTTGCTGTGGTATATATCCCACACTCCTCTCCATCTGGACTGCAACTAGGGATGGATGGGAGCCCCTGCCCCTCCAGCTCCCTGGGTGTACATGAGCTTTACTTTGTTTTCAGAAACTGTCTTGCAAAAAAGGAAGACAGTCCTTTTGAGAGAGAGATGACATCCCTGATAGATAGTTTGAATTGGCTGAACATTTTCCTGAAAGGGATTCTTAAATAAAAAAAGACCATTTTGAACCAGAAATACAAAGAATGATTCACCTATAATTGGCATTTTAAGGCTCTTCCCCCACCCCACCTCCAGCCATATGCCAGAATGGGTGTTTGGCAAGAAGATCAGTGCATTTGTAGAGGAATGAAGACTCTTTACTTTTGTTAAAATTTGAGCTACAGTGTGTACGTTTTGACACTTCCTCCCCTGCCACCACTGCATCGGCTTTCACCTGTTAATAACCACACTTAAATTTTCCATGTGTGTGGGGGTTGTCAAACAATATGTATGTGAACGTGAATAAGCAAAAGATGTTTTGTTTCTCTTAGATGAGAAAGCCTCATGGCTCTGTGTGACAATTTGCAGCCTGTTTTTTTTCTTTGTCAATACCAGTGTATTTCATTTCTGCTTAAAAGAGACCATCAGACAAAACTGGTGAAGATGGTGGAGATTTTCCATAATGTGGGTACTGTTTCTATTTCCCCCAGTTTCAACCAAGATGGTCAACTCTCTGACCTGGAAATGTCATGCTGGTTTCTAAAACTTGAAGACCTATTTCTGTTGTTGCTACTGCCTTAGGTTCTCCTCCTCCTTTCCACCCAGTCCAGATGCTCCCCTTTCTACCAGACCCAGCTTATACTCCCTCTCCCGTACATTCTTCTCTAAGCACTTTAAATCACACACGTTTCCTACTCTCTGGACTCACAAAGCTCTTAAACACAGACGGCTCATTTGGTTCTCAATCACACACTACTTAGGATAGTAATTTAACTGTATTTCAGGTCTTGATATAAAATCTCTCCAAAGCTCCATGAGGTTAGAACCTACTGCCTATATTTCTTTGTATATACTCACAGTGTATGTTCCATTGTTTGGTGTCAGTCAAATCTAAGTTTCTCCAGTGCTCTTTTACTTATTAGCTATATGACATTGAGAAAATATCTTAGCTTCTCTTTGCCTCAGTTTCCTCATGGGGTTGTTGAGAAGACTAGTGAGATTAGGCATGTAAGGAATTTAGCTTGTGTATGTATAATTGATGGCACGCAAATACTCAATAAATATCCGCTATCACTAGAGAAAGATCCTTGAGGGCAGGAATTGTGTTTCCTTTCTTCTTTCTTGTTGGCTCTATGTTCAAAATGCATTCATATCCAATCACTTCTCCTGACCCTCACTGCTACCAGCCTCCACCTGATTCTGGTCCCTATCATCTCTTGCCCAGATGGTGGCATTGTCTCCTGACAGCTCTTTCTGACTCTCCTCTTGTAGGCCTGAAGTCTGTCCTCCACACACAGTCCAGAGTGAGTCTACTGAACTGAAGAGTGATGGGATCCTCGGTAGAGTTCAAAACTTGTCAGCAGCTTCTTTTTTCCCTTTGTGTAAATCCCAAGTCATTTATTTTTATTTTTAATTATTATGGGTACATAATAGTTGTATATATGTATAGGGGGCATGTGATATTTTGATACAGGAATATAAAGTGAATTAATCAAATCAGGGTAATTGGGGTATCCATCACCTCAGGCCTTTATCATTTCTTTGTGTTGGGAACATTCCAATTCCACTCATTTGGTTATTTTAAAGTATACCATAACTTATTGCCAATTATAGTCACTTTGTTGTGCTATCAAATATTGTTCATTCTATCTATCTATCTAACTATATTTTTGCACCTATTAACCATCCTAACTTTATCCCCCCTTCCCCCCTGCTACCCTTCCCAGCTTCTGCTAACCATTATTCTACTTTCTGTCTCCATGAGAACAATTGTTTTTAATATTTAGCTCCCACATATGAATAAGAACATGCAAGATTTGTTTTTCTGTACTTGGCTTATTTCACTTAACACAATGTTCTCCAGTTCTGTCCATGTTGTTTCAAATGGCAGGATTTCATTCTTTTTTGTGGCTATATAATATTCCATTTTGTATATGTGCTGCAATTTCTTTACCCATTCATCCCTTGATGGACACTTAGGTTGACTGAAAATCTTAGCTATTGTGAATAGTGCTGCAATAAACATGGGAGTGCAAATATCTTTTCAATGTACTGAATTACCCTTTGGTTATATACCCAGCAGTGGGATGGCTGGGTCATATGGCAGTTCTTTTGTCAGTGTTTTGAGGAACCTCCATACTGCTCTCCATAGTGGTTGCACTCATTTACATTTTAGGGACTGCCTCCCACACCAACTCCCTGACTTTATCTCCTGCCACTTTCCAACCACATCAGCTCTGATCACACTGGTCTCCTGCTGCATGTGGACTGCAACTGCACCAGGAACTTAATCTCAGGACCTTCTTTCTCTTTTTCTTACCTGCATGACTTGTTCCCTTATATTTTTCAGGTCTCTGCTCAAATGTCACCTTTTCAGAGAGGCCTTCCCTTACTACCCATTGTAAATATCATTACTCACCAATCTCTCAGCACTCTCTATTTCCCTTATGTGGCTTTATTTTTCTCTGATTCAGTTATTCTCTGAGATATTATATTTTCATCTCTTAATTTGTTTTTTGTCTTCTTCCTGGAAGGTAAGCTCCATGTGGATAAAGTCTTATTTTGTTCACTGCTCTATTCTCAATGCTTAAAAAAGTAACTGGCATAGTGCATAAAAGAATGAAGACACTAATGAAAAAGTAATTAATTAATGGCATGTGCTTAATAGCTGTATGTTGGAAAGTCATCTGGATGTGTTAGCAATAGAAATAATGAGATACTTCAATAGACAAGCATATGCTATAACCCCCAAAATTTCAGCATATTATTTAACTGAATAAATTCTAATAGTCTGTAAATTTGGACTATGTTAGGATGGCCATATATATTATATATTGTGTGCTGTACCATTTTTGGTGAGTATATTGTCATTCACTGTGTGGTGATTATGGGATTTCTATTTTGAGACCAGGCATACACTGCTGCTATAATTGTTGAAACCTATTACTAGTAAAGTTGTCAGATTTTTCAGATAAAATAATACAGGGTGCCCAGTTAAATTTGAATTTCAGATAAACAACTAATATGTTAGTATAAGTATATCCCAAATATTGCATGGGTCATACTCATACTAAAAAATTTATTGTTTATCTGAGATTCAAATTTAACTGAACATCTATATTTTATCTGGCAGCTATATTTACTAGCCTGAATTTCTTGCCTATTTGTCTCACAGTTGAATATTTTCTACCTTTTCCAAATCCCAATCAAGCAACTTTAGCCTGGCCACTTTGGCCTGTGTTTTGCTATTGATCTATTTTACCACTAGAGGGATTATTTCACTTTTGTTTTTGGCTATCTGCAGGAAGCAAAGTCAAAAGATAAGAATGATTAAATAAGAGCCCTTCCTTTCCCCTGACTCCAATAAAACAGAATGTAGAGCGCACACAGTTCAATTAGAACTTCACTCTGTGAGGGAACTTTGAATAATGAGTTGCTCTCACTTGTTTCAACCATCTATTAACTCACCACCATGAAACAACAGATGGCCTGATGTGAGTGTGCCTACAGGGCTCTGTTTATGGGGGAAACCTCTGCCAAGGGCTACATTTGTTTCTCTTTTCTAATTACCCATTTGGTGGAGATATTTTTGGAATATCCAGCGGTGAGCGTTACTAAACTGAAGATTTGATTTGAAACCTGCATGGCTTGTGTGGGACATCTAGCATCTAAGCTCTTGGTTTTTATAATTTTAGGCTTTGTGTGTTGTCCACTGAGACCTAAATGAAATATTTTTGGCTGTGAAAAAAGATCCCTTAAATTACTTTTAAGTTCATCTATACAATGATAGTAATTATTCTGCTGAAGATTGTATAAAAAAAGTGTAGTTTTTTTCCTGATAAATTTCATCTTGTTTTAGCTTTACTATGCCTTAGTTAATAGATTATACTTCTGACTTTAATCTCAGAATGAAGCATTGTCAATTGAAGTATGTGTGAGTCACTTTATCTGACAAGATATTTCACTTTATTCCAAAGACTTAAGGGGTGGGCTACTGGATTTCAAAGGCCATTTGATTCAATAAGCATAGCTGAAAGTCTTTCATGTTATATATTGCTTTTTAGTTCTTCTATTTGTCCCATAAACTATTCCTAGTTTTGATTTTCTAAAGAAAAGTAGAATGCTGTGAGGAAATTGCATTCTTAGAATTATTAGACTAAAGTGAAGGGCAAACATTTATAAAGAGAGTAAATATTAAAAGAACAGGCAGTATGGTGTAGAGCTTAGATTAAATAGTATTTGGTTTGCTTTGTTCTCTTCCCTTTCAAACTCTGCTTACTCAGAGGCGCCACATGAAACAGAAACACCCATTATTGTGTACATGTTGGGTTAGTAAGAAAGAAAATGTACCTCTTGAAGAATATCAAGTGCTAAGTGTCTATGTCCTCAAGCCTATTTTTATCCCAGGTCAAGTAACTATAGTAATAATAGTAATAAATATAGTTAATTGTTCAGTACTCACTATGTGCTAGGCAGTTTTTTATACATTTTACATGTCCTTCTTATTCATGGAGAACTATGAACATGTTATTAAAATTCTTCCACTGAATTGTAAGCTCTTCAAGGGCACTGGCCATCTTATTTATCCTGTCTGAATCCGTAGTACCTAGCATAGTGCCTGACTCATTGTATTTCTCAGTGAGTAGAGAATAAATAAAAGAATAAGTGAATGAGAAGACTATTTTTTTAACTTAAAATGTTAGAGGAGAATAATATTTACTGGATCACCCTTAATATTTTGTCAAATTTTTGATCATATTTTAAAATTATTTATACTTATTTTACTTTTGTCTTTCTTTTAAATATAATATTTGATATATACTAGAGAATATATACACAAAATAAAGCATGATAGTGTGACTACTCATGACCCACCATCCAAATAAGATCCCAGATCATTACCAATAGCTTTTACCTATGTACACCCACCTATGGGTTCCTCCCTCTCCTCAGCCCCTTCCTCTCCCACTGTAGCTTAATAACTGATCTGAAAATTTTTTCTATCACTCTGCTATTTATTCTTTATATTTTTATATGTGTATGTGTGTCTAAAGAATACCTTGTTCAGCTTTTCTTGTTTTGAGCTTTATAAAATAGGGTATCTTACTATAAAAGTCTGCAGAAACATGCTTTTTTTCAATCAGCATTATGCTCCTACAATTCATCTATGTTGTTGCATGCAGCTGTAGTTCATTCATTTTTACTACTGTATAATATTCCACTGTACAAATAAACCACAGCTTATTTTTTTATTTCTTCTCCTGTCAATGGACTTTTGGGGCTTGATTTTTTACCTTTTTGCTAGTACAAGTGATGCTATCAGCATCAGCATTCTTGGACATGGCTTCTTGCACCTGTGCTAGAATCTCCTTTAGGCATATACCTATAGTTAGAATTGCTGGGATGAAGGGTATGTGATTATTCAACATTACAAGATAATGTCAAATGATTTAAGAAGGCAATCACTTTATTTTCTTGGGTGAATCAGGATTTAGAATCCAAAGTTAATCTAATTCAAACTACTTACCTTATTATCTTTAGTGTTGTGTCCCAGAGACTACCTATCTGTTAAAGAGCAAATTCTAGTCAGGATGACATCATACTAATCAGAACTGAATGTTCTGGATGACAGTATGTGGTCTATAAAGGATACTTATCTGGCAAGGTCTTTGAGTGATCTCTCTGTAAACTAAAATTTAAACTCTGTGATGGTTGCAAAAATATAGAATGTTATAATTAAAATAGTCCTGAAGACTTTGTAATTCCCAAAAGCTACTCTTCATCTAAATCTCCTTGAGAGCAGAAGCATTATTCTGAGAAAATAGGAAACAGTATTCCCATACCTTCTGCTTATGTGGAGAACACCTTGGTACAGGATGAACTGAAGGTACCTAGTTATTTACAGGGCTAATTGTTGTTTTGAAAAATTTATCTTTCTCAAGGTTGTAGGCTGGTCTATACTTACATAGCAGGAAATACAAAAGAAATCTCAGTTTATTGTGATGTATTTCTAAAAGTGTAATTTGTCCATATATACTCTAAGAGAAAGCATTCATATAGTTAATTTTATTCATATAGTTGTGTCTTTATTAGACAGCTTGATACATCTGCTAAATATTAGAATTTTTGACTAGGGAAGAATCCATGTACTTTAAGTTTTCATCTGACCTAAAAGTATTCTGATGAATTTGGAAGATTACTTCCCAGTGGATTCCAATTGTAATCCAGATTCTTAAATTGCCCATACTGTTCAGATTCAGACAAAAAGCTACATGTTGTAAATGTTACCAGAAAATAGACATACTATGTAAGAAACTATTGGTATTCTGCTTGTATGCAGAGATTTTGTCCCTCAAGTGCCACATCCATGCTTTTGAACTGATCAAATAATTTATCTTTGTTTTGAAATTTAAGTTGTTAAATCTCATACTCTTATTATTTAGGACAGGTAATAGGAATGAATAAATGACAATTGCCTAATATGCAAAATAATGTTTATTGAGCACATACCAATACACAATGTCCTTCACCAGACACAGTGGGAGCTAGCAGAAGAGATCACAGCTTGACCTTGCCCTGTGGAGCAGGGGATAAAATTTATATTGTAATAAATAATAAACTTCACAGAGTAGAACATTAAATGCTTAGTACAAACTGTAACAATTTTTGGGAGGGTGATATCTGTTGGACAACTTATTTCTCTCTATATTTATAAATATAAATTAAATATCCAAAGACTTCTTTCACTTTGTAATTTCTTGTTTTGAAGAACTAGGGTTGCTAATATTTGAATTTATTCACTGATGTAAGAAGATAGATTTGTAATCAGTAGAAATTTTTTTTTGGTTTAGTTCACATCTTGATCCTTATTGCTTATAAATGTGTTTAGCACACAGCAACTGCTCAATTAACATTAATTCTATAAACTATCACATACGTTTTAAATAGTAATTATAAAAACCAATAGAAAATATATTAAACCAATACAATTGTGTTCGATATCTAGTGACCAGAATAAATGAGCAGAGCTCAATGAATATCTGAAAACATTGCTTATGTGATAACCAAAGAGTTTACCCCATAGAGTTCAATATCTTTAAAATATTTTCACCATAGATATGCTCAAGATATTTTATTATAAACTATAGTCTCTCAAATAATATTGGTGGTGAGAATTTAATGACATGCAGATATGAGACACTGGATTGTTTCACTTGATGATATATTGGGTTTCCTTAAAACAGTTTTACTATATTTCTCCTTGGCAACAGGGTTATGTTTATGATCCAGACTTGAAATACATTGTCATATATAGCCATGTGTAATTTATTCTGAATTTCTTACTTATATTTAAGAACAAAATAGAAGTTGTCAGATGATAAACTAAAGGATTTATACACACACACACACACACAGAGTCATACATCACTTAGCGATTGGTATATGTTCTGAGAAATGCATTGTTAAGTGATTTTATCATTGTGTGAACATCATAGAGTGTACTTACACAAACCTGGATGGTATAGCCTACTACACACCTATGCTATATGGTATATAGCCTATTACTCTTAGTTTACAAACATGTATAGCATGTTATTGTACTGAATATTGTAGGCAATTGTAGCGCAATGGCAAGTATTTGTGTATCTAAACATATCTAAACATAGACAAGGAACAGTAAAAATATGGTGTAAAAAATAACAACCGGTATATCTGTATAGGGCACTTATCATGAATGGAGCTTGCAGGACTAGAAGTTGCTCTGGGTGAGTCAGTGAGTGGTGAGTGAATGTGAAGGCCTATGCATGACTGTACGCTACTGTAGTCTTTACAGACACCATACATTTAGTCTACACTAAAATTTTTAAAAAATAAAGTAATTACTCTATGACATTATGATGACTGTGACATCACAAGGCAATAGGAATTTTTCAGCTCCATTATAATCTTGTGGGACCACCATAGTGTATGTAGTCTGTCCTTGACTGAAACGTTATTATGCCGTGCATGACTGTGTGTGTATATATGTATATAAAATCTTCCTTGCTTTCCTTATAAATGTTGGCTCATATTTTTCCAGGGAAATCATTAAACCAAAGAGAAAACAGTTTCTCATTTACAGCATAAAAATACCAGTAATCAGTGGAAATCATGATTCATAATCAACCACAATAATTACTACTTGACATTCATGAAGTTCTTGGTAATTTGTAAAATGATTTTCATATAGATTATTACACTGACCTCTCCCTATAAAGTCATATCCACGTAAGAGATAAGGAAACTGAGGCCCATTTGGATTATGACTTCCCTAGCATTTCATGACTAATAACTTGCCATCATTCGCTCACAGTTGGACGTATCTTCATACAGTTGCTTCCATTATTTTGATATGCATATATATTTTTACTTAGTTTAACCATAATATACATAAAAGCTACATAAAAGCTTATATCCTATTTATTTATTATAGTGTATATTCATGTTGCTATTTAGTTTTTACAAGTATTATCCTAAATATCTGTGTAATATTTTATTGAAAGGATGTGGATCTTTTCACATCCTTTCATGAAGGACCTTCCATTCATTTATTAAAAAATATTTATTAAGTCCTTATAGTGTGTCAGATACTAGGCCTGGAGGATATAGCCCTGAACCAGGCAGTTTGTTATTGTCAAAAACTTTAAAAAAGTTTTAGATATTGTTTTCTAATATGTAAAAAGACACAACTGCATGCAGTGTTTGTAATAATTAGCCTGTTCCCTAGGATAATTAGTAAGGAGTTTTTTAAATGGCTCTTGATGTATAAATTGCTTTCAAGTAGGTTGTAAAAATTCATATAACCACTGAGTATATAGTAATGCTTAATTTCCCCAAATTTACCAGTATTTTACACATACACATTATTATGTATGTGCAATATTATGTGTATGTTTAATTTTGCAAATTTGCTATGTGATAAATGGTATCTTATTATCAATTTAATTTATAAGTGTTTATAACTAGTACAATATTCACTATGTACTTATTTATAAATGTATTTTTTTCTCTTGTGTGAAACATCTGTTCATGTCTCAACTCATATGGATTTTGAGGCATAAAGTTCTAAAAAGAAAGGCCCAACAGCAGTTATGGAAAATCTATTTTTACCCACTAATTTCACTACCAATTAATATATTTAACTTATATATTAATATATACTTAGATAATAATTCTGTCTTGGTTATATATGTGGCTTAGTAATACCTCTTTAAATCACATTATATTAAATTGCATTTTAATATCTGATAAGGCAATTTGCTCATTATTACTCTTTCTATCCAAAAGTTTACTAGCTTTCCTTGATAATTCACCACTTTACCTCTTTTATTGAAGCTTTATATTTTTCTTCATAAAGGTTCTGTATGTATCTTGCTAAGATTTATTTCTAATCATTACATAAATATGCACAGATAAATGATGTATTGGTTTTTTTCCTTGTTGTTTTGGTAGTATTAATGGACTCTTAATAGCTAGTGACCATACTTTCTAACTGACTAATTTACTGAACATTTCTATTATTTGTAATTGTTTTTCAGTTAATTCTACTGATTTTTTTCAAGGTAATACCATCTTCAGAAATTGAATGTTTTCTCCTAGTTTTCAATATCTGCAGGTCCTATCTTACTTTCTTCATTTATTTTCTTTGGCTAGAAATTCATGGACAGACTTCTGATTCTGAGTAGGATGCAATTGGGAAAGAAGGATAAATTTATTTAAAAAAATTTTACAACACTAGAGTGCTGCTGAAGCAAGGAGGATTGTAGGGGACAAAATTCAGGTGAGGGGAGAACCATAGAGAGGAGAGGTGATGTTTTGTAGATGCTTTATCCTGGGGGTTTTTGGTGATGGGTGATATTTGGCAAAAGAGTAAGAATCTGGATTTTGGGAAGATGACTGCTACTAGGTACAGAGAAATCAGTAAATATTTTAGGTACAAAAAATATTATGGGGCTGGAGATGCAAAATTGAACATTGAGAGGCCCCTAAAGCATGGTTGTTTTTTGCTGAAAAACTTTGGCTGAATTTTGAGATTGCATGTGGTAAGAGGAAATAAGATACATTTTCCTCTCGAGTCATGATGTACATTAGCAAATTAAATGCTTTGAGAGGTCTTTCAGAAACAAAAGCCTTTTAACTTTGTTATCCTGTAATTTTCCAAGCTTATGTATTTAAGGGATTTTTTATTAATAATAAAAACATTTGATCACACACTGTTTGGAAAACACTGAACTGGAATATTATTTAGTACATCATGTCAAATTTGTACATGTGTGACTAATCATGGCATGTCTGAATATAACTCCTAAATTAAACTTGTTTATTGAGCTCTACATCAGTTTATTTTAAACACTAGAGAAAAACAGATAATTAGATTCTCAAAACAAATGCGTAGTTTATTAAATGAGAATCTCATGTGTTTTGATAATACAGTAGGTACATATTTATGTTCTGTGATGATATGTAATATCAAAGAACAGAAATCAACTTTGGTGCTTTTTTTTCCACATAATTTCAATGAATGTTCAATGGGTTTATATAAACAAATTTATTGGAGAACAGCAAGGAAAAACTAAGAAGCACACATTTGTCTAAAAGTACAATATATTAAGATACTGTAAAATTGCATAGAGGTACAGTAATTTAATCTGTTCTAATAAAATGAAGTATGGTTGTGTAACAAAATATAAAGCAAAAACTATTGTCTTAAAATAAATGGAAAAATAATGAGGTAAAATGGAATTTAGCTAGTTTAAATAGAACTAAACAATGCATCAAAACAGACTTTAGGGATACAAGATAAATATACAAAGACACATTGCCTTTCTATATACGAGCAATAAAAAAACTCAAAAGGAAATTAAAAAGATAATTTCATGTAAATAGCATCAAAAAGAATAAAATAATTAGGAATAAATTTAACAGAAAAAATCAAAGACTTGCATACTAATAACTACAAAATATGGCTAAGAGGAATTAGGGAAGATTTAAATAAATGGAGACATTCTATTTCATGGATTGGAAGATATAATATTGTTAAGATGGCAATTTTCTAAAATTGATCTGTAGATTTGACACAATCCTTATTAAAATCCTAGCAAGTTGTTTTTTTGTAGACATTTATAAGCTTATCCTAAAATTTATATGGAAATTCAAAGAACTTAGATTAGCCAAAATAATATAGAAAGATAAACAGTCAGAGGTCTTACACTTACTACACAACTACAGGCATCAAGACTTGCGGTATTGGTATCTGCAAACACATTTATGTCAATGGAATGGAATAGGAAGTCCAGAAATAAGCATTTACATTTATGATCAATTGATTTTCAACAAGGTTGCCAAGGACATTCAATGGAGGTAGGACAGTCTTTTCAATAAGTGTTACTTGAAGAACTGGATATCCATGTGCTCAAAAAACAAAAAGAAACTCTTAGAACCCTACCTCACAGCACATACAAAAATAACTCAAAATTGATTGTAGACCCAAAATGTAAGAATGAAAACACTAAAACGTCTAGACAAAAACATAGAAGAAACTCTTTGTGATCTTAGGATAAACAAAGGTTTTTTAGATATGACACCAAAAGAATGATCCATAAAAGCAAACAATTGATAAATTGAATCTAATCAAAATTAAAACCTTTTGCTCTTTAAAAGACATCATGATAAAAATGAAAAAAAAAAGCCAAAAACTGGGTGAATCTATTTATAAATGATATAGCTGATAAAGGACTTGTATCCATGATATATAAAGAACTTCTGTAAGTTCTTTATAAGATATAAACCCCAATTAAATCAATTAATATTTTAATTGGCAAAAAACTTGAACAGATATTTTACAAAGAAGAAATATGAATGACTAATAAACTCATGAAAAGATGTTTAACATCATTAGTCATTGGGGAAATGCAAATTAAGACCACAATGAGGTAGAACTTCATATCCACTAGAATGGCTACAATCAAAACAGGCAAAACGGACTACCCCAACCCTTATACAATCCTGAGGAAATGTAATCCTAAAGCCTCTTTTGACAACAGTTGGCAGTTTCTTTAAAAAGTTAAACATAACTTTACCATATGACTTAGTAATTCCACTCCTAGGTATCTGCACAAAAGAAATGAATACACATGTCCCTCCAAAGACTTATATACCAATGTTAATAGCAGCATCATTCATCATAGCCCTGAACTAGAAACACCCAAATATCCATCAATTGGTGACTGGAATATGTCTTATCTATGCAATGACACGCTACTTAGCAATAAAAAAGAACAAACTACTGATACATTCTACTATATGGAAAAACCTCAAAAATAATATGCTAAGTGAAAAAGCAAGACACAAAATACTATTATTGTGGTTCCATTTATATGATATTTCTAGAAAACTCACATCTATAGAGATAAAAAGCAAATCAATGGTTACCTAAAAGCAGCGGTGGGGATTAACAGAAAACAGGTTCAAGGGAACTTTTGTGGGGGGGTGTATGTGATGAAAATGTTCTAAAGTGCATTGAGGTACAGATTGCACAATTCTACGAATTTACTAAAAATTATTGAATTTTTACATTTGCAATGGGTGAATTTTATGGTGTGTAAATTGCATCTCAATTAAAGATGTTGAAACAACCACCACTACAACAAAATAGACTTTGAAAGACAGATACATTTTTACAGTAAAAACCATTGCAAATGTAAAGCATGACTCTCATAAATGGACAGTTCTGTATTTGCGTAACCTTGGGCTAATCATTTCACCTGCTGGGAGCTCAGAGTTTACCCAGTTAAAAACTCTTATTTTATAAATGAAGAAACTAAATTTTATTTTTGCGTATGTCTTCTGTAAACTCTCTATTCCACTGCTGGTCAGTTTTGCTGTTCCTATGCTGTTTTAATTACCACAGTTTCAAAATGAGTCCTATAGCTTTTTAAGAAAGTGCTAAGATTGCACATAGCAGGATACACTTTTTAAAAAAATTAATATGCTGTTTATTGATTCACAAAGCATAGTTGAAATCTATTTTTTTTAGTCTCAGGAACAGAGATCCAGAAATTCTAACCTTGCCATAAACTTGGATAAGATCTCCAATCTCTTGATTTTCCCCATCACTCTTGATTCTATAATGCTGACTCAAGTAGGGCCTGCTTCCTATTTGACATCTAGCTGCGATATAATCATTTTTTTAAAAAAATTAAACCAACTTAAACAATATACTCCTAGGACGTATATACATGATAAAATGATGTTAAGAATAAAAAAGAAAAAATTGAGGATCACCATCTCCAGGCAAGTGTCAAGCTTGAGGCGTGGAGAAGGGGGCTGGGATGTTCCAGTTCTCCTATTGAACAGCAGATTCATGGTATTCATTGTGTTACTAAATAAATAAACAAGCAAATCAATACATAAAAGGAAACTAAGTTTCTTCTCTGGAAGATACTGAAATGTGTAAGGTACTGTGGAGGTTATAATCTTGTAAAGGAAATGAGCAAGATATGCAAATTACACATTGATGAATACTTATTAATGTTTAATAATCAATGTATAGAATTTAGAATTTACAAAACTAATATGTTATCTCATATGATACCTCTAATCTAGGCAAAATATGTACTATGATCCTAGTTTTCTTAATAAGCAATTGGGGTTCTGATAGGTTAAGTGATTTATCCAAAGTAATACAACCAAAAAATAAGGAACTTGGCTCAAACCCTCACTTTAGGTTCCCAAGTTCTTTCCATTGTGGCTGCCATCTCTCAAAATACAGAGTATGAAAGAAATTAAGAGACACATGTTATATGAGAATCAAAAAGTGAAGTGTAGAAACATATATAATTTTATGCCTCTTGCATATCATATTTTTATTGGTTCCTACCTTAAGGATTTGGATAAGCTGAACTTACTGAAAATGTTTGGAACTGATTTTACTTGCAATGTGGTTTTTTTTTTTTTGCCTCTTCAGTTTTAAGTCTAAACTTAGGTTTGAGTAGAGTTACTAATCAGCTTGTTGAGTGACTTCCTTTTGATTGGCTTTTTATATAAAACACGACTTGGTTATAAAGATATTTGGGGCATTTTTCCCCAGGACATTTGAACTAGTTTAGGGTGAATGTTTTAAATCTTCTATTGTGAACATGCAATTTAGCAGATTGTAGAGGCCTTAAAAACAAATCAGGAATTTTAATTGCAGTTGTCTGGACTTGTGGCCAGTGGGCCTGTGAACAGAGAGGACACTACAGGCATTATGGGTTCCTTGCCAAGTTTCTACCTATTCATTGTTAATTTATGGAACATGTTTCTGCAAGCTCTTCGATTGTTCAGAATATTACTAGTTTTAGTCATGCCCCCTAGGGTAGAGTTGGGTGGGGAGGAAATGACAAAATAGATGTTTTCTTGGCAAGTTATGATTGGGAGACTTTTCTAGGGTACCAAAGCAATTCAGTAATACGTTTGGATTTGGAATTCAGTTGTGTTAACAATAAAATAGCTTCAGACCAGATTTAACTTAAAAAAGGAGATAAGTTTCCCCAAATCTTAACAATGATTTTAAATACTGAATATATGAATTTATTGTATTTATTCAAGTTTATAAGAGTGATTTTTGGCTTTTCTCCTGTGCAAAATAATTGATGTACAGCTAAATTTATACCTTTTTTTCCCTATATTATCCAAAAAGGGCTCTTTTTAATTGCATATTATGTACCAAAAATCATTGAAATATTTTGCTTTTCTACTGTTGTAAGCTTAGTGCTTACTTTATAAATGTTTGTTTACAAATAATAGATTGTTATGAAAAATGCAAATGACTTTTGAGCCCATTTTCTAGCTAAACCTTCTCATTTACAAATAAAGAAATTAAAGTTGAAAGGTTAAAAGACAGGCACAAAAGTCCATAGCTAGCTAGTGACTGAGTTAGGACTATAACCTGGATCACAAGACCCCATCCTGTGTTCTTTCTACTCTGCCATAATGCAGATTAAACATAAAATTTTAACAAAACCACAACATGGTTATGGTCCTATTACTCCGTCAGTATTGGTAGATAAGTTAAGTTTAGTTAAAAATTTGGTTAGGGGGACTCAGAACAAAAACACTCAGAGATCTGAAACATTGTGTTTTAAACTAAAACCTGCAATGTGCGTTTTTCACCAGTCTTTTGATGTAGGACTCAGGTCATATTTCTTTGTATGTGCCCATTGATTGGGTTACCTATTTTTTTTTTTCATAAATCACACCAATAATACACCATTTACTCCGGTGTCAATTTCTTTAGGTTGTTAGGGAACGTAAATACATTTGCAAAGTAATATGAGTGCTGAATCTTTCTAGATTTTTATCATTTCTTCTTCCCATTTAAAAACAATTTTTATCTCTACACACATTTAGGCCAGTCAGCTTTTCTTCCTTCCTTCCCTCCTTCCTTCCTTCTCCTACTCTCTTCCCCCCTCCTCCTCCTCCTCTCCCTCTCCCTCCTCTCCTCTTTCTTTCTCTTCCTTTTCTATTTCTTCTTCTTCTTCTTCTCTTCTCTCACTTTCCTCCCTATCTGTCTTTCTCTGTCTGTCTCCTGTCTCTCTCTTTGTTTCTTTTTAACTGACTGGACTTTATGGAGTCTTTTCAAATCTTTAACTTAGTTCTTAGACACAGCATGTTTCCCTGCTCCTATTTCATCTATTTACATACTAGTTAATTAAATTACAGAATAACAATAATAAGTGCAACTGGCATAAACAGGCTTGGGAAACAATAATGGACCCTTGGTAAACATCACTTAACTGCTGGAGCATTAGCGCTGGAATGTCTTGGACAGCATCCTCCTAACTGCAGGCGCTCAGCACGGGCAGGCGTCAGGAGGATGTTTAGAGAGAGGATGTGGGGGTGGGGGGAGTAAGAGAGCTTTTACTCAACATTATAATTATGGTGCCCAAATAATGATTAAAGGCTTTTAAAATTTTTTCTGATGGTAAAAATACCACGTTTTCAAAAAAATTAAAGAAGGAAAGTAAATCCGCTACTCTGAGATGATATATCATTATTAATAATTTGATGTAATTCCTTCTAGTCTTTCTGTGATCATACACATTTTTATTTATAGATGGGATCACAATGGACATATAATTTACTGTTTGTACTTTTAATCACTGATTTATACTATGAGTATTTCCCATATTAAATACTCTTTCAAAATGTACATTTTTAAGGATTTTGCAGGATTTCATCTTATAAATTTGCTAAAATTATTTACCTGACTGTATATTATTGTATGTATAATTATTTCTAAGCCTTTCCTCCACTTTCAAAGGAGAAATAGTATACCAGAATGAATAAAAACATGAACTTTATAGTCAGTACCTACTAATCATAGAAAATGGCACACAGTAAGTACCTAAAAGTATTGGTGATAAATATCTGGCAGTGCAAATCCTCCTCACTTTTAGGTTTTAAAGAAACTTATGGCTCTATATGTGTGTGTGTGTATGTGTGTACATATACTATTTATATAGTTTTCCCAACCATATACTTTAGGTAGTGATTGAATTTTCATTATTTTATAAATGAAGTTGACAGAAAATGACATATTGTCAGATGTATTATATTGAGTTTTGTCATCAAGAAACGTATTTTAACTTTCCATCTCTTTTGGTTTTGTTTTAGGTGCCTCCATTAAGTTCTGTAGTTTCTTTGATATAGGTGATGCATGTTTCTCGAATTTATTTCTTGGTATTTATATTTCTGTGATTGTTGTAAAGAGAAATTTTCTTTACTGTGACATACTGATTTGCTAAATTGTAAGGTGTTGAACTCTGTTCTTAGTTTTAAGAGTTTGCTAGTTAATTTGTTGGTTTTTTAAAGGTCTATTTAACACAATTTTTCATTTCAGTTGAATATGGGCTAACAAAAAGTCCAAGAATAGAAGAAATGAATGTCCAGGCCAGGCAAATTTAATGAAGACACCACTACCTACACGGAGTCCATTTTCCCAGATAATTGAAAGGTGGCTACATTTTCATGATCTCCTCAGTTTCATAGCCACATTTACCTGCCTATTGAGATCATAACACTGAATCTCGACACTGTCAGAACAATGATGTCTCTTTTATAGTAAGTAAATCTTTAGTCTTGAAATGCAAATCATATATAAAAAATATACATTAAAATGTCTATTTAAGTTAAAAAATATCTATTGCAATATTTAGGCAGGTCTGAACTACTATGAAGTAGTCAGATGCTTTGACCTATTTGTAAGATATAAGTGTAAATGTAAGAGAACAAAAAGATCAGAAATCATACTAAAGTAGGTCAGGGAACTGGAAGAGCATAAATATAGGGGAGAAGAGAATAAGAACTGGGGTTAATAATTGACCAGATTTATTTATACATACGAGAAAAAGAAAAAAGGAAATAATAGGCAGAAAATAACTAAAGAAAAAGCAGAAAAACTAAGGAAGTGTGTTAGTCTCATAAGTGAGCTTGGCCTTCTTTTTCCCGTCTCACTTCAGGCCTGGGGAACAAGGTACAAATTCCCAAGTGCTGCTCTTTCCCTTCTCGTTCTCCTGCATCTTGCCCAAACCTTTACAAATAGTCCCTCTAAATTTTCCTGAAATTACCCAATCTGAGTGTGCCATTTATTTCTCACTGGGGCACTAAATAATATAGTAATTGGTCTTCAAAATGGCTCCATGAAAGAAACCCTCCAAATGGGATCCTGGGAGTGGGGTGCTCATACATCTAAGGAGCACAGGGAAAATATTCTTGACTGGGGGAAATGAGACACAGGTAATTCACGTCATGTGGTGATATCATACTTACTTCAGTTGTCATTGGTGGTGGCACGGGATGGAGGGAAAGGTGAAGGTTGTCAACGTCTGTAGGCTTTAGTCACTAGGTCAACAAGTGTGATTACAATGATTGTGGAGGTAGTAACCTGGTGCCCTAGTTTTACTAGTGTCAGTGTGTATACTACCATTTATGGTTTCCCTAATGATGTCTTAGAAAATAATTCACTTGTTGAATGTTCCTTATATTACTTGATTTGGGTGTGCTACCTATTTATGCTGGCTGAGGCCCTGGCAGGAAAAACTGTATCTATCATTAGGTGACAGGGAATAAATGATGATCTTTTAAAATAGCGTCCAAATAAGAGCTGCCTTAGTCTGTTTGGGCTGCTATATAACAAAGTCCCACAGACTAGGTGGCTTATAAACAACAGAAATTTATTACTCACAGTCCTGGAGAGTGGAAGTCCAATATCAGGGTGCCTGCACAGTGGAATTTGATGAGTGCCCTCTTCTGCATTGCAGACTTCTGTCTTCTCATTGTGTCCTCACATGGTGGAAAAAGAGTGAGTGAGCTCTCTGACATGCTTTTTATAAGGGCCCTGTATTAGTCCATTTTGCATTGCTGTAAAGAAAATATCTGAGGCTGGGTAATTTATAAAGAAAAGAGGTTTGATATTTGGGCTCTCAGTCCTGTTCCATTGGTCTATGTCTCTGTTCTTGTGCCAGTACCATGCTGTTTTGGTTACTATAGCCTTGTAGTATAGTTTGACGTCTGGTAGATTGATGCCTCCCAATTTGTTCTTTTTGCTTAAGATTGCTTTGGCTAGATGGCATCTTCTCTGGTTCCACATGAAGTGTAGAATTATTTTTTCTAGATCAGCAAAAAATGATGTTGGTATTTTGATAGGGACTGCATTGATTCTGTAAATCACTTTAGGTAGCAAAGAGATTTTTGCAATGTTGATTCTACCTATCCAAGAGTATGGTAGGGTTTTCCATCTGTTTACATCCTCTGCAATTTGTTTTCTCAGTGTTTCATAATTCTCTCTATATAGGTCTTTCACCTCCTTAGTTAGATATGTTCCTAAATATTTAATTTTCTTTGGTGCTATTGTGAAAGGTATTGCATCTTTAATTAGTTTCTTGGCTCGACTATTATTGGAATATATGAAGGCTATTGATTTGTGTGCATTGATTTTGTATCCTGAGAATTTGTGAATTCATTTATCAATTCCACTAATCTCTTGGCCATCCTCACACAGTCATCTGATCTTTGACAAATTCCACAAAAACATACACTGGGGAAAAGATTCCCTATTCAATAAATGGTGCTGGGAAAACTGGATGGCCATATGTAGAAGACTGAAACTAGATCCACACCTCTCACCTCTCACAAAAATCAACTCATGATGGATAACAGACTTCAACCTAAGACATGAAACCATAAGAATTGTAGTAGAAGAAAATATTGGAAAAACTCTTATGGACATTGGCCTAGGCAAAGAATTTATGAAGAAGACCCCCAAAGCAATCACAGCAGCAACAAAAATAAATAAATGGGACCTGATCAAATTAAAAAGCTTCTGCACAGCCAAGGAAACTATCACTAGAGTGAACAGACAACCTACAGAATGGGAGAAAATATTTGCATGCTACACCTCTGATAAAGGGCTGATAACCAGAATCTATACAGAATTTAGGAAAATCAACAAGAAAAAATCAAACAACCCTATTAAAAAGTGGGCAAAGGACATGAACAGAAACTTTTCAAAAGAAGACAGAAAAAGGGCCAGCAAACATATAAAAATTGCTCAACTTCTCTAATCATCAGGGAAATGCAAATCAAAATGAGATATCACTTAACTCCAGTGAGATTGGGTCATATCAAAAAGTCCCCAAACAGGCCGGGCAAGGTGACTCACGCCTGTAATCCTAGCACTCTGGGAGGCCGAGGCAGGAGGATTGCTTGAGCTCAGGAGTTTGAGACCAGCCTGAGCAAGAGTGAGACCCTGTCTCTAAAAAAAAAAAAAAAAAAAAGAAAAGAAAAAAAAAAGTCCCCAAACAACAAATGTTGGCGGGGATGTGGACAGTTAGGAACACTCATACACTGATGGTGGGACTGAAAATTAGTACAACCTCTATGGAAAGTAATATGGAGATACCTCAAAGAACTACAGATAGAACTACCATTTGATCCAGCAATCCCACTACTGGGTATTTACCCAAAGGAAAAAAAGACATTCTATAACAAAGACATCTGCACTCGAATGTTTATAGCAGCACAATTCACAATTGCAAAGATATGGAAACAACCCAGGTGCCCATCAATACATGAGTGGATTAATAAAATGTGGTATATGTATACCATGGAGTATTACTCAGCCATAAAAAACAATAGTGAATTAACACATCTGGTATTATCCTGGATGGAGCTAGAGCCCGCTCCTCGAAGCGAAGTATCACAAGAATGGAAGAACAAGCACCACTGGTACTCACCATCAAATTAGTACTAACTGATCAATACTTATGTCACACATGGCAATAATATTCATCAGAGGGTGGGCAGGCTGGAGGGGAGTGGAAGGGATGGGAAAAACTCTCACTGAATGGGTGTGAGGCGCACAGTTTGGGGGATGTCCACGATTGTATCTCTGACATGGGCAGTGCATGGGCAATATATATATAACCAAAGTGTTGTATCCCCATAATATTCTGAAAAAAAAGGGGGAAAAAAATAAAGATGTTGAAATTAAAAAAAATAATAAAATAAAAAATAAAAATGAAAAAAAAAGAAAAGAGGTTTATTTGGCTCACAGTTTTGTAGGCTGTACAAGAAGCATCATGTCAGCATCTGCTTCTGGTGAGGCTTCAGGGAGCTTCCAATCAAGGGAGAAGGTGAAGGGGGAGCAGGTGTGTCACATGGTGAGAGAAAGAGCAAAGAGAGGGAGGAGGTTGTGCCAGGCGCTTTTAAACAACCACCTCTCTTGTGAACTAATAAAGTGAGAACTCATTCATTATTGTGGGGAAGGCACCAAACCATTCTTGAGGGATCTGCCCTCAAGACCCAAACACCTCCCACCAGGCACCCCTCCCACCCCCCCTCATTCAACATTGGGGATCAAATTTCAACATGAGATTTGGAGGGGACAAATATGCAAACTATATCAACAATGAATTTCTAAAATACTTACTGCTACCTTTAAAAAGTTGGCTATAAACCCATATTGTTAAATATTGCTGGTGTTCCATTTGTTTTTCTAATGTAAAGGCATTAGAAAATTTTTTTTTATGAAGTAATTATAAGGGTTTTAAGCATCTAATTTTTCATGACTCTTGTATATTTTCAGTAATTTTGTAAGTAGCGTTACCTCAGTGAGTTCTTCATTCCTTGAAAAAACCAACATATGTGTATAGCAAAGCTATATTATTACACAGAATATGTTCATCCTATTGAAACGAAAATTCAATTGATTGCAGCTCATTTTTGGTTGCTTTTTGGCAACTTTTAGCAAATCTTTGATTCCTCTTGAAATATTATCATTGTTCAGTTGCATAGAAAAGATTTTATTTAAATTTTTCCATCATTGCACTAATAACCTCTCTTGAAGCTGGTATGATGAATTTTCTACAAAATCACATGGTTTACCACATTTTATAACCACTTGAACTGTTCTTCAGAAACTTCTCACATTCATGGCACCTGATTACTAAAAACCAATAGTGCCTTTCCAACCTTTGTGATGGACAAAACACTCATGCACATTTCCAAAATGCCCTCCTTGGAGGTAGCATCATTCTCTTGGAGCATTATTGGGCTATAATAACATTATCACAACAATTTCAAAGTCACTAAGAAAGATTGATTTGGGCTTATTGAAATTGAAATAAATTATTCCATCTGGTCGCAAATTAAATATGCCAATAAAAAAGATTTTTAAGGTCTCTTGCAATCTTGTATTCTAACTCCTAATCAATGAACGCAGCACCTTCACAAACAGCACCTTCTAAATGTGTTCGCCAAATCTTAAAAAGAATTTTTAGTCTCTAATTTTTCCAAGAACTAAGGGCTTACTGATTTAAAAGGCAGTCCATCCACTATTACAGAATCTTACTTTTAGAAAGTACTTTCATGTAGTCAACACATGCCTGCCTGCCTGCAGTGCCCAGGTGTAGAAAAAAGGGAAGTGAGTTAACATCAAATGCTTTCTAGCTTGCCTCTCTAGAACACGGCGTGTTCCGTTGACTAATTTTGGTTATTAATCATGTTACAGAGAATGAGACAAACAAATGGTTCTATCCAAGCAGCTTCTTTCAGGTTTGAATTCCTGTCTTCCTTTTCTTTAGGTGAGCTTCAAAATCTTACTTCTTATGTCTCTCCCACATGTAAACCACAGAACTTTTCTCCAACTGAACAGGCATTACTTCTTCCAGGGCAAGAGTCCACAGCAGGGGCCTGCCTTACAAGCTGTTCTTTGTTCTCTCAGCTTCTAAATGTCATGTTTGCCAAATTTGCCTCTTTAGTTCTCATGCCTGACTCATCCACATGTGGGACTTCACTAGCCACCAGCACACTGATGACGCTTGAGTTAATATATCCAGCTCAGCCCCTTCTCTTTTGCTTAAGATCTATTTGTCTACTGTTCACCTGAGTAACTGCAGGATATGTGTTCAAAATCTAACTCTCTTCCACCTTGCTGAATTATCCCATTATCCATTTAGTCACCCGAACCAAAAACCAACAAATTAAATGAATCTTTTAAACTCACCAGCCATATCCATTTAATTAGGAAATGCTATCAGAAATCTCTCACAGATTTTCTCCAGCGCCAGTCTCAGTGCCTTAGTAATGATGGCGTCCAGTAAATGAGACCTATTGTTTGCCAGGAACTGTGCTAGACTTCTCACATATGTTTTTATTTAGTCCTCACAAAACACTGAAGGAAAGTAATATTATTCTAATGTTGCCCACGAAGAAACTAAGGCACAATTAGGTAAAATAATTCCCCCAAAGTCATCTAGCTGTCAGCAGATGAAACCAGGATTGAAACCTAGTTCATGCTTTTACCAAATTCTGTATTTTCAACTTCATCATCAATCCCTCCATGAGAAATGTTGAAAGTATTCTGGTTTCCCTGCCTCCACCTGTTTTTCCTCTAATCTCACTTCTCCTTTGCTGCCAAAGTAATCTTTCTGAAATACAAATCTGATTGTGTGACTCCCACCCTTAAAATCTTTCAGTTTCTCTGTCTCCCTTGTATTCCAAGATAAAACCCAGACTCCTTGGTTTAGCACACAAGATAATTCATGAGATGCCCTCAGTCTACCGCTCTAGCTTCATCATCTGCCATCTCACTAAGGATAGGCACACTTCACTCCAGTCAGAAATAACGTGCAGTTCTTCAAATATATCATGCTGTTTCACATCTTAAACAGTCAGGGAGTGGGGAAGTGATACGGGGGAGACAAATCCGACAAAAAAGTGTGGGGTATGTGATTAACCACAGTGGGCGAGTGGATCTTAAATCCTACAGGAAAACTTTTAGGAATTGGTATGAAACACACATCCCAGAATTAAGCCACACGGGGGGGAGGGGTTGGAATATCTGTACACCAGCGTCTGTCAGTCATTGGTTGAGAGTGTCTGGGAGGTGCTAATTCTCAGATTTGGGGGATTACTGTTCTTTGGACAGAACAGACTTGTGTGGTTCTGAGAACAGTAATCAGGCTCAGAGATGCAGTGTTATGGCTAGGCGTTATGGTTAGGTAGCTGGAGGTCATCTGTAACATGTTGAAAGGATATGGACTACATACTGACTGGTCTGCTACACCACATTTTACTATGACCCACAACTAGACTATAATGAGAGCAAGTGCTTTATAGTTACCTGTACATTCCCAGCACCTAGGACAGCGGCTGCGAAAAGATGGTTGGGTAAAAGAATGAATAACGTGAGGGCTGTCAGAAGCGCAAATAGGTACAGAAGTTCCAGGTGCAGAGAGATAAGGGACAGAACCTTTCCACGGAGGTTAGGATGGGAAACATTTTTGACATTTGAAGGTGTTTCCTATTGACTTAGCTATTGGACTTCCTCCTTAGTCTTAGAGATTCAATGAAATTATGTCTTAAAATAGATATGTCATTCATTCATTTGTTCATTTATCCACAAGTATTTATTAGCCATTACTGGGTACCAGGTACAATGCAGGGATCTAGCATGAACTTTTTCAAATTTATGTCCACTGAGCAGAGTTCTTGTTTGTGGATATTTGTGGGATATTTGTGAAATACCTGAATTTCTGTGTAAAAGTATTTGAGTGTATGTGTTTGTGTATTTATGAATGTCATGTTTCTTTCATATATTATAACTAGCCTACTGAAGATGTTAAATGGAAATTTGCTTTGACAGTAACAATACATTACAGCTGCTTTACAGTTTTAGAAAGCTCTTTCATGAGCACACCTACATTTCATTGTTGCAACAATCCTGTGAGACAGAAAGAGCAGCCAGTATGTCTCTACAGGTGAGGAATGTGAAGTTCAGGGACTATAAATCACTTGTTCAAGGCTATTCATATAGTAGTTAGTGGCCTTAGTTCTAAATTTTAAGAGTCCAAATTTAGTTCCACTATGATTTATTACTATTAGCTTTACACAGAAAGTCTTTATTAATCAACTAACATTCACTCATAAATAAGTTCATATATGACTAAGAAATGAACACTTTTATTGTCTAATTATTACTGGTGATATTCCCCAACCATTTAAAATTTTAATTTAGCTTATATCGTGAAATGAAATGAATCCTATGAAATGAATTTTGTTGCTGTGGCATAGAACAGAGTCCAGATCTCTTTGAGTGTCCAGGAAAAGCTCTTTATTATCCATCTCCTCTCTAACTTTTTGACTCAATTCTGGTTACTTTCTCCCAAAACATGGTATACTTTCAATACACCAGACAGTTTCTCAAACACAGAATGCAGTTTCACTTAATCCTGCTTTAGCTCATCCTCTTTCCTCTGGCTGGGATGATTTCTTCTTCTACTTGGCCTAATGAATGTATCCAAAATAAATTTAAATGTCACCTCTTTTCAGTAGCTTTCCTTGACTGGCCTAGGCAGAATGAACTGCTTCCTCAGCTATATTGCCACAACACATTGTGAGAATGTGTCGTAGCTCTTATCTTAACTTATCTTCTTATAGTCATTTTTGTTTCTCTTCCTAGGTACACACAATTCCTTCAGGCAAAGACCATGTCTTATTCATCTTTGTATTTGTAGTGCTTAGCTCTACCCCTAGCATGGCATAGTGCTTCAATAATATTTGTCAAATTAACTGATTATAAGGGTCATCAATTATAAACTGTACTCATTATAAACCATTAACTTGCTTGAGTGTTCTTTCCTTGGTATCTCTTATTTAATTCTGTTTAATGACAGATTGTTTTTATCTTGTATTTTCCTTTGGAAAACTGTCAGTTTTGAGTCTCTATCTTTACAAATAAGTGATTCTTAATTTATTATTGTGTTTGTTCTTTTAAGCTAGATAAAAATTTAGAATATAAATTAATTTCAATTTATTACTTTTATGATTATGTTTAAAATTTATACATTGAAGTATTTATTAGTTTACTGCTATTTTTGAGAGTAAACTCCATTATCTTTAGGAAGAGAGAGTTTCTTTAACATCAGTGATTGGTATTTTATAGATGTCTATCATAATAATTCATAATTCCTCTTCATATATCCCTCCTATCTGACTGAATATAGAACGGAAGTTTTTTTTCCCCTTGATTTTTAATTATGTATTTTCTGAAACCAGGTCCAATTATTTATTTTCCAAAATATTTTTTCTGTTTCATAGTTCAAATTTTATTGATGTGCTCTATACCAGTTCTCTTTTTTCACATTAAGTTTAACAAATTAGAATTGCCCTGAATGCCCTGAATGAAAATATAATTATCTCATAAAATGTTTTGATTTTTCAGAATAAAAAGAGTAGACATAGAGATGATCAGAGATCATCATTATACTTGTGAAACAGTGAATCAAGCTTTGTCAGTTTCAACCAGAAAAAACACAAGTCACCTCCACACATTTAAACCAAGTGAATGGAATAAGGCGTTAGTTACACAGGCGTGTAACTGAGAAATTATGAAAGCGATGATGAAGCAACCCAGAAATTAGCAAAAACAAGAGCTGCTGTCACTCCTTGGCTGTAGGGACAAAGAAAGGAGGCATATTATGGAGGCTCAGGGACAGAGTTTTGCAGCAAACACTAGAACAATCACAATCTATTTAGTGGGAGCTGGAGCCACTCAGTGGACACAGACTTAGGCAGAGAGATAAAGCAAAAAATACCCTGGTTTCTTCTTTCCTTCCACCCTATGATCTGACAGTGCCTCCCAGTATGCAAACCCAGTTGGATGCCTGGAAAATAGAGCTTGAAGGGGTGCCCTCTGCAACGCTGAGTAGAGAAGGGGAAGGGAGAGGAATAAATATGAGATCAAATAGCTCAAGAACCACCACCCACATTATCTTTTAGTGCTTGAATCTACGTGCTCCTAAAATCTTATGGATCATTTAAGTTTGGAGGCAGGACCTGTGATTGCCTGAGATATTGAATTAGCTGGGTTCTAAGTCTATACAAAATATAATTTAGACCATACTACTTACAGTGTTACACTGCTATTATGTGTTCTAGCCCTGTTTTCCAGCAGCCATTATGAAGTCGTAAATAATGGATTAAAAAGTTTCATTGTGATACATATACCAGAAAATTCACCCATTTAAAGTGTACAATTCGGTGGATTTTTGCACCTTCCCAGATATGTGCAATTATCACCACAGTCGATTTTAGAACATTTTCATTGCCGCAGAAAGAAACCCCATACCCTTTAGCTATCACCCCCATACTCCCCGCTGGTCCCACCTCACAGCCCTAAGAAATCTCTTACCTACTTTCTGTTTCTATAGATTTCCCTATTCTGCATAGGATAAAATCATATAATATGCAGTCTTTTGTAAATGTCTTCTTCCACTTTAGCATAATGGTTTTTGAAGTTTATCTATGTTGTAGCATGTATCAGTATTTCACTCTTCTTTTATGACTGAATACTGTCCCATGTATGAGTAGATATACCATATTTTATTTATCGGATGTCAGTTAATTGACATATGGGTTCTATCCACCTTTGACTATTACGAATAATGCTGCCATAAACATTTGTGTAAGTTTCTGTGTATTTCATTTCTCTTAGGTATATACCTAGGACAAAACTGCCGGGTCATATGGTAATTTGGTGTTTAATTGTTTGAGGAAGAGCAAGACTATTTTTATAAGTGTCTGCACCATTTTACCTTCCCACCCGCAGTGTATGAGGGTTCTGATTGCTCTGCATCTTCACCAGCACTTGTTATTATCTGACTTTTTGATTCTAGCCATCCTAGGAGGTGGTAATCATAGATTTTAAAATGAAAGTAAAATTTATGGCAGAAATTGTTACTTTGACATGATATATTCCACAAGCAGGGAAAAGAGCACTACGGTCAGAGATGTAGTTAGTTCAAGATCTGCTATTTAAGAACTGTTATGTGAGCAAGGGTTCAATGTTAGATGTGCTCTTTTTTGAGTTTTAATTGCATTTCATTCTAGTATTTAAGAGTGGTAGTACCTAGAGTGGTGTTAGCAAGAGTGTATGCATGTACTTTTACATTTATTATTATGTAATATTTGATACAAAGGAATATGTCTAATATATTTGTAAGTTGTGAAGCATAATATTAATAATAAAGTGAAGACTCCTGAAACCATTGCCTAACTTAAGAGATAGAACTTTATCCCAATCACTGAAGTTACCCATGTGCATTTTCCAGATCCCAAACCACCGACTCATTCCCCAAAACAACTACTTCCTAGAATCTTATGTTTAAGTGTGTGCTTCTAAAAAGCATGTTTGTATCCCTAAACAACATATTGCTCAGCTTGTTTTTGAGCTTTGTAAAAGTGATGTCATCTCATATGATGTGTTCTGTGACTTTCCATTTCACATAATTTCTTTTTCTAGGATCCATCTATATGTGGCATATAGCTAGAGTTCCTTACTTTTTGTTTGGTACAATAATCAATTGTGTGACTATGCCATATCATTTATCCAGTCTCCCATGTTTGGACACAGAGGTAATTTTTATTTTTGTTTGTTCGTTGTTTTTATGAGCACTACTCCTATGAACATTCTTGCATATCTATTGGGGAATATGTGCAAGGATTTCTCTAGAAAGTGGAGTGAAATTTCTGAGTGGCAAGGTAATTGCATATTCAAATTTATATTATAATGCCAAATTACTTTCCAAAGAAGTTGAACCAAATTATTAGAGATGTAGAGGCTTCAATATAAAATATAATTTAGCAGACAATAATATTGCTATACTAGCTTGGTTTAGTGTTTGATGGTATATATGTATATATGCCCAACACTTTACATTTAATGTTTCTTGGTCTGTATGTTTTCAGCATGTGTCTTGTAAAAAGGATGTAGCTGGATTTTTAAAAATCCAATCTGATAACCTCCAGTTTTAACGTGAGTTTGGACCATTTATATTTATTGTTTTCATTGATACCTTGGGGCTATCTTCTACCATTTTACTGTGCTCTTTGTTTGTCCCTCATATTTTTATGCTTTTTTTGTTCTTTTTTGCTTTCCCTTAATTTGGTTAGGTGTAGTTTGCTTGTTCTCCTATTGCATTTTTTTAAAAAATTGCCTTAGATTTATATTTTTATTCTCTTAGCATAAATACCATATAATACTTTAGAAGAGCTTGGCTCCAGTAATTCTACTGAATTATAAGCACATTTTGCTGATTTTAAAATACTGGCTTTAATTTTCTCCATAATTATACAATATTTATTATTTTATGCAGATATTTATAATTATCTATTAATATATCTTCACCAGTTCTTTTTTTTCTTTTTATTACAGAATATTATGGGGGGACAACACTTTGGTTATATATATTGCCCATGCACTGCCCATGTCAGAGCTACAATCGTGGACATCCCCCAAACTGTATGCCCTGCACCCATTCAGTGAGAGTTTTCCCATCCCCTCCACCCCCCTCCCACCTGTCCACCCCCTGATGAATATTATTGCCATGTGTGACATAAGTATTGATCAGTTATACCAATTTGATGGTGAGTACCAGTGGTGCTTGTTCTTCCATTCTTTTGATACTTCGCTTCGAAGAATGAGCTCTAGCTCCATCTAGGATAACACCAGATGTGTTAATTCACCGCTGTTTTTTATTTCTGAGTAATACCCCGTGGTATACATATACCACATTTTATTAATCCACTCATGTATTGATGGGCACCTGGGTTGTTTCCACATCTTTGCAAGTGTGAATTGTGCTGCTATAAACATTCGCGAGCAGATGTCTTTATTATAAAATGTCTTTTTTTCCTTTGGGTAAATACCCAGTAGTGGGATTGCTGGATCAAATGGTAGTTCTATCTGTAGTTCTTTGAGGTATCTCCATATTACTTTCCATAGAGGTCATACTAATTTTCAGTCCCACCAGCAGTGTATGAGTGTTCCTATCTGTCCGCCTCCCTGCCAACATTTGTTGTATTGGGACTTCTTGATGTGAGCCAGTATCACTGGAGTTAACTGATATCTCACTGTGGTTTTGATTTGCATTTCCCTGATGATTAGAGAAGTTGAGCAATTTTTTATATGTTTGCTGGCCATTATTCTGTCTTCTTTTGAAAAGTTTCTGTTCATGTCCTTTGCCCACTTTTTAATGGGGTTGTTTGATTTTTTCTTGTTGATTTTCCTAAGTTCTGTATAGATTCTGGTTATCAGCCTTTTCTCAGATGTGCAGCATGCAAATATTTTCTCCCATTCTGTAGGTTGTCTATTCACTCTAGTGATAGTTTCCTTGGCTGTGCAGAAGCTTTTTAATTTCATCAGGTCCCATTTATTTATTTTTGTTGCTGCTGTGATTGCTTTGGGGGTCTTCTTCATAAATTCTTTGACCTAGGCCAATGTCCATAAGAGTTTTTCCAATGTTGTCTTCGAGAATTCTTATGGTTTCATGTCTTAGGTTTAAATCTGTTATCCATCATGAGTTGATTTTAGTGAGAGGTGAGAGGTGTGGGTCTAGTTTCAGTCTTCTACATGTGGCCATCCAGTTGTCCCAGCACCATTTATTGAATAGGGAATCTTTTCCCCAGTGTATGTTTTTGTGGAATTTGTCAAAGATCAGATGATAGTATGAGGATGGTTTTATATTTGGGTTCTCAGTCCTGTTCCATTGGTCTATGTCTCTGTTCTTGTGCCAGTACCATGCTGTTTGGGTTACAATAGCCTTGTAGCACAGTTTGAGGTCTTGTAGATTGATGCCTCCCAATTTGTTCTTTTTGCTTAAGATTGCTTTGGCTAGATGTGGTCTTCTCTGGTTCCACACGAAGCATAGAATTACTTTTTCTAGATCAGCAAAAAATGATGTTGGTATTTTGATAGGGACTGCATTGATTCTGTAAATCACTTTAGGTAGCAAAGACATTTTAGCAATGTTGATTCTACCTATCCAAGAGCGTGGTATGGTTTTCCATCTATTTATATCCTCTGCAATTTCTTTTCTCAGGGTTTTGTAATTCTCTCTATACAGGTCTTTCACCTCCTTAGTTAGATACGTTCCTAAATATTTAATTTTCTTTGGTGCTATTGTGAAAGGTATTGTGCCTTTAATTAGTTTCTCGGCTTGACTGTTATTGGCATATATGAAGGCTATTCATTTGTGTGCATTGATTTTGTATCCTGAGAATTTGTGAATTCATTTATCAATTCCAGTAATCTCTTGGTTGAATCTTTGGGGTTTTCTAGATATAATATCATATTGTCCATCAGGAGTGAAAGTTTGACCTCTTCTGCCCCCATTTGGACACCCCTGAGTCCTCTCTCTTGTCTGATTCCTCTGGCAAGGACTTCCAGCACTAAGTTCAATAGAAGTGGAGATAGTGGGCAACCTTGTCTGGTTCCAGTTTTAAGCGGGAATGCTTTCAATTCTTCCCCATGCAGTATGATATTGGCTGTGGGTTTACCGTATATGGCTTTAATAATTTTGAGGTATGAGCCATGTATGCTTATATTTTAAGAGTTCTTATCATAAAAGGGTGCTGGATTTTGTCAAAAGCCTTTTCTACATCTATTTAAAGGATCATATAATTTTTGTTCTTGCTTTTATTTATGTGATGAATTATAGTTATAGATTTGTGTTATGTTGGACCATCCCTGCATCTCGGTGATGAAGCCCACCTGATTGTGATGAATTATTTTTTTGATGTACATTTGAATTCGGTTTTCAAGGATTTTATTGAGAATTTTTGCATCTATATTCATAAGGGATATTGGTCTGTAGTTTTCTTTTCTTGTTGTGTCCTTTCCTGGCTTTGGTATCAAGGTGATATTGGCTTTGTAGAATGAGTTTGGGAGGATTCCATCCTTCTCGATGTTTTGGAATAATTTATGCAGTATAGGCACCAGTTCTTCTTTGTAGGCTTGGTGGAATTCAGGTGTGAACCTATGTGGTCCAGGACTTTTTTATGTTGGAAGATTTTTTTTATTACTGCTTCAATTTTGGTGCTTGATATTGGTCTGTTTAGGAATTCTTGCTCTTCCGGATTGAGCCTAGGGAGGTAGTGTGTTTCTAAGAATTTGTCCATTTCCTCCACGTTTTCACGTTTTTGGGCATAGAGATTTTTGTAGTATCCAAAGATGATGTTTTGTATTTCCATAATATCAGTTGTGACTTCTCCTTTCTCATTTCTAATGGAGCTTCTTCGAGTCCTTTCCTTTCTGCTTCTGGTCAACCTGGAAAGTGTCCTGTCTATTTTGTTTATCTTTTCAAAGAACCAACTTTTCATTTTATTAATCTTCTGTCTTGTTTTTTGTTCTCAATTTCTTTTAATTCTGCTCTGATCTTGGTTATTTCTTTTCTTCTGCTGGGTTTAGTATTGGTTTGCTCTTCCTTTTCCATTTCCTTAAGATGATTCATTAGTTTACTTATTTGTGACCTTTCTGTCCTTTGGATGTGAGCATTTAAGGTGATAAATTTTCCTCTCAGGACTGCTTTTGCTGTATCCCACAGATTTTGATAACTTGTGTCCCCATTATCATTTAGTTTGAAGAATCTTTTGATTCCACTTGGATCTCCTCCTTGACTCAATAATCATTCAGTAACAGATTGTTTAATTTCCATGTTTTTGGATGAAGATGTGAGTTTCTGTTAGAATTGATTTCCAATTTTATTCCACTGTGGTCTCAAAAGATACATGGTATGATTTCTGTTTTTAAAAATTTGTTAAGATCTGTTTTGTGGCCTAGGATGTGATCAATTTTAGAGAAAGTTCCATGAGCTGATGAGAAGAACATATATTCAATGTTATTTGGGTGAAGTGTTCTATAGATGTCTGTAAGGCCCAAATGTTCTTGAGTCCTGTTTAGGTCCATTGTTTCTTTGCTTATTTTCTGTTTGGAGGATCTGTCCAGTTCTGTCAGTGGGGTATTGAGGTCCCCTGCTATTATGGCACTGCTATTTATTATGTTGTCTAGATCAAGCAGTATTTGCTTTATGTATCTGGGTGCTCCTGTGTTGGGTGCATAAATATTTAGGATTGTTAAAATTTCTTATAAGATTTTTCCCTTCACCACTGTATAGTGACCATTTTTGTCTGTCTTTACTTTTGTTGTTTTAAAGTTGATGTCATCTGAAATGAGGATGGCTACTCCAGATTTCTTTTGGTTTCCATTTGCCTGGAATATTGGGCATAGAAAGTGTCTTTCACCTTGAGTCTGAATGAGTCCTTGTGTGTAAAATGTGTTTCCTGGAGACAGCAGATACTTGGCTTGTATTTTTTAATCCATTCAGCCAGCCTATGTCTCTTGAATGGGCAATTCAAGCCATTCACATTTATTGAGAGAATTGATATTTGGGGTAGATTTCTATTTATTCTGTTGGGTAGTCTCTTTTGTTTTACCTCTTGAGTCATTGTGAAATCTAGGTTCTGGAGTTTTAGCTTTTGGGTCGTTTTACACTGGTTGGTGTCTGTTGCACTGGTTAGTGTACAATGCAGGCCTAAGCGCTTCTTGCAGGGCTGGTCTGGACTTCGCAAATTCTATCAGTGATTGCTTGTCTTGAAAAGTCTTTATTTCTCCCTCATATAAGAAACTTGGTTTGGGGGGATAAAGAATTCTGGGTTGGCCATTATTTTCTTTTAGAAGACTGAGGATGGGTCCCCAGTTCCTTTTAGCTTGTAAGGTTTCAGGTGAGAAATCTGTAGTTAATGTGATAGGTTTTCCTTTGTAGGTTACCTTCTCTTTTCCCCTCACTGCTCGGAGCAGTGCCTCTTTTGTGTTTACTTTGGTTAGTCTAATAATTATGTGGCATGGTGAATGCCTTTTCACATTGAATCTCCCAGGAGTCCTGTGTGCTTGTTGTACTTGGATATCGAGATTTCTGGCTAGGCCATGGAAATTTTCCTCTATTATTCCTTCAAATAGATTTTCCAGCCCATGCAAATTTTCTTTCTCTCCCTCAGGGATGCCTATGATCCTTATGTTTGGCCTCTTTATATAATCCCACATTTCTTGTATGCTTTGTTCATGCCTCTTGTTTTTGTGTTCTTTCTCTTCAACTGATTTATTTAGCACATAGGAGTTATCTTCTAGCTCTGAGATTTTTTCCTCTGTGTGATCCAGCCTATTTTTAAGGCTTTCCACTGTGTTTTGTAGATCCTTGAATGCCTCTTTCATTTCTAGAATTTCTATTTGATTTTTCCATAATCCTTCTATTTCTTTGGAAAATTTTTCATTCATTTTTTGCATTTTTCTTTGGTTTTTTGTGCTGGGATTTAATTTTCTCTTGAATTGCATTGAGCTTTCTTATAATCCATAAATAAAATTCCTCTTCTGTCATTCTACCCATTTCATTTGAGTTGGTATCCGTTGCTGAGGAACTAATGAATTCTTTTGGGGTTGTGACTTTTCACTCTGATTTTTCATGTTTCCTGAGTTCTTTCACTGATTTTTTCTCATCTGGCCTCTTTGTCAAGAGCTGGGGGTGTTAGGGCTAGTTTATGGCCCTGTGTCCAAGCCCCCAAGGTTCATCCCTTTGCAGAGCCAGGGAGCAGAATACTGGTCTGTATTGCCTTAGGTGTATTTTAGCAAGTTTGGTGGATCTTGGCTTACCTCTGACCTGTTGTCTTCTCCTCTTCCTGGTGGAGTGTAGTGAGGCTGTTCTCCTAGCTTGAGCTCCAAGCTGGTGGATTGCACTTGAGGGTATGAATCCACAGCTCCCTAATAGCTAGGTATTCTGTTGTGTCCGTGGCAGACTCTGATCCCCCAGGTGGGGTATGCGAAAGTCCCAAGCTTTGGGAGGGTTCTTGTAGCTCCTAGGGGTTATTTTGACCCTGCTTCTCCTGAGGTGTGGGTAGAAACACAATTGCTTTTGGCTGCAGTGTGAGAACTGAATTGGAAAAATTCTATACAGCTCAGAGGTTGCTTATCCAACCGCGTGTGTCTGTCCCTCTGAAGTGCATCTCCACGTGCACTGGCTGATAGGGGGATCTCCAATTGTGCATCCCTTTTCTACCACTAGACCCCAAGGTGAGGTGGGTGGGCATCTCTATCCCCAGAAGTCTCCGCCAGGGGTATGTTTGCACAGGGTGTGGGCTCAGATCATGCCTTGAATGCAGCTTTTCTCAACCGGCCTGGGTCCCGTGGAGGCAATTGCCGGCAGCCCCTAAGGGCGTGTCCCGCTCTCCTTTAAACTCCTGGGCCCAGGTCCCGCTGACTTCCAGTGGCGAGGTGCCGGTCTGCAGATTCCCGCACACTCTCCTTGGAAGCTATATCTCAGCCCATTTCCTACCTGGCCCTGAGCAGTCCCTGTATATTGCAGCTGAGAGTTCCATATGGCTCTCACAATTGCTTCCTCTCCACAGAGCCTGCTGTCTCGAGTAACAGCTTTGCCCCAACTCTGGGCTTGTCCCTGACTGAGTGGATGGGAAGTCTGTGGGGAAGGTGCGTAAGCGCTTGTAGGTCAGGTTGCACTGTGCTAACCTGGCGAGCGCATCCTTCCCGTATTCTGGGCTCTGTTGTATTCCCTGGGCTCTCCAATCTTTGTGAATCAATCTCCTAGTCACCTGTTTTCTTGGTCTGAGTGTCCCACAATGTTTCTCTGTAAATTCACAATGCTGTTTTTGGAGTGAGCGATCCACGAGCAGACAGCCAATGGCATTTTTCACCTCCTTCCCTGGGAGCAGGGAGGTGGGAGGACTCTATCAGATTGCCATTTTTCCTTGACCCCCCAATACGTTTTAAATATTAAATATTAAATTTTTAACACATTGAATTTATTTATTTATTTATTTTTTGTATTATAATTTTTAATTGGCATCTGCTGGTGCATAAGAAAGACTTGGACTTTCACACAGAGATTTCATGTTAGTTATGCTGCTGAACTCTGATTGATTTCATGTATGCCAAACCATTAGCTCAAACACTTTTGAAAAATAAAATCCTACTCAGAATCCCAGTAACAAAACTGATAAAAGTGGTAAGCGAGTCTCTCATGCCACGTGACTTCTTCACCATTTGGCCATTGCTGAATTGCCCAGGTTCCCTCTAGTTCCGTGTGAGGTTGGCATCCTGGAGCCTCCCCTCCACCCCACCCCCAGCTCTCATACTGTTCAGGTAGAACCTGGCTCCACCTGGGGAGAACCAGAGACCTCAGCAACTGGTGCCCCAGGGCCCTCCTGGTCCAATCCACAATCACACGTGTGAAGGATGGAGCCCTGGGGAAGCCAACTGGCTCCCCCAACTTGCCTAGCGGTAAGGAGTGTGCTAGGACTGACTGCCCAGCTACTTTGACTTCCAGGTGTGCCACAGCCTTGCCTTCCAGGCTGGTCTCAATTATGGGCATAACCCACCAACCAAGAATATTCTGTTTAGAAAAAGGTATTTTTTTTCTTTTTTCTTACTTTTTTTGTCCTCAAAGTTACTGTGGTCCCCCTTCTGATTTTTACCCTGGGCTCTCTTTTGTCTAAATATCTTACCAGAGCTAGATTCACAGGTGTCTGTCAGTCTAATCTGATTTTTTCCTTGAAGTTGAGAGGTCTCTTTGCACACATTGATCTTTGATCTTAAAGATAATTTTACCATTTTCCATGACTATGTGTCCCCTCTTCCCAACAGGGTCTGGCTGGCAAAGGGGATCTTCAATGCTCTTTTTACAACCTAAGCCAATACTGAGTCCATTGGGCTTGAGGTAAACTATGTTGGTACCAGAGCAGCATCTTCTGCTGTATTAGGCTCACCACTGGCTGTTTCCCTTGCCTTAAAAAAGGAAATTGGCAGAAGAACTGCAAGACTGCCTACTTATATCTCATTGTCCATAGAATGTATTTGTTTTTAGTCTTCCACTGCCTTGGAATTTTAACACTATACACATGGGGCCATTTCTCCATCTCCTCCTACTGACCGTCCTGTGAGCCAGGGACCTCTCATGGTGTAGGTACATCCAATATTGGAGCATCCAGGCATATGTGTGCATGTATCTTGCAAGGGTACCCGTGGGGCTGGGCATGGCCTCTGTGTTAACACATTAAATTTAAATCCATAAGCCAAAGAATTGAAAATGATTGTGGGGATAGTTTTCAAAATTGTCTTTTAAATGAAAAAAATCACTGCCCAGAACAAATTCTTAGAAGAGAAATTTAATTAACTTGGTTCTTGCCAGGAAACCCCTTCTACTTCCCTTGTAAATGACTTCAGCGTGATAGAACTTGACCACCTCTTCTGTGACTCTGTTACAGGGCTCAACTTCAGCTTATTAAATGAGCCAGGTTGCTTGGATATAAGTCCCAGGTTTCATTCCTGCAAATGTTCCTGCCTTTGTACCAGCTAGCCCCTGATTTCCTAAACCCTTTGCCTTAGAAGTCTTAGTGGCAAGTCCTAGTTCCTTTGACCCCTTCATCTGCTCTGCTTGGGTGAATTTACCTCAGTTTTGGGCCTTCTGTTATACCTGCCTTGAAATATACAAGGATTAAAGGCAGTCCAGTCTTGCTACATGGAGTCTTAGCATACAGCTATATCATTAGGATGCTTTAGGCTCTAAAGAAAGAACCCAGAATTTAAACTGGCATAAACATAGGCATGTATTATTTTGAAAGAGGAAGTGTAGGGAGAGAGCAGACTCCAGGGTTACTTAATTAGTCAGTTCCACCAGCTCTTCAAGTATGAAGTTTCTTTTGTTCCTCTGCTATGACCTTTTTGGCAAAGGCTTTATCCTCAGGCTGGCACCAAGTTGCTTGTAGCAATTCCAGGCATCATTTCCAGATATAACTATATCTGAAAGATGAAGAGAATTATTTCTTGCTTAGTTCTCTCTCTATAAAGAGAAAACTTTTCTTTCCCAAAGTGCTACCCAAAACCTGCCCATCCACCAGCAGATTTCCCCTCATATGACATTGGCCAGAATTAAGTCACATTTCCACCCTAAAGCACTCATTTCAAAGAGAATGGTGATGACCATTCAATCAGGCACCCTTTGGGTAGGGGGCGAGGTCCCATTCTCTGAAATACATGGTGATGTATGGGAGGGTTACCTTAACAACATTTGAATTTTATTAAGAAGAAAGAAGAAACAATAGATACTGGGTAGGCAACCAACAGTGCCTGCCACATCCCTATGCACAACCATGTCATGCATAGAGGAAACCTGGGCTGTAGATCCAGGAAGGTCTGGATTCAAGCCCTGAAGAAACCATGGTCTCTCCAGCTGACCTTGATCAAATTACTTAACATTTATGAGGCTCAGGGTTTTAAAGTGGCTATAAGTATAAGTGTCTTTCAGGGTTATTGAAATGATTAAATACAAATAGCAACAATAACCACAAAACAAAAAAGATGTATAGAGTTCTGGCCTTAGTAAGTTATCACTTTAGTATTTTTCCTTCCTCTTCCTTAACCCTGTCAACTCCCCATCCGTGGCAAAATTACTTCAAATTCTACAAATTATATTCATTGCTTTGCTGACAAAGATTTTGCTTGAGAGACACAATATCAAAGTTCTTCCAAACCTGATATATAGTATCTCATTTTGTTTTTTTTTCTACTGAGTATGGAAGTGTTTATTGAGCTGGAGTGTTAGCAAAATTTTTATTTATAAAATGAAGTATTAATGGTTGCATAACCTGCCTAGCACAAAGAGAGTGCCATGTTGTTCTGACTGAGGAAAACTGTAAATTATGCAAAAGGGTGAGAGTTAGATGTACTAGACATAAAATGTGTGCCAGCTTGTCAGAAAATCTGAAACAGACAGAGAACAACCCTACCACCACAAAATCTCATATGACCTAGTTTCAAACAATGGTTTGAATTGAAACTGGTTGCAGGCCAATAAACTCAAATTGGAATTGAGTGGTAGTCATGCAATAAAATCCCATACCAGTTTACCACTGCAAATGAATTGAATGGTTCTCTTTAAAATATTTGAATTCAGTCTTGATGAGTTCAAACTCACTAGGTGGAAAGATGTAATGTGTGATGCGTTATGAGGGTAGATTTTGGGGAGGAGCTGTATTACCTGTGTTGGTAAGTTCACTAACTGTTCATTTAAAATTTGCTAGTAAATATGTCTTGAAGGTATTGCTTCTTTTTGCTCAGTCTATAATTTTTACTTTTTCCCTCTAGAGTAGTTAAACACAGAAGAAAAATATCTGACTTTACCCTTTTCTTACTTTAGGTTGTGTGGGAATCTCAAGACCATGAAGAGGAATGCTTTTTCCTAGAGGCCCTTGCAGAGGGTAGCCATGGCAGAGTAGGGGAGCAGCTTATGTGAATTGTAGCTGATCCTTGACAACTATCTCGTCACTGGTGCAGGAGGTTGCTGCTTATAACAAAAGAGCTGTGTTCTCCAGGGCTGTGATGTTTTCCAGGTTTGGCCTCCTATGCTATGCCTGCAACTTCCACTCCTATCTATTAATAATCTGTCCAGCTTTTGTCCTGTTCCCTTTCTCTGCAGAGCCCTTTCTGACCAACAACTTGGTTGGATATACTGCTTGGCTTTCAGTCTCTGGTTCTCTTCATGGTGCTAGCCCTCAGGTGCTGCGCTCATAGCTGGAGCACAGAGCCACACAAAGATACCATACCTATCACCATGCTCCACCAGCTTCCCCAGAGGACAGCCCTACAACCCAGGCACTGTTCCAGTGTTCTTACTGTCTTGGTGGGGGAAATTGACATTGCAATAAATCATGGATATGGCGTTATATCTGGATTCTAATTCCAGTTCTGCTATTTTCTGTGTGGTCCTGGAGTCACACTTCTTCTGTAAGCCTAGACTTCCTTATCTGTAAAATGCTAATGAATTGATTTACCTCACAAAGTCTTTATAGAACTTTGTAAATGTTTCCTTATTAATCTTCAAAAGTGATATTAAAGTGGAATGTATAATATTACTTGACTTTTAGAATAAAGATAAAGTAATACCTAAACACTTTCACTAATACCATCTTATTATCTTAGAGTATAGGGATGAATGCTTGAAAAGCTGGATATTAAAACTGTGTTCTGAGAATAAGAAAGCATCTTTCCTGCTTGAGACATCCATGTTTTTATCTGTGTCAACAGTTACTATATGCAATTCTTCTTCTGTGTGAATGCACAGGGTGTAGAAGAAAGAAAATAATTTGAATGTATATTATAGTTTATTAATGAATTGGCAATTTGTGATCTGCAACCAGGACACCTAAAGGCGACAGCCCTTCATTGGTTTGTGTCATAAAAGACTGGCTTGTTTTGTCTGTGAAAAGCAATTACCCTCAGTTCAGGAGATAAAGATGATGCTGTTCTAAGCTGATAGAAGAGTTCTGGTATATATAGTAGCATTTCTGACTCACGGAGGAATTATTTTCTTAAGCCATTGATTTAATCAGTTGACACATTTATGAGCATTCATCATATGTCTGACACTGTGGTTACAGACATGTATCCTGACCTTAGGGGCTGGGGTTCAGCCAGAAAGTTAAAGTAGCATGTTCTAAAATAGAAGGAAACACATAGCAACTAGATTTTTGTTAGGTGACAATGATACAGAGGGATAGCAGTTTCAAAAATAGTGTAAAGGATTTGCTCAGGCATGAAGAATAATGTTCTGGGAGTTGTTTTAGACTTAGGTTTTTAGAAATCATGTGAAGTCAGAAGGAGTATCAGTCTACTGGCGAGCCAGTTGTATGCAGGTATCATTTGATTTGACAAAAGATGACAAGTTTATGCCCCAGTAACTCAAAAGCCAGTTCTATCTCATACTGCTGTATAATGCTTAGGTATATTTCTGAGCTCTCCATGAAGTTTCAATAATCTATTGATATCTGATACAAAGAGATAGTATGCTTAAGTTAAGGTATGCCGACCGCATCTGGTTCAATCCTGCTTGTCTTCAGGACCTGGGCGCTGGAGCAAGTAGCTCAGACTTTCTGTTCCTCAGTTTTTCATGTATCAACATCTTAAACAACACATTTATTATGTCATGGTTTCTGTGGGTAAGGAATGTGGGCATAGCTTAGTTTGGTTCTTTGCTCAGGATCTCATGTGGCTGAAATCAAGGGCTGGCCAAACTGCATTCTCACCTGGATGTTTGACTAGGGAAGATAGATTTATTTTCAGTCTCTTTCAGGTTATGGCAGAATTCATTTGTATTCTGAAGTCCTTATTTTTTATGGTTGTATGACTTTGTTCCTCATTTTTTGTTAGCTATTGGTCAGTGTCTTAGTTCATATGGGCTGCTGTAACAAAATGCCATAAACTGGATGGCTTATAAACAACAGGAATTTATCTGTTACATTTCTGGAATCTTGGAAGTCCAGGATCAAGTTGCTGGCAGATTTGGTGTCTGGTGAGGACCGATTTTCTGGTTCATAGACAGCACCTTCTTGCTGTGTTCTCACATGGTGGAAGGGGCAAGGGGTCTTTCTTGGGCCTCTTTTATAAGGGAACTAATCTCATAAATGAGGGCTGCACCTTTGTGGCCTAATCACCTTCTTAAGGCCCCATCTCCTAACACCAACACCTTGGGTGTTATAATTTCAAAATATGAATTTTGGGGGGACACAAACATTTAGACCGTAGCAGTCAAGGACCACTCTCAACTCCTAAGGCTGCTCTCAAGTCCTTGCTGTGTTGATCTCTCACAGGCCCTCTCACATCATGGGAGCTTGCATCATCAAGCCTAGCAGGAAAACCTCTCTTACTTCTCATCTTCTTCTTCAGGGATGGCTTGGACCCTCTTTTAAAAAGCTCACCTGATTATGTCAATTCTACTAAGGATAATCTCCTTTTTTATTAATTCAAAGACAACTGATGGGGGGCCTTAATTAGAGCAAAATCTCTTTATCTTTTACATGTAGTGTAACCTAATCATGACAGTGAAATTCCATCATATTCATAAGTCCTGTCTACACTTAAAAGGAATATACAGGATGTGTATGGCAAGGGGTGACTATCTTGGGGGCCATCATAGAATTCTTTCTATTACGTAGAATCACAAAGGACACTCAATTAATCCAAAAGAAGGCAGAAAAAGGGGTAAAATGCAATCAAAGAAGCGATGGGACAATTATAAAGCAAATAGCATGGTGGTAGATTTAAAACATGTTGATCATCATATAAAATTTAATGGTCTAAATACCACAATTAAATGGCAGAGATGGTTAGATTGGACAAAGAAAAAAGGCTGAACTATATAGTATCTACAAGAAACCCATTTTATACAAAAAGACACAGATAGATCAAAAGTAAAAGGATAGAAAATGATAAACCCTAACCAAAGGGAAGCTGGAGTGGCTATATTTACTACAGACAAAGTAGATTTCAGACTCTGACCAACAATAAATAGGATACTTTGATAATGATGAAAGGGTAACTTCATCCAGAAGACATAACAATCCTAAATGTTTATATATTAATAACAGAGTTTCTAAATGCACAGAGAAAAACTGATAGAACTTCAAGGAAAAATCTCTAATTGCAGTTGAAGAATTTAACACCCATCTCTCAATAAATGATAGTCCAGTAAAAAGAAAATAAGTAAGCATATAGAAGCCTCAAACAACACTATGTATCAATGTGACTTAATTGACATTTGAAAAACACTCTACCCAACAACAGCAGAATACACATTCTCAGCCTTGGTACTAGTGACATTTTGGGCTGGATAATTATTTGATGTGTGTGTGTGTTGGGGGGTGGGGGTTGTCCTGTGAATTGTAGGATATTTAGTGGCATCTTTGATCTCTATCCACTAGATGCCAGTAACATCTTTCCCCCAGTGGTGACAACCAAAAAATGTCTCCAGACCTTGCCAAATGTTCCTTTGGAGGAAAAATCATCCCCAGTTGAAAATACCTAGTTTAGAAGATAGGTATGCCATGAAGTGTGTGTTTGGGGAAAAAGGAAGACTAGCTGGTTTTCTAACTAAGGCAACGTCTGGGTCACAGGGTCACACACTGTTTTGAAAAATCAGTGGACATTCCAGAATTTCCTAATAGTCTTCTCACTTTCACTTCAAAATGTGGGTTTAGGTTATGGTTTATTCATGGATCTTCATTGATAAGTTAGTTAGAAATTGGCAAATGATGCCTCCGGGATGCATAGTCTTGTGCTATTATTCAATTCATTTAATTCAACAAGTATTTATCAAGTGCCTAGTATTATCCAGTTGCTGTTGTAGCACTGAGAACTTATTTGAGAACAAAACAATATACTTGCCTTAATAGAGCTCATATTCTAGTAGTAGGAACCAAACAATAAACAAACAAATAAATGTTTAAGTGTATATGTTACACAATGATAGAGCTATGGAGGTAAGGCAGGATAAGAAAGACAGGAAGTTGAGTAGGAGAAAGTGTTTAAGGATATACAAGCAACAAAATGACATGTGAGCAGAGGATCTGAAAGAAGTGAGGGAGTGAGTAATGTATTAATAGATATCTGCATTCCCATTTATGGTAGAGGAAGCAGCAATTGCAAAGCCTTGAGGCAACAGCTTGCTTGAGAGTGTTCTAGGAGGAACAATGAAGCTCATATAGCAGGAGCAGAGTGAGTGAGTCTGAGAGTGATGGGAGAGGAGGTCAGAGAAACAACAGAACGGCCAGATCACAAGGAGCCTCTAGGTCACTGTAAGGGTTATTCCTCTTGAGTGAAATGAAATGTCATTACAGGATTTTCAGAGAAGTGATATGATAGTACAAATAATGAAAGAGTATCACTTTGGTTACTGGGTTGAGCCAAGACTCTGGGGGCCAAAGTAAGAAGCTGAGGACCAGTTAAGAGGCTGTTGGAATATTCCGGGTGACCCATGATAGTGGCTCCATCCAAGTGGTAGCCAGGGAAGTGGTAAAAAGAGTCAGATTTATTTATTGGATTGGATTGATTTTGGAAGCTCAGAAAATAAGATTTCTTGACAGACAGGATGTGGAGTGTGAGAAAAAGAGAGGCATCAAGGATAACTGAGGTTTTTGGCCTGTAAAACTGGAAGAATCGGGCTGGAGCTGCCATTTACTGATACAGGGAAGATGAAAGAAGGGCCATGCATTGGAAAGTGTGTTAAATTTACTTGTCTTTTAGACATGTAAGTGAAAATATCAAGTGAACTGTTGGCTACAAGAATCTGGAGTTTAGAGAAGTCTGATCCAGAGAAATAACTTTGGGAGTATTGGTGTTTTGCCAGTATTTTAAAGCCTTGAACCTGGGTGAGCTATCGTACGGGAAGGGTATAGGTAGAGAAGGCAAGAAATCCTAGGGATGTGTCCTGGCAGGCCAATATATAGAGTTTGTATTGATAAAGAGTAAATTAGTTTACTATTGCTGCTGTAACAAATTATCACAAATTTAGTGGCTTAAAACAGCACTACTTTATTCTACTGTTATGGAGGTCAGAAGTCTAAAATCAAGGTCTTGTTAGGGCTTCAGAATGGTGTTCCCTTTGAAGAATTCAAGGGAGAGTCTATTTCCTTGCCTTTTTTAGCTTCTAGAAGCTGCCTGCATTCCTTGGCTCATGATCCCTCACTCACATCATTCCAGCTTCTTGCTTGCATCATTACATCTCTTACTTCTGACTGATCCTCCTGCCTCTCTCTAATAAGGACCTTTGTGACTACAGTGGGCCCACCTGGATAATCCAGGATAATCTCCCTATCTTGAGAGCCTTAATTGAATCACATCTACAAACCCGTTTTTACCATGTAAGGTAACATATCCCTTAGGACATGTATACATTTAGGAAACCAATGTTCGACGTACCATAAGGAGGAACCATAAGGTAAGACTAAAGGGAAGTGTCCAGTGAGGTAGGCAGAGAACAGAGGAAGTATATTCTGAAACCAAGTGAAGACAGTGCTTCATGAAGAAGGGAGCAATCACTCTGTTAAATATTACTCATGGATACAGTAAGATGAAGAGGAGAATTGACTGTTAGATTTACCATAATGTAAATCATCGCTGACATTGATGAGAACCATTTTAGTGGAATTGGTGAGGGATGGAAGCCTGATTGGGATGAGCTTAGAAGGCAAAGGAGGGGAGGGAGCCAAGATGGCAGACTAGAAGTAGCCAGCACATGGTGCTGTCAAGGAGAGAATCAAAAGTTGCAAGTAGATGTTCATCTACAGACAGACCACCTTAGAGAAAGCATTGTGAACCATCAGAGAAGTGACTAGAGATACCCAAAGTGAAGGAGAGGGAGGTTGGTTGATCTGCTCAGCAAGATTGGGAGGTACCCGGGAAAAGTGCCCACACATGGGGAAAGGTCAGAGGAGAACCTCAGAGGTCCACACTCCCCCTGAAGATACCACAACCCAAGCTGGCTCCACTGCAGCCACTTCCCCATTGCCCCAGCTGGGTTGGGGAGGGAGGTGAATGGCAGGCACTGTCATGTACATTGTGAAGGGGTGCCATGCGTCCCCACACAACTGGGGGATCCAAACAGAGCAGGCATCCATGAGGCCCAGCATCCACTGCCACCATCTGGGTAGTGCTGCTGCTGCCACCTGAGTAGCACCACTGCCAGATCTGAGCAGACGGAGAGAGAGTCCCAGCCGCAGTGACTCACACACAGTGTGCCGTATGCCTCCTGGGCCCAGCCCAATCCTGGCAGCTCCACCTGTGCCCTATGCCCTGAGGCCCCGCCCATGCCATGGAGAGGGATTTGCTCAGCCACTTGCCTGAGCTTCCAACAGTAGCCCAGGGACCAACCCACAACTCTGCACAAATAGCCCCCAGGACTGGCTTGGACTGTGACAACCACAGAGGAGTGGGACAACACAGGAGAACAGCTTTGTTACAGGCTGCAAGTGTACCTGCTCCTCTCCCACTGGGTCAGTCATCTAGAGTGGGATGCAAGTGCACCACCCAGGGACCTCTCCTTTTCACTAAGTAGGAGAGTCCCCAGCAGAGGAGAATAGGTGCACCACAAAATTGTCTGCCTTGAGCTGAAAGAAGATGTTTCAGATGAGAAGGGATCAACACAAGAACACTAGCAACATTTAAAAAGCTGTTTTGATGCCCCCAAAGATCACAATGGGCCTCCAGCAATGGACCCCAACCTAAAGGAAGTTGTTGAAATGTCAGATATGGAATTCAGAATGTGAATGGCAAATAGGATGAATGGTATTGATGAGAAAGTTGAAAACCAACACAAAGAACCCAAAAAAATAATTCAGGACATGAATGAAAAATTCTCTAAAAAGATAGATGATCTAAGAAAAGATATAACAGAACATATAGAAATGAAAGTGTCATTTGGGGAATTTCAAAATATAGTAGAAAGCTTTAATAACAGACTAGATAAAGCAGAAGAAAGAATTTCGGAGCTTAAAGACAAGACTTTCAAGTTAGCCCAGTAAGTCAAAAATGTAGAGAAAAGAATAAGGAAGAATGAACAATTACTCAGAGAAATACAGGATTATGTAAAATGAGCTAATATAAGAATCACAGGTATTCCTTAGGGAGAAGAAGAAAAAGCAAAAAGCATGGGAAACCTATTTGAGGGAATTATGGAGGAAAACTTCTCTGGTATTGCCAGAGATGTAGACATCCAGATACAAGATGGTCATCAAACACCTGGAAGATTTATAGTAAATAGGACATTACCAAAACACATAGTCATCAGTCTGGCCAAACTCAAAATGAAGGAGAAAATCCTATAAGCTGCAGGATGAAAGCAACACTTAAACTTACAAAGGAATTCCCATCAGACTAACAGCCAACTTCTCAGCAGAGATCTCACAAACCAGAAGGGATTTGGGTCCCATTTTTAGTCTTAAACAGATTAGCTACTAGCCAATAATTTTGTATCCTGCAAAACTAAGTTTCATGAATGAAAGAGAATAAAGTCTTTCCCAGACAAGCAAACACCAGACTGACCCTATATTAAATGCTCAAAAGTGCTCTATACATGGAACAGAACAATCAATACTCACCAGTATAGAAACAGCCCAAAGTTAAAGCCCACAGCTCTTATAAAACAGTGGCACAAGGGGGAAAACAAAACAACAAGGTATCATTCAACATAATTAACAGAACAGTATCTCACATATCAATATTAATATTGAATGTAAATGGTCTTAGTGCTTGACTCAAAAGACATAGATTGGCTGAATGGATGAAAAAACAAAGCCCAACTATATGCTGTCTCCAAGAAACCCATCTAACTTGCAAGGACTCTCATAGACTCAAGGTAAATGAGATGGAAAATAATATTTTATGCAAATGGAAACCAAGAGTGAGCAGGAGTAGCTATTCTCACATCAGATAAAATAGACTTTAAATCAACAACGGTGAAAAAAGACAAAGATGGTCATTATATAATGATAAAGGGAGCAATTCAGCAAGAAGATATAAAAATCCTAAATATATATGCACATAATATGGAAGCTCCCAGATGCATAAAACAAATTGTAGTAGATCTAAGGAAAGAAATAAATGGCAGCATCATAATAACCAGGGACTTCAACACTCCACTGACAGAACTGGACAGATCATCGAGGCAGAAAATCAACAAAGAAACACTAGACTTAAGTGGGACTCTAGAAAAAATGGACCCAACAGACATTTATGTAACATTCTACCCCAAAACTACAGAACATACCTTCTTCTCATCAGCACATAGGACATCTTCCAAGATAGTTCATATGTTAGGCCACAGAGGAAGTCTCAGCAAATTCAGAAAAATCGAAATCATACCATGTATCTTCTCAGACCACAGTGGAATAAAACTAGAAATCAAATCCAAGAAGAACTCTTAAATCTACACAAAGTCACAGAAATCAAATAACTTGCTGTTGAATGATCCTTGGGTCAATGATGAAATTAAGATGGAAATCAAAGCATTTTTCAAACTGAACAACAAAGAGAACATAAGCTTCCAAAATCTATGGAATACAGTTAAAGCAGTGCTAAGGAGGAAGTTTATAGCCTTAAATACCTACACCAAAAAGACAGAAAGATCACAAATTAACAACCTTATGTCACATCTCAAGGAACTAGAAAAAGAAAAACCAAACCCAAAGCTAGTAGAAGAAAAGAAATAACAAAGCTCAGAGCATAGCTGAATGAAATGGAAACAAAGAAACAACAAAAAACAGTACAAAGGATTAATGAGACAAAATTTGCTTCTTGGAAAAGATAAACAAAATTGATAGACCACTAGCTAGATTAACCAGAAATAGAAAAGGACTCAAATATGCTCAAATAGAAATGAAAAAGGAGACATTACAACTGATACCAGAGAAATACAAAATATTATCCATGAGTATTATGAAAACCTCTATGCACACAAACTAGAAAACCTAGAGGAAAAGGATAAATTTTGGGGAATACACAACTTCCTAAGCCTGAATTGGGAAGAAATGGAAATCCTGATGAGGAGCGAGATCGAATGAGTAATAAAAATATCTCCCAACAACAACAAAAAAAACCCCAGACCAGATTGAGTCACAAATTCTACTAGAACTACAAAGAAAAACTGGCACCTATCCTACTGAAACCATTCCATAACATCAAGAAGTAGGAAATCCTCCCTAATTCATTCTAGGAAGCTAGTCTTACCTTGATACCAAAGCCAGGAAGGGACACAACAAAAAAAGAAAACTACAGACCAATACCCCTTATGAACATAGATGCAAAAATCTTCAACAAATTACTAGCACACCAAATTCAACAGTACATCAAAAAGATAATTTATCATGATCAAATGGGTTTCATCCAGGGCTGCAAGGATGGTTCAACATATGCAAATCAGTAAATGTGATTCATCACATAAACAGAAGCAAAAACAAGGTACAATGCTACAAATCAGTAGCATTTATATATACTAATAACAGTCAAACTGAGAGTCAAATCAAGAACTCAATATCATATGATTATCTCAATAGATGCAGAAAAAGTTCAATAAATTCCAGCACCCTTTCATGATAAAAACCCTCAACAAACTAGGGATAGAAGGGACATACATCAAAATAATAAAAGCCATGTATGACAAACTCACAGCCACCATCATACTGAATGGGGAAAAGTCGAAAGCATTTCCCGTAGAAACAGGAACAAGACAAGGGTTCTCACTGTCAACACTTCTATTCAACATAGTACTGGAAGTTATAGACAGAGCAATCAGGCAAGAGAAAGAAATAAAGGGCAGCCAATTCAGGAACGAGGAGTTCTAACTATCCCTTTTACCAATGATATGATATTGTATGTAGAAAACACTAAAGACTACACCAAAAGACTCCTGGAATTGATAAATAAATTCAGCAAAGTCTAAGGTTACAAAATCGATGTACACAAATCAGTAGCATTTATATATACTAATAACAGTCAAACTGAGAGTCAAATCAAGAACTCAATATCATTTATAATACTTCAAAGAAAATAAAATACAATAGTTAGGTACATACTTACCCAAGGATCCCTGTGAAAGATCTCTACAAGGAGAACATCAAAAGACTGATGAAAGAAATCACAGATGGCACAAACATATTGCAAAATGTTCCTTACTCATGGATTGGTAGAGTCAACATTGTTAAAATGTCCATACTGTCCAAAGTGATTTACAGATTCAACACAATTCCCATAAAAATACCAATGTCATTTTTCACAGATCTAGAAAAAATAATCCTAAACTTCATATGGAACCAAAAAAGAGCCCAAATAGCCAAAGAAATCCTACACAAAAAGAACAAATCTGGAGGCCTCATAGTACCTGACATCAAGTTATAATCCAAGCCTATATTAACCAAAACAGCATGGTCCTGGTGTAAAGGTAGAGACATGGATCAATGGAACAGAATAGAGAACCCAGAAATAAAACCATATGTCTATGACCAACTATTTTTAACAAAGCAGATAAAACATACATTAGGGAAAGGAAGCCCTGTTCAATAAATGGTTCTGGGAAAACTGGATAGCCACATGCAGAAAAATGAAACAAGATCCCTATCTCTCACCATATACAAAAATTAACTCAAGTTGGACTACAGACTCAAATGTAAATCCTGAAACCATAAAAATCTTAGAATAAAATGTAGGAAAAACCCTTCTAGACATCAGACTATGCAAAGACCCCGAAGGCAAATACAGCAGCAACAAAAATAAATAAATGGGACTTAATTAAATGAAAAAGTTTCTGCATAGCAAGGTAAATAAGGTAGACAACCTACAGAATGGGTGAGAAAATATTTGCAAACTTTACATCTGAGAAAGGGCTACTATCCAGAATCTAAAAAGAACTCAAACAAATCAGCAAGAAAAAAGAAAAAAAAAACCAAATAACCACATTTAAAAAGTGGGCAAAAGACATGAACAAATTTTTTTCACAAGAAGATAGACAAATGGCCAACAAACATGTGAAAAAATGCTCCACATCATAATCATCAGGGAAATGCAAATTAAAACCACAGTGAGATACTATCTTACCTCTATCAGAATGGCCATTATTAAAAAATCAAAAAACAATATATGTTGTTGTGGATGTGGTGTAAAAGGAACGCTTTATACACTGTTGGTAGGACTGTAAATTAGTATAACCTCTGTGGAAAACAGTACGGAGATTCCTCAAAGAACTAAAAGTAGATCTACCATTTGATCCAGCAATCCCACTACTGGGTATCTACTCAAAGGAAAATAAATTATTTTATAAAAAATCACCTACACCTGAATGTTTATCACAGCACAATTCACAATAGCAAAGATATGGAATCAACCTAAGTCCCCATCAATTCATGATTGGATTTAGAAAATGTGGTGTGTATATATATACTGTGGAGTACTACTCAGCCATAAAAGGAATGAAATAATGTTTTTTGCAGCAGCTTGGATGGAACTGGAGACCATTATCCTAAGTGAAGTATCTCAGGAATGGAAAAATAAACACCACCTGTTTGCACTAATAAGTAGGAGCTAAACAATGGGTATACACAGTCATGTAGTGATGTAAAGGACGTTGAAAACTAAGGAGGGAGAGGTTGGGAGGGGTGTGAGGGATAAAACCTTACCTATCAGGTACAGTGTACACTACTTTGGTGACAGACACACTAAAAGCCCTGACTTCAGCATTACACAATTCATCCATGTAGCAGAAAACTCTTGCACCCTCTTGATATTTTGAAATAATAAGAAAAAAGAAGACAATCAAGCAGGGCCAGCTTCAGGTATGTATGCCTTGTGCAGTCACATGAGGCGCCATGCTTAGAAGAACTCACACTTAGATTAATGGTCTGCTGTCACTGTCTTGAAATTCTTAATAATTTTCAACAAGGAGTGTCAAATTTTTATTTTGCACTGGGCCCTGAAAATTGTGCAGCAGCTGGTCCTACAATGAAAGAAGAGGAATTTGAGAGTGATTATGGATCACTCTTTTGAGGAATTTTACATAAATGGGACGGAAAAATGAAGTCAGAGGAGGAAGTGGGGTCAAGGGGGCACTTTAAAATTTAAGATAGTTGCTTTCTAGTGTGGTGCTTACTACGTAATAATAGAGAGTTGTGGCTGACCGGGACCCATTCTCGCTATTGCCTAATGTCTCACATGTGGTTTTGGCCGACCTCACAGCATAATTTCTCAGAGCCCTGTGTAGGAGGACATGCCTCTGTTTCCTGGGCTCACCTCCTTTTTTTCCAGTGGGTTGATGGTGTCATGCATGAAAGATCAAAATCCTTATAAAGTCAAACTCTAACATATCGTTGTAATCTACTAAGCTCCTGTCACTCTGAACTCTGAATTGGCAGAAGAGATTAATTTTCCAGGCTTTGTTCTTCACAAAGCATGCTCTTTTAGAAGCATTTGCAGATTGATTTTATCGTGATTTTTTTCAAGCAATTTTCCCAGGCATACCAGTTAAGCCGACTCAGGCCCAGAGTCATTCATTGCTGTCTTCAGGAAAGGCATATTGTTGGCATTTGTCCACACTCCAGGCATTTCTCCATCTATCATAGTCACTGGAAATGAATTTCACTGTGAAGGGCTGCTAACCACACTTAACAAATAACCATCCAAAGAACTGTAGGAAGCAGCCAAACATATAACACCCCACCCTTCCGTACAGTAAGCAAAATGTAACACACACACACATCCCCCATGGCCCCATGCAGTAATCTAACTTTGACATTATAGGTTAGAAGTTTGCAGAAATCCCTGAGATGAATGCTTTTGAAATTAACTGGAAAAAAGAAGGTGCCAGTCTCTCAAACTACCTTTAACTTTAATACTTATCTACAACTGTTCGGCTTGTTGGAGCAAATTATTCCTTTGTGTTCCATCTTCAATTTTGCACAAAGGGATAGCAAATCTACAGTGCATTCCATATCAGCAATTACAACAAAACTTAGATAAAATGGTGTTATCTGATATTGAATATTTCAAATTTATACAGGACTTCCTTTCCTCTCCCCTTAATTGACAGCACTGGCTGCAGTGCCTCTTCTCAGTACTCGTTCGGTAAGTGTCTGAAGGTTGGAAGGCAACAAGGGAAGAAGGATGAAAGGATGGACAGATGGATGGAAGGAGAAGTCTCAAGAAAATTGAAACAGACTTTCACTGATTCACTCAGTGGTTCCTTGTCAATTATATACAGTAATACAAGGTTAAGAAATATAATTCTTGCAGTCAAGGTGCTTATATTTTAATTAGGGAGACACATAGGTGAACAGTGTATTACAACATATTGTAAGAGGTAACATAAGTCAAAGTCTGAATCCCTAGGACACTCCCTTCCCTTCCTAGGTTTTCTGAATCTTGAGTCTTCTCGTGGTGCTCAAACTCCTCACCTTGGCTTGACTTTTCTCTTTTATCTTTTTTCTCCCTTCCACACTTCCCTCAACACTCACCTGTTTCTGTTTTATTCCTCCAGTCTTACTCTTTACTCTAAATTGATAAAAAGTCACTCCGAATATGTTAGTAAGTGAACAGTTTACCCTTTTCCAGGCATCATAGTTAAGAAATTTTAATTATGAATCTCAGAAGACATTTTTTCCCTTCTGCTTTTATTTAAAAATGAGTTTAATCATGACAACTCCAGGCATTTTGATGGGCAAATGCAGCACCCTAAAAACTTATAGTCAGCCAGGGCCAATTACTATCTGCTTTGGAGTATATACAATTTATAATAATTCCTTAATTTATGCAAGATTTTAAAGTTTCAAGAGTATTTTCAGGTGTATTTTATCATTTAATATTTACAACAAGCCTATAAAAATTTTATTCTTTTCATTTTACAGATGATGAAACAAGGGACCAGGCCAGAGTCACACAATTAGTAAATGATAGAACCTCAATTGGTATCTAGTTGTGATTTTTAAACCCAATGTTCTTTCCAAGACGGTTTTGATGCCTTTCTAATTCCAAAGCCAAGTTTCTGAAAGTGCTCAGCCGTGTATTTGATTCTGAAGGAAGGAAGAAAAGATGGAGGGAGGAAAAAGGAGAGAGAGAGAAAGGAAGGAAAGATTGGGGGGAAGAAATGTAATGTAATGTAAGAATAGCAATCACAGGTGGGAGCTGAGTCAGGAGACTGAAGATGCCCTACACCAAGTGTGGTACCCAAGAGGAGCTATAAGTTTCTTTCACATACTCTTCTGCTATTGCTGTTCCAGCAGCAAGTGAAAAGTAAGATAATCCAGTATGTTAAAATGGATGATTAAGTACAGAATTTCCTTTGTCATGTTGAAGCTTTAATTAATAAATTAGAAAAGTAACAGCTGGACAGGCAGCTGTAGTTTCCTAAGTCTAAGATCTCTAAAGCAGCATGGCATATCTATCAGATGATTAACGAGGTAGTGCCTGTATAAAAGATTCACTCTATGATGTTTGATGCTCTTTGATCAAGGTAAAATAGCTGTAACTCTGAAAGATAAAATTAACTTAATATGTTATTCATATCTATAAAAAGAACAGATCAGAGGTAGAAAAATTCAGTGATTTGGGTACTAATCTATAAGAAGCTATTTTTTAAAGTTAAAAAAGCTCACACTAGTATCTCTTCTTTCTTGTTTTCCATATTAATTATTGAATCTACATTTTAGATTTTAGCATTTCGTTTGTAGTTTCTTGTGTTAAACTTATTTCTCTTCTAGATATTTATCTTTATGTCAATGATATGTCAAATGCTTTTTATGAATGCCTGATAATATCTAGCAGAGCATTACATAGAGAAATTCAGAAGTACCTATTTTAATTCAAATAGATTGAAAATTTTTCAAGAGGACAACTTCTTTCAAGCAAAAAATATTATATTTTGTTTCTTTTCTTACATAAAGAGATAATTTTAAATAAAGCTATCCACAAGAGTTGTCTTCAGCCATCTGATCTTATTCACAAAACATTGTATACAGTAAAATGTCTTTACACTGATATTGCTATTCCAAATAATTAAAAACTAGAAAAGGTGCTATTGCTAGTTAATTTTCCTCATTTTTAAAAAATATAATATTGATAATTTAAATCCATTTAAGTCTAAATTTGCCTTATTTTATATTCCCTTGAATTTTCATCAGTGTATTTTGTTGAAATAGGTTTTTGAAAAGGTCTTTTCCCCCAAAATAGTATCTTGTCTTCAAAGTAAGTTACAAAATATGGAATAGATATTTGCATTTCATAGTGACAAATAAACTAGTGACTTGAGTGGTCATATTGCCTCTAAAAATTAGAAAATTTGGTCAGTTATATTTAATCATCTTTCTGATACCTTAAATGCATAGAAAAAGTCCACTTTAGCAAAGTAATACATCTTTGTTTGAACATTTACATTTTTCATGTATCTGTGTGAAAATAGAAGATTAAAAGGGGATTTGTCAACTTGGATTTAATTCTAAATTTAATTCTAAATCCAAGTTGATAAATATATAAATATTTTAAGTAGCAACTTGGAACCACTGAAAGGAATAGTTGGGTTTGTCCAAAAACCATGTGTAATAAAGGACTCATTTATTTTTTCAATATTGTCTTGTCAGATAACTATTTATCAATGCTTTGCTTTCAAGATGTTTTGTTTTTCTGTTCTGAGAGAAAGAAAAATATCATTCTGTACAATGTACCTAATAGATTATACAAGCACAAAATGTAAATACTTTTAGCGTTTCTCCATTTTAGGCAACCTCTCTTCTTAAGACATTTATCTTGTGAGTTGAAGGGTACATTCATTTTAAACAAGCCAGATTTCCACTCTAAGTAGAAACACTGGGTCATAAATTTAAAAATTCTTAGCTACGAGGACATTTTAAAATCAAACTTCTGATTAGCATTAGCTTAGTGGGCTAAGAGACAAGAGCTGTGGGCTCCCGCACAGTTCTCCACACCCTGTGGTGTGATATGGCGGCACCATGACGTGGTTCCCCGATTTCACTAAGATGTGAAGCTGCTTCCTGTGCCTGTGACCAGGACATCACTGTTTTGCCTTCTATCTCCTGTTTGTCCTCACTAGGACTAAGTAGTCCAGCATGCTTTCAAGATAGCCCTCTTAAATTCAACCCAAACAACCAGACTACATAAAGAGTATCTTAAACAAGCATGACTTGTACATTATACCAAAAACATACTCTTATTTGTGTCTCTCACTACCCCCTTTAAAATTTATTCAGCAGGGTGAATTTGGTCCTTGTGCCAGGATGAAATCTCTGTCTCAGGCAGGCCCAATACTGTTTTGGAACTTTGAGGTAGCATCAGGAATGCTGGGTGAGGAGTTCCAGAGTCAGGAAAACTGTGATCAGCCACCTCACTTGGGCATGCAGCTTCTATTGCATCATGTTGTCTTGGTGGAAACCTTGAAGTTAACATCTTACTTCACTGCTTTACTATTTCACTGCTTTACTACAGCTGTCAGGATTGATAAAGGTGACAAACTATAGCAGGTGGGTAATGAGATGTGGAGAGTTTCAGTTTCATGTGAATCATGAATCTTGAATTTGTCCTAGAGATGCCCTCAGTTCGTTTTAGTTCTGCCTCAAACCTCAGCCTCTGCTGAGTCCAGGACTCTCTTCTTATTTTCCTGAATTCCGTCCTTCTTCACTATGGTACAGGATAGATACCAGCTGTGTTCTTTGGATAGTCAAAACAATCAGCTCAAATTTTATTTCAGTTTTTTTATTTAAAAATTATTTATTTAAATTTTTGGATTCAGTATATTCTATGTTCCCAGCTGTTTGGGAAATCAAAGGCTCACTTGACACAGACTATGCCTTTCTGAGTCTCACAAGCTAGTTTGTTTATTCATTCAAAACTTTATCAGGTGCTTTATTGATATATTCCTATGTGAGAAAATAGAAAAAAATGAATGCAGACAAAATATGATCTACTTCAGTGATAAAATATTTGGTACAAATGTCAGTAGCTATGGAAGAGGGAGAGGAGTGTAAAGGGCACTATATCTGGTCTAAAGCTTTGCTAATCAATGTGTGATCCATGTGGACTAGCAATGTTGGCACCACCTGGGAGCTTGTTAGAAATTTAGACTCCCAGGACCCACCCTACACATACTAGAGTCTGCATTTTAACAAATCTTCAGTTAAACTTTGAGAAGCCCTTACTCAAAGACACTTGGACTAAGTCCCTTTGGAGCCACTTATGAGTGGAGCCACTTTTGACCATGAATTCTGTATGATGGGAATGATTAATGTCAGCTTAGCAGGATTATAATGAGATTCAAATTTGAGACGATAGATATAAAAATGCTTTATAAACTACCAAATAATAAAAAAATGAAAATTATCTGCATTTTTAGAAAAATTTTTCATAGAGAGTATATAACTTCAGGATAATCTGTGTAATAAGCATGCAACCTGAAGATCTCTTTTGGTCCTCACCTACTTGGCTAACCACCCTTTTTCTCTCATAAGGACAACTCTTTGACCTATATTCCTGAATTCTTTTTTGAAGTGTTTTCATTTGTGTTGTTTTGTTTTTTCCACTCTAGAACTCCTGAGTCATTCTACTTCTCCTGAAAGAGTCAGCATAATCTTTTTTAAACCTTTACCAATTGAGTTAACAATGAACTATTATCATTAATATAGATAATTATTTAACATAAAAAATTGTACCAAAAAGTGATAAAATAGTCAAGTTCAGGAAATTGGAATAATCTGGCACAAAATACATGGGGATTACATGTACATAATTTGTTCAAAATCCAGAAGCTTGTGGAAATTTAATTTTTGTAATATTAATCTTATATCCCACAGATATGCTGGTAGGAGGCAAACAACTCCTAATTCAGTCTGCCAAATTCTTTCCCCTCCACTTGCCAATATACAACTTTCTTTGAAGGTATAAAATGTTAGCAACTCACACCATTACTGAGAACTAAGAGTGATAATCAACCTATTGCCAGAATATGGAAGGGTTTCTCACTAACCACAAGGTTTATGGAACAGAATTAACATTCACAATTGCTGGCCAAAGTATTTTTTTCATTCAAACGTTTTACTGTGAAAGAGTCATATGGAATATTTAAGGATCACAGTATCAATTTTTCTAGATATTTGTTGCTTTTGGGAGGGCTGAGGGATGGAGGAAGAGTCCAGGACTCTCATGTTTGAGGCAAGCTTATAGTTAGATAAAATGCCTAGCTTGAAAACAATTTTATACCAGCATAATTAAGCTGCATATTAAAAGGCATAGACCTATACTTGTAAGTATTGGACTCACAATGAGTGCTTCACGTATTTTTGTCTCTAATGGGGACATAGTGAAAGTAATTGACATACTTAGAACTTCTACTTTCTGAAAAAATTTAAAAAATAAATTATATACTCATTATTCTCATCCATGTCCCACTCTCCCAAATATTACTTATGGGAAAACACTGACTCACAGCTGCTTTATTAACTGCATTTATTTACTTTTTATTTATTTATTTACTATTTATTAACTCAAAGAGAAGTGAATGAAACTCCTTTGTCTCTGACCCTTTCTATGACATTTATGTTATCCAATATTATGAAATAGAAAAATTATGTTTCATATAACATAATGAATCTGATTTAGGTGACATAGTTAGAAGCTATCTATGTTTATTTGGTCATCTGCCACTTTTTAATACCACTGATAGATAGGTGACAGTCTATCAAATTGGATTACTCATATTTGGAAAATTGAAGGATGTATTTAACATTTTGCATTCCTTAAAAGAAGTGTTTATTTAATCTAAATGTTGTACACTGAATTTCATAATTACTTCCAAGATTTTTCTCTTCTTGGAACCTGAAATTTTATAATATGTTCATTAATAACAATGTTTTGCAGTTTCATGGCACTCTTTTGTCTGAGAATTTCAATGTTTACTTAATCTTCATCATATCTTTGGGCAGATGTGAATCTGTGATATTTTCCTTTCTGCTTCTTCCTTTTTAAATATAAAAAAGTACATTATTAATCCACTTTGTATGGCACATTGTGAAAGTAAAAGGAGGGTCTCCATCAGCTGTTGTTTTCAAGGAGGCTAAATGGGCCCTAATCTCCTGTGTGTCTTTGGTGAAGGTGTCAGTGAAGGAAGTTAGTGAGCATTCAAAAGTATTCAACAAACTTCTTGGGGGTAAAGATCACACCTTTATTTTTTGATGTTCATTCAATACATTTCACATTATAGGTGAAGTCAGGTAACTGTGAACTCTACAAGTGTACATTATACAAAATAATGGAGTTACAGATTTGTAGGATTAGGTAAACTACAGCCTTGGAAATTTTGAGAACCCCAGGTTAAGTTCAGATTCTTTATGTTAGTAATCTACTTTTGTATAACAAATTACTACAAACTCTGGGGCTTAATACAACATACCTTTATTATCTCGCGTTTTCTGTGGGTTAGAAGTCTGGGCACAGCTTAGCTGGTTTCTCTGCTTAGGATCTCAAAAGGCTACAAGTTGGGCTGTGTTCACATCTGGAGGCTGACTGGGGAAGAATTCACTTCTAAGCCTACTCAGGTGGTTGGCAGAATTTATTTCCTTATGCTTGTAGGACCAAGGACCCTGGTTTGTTGCTGGCTAGTCGATGGAAACCACTCTCAGCTTCTTGCCATGTATACCTTCCAACATGGCTACTTTTCAAAGCCAGCTAGGGAGATAGAGTTTCTAGAATCTCCATACAAGGCATAGTCTTATATACATAACATAAACATCAAGTGACATTCCTTCACCTTTGCTATCTTCTGTTAGTGAGAAACAAGTGGCAGGTCCCGCCTACATTCAGGGGAAGGACAGGAGCACCAGGAGGTGGGATCGTGGGGGCCAGCCTAGAGTCTGCACATCCTACCCCTTAACTGTTTGGGTCAATTGAGATTAGGGGAAGCTGCATATAATGGAAAATCCAAGTTAACAGTGACTGAAGCAAAATAGATCTTTATTTCTCTCTCATGTGAAAAAGAAAAAGGTAAATCCAGAGGAAGGCATGCCATGAGTGGTACAGCAGGTTCATCTCTTCATCTAGGACCTATACTCTTTACCTTTGTGCTATGCAATTTTTAGTTCATGGCTTCTAGTCACAGCATCTAGTCTCAAGATAACCTTAGTACAATGTAACTTAGCACTTATAGCCATCACCAACAGAAAGGAGGAGAGATAGAAAAAAATTCACTTCAGGTGACGCAGCTCCCTTAGCCTTCCTGGATATCCCAGGGAACACTTCATCGATTTGACCAAATCTTAGTCACATGTAGCTGAGGGTTACAGATAACTTTACACACAGCTGAGAGGGAGGCTGAGAAATGTGATTTTAACTGGAGTTATTGTTGCCCCATATAAAACCAGGGTTATTTTACTACGAAAGGAATGAAGAATAGCTGGCAGGTGGTAACTTGCTGTTTCCGCCATGCTAGCATTGAGAGCTCTTTACAATCTTGAGCTGACTAAATGTTGACCTTTGCTGTCCAATATTGACCTCCTTATGGAAACTGTTCACCTGGGCCTGCCTCCAGACCACTCTAAATAAAGAAAATACATTGATCCCTGCCTTGCTGGTCTAGTGTCTTCACCATGGGAAGTCCCACACATTGATTTTTTTCCATCCTTGCCAGAGTTCCTGCATTGGTAACATGTGTTGTGAATCAATCAACAGTACTTGGGCTGTGCCTTGTTTTCACTAATTCTACCCTTTATCTTTACCCCTTGAGTCCCAAAACTCTTGGGTTGGAGTCCTGGCCTGCCTCCCTTCTGCTTGGTGCTTTATTGCCTGCTTTGGAATCCCCATCACTGAGTGCTGGCTCCATTTCAGGAATGAGACTACTCTATTTTGAATCTTTGATGCCAGGTCCTTGTTTGGAGCAGACCTTCTTTTCTATCCCCATGCCTCTGATAGAACAGCCACTATTGTTCTCTTACCTACAGCTGGAACTGACCCCATGCTTGGCATGTCTCATTGTTTGGACCTCGTTCACATTTTATCTACCCTCAGCCTCAGTCTGCCTGTCTTATAGCAATTATCTAGGCCACAGCAGAGGTAGAACAGCTGGAAGGACTAGTCTAGGTGCATAATAGGTATTTGGTGAATATTTAGTTGATTAATTTTTATTGAAATATTAATTAAACTGAGTCTAATGAGTACCGTATTTTAGGAGAAGAGTCTTTGAGCTTACTGATGCCAATCTCCCTCACATACTCAGGTTATTCTCTTTTCTTCTCAAAGAACAAGTCTAAAACCATTTAGGTCTCAGGTAATAGCCAGAGGGGAAGGAAAGGTAGATCAGAACTCTGCTGAGCTGCCTGGGGCTCCTGCTGCCACCTTTATGTTTGCTGTTGTTGCCTAAAACCTCCTTCCTTCCTGCATTGCTGCCAATGTTGCTGGAGATCTTACAAATGTTTTAATTCCTTGGAATTATACCTCTCTCAGGTGATTGCCTTAGCCCATCCCACCCAGCCTCCAAGCTCATCTTTCTGCCCTAACGTCTGACCTACATTGAACCCTAGGTTTCTAGTATGAAGTTGCAAGTACAGTGGCCAGTCTTCTCAACCTCTCCACTAAAAAAAGAACATCACAGTCTTAGTTTTTCATTCCCACTACTAATATTTATTAAGTGTTGCAAGACACAGTTTTTGGTGTTTGGGATACAATATTTAACAAGAGAATATCCTTACTGTTATGTCATTTATAATCTAGAGAAATACACAATGAGCAAGTAAACTAATGAACAAACATGAAAAAATCAAGGAATGATAAACACATTGTAGGGAATTAAAGTAAACTATTGTAATATTGAGAGATTCAGATTTAAGTGATCAATAAAGGCCTCTGAAGAGTTAAAATATATGCTAGAATCTGAAAAATAAGAAAGAGCCAGTCATGCATTGATAAAGACCAGGGTTTTCAACCTTCCTACTGCTGAAATTTTGGACCAAATAATTATTTGTATGGGGGCTATCATGTGCACTACAGGTTGTTCAGCAACATCTCTAGTCTTTACTACTGGGCGCCAGTAGCACCTCCCCAGTCGTGATGAAAATGTCTGAGGACGCATTACCAAATATCCCCACCGGGGGCAAAATTGCCTCTGGTTGAGAACCACTGTTCTCAAGGGGAAGAGCATTCCTAGCAAAGCAACAGCTAGTGCAAAGGTATATCATTGGGAATGAGTTTGATATTTTCAAGTAGAAGAAAGGTGAGTAGTATGTCTCTAGCATAGTGGTCAGGGGAGAGTGGTTCCTATTACAAAAGAGAAGTAGGCAAGATCCATGTAATGAAGGCATTGTAAGCTAGAGTAAAAATTTGGATTTTATTCTCAATCTACTGGGAAGCCATTGAAAATTTCCAAATTATGGTGAGATATAATTATATTTACATTTTAAAAAGATTATTCTTAATGTTGTGTGCAGAATTGGTTATAGGGAGAGTAGGAGTAGCTGTTAGATCTGATGGTGGCTTGAGCTAAGGCAGTGATAGTGAAGATAGGGAGAAAAGGATGAATTTGAGATGTATTTTGAAGTAGAGTAGACAGAAGTTGCTCACAGAATGGATGTAGAAGTAAGAGAAAAAGTAAGAAATCATGATAACTCATATATTTGGTCTAGAACCTTGGTACTAGTGATACCATTTGTTGAGAGGTAGAAGACAGATGAGTAGCAGGTTCAGGGAATCTCATGAGTTCTACTCTGGCCATCTTAAATTTGAGAAGCCTATGAGGCCTCGCAGTGGAGTTAAGAAGAAGGCAATTGGATATATGAGTCTGAGGAACAGTCAGGACTGTAAATACAGTGTGGGAATCATTGTCTTTTGTGTTGCCTTTAAAGTGATGAGACTGAGGGAGATCACCTAGGATACTAGGAAAAAAGAGAAGAGATAAAAGCCCAGGACTAAGCTTTGAATACCATGCCATTTAGGAATTAACCAGGGGAGGAGCCAGCAAAGGAGTTACTAAGGAACTTCTCATGAGATAGGAAGGATGCCAAGAAAGTGTGGTGTCCCAAAGGAGAGAAGGAGAGTTGCAACTGTTCTCACACCAAGGCCTTTATGTCATGCCCTTAGTAATGACAAACTCTTTTTCCTGAGACTCCGTTAAAAGTTCAGCCTGTCAAATCAGGCTGCTTGAGATCAAATCCTGGCATTACCTCTCCTAGTTGTTGACCCGACTAGTTGTTTCCTTGTGTTTCCATTTCTCATCTGTAAAATGGGAATAATCACAGTCCCTGTGTTATAGAATTGTTTTAACCTTAAGTGGGACCATAATGCATGTGAATGCTTATGAGAAGATGCTGGCACACAGGAAGTATTTAAAAAAGGTTAACTTTTGTCATTATTATTGCTATTGCTTATACTCAAATTTTAGGTGTAATGTGTGTCTCAAAAGTGAAGAAAACTCTCACATCATAGGGGGAGTAGATATTGGTATGTTCTATCTGGAAGGTTCCATGTTAATATCCATGAAAAGCTTTAAATATGTCTATATCCTTTGACACAACCATTTCACTTCTAGGAACTTATAAAAATAATGCAAAATAATACATGTATAAGGATACTTATCTTAGTATCATTCAAGGAACAAAATCAATGAATAAGCTTAATAGCCATTAGTAGAGGACTGATAACATAAAGTTTAAAAGTATGTGCATCCATACAATACACTACCACTAAAACTAATGCTATAGATGTACATTTGAGTAAAGAGATGAATGTTGCTTCTGTATGTGTGTCAGTGTGTGTGTGCAAGTTTATACAGCAAAATGTTTATAATAACTATCTCTGGGCAGTGAGGTTAAGGGTGATTTTAAAAATTTCTCTTTCTACTTTCATGTGGTTTCCTGATTTTTTTTGCAGTGTGTAAGTTTTTCTCTTACATTAATAAAAGAAAAACAATAGAAGTACTTAATAAAATAGAGAAAAAGGACTACAGACTGCCTGTAAGTATCTCCCCTCTGCAGAAAAAGGCTAATGACTCTTCACCACTGCACAGAGGAGCTGCTGTTCTTGTTAAGTCCCCACTTCATTTTTTTTTACAACAAGATTAAGTACTACCTAAGACTAGATTTATCTGAGGTCTACCTGGAAAGCATGAAGCCATGCGCAGCTTGTAGTTACAAACAAATGGAACTTCAGACAAGTTAATGAGAGAAGAAAGAAACAGGCCATTGAAGATGTCTGCTTATTACTGAGCTATAAATTCTTTCCCCAATTACTTCTTTTCTGCCAGCTGTGCTATGTGACCTGGTGCTTTGCCCAGGAGACCATCCATGTTCAGTGGATTGTACTAGAGCAATATTCATCCACGGAGAAACATTCATATATTTCCAAAGAGGAGCATAGTAAAAGTTCAAGAACAATATGAATTCTATACCATGCTGATCTCTTTTTTGTGTACATACACATTTTATCAGCATGTTCCATTAACTAAACAAAGTTATTTGTTATGAAGACATAATACTACATGCTAATTCTGAAAGAGGGAAACAGACAAATTATTATACAACTACATTTATCCTATTATTTCAATTTTATTATATTCTAGCATAATTAATATTCTGTCTAGGTCTACAGTCTGTACTGAAGTACAGTACACATTGTACTAAAATGACAATTTATAGCTCTTTCAATAAATACACAGATTCATTTCTATGTGTGTTACAATCCACCTACTGCTCAAAGTTAATATCCAAAGCCCTTAGAATAACAATGTCCCTTAGAAATCATCTTGTCTAGTTCTCGTACCAGTAGTGGAAGAGTAATTTGTCTCAGGACATTGTGAGTAACAAAAAGCAGGGCAGGTTACTATAGCCTTGTAGCATAGCTTGAAGTCTGATAAATTGATGCCTCATGATTTGTTCTTTGTGCTTAAGGTTGCTGTGGCTATACAGGGTCTTTTCTGGTTCCATACAAAGTGAAGAATATTTTTTTCTAGATCTGCAAAAAATGACGTTGGTATTTTAGTGGGGATTGCATTAAATCTGTAAATCACTTTGGGTAGTGTAGACATTTTAACAATGTTGATTTTGATGATCCATGAGCATGATATGTTTTTCCACTTGTTTATATCCTCTATGATTTCCTTCCTCAGTGTTTTATAGTTCTCCCTGTAAAGGTCTTTCACCTCCTTGGTTAAATATACTCCTAGGTATTTTACTTTCTTTGTTGCTATTGTGAAAAGTATTGAGTCTTTGATTTGATTCTCAGCTTGATTCTTGTTGACATATAGGAAGGCTACTGATTGGTGTACATTGATTTTGTAACCTGAGACTTTGTTGAATTTATTTATCAATTCCAGGGGTCTCTTGGCAGAATCTTTGGGTTTTTCTAGATATAAGCTCATATCATCAGCAAACAGTGATAGTTTGACTTCCTCTTTCCCCATTTGTGTACCCTTAATTTCAAGGTTGCCTGATTGCTCTGGCTAGGACTTCCAGCACTATGTTGAATAGAAGTTATGACAGTGGGCAACCTTGTCCTGCTCTACTTCTAAGCAGGAATGCTCTCAATTTTTCCTTGTTCAATATGATGCTGGCTGTGGGTTTGTCATATATGGCTTTTATTATTTTGAGTATGTTCCATCTATGCCTATTTTTTTTTTGAGACAGAACCTTGCTCTATTGCCCCAGCTAGAGTGCAATGGCATCATTATAGCTCACTGCAACCTCAAACCCCTGGGCTCAAGCTATCCTCCTGCCTCAGCCTCATGGGTAGCTGGGTCTACAGGCACAAACCACAACACCTGGCTAATTTTTTCTATTTTTAGTAGAGACAGGGTTTTTCTCTTGCTCAGGCTGGTCTGGAACTCCTGAGCTCAAGCAGTCCTCCTGCCTCAGCCTCCCAGAGTGCTAGGATTATAGGTGTGAGCCACCACGCCCAGCCCATGGCTATTTTGTTAAGAGTTCTTATCATAAAAATGTGCTGAATTTTTTCAAATGCTTCTTCTGCATCTATTGAGAGCATCAGCATGGTACTGGCACAAGAACAAAGACATGGACCAATGGATCAGAACAGAGATCCCAGATATAAAACCATCCTCATATAGTCGTCAGATCTTTGATAAATCAGACAAAAACATACACGGGGGAAAAGAATCCCTATTCAATAAATGGTGCTGGGAAAATTGGATAGCCACATGTAAAAGACTGAATCAGGATCCACATCTCTCACCACTCACAAAAATTAATTCATAATGGATAACAGACTTAAACTTAAGACATGAAACTATAAGAATTCTAGAAGAAAATGTTGGAAGAACTCTTATAGATATCAGCCTTGGAAAAGAATTTATGAAGAAGACCCAAAAAGCAATCATAGCAAAAACAAAAATAAATAAATGGGACCTGATCAAATTAAAAAGCTTCTGCGCAGCCAAGGGAACAGTCATTAGAGTGAATAGACAACCTACGGAATGGGAGAAAATATTTGCATACTATACATCCAATAAAGGGCTGATAACCAGAATCTACAAAGAACTCAAGAGAATCAGCAAGAAAAAAATCAAACAACCCCATTAAAAATTGGGCAAAAGACATGAACAGAAGCTTTTCCAAAGAAGATAGTCTAGTGGCCAATAAACATATGAAAAAATGCTCAATGTCTCTAATCATCAGGGAAATGCAAATCAAAACCACAATGAGATATCACCTAACTCCAATGAGAATGGCTTTTATCAAAAAGTCCCAAAACAACAGATGCTGGTGAGGATGCGGAGAGATAGAAACTCTTCTACACTGTTGGTGGGACTGCAAACTAGTACAATCTCTATGGAAAGTAGTATGGAGATACCTCAAAGAACTAAAAGTAGACCTATGAATTGATCCAGTAATCTCACTATTGGGTATTTACCCAAAGGAAAAAAAGTCATTTCACCAGTAAGACACTTGCACTCGAACATTTATAGCAGCACAATTCACAATCACAAAGATGTGGAATTAACCCAAGTGCCCACTGATATATGAGTAGATTAATAAAATGTGGTATATGTATACCATGGAGTATACTCAGCCATAAAAAATTGCAAACTAATACCTTTTGTAACAACCTGGATGGAACTGGAGACCATTCTTCTAAGTGAAATATTGCAAGAATGGAAAAACAAACACCACATGTATTCACTATTAAATTGGAACTAATTGAGCAACACTTATGTGCAGATATGTAAGTAAAACTCAATGGAAATCAAGCAGGTGGCTGCAGGGAGGAGAAGATGGGTAAATTCACACCAGTGGATACAATACACACTATCTGGGTGATGGGCATGGGCACACTTATAGCTTTGACTCAGACTGTACAAAAGCAAGCCATGTAACCTAAACATTTGCACCCCCATAATATTCTGAAATTTAAAAAAGCAGGGCAGGAACTATGTTGGATATGACCCTTAAGGAGGAAAACATCGTTGGATGACGTACACGTTTATATCACTTTTTCTCTGAGAGAACTTTCTAGTCTGAAATGCACAGTACAGCTGGAAATAAGCTGAAAGGCATTGTGTTATTGACTTAGGATGTCAGAGGACAGAGTTAATGGCTGCCTAAGGAGTTGGAAATTGAGTGAGGAAATCTTGGCAAGGGAGAAGCCACAGAAGAAGGAGCCCCCAAATTTGTATATAAACTCTCCTCAAATCCTTGGCTAACCTCTGATATACATATACAGGAGAAACTGTAAAGAGCCCAGCAGAAAGCAATAGCTGAAAGGTTGGAAGAGATTTCAACTGCTGCCCTCTATAAGGGAGATAGAGTTTGAAGTTTGAGTCTGGCTATGTTGAAGGGGCTTAGTAAGCTCAAGCTATCTTGGAAATTCCACAAATTTCATTCTATAGGAGAAAAGACTATGTCTCATCTTCTAAATCTAAAGAATTCACACTAGGTCTAATCATAAACCACAAGACCTACTCCAAAAAGTGTAAAACCAAACCACTATAATTTCTGTGTGATTAGCCAATAATTTAACTGCCTATTAGAACAAAAATCAGAAGCATCCAGAAGATTATAACAAAATCCAGAGTCTGCAAAATGTCATCTACGATTACTAGTACAGATTAAAAATTAGTGGCCATACAAAAAAAAAAAAAGGAAAGTATGACTTATAATCAACAGAAAAATGAGTCAAAAGAAATCAACCCTAAGATGACATAGATGTTAGAAGTATTATAACTATGTTCAAGCTGGCAGTTATCAGTTTACTGTTTCTCAGCACTAGGTCTACCTTTCTTTGCCCTGCTTTATGATATATAGCTAGAGCCTATAAGCATTTCTCTTTGGTCAGCTGGCACAATGTTAAGATTGTTAATAGAAGGTGCTAAAGAAGCACTGCAGGAGGAAGGGGCTTCTCTTCCTGGTCCTGAAGTGCTTTTTATTTTTTTAAAAATTCTTGCTCCTGACTGTGAGGCAGCATGTAGAATGTGTGACACCCAGAAGGTGGCTTTCCAGTGAGTTTCAGTAACACCTCAGCAAGCAACTTCCTGGTAGTCTCACCACTGGGCTGGACACCCCAGCAGGTGATTTCCTGTTTGCCACCCCTACCTGAAATATATATATTATGGACTTTCCTGTCATCCAGTGGGCCATAGCGCACTCCCTCTCCAATGATGTCTGAATCTCAGCCTTGGGTGTGGAAGTGACTTATTCCATATTTGTTCATTCCTTAGTTACTCTGCCTCATTGCTAGAGACAGTGGCTTCTCTTTATATCTGCTATTTATATATCCCTTGGAGTTCTCTTTATCTCTTAGCAGTTAATAATTCTTTAAATTACATTTTTTCTGTCCAAATTACAGTGAGTTTTCTACTTGCTGACTGGAACTTGGACTACAGTTATATGTTGAAATGAATAGGGTATCTCAGTAGAGATTTTGAAGCTAAAAAATAAACTGGCCGCGTGTGGTAGCTCACACCTGTAATCCTAGCACTCTGGGAGGCTGAGGCAGGAGGATCATTTGAGGCCAGAAGTTCAAGCCCAGCCTGAGCAAAAGCAAGACCTCGTTTCTACAGAAAATAGAAAAATTAGCATGCATGGCAGCTCATGTCTGTAGTCCCAGCTACTTGGGAGGCAGGACAATCAGTTGAGCCCAGGAGTTTGAGGTTGCAGGGAGCTACAGTGATGCCACTGCACTCTAGCTGCGGTGACAGAATGAGACTCCGTCTCCAAAAAAAAAAAAAAAAAAAAAAAGAAACTGACTAAAACATAAAATAAATATAATAAAAATATCTAAAATAAAATTAATGGATGGGCTTATCAGAAGATTAAACATGACAAAAGAATAGGTCTGAACTTAAAGATTGGATAATATCTAAGTGTTTCTCTGAAGAATGGAAAGAATAGGGAATGAAAAAAATAAGTGAACAGACCTTTTGGACCCTGTAGATCATTGTCACAAAAATATAACATACATATAATTGCAGTCTCACAAAGAGAGGAGAAAGAAAAATGGGACAGGAAAAAAATTTTTAAAAGTGGTGGAAAACATACAAATTTATAGATTCAAGAAGTTCAGCAAACTCCAAAGAAGATTAAATATAGAGTCTATACACTTTGGCACGTCGTAGTGAAACTGCTGAAAAATTAATGATAGAAAATCTTGAAAGCAGACAAAAATAATTTGTTATATAAAGGTTAACAATAATATGAATGGCTGCTGACTTCTAGAAAGCAATGGAGACCAGAATACAGGGACCAACATCTTTAAAGAACTGAAAGAAAGAAAAACGTCACCTCAGAATTCTACATCCAGTGAAAATATTCTTCAAAAATAAAGGCAAAATAAAACATTTTCAGATAAGTAAAAACAGAAAATTCTTCCATAGCAAACCTGCACTATAAAAAATACTAAAGTGAGTTCATCAGGCAGAGAGAATTATATTACATGGAGAATTACATGTACTGTTGGTAATGAAGAGTGCCAGAAATTTAGAAACTTATTTTTCTCTTATTGTATACAAAATACATAAAATCAAGTAAAAGAAAATTATATATGAATATCTAAAATATATGAAAACAATCACACAAAGGAGGGAGTAAATGGAATAATAATGTTGTAAGATTCTTATATTTTACAAAAGACAGTGCAATATTATATATATTGTGACAAGTTAAAGATGCATCGTGTGATATCTAAAGCAGCACTTTAAAAGGCAAGGAGGATTAAACCCAAATAGTCAAAAGGAATTAAAATGCAATAATACAACTATTCAGCTAATCCTAAATAAGGAGGAATGGGGTGGTGGGAAACAGAGTGACAAATAGAAAACAAATAGTAAAACCCTTCCTCCTCCTTTTTGTTTTGTTTGGGCTCTCAACAAAAACATCCTCACAAACACACTCCAAAACAATATTTTGCAGCTATCTGGGCAAAATATTATGCCTTATCCCTGTCAATTTGACACAAAAGTAGCCATCACAATGGGATATCTTTTTGTATCTTCTTCAGTTTATTATCTTTCATCGGCGTTCCATAGTTTTAGTGTATAGATCTTTCACCTCCTAGGTTAAATTTATTCCTAAGAATTTCATTTTTTTGATGCTATTGTAAATAAAATTGTTTTCTTAATTTTTTTCAGGTACTTCGTTGTTGGTGTATAGAAACAGAACTGATTTTTGTATGTTGATTTTGTATCTTGTCAATTTACTAAATTTATTTATTAGTTTTGTTTTTTCTTGGTAAAGTCTTTTGAGTTTTCCATATATAGATTATGTCATCTACAAGCAGGGACAATTTAACTTCTTCTTTTCTGGTTTGTATAACTTTTATTTCTTTTTCTTACCCAATTGCTCTAAATAGAACTTCCAGAACTAAATTGATTAGAAGTGGTGATAGTGGGCATTATTGTGTTTCTGATCTGGAAGAAAAACTCAGCTTTTCAGTGTTGAGTATGACGTTGGCTGTGAGCTTTTCTATATCTAATTTGCTGAGAGTTTTTATCATGAAAAAATATTTTGTTTAATGCTTTTTCTGCATCTTTTGAGATGATTATATGGTTTTGTTCTTCATTTTGTTAATGTGGAGTATCACATTCTTGATTTGCATATGTTGAACCATGCTGCATCTCAAGAATAAATCCACTTGATGATCACAGTGTATGATCCTATTAATGTGCTGTTGAATTTGGGTTTTTTTGAGGATTTCGTTATCTATGTTCATTAGGAAAATTGCCCTGTAATTTTCTTTTCTTGTAATGTCATTGTCTAGTTTTGGTATCCGGGTAATGCTGGCCTCATAAAAGGAGTTTGGAACTAGTTCACCCTCTTCAATTTTTTTTTGTAACAGTTTGAGATGGATTAGTATTAATTCCTCTTTAAATACTTTTTAGAATTCACCAATGATGCCACCTGGTTCTGGACTTTCTTTGTTGGAAGATTTTTGATTCAATCTTATACTTATTATTGTTCTGTTCAGATATTAACTTTCTTCATGATTTAGTCTTGGTAGGTTGAAATCTTCTAGGATTTCATCCATTTCTTCTAGATTATCCAATTTGTTGGCGTAAAGTTGTTCATAGTAGTCATTTATGATCTTTTGTATTTCTGGGTTATCAGTTGTAATGTCTGCTTGGTCATTCTTGATTTTGTGTGAGTTTTCTCTCTTTTTTTAGTCTAGGTAAAGATTTGCCAATTTTGTTTATCTTTTAAAAAATAACTCAATTTCATTGATCTTTTCTATTGTTTTTCTGTTCTTTATTTTATTGATTTCTTCCCTATTTGTTATTTATTTCCTTCTGCTGACATTAGGTTTAGTTTGTTCTTCTTTTTAGTTCCTTGAGGTGTTATGTTAGATTATTTATTTGAGATTTTTCTTTTTTCTTAATGTAGGAGTTTATCACCATAAACTGCCTTTTTAGTACTGCTTTTGCTGCATCACATAAGTTTTGTTCTATTGTGTTTCCATTTACATTTCTTTTTAGAAAGAATTTTAAATTTCTTTTTTGATATCTTCTTTGACCTATTGTTTGCTGTTTAATTTCTACATATTTGTCAATTTTCCAGTTTTCTTTTTGTTATTGATTTCTTATTTCATTCCATTGTAGTTGGAAAAAATACTTGATATGATTTCAATCTTCTTAAGTTTTTTAAGACTTGTTTTGTGACCTAACATGTGATCTGCTCTGGAGAATGTTCTATATATGATTAAGAAGAATGTTTATTCTGCTGCAGATGGATGGAATGCCCTATATATGTCTATTAAGTTCATCTGATCTAAAGTGTAGTTTAAAGCCAATGATTCCTTAATCATTTTCTGTCTGGATGATCTATACATTGCTGAAAGTGAAGTATTGAAGTCCTCTACTATTATTGTACTGCTGTTTCTCCTTTCAATTCTGATAATATTTGCTTTATATATTTAGGTGCCTCCATGTTGAGTGCATATATATTTACAATTGTTATATCTTCTTGATGAATTGACCCCTTTATCATTATATAAAATGACATTGTTTTTCTTTTTACAGTTTTTGACTTAAAGTCTATACAAGTATAGCTACCTCTGCTCTCTTTTGGTTTCCATTTGCATGGAATATCTTTCTCTTCACTTTCAGTCTGTGTGTGTCCTTAAAACTAAAGTCAATCTTTTATAGGCAGCATATAGTTGAGTCTTGTGTTTTTTGTTTGTTTTTTTGTTTTGTTTTTAATTCTTTCACCACTCTATGTCTTTTGATTAGAGAATTAATCCCTTTACATTTGAAATAAGTACTGATAGGTAAGGACTTACTATTGCTATTTTGTTAATTGTTTTCTGGCTGTTTTGTAGATCCTTTGTTTTGTACTTCCTCTCTTGCTGTCCTTCTTTGTGATATGATAGTTTTTTTTGCAGTGGTATGCTTTGCTTTGATTCCTTTCTCTACTTTTTGTGTACCCGCTACAGGTTTTTGCTTTGTGTTACCAAGGGGCTTACATAAAATGTCTTACAGTTATAAGTATATTTTAAGCTGATAACAACTTCAAATGCATGCAAAAACTCTAAAATTTTACCTGCCTGCCCCAACATTTTATATTTTTTAATGTTATAGTTTATATTTTTATGTGTGTATCCATCAACAAGTTATTGCAGCTATCATTCTTAAAACAATTTTGTCTTTTAACCTTCATGCTGGAGTTAAAAGTGATTTACACACCACTATTACGGTATGAGTATTCATAATTTGACTATATACTTACCTTTACTAGTGATTTTGATACTTTCATATGTTCTCATGTTACTAACTAGAATCTTTTCCTACCAGCTTGAACAACTCTTTCTTAGCATATCTTGTAAGGCAGGTTGGGTGTTGATGAACTCCCTCAGCTTTTGTTTTTCTGGGAAAGTCTTTTTCTCTCCTTCACTTCTGAAGGACAGTTTTTCCAGATAAAATATTCTTGGTTGGCAGGTTTTTCTCCTTTCAGCATTTTATATATATTATCGCTCTCCCTCCTGACCTTCAAAGTTTCTTCTGAGAAATCTGCTTATATTCTTATGGGGAAGGGGTTCCTTGTATGTGATGAGTTTCTTTTATCTTGCTACTTTCCAAATTCTCTTTGTCTTTGATTTTTTGAAAGTTTTATTTTAATGTATCTTGGTGAAGACCTCTGTGGGTTGAAATTGTTTGGGAACTTTTGAGCTTTATGTACCTGGATGTCCACATCTCTCTCCAGATTTGGGAAGTTTACAGCCAGTATTTCTCTCTCTCTCTCTTTCTCTTCCCCCTCCTTCTTGTGTTTCTATAATGTGTATATTGGGCCACTCAATAGTGTCCCATAAACCTATCAGGCTTTCTCTACTTTTTTATTCTTTTTTCATTGTGTTCCTCTAAGTAGGTAATTTCAAATGTACTGTCTTTGAGTTCACAGTTCTTTCTTCTGCTTAATCAAGTCTGCTGTTGTTGCTCTCTATTACATTTTTTATTTAATTCATTGTATTCTTCAGCTCCAGAATTTGTTTTTTATTATGATTTATATCTCTTTGCTGATCTTCTCATCTTGTTCATGTATTGTATTCCTAATTTCATTATTTATCTGTATTCTCTTGTAACTCACTGAGCTTCCTTAAGATAATTATTTTGTATTCTTTGTCTGGAAATTCTTAAAGCTTCATTAATTTGGGCTCAGTTACTGAAAAATTATTGTGTTCCTTTGGTGGTGTCATCTTTCCTTTATTTTGTAGCTTTGCATTGATGTCTGCACATTTGATGGAGCAGTCACCTATTTCAGACTTTGCAAATTGATTTCAGTGGGGAAAGACCTTTGCCTAGGGTGGATGTGAGGGTACAGGCTGTGTGGGTGCAGTGGTTCTGGCTCCAGTGATAGTGCAGTGGTGTAGTATCTGTGCAGCTCCATCAGGGCACAGGTGCCCCTGGTGCAGCATTGGTAATGGTGTGCAAAGTGTGGGTGCTTATGGTACAACCAGGGAGCTGAGATCTGGAGCGTGGGCATATGTATAGCTACTGTGGCTCCAGGTTCCAAAGTAGAGACACACCTGCTATAGCAGTAACTCTGGTGTCCAAGGTATGGGCACTCACTCAGCAGCTGTGGAGTCAGGTTCTGGAGTGCAAATACATGCAAAGTGGCTGAAGCTTAAGGCTGGAGTCTGTGCAGGGTTGAGGTGGTGGTAACTCCAGTCCCAGGATGGCACAATAGTGACTCCTTTGAGGAAGGCAAAGCAGCATCTCCCTCTCTGGAAGGTCTGCAGTGGCAATGAGTGTTGATTACCTCAGTCAAGAAAGTTTCTAGGATCCTCTGCAGAGCAAGCCACTGGGGTCTATACTGACAAACACTAAGGGGGCCTTTGCTGTGAAAGGTGTGGGGAGTCTGCAGTTGCTGTGGGGGTTGTTGAGGTCCTCAGTAGCAAATTCTGCTGAAGTCCTCTGCAGAGAAAGCCACTGGGGATTGTGGTTATACCCACCATGTGGCTGATACTAATAGATTTTGCCTTCCCCTTTGTTCCTAGGAATCTTCACATGTCTGTTTTGCCATTCTGTCCAGCAATCCTTTCTGTGTAGTTATTCTCCTTTTTTTTTTTTTTTTTTTTTTGCTCCACTGTGTTGCTGCATGTTCTTGACTCGAGCCCTCCTAGGCTATTTTAAAAAATTATTATGGAGACATATTTGTTGTACATATTTATGGGGTACATGTGATATGTTGATACAAGCATATAATGTTTTATAGTTTTCATTGTCGAGATCTTTCACTTCTTTGGTTAAATTTATTCCTAGGTATTTTATTTTATTTGTAGCTGTTGTATATGGGATTACATTCTTGGTTTCTTTTTCAGACTGTCCACTGTTGGCATATAGAAATGCTACTGATTTTTGTATGTTGATTTTGTATGCTGCATCTTTACTGAATTTGTTTATTGGTTCTAATAGTTTTTTGCGGTCTTCAGGTTTTTCTAAATATAAGATCATATCTTCTACAAACAAGGATATATTGACTTCTTTTTTTTCCTATTTGTATGCCCTTTATGTCTTTTCCTTGTCTAATCACTCTGATTAAGACTTCCAGTACTATGTTGAACCAAAGTGGTGAAAGTGGACGTCCTTGTCTTGTTCCAGATCTTAGAGGAAAGTCTATCTGTATTTCCCTGTTCAGTATGATACTAGCTGTAATTTTGTCATTTATGGCTTTTATTGTGTTGAGTTATACTTATTCTATATCCAGGTTTTTGAGAGTTTTTGTTTTTATCATGAAGGGATGTTGAATTTTGTGGAAGGCTTTTGTGGCATCTATTGAAATGACCATATGGCTTTTGTCCTTTATTCTGTTGATGTAATGTATTACATTTACTGATTTGTGTATGTTGAACCATCCTTACATCCCTGAGATGAATTCCACTTGATCATGATGAATGATCTTCTTAATGTGTTGTCGAATTTGGTTTGCTAGTATTTTGTTGAAGCCTTTTGCATCTATGTTCATCATGGATATTGACTTGTAGTTTTTGTTTTAACCTAGGGCTATTTTTATTAATGGATAGCAGTCTAATTATTTTTTTTTGTGGGGGAACAAAGGCTGTTATCATCTACTCTGTCATCTTGCTGATGTCACCTGTCAAACAACTATAAATTTGATAATAAGTTGGACAATTTATTGAATTGGTAAAGTTCCTTGAAGAAAACGTCTCTTCAAAATAGACAAAAGATAAAATAGAGACTATAAATAATCCATATCCTGTGACAGTGAATGTTTTTAAGTCAAAATACCCAGCAAAGAAAAAAACTATAGACTCAAATTGTTCACTTGTCTCAAACCCATAAGGAAGAATAATATTAATCATATAGAAACTTTCTCAGAAAACAAGGTGAGGCCACACATTTCAACTGCTTTTATGAGGCAAGAACAACCCTGATAGCAAAAGTTCTGAAATATGTTATAACTAAAGAAAATTATAGAACAATACCTATTATGGACAATGACTATGGATGGAAAAATCCTTAACAAAACGTTAACAAATCAAATCAATTATTATATTAAAAAATAAGTCATCAGGGTTGAGTGTAGTTATTCCCCAGGAATGTAAGGTTGGTTTAACACTTAAATCTCAATCAATGTAATTAATCACATTAATCAGAACAAAGGAAAAGAAGTATATGATCTTATCAATACATGCAGAAAAAGCATTTAACAAAATTCAACACTACCTTCTCTTGACTCTTATGATTCTAGACTCTTTAGATTTTCCTTATACCTGTTGGTTATTTGTTCTTTATCTTTTTTTTTTCCAGGTTCCTCCTTTATGATCTCTAAATGTTATTGTTCACAAGTCTCTACCTTATGCCATCTTCTCCTTTCTCTTCACTATCTCCTTGGTATAATTGTTTCAATAGCTTTAATGTTTACCCATATTTACAGCTCTAATCCAACCCTTTTCTCTGCACTACAGACTCATATAAGCACAAGCCTATTTTAACATCCCCATTTGTATATTTTTGAGATATCTCACACTTAATATGTTCAAAGTTGAACTCTTAAATCATAAATACTCCCACTTTGTTCCCCACAAAATCTATTTCTCCTCTAGTTTCCCTTCACAATAAATGTCATTATAATCTACCCAACTGCTTGAGCCAATGGCTTTCACATCTTGCTTGATTACACTTTATTCACCAGCCTCCCCATCCAATTTATCAGCAAGTATTGTAATTTATACCTCCACAATATGTCCTCAACTTTCTTTTCTTTTCATCCTCACTGACACTACCTAATCTAAATAACATTATCTCCTTCCTAAATTATCACTTTAGCTTCTCTTCTTGCTAGTCTTCCTAATTTCCCACTTACTGCTTATCAATCTATTTTTCATGAAGCATGTAGAATGATTCTATTACTCCTCAGTTTAAAATCTTTAGTGTATTCCTATTGTGTTATAAATATTATCTAAACTCCTAACCTTGATGTTTCATGCCTGCCCAATGTAGCCCTTGTTTATGTTTTTAATCTCACCTTATTCCATATGCTCTGTCACCCACCATAATTTATTCACACTGGTACTTTTGTTTCTTGAATGTGACAATTATTTCATGACTTAAGGAATCTAGGAATAGGTACTAATATAAAGTCAGACCAAATTCTACCTACTATTTACTAGAGATTGTGCTATAGTTTGAATGTTTGTCTTCTCCTGAGACCTGAGGTAGCATACTAAGTCCCCTCACCATGTGTTGCCCTGCTCAATCTTGGGACTCTTCAGAGGGTCCCCACTGCAAGAAGGCTCTTAATAGATGCAGCCCCTTGACCCTGTACTTCTCATCCTTCAGAACTGTAAGAAAAAAGTTTCTTTTCTTTGTAAATTACCCATTCTCAGTTATTCAGTTATAACAACAAAAAATGGACTAAGACAGATGAGGATGACTAAACACCTTGTGTAAGTTTTTGGATCTATGTAACATATCAGTATGCTGCATTTTTGGAGCTGTTATCTGATTTATTTTCCTATATTGAGGTAAAATAGATTGTTAACATGAGTGAGACTTTTTGTGAAGAAAGAGTAAGGAAGTGAGAAAATAGAATTCTACTTAAGAGTCATGGGAAAAGGAGAAGTCCAGAGGGGTAGAGTAGATACAGAGGCTAAATTCTTAGGACAAGAGGTTGGGATAAGGGGACCTAGCCTAAAACAGAGAAGTTTAGATTTAACCACAGGTGAATTCCTCAAAATCCTTCACTTTCTTGAGAACAGAGTTAGTTTATGGAATAAGGAATTAGTAAGATAAAAAGTCGGGAGATGGTAGAAAAGAGCTGACTCAATAGTCAGGTCTGGGTCTAAGACAGCAAACAACACAATGGATTTGGCTATTCCTTGGGAACAGATGGGACTGAGGTGATGAGAGGAAGTCCAGCCAGGCCAGAAGAGAATGTTTTTTACGGTAACACATAACCAGCTGAACTCTAGGTTGACAGTATGATATAACCCTTGGAATTCTTGGATAGACTGTCGATCAGAGTCCAGGAGGTGAATGCATGTGAATCCAGGCTACCTGGAGGATGTATCAAATTGAATGGCAAAACTTAGCAAGTCCCAGCTTAGATGTTAGGGCCAAGATTCAAATCCAGTGAGAGTAATAAATAGCAAGTGTGGAAGAACCTAGGGTACCAGGCAGTTAGTGGCACAGGGACTTAGGCTAAAAATAGCAAGATTTGGTGCAAGTTTTTTTTTTTTAAAGCAGATACCTGAACAGAGAAACAATATTAAAAACATCAACAGTATGAGGACCTTGATGCTGTATCACTTGAGCAAGAGCTAAGCTCCTTAATTGTTTCAGTCTAATGGCCAGGATTGAGCCTTATGAAAGCTCTTAAGCAGGCATTCACAAGTTGAGTGATAATTTAGAGTCATAGTTACCAAAATAGTGTGAGTGCAGTCCTGCTGGGCAATAAACTAAAACCTGGGTAGTGCCCTAGTGGCCTGTGACCTAATCTGCATCAATTATTTTAAAACAGCTAGATATAAACACTGTCATGAGACCAAAAAGAAACTGACAGACTTGAGGTCACCATCACCTCATGAATGAGGTTGGCAGCCAATGATTGTAGGCAGTGAATGTTAACATATGAATATTCGTATTGCACATGGTTGTTGAAGTCACTAGATGTTTAGAACTGTAATTTGTCAATTGACAACTTGTGTAACCTGTATTTTTCCAGTCTCAGAGGAATTCTCCAAAGCAGAAATGGTGCAATTACAGGCATTTGGTAGGTGGTTGTACCCAAACCATGTTAAATAGTGTTATATACTACCATCAGAGACTGTTACTTAGGGTTAAGCACTATACTCTTATAAATCCTTGAGAAATTAAGTATTATGGAAGGCTCTAGTCAAGAAGTCAATAGCACTTTAGTGTGAATATGTTTACTCATTGTATCAGTTACCTATAGATATGCAACAAAATATCCCTAAATTTAAGTAGCTTCAAATAGTGAACATTTATTATCTCTTAATTTCTCATGGTCAGAAATCTAAGTGTAACCTCACTGAGTGTCTCTGGCTTAAGTTGTCACATAAAGTTCCAGTCAATCTATCGGCCAGGGTTACAATCATCTCAAGACTTGCCTGGAGCTGGAGGATTCACTTACAAAATCAACTAGATCACTCATGTGGTTGTTGACAGACCTCAGTTCCTCACTGGCTGTTGGCCAGTTCTTTACCACATGAACCTCTCCTTAGGCTGCATGAGTGTCCTCAAAAATGTCAGCCAACTTCCACCAGAGTGAGTGAGCCAAGAGAGAGCCAGGGAGTGCGTGCGAAGGTGCTCCCAAGACAGAAGTCACAGGCTTTTTATAACCAAACCTTGGAACTGAGGTACCATCACTTCTGTCATATTCTATTCATTAGAAGCAGGTCACTAAGTGCTGCCCAAACTCAAGGATAGGGCATCACACAAGGGTTTGAATACAAGGAGGTGGGAATCACTGGAGGCTGTTTTAGAGGCTGCCTACCATATTCTTCATTTTACTCAATAATAGGCAGTAATGAGTGGTAAGATGAATAATAGACACACTCTTGTGTTGTAGTTAGAAATGTCAGTGATGTTAATAAGTTCCATCTCTGAAATGAATCCTATAATATGCACCAGTATAGAGTCATTACAGTTCAAATGTTATTATAAATCTATAAACACATTGAAATCATGAGCATAATCAAATTTAATCCAAATATAACTTGTACAATCTAAATTATCATACCAAAATAGATTTTCAAAGGTTTCAGAATGTATATAGAGATTATTTTTTAAAATTGATATGACAATATATTTTATAAATATAAACATGAGCTGTAAAAATGCTTTTCAGAATATAAACATTAAAGTACAATTTTTAAAAATATTTTGAATACAGAGATAGCTCACATGCCTTATCCAAATATTAAATATTAATAAATAGAATACTAATTTTAATTGTTTTCTCAATGCCCATTTTAATATTAAATATTAATAAAGAGAATACTAACTCTAGTTTTTTTCTTAAAGAAATCAGTCTTCTAAGGTAATATCAGCTTAATAGGTACTACCTCAGTGTCAGCAGCTTTGGCCTCAGAATAAAACCACTAACATAAATACTTATGCCCTGTCAATTTTACATTCAATGTCTGAGAATATTTTTAGCAAGGGGTTAGATTACATAAACAATGAGATATGCTATTTAGTCATCTGTAATCTGATAAAGTTTGGGGTAATAAGTGGAAGAACTAAGGAACTCTAAGAGGGTAACAACCATCAGAAATCAAGCCCAAAAAAGTCATCACAAATTCAGCTTCATTCTAGGTTTGTCATGGACATTCAAGGCTGGGATGATAAGTGAGGCAAGGTCTGGCTTTAGAGGTATGTCTGGAGTGTTGAGTTTGTCAGTGTCAGATATCAAGATGGGTGATTCTATGGGGGAAACCAGTCAGTGAGAAAAGACAATATCCAGCCTTGTTTTTCTTATAGCCCCAGTGACGAGTCTTTCTTGGGCTCACTGGCTGGCCCCTTCTCTTTGGCTTGATTGCTAAATATTGTAATGCTTTTGGGTTGATTCATAAGCCTTCTTTCCCTCTTTACCTATATCCTCTGCAGAATCAGTCTTATTTTATTCCATCACTTTATCCCCATATTCTAATGATTTCCAACTTAAATCCCCACACCGAATAACTCCCCTCAATTTTAGGCTTGTGTGTCTAGTAGCCTACTAAACATCCCTACTTGTATATCTAGTGTGAGTCTCAAATCTAAATAGCCAACATAAAACTCAATTTCTCTTTCCCTAAAATCTGTTCCTCTCCAGGCTTCCTAGGTCAGTGAATGACATCATTCACCTAATTGCTCAAGCCAAAATTCTGGGAGTTTTTCTCACCTCTCATATCTAATGTATAAGTAAGCCATATTAGTTTTATCTCCAATACTGCCTTCAGACTTGGGCAAGTGGGGGACCCTTCCCCTACACTTTCACCTCAGGGGAAACCACTAGAAATATTTGCCTGGGAAATTTTCTAAGTCTTTTTGCAGTGTCTGGGATAAGCCTGGGCTGGCAGTGCCATCCTGACAGGGTATTCCAAGCTCAGAATGGGATGCATATAGGTTCCAGTCCATGTTTCTCTCCTTTGGGGTGCACTCCACTAATTTAACCCCACAAAACATGTGGGCTTCATCACTTGCTTCCAGAGGCTCTAGAACTTGCACCTGTGAGGTTATCCCAAGGCCCCCTGGCCAGGCCCTGACTCCAGTAGGCTACCTCTGATTCTAGCCTGGTGAATGGGACTCTCCTACTGGCCTTGAGATAGGACCACTAGAATAATGCTGAAACATTGATTTGGAGTGACTCCTACTCATGTTGGACACAGGACAATTTCAGGGCTTGAGTTGTGCTTGTAGGTTTGTGCATGGACTCTTGGCATCTGTGTACCAAGGTTTCACCTCTGACCTATATACTTGAAAATGTCATGGATGGCAGCTAGCATACTTTACCTTGTGTGTCCCCACTTCTGGAACCCAAAGTAATCACCTACACCCTCTTCAGGCTCTGAAGCAAATGTCAAGCAGTTCTCTAGGGTGGCTATGCCTATCACTTCCTATGGCCTTCAGGTCTGTTGTCCTGCAATGCCAATGATTTGATGTCCTCTCTTGCCACCAGTAAATGTGGTGAATCTGTGCTTTCCTGGGTTAATCTTCAGTCATGCTGGATAAGAGATAATTATTCTTTGTGCAAATATGACCACTCTTATGTATGTATATAAGACTTGTTTTTTCATTTTCTTAATATTAGCTTTTGATGAACTGAACTTGTCTCTTCACTTTCTTGATATTGTCTTTGATAAATTGAAGTGATTAAATTTGATTTGATAGAATACATCAAATTTTTATTTAAAGTTAATTCTTTTTCTGTCCTTTCTAAGAAACATTTGCCAATCCTCAAGGTCATGAAGATATTTCTTGTTTCCTCCAAAAGTTTAACTTTAACATTTATATTTACAGTCTATTTGGAATTGGCTTACATGCTTAGTGTTAAGTAGTAGTCAAGATTTGTATTATTTTTGTATGAATATCCAATTCACTCAGCACCACTTATTGAAAAGAACATTCTTTCCCATTGCTTTGCAGTACCATTTATGTCATAAATCAAGTCACCATATATATATGTGTAGGTCTGATTTTGGACTCTTTAATCCATTTCATTGGGCTATTTCTCTATTTTGGCATAAACACCATATCATCCTAATTATAGTAGCTTCCTAATAAGTTTTGATGTCTGAGAGTTTAAGTCCCTCAACTTTTGTATGCTAGTTTTTGACTGTAGCTACCACTAGTCATTGGCATTTTCATGTAAATTTCAGAATCAGCTTGTCAATTTCTTCAAAATAACCTGTTGGGAGTTTTTAAATTTTGAGATTACATCTAATGTACATATCAGTTTGGGGAAAATGACCATTTTAACAATATTGAATCTTCTAATTCATGACCATGCTATATCTATGGATTCATAAAAGTACTTGTTTTTCTAAATAATGTTTTTTAGTTTTTGGCATAGAAATCTTACACATCTTTAGTTATTTTATTAATAGATAATTGATGGTTTAATGCTCTCTTCAATAGTCTCATTTGGTTTTTTAATCATGTATTATATTATACAAATTATAATTAATTATTTACATTGACATTGCATCCAGCATCCTTTCTAATATCACTTATTAAATATACTGAGATTGTCTTTTGGATTTCCTATTGACAAAATGTCATCTGAGAACAATCACAGTTTATTTCTTCCTTTCCAATTACTATAGGTTGGATGTTTGACCCCTCCAAACCTCATGTTGAAATTTGATCCACAGTGTTGGAGGCAGGACCCAGTGGGAGGTGTTTGGGTCATGGGGGTGGATCCCTCATGAATGGCTTAGTGCCATTATCATGGTAGTGAGTGAGTTTCCACTCTAGTAGTTCCTGCAAGAGTTGGTTGTTAAAAAGAGCCTAGGACTTCCCCGCACCCTCTCTTGCTTCCTTTCTCACAATGTGATCTCTGCACACATTGTCTCCCTTTTGTCTTCTGCCACGAGGGAAGCAGCTTGAAGCCCTGACCAGAAGCATATACTTGTGCCATGCTTCTTGTACAGCCTACAGAACCCTGATCCAAATAAACATCTTTTCTTTATAAATTATACAGTCTAAGGTATTCCTCTATAGCAACACAAGCAGACTAAGACATCAATTTTTTATAAATTTAGTTTGTTTTAATTTTTGTGTAATATTTTTTGCCTATTGCACTGGTTAGAACCTCCACCACAATGATGAATAGAAGTAGTAATAACAAGCATTTTTGTCTCCTTCCTGATCTCAATGGGAAATTTTCAATATTGCACATTAAAGATGATTTTGTTATTGGTTTGTGTGGATTTAGGACATTCCCTATGTTCCCAGTTTCCTAAGAGCTTTCAATCATAAACAGGTATTGAATTTTATATTCTTAGTTTCTTAACAGTTTTAAATAATAAATAGGTATTGAAGCATTTGATAAAAGAATTGTTTTTTTTTGGAGACAGGGTCTTGCTCTGTCACCCATGCTGGAGTGAAGTGGTGTCCTAATAGCTCACTGCAGTCTCAAACTCCTGGGCTCGAGTGATGCTCCTGCCTCAGCCTCCCAAGTAGCTGGGAACTCAGCTAATGATAAAAGAATTATATCAAATGCTTTTTCTGCATTGTTTTAGATTATTACAGATGCTCCTTGACTTACTATGGGGTTATGCCCAGATAAACTCATCCTAAGTTGAAAATATCATAAGTCAAAAATGCATTTAATACCTTAACCTACTGAACATCATAACTTAGCCTAGACTACGTGTTTGATCCTTCCAAACCTCATGTTGAAATTTGATCCCCAGTGTTGGAGGCAGAGTCCAGTGGGAGGTGTTTGGGTCATGGGGGTGGATCCCTCATGAATGGCTTGGTGCCATTATCAGGGTGCTCAGAACACTTATATTAGCCTAACGTTGGGCAAAATTATATGACACAAAGCCTATTTTATAATAAAGTGTTGATTATCTCACACAATCTATTGAATGCTGTACTGAAAGTGAAAAAAAATGGTTGTACAGGTACTTGAAGTATGGTTTCTACTGAATGCATATTGCTTTTGTACCATCATAAAGTTGAACTACAGTAAGTTGGGAGCCCTTGGTATATGATTTTTCTCATTTATTCTTTTAATGTGATTAAATGCATAGACTGCTTTCTGACTATTAAGCCATTCTTGCATTGTTGGAATAAACCTAATTTGGGTATGATAAATTTAATTTGCTAATGTTTATTTAGAAGTTTTGCACCTATAATTTTTGATTTTAGAAAATTACTCTATAATATTTTTTCTTTTTCTGTTATGTTAGAGATATTTATTGCTTTGATGTTTGGGGGAATTAACTATTAAAGCCATTGGGCCTAGAATTTTCTTTATAGTAAGGTTTTTTGTGACTTCAACATCTCTAATAGCCATAGAACTATTCAGATTTTTTCTATTTCTTCCTAGATCATTATGGCCAGTTTTATTTTTCAGAAGATCAACGAAAGAAAAAGTTGGTTCTTTGAAAACATAAACAAATTGATATAACTCTTGCTAGATTAACCAGGAATAGAAGAGAAAGGACCCAAATAAACTTAATCAGAAAGGAAAATGGAGATATTATAACTGATACCACAGAAATACAAAATATCATCTGTGAATACTATGAAAATCTCTATGCACATAAACTTGAAAATGTAGAGGGCCTGGAGAAATTTCTGGAAGTACACAACCTCCAAAGACTCAATCAGGAAGAAATAGAACTCCTGAACAGACCAATAATGAGCAATGAGATTGAAGCAGCAACAAAAAATCTTCCACCAAAGTAAAGCCCCAGACCAGATGGATTCACAGCTGAATTTTATCAGACCTAAAATGAAGAGTTGGTACCCATTCTGCAGAAATTATTCCATAACATCAAAAAGGAGGGAATCCTCCCCAACTCATACTGTGAAACCAGTATCACCTTGACATCAAAGCCAGGAAAGGATATAACAACAACAATAAAAAACTATGAACCAATATTCCTTATGAATATAGATGAAAAAATCCTCAATAAAATACTACGAAACCAAATTCAACATCACATCAAAAAAATAGTCCACCATGACCAAGTGGGCTTCGTCCCAGGAATGCAAGGATAGTTCAACATACATAAATCAATAACTGTTATTCACCACATAAACAGAAGCAAAATCAAAAACCATATGATCATCTCAGTAGATGCATAAAAAGCATTCAACAAAAGTCAGGACCCCTTCATGATAAAAACCCTCAACAAACTAGGCATAGAAGGAATATATAATTTCTCAAAATTATGAAAGCCATATATGACACATCTACAGCCAGCATCATACTGAATTGGGAAAAGATGAAAGCATTCCCACTAAGAACTGGAACAAGACAAGGATGCCCACTGTCACCACTTCTGTTCAACATAGTGCTGGAAGTCCTAGCCAGAGCAATCAGGCAAGAGAAAGAAATTAAAGGTATCCAAGTCTGGAAAGAGGAGGTCAAACTATCGCTTTTTGCAGATGATATAATCTTAAATCTAGAAAACACCAAAGATTCCACCAAGAGACTCCTGGCATTGATAAATAAATTCAGCAAAGTCTCAGGTTACAAAATCAGTGTATACAAATCAGTAGCATTCTTATACACCAATAACAGTCAAGCTGAGAGTCAAATAAAAGACTCAATACCATTCACAATAGCTTTAAAGAAAATAAAATACCTAGGAATATACTTAACCTATGAGGTGAAAGATCTCTACAAAGAAAAGTGCAAAACACTGAGGAAAGAAATCACAGTTGATAAAAACAAATAGTAAAACATATGCTTATGGATTGGTAAAGTCAACATTGTTAAAATGTCCATACTATCCAAAGTGATTTAGAGGTTCAATGCAATCCTCATCAAAATACCAACATCGTATTTCACAGATCTAGAAAAAATAATTTTATGCTTCGTTTTGAACCAAAAAAGAGCCAGAATAGTCAAAGCAATCTTAAGCAAAAGGAACAAATTGGGAGATATCACATTGTCAGACTTCAAACTAAACTGTGAGGTTATAGTAACCAAAACAGCATGGTATTGGCATAACAATAGAGCCATAGACCACTGGAACAGAACAGAAAACCCAGACATAAAACCATCCATATACAGCTAACTGATCTTTGACAAAGAAGACAACAATATACACTGGGGAAAAGAATCCCTGTTTAATAAATTGTGCTGGGAAAATTGGATAGCCACATGCAAAAGAATGAAACAGGATCCATAACTCTCACCATTCACAAAAATTAATTCAATATGGATAAAGGACTTAAATATAAGACATGAACCCATAAGAATTCTAGAAGAAAGTGTTGAAAAATCTCTTCTAGATATCAGCCTAGGCAAAGAATTTGTGAAGAAGACCCCAATGGCAATGACAGCAACAACAATAAATAAACGAAACGTGATTAAATTAAAAAGTTTCTGCACAGCCAAGGAAATAATCAACAGAGCAAATAGACAACCTACAGAAGGGAGGAAATATTTGCAAGCTATACATTCAATAAAGGACTAATAACCCCAGATCTACGAGGAAGTCAAACAAGTCAGCAAGAAGAAATCAAATAACCCCATAAAGAGTGGGAAAAAGAGATGAACAGAAGCTTTTCAAAAGAAGATAGACAAATTGACAGAAAACATATGAAAAAATGCTTCAACATCACTAATCATCAGGGAAATGCAAATTAAAACTAAAATGAGATATCACCTTATCCCAGTCATAATGGCTTTTATTAAAAAGTCCAAAAACAATAGATGCTGGTGTGGATGCAGAGATAAAAGAATTCTTTTACACTGTTGGTGGGACTGCAAATTAGTACAACCTCTGTGGAAAACAGTATGGAGGTTCCTCAACCAACTAAAAGTAGACTTACCATTTGATCTAGCAATCCCACTACTGGGTATTTACCCAAAGGAAAAGAAGTCATTTTATCAAAATGACACGTGTGCTCAAATGTTTATTGCAGCACAATTCATAATTGCAAAGATGCGAAAAGATGTGTAATCAACCCAGGTGCCTGTCAATTCATGAGTGGGTTAACAAAATGTGGTGTATGTATACCACAGAATACTACTTAGCCATAAAGAAGGATGACTTAATGCCTTTTGCATTAATTTGTATGGAACTGGAGACCATTATTCTAAAGAATGGAAAAACTAACACCACATGTCCTCACTATTAAATTGGAACTAACTGATGAACACACATGTGCACATAGGGAAGTAAAACTCAATGGAAATCAAGCAGGGGGCAGGGGGATGGAGGGGAGTGGCAAAAACCTACCTAATGGGTACAATGAACACTATCTGGGTGACAGGTACACTTAAAACCCTGACTCAAGCATTACAAAAGCGATTCTTATAACCCAAAACATATGTTCCCCTGTAATACTTTGAAATTAAAAAAAATAATAAAAAATTAAAAAACTGACAAAAACAAACAACAAAAAAGATAAATCAGACTTCATCAAAATTAAATCCCTCTTCTCATCAAAGATACATTAAGAAAGTGAAAAGGCAAGCCACAGGCTGGAAAAGAATGTCTATAATACATATATTTGACAAAAATGTCATATCCAAAATATATAAAGAAAAATAAAAGTAATTCTCTTTTTTTAAAAATAAATAAAAGTATTTTAAGAGAACTTCACAAAACAATGTATCCAAAAAGCTGATAAACATAAAAATGTGCTCAACATTATTATTCATCAGAAAATGCAAATTAGAACACAATAGTATAAGAGCACCCACTCACCTGAATGTCTAAAATTTAAATTGTTGATAACACCCAGTACGTTTCCAAGAATTTGGAGCAAATAGAAGCTATTTTTATAACAGCCTAAACTGGAAACAACATTAAACGTTTATTAACAGGATAATGGATAATGATGTGAATGTATTACAAACAATATACATGCAACAACATGAAAGAATCTCAAAGTGTGTTGAGTGAAAGAAGCCAGAAGAGTAATACTAGGTGATTCCTTTTATATAAAGGTCAAGAGCAGACAAAATTGATCTGTTAGGTCTGTTGATTGGAAAGGTGCACAGAGAGTGATGAAAGTATTCTCCATTTTTTTTTTTTATTGGGGTGGTGGTTACAAGGATGTATATGTAAGAAAAATTCATTGAGTTATGCAATTAAGATTTGTGCATTTTACTGCATCTGAATTATAATTCATTAACAAGTAGACTAAATAAAAAGGAGAAATACATGTTGAATGAAAGAATAGGAAAATTATTCAATACACAAAAAATAAGTGTTCAAAACAGGCTGCAATGTATTTTTCCTGTAGAACCACACTTATCTCAATTGATTTAACTTATTAATGCTGCATATTGCTTTAAAACAGTAATTATACTAAAGAAAAAATGTAAATTTATTGCAGAATTTTGTACCAAAAATTTAAATCTTTTTAACTGAAGAAAGGAGAAAGCCATGATTTTCACTCCACAAACAACAGAAATTGCCCTAATGTCAGGCTATTGCAAACATTATATTATACTCTGGATGGCAGTTATGAACCTGTAATATAATAATAGCAAGATGACCTTCCCTTCTGGTTTCTGAGATAAACAGCTTAACATCCTAAATAAGTTACACAAATGCTTATCTTAGATAGCAGCAAAAATGGAACATATTTATAAACCATTCTTTGTATGTTTCACATTCTTCTCTATGGTTTTCAAAATTCTGTCATTTTTCTTCTCACTGTATCTCTCATTTTCACACCCTGCTTCTCAATTCCCAGGGTCATGTTATAATTTAAGCCCTTGAACATTTCTCATGGAGAGTGAAGATGGTGCAATGTTAAAGAAGCATGATGACACTTTCCCCAAACTATTATTTGATTTTACTTTCAATAATGGGATCCACAGATTGAAGGGTCTTTCAACTGATCTAACTAAGCTTATATTATGCCCCATGATATTAAACCACTTCCCAGTGTTATTCCCCTCTTCTTCATATGCATTCTCCTTTAAGTGCTCATATTGTTTTCCCAACTTTTTTCTCTATCACTTTTCTCATGATCCACTCAAACAATTCTACCATTCAAGGCAATGACTTCCTATTGTATTTTCTACCAGTGCTTTTTCACTCACGCTTCTTGGATTTGTCTAGTGTTCTGGCCTTAATATGTATCTATTGTCAACAGGTGGTACAAATACAAATTCTTTCTGCTTTCCTCTTTTGGTATGACATCTCCAATGACCTTGACGAATACACCTGTTTTGTGTAGAGAAAATGAGGCTTGCATCTGTGACCATCTCAGAGGACATGATTGTTTCAAAGTAATTTGTCTCTTTTGCATTTCTAGAGAGTGTGTATAGAGTGTAGCAGCAGCCTGGCCACCTGATAAAACTCTTGTCTAGCATTTTCTTAGCCTAACAAAGCCTGTGGGTTTGGATTCCAGATTCATTGACAATTTGAATCATAAATCAAAGGGGACTTTAGTGATCATCTAATATAACACTGATTTCCAGTTATGTTCATTGGAACCAGGTAGGAGCCTAGGCTGGGTTGATGAAGGGGCTGAACAGGCAGGACTCCAGCATCCCACACAACCCCCTCTGTGTGAGCAGCTCCACTCTTATCTGTTGTATAGCTTGAACTTTTACAAATATTTGGGTTTGAAGGCAGAATTATGCTTCAAAAAACTTGAAAACTACTTATATTGTCTAATACTTCTATTTTACAGATGAGAAAACCAAAGATAAAATTTAGGATTGGCCATTCTTGAAAACCAAAAATGGGTGAGTGGTTTCTTCACTTTGGAGCTTTGATTTCAGTAGGTTACATGATCTTATTAGCACCTAATAATCCTTGTGAAGTTGGGATTATTTATTGTTATGGGCTTTATTGTGTCTCCTCCAAAATTCATATGTTGAAGTCCTCACCTGCAGTAAAACAGACTGTGACCATGTTTGGAGATAGGGCCTTTCAAGGGTTAAATGAGGTTATAGGGTGGGCCTTAATCCAATATGACTAGTGTCCTTATAAAAGGAGGAAATTAGGACACAGACACACAGAGGGAAGACTATGTGAGGACACAGCAAGAAGGCAGCCATTAACAAGCCAAAGAAAGAGGGCTCAGATGAAACCAACCCTGCTGACACATTGATCTTGGATTTCAGCCTCCAGAACGTGAGAAAATAAATTTGTCATTTAAGCCACCTAATCTGTGGTAATTTGTTACGGCAGCCTGGGCTGACTGATACATTTGTATCCCCATTTCACAATGGAAGAGACAGGTTCAGAGAGGATCAAACTCAACCTAAGTCTTATTACACTACTTTTCATGCTCTTGCTATTCCACGACACTGCCTACCTGAACCCATGTGTCTTGTGGAGCCTCCCTAAGGCAGGAGACAGTACAGGAGCCAGGGCTTTTCAGCAAAAGAAAAATTAGGAAACACTAGATTGGGAACCAAAAGAGGTGGGTCTGAGTCCCAGCTCAGTCACTGTTTTAAGAGTGTGCATGCTGGGCAAGACCAACACCTCCCTCAGGACCAGTTTTCTCATCAGGAAAAGAGCATATGATAAAGCAAACATCTGTGCAGTATTACTACGTTCCAGACCCTGTCCCGCACTTTACACATGTTAACTCATGTAATCTTTATAATTAGATTCCCTGCTTTACAGATGAGCAACCACCTGGTTTATTTAACCAGTCTGTGCCTCAGTTTCTGAAGGCTGCACAGCTAGTAAGAGTTAGAGCCTGAGTTCAAATCCAGTCTGTCCCCAGAGTCCACATTATGAACTTCCATGTGGTGCCCTTGCAGCATAATTGTGTGATAATGTTTGGTCTCAGTTTCGGACAATAACAGAAAGGGCTGGGACCATCTTTCCTCTCCTGGACACAACAAATCTACAAATCTCAGCACTTCCACACTGTAACGACCCTCTTAACTCATCACAGATCAGAGACATTCAAATTGTAGTGAATAGACTTGGAGGCAGAACAAAAGAGAGGGAGGGCGAGAGAAAGAATTAGCCGAGAATGAGTGGCTGTTTAGAGTGGTTGAAATTAGGAACAAAGTGTGGTACATACAAAAAAATTACATTGTGTCCCCTACACACGCGACCTACACCCTTGTCTGAAAGTTGAGCTACACATACTGTGAAAGCAAACAATTCCACCCTGAAATAAATACAAAGCACTTAGGAAAACACTCTGATGGATATTTGGAATGGTAAAGGAGAAGACCAACATTTTAGGTCTGAGCTCTTCTCAAACTTCTTAAACAAATAGCAATATATCCCTAAATAACCACCAATAGAGAAAGAATTTATAGCCTTGAAAAGAACATGTGCTTACTTTTCCAGCTAGCCGCCAAGATTAAGATTATGAGATTTTCATGCTTGAATTCCTGAGATTATTTTAGGAGTCCCACCGATTAGGGGTAGGGCGTGAATCCTGCTATTACCTGGAGATTCCCGGGATTAGCATTAGTGTGAAGAATCACTAGCCCTTCTCCTGGAGGGAATGGTGCATGCAATGAACTATGTCATTTAAGTACCTCTGGACACAAATATTATAAAAATAGTAAACAATAGTTGACATTTACCAAATGCTAACTGTACGTCAAAACAGCTGCCTTATTTTCATTATGTCATTCAATTATGACTCTTTCTACCATCCCTCCTCACTAAAAAGTAGTAAAAGTTCACCCCAAGCTCTGGGGATTTTACTGCATTTGAGTATATATCTCTACACTGTAACGTTTGGCCCCTTAGTTGACAGCTGTCAAGACGAGAGAGAATGAAAAGGGCAGGTACCAAGATATCTTTAAAGCTTATTCTCTGGAAACATTTTGTTTCTATAATTACATCTTTCACCTGAAACAGTATACGTAGGTTAATTTTCTTCATGGTGAAGTGACTTATGAGGAGGATTCCTTTCATTAACATTTGCTGAACATTCACTGAATATCTGCCATGTGTAAGACACTGTCTATCAGCCATAGGAAGATGAACTCGGTACAACCTGTGCCCTCAAAAAGCTCCAAACATGAACATGAACAAAGTGTCCACACAGTAAAAAGTGTTACCTAGGTCCCAGAATTGAGTACATGAAGGCCCCTTGGAAACCATCTCATCCATCCTGTTTATTTTCTGCATGAAACCCAACTATAAGTGGCATATGCAGTTCCCAGGTCTTCTGAATTCATGGAGTTCCTCATTAGTTTAATATTTAAAATTAAAATGGTTAGAGGTCCCCATCCCATGTATTGAGAGAGTAGAGTGTCTTGCCCAATGTCTGCAACTTGGCAAGGATTTAAATTTTTATGATTCCATTCCACTCCAGTTTCATGTTCCTAAGAGCCCTTGGTTTTATCCAGATTTTCCCTCGTGAGCCCATTCTGTCCTCTTATCTCTGAGATGTTTAAGACATGAAGCATAGTCCCTGTCTGTGATGTCTCTGAAGCATCACCCTCACAAGGCATTCTGTAGTTGGGGGGGTAAAGAGGGAGATAAGCTTGTAGCACCCCAAAGCATATGCAGTTTAGGAGGCAAATGCCTTATCCATTAGGCCACTGGGGCTTCTTCAAACCACATACAATTTAATAGTAAACATTCTGGTTCATAAAAGTCAATTGGACAACCCCTATGTAAAGAGTTATGTGGAAGAGATAGTATGAGTCAAGCCTGGATTGAGTCAATAGGATTTTTTCAGCTAGAAATTATGGGGAGGAGCATTCAAAGAGGAAATATTAGAAGCAAAAGTACACAGGATGTGGCACAAACAAAGATCTTTCATGAAAATACCTTTCCTGGTTGTCCACAACAACTCTGACATATACACTGCTCATCTGGCTACAATAGGGCCCTGAACTGTCTCAGGGAATAGTGGTTTGGCTCAATTGAATACACACAAGTGAGTACTATGGATAAAGCCTAGAGAGGTAGTTTGGGGGAAATAATGGAGAGCTAGCCAAATTTAATTTGTATGGAATTTGGTAGCCATATGGAAGCCTGTGAAGGTTTTTGAGCAGTGGAATTTCATGATCAAACCTGGCTTGTTGGAAGATTAATATGGGAATAATGTGTGTGATGAATTATAATAGGGAGAGGTGAAGGGAGGAAGGCCAGCTGTTGTGAGCAGTGCAATGTGCTCCCCAAGTGAGGCAGTGCTGCTGGGAGTGTCGTTCATAGACAGCCTCCAGTTGTCAGACTTGCCATAGATTTCCTCACCTGCAGGGAGTTATCTTGGCCAAGGTCAGGCCCCTTGCAGTGGCGGCTCACCTTCTCAATGACTGAGCTATGTGTGAGTATAAAGGCCTGAAAATATTCGCCCAACTCAGAATATCTCTGTAGGGTCATTCTAGCTTCTGAGCTTCCCCTGGAATTGGTGGTGGGCTTGAGCTGTCCTTGGACCTGACTATAGCCCAACTTCTCTTTTTGTCTACTCCAGGTTCCTTCCTCTCCCTTCCATGGGTGTTGATCCCAAGGACACTCTTTAATAAATATCTTGCACTCTAAACTCCATCTGAGTCTGTTTTCCAGGAAATCCGATCTGCTACATTAGTTAGAACGTGATGACAACAGTCTAGGTGAGGGGTGATAAGGGTCTAAATTAGAGCTGTGTCATCTGCAATAGAAAGGTCAGACATAAGGGAGTCAGTCCCTCCATGGAACAGCTTTGCTGTCATGTAGATGCCATTGAGGATCCTGTAATTAGGATTCAGTACGGTCAAGTCTATGTGACTGCAGAAATGATTCAGCCTAGTCCGTTCAAAGCAAATGTGAAAACATGAATGAGTGAAAAAAATCAATGAATGCATCAATGGATGAACCATTAAGTGAAACGGATGTGGTAAGTCTATTTATAGTCCCACGAATAGAGTAGGTCCAGAAATACTGACTCTACTGTTTGTAGGGCTACAGTAACAAGCCATAGAGAAGCTAACTGGCTGTCTTTGTTGTCATATCTGATTCTGTCGTACTTGTAAATTCAAAGACTGTGATGAGAAAAGCAGTGCAGAGCATTTTCAGTGAGGTATTTATTGTGCTACAATTGCAAGTCCCACGAATGCTAATCAGGGATTTGAGATACCCTAAATAGGTGCATCTTACCATAATCCACTGCCAGCTGGGAAATATTAAATGACCCTTTGTTTCCCATTTAAGGCACCAGATTTACAAAAGGATGCACTGAAGCTTCACTTAACCAGACCCAAATATTTGTAATCATGAATCAGCCAGGAAATTTTTTTCAACATTTTGATTTTATGAGCTACTAAAAAATAAAACAAGATGATAAAAAGAATTTACAGTAAATGAACTCGTTCAGTTGTAATTCATCTCTTTCTAGTAAACATAGAGAGCAAATAAAACCTGGATAATTTTAAATACCATTAGTTGTGTTCTGGCTAATTGGTTTTTTATCCTGAAGAAAAGACGGTTTAGGTGATGGCCTAATTTCTACACTGATGCAGGCAGCTTTCTACCCTGACTATGTCAGTAGCTCAGACATAATAATCTTTAGACACTAAAATATACCTCATCTCCAAAGAAAATTCATTTTTGCTCAACATATATTATCCTTATCAAGGACCTTTTTGTTAATCCCACAAATATTAATTGAGGACTAACCATGTACTAAATACCATGCTAAGCAGGTGGACCTAAGGTTGTGAAAGAATAAAATGACTCAAGGAAAAAGAGAGGAAGATGGAGAAGGGGAGGGAGGAAAAAAGAGAGGATGTCTAGAACGAAGGGACTCTTGATGGGGTCACTATTCCTGAGGATTAAAATAACATGAAAATCAAAAAGCATTCATTAGATTTAGTATCTTGCACATTATAGGTAAATTTTGAAAAGCAGTGTCTGCAAGGTAGAGGCCAGAATGTGGAGGGTTCACATTAGAGGAAGGAAGTGGACACAGCAGGCTCTGAGTAGCTTTCAGGGAGCTTGATGTGAAGCAAAGGACAAATGCAGGACCATGACTTGGGGGAGGAATACAAGCAGAGGAAGAAGGTTTCTTTCCAGATGTGAGGGAACTGATATTATGTACTGGGAGGAAAAAACTACTAGAAAGAAAGATGTGGAAAACACAGGAGAGAGATGAAGTAAATGAAGTGGGGTCTCGCAGGAGGCAGTCTGGGATGGGACTTTGAAGGCAGGGTTGGAATTGGGTTTGGACAACAGCCATAGTAACAGCAATAATAGTAACTAATAAGTATTGATCCCCATGTGCTGTACCTGCCTAAGGATTATATATATTATCTAATCTTCCCCCCAAACATTGCTAGATGTATATAACTATTACCTCATTTTTTATAGCTTAGGAAAGTGAGACACAAAGAGGAGTAGTGTCGATGCAGGCAGGTTTTTAAGTGGGGAAGGAAATTGTGGTTTTTGGTATGGTGGTCCTCACTTTGGCCCTGTAAAGCAGAAAGTGAATAAATCTTCTGCAAATGAGAAGAAGGCTGATATAGTAAAGGATTGGAATTGAATTGAGAAGGTTGGAAATAGTTATAAAGGCTTTGGGAGTGATCTCTGACTACACATCACAGGAGGCTTCCTGAGCAGCTTTGAGGAACCAGCTGAGCTTTAAAAGCATGAATTTTTACAAGTTCCAGTCAACTGAACTGTGCAATTTTCTGCAGCTGCACTTGGCTCGTAGGAGCAGAGGAGGTGGACACTTGGTATCAACACCAGGATAACAGTCTTTCTCTGCACCTCTAAGAGCTTCTAGCATCTTGAGGACATCAGTGTTCAGATGAAGACCCATATAATATCCTGTCAGCAAAGTTCCTTGAGCCTCTCCATTCCTATTACCTTCTTCTCCTCTCCACTTCCTCCACTCACTCCTGACCATTTTATGAACCTTATTATGAACTTATTTATACAATATATATTCTGAGACCTCATTAAGACTATTGGTACTTATGCTGCCTCTGTCTAAATTTACACACACACACACGACTATCATCACTTAGATCCTTTATCTTTTCCCAACCTACGAGATTCCTCTCATCCAGCCCTGATCCCAAGATTAATAATTTTAGACATTTATTGATGCTGTTCAAATTATTGCTTCCTTGTGTCCTATGTCCTTGCACACGTTTCTCTGTCTAGTATATATATTTCTAATTTCTTTGTCTGGCAAAAGCTATCCCATATTTCAAATGTAGCTCAATGTCAGCTTCCCTAGGAAGCCCTCCCTGACTCCTTTCACCCTTAAGGATTTTTTAGTTATGTATCTCCCATGGGCTTCCTCCCATGGCACTCTGCATGACTCCTCGCATCCTGCAAAGTGATTATTAGTTTATTTTCTGGTCTTCCACACAACTAAATTATGAGGTTCTTGAAGCCAGTGATTGTGTTTTTGTTTAATGTCTATATGCATAGAACTTAGCTTAGGGACTTAAATAGAGCAATTGCTTAACAAACCCTTGGATGATATAATCAATTTATTTTTAATATTAATTCAAGACTGTACAACTGTTTCTCTACTCAACATTTCCTGAGACCTTGAAAATAAAATTCTGAATGCAGATACACATTCATTGTATAAGGATTTAATGAGACTAGAATAATATATACTAATTTTTAGCAATCTACAGAAGCATTCAGAAATCTCGATTCTGTATTTATCCTCTTATTTATGATTTCTTAGACAGTGATGCATCACATGCCATTTCTGAGAAAGTATCTCAATATTAACATGAGTGATGTTAGCACTGCACTGACAAAGTTACTATACTTCAGGGAAAATATTTTTTAAAAGGGAATCATTTTTAGATTCTAAAGCTTTGTGCTAAGTTTTACAACCACAGAGAAATTAAATGAGATCTGATGGGGCCCAGCTTCATTCTCTGCACTACTTGTACCTTGGTCTTGCTCAAACCTGTCCTCAGTGGAGATAGAACATTGTTTTAATTTTGCTATTTAAAAATAGTAATAAGCAGTTTGTCTTTAAAAGTTTGAAGAGTTACTTGTGTCTTTAAAAGATTGAAGTATTATAGAGCATTTCTAAGACAAAAGTAACAAAACAGGAATAATGATCTAGTGTAAAAGTGTTAAAAAGTTTATGATTGCATCATCAAATATGGAAGTTTATTTGAAGCCACCCAATATTTCTCTGCCTCCCTCCACAACAGCTGATAAAATGGGGCCATACTTGCTATTCCAAGCCAAGGGCCTTAACTAACACTCTCCTCCAATAGCTCCTGGGTTGCCTCCTTCAGGAAGCCTGACTTGACTCTTCAGCTTATTTAAATTCCCTTTTCTGTGGTCCCACAGTACCCCATGCATTAAGCTACCTATTAAAGCACCTAGAACTTAGCATATTTATCAATCTCCCTCCTAGTCCATGAGCTCCTTTATGTCATGGATCATATCATATTTGATTTTTCATCCCCTGTTCTTAACATAGAGCTTGGCACATAGTGCCTGCTGAGTAAATATTGATGGTTGGATAAATGGATAGATGGATAGATGGAATGAATAGGTACAACATACCAGATCATTGCTTTTTCCCTTCCTGCAGTGCAGGCAGGGAATATACTGGAGGTAGAGAGTGGAATATGGGAGGTTTCTGGTTGAGAGTGTCTCCCTTTTCTCTTACACCACTTGTTTTCCGTGATGTTTATGTTTCCTGTGTATGGTAGAATTCCTAAAGCAATTAGACCCACCACTCAACTCCACCCTGGAAAGGATCCTGCATCCATCAATCTATGTACAGAGCTCGTAGAGAGATGGCGTTTTGATGCAAGGAAAATCCAATTTTAATGTCACTGAGCTGCCTGCAGATGTCACTCAGAGATAAGGACAGTGGCTCTGAACCTGTCTTTCTTCTCTCTGGGCCACTGTGTCCTCAGAGAAATAAAATGAAGGAGATGAGGATTCTGTTGTCAATTATGTGCCAGGCCTTATTCTAAGAACTTTATTTTGTGTCATCTCATCTCATGCTCACACAGTACTGCAATGTAGGTATTCCCTAAAATTTATAGACAAGAGAACTTTGAGCTAGGTACATTCATTAGAAGCAGAGGGACCCATTGAAAGGTGTACCAACTTTAGATTCAAGCTTTGGCTCAACCATTTCCAAGATATTACTTTAGGCAAATCATTTACACTCTCTTAATACTTAGTTTTTAAATTTGTAAATGATAATCATAAATTCTTCCCTTAGAGAGTGGTCATGAGAGTTAAAGCAACTAGCACAGTGCTAGGCACCTAGTTAGTAAAGATCTACGTTGTTATACAAACTTATTTATAGTCTAGCATCATTCAGGTCAATAGCCAAGCTAACTCCATGGCCTGAAGCCCATGCCCCTAGCTCTCTACAGCTTCAACTGACCTCACCAAACACACCATGACCAACGCAGAGCACATTTTCCATTGGGACTGCTTATTGTAGTGGAAAGCAGAGAGAATTTAAAATCTGAAGACATGTGATCTCTGGCACTTATCAACTTGGTCTTGAGTAGGCGATTTAAGTTCTACAAGTTTGTTTCCTCATCTGTAAGATGGTAATAATACAATGATACAGTGAGCTACAATGAAATAATTTATGTAAAAATATTTGTAATAATAATATTTTAGTGTCTTCTAAAGATTACTATTACTGCCATCACTACTTCTACATTTAGTCCTTGTACTTCTACAACCATGCCAAGAGCTTTCTATACACTATCTCATTTAAACATCACAAAACTCTTGATATAATGACCTTCATTATCCAATATTTACAGATGACGAAATTAAAGCTTAGGGAATTTAAATCACTTTCTCAAGGTAAAAACAGCTATTAAGTTGGATTTGAACATATATCTTCATACTCCATGACATAAACACGCTACTCTATTGCCTTCAACTTGGGACAGAAAGGCACCATACAAAGTAGTTTGTCAGAAGAGAGACATGGCGTGATGGCAGCAGTTAATTGTAACATGTAGTTGAATGTTTAATGTAATACTTGTTAGAAGGCATTCAGAAACTTTCTCTAGGATTCATTCTGAAGCTACTTCCTTCTGAATTAGCAGGAGCTGTGGGTAGTTATGAGCATCCTACTTCCTCACCCTGGAAGGTCTACTGCTAAGACAGAAAGAGGGAAATGTCACACACATGTCCAGAGCAGCAAGGCCCAGGCATCGATGGAGTAGTGCCAGGTACCTGAGAGAGCCCCCACTTTGATCCACACACAAATGGACTAGAAACCAGCTTTGCAGTCCTGTGGCTTTATCAAGTAAGAATTCTATACCTCATTTCCCTCATCTATAAAATGAGAATGACTGTATATCAATTACTCCATTAACCTGATAGTACAGTGACTCAAAAGCCAAAGATTTCTAAGAAGATAACTAGAAGAGGCAGGGCAAGTCCACAAGCTTTCACTAGCCAGATATCATTAAAAGAATCACTCTTCAGTGTGGGCCACATTAGGATCCAAATATCCAAGCTGAACTGGGACTTAGTTCATAAAAGGCAGAAGAGCCAACATGAAGGGGAAAACACTATTGCATACATTTTGTAATCTGAGCAATGTGATTACAGAGACTCTTGGTTATTTAATAGACCCAAAAAGGGTAGTATACCTGAGAAATACCCATAAATGAGTGCACTCTGTCAGATAAGATTATGTGACAATTTTCTGTGTTCCTGTGTGTGTGTGTGTGTATGAATTACTTTTTGTTTCATCAGCACATCAGTATCTATTAACCCAAATCAGTTTATCACATGACCTTGCTGCTGCCTTGCAGAGTGCAGTAGAGGGAGACAGACTTCTGAGAAGGAGCCTCAGACTGTACTAGATTCAGGCTCACTCCCCTTATTCTGAATCAAGGTTCACAAAGGAACATCTCAAATCACTCATAGGTTCGCCTACAGGGAAAAAGTGCGTTGACAATAAGGTTGTCAGATATTTCTGGTCTCTGAGGCAGAGACTTTTCATGGCTTTTCAACAGCTTCCCATGATGCTTACCACAAAAGGAGAATGTGCTTGTCCTATATCTTCTGTCACTGTGACAGTTGTTTTCCACTGGCTAACACCAGTCTTTTGTGCATTTGAGTAAGCATGAGTCAGGTTCCCAGAGTCTGACCCCTCAAGGCACTGACCCAATTATGTCTCTGAGCCTTCAAAGCAGAGAACTATGTCTAGTGTTGCTTTCTCAGAAGAAGCTGCTTGCCCACGCATATGGGCACACTCCCACATACAGAGCATGCCCATTTTTGACTAGAGAAATAAAGGTCGTCAGAGAACCGCTTGGGTGACATGGAAAGGAATCTTGGACACTAAGGCAGATTGTGATTGCCCAGAAAATTACAAGAGATTGTGCTTTTAAAAGAAACCCATTTTTTTACTCTTTTTTTGCCCCAGGCAGGTCATGAAAAAGTGACCTATATTAATACTTCCTGTCATCCCTTTCTGTGACCCTGCTCCCACTTCCTGATTCCTCAGATCTGTGTGAACCAGATTGAAGCTTAGTATTGCAATAAAATTTCATATCATAAAATTCAAAATTCACCTGAATATTTTAGTCATTTTCCAACTCTAGAAGTGTGTGAACTTTGAACATGCTTAATGCACATATGTCCACCCCACATCCCAGGACAGATGACCATGGGGATGAATAAGTGAGTCTTCTATTTAGGCAGCATTCTGTGTCTTCAAATTCAGAATGAATGGACAATATCTGAATGAAAGCTCAGTTAGACACATTTTTTTCTCTTAAAAGCTGCCTTCTCATTTACCAGCTTTTTCCTATCAGCCTCTTTGAATTCACTTACATAAAAACATGAGTAAAGTACATAACATTTTCTGAAGGCTTCACAGAGGAGACAGGAGATTTACTTCACACATTCCACAGCCAACGATTTGGAAGAAAAGACATGACAATGAACTTTTTTTTCAAGTTCTTTCTTACCCCAGGAGTTGGAGGAAAGGGAGTTTTTCTTTCTCTCCTTCAAGTAGAATCACTGTCACCTCACTGATTCCTGTTTCCTTCCTTCCAGAATTTCCCTCAGGAATTTGAAATCTCCCAGCCAATTTTGGAGGATTTATTTCCTGTCTTAGGAGACTTACAAGCAGTTTGCCAATGGAGGCCGAGCTTGCTGTGTGAGGAATTCTTATACTAGTTTCTAAGAGACAAACAGTGTTGTTATTTATTATGTAACAATATAAAGTAGTCATATTTTTATGTGTGTACAGTAGTATTCTGCTAAGAGTGAGGAAGATTCTTTTTGAAACATTTAGAACAATGAAAAATAAAAATAAAATAATGATTTCCATTATTTATCAATTAGAGATCTATCTACAAACAGTACTCTGTATTCTTCTGTGGAATGACTGGTTAATTATATTCAAAATAAAAAAAATAGCAAAAGAGCACATTGTACCTCATTCATATGTACAATTAGTATGTATCAATTAAAAATAAAATAAAACGTAAAAATCTAGGAAAAAACTAGTACACTGTGTCATAACCATTTATCATCAATAATAATTCTGAAAAAGGAAAAAAATTATCATAGCTGGTAGTCTACACTTTGGAAAAGTTTGGCTGTAGTTAAGTATGTTTCTCAGAAAGAAGACATATGATTGAGGTTAATCCACTTAGACACTGGAATCACACCTTACATATGGTCACATAACTGATTTAAAGGGAGAGATCCTTTATCAGTCAGGGTCCAGCTGGGAAAAGAGAAATCACTCTAGCTCTTTCAAATAGATTTAACTTATTAAATAATACAAGAAGTTGATTACACAGGGGTAGAAATGATGAAAAGCCAATATGCTGAGGCAACCTAGAGATTTAGCAGCAGCAGGAAGACAACCAAAGGAGTGATTGCAGACCCTGGCTACCAGGGTTGTGTGTAAGGTGCTAGAAGAAGGGTGGGGTGGCTGCATGGGAGCTGGGAACACTGCTTGGCAAGCTCTTGAGCCACAGTGAAGGCGTAACTGCTGCTAGACACCATTGGAAGCAGAGAGAAAGAGGGAGGGAAAGAAATATCCTGGTTTCTCCCTTCCTCCTGCCCTCTAATATTCCACAATTGCCACCAATTACCCAAACTTACCACAAGAGCAGAAGGTATGTCCCAGGAAATGTAGCTCCCTATAATGCAGGCCATAGGAAAGGAAGGATAAGAAATGGATCCGAGAAGAAATAGAGTGTTGACCTGCATAAATCTTATTTTAATAATCTGTATTTGAACTAAAAAGAGGCTAAAAAGATATAAATTTAGTGAAAAGCATTTAGAAGAAACCTAGTCATGAACCTTCTCCACTGCCTGTCACCACCCTACTAATCTCTTCATTATACCCATCCATACTCTCTTACCTCTTTTCTCAAAGAAAGAACTGTTCTTCCTTCATACAAGTCTCATAAATCTACCTGTGCTCAGATGTCATACTGCCATGACTGTATTCTGTCAATCAACTCATGTATCCTACTTCCCTCTCTGTTCTTTCAGCCAATATTCTTTAAAAAGGAGTATACATATGGGTTTTCCACATATTCTTGTTCACTTTAACCTGATTTCTGCCCTTATAATCTTTAAATCTGGCAAAGATTTCTAATAACTCACATCTTACCACCTCCTATGGGACTTCCCTTTTCAAAATTTTGCTGCTAAATTTGATTCTGTTCATCTCTCCCTCCTTCAAATTCTTTCCTTATTGTCTCTGTGAGACTATTTCTTCTAAGTTTTTCCCCTTTGTTTTTTAAATAGGAAAGGGCTAAACTTATTAATGGGAAGAAGACAAGAAGAGGAAAGCAGTGCTAGGTGGGGAAAGAACAGATAACTCTTGGAAAGAAGGAGTTGGAAAGTGGGCTCCAATATCCCCAACAATCTCCCAGGCCAAACCTCCTATTTTGTGTCAATTAAATGGATGCCAATAACTGTGAGATTCCTGGTAAAACTACCATACTTCTCTTGGGAAGGAAATCTAGACGTTCATATAGTTCCCAGTAAAGTGGATTCACCTACAAACCAGCTGCCATATGCAAATTGTCTTCATGATGCAGTGGGGTTGAGCTTAGCATAACATCACCCCCCACCAGTGGTTGAAAAGGGTCTCATATAGCTTCATATCAAAGGGCTAAAATATCAGGAGGAATTAAGTTTCTCAGCATGAGTTTTAGAGACACTAACAAATGGCCACTCAGTGGAGTCCAGTCTATCCAGTCTTTTGAGTTTCAAGATTTCTCCATCTCTCTGCTAGATCCCTGGACTGCATCAGGCATCTCATACTGTATCCAAGCCAGCTGGCTGGGGCTTGCATTCCTCTCTCATTCCTAACCAGCTTCATTTCTTTGGACTCAGACCTATTTTGAGTATTTCATGGTTCATCTCAGAAAGAGATTATCCAGGGTATGTCTCTGACATCTGGTTGCCATTTTTGTCTCTTTTCTGCCCTTTGAATCAAACCTCTGTTTTTTTTTTTTTTCATTGAACCTTAAGGTGTTGCCACTTGATGTGAACATTGATGGCCACACTTTTCTTGGATCAAACATTTTTGCCCCTGGTGGTGCCTCCTCACTCCTGTGAATTGTCTCCTCCCTGGTGTCTTCTTGTGTCAGATGGGATGAGAGAAAAATGGATGGGAGCAAACAGCTGAAATGGTTAAAGCTTGCTCTTAAAAGACAGGTGTCCTGTGGCTGAATACTTCTTACACAATGAACCAATTAGTTAATTAGTATTATTGAGGCTGTGTGGATACTATTCTCAACCGTGCCAAACACCATGTAGGAGACAAAAGGGTACTCACTCTAAAAAGCTTGTGATCTAAGGGAATTAATGAATATATAAGTGCATATGAGTGAAAAGTAATTAGATCTTAGTTACAATCTGGATTCTGTTGCTAACCATGTGACTTTGGGGCTTAGGTGAAGCAATTTCCTTTCCTATAGCATAGGAATGTAAAACCTAGCCCTCTGGATAATTGTAAGGACCAAATAAGAAGATGAACATAAACAGTATGGTGCCTGGCCATTTTTTGAGCACTGCATCAATAAGTGTCCGATCAGGTGAGCAAAAATCATTTGAGTATTTGAAACAAGAAATGCAATGCTCACAGTTAGAAAATCTACAGAGACCACAGGAAGTGGGGGAGGCAGCCCAGAGATTAGCAGCAACAGGAAGCCACTACCATCCTTAGGCTGGAGGGAGAGGGGAAGAGTCCAAGTCATAAGCAAGGTCATCCAGTGAAAGATGGAACCACAGAGGGCATATGGAATAGGAGCTGGAGCCACACAGAAGCTGCCCCTACTATTGGAGAACAAGCCATTGGCAGAGAGGGAGGGAAAGAAATACTCTGAACTTCCTCCTCCTTCCTCTACCCCCAATCTCCAGGGAATGCTTCTCATTAGATGAATCCAGCTTCCTCAGAAATGGGGAGTGCTGTTGGAAAGGCTCACCCCCCCCCCATTATTCCATTCCCGCCTGCAATACAGGCATATAAGGGGAAGGGTAGGAAAAAAATTTAAGGGCAAGCATTGGCACAGCACTTGCCTTGGGTATGTGTGTGTAGGAGGTTGGGGGGCAGCACTAGGGTTAGGGATATATAGTGGGTGTTTGTGCTGGAGAGAGACATGATACTGCTAGGAGGGTAGAAGATCATGTGGGGGTCCTAAGGAGAGTAAGTCTAGGCCAGTAGCAAGTGGTCATATATAAGAAAACAAGAGTGACGAGGTAGGCAATAGGGAGTCATTGCTGATTACTGAGCAAGAGCAGTGACAGGATAAGAATAGTATCTAAGCCAGGGCCTTGCAAGCACTGGTTGCACATACAACTAAATAGATTGAATATTTTGAAAAACATTTTATTTACTTATTCAATTGACAAATAAAACTTGTGTGTATTTATTGTGTATAGCATGTTTTGAAATATGTATGTATTGTATAATGGCTAAATGGAGCTAATTAACACATGGATTAGCTCATAAACTTATTACTTTGGGGGTGTGGTGAGAACACTTAAAATCTACTCTCTTAGCAATTTTCAAGAATACATTACATTGTTATTAACTATAGTCACCATGTTGTACAATAGATCTCTTGAACTTATTCCTCCTATCTAATTGAAATTTTGTATCTTTTAACTAACATCTCTTCTTTTACATTCTTCTAGATTAAGTATTTAAAATCTAAATGATGCCTGTTCTTAATAACCCTACCTGCTGGTCCATATGAGTAGTAAGAAACTAAAACTCACACTTTTCATGAGAAAAATATATGAAGGCAAAGGAGACTTTCTTAAGTGTTTTCAAGATTCAGCCACAATTAAAACATATCTAACTTTGCTCAACCAATATAGAACAAGATTATCATTTTTAATTAAAAATTATTTACAAAATTTTTATACAGCTACTTTTAAAATTTGTAGTCTCATAAAACTAAACTCTCTTTATCTTAAGAGATTTTCTTCAAAGCCTCTGTGTAATATGGATCTGGTGACCTCACATTGCAGATTATGGAGCAGAAAAATCTGTATGTTTCTTCCTACATAAAAAATTGGCAGTGATGAGTTCCTACTCAAGAGTTTTTGTACTACCCTACACAAAATGTTACTATCTTCTGGCTTGCTGCTAGTGCTGAGCTCCTCCGGGTCAGAATGTATCTTATTTATCTTCTTATGCCCAGGATTTAGCACGTTGTCTGGTACAAGTGCATATTTGTCAATTTGCTATCATTGAATTAACTGAAGAATATTCTTTTTTTTTAATTTCAAAATATTAATTAAGGTGGTACAAGTGTTTTTATTACATGGATATCTTGTATAATGCTTAAGTCAGGGCTTCTGTTGTGCCCATCACCAGAATAGTGTTCACTGTATCAAATAGGTAAGTTTTTATCCCACAGCCACCCTCCTGCCCTCCCTCCTTCTTGGGTTCTCATGTACTTTATGTTGCTTTGTGTGCATTTGGCTACCCGTCAGTTAGCTCCCACTTATTAGTGAGAACATATAGTCTTTGGTTTTCCATTCCTGAGATACTTCACTTAGGATAATTGTCTCCAGTTCCAGCCACATTGCTGCAGATGACATAATTTCATTCCTTTTTATGGCTGAGCAGTACTCCACGGTATGTTTCCTTTATCCACTCATGAATTGAAGGGTACTTAGGTTGATTCCACATCTTTTCAATCGTGAATTGTACTGTGACAAACATCAGAGTGCAGGTATGTTTTTGATAAAATGACTTCCTTTCTTTTGAGTAGATATCCAGCAGTGGGATTGCTGGATCAAATTGTAGGTCTACATTTATTTCTTTGAGAAATATCCATACTGTTTTGCATAGAGGTTGTACTAATTTGCAGTCCTACCAACAGTGTATAAGCGTTCCTTTCTTTCTGCATTCATCCCGGCATCTATTGTTTTTGGACTTTTTAATAGTGGCCATTCTGACAGGGGTAAGATGGTATCTCATTGAAGTTTCAATTTGCATTTCCCTAATGATTAGTGATGTTGAGCATTTTTTCACGTTTTTGGCCATTTGTCTATCTCCTTTTGAAAAACTTCTGTTCATGTCTTTTGGCACTTTTTGATGGGGTTATTTTTTTTCCTGTTGATTTGTTTGAGTTCTTTGTAGATTCTGGATATCAGTCTTTTGTTGGATGTATAGGCTGCAGGTTGTCTATTATTCTGTTGATTATTTTCTTTGCTGTGAAGAAACTTTTTAATTTAAGTCCCATTTATTTATTTATTTTTTGTTGCTATATTTGACTAGATGGATTCACAGCTGAATTCTACCAGACCTACAAAGAAGAACTGGTACCTATCCTACAGAAACTACTTTATAACATCAAGAAGGAGGGAATCCTCCCTAAATCATTCTATGAAGCCAGTATCACCCTGATACCAAAGCCAGGAAAGGAAACAACAACAAAAAAAGAAAACTGCAGACCAATAACCCTTATGAACTTAGATGCAAAAATCCTCAACAAAATACTAGCAAACTGAACTCAACAGCAAATGACATTATTTCACATCAAAATGATAATTCACCATGGTCAAGTGGGTTTCATTCCAAGGATGCAAGGATGGTTTAACATACACACATCAATAAATGTGATTCACTGCACAAACAGAAACTAAAACAAAGACCACATGATCATCTCAATACATGCAGAAAAAGAATTCAATAAAATCCAGCACCCTTTCATGATAAAAACCCTCAATAAACTAGGCATAGAAGGAACATACCTCAAAATTTTAAAAGCCATATATGACAAACCCACAGCCAACATCATACTGAATGGGGAAAAGTTGAAGGCATTCCCCCTAAGAACTGGAACAAGAAAAGTGTGCTCAACTGTTGCCATTTCTATTCAACATAATATTGCAAATCCTAGCCATCTACTTACAACCAGCAGACCTTTGACAAAACATCATACAGAGCAGAAACTACAGTCATGCACCACGTGACTACTTTTTGGTCAATGACAGACTACATATATGACAGTGGGCCCATAAGATAATAATACCGTATTTTTACAGTACTTTTTCTATGTTTAGATACACAAATACTTGCCATTGTACTACAATTGCCTACAGTGTTCAGTACAGTAACATGCTGTACAGGTTTGTAGCCTGGGAGCAACAGGCTATACCATACACCCTAGGTGTATAGTAGGCTAGACCATCTAGGTGTGTGTAAGTTCACTCTATGATGTTCCCACAAGGATGAAATCACCTAAAGATGCATTTCTAAGAACATATCCCCATAATTAAGCAAAGTATGACTGTACATGTCCTCTTACTAATATGCAGAGAATAAATTCCTGATTTTCTTTAGATCTATGTTAGTTGTCATCAGAGCTTGACTTATTAATAGAATATGTCATCTTATTTCAGAGAAACAAAAATTAATCCAAATTCTTCCCTTAAATATTAATTCCATGTATATGAAAAGGCAAGCTAAGGAGGATGGGAGCAGATAAAACTAGGAAGTAGGGATCATCGGACTTGTGGTGGAACGTCCAATAAATCCTCAGAGGGAGGCTCAAAGGAAACAGGTTCTGTTTAAGCAGAATAGTAAAGGTCACCCTTGCTTGTTTTTGCTGCTTCGGGGAGAGAAGAAGCAGACCAAAATATATTTAAGGGCTTAAAACAGAATGAAGTTGAGACTGTCTGGGTTATCTGACTGCTGGACTTTTTCAGTTCCACTGGATTCTAAACAAAGTCCATCTGTGTGAAATGTTCAAAACCCACACTGAGAAAATAGTCATAGGACATAGGATGACAAAGACTCATTGAAAACAAACCAAATTTAAGAAAGCTGATATGCAGGGTTTAAGACTTTGTATATGTAAATATCACCTGTAAATAATCATAAAATAAGGTACTTCCTGGGCCCAGCACTGTATGAAAATTCATTTAACTTTGTTCCTAAAAAATTTGTAAATGTGTGAACATTGATACAAAATCTAAGACAGTGAATTTTGATACATTGAAGTATAGCACCAAATTTCTATTTTAAATCCATTTTTTAGAGTGAAGAAGTTTTATCTCATGTAACTGCTCAAGTACTGATTTGTCCAGTATCTGTTTATTAAATATTTGAGATATTTCCATAGTAGTATATTTCTTTAAATGTGTGAAGACTGGGTGATAAGAGAGAGATGGTGCTGGCTCATTCCCTCACTAGCAGGAAAGCCGCCAAGTGTAAAACACAAATCTTAGGAGAAGGAGTTGGTATGAAAGCCAAGAATGACAATCACTCAGATCAGGTCATGGGCTGAGACAGCTCACACCTGTGCCCTTTACTTTCCTGGAACTCTAGGTCCTTTGGATGAAAGATGAGATTCTAGGTCAATCTAAGGAAGAGTGAAAGTGAGGCACCACAACAAGAAGAGGAACACGGAACTACAAACAGTTTAGAATACTGCACTGGAAGCAAGTGATTTTTAAATTTCCAAGGAGCTATGGGTGATGCAGAAAGGCAGGATGAAATTAGAAAATACTTGTGATGTGCTCTGAGTTGCCCTAAATAGTTCTCCCTGGCAACTTGAGAGCAACCTTGCAGCTTCTTCTCCATCACCTTTGGTTGGACACTGATAAGGGGTTGAACCTCACCAGACACACATTCTTGCCTCTGAGCCAATAAGGGCCATCCTTAAATCATTTCCACCTTGGAACCAGAACTTATATTATCATGCAAAAATTTAGTTATTAAGAGAATAGATAAGTAAAACCGAGGATAGGGGACTACAAAATGAAAATTTGATGGAAAGTTTTTGAGAGTTCTGTATTAGCAAAGTGGGTACTTAAGGCTATTATCAAGGTAGGTTAGACCACAAAATTCTCTGATTGAAGTATCCATGTAATGGAAAATAAGTTTGAAAAATATTTTTATTTGACACTTGGTTTAATTATCAATTTCATTCTTTTCAAAAAGTCTTAGTGTAAGTGTAGAAATGAGCTCTAGAAAGCATTCTTTTCTTTGATCATGAAATTTTAGAGTTACAGAAGTCTTAGAAATCAAATAATCCAACATTTACATTTTGCAGTGGAAAGAAAGAAGGCTGAAAATATTGGAAGAGACTTAGTCAAAGTCACCTAACCCATTCATTTATTCTTAAGTATTTGTGTGGTCTACAATGTGCCAGGTATGTGTACCAGATAGTGACAAAGCCAGGACAAGAACTCTGGTATTCTCTACCCTATCCCAGTGGCCTTACTAGTGAAACATAGGTGCTGGGTAGACCATGAGGCCCCAAAATCTTTTTAGTTTTACTCTTTCCTTCAGATGAAGATGGTGTCAAGTAGTTCTTTCATGCATAAAGAATCAAGTAATTGTAATCTGCTTCCCTGGTTATTGGACAAGTCAAAGGATGCCTATACCAGGTTGCTGCAGTCCAATATGAAGTTCCCCTGACACTATCAAATTTGCTCTTTGACAAGAATAGATATTAGGAAAAAGTAGGTGGGTCATGAAGCTTTATTGCCTAGTTTTGAGAGCGCTAGGCCCAGATTGACTACGTGGAAGATGAGCCAATTCCTCGAGCTATCTGCATTTCTGTTATCCTTGCAATAAATTCAGGGTGAAACAATCTTGATGTAATGCATTACATCACAGACTGAGGGTTATGAGGGATCTTCATATGTTTATGTTTATTGTGAAAAGCCACAAACTCAAGGGAAGTTGTACAACATGATGTCAAAGAAGTGTAAAGGAGTCAGAAGAGAGCCAAGTGTGGTGCATCCTCTTGTATTCCCAACTACCAGGGAGGCTGAGGTGGGGGAGGATAGTTCGAGTCCACAGTGTACTATGATTGCTCCTGTGAATAGCCACTGCACTGCAGCCTGGGGAATATGGGGAGACCCCACCCCCCAAAAAAAAACCCAAAACCAAAAAATCCAAAGACAAACAAACCAAAAATGGAAGCTAGAAGAAGGAAGTAACATTAAGGTTTTTGAACCACAGTAAGGAATTGGAATTTATTTTACCAAAGAATAACAAGATCAATTTACAGCTTTAAAATATCTCTCAACATAAACCTAATGCAATATATAGCTTAAAATTTAGTATTGAATTTCTATAATATATTAAGCAATTATTATTGACTGCATTATATGTAAGATCAAGGTGGAAAAGCAAAAGCCTATTTCAAGTGACCAACTGTTAGACAGTTAAAGAGACAGGTTTTGCCAGGTCTTATGACTGCCTCCAATCCAACAAGGTCCTTTGGGATCCAGCTTCAGATTTTCGTAATAATGTACACAAAGTTTTATCCGTAGCAGTGAAAATATGAAAAAAATTTATGTGATAACAACACATAGTTGTTCATAGTTAGTTCAAATATTATCAAATAAACTTAATTTATGACAAGTAAAATATCCTCTGTCTATAGCAGTCAGTGGAGCTGCATTTAGCAATGTGGGTCAAAGGTGACAGAGAATAAAGAAGTTCATGCCACATCTTGTATTAAAAACTCCTTGGATGATTATGCTCTAAGCTTTGATTTAAATTCCTTCTGATGGAAAATTAATATAGTTAATAACTTTTGAAATTTCCTGTCTTATTATAATAGTAAGGAAATAGGTAGGTCTTCAGAGACTTAGCTAAATATCTCATAATATTTGGGTGTTATTTAAGTTCTACTTGAAACCTCAGGCAGACCTGACCCTCCACAGAGAGTTTTCTGGTCACGTTAAGTAACATGAAAGGAGAAATTGGGAGAAAGGAAATTATTATTCCTTACCACATTTCATTTAATTTTCTTTTTGGTGGGATTACCAGTAGAGCAGAAATCCTTTAGATTTCAGTAGTAGTAAGACCATCATAATAGCTCTTTGAGTTAATGGGGAAATGTAGGGAGGAGTTAGTGCACTTGGTTTCAAAATTGATTAAGCAGTCATATCCAGAAAGTGCCCATGAATGAATCGGCGCCAGCTTGGAAGGTGGTATCTGGTGATATGTCAAATATCAACATTAATTTCAGTTGACTTGAGTCAGGACATTGAAGTCAATATTTTCTCCTCAGCATGTTTTCAAGTCTTGTTTCCTTCTAGTCCATCCCATCTCACATTTTTCCATAGAAATAGAGTGCTATTTCTACAACCTAACTCTGTCACTTGCCTACTTAAAAACTTTCCAAAGAGACACCACACACTTCAAGGTAATGAGTCAACCTCTGGGCATGGGTTGACCCTGTGTGTTTCTTATCTTTCTCTTCCATGTGCTGTCTTTTGTACTTTAGGAATAATGAACTAGTTTGGGGAACTTGGACATATGGCTTTCTCTGTCTGAAACATCCCTTCCCCTCACTGTTCACCTGGCTACCTCCAAATCACCCCTCAAAATTCAACTCAAATGACTCTTCATCAAGGCTTGTCTCTGAACCTTTCTTCTGCTAGTAGGGTTAGGGTCAGTGTTCAGAGGGTTAAAATTTCTTCATAATTGCAAAACTACTAATCAGAATATTTATTAAATTCATTGTTGTCATTAAGCCTAACACAATACCTGTAAGCTAGATGAAATTTTTTAAGTGTTTATTGAATGATGAGAGAGTAATATAACCAAAATTCAAATACTTAAACCCTCTGAGACAGGCATTGTTCAAATATTTTGAAAAGTTTGAGCTCACGAGTAAACTAACAATACAAAATTAATGAAACTATAAGACATCATTCTTAACCAAGTATGATACAGCCATACAATGGAATACTATACAGACATAAAAATGTTATTACAATAGAATATTTAAAGTACACATGGAGATATTACTACTTGTGGTTAGATAAAAGAAATGGGACACAAAATAGTATGTACAGAATGTGCTTTTTTGGTAAAAGAGAAGGTAAGTATAAATGGCAACATAAAATTTCAGAAGAATATACATCAAACGTTAACAATGGTTGTTTTAGAGTGGTGTGATTATTATTTTTAGTGTTTTACCTGTTTATATTTTCTAACATAAATATTTGGTCTGTAATATAAAAGGAAATGTATTTTAGGTACTAGAATGACCTCCTTGAGAAGCTCATCTCAAGGAAGTTTCTTCAGGAGCGCTCATGCATTGATGATCCTTTTGTGTATGAGCCCGTGGAGATGTGAATGCACATCAGGACACTCTTCCTTTTGCTCCCCACATCATCTTCACATAGGGTGAAATGTCCGACTTAAGAAAGAAATCATGACATGTGTTTGGTGGAAAGGGCCACAGTAGTTTTTGACTTGTATGCATCATGAGATAATATCTATAGTCCATAAGAAAAACACACCAAAAGTTAAGGCCCTACACCAGGATTTCCTTGTGGCTACCTACTGGAATTTATCCGTGCTAACATGTTCCCTGCTTCGTGTTTCTCTCAGAAAGTGAATCCTCCCTCAGCCCTCCAGAGTGTGAATCCCCACCCCATAGTCATGGAAGCTGCTTGGGCTCTGGAATCCATCATCCTCTCCCCAGCCAGGGACCTTGTTAAATAGTGTGGTGGACAGAACAATCTTTAGAGGATTTGTCCTAGGTTAGAAAAACATACGTGAATATCAGCAGAATAGTTCAGGACTCCAGTATGGATTTATCTAAAATCTGATGAACTTAGAGGTCTCCTTGCCATACATACACATACACATTGGAATGCTTCTTTCTTTGCTTCTGGGCCAGGGAAATCTTGAGAATACATTTGCAGGGCATGCTCTTTTATCATCTTCACCTGAACAGGGAAGGCATTGTGAGGATCAATTATCCTCAGGTTGAGCTAACTGTCAGGAGACGAGAAGATGGGATGGAAAGTCTATATATTGTGGAAAAAAATTTTTCCTAGTTTCTGAAAGACTGCTAAGACTTTAGGATAAAGAGAGTGAAGTGAATCAAACATCACATAGGAGATTATAGCAAGAGAGGTTTTGAGTCTAGACAATATTCATAAAGAGACAAGCATTTTTAGGATAAGAAGGGAGACGCTTCTAAAAGGGAACTTAGATTTTCCTTTTAGAAGCATCTAGAGTGATGTAGCCTTTTCTCTCTCCACTTTCTTCTTTAAATCTGTATCCCAATCATCTTGAACTCTCTAGGGTCCCTGAATCTTCCATGCTGTCTTTCACATTCAGGTTGTTCCCTCTTCCTGGATCATGCCCACCTTCTCCCTTAGCTTCCAGTGATGTCAGATGCTATGATATCTCCTCTGACGCTAAAACAAAATAAGTCCCAACTTAGTCAACTCCATACCGTTTGTTTATCCTTATCATAGGTGCTGTTACAGTGCATTCATTTTGCCCAGAAGACAAAAATCAGAATGAGATCCTTAGAGTCAGTGCCATGTAAATGGTTCAACATTGTATTGTTGGTGCCTCCAAAAATACCAACACCAAGTGAAACTCTCTATATATTTTTAAAAAAGATATTGAACAAGTGATGTTGGACTGAGAATAACCTAGACTTGAATTTGAGAGGGGGATCAGAGATATCCAAAGAAAATTAAAAAAAAAAAAGAAATTTTCCGAAACTGAACAAAACCAGATTCTTTGTCTAACTTACACATGTTTAATATACTCACAGAGTTGAAATCTCTCTCTATTTCCATAGCCTGTAGTAAGGCGCAGTGACGTTGGAGAGGGCCACTGGAGGAAATGTTGTGTTTTAAAAATAAACTTTCCACCTTTCTATTTTCTCTATGACTGACAGACACTGAGTTGTCTTTGGAACGTAAAGCCTTTTAGAATGTATTTCAGGACTATCTCAGTATCATTAAGCTGGGAAAAAGCAAATTTTCTCTATCCATATTTCCCTCCAATTCCCAAGGGCCTCCTAGGGCAGAATTACAGACTAAAAATAGGTTAGACTAATTTAGGCTCAGTTAGGCAAGCTATTTCTCCTGTTGTACATAGCTGTTTTCTTTTCCTTTTCAAACATCTAGTTATTTCATTAATTCTGTGAACACATCTATGTGGTATGAACAAGACTGATGAGATTGCTGTACGTATGGAGCTACTTCCTTGAAAGTAATTCTCAGAATTCAGCTTTTGTTGAGGATCTATTATTTCTCTCTCCAATCCCATTTTATTACAAATTAAGTTACCATATTGTAACCATAAATCCTTTACCATCTGATTGATTATTGACAACACGTTCAACTGTGCAAGCAACCACATTCTCAACACCTAAATATTTTGGTTATAAATGAGGAAAATTAAATTGTTTTATACATTTTTGTTTTCTTTGTTTCTGTATTTCATAGGTCACCTTATATCGAGGATTTGAGTCCTTGTGGTTTTATTTTCACACATATATGTTTTAATCAAGTCAGGATATTTTCTTCATTTTCTTCTTTGCATACTGTGATAATCATTCATTAATGCTTTATCCATGCTTTGGTTTCTTACTCATTATATCTTTCAAGTTCTTCCTTCAAAGTTATTTTAAGTTTTCCAAAATATATCCATCATTGCTTATTCCTTCATATGACTTTTTATGAAGGTTCAGCTTGTGATTCTCTCAGTGTATGGGATAGCTGGAAAGAAAAATGGCAAGTGCAGTATATCCCTATCACTTTACGAACTCTCTTAGCAAAGTATTGAGTAACTATTCCAGCTTTCAGCAATTTCTAGCTCCCATCTCACTTCATCACCCCCACCCCCAACATGTGTCAGGTTTACATTTTGCTAAATTAATAAAGATTGAAGTAGTTGAATTAGTAAGACCCAAGGCATAGTCTTAATTCGGCAAATAATCCTTGTATACTGACTATATGCCAGGCACTCTTCCAGGCACTAAGAATTCAATGATGAGAAAGGTAGAAACAGTCCCTGCACTAGTAGATCACATAATCCAATCATGAGAGACAGCCAATGAACAAATTAACATTCTATATGTCAAGCGGTGATAAATGATATAAAAAACTTAAGAAAACCTAAAAGAGAGTGGTGTCCTGAACTTCTTTTGCAAGAACACATGATTTTATCTTGGATATTCGGAGAAGGCTACTCTGAAGAGGTAACAGTAAGCAGAGACATGAATGAGGGCAAGGAGTCAGCTGTGCTGAGAGTCACAGGGAGGGTCATTTCAGAAGGAGGGAACACAAACAACCAACACCTCACGGCAGAAGCACTCTCTGTGTTTGAGAAACAGCAAGAGACAAGTGCAATGCAGAACCAACACCTTCACAGATTTCTGCAGGGACCGTGTCTGCTAATACCCCTCAGCCAAGCAAGTCATACAGCCAACCTCAGAATCAACCTGAGAAAATCGACTCCTCTCTTAAGTAGGAGAAACTACAAAGTCACATGGAAAAGGACATAGAAAGAGAAAAGGGTGAAAAATTAGGACTTTTAGAAAATCTTTACCCACATCTCTGATTATTCACATAGAATAAAAACCTAACGTAGAAATCAGAAGACAAATGATCTTTTGAGTTTCCTGTACACGATTAATGCAGCAAATAACTTGTTTGATTTTTTTAATATTAAATCCCCCTATGTTCCTAGGATGAAGTCAATTTTTCCATGATATGCATGATTTTTAGGTATTTATGTAGTGCATGGTAGTGAGTAAAACTGGCCTATAATTTTCTTTTCTTACATTTTCTAATATGTTTTGATATTACGGCTATGCCAGTCTCATAGAAGTAATTGGAAAGTACAACCACTTTTACTATTCTGTTGCTAAGTTGGTGTAAGATTGGCACATTGCTTCTTGAAATGTTTAGTAGAATGGCCAGTGAAGCCATTTGTCATTGTTTTCTTTATGGAACGGTTTTAAATACTGATTCAATCTTTTAATCAGAAACTAGTAAGAGTTCCTCTTTCTTCTTGTGTTAGTTTTGAGAAGATGTATTTTTCTATGAGTTTTTCAGCTGTCGTTGAGTGTAACTTTGTTTATATCTTTCCATTATTTCTTAATGTCTGTAAGATATACAGGGATGTTACATTTTGCAATTCTATAATTGCTTTCTTTTGTATTTTCTATTCTTTTCTTGATAAGTCTTTCAATAGGTTTATTAATTTTATTAATAAAAAATATATATCATATATTATCTATACTACAGTACTATTTTACATTATACTGGTGGTATTACCCAATGCAATTAGACAGTAGAAAACAGAGTCATAACGGTTTGAAAAAAATAGAAACACTATCTCTAGTTGCAAATGGTATGATAGTACTGCTAGAAAATTCTGAGTAATCAATGATAAAAATAACTAAAACAATAAAATAATTTATTAAGGTAACATAATATAAAATTAACATATAGAAATTAATGGCCTAAATATAAACAAAAATAACTATTTAGGCAATATAATGGAAGATATTATAAAATTATATTTAAATAAAGTGATAAAATTTAAAAACTTAGGAATGTGATTAACAAGAAATATGCAAAACCTATATGAAGAAAATTCTAAAACAATTCTGGAAGACATAAAAAATAGATTTGAAAAAATAAAAAACGACATCCCTTGTATTTGGATATGATGACTCAATAGCATAAAGATGCCAGTTTTTCTTAAATTAATTTATAAATGTAATGTGATTCCAAGAAAAGTACCAACAAGCATTTTTTTTCTGGTATTAGAAAAGCTGATACCAAAGTATATTTAGAAAAATAAGCACACAAGAATGTCTAGGAAAATACAGAAAAGAAACTCTAAGAGAAGGGACTAGTCTTCCAATATATTAAAATATATTATAAATACTCTACAATTAATACAGTGTGGAACTCACAAACGAATAAACAAACATATAAAACAATAGAATAGCAAGTCTAGAAATAGACCTAAGTACACATGGAAACTAAATATCTGATAAAGATGATATCTAGAAATACTCAGACAGTGGTGAAGTTTTTTTTTTTAACAGTCCTGGAGACAGAAGAGGTGAAGATTTTAATAAATACTGTTGGAGTAAATGGATAACCATTTGGAAAAAGATAAAATTGAATCAATAACTCACACCATACACAAGAATAAACTCCAAAATGAATCAGATATATAGATATAAAAATGAAGCCATGCAACCACTAGGAAGTATATCTTCTCCCATACCTTGGCTGTAGGGGAAGGCAATCTAACTATGACTCAAAATTCAGATTTAATAAGATTTTTAAAAGTTATACCACTGTCTTCTTGCCCTCTAAAGTGAAACCATTGGTTAATTGAATTGTTGTTCCCCTGTGTATATTGCATCATTTTCCACTGGCTTTCTTTCAAGATTATCTCCTTGTCTTTGGTTTTCAGTAGTTATAGTATGATGTGCCTACTTCTATACGGTGAATTAAGTTTCTACAAGACTCAAACCTGCCATATGTAACAACTATTAGCTCTGCAAAAAATACAAAAAATACACAAAGGCACTTGAGAATGAATGAAAGCAGGATAATTCTTGAGGGGAGTCAAAACTTGGAAGAAGAGGCCCACATGGAGTACATTTTTTTTCCCTTTTAAGACTTTTATTAGAGGACAGGCCAAAATAGCCACCAACTGGGGTGGGTAAATCGCTAGTAGAAAATTCATAACTTTTATGGGCCTGTAGACAAGAGGACACAATTCAGGAAAATCTCAGCTGCTGAGAAGTCAGGGAAGATTCCTAAAAGAAGAGAGCCAGAATGGGATAATTTTCAAAATAAGTCAGCAAACCCTGGCCAAGTCTGGCTTGAACTATGCATATAGGGGGCCAGATTCAAAGTAGCACAACTAAATATAAAATAACTACATTGAGAGTTGAGTTCCCACCCAAGAGGAATAGTTTACAATTTAAGTTCAGTAAAATGCATTGCTTTCCAAATAAAAATATCAGACTTTTCCAGAGTCTTCAAAACATAATATTCACCCTGCCAAGGATATAATTCAAAATTAATTAACAAATAAAGAACCAGGAAAATGTGACCTATTTTTATGAGAAAAGATAATGAACAGATGTTGGAATTAGTAGACAGGGGTTTTAAAAGAGTTGCTATAACTATGTGCCATGAAGTAAAAGAAAATAGTGATAGAAAATATCTAAAGTAAAGGAAGATATAGCTTGCATAAATATAGAAACAAAGAATATATATATATTTTTATTTACCTTTATCCCTTTATTATCTTATTCATTACCTATAAAAAAGTATCAAATGGAAATTATAGATAAAAATAATATAAAATCTGAAATTTAAATATTCATTGCATGGTCTCAACAGCAGAATTGAGATGACAGAGCAAGTGGCTCATGACTGTAATCCCAGTGCTTTGGGAGGCTGAGGTGCGAGGACTGCTTGAGCCCAGGAATTTGAGGCTGAGGTGAGCTGTGATTGCGCCACTGTATTCCAGCCTGGGTGACAGAGAGAGATCCTGTTTCAGATAAAAAAAAGAGAGAGAACTTAGAGATAGACCAATAGAAACTATTTAACCCAAGGAAGAACAGGAAAAAAGATTGGAAGAAAGTACACAGAGCCTCAGGGACCTGAAGAACAATATTGAGTAGAATAACATACATGTGTTTGGAGTCTCAGAAATAAGAGAATGGGCCAGAAAAAAATATTTGAACATAAAATCACCAAAATTTTATCCAAATTTAGTCAGGCACAGGTTTTTAGATTCATGAAACTGTGTTTGCTTTTGATCCATCAATTCCACTTTCAGGATTTTATTCTAAAGATGTACCTCCAACAATACGAAAATACATGTGCACAAGGTTATTTATTGTGGCATTATTAATATATAAAAATATTAGATACAGTTTCAATGTCAATACATTGAATATTTTTTGAACAAGTTATGGTTAATTTTTGCCGAGAGACAGCAAAATTTTCTTAAAGGGAAGGGAATAATTTTGGGCCCACAAAACTTTTATTGCAACTGCTTAATTCTGTGATTGTAATGCAAAAATGGCCAAAAACAATATGCAAACAAATGTGCAAGGCTGTGTGACCAATAAAACATCACTTACAAAAGCAAATGGTGGGTCAGATTTTGCCTGTGGACCATAATTTGCCAACCCCTGATTTACACAGGGGAGTACTATACATCTATTTAAAAAAAACGTTTGAGGAGGAGCTCTATAAACTGACATGGAGTGATTTTCAGAGGCTGATCAAAAGTGCCAAATCTAGGACCATTTGAGCAGCAAAATAAATAATGAATATTAACTTCTTCAATTAAGTAAATATCCATGAATCTATGGATAATGAATGAATGAATGGTAGGATAAGAAAAGCTTTCATTCATTACTCATGGATTCATGGAAATATATTTCATGTATTTATACATATTTGTGTACATATGTATTTATGTCTTTTAATCAAAGCGTTATTACTGTTTTCTCTTACAGTAAGATGCCAACAAATGAATATAGAAGAAACGATAATATTAGAAAAATCACTATTTTGTAATCATCACAGTGATAATTGATGCAGGCAAGAATCATCTACAGATGTAAAACTTGTGGGTGAAAATTACATTAGGAACAAGGAATTACATATGGTCAAAGCATCACCTCATAAACTACTTATCAATCATGAAAGGAAAATAATAGCTTCATAGTAGAAACCTAGACTACACCACCTTAACCAAGTGATCAAGGTCAACACCACCAGTGATGGACAAACTGACGTCATCTACTTCCTGATGTGATGCACTGAGAAGGACATCACATCATTTCTGGGGTATTTCTACCCAAAATGCATAACCTCAATCTAATGATGAAGAAATACCAGACAAACCTGAATTGAGGGGCACTCCACAAAATAAATAATTTATCACCTTTAAAATGCCAATGCTGTGATAAAGACAAGCTGAGAAACTGTTTCAGATCAAAGGACAATAAAGAGACAAGGCAACTAAATGCAATGTATGAACCTGGATTGGGTCCTGGACCAAACAAACAATATTGCCAAAAAGGACGTTATTGGAACAATTTGAAAAATCAGATTAAGATCTGCATATTAGATGATAGAATTGTGTAATGTTAAATACTCTGGCTTTTAATAGCTGTACTCAAATGTCCTTATTCTTAGGGATTTCACACAAAATATTTCAGGGTAAAAAAGCTACAAGATCTTTAACTTACTATCAAATGAGTTAGAAAAAATTTAATAGTATCTGTGTAAATAGATGATGATATAGCAAATATGACATACAAATAAAAATTAAACAATTGGTGAATTTGGGTGAAGGGTATATATGAATTCTCTCTACTCTCTTGAAACTTTTCTCTAAGTTTTTATTTGAAATTGTTTCAAAATAAAAATTTTAAAAGAAAGAAATAACACATCAAATACCTCCCACCCCTGTCACAGCAGGAGGTTCTCAATAAACCTGCCTACTTCTCAAAAAAAATCTACTTGTGGATTTTGAGATGATGTTCTACAAATTGTGTATGAAATGTAACTCAATTAAATGCATATAATTTTGTTTAATTGTTGTTTTTAGTTTTAAGTATGAAATATAAATTTATCTTTTAGAAATATTATCCAAAAATGTTGTAATGAGAGCTATGTACCTTTTGTAAAGTTTGGACACAAAGGAAACTAGAAAATTTATTAACATGAGGGATGTTCTGTATCATGTGACTATATTCTCCTAGAAAACTAAATGTTTTGTCACTATCAAGAGACACTCTTTATCTCTGTCACAGAAATTAGGAACTTGAAATGGGATGGTTCTGTAAACAAAACAAGTAAACAAACAAAACAACACCTGAAATGTGTCATTTGCTCAGATGCCAGGTAGTGATTGACAAAGAATCTGTTATCAGATGCTGGAAAGAGGGCAGTCATGTTATGTGGTGTTATGTGGTAGAAAAAAAATGGCAAAAACTGTCACCTGCTATTACTTGGAAGACAAAAAATGTACCCGAGGAAGTTTTAATTGTAAGGAAGTGTGTTGAAAAAAATGAATGCTCAAAGCAAATGTTGGTTGCTGTCCACTGTATTTGGCAATTTGTCAATTTAACACAGGAAAGAGATGGGCTTAGAACAGTATTGGAAGGATTGCAAGCAAAACTGAAAAAGAATAGAGTCCTCAAATTCAGAGACCTTTAAGGGTTAGAGAGGTAACTACTTTTCACCCCCAAACATTCAAATATAAAATTGAGAGATTATCTGAGCCACAAAGATATATAAATTTTAGCCTTATATCAAAAATCAAATCAAAAGTATTGCCATCATGTTCATTGTTAAAATCCTGATGGATTTAGGTGGTACAAAGTAAATGCTTTCAATTGAAGCAAATGGCTAAGGGTGTGATATGGCTACTGCAGCCTGATATGCCCAAGGTGTCTGCATTTGTAAGGATAGCAAGAGTAAGAAAGAGGCATAGGGGTGAGATGCAATGATATATGGCAAATCTATGAAGTATGACTAGAAAAAAGTGTGTGCAATCATTGGCACATAAAACTGACTGCAAACAAATGGAAAGAAATTTTCTAAATTTTGAGAAGAATGTTCTGTCAAAGGAACCGTGAGCCTGGGCTAAAATATCTGATGTTTTAAAAAACATGTTAAGTGACCTTTGGATTCACAAGCTTTTGCAAGCAGGAAACAGACTGAGATGGGGCTTACACCACAAGGAGTGTATATTCTCCAATTCCCAATTCAGGGGTGTCTAAGGAGGATAATGGAGAAGGAATAAGTTTCCAGATATTGAGTCAAAGACCATAGAGAATAGCAACTGTGGAACCACTTTCAGGAAGCAGAATCAAGGCCCAATCAAGGAAAACTTCCAATCCCTAGGTGGGATCCTTCACAATGTCTGCCCAGCAGGATTTCAGAATTGCTTTGGAATAGTATCTGTTATATTGTTTGTCTTTTCCAATCAAAGTATTTCTTGTGATTATTCTGTCCCATTTTCATCACTGTATATTGAGTATGTATGCAGCAAATCACTTTTTGTTGTTGTTGTTCTTAGTTCTTAGCTGATATGGAGGTCACCACTCACCAACCCTGCAGCCAAGATTACTGCTCTTCACTATCAGAAAATGGATTTGGAGTTTGACTGGCTGTGACATTTTGGTTATTTCTCTTGAGGGTTAAAGTGTTTTACACTTGGAAGAGAGAGTGAGTCTAATATTTGTGGGTGTACTATGTAGTCATTGATGTTGTTCCACAAACATTTGTGATTCTTTGACTCCTGGGCACACGAAAGGACTGTACGTCCTGGCCCCTGGTAGTCAGAGGAGGCCATATACCTAGTTCTACTAAATAGATTATGAATGAAAGTGACTTATGTTACTTTTGACTCAGAGACTTTAATTACCAATTTGAACCTCCAGAGATTTTTTTCCTCCTCTGTCACAATGATGGCAATGTTACAAATAGTGGCTGCTCCATCAGTGTCTGTGCCAGAGTAAATTGCGGAGTCCCAATCTGAACCAAGAAGGACATGTAGTGTAAGGAATCAACATTTATTGTTTAAGTTACTAAAATTTGGGGGCTTTTTGTTAGCACAACATAATCCTCATTTTAGAGCAAGTATTCCTTTATGGGCAACCTGTCTTTTCTCTGTCTGCTTTTAGCATTTTTAATTACAATTATGCACTGCATAACAATGATTTGGTCAGTGATGGACTGCATGTATGACAGTGGACACATAAGATTATAATACCATATTTTTACTGTAACTTTTCTATGCTTAGATACACAAATGCTTACTTACAGTTGCAACTGCCACCAGTATTCAGTACAGTAACATGCTGTACAGGTAGCCTAGGAACAATAGGCTACACCATATAGCCTATGCCTATGAGTGTAGTAGGCTATACCATCTAGGTTTGTGTAAGGACACTCTATGATGTTCGCACAATGACAAAATTACCTAAGGATGCATTTCTCAGAACATATCCTTGTTAAGTGACACATGACTGTATGATGGTTCTAGGTAAAGATTTATTTTCATTTTTCCTTCCTGAGGTTCACAGGGCTACTTTAATCCAAGGATTATTGTCATCTATTTTCTGGGATGTTCTCAGCCAATTATCTCTTCAAATATAGACTATTCCAATCTGTACTCTCACTCTGGGATTCCATTTAGACATTTATTAGACTTTCTCGCTGTACCCTTTACATACCTTATCTTCTCATCTATTTTTTCATCATTATGTCTCCCCATGCTTCACTCTGGATGATATTGTTTTTGATTTTTCAAGTTTAATAATTCTTTGTTCAATTATGTCTAATTGCTTTTAAACCCATCCATTAAATTCTTAATTTAAGTTTTTACATTAGTGAATTCCATTTTAATTCTTTTTTGTACCTCTAACTTCACTGTTGATAGTTTTTCTATTTTGTAATTTTTTTCAATTAATTTTTTATTTTTAATTATTATGGGTATATAATAGTTGTATATATTATAAAGTACATGTGATATTTTGATACAGGTATACAATGTGTAATAATCAAACTGGGGTGTCCATCACCTAACGCATTTATCATTTCTTTGTGTTAAGAATATTCCACTTTTTTAGTTATTTTAAAGTATACCATAACTTTTTGTCCACTATAGTCACTTTGTTGTGCTATCAAATATTGCTCATTCTATCTAACTGTATTTTTACACCCATTTACCATCCCCATTTTATCCCCCCCCCCCTTGCTATACTTCCCAACCTCTGGTAACCATCATTCTACTCTCTGTCTCCATGAGATCAGTTGTTTTAATATTTAGCTCCCACATATGAGTGAGAACATGTGAAATTTGTCTTTCTGTGGTTGGCTTATTTCACTTGACATAATATTCTCCAGTTCCATCCATGTTGTTGCAAATGACAGGACTTTGTTCTTTTTTATGACCAAAATAATATAACATTGTATATATGTACCACATTTTCTTTATCCATTCATCCACTGATGGACAAATAAGTTGATTCCAAATCTTGGCTATTGTGAATAGTGCTACAATAAACATGGGAGTGCAGATATCTTTTTGATATACTGATTTCCTTTCTTTTGGAATTATATACCCAGGAGTGGGATGGCTGGGTCATATGGTAGTTCTATTTTCAGTTTTTTTGTGGAATCTCCACACTGTTCTCCATAGTGGTTGCACTAATTCACATTCCCACAGTGTACAAGGGTTCCCCTTTCTCCACAACCTCACCAGTATCCATTATTACCTATCTTTTTGATAAAAGCCATTTTAACTAGGGTAAGATGATATCTCACTGTAGCTCTGACTTTCATTTCTCTGATGAATACTTATGTTGATCATTTTTTCATATACCTGTTGATCATTTGTATGTCTTCTTTGGAGAAATGACTTTCGAATCTTTTGCCCATTTTTAATTGCATTATTTGATTTTTTTTTATTGAGTTGTTTGAGCTCCTTATATATTCTAGTTATTAATTTCTTGTCAGATGTGTAGTTTGTAAATATTTCCTGCCATTCTGTGGGTTGTCTCTTCACTTCGTTGATGTCTCCTTTGCTGTGCAGAAGCTTTTTAGCTTCATGTGAGCTCATTTGTCTATTTTTGCTTTAGTTGCCTGTGCTGTTGAGATATTACTCAAGAAATCTTTGCCCAGACCAATGTCCTGGATTGGTTTCCCCAATGTTTTCTTTCAGTAGTTTCATAATTTCAGATCTTAGATTTAAGTCTTTAATCCATTTTGTTTTGATTTTTGTATATGGCGAGTAATAGGGGATTAGTTTTATTCTTCTGCATATGGATATCCAGTTTTCCAAGCACCATTTATTGAAGAGACTGTCCTTTCCCCAATTTATGTTCATGGCACCTTTGTTGAAAATGAGTTCACTATAGATGTGTGGATTTGTTTCTGGGTTCTCTATTCTGTTCCATTGGTGCATGTGTCTGTTTTTATGCCAGTCCCCTGCTATTTTGGTTAGTACCGCTCTGTAGTATAATTTGAAGTCAGGTAATGTGATTCCTCCAGTTTTGTTCTTTTTGCTTAGGCTGGCTTTGCCTATTCTGGGACTTTTGTGGTTTCATATAATTTTAGGATTATTTTCTTTTTCTGTGAAGAATGTCCTTGGCATTTTAATGAGGATTGTGTTTAATCTGCAGATTGCTTTGGGTAGTATGGACCTTTTAACAACATTGATTCTTCCAATCTATGAACATGGAATATCTTAATATACTTTTGTTTCCTCTTCAATTTCTATCATCAGTGTTTTATAGTTATCATTGTAGAGATCTTTCACTTCTTTGGTTAAGTTTCTTCCTAGGTATTTTGTTTTATTTGTAGCTATTATAAATGGGATTATTACTTTATTGGTTTCTTTTTCACATTGTTTACTGTTGGCATACAGGAATGCTGCTGATTTTTGTATGTTGATTTTGTATCCTGAAAATTTAGTGAATTTGTTTATCAGTTCTAATAGTTTTTTGGTGGAGTCTTTATGTTTCTTCAAATATAAGATCATATCATCTGCAAACAAGGATAATTTGACTTCCTCCTTTCCAATTTGGGTGCCCAATATTCAGGAGCATATTGTTTAATTTCCATGTATTTGTATAGTTTCCATTGTTCCTCTTCTAATTGATTTCTAGTTTTATTCCATTGTGGTCAGAGAAAATACTTGATACAATTTCAATTTTTAAAAATTTTTTAAGGCTTGTTTTGTGGCCTAACATGAGGTCTATTCTTGAGAATGACCTTTGTGTTGAGGAGAAGAATTTGTATTTTGCAGCTGTTGGTGAAACATTATGTAATTATCTATTAGGTCCATTTGGTCTATAGTGTAGATTAAGTCTGATGTTTCTTTGTTGATGTTCTGTCTGGATGATCTGTCCAATGCTGAAAGTGTGGTGTTGAGGTCTCCAACTATTATTGTATTGGGGTCTATTTTTCTCTTTGGCTCTGATAATATTTGTTTTATATATCTGTGTTGAGTGCACATATATTTAGAATTTTTATATCTTCTTGTTGAATTGAGCCTTTTATCATTATATAATGATCTTCTTTGTCTCTTTTTACAATTTTTGTCTTGAAACCTATTTTATCTTATAGAAGCACAGCTAATCCTGCTTTTTTTTGTTTTCCATTTTCATGGAATATGTTTTTCCAGTCCTTTATTTTCAGTCTATGTGTGTCTTTAAAGGTGAAGTGGATTTCTTGTAGACAATATATAGTTGTTGTTTGATTGGTCCTAATTGTTTTACGGTTCTTTCTTTTTTTCTTCTTTCCTTCCTGTCTTCCTTTCTGTAAAAGTGTTTTTCTCTGGGAATGTGTTTTAATTTCTTGCTTTTAATTTTTTGTGTATCTTTTGTAGGTTTTTTTGGTTTAAGGTTACCATAAGGATTGCAAAAAAATCTTATAACCAATTATTTTAAACAGATGACAACTTAACTCTGCTTACAAAAAACAAACAAGCAAAGAGAAAGATAAAAGAATCTCTACACTTTGACTCCATGTCCTGCTGCTTTTTGACTTTTTGTTGTTTCCATTTATAACTTTTTATGCTCTCTCTCTTTTTAAAATATTTAAAATTTTTAATTTAATTTTTATTTTTTTCAGAGACAGGGTCTCACTCTGTCACCCAGGCTGGAGTACAGTGGTATGATCAGCTCACTGTAACCTTGAACTCCTGGGCTCAAGCAATCCCCTCGCCCCAGGCTCCTGCATAACTAGGACAATAGTCATGCACCACCACCCCTAGCAGTTTTTATTTTTTTGGTAGAGATGGGGTCTTGCTATGTTACCCAGGCTGGTCTTGAACTTCTGGCCTCAAGTGCTCCTCCTGCCTCAGACTCCCAAAGTGCTGGGATTACAGGCGAGAGCCACTAAACCCAGCCTGTACTATCTCTCTCTTAAAAAGTTGTCATAGTTATTATTTTTGATAGGTTTATCTTTTAGTCTTGCTGTTAAAGATATAAGTGGTTTACACACCACAATTACAATGATAGAGTATTCTGTATTTACAATGATAGAGTATTCTGTATTTGTCTGTGTGCTTACTGTTACCACTGAGTTTTATACCTTCAGTAAATTGCTTATTGTTCATTAATGTCTTTTTCTTTCAGATTGAAGAACTCCCTTTGGTATTTCTTGTAGGGCAGGTATGCAGTTGATGAAATGCCTCAGCTTTTGTTTGTTCTGGAAAGTATTTCTCCATTTTTGAAGGATATCTTTGCAGGATATAATATTCTAGGGTTAAGGTTTTTTTCCTTTAGTGCTTTGAACATGTCATGCCACTCTCTCCTGACCTGTAAGGTTTCTACTGAGAAGTCTGCTACCAGATATATTGGAGATCCTTTTTATGTTATTTTTCCCCCTTTTTTCTTGATTCCCTTAGGACCATTTCTTTACCTGTGACCTTTGGGATCTTGATTATTAAATGCCTTGAGGTAGTCTTATTTGGGTTAAATCTGCTTGGTGTTCTATGATCTTCTTGTACCTGAATATTGATATCTTTCTCTAGGCTTGGAAAGTTCTCTGTCATTATTTCTTTGAATAAAGCTTCTACCCAAGTTTCTCTCTACCTTCTCTTAGATTTTCCCTTTTGAAGCTATTTTCTAGATCTTGTAGGCATACTTCATTCCTTTTTATTCTTTTTTCTCTTCTGACTGTGTATTTTTATGTAGCATGTCTTCAAGCTCATTAATTTTTCTTCAGCTTGATCCATTCTGTTGTTGAGACACTCTGGTGCATTTTTTAGTTTGTCATTTGAATTTTTCAGCTCCAGAATTTCTTCTTTTTTTAAATTATTTCAATCTCTTTGTTCAATTTCTCTGATAGGCTTCCGAATTCCTTCTCTATGTGGTCTTGAAGTTCATTGAGCTTCTTCAGAACAGCTGTTTTGAATTCTCTGTATGAAAGTTCACATATCTCCATCACTCGGGGATTAGTCACTGGTGTCTTATTTAGTTTGTTTGGTGAGGTCATATTTTCCTGGATGTTCTTGGTGCTTGTGGATGTTCAACAATGTCTGGGCATTGAAGAGTTAGGTATTTATTCTAATCTTTGCATTATGGGCTTATTTGTATCTGTCCTTCTTGAGAAGGTTTTCCAGGTATTCAAAGGGAATTGACTGGCTACAGTCCAAAATTTGCTGCTTCAAGAAAATTTATAGAAAGGACTCTGACAGGTACTTTTAAATACAGATGCAGCTGATAACTTTGGCTATCATACCATTTGGACTAGAAAAACTTCCAAGACTTTAATTGAAAAGCAGATTAATTCATGAGGATTGCTAACCCAACCTCAAGCAGAAAAAAATTAATTACATGGGACTGAACTACTTTTTATGATTTTTTGTTTGAAACTTTGCTAATTCTTTTTGTGTTTTGTTTTCCAAAAGTCAAGAAGCTTACAACAAATTGGTAAAGTATATTTTTATGAGCAAAATTTAAAGCATTTATTTTTCTCTCTACTTGATTTCTCCAGAATTTGAAAACTATTTGTAAGTATTATTATTTTATGGCAATGTACTTATTTGCATAAGTTCAATAAAAAACTCTTTTCTTTTGTAACAGGAAAAACAAACAAACAAACAACACCAAAAAATAAAAAAAAAAAAGGGAATTGAGTGTTATGGTCTAACTCTTTGGTCACTAGAGCCACATCAGCACTAGGGGGTGCCCCAAGCCTAATAACACCGCAACTCTTGAAGACTCCTGGGGGTACCACCTTGGTGGACTTAGGTAAGATACAGGAGAATTCTCTGGATTGCCAGGCAAAGTCTCTCACTCTCTTTCCCCACTTTTCCCCAAACAGGAGTCTCACTCCCCACGCAGGACTTGGGGGATGAGTGACAAGAGCACTCCCTCTTGGCCACCATAGCTGGGATGGTGCCAACCCATCACAACTACTGCCTTGCTAGTGCTTTGTTTATTCAAGGCCCAAGGTCTCTTTAGTCAGCAGGTAGTGAATCCTGCCAGGAGTGAGTCTTTCCCTTCTGGGCAGTGGGTTCCCTTTTGGCCCAGGATGGGTCTAGAAATGCTGTCCAAGAGCTGAGGCTTGGAATCAGGAGCTTCAGGAATTTGCTTTGTACTTTGTTTTACTGTGGCTGAACTGGTATCCAAGTAGCAAGACAAAGTCCTCTGTACTCTTCCCTTTCCTTTCCTCAAGCAGAAAAAGACTCTCCCTGAGCTGCACTGCTTCGACTTGGGGACGGAGTGACACAGACACTGCTTGGTTGCCATTGCTGGTGTCTCATTAGGTCACTTGCACCCCAAGGCCACTGGCTCTGAGCTTAGCACAGTCACAGGAATTACCCAAGAACTTCAGTCTTTGTGGCCTGGCTGCTTTGCAAATTTATTCTGGGACCCAGGCCACTCAGCTGGTGGTGGAGCTAGCCAGAACTCAGGTTTCTACTGTTGGGGTAGAGGATTCCCCTCTGGCCAGGGCTGGCCTAAATGCTCCTTCCATGAGTGCCAGCAGAAATCTGCCCTGAGTTGTGTTTCCCCGTGATAGGGTGGCTCAATGCAATGTGCCACAGTCACTTCACGCTCCCTCCTCCAAGCACACAGATTCTCTCCCCACCTGTGCTAGTCAGTCCTGCTGGGGGACAGGGGAGGGGTGGCATAGGAAACACAAGACTGTCTTTTCTGCTCCCTTCAGTGCCTCTTTCCTTGATATAATGTTAAAACCAGGTACTGTGATCACTCAGCTGATTATTGGTTGTTACGAAGGTGCTTTCTTGCATGGATAGTTGTTTAATTTGGTTTTCTGTGGGGGTATGATCACTGGAGGGTTCTTTTCAGCCATCTTGCTCCACCTCCTCCCCCAGCTATATGTGTTGTAATTTTTAAGTATAATTTTATTTCAATGAATATAGGAAGGATAATTATTTTCAGGTTGTGTCAGTTAATTCCAGTACTTACAGTGCTTAAAATTCCATTCCTGTCACCTGTTTTTGTTTGCCTCTTAGTTATTATTCATATTATTTTGTTTTTTAAAAGGCTTTATAATCGTTAATTGCTGGATATTTTGTTGTAAAAATAATTTGTAGAGATAATTTGAAACCTCAGATGATATTTTCACCCTCCACTGAGGATTGTTATTAATATTTTCTTCTCCTAGGTAACTGTGGTCCCATACAAACTAGAAGTTTTTTGTGCTACCGACTTGGTTGCAGACAATAATGCCATTATTTATGTGCCCTATGCAGAGACAGAGGCTAAACAGGGAATAATTCACCAGTTTCACCCTTTGTGGACATAGTTCTTTGGCCTTTTCTCTAATTCTGAAAATCCACTTATAGTAAAGTTCTAACTTTCAGCTGCCTCCTCTTTGAATACCTCCAGGGATAAAGTGGTCTGGATGGGTGGCATTGGTTCATCTCTTTTAGCTATATATATGGACATGTTTTTGTTTTTATTAGTCAATTTTATAAATATTTTGCTTTATTGTTTCGTCTTTTGGAGAATGCTTAGAATGGCTTTATCCACCTGAAGATTTTATATTTTATTCTATTTTATGTATTTTTAAAGCTTTGAGTTAATTTTTTATTGATGAATAAAAATTGTACATATTTATGATATACTACATGATACTTTGATATATGTATACATTGTGGAATGGCTAAATCAAGCTAATTAATATATCTATTACCTCACAAACTTATCATTTTTTTGTGGTGAGAACACTTCAAATGTACTTTTTTAGCAATTTTCAAGTACATAATACTGATGGTAACTATACCTTGTACACACAGAAACTATAGTCACCATGTTGTACAATAGGTCTTCCAAACTTATTTTTTCTGTCTGAATTGAAATTTTGTATCTTTTGACCAATGTCTTCCCACCATTCCAGGCAATAGTAACTGCCATTCCACTCTCTGCTTCTGTGAGCTCAACTTTTTTAGATTCCAAATATAAGTGAGATCATGCAGTGCTTGTCTTTCTCTCTGCCTGGCTTATATCACTTAGCATAATGTCGTCCAGGTTCATCTATGTTGTCACAAATGACAGGATTTCCTTCTTTTTTAAGGATGAATAGTATTCCATTGTGGGTATATATCATATTTTCTTTATCCATTTATCCATTGATGGAGATTTGGGTTGTTTCCATATTTTTGCTATTGTGAACAGTGCTGCAGTGAACATGGGAGTGAAGATATCTCTTTAATATACTAACTTCATTGCCTTTGGATATAAATTACTTGATCATGTAATAGTTCTATTTTTAATTTTTCGAGAAACCTCTATACTGTTTTCATAATGGCTGTATTAATTTACATTCCCACCAACAATGAATAAGAGTTCCCTTTTCTCTACTTCCTCATCAACACTCTTTACTTTTTGACTTTTTGATAAAATCATCACAACAGGTGTGAGGTGATATGTCATGGTGATCTTAATTTGCACTTCCTTGATGATTAGCAATGTTGAACATTTTTCATACGTATTTTGGCCATTTTTACATCTTTTGAGAAATGTCTCTTTAGGTCTTTTGCCCATTTTTTAATTGAATTATTTGTGTGTGTGTTTGTTTGTTTGTTTTTGCTATTGAGATGTTATATATATGCTTTGGATATGAACCTCTTATGAGATGTGTGGTTTGCAAATATTTTGTCCCATTCTACAGGTGTGTCTTCACTCTGTTGGTTGTTTCCTTTGTTGTGCAGAAACTTTTTAGTTTGATGCAATCTCATTTGTCTATTTTTACTTTTGGGGTCATATAAAAAAAAATCTTTGCCCAAACCAATGACAAGAAGCTTTTCCCCTGTGTTTTCCTCTAGTAGTTTTACAGTATCCCATCTTACATTTAGGTCTTCAATCCATCTTGAGTTGATTCTTGCACATGGTGTGTTAAATTTTGTCAAATGCTTTTTCTGCACCTATTGAGAGGATCATATGGTTTTTGCCCTTCATTCTGTTAATGTGGTGTATCACAGTTATAGATTTACATATGCTGAACCATCCTGCATTCCAGGGATAAATCCCACTTAGTGTATGACCATAGTGTATGATTCTTTTAATGCACTACTGAATTCAGTTTGCTAGCATGTTGATGAGAATTTTTGCATCTATGTTCATCAAGGATATTGGCCTGTAATTTTTTTTTCTTATAATGTCCTTTTCTGGCTTTGGGATCAGGGTCTCATAAAATGAGTTTAGAAGTATTCTTTCCTCTTCAATTTTTTGAAGGAGTTTGAGAAGGATTGGTATTAATTCTTCTTTAAATGTTTATGAGAAACCAGTGAAGCCATCAGGTCCTGGGCTTTTCTTTGAAGAAATACTTTTGATTACTGATTCTCCTTACTCATTATTGGTCAGTTCAGATTTTCTCTTTCTTCATAGTTCAGTCTTGGGGTTTTAAGTTTCCAGGAATTTGTCCATTTTTTCTAGATTATCCAATTTGTTGGCATATAGTTGTTTATAGTAGTCTGCTATGATCTTTTGTATTTCTGTGTTATTAGTCATAATGTTTCCTTTTTCATTTCTGATTTTATTTGAGTCTTCTCTCTTTTTTCCTAGTTAGCCTAACTGAAGGGTTATAATTTTTGTTTGTCTTTTCAAAATACCCACTCTTAATTTTTTTGATCTTTTCTATTGCTTTTCAAGTCTCTGTTTTATTCATTTCTCCTCTGATCTTTCTTATTTCCTTGCTTCTACTAATTCTGGGCTTAGATTGTTCTTACTTTTTTTCTTCCAGTTTCTTGAGGTTGTAATGTTGAGTTATTTGTTTGAGATCTTTCTTCTTTTTTAACATAGGTGTTTATTGCTATAAACTTCTCTCTTAGAACTGCTTTTGCTGCTTCCCATAAGTTTTAGTATGTTGTGTTTCCATACTGTTTGTCTCAATGTATTTTTTATTTTCTTTTTGGTTTCTTCTTTGATCCATTGGTTGTTCAGAAGCATGTTGTTTAATTCCCACATATTTGTGAATTTTCCAGTTTTCTTCCAGCTATTGATTTCTAGTTTCATGCCACTGAAGCCAAAAAAGGTATTTGATATGATTTCAATCTTCATAAATTTATTAAGATTACATATTTTTAAAAGTTCACCTGTATCTTTCTCTAGTAGGTTTTATGACTTCTTTAATTACATTTGACTTCTTAACGCATTTCATGTTTTGGTATAGGTGTGAGATAGAAATCTCTTATCCAATTTAATTTATTCCATATTCCTTCATTTCTCTCATCGAATTAAAGTGTGTTCTTTATTATACCAAAATCCTTTTGTATCCTGAGGTCTTTTACTCTACTTTCTATTAGATCTTTTTAGTATTTCTACTTTGTGAGTATTAATTTTTTATTCATTGTGGTTTTAGTAAATCATTTGTTATTTTGTAGGCCAAGTTCCCTTCATTGCTTTTCTTTTTTTATTTTTCTTGCTTTTGAATATTTATTTTTAGAAATGTTAAAAAATAAATAATAGAGAAAATCTGACCCTAGAGGGGAAGACAATATTGAAAATGCTACAGTCTATCTAAAATTAATCTATAAATTTAATATAATTATAATCAAACTATCAATAAAATGTATTATATATTTGATGTAGACCTTTAATTAATTTTTCAATTAGGCATTAGAGAAGCTTCATAATTTTCTTTTCATAGGTTTTACAATTCTTTGTTAAATTTATTTCTATTTATTTTATATTTTGTAGCTTTTGTTATATTTTGACTGGCTATTGCTAGTATGTAGAAAAACTACAAAATTTTTAAATTTACTTTATTATCTAGCACCATATCAAACACATTTCTTACTTCACAATTCTAACCATTTTCAGTTAAAAATCTTGAATTTTTTATAGTAGACAATTATATAACCTGTAAGCTAATAGATTTATACTCTTCTTTCAAACTTTTTCATCTCATTTATTTACCATGTTTTATTTTACTTATTGTAGGAATTCTTAGCTAATGAATAATAGTAACTATAGTAACAAATATCTTTATCTTATTTCTTACATTAATAAAAACATCTCTGGTATTTCTGCATGTTGGTTTTATCTATAATAGTCTTCGCCATGTTAAAGACTATTACTCTTAGTTTATTAAACTTTTTATTATTTTTTTAAAATAAGGAATAGATACTGAATTTTATCAGCTGTGCTTTTTGGATCCATAGAGATGGTGAAAAGTTTTTGAATTTTAGGTTTTTTCTTAAGGTATCTTAGTGTTCATTTAATTTGTCATAGGTATATTAATTTACTTTGTGGTATTTGTGGAAAATTGAGGTCCAGGTTGCATTTGAACATGTCTAGTGATAGAAAACTAAGACAAAACAAAACAAACAAACAATAAAACTAAAGCAACTCAGTCTATTCTTGAAATGTCTTCATTTACTGAACCTGGATGATACTGATCTGTAAATCAGCAGTCTTCTCAACAGTCCTCTGTTAGCTGGTCCATATTTTTCAATTTTGCCCAAAAATGTATCATACAAAGCCCTTGGCAAATAGTTTACTGAAAGCATCTCAATAACTCTATCAAAAGATAAATTAGTACAAACTGACATGTTCTAAGTGAAACCATGTTAATTGTAAGTGCTTATAAAAGATCCATTTGATAATATTAGAATTTTGGACGTCTCTGTAATCTCAAAATAGAGCAAAAATTAAAATAGATGGCTATTATATAACAACAGCAAAATAAATTTTGTCTCAATTTTTGTTTTTTTTTTACATTAAAGACTAACACTTCAACTAACACCATAAGTGATTTCTAACTTTGCTTTAACTCAAAGAATTTGAGCTGAGTAGAAAACATTTGATATTACTGTCCCCGTTATATTCCCCCCCCCATATTTGGTGTTCCCAAACAGATTACCTTGGCACTATTTAAACTAAACATTTATTAACTAATTCATTCAAGCACCAAAGCTGTTGAGTACTTACAGATATTAGTTGCCATAAAGAAACGAATTTCAAGCAAAGTATCTTATTGCTAGGTGTGATTACTAGAAAATCGTTAAAAATTTTAAATCATGGCTCCACATGTTGAGAGATCAGAAAAGGAAGCTCTTAAATCAGAAATAGTAGACTTTCAGAATGATCCAGGTTAGTTTTTCAGGATAAATGGCCTTTCAGTGGCCAGGAATATTTTCTTATTTTTTCTACACTCCATCCCTCACTCCATCCCTCCTTCCATTCCTCTGTCCATCCTCTCCCACATACCTGTGCCAAATATAAAGCTAAGCCCTCAGAATACTGCAGTTCTTGCTCTCTTGGAGCTTTAGTTCTTAGTGTACTGGCAAAGTCAGAAGTTTCTGAATTTGTGACCTCTTCCCGTCTATCAAATTGATTGCTTTTGCTTACACTTCCAACATCCATTTTATTGTCCCCCTGTTCATAGGAAGCAAAGGCACCTTTACAGACAGTCTGGCTTTCTTCCATCCAGTTGCAGTGGGCTTCTGATCTTGTCTTGGCTGGCTCCTTGCCATGGATATCTCCACTTAGGTAGCTCCTCCTGGGAGAGGCCTCTGTTAACCGCCTTATCTGAAGTAGTCAGTGGCCAGTCGTCATCACACAGATCTGTTTTATTTTCATTGTTGCATTTGTCTGATACTTTCTCATTTGCTTGTTTGATCTCTGTCTCCCTCTTTTCTGTGAAAGCTCTATGAGGGCAAACAGGCGCCTCATCTGTCTGCCGCTGCATCTCAAAGCAGTGCTCGTACACAGCTGGCATTTATTAAATGTTTGTTGAATGAGTGGATGGATTCCTAATTGACTACTACTGCTTGCATGACTACAAATACCGATTCATCCTTGTTGAGAAGTTTTTAGTTATCACATGTATGCGTGTTAATCCAAATTTAAAGCAAAGTCTTAAAATTAAAAACAGTTTGGAAATGTGGGAAACATCTGGCAGAGAAATACTCCAGCATTCGCAGTGATGGAAGAAAAATTTTTCTCTGAAGTAAGCAGGTTGTTGGCTTCTTTATCGGCGTCATCGGAAAACACTTGCCTATTTTTGTTGTTTTGCTTAGGGACTGGGAACATCTGGTGTTGGGAACATAGAACGTTGTTCATTTTAAAGTAGAGTGATAACTTCGGGAGTTGGGAGTAAGAGAGAAAATGCCCTAGGAAAATGAAGGCAGTCTGGAGAAAGGAGAGGCTCTTTTGAAAAACAGATTTCCTTGGTTCTTCAACAGTATTACTTAAGGGGAAGCGTCTTAGAATGTCCTCAGTTTGTGTTGTTTCTAAATAAGCAGATTCTGAAAGCAGTGGGGCCAAAAAAAAAAAAAAAAAAGTGCGTGTCTGGCTCCGCCTAGTTTAGGTTCATCTCGGCCCTAAAAGTTGTGGATACAGGACAGGCTTTGGCTGCTGTCTAGAACGTCGAACTGATCCCTTTAAAGGTGGGGATCATGACGGAGTATGCGGGGGAAGAAGGCGGGAGAGGAGGGCTGGAGAGTCTCCGTTGACATAGTAACTCTTCAGCTCTCTCTTGCTCTCCGCCCCTAGGCTTCGCTGCCACACGCCGCCCCGCCTGTGCTCTCTCTGCCCGCGAGCCCTGGCCGCCTCCTCGCGGGGTCCCCTCAGCCTGACGCGCTCAGGTCAAGGTCGCCTTTCCTTCCCACTAAGTGGGGACTACTTCCCGAGTCCGCGGGGGAGCCACTCGCGGAGCCCAGACCGCCCGGCGTCTACGCCCGCTGCCTCACCCTCGGCCCCTGGGCATCGGTCTGCCTGAACCACTCGGCGGCTGACTCGGTCCCTCCGCACCGGGTCCCACTAGGACTGCAGACGCGCCTCCAGCGGCAGCGGGGCCCAGGCCGGCCGGACGTTCCCGCCATGAACCAGAGCCCGGCATTCGGGCCCCGGAGGGGCGGTTCTCCCCGGGCTGCTGCCGGAGCCGGCGCGCGGCGCAACGAGAGCCAAGACTATCTGCTCATGGACTCGGAGCTGGGAGACGACGGCTGCCCGCAGCCCCAGCTGCCTCCCTACGGCTACTACCCCAGCTTGTGAGTGCGGGCAGCGCGGGCGGGGCGGGCGCGGGCTGCGCCGCGGGAGGCTGTGCGCTCGCAGCAGCCTGCCCGACCCGCGGGACTGCCTCCAAGGGCCAGTGCGGGGAGGTCCGCGCGAGGCAGGGCTGGGACCCGAGTGAGTACAGGGGCGCGCGCGGGTCTAGGTTTGCTCTGGTGAGCACGCATGGATATGGTTGCCCACGAGAGCGAGACCGTGGAGTACCGTGCCCACTACAGGTGATCAGATGGCTGGTCAATTTCTTCAGCCCACCGCACCCTGCGCCCCTGATAGAGTCAGTATCACTGCGCAACAGGCGTGCTCTGAACAGGGGGCTGATTCAAAGGTGCGCCCCGGTGACGCTTAGCCTACGTGGGAGAATGACTAGAAGTACAAGGGTCCTTGCAGCCGCCTCGGTGCGTGCGGGAAACTCGGGAGCCCGCGTGCGGGGCGGTCTCCACTCTCTGCCTGCCTTAGCGCGTCAGGCGCAGCGCACAGGTCCTGGGGCCGCCAAACGGGTGAAAGTTCGAAGGTGTGCAAGGGAGTGGGTGGACCTGCCGCCCCGAGACATCCACTTTCCTGTACTCAAGCTTTGGGACTAAGACAGGCAACTAGAACCAATAGACTTTTCCACCGGACATCGCGGGAGGAGCCTTTTAGGAGTGCAGGCCGGGAGACTCACGAACTGTAGCTGTTAAGGTGTTGGGGTCCTTCCTGGTGGCCTCTGAATAGGATCCTTTTCTTAAGAGAATGTGGGGTATTTTGAAGGGTGTTGAGGAGAGATAGGCAGTAAGTAGAGAGTGGAATGGAGAAGAAAAGTCTCCCCTCCCTCACACCCCTGTGACCACATGTGCAGCTGGTGGATAGTATTTCTAATCCTTCGCCCCTTTGCTTGATTGGGTAGCCGAGTTTCCTGACCTGTCACATCCATCCGCAAGCGGTTTCCCAAGGTTTTGAGTTGTATAAGCAGCTCTAGATGGAGGGAGGGCTCTGCCCCACAGGCACCTGACAGACCCTGCTGAGGGATTGGTGCGCCTTTGGGCCACTAGTCAGGCTGCCCAGAGTCAGGCCGCTGTAGTTCCCTTTCGCAGGAAGAGGTGAGCCCTAGGAAATGGTGCATCTAATTTTTCTCAAAGATAAAAGAAAAAAGTTGGAACTGGTTCCATTCATCTATGTGCCATCCAAGTTGAAAGCATTTACAATTTATCTTTTTTTTTTTACTTTTTAAAAATTTAAGATACAATTTACATACCATAACATTCACCCATTTGTTATACAATGCACTGTTTAATATATCCATAAAGTTGTGCAAACATCACCAATATCTGAAGACATTTTCATCATCAACCAAAGAAATCTTTTCTTGATATTAAATTGGAAAATAGTTCTATGTCTCATAGTACTATTTGAACTTTAATGTGCATATGAATCAACTGGAGATCTTATTAAAATGCAGATTTTGATTTAGCAGGTCTTAAGTGCAGCCCAAGATTCTGCATTTCTGACAGTCTCGCAAGTGATGTAGAGGTCGCTAGTCCACTCTGAATAGCAATATGATATATGTCAAGAAAAAATAAGAATAGAAAGATAAATAAATCAATTGTGGACATTTCAAATGCAGCTATTTTAAAATTTTCTTTGAAGGTATATGTTTAAAACATAGATGGGCTTTTTTATTGGCTTAGACTTGAGATCTACTAAGTTTAAGGGTTATAAGTTTGGCAACATTACCTGCTGGCTAAATTAAGTGACTTAAAAAAGCTATACTGGTTTTTAAAAATTAGACTGTCCCATGAACAAAATCTTTTCTTTTTTATTCTATAAGCTCTGTCCTATTCCGTAAACTGTATACCTGCTACTATGTCTGTAGGAAAAATGATTTGATTTAAAAATTTGTGGTGATATATTAGTAGTGACAGAGACTAAATAAAGAAATAATTCCAAGTTCTGAAAACTTTCCTCAAAGCTTTCTTCAAATGTGGCTTACTGCCTAATTGATTTATCTAATTCTTTACATTATCTACTATTTAGAGAATAAGTATTTTCTCCCTTAGTTCAAGAATCCTAGAGCACTCTTAATGAATAGAACTCAGCAGCAGAAATATGAACAGAAAAATGTGCTTCAATTCATAATGTGCACCCTCTGTGTCATGTTGGTGGTACTGTAATAAATTTAAGAGTGAGCCAGGCTCCAGAATTACAGGTTGGTCTTATCTGAATCTGTTATTTACAAAAAGTTCTACGGTTACTTTTTCATTTTTTCATTCACTGTTTTCTCTGACAAGATGTTTATTTTTTTCCAGTTGAATAATCAAGTAACTGAAAAACTTTAACGAATGAACAACAGTATTTCACACCTACATTATATGAGAAAGAGCTAAAGAAAATTACTTCCCTCTGGTAGAGAGTACAAATAAGCTCTTGCATATGCTTTGGACTTGTGATTTATACAATTTCATATATTTTTTCAGAGTGGGAGATATATTATTTGTGAAAGTGGAAATCACTAGTACACTTTAGATATGGATATTGCTATTTTCTCAAGTCATTGAGATTTTCCTTTATAAGGTCCCAAATCATTATATTTAGTAAGTTGTCACTTCTGTGGGATACATTCTATAACTCTGTTTCATAGTTCACTTATGTAGAAAGATTTTAACATGTATTTATGGGGCTTTTACTTAAAAATTGTGGTAAATTATCTTGCTTATGAGCAATTACTTATTATCAGGCCTTAATAGTATAAGTAGTAACATTTTGAAATAGTGTTTAGAAGAAAATGATTCAAATTTTCTCATTTTACAACTTCCAATAGAAAATCAATTAATATATTCTATTATGATTAATTGTAATTGTGATTAGCAAGAAAGGTCTATGTCTTGACAGTGTCTCAGGAAGCATATCAAAGTTCCTTTATTATGTCTCTAAACCACCACTTCTGAAGATGGGTAAGAATCTCAGACTTAAAAAAATGTTAAGGGATTCTAAAGTCTCAAGATCTGCAGCACAGTCCAACTAAACTTCTTCTAGGATTATTTGATTAGTTATGAATAATAAAACAGTAAACTGTAAACTAAAGGATTGGCAATACAGTAAACTGAGATAATCTGAAAAACTTATGGTTACAAACACCTAGCAATACTGGATAAAATACTTAAAATGATTTTAAAACTTTACCCAATTTTGCAAAATTAAAAGGGATTACCATGTGCCAAGAACAAAGAAGTTAAAAGCCAGAGTATAGATTGTGAAGTGATACTGTGGCTGTCTTGTGGAGTTATGGGTCTCAGTGACCAAAAAGCTTGGAGTCTAATGTCCATATGAGACAGAAAGAAGGTAAGACTGTGGTCCCAGGTGAGGCAGAGAGCTGGAACTGAGACATCCCTGCACCCAGCATAAAACCAGGACCCTTAAGTTAATGAAAAGTTAGCCTAGAAAAATATGCCTCCCTCCCACCCCCGGTACAGAGTGAGAACAAGAAATTTTATTAGTAAGAAGAAAAGAAACCTTCCCCTGAGAATTTCATTTTTGGGGCCTACATGCCATGTGAGTTTTTGTTTTTTACACTGTTTAGCTGACCAAGAAATCCTCAAGCTGAAAAATACTCCTGTAACTCCTACAAGAGTAAAACACAAAACTGTTATGAAAGAATAGCAACAACCATCTAGACTGCCTCGGATTTAAAAAAAAAAAGCAAGCTCTGTTAAAAATATGCTCATTATAATGAATGATAAAACACAAAAGGAAACAGTCAACCAAGAATGAGAGCCCGTAGACAATATAATCCATGAGTGAGAATCAACATAAGACATGGCCATATTGGATCCTTAAGAACTTGAGATAATATAACAATAAGAAAGAGAATATAAAATAAATATGTATAAAGTGTTTATAATATAAAAGAAGATATCAAACCCTAAGAAAAGAACATTTAATAAAACACACAAATAGAATATTTATAAGTGAAAAATACAATTCTTGAAATAGAAAAAAGTTCAGTGGAAGGGTTAAAATGCAGATTAGACAGAGCATAATTGATGATAGTACCCAAAATGCAGAGACATACAAAATGGAAAATATAAACATTATTAAGAGAAGTGGAGCTAGAAGGTAAGAGTTTCAGAAAAAGAACATGAAGAGAATGGGGGAGAGGCAACATTTGAATAAATAATGATTTTCCAGAAAGGATGAATTCTCATGTTCGTGAAGTATAACAATATTAATGTGAAACAGAAAAACCTATTTAAACCTGTCATTTAAGTTAAAGAACACCAAAGACAGAGTAAATATTAAAAATTAATAAAGATACAGGGATTCAAAGGAGTTTTAAAGTTCAAAATATTTACAATGGAAATGCACTCATAATGTATTTTGCTACATTGGTTATATAATGTAAAGGTTGTAAGAACTATGGTTTTTCTTTTACATAAAAGGCATTGTTTATTCAGTAGTTATTAATGTAATATTTTATACAGAGTCAGTGTTCCAGTGGTGATAGGGTCTCTTTAAACATGGATATGTACAAAAAACTTTTAAAGGGTGACTTATTGAATTATAGTCGTTAGGAGAAACACAAAGAGGGTCTTAATTCTATCCACTATTTCACATAATAAAAGCAAAAATGAATTTTTTAATGCTTCATGGATCCTTTGAAATTTTTATTGACATCAGAAGGTTTTGGATGACCTGAAACCCATTTATGAACCTTTGAGCCCGTATTTTGAAGTCTTAATTTGAGAGTGGTAATATAATATCAGAGATGTCAGGTAAGCAAAATCCCCTAAACAGAGCCTTCTTTTCTCCAGGCAAATAAACTCATTCTTGAACATATTTATGTATAAATAAAGGAATGATAAATTCAGGCTTTAGGCTAGAAAATTTTTTCTGACATCAATTGCTGATAGAGCAGGCTAATCTCTTAAAGAAGTTTAATATTGAAGTTAGAGTATGGACTCAGGCCTATAAATCATATTAAATTATTATATGCTTATTACTTCGCCTTCATTTTTGGTAAATATGTTTATTCCGTTATACTTTTTTGTTTGTTTGTTTGTTTTGAGACGGAGTCTCTCTCTGTTGCCCAAACTCCTGGGCTTAACTGATCCTTTTGCCTCAGCCTCCCTAGTGGCTGGGACTACAGACACGTGCCATGACACCCAGCTATTTTTTCTATTTTTAGTAGAGACAGGTATCTTGTTCTTGCTCAGGCTGGTCTCGAATTCCTGAGCTCAAGCGATCCTCCTGCCTTGGCCTCTCAGAGTGCTAGGATTACAGGCATGAGCCACTGTGCCCGGGAAAATATCGGTTATACTTTTTTACATGTATTTATTTTACACTTTCCTTTTACTAGACTGTAAGCCTCCAGTGGTGGGGGCTGTGCATCATCCCCCTACACTTGGCATACTGCCTAGCAAAGAGGAGATGCCAATTAATTCATTCCTCAACAAAGATATGTTCCTTCTCCTCAGTATTTATCCTAATAAAGAATAAAGTGATGCCAGCTCCTTTATTAGAATAGCATCTGGATCAACTAAGTTAGGTAAAAGAGTGAATGTCCATATAAAAGGAGATACCCATATCTCATATTCCAGCTGACTGTCACTAAGACTTACCTTCTTCTGGAGAATTTGTTCACTAATCACTGCTGCCACCAGCATACCACTCTTTTTTTAGCTTTCTAGCCTGAGGCTCTCCCCTGAAAGTTCCTTGTGCACACAGGAGATGAAGCTGTATCTGTACCAGGAACTGTTAAATGCTCAGGGATAGCCAAAGAGAATTGACATACAGTAAAAACTCATGGCACCATGACCTCCTAAATGCTCAGGGATAACCAAAGAGAATTAACATGCAGAGGAAAAACTCATGGCTGCCTATAACTTCTCTTCCAGCTCATTTATGGGGTCTCCTAAGGACTGACCCTTGCCTAACCCCAGGCTTCATCCAACTGACAGCAAGCATTCTTCCCTTTCCTCCTCAGGCCATCCTCAATCAATCTAGTGCTTAATAGTCCTAGCCCAGACTGATGAAAGACCCTCCTCCCCATTTTTACCTCTGTGTAAGATCTGCCTTTCAAACTTCATTTCTTTAAAAAAAATATTCTTTCCTGGATGTTTGACATTAGGTATGTCCACTCCTTTAAGCAAAGATCCTACTACTTACCCACAGAGGTGTGGCTTTATTCTTTGAACCCAGAGGCAGTCACATCAAAACATGACAGCCAGCAGCAGTATAAAGAATTTCCAAATGAAAATCAAGGGCTCATATTTCTTTACAAGACATATTTATCAAATGATAAATAAAATAAATTAAATGGAGCAGGTGTGATACCATGATTTATTATACATACGTAGTGGTTTAGAATTCAGAGAAAATCCTAAAATCTATTATGACCTTGGAAATAATATCTATAACCATAAAGCCAAGACTTGGACTTTGGTTAAAGTTTTGCAGTTTGGAAGCCACTGCCCAGGGGAAAAACAAGTGTAAAAATAACCTTTGGATATGGCTCCCCTTCCTCATTTAAGAATCAACATTTCCCCCAGCAACTTGGATTAATAGTGCATCTCTTATAATTGGCTGCTTTGGAGTTCTATGTTCTGCGTGCCAGAAACCACCTATTTTGTTTCCAAACCTTCCCCTTCTTGAAGTAATCAACTCCACTGGCAAGAAATTATTATCCTGGAACATATTTTTAGGGTGCCAACGTTGTAGGTTGTGGAGTGATTGCCAGATGTTCTTAAATGCCCATATTTATTCTGTGACAAAATGTTTGTTTACCTCCAGGAAGACATTGCATTTTTTTCTCTAGACAGTTATGTTCCTTGACTTATAAGAATTAACTTCATAAGGCAATTCATCTTTGCTTCCTAAAGAGAGTAAAAATCATAAAAGGAGAACATTTTCTTGAGTCCATTCTTATTTTCTCCCTTTTATAAAACATGCTAAATATAACTGGATCCAGTTGGATAAAATTACCATTTGTGATTGCTCTTTGTTTAGAAATCTTCTGCTGGCTTTCAATACATGGAGAAGTGCTCATCTATATGCCAAATTTCAATTAAACTTTGGCATTTAAAATTTAATATGCTGCTCAAGATGCTTTAAGCCATTGGAATTGATTAAATCACATTTCTTATAGAATGTCTTTTTATAGCAGCAGATAGAAATAAGTGTTACAGATACGCAAACAACATATATGATTGCAGCATAGCTGTTCTCTACCTAATTCAGCTAACTCAGATACAACAAAGAAGAGGAATGATGTTAACTAGAATTATGTACAGTTCAACATGAGTTGCTGTTTTTGTAGAGGACTAATCCAAAATATTTACATATATTTGGGGTGACTAACAATTTTTGAATACCTACTCTGTAGCAGGTTCTTTTCTAGTTGTCATACAAATGTAATTTTCTCATCAGAGCAGCCACTTGGCTGTTTTTAATGTCCATTTTATCATGATGCTGAAATTTAGAGATATTAAAAATGTGCACAAAGTTACACAGCCTATAAGCTGTTTTTCAGTGGGCAAAACCCAATACATCTCAGTGTGGGCTGGAACATGTGGACAGACGGCTGGCAGGCTGTTCAGAATCCCCTACACTCTCAGCACCCCAGATAATCATGCTTGCACCAGGCACGGCTGGATACAGGTGGGTCGTGCTCTTGGAAAACACACTCATCATTTCTTTGCCTCTCTCTTTTCATAAGTATTTGGGGAGCTTCAGGTTGGCTCTGATTTACTGAACCAACATTTCTTGTTCTATGCTCATTATCTCTAAGTTATACTCTGGAGAAGTAGGAAGACGACGGGAAGAAAAGGTTATGAATAGTGGTAATAAGTGTGTTTAACCCCTCACTTTCTATTGAAATCTTGACCATTTTTGAAAGGTCAAGCTTTATATCCCACTCTTCTCACTAATTCATTAATCTCTAAATTCATTATTCGTTCATCTCTGGTTGACCTTATATGATTATGTCCAGTAATAATAAAAATAATAGCTTGATTTATTGGTGGGTTCTATGTGCTAGGGTTTTCTCTGAGTGCGTTGTAAGTATTAACTCATTTAATCCTTATAACAAATCTATGAGGTAAGCACTTTTATAATCCCTATTTTACTGATAAGAAAAAATATACCACAGAAAACAGAGGTTAAGTGACTTGCCAAATGTTACACAGCTAGTAGTTGGCAGAAATGGGAAGAAAGAAAGAAAGGAAGGAGCAAAAGTTTCTCTTTTATCACTTATCTCAATAAACAGTGAAACTAGGTTTTTAAAAATTCCCAGTTTTTGTAACCAAAGGAAGACTATGAATGTACTGAAACCAAGTAGTCTGTAGATTACTTACTAATTTTACTAAAGGTCCACAAACTGATCATGACTCTTTAAAGATTACAAAAGACAAAGCTTTCTTTTACTCTTCATTTCTATTATGTGGATGAAATTGCTTCTATGCTATAATGCAAGTTGGATTAGAGAAACTGACTCAAATGACAGTGTGAAACTGGAGATTTCATTGCAGGATTTGCATAATTTTAGAAGCATTTTACATGGTATTCATCTGAAGGTATAAATTGCCAGAAATCAATTACAGTGTGGATAGTCAAGTTAAGATTGATTGCCTATTCAAGGCATATTACATGTTCCAATTACAAACACTCTGATTTGCAGCACAAAAAGCATTTTGTCCTGACATATGGTGGGTCAGCACAAACCCCTCACACAAGACTGGGAAGCGTTTTCTTTATGGGAAATTACTAAAAATATTATCTTGAGAGTCATAACAGGAAATAATTAACTTGACAATAGGAAATGACATGATTTCTAAAGGTACTTTAAAAATTCTTTTAGGGGGTTAAACTTTTTTAAAAATTAGTTCTATTATTTTATTATTTTATTTTTAAAAATAATTTTATTTTTTAAATTTCAAAATATTATGGGGATACAAATGTTTTTGGTTACATGTATCAATTTTGTTATGCTTGATAGTGTTATGCTAGATAGTGTTCATTGTACCCGTTAGGTAGGTTTTCACTCATCCCCTCCTCCCCCCTCTCCCCTGCTCAATTTCCACTGAGTTTTACTTCCATCTGTACACATGTGTGCTCATTGGTTAGTTCCAATTTAATAGCGAGTACATGTGGTGTTTGTTTTCCCATTCTTTAGATACTTCACTTAGGATAATGGTCTCCAGTACTATCCAAATTGTTGCAAAATGCCATAATTCATCCTTTTCCATGACGGAGTGGTATTCCATAATATATATATACCACATTTTGTTAATCCACTCATGAATTGATGGGCACTTGGGTTGATTCCATATCTTTGCAATCGTGAATTGTGCTGCAATAAATATTTGAGTGCAGTTCTTTTTTGATAAAACGATTTCTTTTCCTTAAATACCCAGTAGTGGGATTGCTGGATCAAATGGTAGGTCTACTTTTAGTTCTTTGAGGAATCTCCATACTGCTTTCCATAGAGGTTGTATTAATTTGCAGTCCCACCAACAGTGTACAAGCGTTCCTTTCTCTCTGCATCCACGCCAGCGTCTATTGTTTTTGGACTTTTTAATAAAAGCCATTCTAACAGGGATAAGGTGATATCTCATTGTGGTTTTAATTTGCATTTCCCTGATAATTGGTGACATTGGACATTTTTTCACATGTTTATTGGCCATTTGTCTAACTTCTTTTGAAAAGCCCCTGTTCATGTCTTTTGCCCACTTTTTAATGGGGTAGTTTATTTTTTCTTTGCTGATTTGCTTGAGTTCTTTGTGGATTCTGAATATGAGACCTTTTTCAAATGTATAGCTTACGAATATTTTCTCCCATTCTGTAGGTTGCTTATTTGCTTTGTTGATTATTTCCTTAGCTGTGCAGAAGTTTTTTAATTTAATCAAGTCCCACTCATTTATTTTTGTGGTTGCTGTGATTGCCATTGGAGTCTTCTTCATAAATTCTTTGCCTAGGCCAATACTAGAAGAGTTTTTACAACACTTTCTTCTAGAATTCATATGGTTTCATGCTTTATATTTAAGTCTTTTATACATCTTGAATTAATTTTTATGAGTGGTGGATCCTGGATTCATTCTTCTGCACATGGCTATCAGTGGATCCTGATTCATTCTTCTGCATGTGGCTATCCAATTTTCCCAGCACCATTTATTGAATAGGCTTCTTTTCCCCAGCGTGTATTGTTGTTTGCTTTGTCAAAGATCAGTTGGCTATATGTGGATAGTTTTATATCTGGGTTCTCTGTTGTGTTGCATTGGTCTATGTCTCTATTTTTGTGGCAATACCATGCTGTCTTGGTTACTATAACCTTGTAGTATAGTTTGAAGTCTGATAATGTGATGTCTCCAGATTTGTCCTTACCTTAAGATTGCTTTGGCTATTCAGGCTCTTTTTTGGTTCCAAACAAAGTGTAGAATTATTTTTTCCAGATCTGTAAAATATGATGTTGGTATTTTGATGGGGATTGCATTGAATCTGTAAAACGCTTTGGGTAGTATGGACATTTTAACAATGTTAATTCTACTGATTCATGAGCATGATGTATTTTTCCATTTGTTTATGTCATCTGCAATTTCTTTCCTCAGTGTTTTGTAGTTCTTTTTGTAGAGATCTTCCATCTCCTTGGTTAAGTATACTCCTAGGTATTTTATTTTCTTTGTAGCTATTGTGAATGGTATTGAGTCTTTGATTTGACTCTCAGCTTGACTGTTATTAGTATATAGAAATACTACTAATTTGTGTACATTGATTTTGTTAACTGAGACTTTGCTAAATTTATTTATCAACTCCAGAAGTCTCTTGGTGGAGTCTTTGGGGTTTTCTACATATAAGGTCATATCATCAGCAAAAAGTGATAGTTTTCCCTCCTCTTTCCCAATTTGGATATTCTTTCTTTCTTTCTCTTGCCTGACTCTGGCTAGGACTTTCAGCACTAGGTTGAATAGAAGTGGTGACAGTGGGCACCCTTGTCTTATTCCCATTCTTAGTGGGAATGCTTTCAACTTTTTCCCATTCAGTATGATGTTGGCTGTGGGTTTGTCATATACAGCTTTTATAATCTTGAGATATGTTCCTTCTATGCCTAGTTTGTTGAGGGTTTTTTTCATGAAAGGGTGCTGAATTTTGTCAAATGATTTTTCTGTATGTATTGAGATGATCATAAGGTCTTTGTTTTTGCTTTTGTTTATGTGGTGAATCATATTTATAGATTTACATATGTTGAACCATCCTTGCACTCCTGGGATGAAGCCCACTTGGTTGGTCCTGAGGATTATTTTTTTGATGTGCTGTTGAATTCAGTTTGCTAATATTTTATTGAGGATTTTTGCATCTATATTCATAAGAGATGTTGGTCTGTAATTTTCTTTTTTTTTTGTAGTGTCCATTCCTGGCTTTGGTATCAAGGTGATACTGGTTTCATAGAATGAATTGGGGAGAATTCCCTCCTTCTCGTTGCCATGGAATAATTTCTGCTGTATGGGTACCAGATTTTCTTTGTAGGTCTGGAAAAATTCAGCTGTGAATCCATCTGATCTGGGACCTTTTTTCATTTTAAGATTTTTTATTACTGCTTAAATCTCGTTGCTCATTATTGGTCTGTTCAGGAGTTCTGTTTCTTCCTGATTGAGTTTTGGGATGTTGTGTGTTTCCAGGAAGGAATTTGTCCATTTCTTCTATGTTTTCTAGTTTATATGCATAGAGATTTCTGTAGTATTCATGAATGATATTTTTTGTATTACTGTGGTATCAGTTGTAATATCTCCTTTTTCATTTCTGATTGAGCTTATTTGGGTCCTTTCTCTTCTTTTCCTGGTTAATCTAGAAAAACATCTGTCAATTTTATTTATCTTCTCAAAGAAGCAACTTTTTGTTTCATTGACCTTCTGTATTATTTTCTTGTTTTTGATTTCATTTAGTTCTACTCTGACCTTAGTTATTTCTTTTCTCCTGGTGGCTTTGGGTTTGGTTTGCTCTTCCTTTTCTAGTTCCTTGAGATGTGACATTAGATTGCTAATTTGTGATCTTTCTATCTTTTTGATGTAGGCATTTGATGCTATGAATTTTCCCCTTAGAACTGCTTTTGCTGAATCCCATAGATTTTGATAGCTTGTGTCCTTTTTGTCATTCAGTTTGAGATATCTTTTGATTTCCATCTTAATTTTGTTATTGACCCAATAATCATTCAGCATCAGGTTGTTTAATTTCCATGACTATGTGTAGAATTGAGTGTTTCTCTTGAAGTTGATTTCTAGTTTTATTCCACTGTGGTCTGAGAAGATACATGGTATTATTTCTATTTTTTTTGAATTTGTTGAGACATGTTTTTGGACCTAACATATAATCAATCTTGGAGAATGTTCCATGTGCTGATGAGAAGAATGTATATTCAGTAGTTTTTGGGTAAAATATTCTGTAAATGTCTGTGAGGCCCATTTATTCTAGAGTCCCATTTAAGACTAGTGTTTCTCTATTTATTTTCTGCTTGGATGATCTGTCCGGTTCTGTCAGTGGGGTGTTGAAGTTCTGAGCAATTATGATGTTGCTGTTTTATTTCTTTGCTTAGATCTAGTAGGGTTTGCTTTAGGAATCTTGGCACTCCTGTGTTAGGTGCATAAATATTTAGGAATATTTTGTCTTCTTGTCAGATTGCTCCCTTTACCATTACATAATGACTATCTTTGTCTTTCTTTACTATTGTTGATTTAAAGTCAATTTTATCTGATCTAAGAATGGCTACACCTGTTTGTTGGTTTCCATTTGTGTGGAATATTTTTTTTCCATCGTTTCACATTGAGCCTGTGTGCATATTTGTGGTTTAGATGTGTCTCCTGGAGACAGCAGATGGTTGGGTTATGTTTTTTCATCCATTCAGCCAGCTTATATCTTTTGAGTGGCACATTCAAACCATTAACATTAAGAGATAGAATTGATATGTGGGATGTTGTTCTGTTCATCATGTTGGGTAGTACCTTATTGCTGTTTTTCCTTATTATGCTATTGTTTTATAGGAGTTGTGAGTTTTAGCTCTTTTTGGTGGCTTTCTACTGGGGGGTGTCTATTGTGATGATTCGTGTATAATGCTTTTCTGAGTATTTCCTGCAGGGCAGGTCTGATCATGACAAATTCCCTCAGTGTTTGCTTGTCTAGAACAGACTTAATTTCTCCATAAGTCATGAAACTTAGTTTTGCAGGATACAAAATTCTAGGCTAGCAGTTTCTATGTTTAAGAAGATTAATGATGGGGCCCTACTCCCTTCTGATTTGTAGGGTTTCTGCTGAGAAGTCTGCTGTTAGCCTGATGGGTTTTCCTTTGTAGGTCAGTTTTTGCATACGTCTAGCTGCTTGTAGAACTTTCTCCTTCATTTTGACTTTGGCCAGGTAGACTACTATGTGTCTTGGAGATATCCTATTTGCTATGAATCTTCCCGGAATTTGATGACTGTCTTGTTTCTGGATGTTTGTATCTTTGGTGACACTGGGGAAGTTTTTCTCAATAATTCCCTTGAATAGATTTTCCATGCTTTTAGCTCTTTATTTTTCTCCCTGGGGATACCTATAATTTGTATGTTAGTTCACTTCATATAATTGCATATCTCTCTGAGGGAGTATTCCACCTTTTTTGTTCTCTTCTCTGCCTCTTTAAATGGCTGGGTTAGTTCGAGAGCTTTGTCTTCAAGCTCTGAGATTCTTTCTCTTCCTTGGTTTAGTTTTTTGGTGATGGTTTCTGTTGTGTTTTGAAATTCCCTAATGACTCATTCATTTCTTTGAGTTCTATTATATCCTTCCTTATGTTGTCTAGCTCTTTAGTGACTTTTTCATTAATTTCCTGAATTTTCTTTTTTGGCTTCTTTTTGTTATTTTCAAATTTTTCTTCAATTCCATCTTACTTACCATCCATATTTTGAAATCCATTTCTGTCATTTTGACAATTTCCTTGTAGTTTGGGTTCACTATTGGGGCTCCATTGTGATCCCTTGGGGGTGTTGATCTGTTTTAATTTTTCATGTTGCCAGGGTTCTTTTGCTGGTTTCTTCTCATCTGAAATGTCTTTTCTTGACTCAGGGCTAATAGGTTTGTAGGGCACCTGTTCTTTGCTGGGAACTATCCTGTTTAATTAGAAGAAGGGGAGGTCCCTAAATGGTGCTTTTTTCCCCCCTACTCTGGAATGTTGATGCAGCAGGGGAGGAGAGTGTGCACTAGAAGCCTGTAATGCAGCTGTTCTGATCTGATCTGTTCACCTGCGATTGACTCTGTTCATGCCTGTACTGTATGCTGTTTGTGCTGGGTGTTGGGATGTTCACCAGATAGTTGTAAGATGTTTCAATTGGGAGCTGGGCAAGACCCTCTTCACTGAGGCTGGTGTTGTGGGGATTGCTCTGCCCAGGGTCTCCCCACAGAGGTGATAGTGACAGCTGGGTGAGGCTATCAAGGCAGCAGTCATGAGTTCCTGGGCTGTGGGAGTTTGCTGAAACCAGGTCCCAGTGTACTGGTGGCTCGAGGCTGGGGGTCTCTGGCAGGGTGTTCAACTTTGGAGTAGGTCCTGCCACAGTGGTGGAGGATCTGGGGTGGGGTCTTGGGGCCCAGGTGCGTTGCTCGAATCTTAGGGCAGTGTCCCAGGCCTGGCAGAAGCTCTGGAGACACAGAGGCAGAGCCTTGGGCTCTGGCCTGTGAGCCTCAGAGCTGAGACTACAGAGGAGCCAGAAGCAGGGCTGTTGGGGTGACAATCTGACCTGGAGGGTGGGATCAGGGCTGAGCAGGCAGAAAGCAGTTGGGACTTGGAGGGTGGAGTTGGGACCAAGCAGGTGGTGGGCTGTTCCTCAGGATTGGGGACAGGATGCCAAGTCAAGTGGGTGGAGGTCAGTTCCAGCAGCCAGGGACCATGGAGTTCTCCCTGCAACCCCTAGGACCCACTGAAGCAGTCATCCAAAGCATTCCAGGTCAGAGCCCATGTACTCAGATCCCGTTGAGCTGCTGGGGAGAGATGCTTGGCTTCCAGTCACCGGACACATCTTAGAGGAGCCTCCCATTGGTCCGCTCCCTCCCCAGCCTGGTGGGGGCAATATGAAGGCTGCAGCCACAAAGCTTAGTCCCGTGCAGACCTGATGCCATGCACCCGAGAGCCCAGGATGGCTTTAGCTGCTGCCTGATCCCTACTGCACCTGTTGTCTGGTGCAATGACTCTGCACAGACTCCAGCCAGCTCCCTGATCTGTGGCAGCAGATAGAACCCTCTCACAACTCTGCCACAGTGCCTTCAGTGTGAGCACAGAGCCTCAGTGCTCTGTCCTGCTAATCTTCCCCACGTGTGCTTTGATATTATCAAATGTATCGCCCCATCACCTTTTTTTCCCCCACACTGAGAGTCCCGTGCTGCTTCTCTGTGGTTTCACAATGCTCCTTCTGAGAATATCTGAGAATAGCTGTCTGTAGGTAGGCACTGCTTCCTATTTACTCTTATTTCATTGGGAGCTGCGGGTTCACAGGCTGCTTCTAATCCACCAGTTTTTCCCCTCCTGATGGTGGCTTCAGGATAAACTCTTTCAGTGGCTGTGGCCACGGGGGAAACATTCCTCACGCGGAGAGGTGCACTTGCAACTTGCTTGGTGCTGACTTCCTTCCCTGCAGCGGTGGTGTGTCTGGGGACCAGCAGCACAAACCGGCTGCAGCAGTGCTTGCTCAGGCTGGGGCTTGGCAGTTAAACTGTTATAGATAAAACTCATTTTTGTTAATACTATGTTAGATTTCTTGAAATAGAATTTTGTATTGAGTAGATTTCAGGGTGGCAGAGATAACTCTGGGGCAGTGTGAAAATCCCCACACTTACCCAGGGGAAAGGGTTTCTGTGGGAATCATGCTTTTGGAGGGGCATTCAGGGACCAACACTGTATTCTATCCTGAAGGATTCGTTAATTTACTTCGACAAACATTTACTTAAGTACCTTTGATGTGCTAGGCACCATATTTGGCAACCGTAAACACCAAGCATGTTTCATCAAGTCTAAGCTTCCATCAATTGTAACCTGCTCTGATATTTTATGTATCTTCAAGAGTGGATTAATAAAAAGTGGTATATGTATACCATGCAGTACTACTCAGCCATAAAAAACAACAGTGAATTAATACCTCTGGTACTCTCCTGGATGGAGCTAGAGCCCATTCTTCAAAGTGAAGTATCACAGATGGAAAAACAAGCACCACTGGTACTCACCATCAAATTGGTACTAACTGATCAATACTTATGTGCACACATGGAAATAATATTCATCAGGGGTCGGGCAGGTGGGAGGGGGTGGAGGAGATGGGAAAACTCACACCTAATGGGTGCAGGGCACACTGGGGGATGTTCACGATTGTAGCTATGACTTGGGCAGTGCATAGGCAATATATGTAACCAAAGTGATTGTACCCCCATAATATTCTGAAATTTAAAAAAAGTAAGGAAAAGAAAAGAAGTAAACACAAAATAGTGCTATCAGTTAAACTATGTCTTAGATTTTTATTTTATACCTATTAAATAGCTCCTTATGCTTAATTAGATATAGATTTGGGCCATATGTAATTCTTATGCACATAATAAAAAAGAAAATATAAGTTTAAAAAATTGTTATGGTATTACTAAAACTCCTTCACATTTAGGGATGGACTCTCTTAAATCATTTTTTAACTCAGAATCTTCAATGCCCATGTTCTCCCATACAGTATTGTTCTCTGTGCCCAAAGAACATTGGTGACAAAGCATTTCTTTAAAAAATCCAAAGAATTAATGATAGACCAAAAGCTTTTGGTGCTAGGCAATTAAACTGACTTTGCAATTATATAGAGCTAGCCTATTTTGACTAACAGTTCTAGAACGTTGTTAAACAAATCTGATTCACCCCATGTCCTTATGTTCTCCCCACCCTCCCCAATGCACATATACACATACATACACATATTTGTTTCTTAGGCTTGAAAAGAGTGCTTCACTACTATTTTGGGGATTTTTTTCAAGCTACTGTTATCCATTCTGAAACCTTGGATGCCATTGCTTTTAATATTTGGACATGCACTGGTGATGAAAACTATGTCATGGTAATGACTGACATTTGACTGACAGCAATTGCAAGAAGTCTTATATTATAAGACATGTTCTATCTAGAGAGGTTAAAATGGGAGAAATACGGGTCTTAGAATTAATGAAATATGATGTTCAGTGTGCTAGAGTTAGGGTAAATAAGAGAGAAGAGGAGACATGAAAGATTACAAGGCAAACAGTATTCTTTTGATCTGCTCAGAATTTAAGTTTGGATTCTATTGTCTAGCTGACTTTAAAACACAGATAAGACTATGCTAGTTCTATGCGTTATTTACATTAGCTTATTTGATCCTTACAGCAAACCTGTGTGGTAGGTAATATTATTTCTACTTGTAAATGCCGAAACAGAAGTTCAGAAAGGTAAAATAACTTGCCTAAGTATTAATGGCTCTCAAGTCTCTGAGCCAGTACTGAGCTCATATTTGACTATTTTGTTTGTTTGTTTGCTATTTGTTTTTACTTTTACTGTTTTATACTTCTTCCCCTCCAGTAGAATCACAGCTCCATGAGGACAGGGGTCTAGTCTGTAAACAGCAAATAGCATTTGGTAGGGAATCAGTAAATATTTTTTGGATGAATAAATCAATGCCTGCCTTATACAAAATAATTTCACTATATTAGCTTTGTCTCTATACTTCTTTCCTCTATGGGCATCACATGGTATCACTAGATTTTGCCTTTAGGATACATACCACGTTTTCATCTTAGCCTTTTCAGAAACATTACAATATTGGAGTTTTATATTCTTGCAGCTTAGGTCATCTGATGAATTCTAAGAGCTTTGTGATATATGCCTGGTGTCTAAAATGGTGCTTGTTAAATATTTTTAAATAATCCTACAGACAAGAAAATATGAATATAAACAATTTATCTTTTTTGTGTCATGTTGATAGAACACTCATGGGGATTTATCTCTTTTTGTTTTTATTAAGATTGCAAGAGGAAAGGTACTGGAATTTTTATTTAGGTTGAAAGGATTTGTGAAACTGAACTTCCGAGACCAAAGCTCATTATCTCTAGAAAAATCTTAAATACTGAAATGAAATAATCCAACTTAAAATCAAGGAAGTGTAAAAAAAATGGTTAAGCAAAAATGGTTACACAATATTCATAATATATAATTTTGATTTGGACCAAGTTGTGCCTGGGCAAAACTTACAAAGTTATTTTGTTGATTTTCATTGTAATCTGTCTTCTAGAAATTAGGTCAATTATCTTCAAATTGTATTACAGTACCCCTTATACCCAAAGTGGGTTAGAAATTATCCCCATTCGCTTTCTTACTTGCAAGAGTCTGACACCCCATCACTAGAAACTTATAGTGAAAGATATTACTGAAGGAAGAGTGTTGCACTTTAAGTGATGTGAACATAGAGAAAACATTACCAAGCTCTTATCTAGACATGTACATCAGATGATGGGGATTAAAAAATGTTTTAATAAATGCTTTTCAAATCTGGTTATATATCTGAATCATTTGAATAATTTTTAAAAAATAGATTCATTAAGACTTATAACAGTACAAATACATCAGAATTTGGGGGGGTAGGGTCTGGCAATAATATATTTTTAAAAAATTACTTACATGATTCTAATATGTAGCCAATTTTGAAAACCTATTATTCTAGCTATTTTAGATTCACTGTGAAAACCAGAGTTGAAAATAAACCTAATTTCAATCAAGAAAACTATTACTGTGCATTTATCCATGAACAAAAATATGAAATTAAAAAATTATGTTTTCTACCTGGGACCCAATGATCAGATATTATCAGATAAATTGGAAAATAGTGTATTTTAATTCATCAAATTCTCATCAAATATCTACTACCTACAAGGTGCTATTCTTGATACATTTTAGGAGCATAAATGATGGGTCTATGTGTTATGACTGATAAGATGTCAAGACAGTAATGTCAGAGAGTTGTTTTATAAAGCATATGAGAAAAATTCCCCTTCTGGTTTGTTTCTTAAATAAAGCATGATGCAGTAATTTCATATTTAAATTAAAGGATAAAAATTTGTTTGAATTTAATTTTTATCTTAATGTGGACTTTCTTCCTCATTTAGATTCCCAGTGTAATCTTTGAGTTCTGTAATTTCAGAAAGTATAGAGGGAATTGTTTAACAATATTGATCATTCCAACCCATGAACACAGAATATCTTTCCATTTATTTGTGTCTTCTTCAATTTCTTTCATATTGGAAGCTTCCTTTTTAAATTCAGGAGCAAGACAATGATGCCCACATCACTGCTTCTCTAAGCATGTCCTGGAGCCTTAACTAGCACAGTAGAGAAATGAAAGAAATAAAAAATGGTAAGTTTACAAAGGAAGAAATAAAATTGCCATTGATAGCCTAAGACTGTATACATAATAAAGCTCAAAAATTTCATAGAAAAATTATTAGATATAATAAGAGAGTTATCAAAGTGTTGTGTATATGATCAATAAATAAAATCAGTTACACTTGTGTATATCAGCAATGAACTGTTAGAATTAAATTAACAATTAAAAGACTGTTCACAGAAACAACAAAACTTAAGGTCATTGGAAATAAATCTAGCAAAAATCATGCATGACTTTAATGGAATAAAATTTAAAATTGCATTGAAAGACATTAAAGAGTACTCATATAATTGCAAGTATATACCATTTTCACAGATATTGAAAATATTTTAAAGATGTCAGTTTTTTTAACAAATTGATCTATAAATTCACCATAATTTAATCAAAATTGCAAGAGTAAAATAGGCAGGTTGATTCTAAAATTTACACAGACATGCAAAGAACCAAATTACAGCCAGTGCTCCCTTAAAGAAGAATCATCTGGGGAGACTTGTCTTACCATATATCAGAATGACATCAAAGGTTATAATTACTATGCCAATGTGATGTCATGGTGATAATAGGCTGATTGATTGAATCAAATTTACATGAAAGAGGTAGCTGGGCAAATCAATGAGTCAATGATTGATTTTTCATTACATAGTGTTATGACAATTGGATATCTGTATATAAAAAAGCAGAAATTGTATTTCTACCTTACATAATACATAAAAATCCATTGCAGATGAATTTTAATTTAAGAAGTAAAACATCTGCCTTAATTTTCTTCTAAAAATTTTAAGGACTTTGGCATAGAGAAGGATTCCTAAGACACAAAAAGCCCACAAAACATAAATTATAAAATTGATAAATTTACAACATTAAAATTAAGAAACTCTGTTTATCAGAACACACCACAAATAGAAAAGAAAGACAAGACTAGGGAATGGAAAAAGATACCAACAACATATAAAATACTGACAATTTATAAGTTCCCTAAAAAAATGGGCAAATACACACACAGCTTTCTCATAGGAGCAGAAACACAAATGACCAACAATCATCCTCAGTCTTATTAATAATCTGGAAAATGTCAAACCAATCCCAAAAAGATGTCATTTGACAACCATCAAATTGGCAAAAAGTAAATGAGCTTGATAATATCAAGCATCTATGGTGATGTAGATCAATGAAACCCTATACTCAGGTGGGAGTATAAACCAAAAGGGTACAATCTTATTAGAAAAAAAATTGCAAAACTTAGTGAATGGTGCAGATGAGACTACCGTATAATCAGCAATTTCACCCCTAGGCATATACCAAAGGCAGTGATCTTAATGAGATTCAGGTTGTGTATACCCTAAAAGAACATTGAAAAAATCTATACTGTTACACATCTTTAAGTTAACATCTAACATTTTTTATTGTATGTTTAAATAGTTGCAAAGGATGTAATGCAGGTCTGTTGTAAAAATAACATTTGAAAAAAAAACTGATCCATCACTTTTTAAATTGCACTTCATTAAATCTAAATGCTGGCAATGTAATATTCATCACCATTAATTAAAAGATACACAAGGTCTTTTTAATTTTAAAATATTTAATTGACAAATAAAGATTGTATATCAAGGTATACAATGTGATTATTTGATGTATGTATACACTGGGTAATAATTAGCACAATCAAATGAATTAACACATCCATCACCATCCATGCTGTACATTAGTTCCGTAGCACTTGCTTATCTTACAACTTAAAAGTTTGTACCCTTTGACCAATGTCTTTCCATTTTCCCTACCCTCCAGCCCCTGGTAACCATTGTTCTATTCTCTGCTTCTATGAATTCAACTTATTTAGATTCCACATATAAGTGAGATCATATGTTATTTGTCTTTCTGTGTCTGGCTTATTTCACTTAGCATAATGTCCTCTAGATTGACCCATGTTGTCACAAATGGCAGGATTTCCTTCATTTTTGTGGCCAAGTAGTATCCCATTGTGTATATATACCATATTTTCTTTATCCATTTATCTGTTGATGGACACTTAGGTTGTTTCCATATCCTGGCTATTGTGAACAATGCTGCAGTGAACATGGGAATACAGCTATCTCTACAAAGTGCTAATTTCATTTCCTTTGGATATATACACAGAAGTGGGATTGGTGGATCATATGGTTTGTTAACTCGTCTGTAACAAATTTACTTTAAATTGTATTTACACATAATTTAACCATCATATTACACATATTTTCTTGAAAGTTTTTTATTGATGGCCCTATAAAAGTTTCCTGAAACAAAAGAAAGTATAATATTAATAATATAAAGTTATATAAAGTTTAAAAATTAAAACAAAAATTCCTCTGAGTTGAGTTGTTGCAATTAATAATTACAGCAATAACAATAACTAACACATAGCATTTTCCTATGTGCCAGGTACCATTCTAAGCACTTAACATATATTAGCTCATTTAATGCTCACAGTAATTCTAAGAGGAACTTAATATTGTTACCTGCATTTTACAGATGAGGAATCTGAGGCATAGGAAGATTAAATAACTTGCTCAAGATTTCACAGGTATTAAGTAGTGTGTTCATGCTTTGGTCCTAGATATTTTGGCTCCAGAGTTCAGACTTTTTCTGATCAAAATCTCACACATTTTGATCAGTAATAGTTTAATTTTTTGTTTAATAATGTTTAGAAATGCATCTCTTAAAAAGATGGATGGGGAGACATTTGGTTCCTTGATTAGAGTCTTAGTTTGTACTTTAGGACACTTAATGTTCAACAGCCCTTTGCATGTTAGAAAAATACTAGGAATGGGTGAGGCTAATGACTTTCTTTTGTAAAGCAAGAGAAGGAAGATTGTTATAGTGGGAGGTGGGAATAGAGAACCAGTGTGACTACTTGACTACAAGAGTATTCTAAGGCAGGGGTCCCTAACCTATGGTGAGTTGTATAATTATTTCATTGTATATTACAATGTAATAATAATATAAATAAAGTGCACAATAAATGTAATGCACTAGAATCAGCCTGAAATCATCCCCCACTTCCTGGTCCATGGAAAAATTGTATTCCATGGAAACGGACCCTGGTGCCAAAAAGGGTGGGGACTGCTGTGTCTAAGGGAAATCTAAGGGAAGTTTTAGGAAACAATATGTACGGATAAGGAGGGCTTGAAAATAGGTTCCAGTAAAGCTATATTTGTCCTTGTACCGCTTGCAAAGACTTTGCGTACTTCACAGGTATGGGTACTCCAGTTTAAAGACTATTTCCCTAGAGCAGGACTTCTCAAAGTGTGTGTCCCAGCATCACCTGGGAACTTGATAGAAATCCAATTATTGGGCCCTCTCCCAGATCTATTAAATCAGAAACTCTGAGGGCAGAGTCCAGCAACCTGTGTTTTAACAAATTCTCCAGGTGATTTTAATACATGCTAAAGTTTGAGAACCACTGCCCCAGAGAAATTCTTACCCATGTGCCCCAGGATATACAGATAGAACTGTTGAAAACAACTTTATTTATAATGGCAAATACTTATGCAACATTCCTAAGAAGAAATTGTAGGCTATCTGTAGGTCTTCCCAGATCAGCAAACAAATTAACAGCAGAGCCTATTAGCATACTAAATTTCCCTCACATTAGATTCCTTATTGGGGTGCTTTGCAGTGGGAGTTAATCTGGACACGTTCTAGGACTCAGGATGAAGTCGTGAGGTCTTTGAATTTAGGGACTGCCCCAAATTCATAGGTAATAGATATATAACTGCTCATTCAAATCCTTGCAAAGCCCATTGAAATTAGGTGATTTCCCCTAGCTTCCTATCTTCCTCTTTGTATCGCTTTCTTTCTTCAGTTACCATCTTTATTTCTATCTCTTGTGTCTCTTTTTCTTCCCTTGTATGACCTGGTTTATCCATTTTTAGGAGGATCAGAGGAAGAAGAGAACTCAGAATTTGGAACCACCCATAATTAAAGCAGTTTGGGATTTTTAGTCTCTCAGGGTATTTATTTATCACAGGTTCACTTCACTCATCCAGGCAACCGACACCATCTTTTTGTGATACGATGGTATATCTTAGGCACTTGTGAGGTGTGCCCCAGGCAATTTATTAATAATGAGAATTAAAGAACCAAACTCCTAAAGGAATTTACTTTTTAAAAACACTTTTATGTATGTCCTTCAATATCTTTCTATTTATACATACATAAAAATTAATATGCATGTATAAATATATGTATACATATAAAATTAATATGTATATCCCTTTAATATCCTTCTATTTATACATAAAAATATATATTTTAAATGAGGTCACACTATGCCTACTCATATTGCAATTGGTTTTCTTTCCTGTATAACATTATTATAAATTTTAGGGGATTTAAGTTTATACCTAGAACCCTCTGATATTGACATGGCTTGTCATATGTTTCCTGACTAGAAAAGAAAGGAATGAGGCTTGTGCATGTCCCAGCCTATACCATCTCTGTCCAGTCCAATGGAGTTCTCTGCCTTTATATATCCACCAGATCAGATGTAGCATAGAAGGATAAAAAGGATGAAAATCACTGTTCTCAAATGTTCTCTAGAGTCTGCATGAAAATTTAAAATAAAAAAAGTATGTGGAGAACCTCTGAGCAAATAAAAGAGTTGGCATGGACCTCATGTGTACAATTTATAAAAGTGCTTATCCTAAGCTAAATAAAAGACTTGCTTTACAAATTTCCAATGAATTTGGTCTTTTATTTTTAGCCTGTTGTGTATCAGGAACAACACATGAGAAGGAGGAGACAGTATTTGAGACTTCTTACTTTTCATTGCCATCAATTTGCTTAACAGCTTTATATTTTTTAAAAAGATGAATATCCCAGGTAGAATAACGTTAGTGTAGGAAGAAAAGTCCCATAAGCCTCAAGCTCACTTATAGCATTGATATTTTATTGGCAACATGCTATAATGATTGACAGACATCATGGTACCTGTGAGTCATCAAAAGACTCGTAAATCAAGCATTGTGAATGTAACTTAAGAAAAGAAGGACGTATGCAATGCATTTTAGAAAGATTTAAATCCAATATAGTTAACAAAAATGTTCATGTTATGAGACAGGATATTAAGCTAGAATGTTCTTTTATGTGGATTAACTCATTGGCAACAATCAAATATAATCTGAGACCCTACTGTGGGATAGCTCTGTATGCTGGCTTCTACGGTCTGACTTCTGCCTTCCTTCTCCAACATCAACTCCCCTCACTGTCTTCCTCATCTTTGTGCTCTAATAATAAATTATCGATGCTTCTGACTGCTGTGCCTTTCCTACACTATTCCCTCTGCCTAGATTGCCTTTGACTCTTTTTTCATCAGAAACACCCCTTCAGAGAATCATTCTGTGAACTTTCCTCTGCACTCTGGGTTGCTTCTCAGAGCTCTCGTAATGTTCTGGGCAGATCTATGCCATTGTTTTCTTATCAAACTATAGTACAATGATTTATTTCTGTGCCTGCTGTATGGGGCTTTTGGGCATTTGAGGGCAAGGGCTAGGGCTTAGTAATATACTTTTTGGTTATAGAACAGTGTGTCACACAGAATATCTAAAAATGTCCTATGCATGGAAGGATGGTTGCATGAATCAGTCCTGCCAACTCAAATGCCCAAGCACAAGTAATGAAAGCAAGTAAAGCGAGTCTGATGTAAAGGCAGGGAGGGCTGGGGACATAGTAACCTGGAAAGGATGCCTTACATAAACATTACAGTCTCCACCAGCCCTGGTCAATTGCTGTCATGAGGCACTAGAGGCCTGTGTTCCTAAATCCTCTGATTTTTTTTTTAAGAGAAGCCAGGCATAAGGTTTTATATGTGAAGTGTTTTGATTTTTCCAATACTAAATGGTCCAAAAGAACTATACACCAGGTCTAACTCCCAGACTGATAATTTTTAAAGATTTAGAATAAATAATAGGTCAGTTTCCATGAAACTCGAATTAGAGGTTGAACAAATTTCACTCACTCATATGCCACCATAATGAAGCCTACCACTCTATTGATCTGAAGCAAAACAAAATAAAGTAATCATCTTGGGATCATACAGGTTTTATTTTTATTTCTGAATTTGGGCTGACAGATGTTACTTTTCCATAAAATGGCCAGGTGTTACTTTAAAAATGAACTATAAAGAAATGTAGATTGAATTGTTAGGAGATGCTTTCAAACTTATGAAGAAATGAATATTGAAAAATTGCTGCAATAAATCTCCTTTCAAATTACCAACAAATTCTCTTAACTCCCTATTAAAAATTCACTTTTATCTAGAGGTATATCCATGATATGCCATGATTATTAAGGTTTAAAGTATTAATTTTGTTAAAATCTACAGTGATAACTTCATGGAAAATCACTCCTTAAGGAATAGCTGGGAGAGTGCTCCTCAAAGTTTTTTTAAAGTTGTAAATTGAAATTTATAATTGTATAAATTTATGGAGTGCAAAGTGATGTTATGATTTATGAATATAGTGTGGAGTGATTAAATCAATCTAGTTAATATATCCATCACCTGAAATACTTCACATTTTTGTGGTAAGAACATCTGAAATTTACTCTAACAATTTTGAAATGTACAATACATTTCAAATAATATAGTCTATCTTAAGCATATGCACCACTCTATATAACAGAATAAAACCCCCATATTTCTCCTATCTGAGATCTTGTGCCCTTTGAATATCATCTCCCCGTTCCCCCAACCCTCAGCCTCTGTAACCACCATTCTGTTCTCTGCTTCTGTGAGTTTGATTGTTTTAGATTCCACACATAAGTAAAATCATGCATTATTTGTCTTTCTGTGCCTGGCTTATTCCACTTAGCATGATGTTTTTCAGTTCTATCCATGATGTCTTAAATGACAGAATTTTCTTCTTTTTAAAGGTTGAATAGAAACTACTAGAATACTTTTATTGTGTATATACACCGCATTTACATTATTCATTCATCTGGTGATGAATACTCAGGTTGATTCCATAACTTGGCTATTGTGAATAGTGCTACAATGAACATGGGAATGCAGACATCTCTTTGATAAATTGATTTCAAATATTTGGGATAAATACCCAGAAGAGGGATTTTTGGATTGTATGGTAGTTCTATTTTTAGTTTTTTGAGGAACCTCCATATGTTTTTTCATAATGGCTGTGCTAATTTACGTTCCCACCAATAGTGTACAAGGGTTCCCTTTTCCTCACATCCTCACCAATAGTTATCTTTTGTCTTTTTGATAATAGCCATCTGACAGATGTGACAGGATATTTCATTGTAGTTTTAATTTGCATTTCCCTAATGATTAGCCATGTTGAACTTTTATATCTATCTATCTATCTATGTATCTATCTGTTGGCCATTTGTATATCTTCTTCTGAAAAATGTCTATTCAGGTCTCATGCCCATTTTTATTTTTTTGTAGCTGTTTTTTTTTTAAAAAATTTCAGAATACATGGGGGTGCTCATGTTTTGGTTATATAATTTGCTTTTGTACAGTTTGAGTCAAAGTTATAAGTGTGCCCTTCACCCAGATAGTGTGCATTGTACCCGTTAGGTGTGAATTTATCTGTCCCCTCCTACCTACTTGATTTCTGTTGAGTTTTACTTCCATATGTGCATGTAAGTGTTGATCAATTAGTTCCAATTTGGAGTGCTAATCAGCCACAAAAAAAAAAAAAAAAGGCAATCTAGTGTCTTTTGTAACAATCTGGATGGAACTGGAGACCATTCTTCTAAGTGAAGTATCATTAAGAATGGAAAAACAAACACCACATGTACTCATGTCCATTTTTTAAATTGGGTTTTTTGTTTTCTTGTTATTGAATTGTTTGAGCACCTTATACAATGTATTTTGGATGTTAATCCCTTATAAAATGTATGGCTTGCAGATATTTTCGCCCAATCAGTAGGCTATCTCTGCACACCAGTAATTGTTTCCTATTCTGTGTGGAAGCTTTTTAGTTGGCTGTAATCCCATTGGTCTATTTTGGCTTTTGTTTCCTGTGTTTTGGGGGTCAAATAAAAAAAATCTTTGCCTAGAACAATGTCATGTAGTTTTCCCACTAGTTTTCTTCTAGTTGTTTTACAGTTTTTAGTCTTACATTTAAGTCTTTAATACATTTTGAATTGATTTTTGTATATGGTGTGAGATAAGGGTCCAATTCCATTCTGCAGGTGGATATCCAGTTTTCTGAACACTATTTATTGGAGAGACTATTCTTTTTCTATTGTGTATTCTTGGCACTTTTTTAAAAAATCAATTGACTGTACAAGTGTGGGTTAATTTCTGGGCTTTCTATTCTGTTCCATTGGTTGATGTGTCTTTTTTTTTTTTTTTTTTTTTTTTTTGCCAGTATCATGCTGTTTTAATTACTATAGCTTTTCAGTACAGTTTGAAATCAGGTAGTGTGATACCTCCAGCTTTGTTCTTTTCACTCATGATTACCTTGCTTACCTTGCTATTTGGAGATTTTTGTGGTTCTATATCAAATTTTAGGATTGTTTTTCTATTTCTATGAAGGATGACATTGGAATTTTGATAGGGATTTCATTAAATCTATAGATTGCTTTAGGTACTATAATATTTTAACAATATTAATTCTTGTAATCCATGAACACGGGATATCTTCCCATTTATTTGTGTCTTCTTCAATTTTTTGCATCAGCATTTTATAGTTTTCAGTGTATGGGTCTTTCACCTCCTTGGTTAAACTTATTCCTAAGTATTTTACTGTCTTTGTAGCTATTTTAAATGGGATTATTCTCATTTCTTTTTTAGGTAGTTCTTTGTTAGTATATAGAAACATTACTGATTGTTGTGTGTTGATTTTGTATCCTTCAACTTGATATATTCTTTTATTATTTTTAACAGTTTTTTGGTGGGTTTTCTGTATATAAGATTATGTCATCTACAAACAGGGACAGTTTAACTTCTTCCTTTCCAATTTGGATGTCTTTTATTTCTGTCTTTTGCTTAATTGCTCTAGCAAGGCCTTCCGGTACTATGTTGAATAGAAGTGATGAGAATGGGCATCCTTGCCTTGTTCCAGATCTTAGAGGAAAAGCTTTCAGTTTTTTACCATTGAGCTATAGCGTTCTCACATATGATCTTTACTGCATTGAGGTACATTTCTTCTATACCTAATTTGTTGAGTTTTTATCATAAAAGGATGTTGAATTTTGCCAAATGCTTTTCCTGAACCTAATGAGATGATCATATGGTTTTTGTCCTTTATTCTTTTAATGTAATTTATCACATTTATAACCCCCAATCCCACTTAATATGGTGGGTGATTCTTTTAATGTGTTGTTGAATTTGATTTGCTAGTATTTGTTGAGGATTTTTGCATCTATGTTCATCCAGGATCTTGGTCTGTAATTTTCTTTTCTTGTAGTGTCCTTGTCTGGCTTTCATATCATGGCAATGCTTACCACATAAAAAAAGTTTGGAAGTATTTCCTCCTCTTCAATTTTTTGGAGGAGTTTGAGGAGTTTGGAAAGGATTGGTATTAGTTCTTCTTTGAATGTCTGGTAGAATTCACCCATGAAGCCATCAGGTCTTGGGCTTTTCTTTGATGGGAAACTTTTATTTCTGATTATTTATTCAATCACCTTAGTGATTATTGGTCAATTCAGATTTTCTATTTCTTCATGATTCAGTCTTGGTAGGTAGGTTGTATGTATCTAGGAATTTATGTATTTCTTCTAGGTTATACAATTTATTGGTGTATAATTGTTCATAGTAGTCTCTTATGATCCTTTGTATTTTAGTGGTATAAGTTGTAATGTCTCCTTTTTTATTTCTGATTTTATTTATTTGAATCTTCTCTCTTTTTTATTAGTTAGCCTAATTAAAAGTGTTTCAATTTTATCTTTGTTAAAAAACTAACTCAGTTTTGTTGAACTTTTCTGGTTTTTTTAGTCTTATTTCATTTATTTTTGCTCTGATCTTTATTATTTCCTTCCTTCTGTTAACCTTGGCTTAAGTATTTTTCTACCTCCTTGAGGTATAATGTTAGGTTGTTGAGATCTTTCTCCTCTTTTGATGTAGGCATTTATTGCTATAAACTTTCTCTTAGAACTGCTTTTGCTGTGTTTCATAAATCTTGGTATGTTGTGTTTCTATTTTTGTTTGTCTCAAGATTGTTTTTAATTTCCTTTTTATTTCTTTATTGACCTCTTGGTTGTTCAGGAGCATGTTGTTTAATATCCATGTATTTTTGAATTTTTCAAAATTTCTCCTGTTATTAATTTCTAGTTTCATATCACTGTGGTTGGCAAAGATGCTTGATATAATTTCAATATTCATAAATTTGCTGAGGCTCATTTTGTGCCCTAAAATGTGATCTATCTTGCAGAATGTCTCATGTGTGCCACTCCTCATAGTTTTATAATAAAATTTTATTTATATGAAATTCTCAACATTTTATATCTCTGGATATAGAAAAGAATAACTGGTTCTCATAGAAATCTGGTACAGCCAACCTTAAGCACAAATATTCTTTGACATCTGTTTTACATTAAAAGTTTGCATCCTATTCCATAATGTTCCCATGTTCCTCTAAAAATAAAATTGTTTTTCCACCACCCCTTCTTCCAAAAGGATGAAATATGTTTATCCATAACTTTGTGTGTCATTAGGTCACACCACATGCTCAGGGGTACTCATACCAGGACGGGGAAAAGCTGATGACTCACATTGATAACTATGAGCAGAAAATATCAGCTCAACCACTCACCAAGCTCAGATCATGAGCAAACACACTGAATACACAGTACCTTTCCTAGACAGGAAAAGGAAGTTAGGGGAGTCAAGAGGAAGTCTTTTTAAAAAAATAATTGAATAGAAGAGAGGTCCATTTCAGAATGGTGAAAGAGTAGGATGCCATGTGGCAAAGTTGAAAGAGGATTACAGAATTTGGAATGGAGGAAATAATATGTAGCCCCCATATGTTTTGTGACCAGTTGACACTAAGCCTAAAGCATCCTGCCTTTGGAGAATAGGTGAGGAAGGCTGATTTCATCAAAAAGAGAGTAAGTTGTATAGTCACTTAGTGAATGTACACTTTGCAAGACAGAGAATGAACTTCAAAGCCTGCAACTCTCCTGTTCATAGCAGTGTCCCTTGGCCTAGGACAGGGTAAGGGCTCAGTGACTATCAGACCACAATGTCTCAGTACTGAATATTATCTAGACAACAAGAAAGAATAAACACTGATGCAACATAGAACAACCTGAACCCATGGAGTGTAATCTCTGTGGCCTGTTTTAAGACTATGGCATAGAGAAAAAGCCAAGCCTATAGAGAAGGGAGAAAGTCAAAGGGGTGATGTGCCCACACATAACAGAGGACAGGGTAAGAGCAAGAAAATAGGGCTGGAATTGATTGAGGGAGCAGCCAGCTCTGAAAGATCAGCTGCTATCTGTCTTAGCCTAGAGTTTAGAATAACTTTTATTAACTTAATAAAGAATTATTAATATTCTTGATAAATAATTTTGTTGATTGGTTGTTTTTCATTTTTTCCCTCACTCACTCATGGGTGAAGGAGGAAAAAAGATATAGTGAGGCTGATAACCTGCCTCTTCTCGTTGCCTGGCCCTGGACACCCACCACCTGAGACTAGCCAGGCCACTGATGGGCACTGAAGAGGTCAGTGTCTTCTTGGAGCCAGGGAAACCCATTATATTCCCAATCCATATATACAGATTCATGCAGACATGGGAAACTTTAAGGATTGCAGCATAATCAGGCTATTGTGTATTCTCTTAATAGGTTAATTTTTCATTGTTGCTCTACTTTGGAATAAGGTTAGGTGCCCAGTTAATATACCAAGCATAACATAAATGCAAGCGAAAGTTTAAAAAATGTATATATGAAAATCTAAAACTTTTCGTTTTTTGGTCCAGCTTCTATGCAACTGGCTCCTCAATAGAAAAGCAGAATTAAAAAGAACAATTTTTATTTTGCATTCTTCCTGTTGAAATGACATAGTATGTACAATATACTGTCTCATCCATCCATTCCATTGTATATACTGGTCTGTGTGCCTGGAACAACCGCTTTGCATTTGATCACATGTTTAAAAGTCATCTCCCTGTGAATTCAGTGTGTCTGTTTCTGTAATTGCATATGCATTATACATACATCCAGTATAGCATTTAAACCGTGTGTGAAAAGTGTTCACATGAGCATTTTTTACACTGAACTATGAACACTTACAACAGCATCTAGTACAGAGCAGGTACTTAAGAAATAGTTCTCTTTTGAAATTTTCTCATTTTCCTTTGTATACACCCTATTGCTTGATATCTGTAACATGATAAATCTTAAGGACATTTTTTTGTGGAGAGAATGATGGATAAGTACATTTGCTCTTCTAAAAGTGTCTATGGAAGCTAAAAGAGATATGAATAAAATAGAGGAGCTTTTTCATGTATATGTGGTAGAATATATTATAATTCTTAGTGTGTGTGATACAAAGTGTGCTGAGATCTCAGCAGGTGAGCTGGTTGAGAGTGAAGAAAGCTGGAAACTATTAGGAACACTATCTAGGTGGACCCTAAAGTATTGATCAGAAGTCTAGAGTATAATGTCCAAAGTCATAGACCTGACATTACTTGCTTTAAACTAACATTGGCATCCAGGAGGGGCTGATATAACAGGTGGGGAAGGCAATGGGAATCAATGGACAGGGAAGTATTTGGATTTATACTATGATGTCATTTTAATTATTTTTTTATTCATCCAGTTTGAAATAGAGTACCAGCTATGATAAAGGTTCAGGGAAAGGATTACAAAGCCTAGTCAGGAAGAAACAGAAACAAAGTTAAAAAAAAGTTAGGCTCATATCAGAGTAGGCAGAAATGGGATAGGTCACAGGAAAGAGTATAGTCCAGAGGGGCATTTTGTTTCTGCTGTAAACTTCAATGTCTGTTTCAGTGGTAAGCTTCACTGGCTAGAGTAACTACACTGGTAAGACAACGGCTCAGTTTTATGATATTAAAAGAAGGGACTGACATTGCCTCTTTTTGATTGTGCTTCACCCTGCAGACCCTATCTTAATTCCCATTAATACCCTACTTCCTCCATTTCTGCTAACCCAGACTTTAAGGAAGCTTCCTCCTTTTCACATAAGCTGAATACAACATATTTCTTTTCCATTATTTGAGAAAAGAACCATTTCTTGGTTCTGATGTTTTCACTTCATTTCTGCCACTTGAAACAGAAAAACCACACTGGATGAGATCTGACAATGTTTGTCACTATCATTCATATTCATGCCACATAATTTGCACATATGTTGTTCCAGGCACTACTCAGAACCCAGAATTAGACCTGATCCTCATCCACTGGGGTAAGGTGTATACTCAGTATGAATAGAAAAATAATATTGTAGGAATTCTAGAGGAAACATGCAGAGTTTGAGACATCCATAATCTTAATTAGATATAGAATTTTTTAAACTCAGGTAATCTGAAGCATCAACCAATGTTCTCTTTTTAATTTGGGCAACAAATAAACAAACCTAAATAGGGAGAATAAAAGATGTCTCAAGAGCAAAACTTGAAGTTTCTGACTCACTTCCTTAAATTCTGTTTGTGCCAGAATGGATTGACTAAAGCTTTATGATTTGGTACAAATACTCTGTGAACCATTTTGTTTCTTGACATATAAACAACTGAGACAGAAGGTGATAAAAATATTTAGAGCCAAGTAATTTTGGATGATTAGAAAAATCAGCCTCATGCGGCTTTGTCATTATTTTTTCAAATATAGGTCGCTGTATTTCAAATATGGGTTATGTTCATTTCTTCTCTTCATCATCTGTCTCTCTTGTTTCTTACAGCTAGAGGTGATCTGTCACACAGTGGAAAACGTGCAGTGAGTGGCCCAGGCTACCCTCAGTTAACGAAAATCATAAGCTTCTAGGTCTTGAAAATAATTTTTCAATCATAAGTAAAGTATATGATCTTATTAGTGTCAAGAACTATGAATGGTCTGAGATTTTTACTTGCAGACTTACATAGTGACCTGTCATGGTTTCATGCTGCTGATAAAAGACACAAACCCCCTGGGTCAAAGATGAGGGACAGTGTTTTATCATTGCAACAACAGGAGCCAATGCATTCTCATTTTTGGATTGGTTCACCAAACCCCACTTTCCAACAAGGAGACACAAAAGGATGAGACACCTGCACCCACAGTGAGTTGTGTTATAGGAGACTTAACTCTGACCTTAGAGAACTTAAATCTTTTGTAATGGGCAACAACCCTGACTGCCCCTAGGGTCTGGAGAGAGACACTCTCTATCTTCCAAGGCTGTTTGCTTTACAGACATTTTTGATAACACAGTTTGGATCAAAGGGCAAACATTGCCTTGCACACAAGATGTGGAGAAACTCTAGGCCCACCTGTGAACAATTGAATTTTAAATATTCTTTTTTTAGTCATTAATTGGTAGAGACAATTTATTGGGGTGGGGGAAGTTGATTTAAAAATAATAATTTTTAAAACTACAAAAAAATTGCAGATTTGTGACTGTATGAGGAAGTAATGAAAAGCCATTTACCTTAGGTTTGAAAATGGTGAATCAGATTTTTTCTGAATGTTACTTCTTGGGAGAATAATTTAAATAAAATTACTTCTTTTTTTAAAAAAGAGAAATTATGCCAAAAAAGAAAAATAGTTTAAATGGTCAAATCTAATATATTTTTGGCTTTCTTTTTGACAAACTGTTTATAAAAGTATTTTATTAATATTGTCACCCCAGGTTGGCCATCAAGAGAGTTTATTCTTTAATACTTTAAAGTATTTTGTGTTTAATGAATGTCAATTTGTGATATTCATTTAGTCCTTTTTATTCATTTAGCAGTTTCACTGACTGTATTTTCTGATTAAATGTTAAATACTTATTTCCAGGAAGTTTGAAATTGAACTATTTGTTTATAGAAGTATGTTGACTTGAAAATATGCTCTTATATGGAGAAACTATTTTCTAATTACTAAAGTACAGAAATATTTTCTTCAAGCAAACTAGACTACAGATACTGATTACTTTGTCCTAAGTACTTACGTATTTGTAGTCGTATAGCTGATCTTAATGAAAATGATTATTTTAAGTTTGGTTAATGCAGCACCAAAATTAAGTATTTCATTATTAAATCACATGGTTCAATTTCTTTTAAATATTACAATCTAATAAAATATAGGAATCATCTTTTATCCCATAACAATATTAGGTGAACCCGATGAACATATAATTAAGCACATATATTATTTTTAAAATAAAAACAAAATATTAAAAAGTACTACATTTGATAAGAACACATTTTTCCAGGTGTAACAAAGTTATACCACCTGCTATGCATGTTGTGCATACGTTTTACTTAATCTCTATTTGTAGTTTTATAATGTTTCAATTCACAAAGGCCTTAAGAAACATTTATATATAAAGAATAATATTGCTATTCAGCTGCTGTTTGTCCTTATTTATTAGTGCTTATGCCAAATATTATAGATTTTGCTGTTGAAATTAACTTTTCTTTATCCTTTTTGATGCTTAAAAACAATACTCTGTGTTTTAAGGTTATGAAAATTATTATTAGTTGCACAAATATTTTTATAATAGCATTAAAAGAAAGCAAGTTAAAATTAGGAAAAAAAATCAATACAACTGAACTCTAACAAATCAAATTATATTTCTATTAGTTACCTTCTGGTATCCAGACATATATGCCTAATTTTAAATCACAGCATATATCTTTTTAAATTTAATACAACATCATACCTGTTTTTCATATGTGCAATATGTATTCTTTATAATAATCATGATTAAAGGCACATAAATTCTGTCAAGGAACTTTTTATTGAGGAATAAATTATTATATGATTAATGATTTTCTTATTGTTGGACGTATGTAAGTTGATTCTAAATTTTTGTTGCCAAAAGCATCTTACTTTTTAAAAAATAATTTAGATTCTTTTTTAGACTAAATTCCACCAAGAATTTCTGAAGCACAGAAACTTAATGTTTTCATGAGTCTTAGACTAAATTATGAAATTTGCAAAAAGACTGTTCCAATTTCTGTGTCATCAGCAAAAAGGGAGGATATAATTTTTTTTCAGTCTTACATACTTTTGATGATATCATTCTTTATACTGGTAATTTAATGTAGGAAAAATAATACTTCATATTGTCTTAAATTTGTATTTGAATACTAGTTGATGGAATATTTTTTCAAAGTGTTGCTTTATCAATTATATTTCTTATTGTATGAATTATATTTACATGAAATTTGCCTATTCATCTATTAGGGCCATGTATTTCTTTCTCAATTTTAGATGTAATAACTAACACTTTGCTATCTTATCCAATATGACTTTTTCTTCTATGCCACTTTCTTCTTGTTATTTATTTATTTAAGGATCATTGAATATCCTTTATTAACCATGTGCATACCTTTTGTACATTTTGCTATAAGGTTTTGGGTTTTTAAATTTTTTTTTATTTCAAAATATTAAGGGGATACAAATGTTTTTGTTACATGGATAGCTTTTTATAATGCTTAGTCAGGGCTATAAATGTCCCCATCGCCTGAATAGTGTTCATTGTACCTAAGTCTTAGGTTTTCATTACTGCCCACACCCCAGCTCCCCTTCTTGATTTCCAGCAATTTTTACTTCTTTCTGTGCCCATGTATGTCCATCAACTAGTTCCAAATTATTAGAGAGTACATGTGGTGTTTGTTTTTCCATTCTTGAGATACTTAACTTAGGCTAATGGTCTCAAGTTCCATCCAAATAGTTGCAAAAGACATTAATTTATTTCTTTTTATGTCTGAGTAGTACTCCCTGGTATATATATATACCACACTTTGTTAATCTACTCATGAATTGATGGGCACTTGGGTTGATTCCATATCTTTGCAATTGTGAATTGTGCTGCAATAAACATTCAAGTGCAGGTGTCTTTTTGATGAAATGACTTATTTTCCTTTGGGTATATACCCAGTACTGGGATTGCTAGATCAAATGGTAGGTCTATTTTTAGTTCTTTGAGGGATCTCCACAGTGTTTTCCATAGAGGTTGTACTAATTTGCAGTCCCACCAACAGTGTATAAGCATTCCTTTCTCTCTGCATCACGCCAGCATCTATTGTTTTTTGACTTTTTAATAATAGCCATTATGACAGGGATAAGGTGATATTTCATTGTGCTTTTAATTTGCATTTCCCTGATGATTAGTGACATTGTGCACTTTTTCATACATTTATTGGCCATTTGTCTATCTTCTCTTGAAAACTTCTGTTCATATCTTTTGCCAACTTTTTAATGGGGTTATTTGGGGTTTTTTTCTTGCTGATTTGTTTGGGTTCTTTGTAGATTCTGGATATTAGCCCTTTATCGGATGTATAGTTTGCAAATATTTTCTCCATTCCGTAGGTTGTCTATTTGCTCTGTTGATTATTTCTTTTGCTGTACAGAAGGAAAGAAATTGCAGATGACACAAACAAATGGAAAAATATATCATGCTCATGGATTGGTAGAATCAACATTGTTAAAATGTCCATACTGCCCATAGTGATTTATAGATTCAATGCAATCCCCATCAAAATACCAACATCATATTTCCCAGATCTAGAAAAAATAATTCTACACTTTGCTTGGAACAAAAAAGAGCCCAAATAGCCAAAGCAATGTTAAACAAAAAGAACAAATCTGGAGGTATCATATTACCAGACTTCAAACTATACTACAAGGCTATAGTAACCAAAAGCAGCATGGTATTGGTACAAAAATAGAGACATAGACCAATGGAACAGAGCAGAGAACCCAGAAATAAAACCGTCTACATACAACCAACTGATCTTTGACAAAGTAAACAACGTACACTGGGGAAAAGAAGCCCTATTCAATAAATGGTGCTGGGAGAATTGGATAGCCACATGCAGAAGAATGAAACAGGATCCATATCTGTCACCACTTGTAAAAATTAATTCAAGATGGATAAAAGACGTAAGTGTAAGGCATGAAACCATAAGAATTCTAGAAGAAAATGAAGGAAAAACTCTACTAGATATTGGCCTAGGAAAGAGTTTATGAATAAGACAAGGCAATTACAGCAACAATAAAAATAAATAAATGGGACTTGATTAAATTTAAAAAGCCACCTTCTTTTTATTGAAATTATTTTATCATAAACATTTAAATCCTCCTTTTCATTATAGCCTCTTCTAACTAATCAAAGTCTGTAAATACCAATACAAAATCTAATAAATATCAAATTGCCTTTTTATTTTTGCTATTTTTTGGATTTATTTTTATTTAGGTAGCTAAACAAAACACATATAAATGTTTAATTTACATATAAATTTGTTTTGCTTCATGGTATAATATGAGGTGTGGATATAAGTGATTATTTTTCCATATAGCTGACTAATTATCCTCACATAATTTCAATAAATAATTTTTTATTTTATGATCTATCCTTTTTTCAATCAAATTGAAATATGAGTAAGTCAGGTGTATTTCTAGGTTTTGAGTTCTGTTCATCAAACATAGGTGTTTAATTTTGTATCTTACCTACTTTTAAGTCACTTCAGGTGATTAAAGCAGGTATTTATAGTATTCAGTACCTCCTAGCAGTAGACCTTTGTTCTGATCTGAACATCACACCATCTTAAAACTAGGCTGTCTTTTAATTTAAAAAGAGTGATATTTGAACATGAAAAATATCAGAAAATACAGAAAGGTATAAAGGGAAAATTTCAGGCTCTGCATGAGCCCCACCCTCAGTGCTGCCCCCCAGAATTACCCACTGATATTTCCTTGCATGTTCTTACAGAATGTGTCTATGCATGTGCAACCCTATATATTTTTTAACAAAGCAAAATCAAATTATTTCTTCATACTCTTCTATACCATGATTTTTTAAATCAATAGTATATTTATTTTGTACAATCTTGCGTTGTAGCAACTATAGATTTATTCTATTCTTTTTAATAGCTGCATTGCATTCCATTGTATGGAAATACTTTTTAAGAAGTTTTTAATAGCCACTTCATCTCAATCAATCTTCTTTTTATAAATAAACATGATAATGGATGCAGCATCTCTTGCAGTGGAAAGGGTATGGGCTTTGCTATTACACAGAATTGGTGACAGTAATAAAAAAGATTAGATTCTTACCTTGGTTAAATGGCTTATCTCATCCTTGGACAAGCTACTTAACCTCTTTAAACCTCACTTTTGTCATCTGTGATATAAATATAATATCTATTTTCTTAGACTATTGGAAACATTAAATGGGATGGTGAATTTTTAATGACTGGCATATAATACAAGACAGGACAGGAGAGAACATTTCAGAAAGCCTACTTTGTTGGAGTTCTCTTGCATTATGGTTGGTTTAAAAATATCTTCTTTTAGCCCCATTACTTAAATAATACTTTCATTTTATATGGCAAGACTTTTATGCTCTGAATAGCCTTAAAGTCATAATTGGCATCTCCTAGAGACAGTTTATATGTGAGAATTATGTGTGAATATATTTGAATGTAGCATATTTATTGACATAACAGTTACACTTTGGTGTCAGAATTGTCTAGTAGTCTTATTTTAGTGTTCCTTAGTTTGCTATGTGACTCTGAATATTGGGAATTAATGGGTAGGAGGAGAAAGGCAGCAGGCTTGGATCATATAGTGCCTACTGGGACCAAAGGAGATATACCTGCATGTGCCTGTTCCGTTCTCCATGCCCATATGTTAGTGTACGCCTGGCCTTTGGGCAGTCTCTTAGGATACAAGTCAGAAACACTCACAGAAAGATTATCACCTGGATACCTGTTAACATAGTCTATCTTCTACACAAAGTTTCTGATAACTCACTGCTTTCTAAATTACAGCCAGGAAAAAACATTGGTAAGACTGAGCTGTAACAGAAATTGATGGTCCCAATTGATATGCTTGGGGCATGCTTGGCACAATTGATAGGGCTTGTGCTAAACCCACAGAGGTATAAGTTCTCCTTAGTTTGAACCAAGGAGGTGTTAGGGATTTCTAAATACGCTACTAGATTCTTGCAAAAAGTTCTTGGCAGCAGAGCCTTTGTTCCATGCCATTCATTCTGTATGTGCTTTGGAATACTTGAGATGCTTTGTTATTTCCCATATCAAAAAGGAAAATTTGCTACATTAATATTTTTGAGGATTTTGAGAACACTGGATGTAAAAGACCTTTGTTAGTGTTCTTCTTTGGTGTCTCTCCACCTGGAACCATTGCCTTGGGATTCTGTATTATCTGCTTGGAAGCAGATTTCTCTTATTCATTTGGTGATTTAATTATTTATTCCACTTTCATGTTCATGATTGTAACCTAGTGTTTAGATCCAAGTTTCTGCCCCTGAGCCTATATTTTAATGGGAGAAGGCTGAGAAATACATAAAAATACATAAATAAAACAAATAAAGTAATTTTAGAAAGTGGGAAGTATTTATTTTAGGAAAATAAAATTGTGCAGTGGGATAATACGACAGGATGGAGAGCTACTTTTGTCAGGCTGTGCAAGGAAGTCTGAGGAGAAGAGAGCTCAGGCATGAGACGGAGGCAGCTATACGACGATCTGGAGAGAAGATCATTCCAGGTGGAGTAGACAGACCCTGAAACAGGAGTAGGCCTGACATGTTCCAGGAACAACGATGACAACAAGGCCAGGGTCTCTGAAGCATAGGAGAAGATGAGGAGAAGTGTGAGCCATATGTAATCAAGCTGCTAGCTACCTATTTGATTTTTCTCCTCATCTGTTTTGGGAAAGAGTTTTGTACTATTTGTTTGTTTATATTTTACCAAAGTAAAGACATAGTCTGATTGTACATTTTGAGAAAATATTCAGACCTTTTTGTAGGGAGTGGGAATGGATGCAGGGACCAGTTTGGGGCTATTCCTGGAGATTGAGAACAGATGATGATAGTTTGAACCAGTTTTTTAGAAGCAGATATATTGATAAGTGATTGGATTCCAGCTATATTTTTGAGGTGGAACCACTGAAAAACTTATTATATAAATATTAGATGTAGGAAAAAGAGAAAGATTAAAAACTACTCCGAGGTTTCTGGCCTAAGGAGGATGAAAGAGCTGTTTGCTAAGTTGAAGAACTTAGGGAAAAAAAATGGAATATAAGAGTACCAATTTGGTTGTATCATATTTTACTTGCCTATTAGGCATCAGGAAGTTAGATTGATAAGCCTGGAACTCAGGGATCAGTGAGAGCTGGTGATATCTATTTGGTATTTAAAGCCAGATACTAGATGAGCTCTTCTAAGGAGTGAATGAAAATAGAGAGGAGAAGGGAACTGGGACAAGAGTCTCGCTCGGGCATGATGACATTAGCAGTCAAGCAGAGGATGATGTCGCAAGAGGGAGTGAAAAAGAGCAGCTAGTCAAATAGGAGAAGAACAGGGGAATTTGGCATCTCAAAAGCCTAGAGAAAATAAGGTTTTCAAGAAGGAGGAAATATTTATTTGTTTCCTTGATCCTGGGACAACAAATAAGATTGGAACAGATAAATAAATTGTTGAATTTGCAAGATAGAAGTCAATTATAGCTTTGATAAAGAGTGTTCAGTGGAGTAAGTACACAATTCTGATTAGAATAATTTGAGGAGAGTACAGGCTTGAGAAGATGGAGACAACAGGCTTATATAACACTTTTGAAAACTTTTGCTATCTGGGGTGGGGGGGTGCGGTTTAAACCAAACTTCTAGTGCCCTCCTCATGCCTCTTTTTTCCCACATTAACCTGTTGAAAATATAGTAGATGCCCTCTCATGTTACCTTATTGGGACCAGTAGTTAATATTTTAATAGGAAGTGCCAGTTGAAATGAGAATTATGAAGAGTGATTTATCCAAAGCTTAATACATTGTGTTAAAACATGGTAAGTTGAAATATGTATTAGGATTGACTCACCAATATTTTCATACTGTGTCAAGGTTTTTCCTTTAGCATGCTTAAGACTTGAGGTCAGCTGATTGGTACTTCATGTCTTTCTTCCATCAACTACACTAAAATGCATCATCTTTGATTTACAGTATCAATGTTTTTATGCAGACTGAGAAGTTAAAAATTCCTCCAAAGTAATCTGAGTATAGGATTCTTCTCGATTTTTGTGATTTTCTATCTTTTACAGTTGTTTCACTCAAACTAATTGTACAACAATAATTTTCTTAATAGACTCTCTCCCCTATCAAGTCTTTCCAAAGAATCCAAATTACTCTTCATAGAATTGGCAACTGTCATTTTCCATTTCTATTCCATTAATACATACACATAACTGATTTTTGTTGGAGCTTTGTTGAAGCAGAAGTGCCATGTACACTAGCCACAAGTATTCAATGTACTAAGGGCATTGGTGAGTTTGTTTTCCAAGTGGAGAACATTGGTTCTAGGAGTTAGGTAAGAGGAGATAGGTTAAGAGAGTATCTTTGTATATGGTTGTTGGATTATGCCTTTAAATAGAAGAATTCAGATATATTAAAGAATATAAGGATTTGAATCTCTACTAAAAATCTCTATGGTTTCATGTACTTAGATGTCATGTGTTTGTAAAAGAAAAGCAAAGTTAGTTAAAAACAATTAATGCCTAAGAGTAATGATAATAGCTACATTTTTGTTCTCATTCTTTATTGTGAGGCACAACAAAGGAGGAGTAAATAAAACATACATGTAAAGTTTAAATAATAATTATAAAATGAATTTTATGTAACCAATGCCAAGGTCAAGAAACAACATGCTGCCGAAACCCAGAGGATTCCCATGGACCTCTTTATAACCTGACTCTTGTGATGATCACTGCTTTGTTTTTCTTTATCATTTACCACTTATCTATTTATCCTTACACAATATACTGTGTTTGACTTTCTTTAAATGGATCATTCTATTTGTATTCTTTTATTTCTTGCTTAATTTGCTCATCTGATAACTTTTAAGATTCATAAAATTAGAGTATCTCTCTAGTTCATTTATTTTATTACTGTATAGTATGCTATTACATAAATACACCATAATTTACTTATCCATTCTATTAATGATAGATATTTGTGTTATATGTATATATTCCTGGCTTGGTAAAAGACTTCTTTTTTTAAAAAAATCATGAATAGAAGTTGAATTTTATCAATCCCCAAATAACAAATGTTGGCGGGGATGTGGACAGATAGGAACACTCATACACTGATGGTGGGACTGCAAATTAGTACAACCTCTATGGAAAAGAATATGGAGATACCTCAAAGAATTAAAAGTAGAATTACCATTTGACCCCGCAATCCCACTACTGGGTATTTATCCAAAAGAAAAAAAGACATTTTATAATAAAGACATCTGCTCTCGAATGTTCATAGCAGCACAATTCACAATTACAAAGTTGTGGAAACAACCCAGGTGCCCATCAATACACGAGTGGATCAATAAAATGTGGTATATGTATACCATGGAGTATTACTCAGCAATAAGGAACAACAGTGAATTAACACATCTGGTATTATCCTGGTCGGAGCTAGAACCCATTCTTCGAAGCGAAGTGTCACAGGATTGGAAAAACAAGCACCACTGGTACTCACCATCAAACTGGTACTAACTGATGAACACTTACATCACACAGGGCAATAACATTCATCTGAGGGCAGGCGGGCGGGAGGGGGGTGGAAGGGATGGGAAAAACTCTCACTGAATGGATGTGGGGAGCACAGTTTGGGAGATGACCACGATTGTGGCTCTGACACGGGCAGAACAGGGGCAATGTGTATGGCCAAAGTGTTGTACCCCCATGATATTCTGAAAATAAAATAATAAATTAAAAAAAAAAAAGAAGTTGAATTTTATCAAGCATTTTCTGTAGCTACACTTCACTTTTATGAAAATCCACTACTTCCCAAATGATGTGGTAACTTCTTTATATACATTATGTCTGATCTTCAGATTGGTTTTATGAATAAATATTATTTTTCCCATCTTGTAAATGAAGAAGCTAAGGCTCAGAAATGCTAAGTAGCTTGCCCAAATTTCTAGGTACTAAGTGGAAGAGCTAGGATTCAAACTCAGGTTTCTCTAGCCACTTCATTCACTCATTCATTCATTTATACATGCATTTATTCAATAACTTGTTACTGAGGAAGCTTCATACTTCCTTGAAATCTTTGCAGTTGCTGCGTTTATCTCCTTACTACATGAGTCTGAGTATACAGATCCATCACTTTTCTATTTCCTGTGAACTCAAATAGTTTATCTTCACTTTCTCCTCTTCTTTATTTCCCTGTTCACAGAATAGAACAAGTTTAACATCACAGGCAAACAAATAAATGGAAGGCCATCTCTTTGAAAACTAGATGGCACCAGGGATGTTACATGGGCAAATAGATCGGATAAAACTGACGCCTATGTTTATAGCTGGTAGGAAAAATAAAGCCCATCTCAATAGAATAAGGCAAATGGAAAGACATCTTAGATAAAGGAAGAAAAATATGATAAAGGTCTCCATCATATCCCTAAAAATTATTTTAGGTAATGGGAATAAACTTCTAATGTGTTAGGTAACATGTAAAAAATGTATTAATGCTAAAGCCAGATGAGTGCTTTATCCAACTGTTTGGTTTTCATCAGGAGACTTCTTGATATTGTTAACAGGGTATCAGATGAGCAGTCAATAGACCCAGGCAAACTAATAACCTCAAGAAAGCTATTTTATGGATTATAAAACAGGCCAATGATGCTTTCTCAGTTTTAGTAGGGCTAAAAACCCAAAAACAAAAAAACAAAACAAAACAAAAAACCCAAATAGGCTAATGAGGCTTGTAAAATATCAGTTTTGTTTATTACAAATATGGTGGTAATATAATGGATACGTATACATTTGTCCCTTGATATCTATGGGCGATTGGTTCCAGAATCTTCCTGCAGGTACCAAAATACACAGATGCCCAAGTATCTGATATAAAATGGTGTAGTATTTGCATATAACCTGCACATATCCTCCCGTATACTGTAAGTCATCTCTAGATTACTTATAATACTTAATATAATATAAATGATATATAGTTGTTATACTGTAGTGTTTTTATTTGTATTATTTTTATTGCTGTATTGTTATTTTTATTTATTTATTTATTTTTCCAATATTTTTGATCTACAGTTGTGAGTCCACGGATATAGAACCTGCAAATGTGGAGGACTGACTCTTTATGATATGTATGTGTATAAAGACTAATACAGAACTATTTCTGATTCAGAATCATAATTCTTATAGGAATTTCACACTTCAAGGGCTAGGTGATCTTTATGAATTGAACAAATTTATGATATTCATCAATCAAACAAATTCCTAAGATGCTATTTTGCATGACAGAGTTTCTACATATAGTACTACTGGTGTTCCCACTACATTCCTGGAAATGTTCAAAAAGTATCAATTTACTTGAAGACCACTAAGAAAACATATGTTTTCATTTATCTTGAGACGCTTGGAGTGGGATTGCTGGGTCATTGGGTACATGCAGATTTAATTTTATAAGAAATTGCCAAAGTGCTTTTCAAAGTGGCTGTACCATTTTGCATTACCACCAACAATGCATGAGTTCCAGGTGTTCCATACCCTTGCCAAACCAGGCATAGTCCATCTTCTTAGTTAGTCATTTGATGATTACTTGTGTTGAGCATCTTTTCATGAGCTTATCAGACATTTGTATATTTATGTTTAAATATTTTGCCCTTTTCGAGGGTCGTTTGTCTTATTGAGTTGTAGGTGTTTTTTATATAGTCTGGATACAGGTTCTAATCACATATGTGATTCTATTTTCTCTGTGTGTAGTTTGTTTGTGTATTTTCTTGAGTGTCTCTCAAAGAGCAGAAATATTTAATTTTAGTGAAGTATATCTTACCAATTTTTTAAATCATTCATGCTTTTTATATTCTATCTAAGACATCTTTGTCTAAGTCACGAAGATTTCCTTAGGTTTTCTTCCAAAGTTTTTTCTCTTGTGTTGAAGTCTAAAGTCCATAGAATTTTAATCTATTTAGGTTTATCTTTCATTTCCATTTAAAATCATTTATACTCATACATACATCACATTCACTACACATAATAATAGCTTATATAAATCTAGCTATAAAGATATTCTAGATTTGTTTTACTTGATTTACCGACCTTTATAATGGCAAAATATGTTTACTTTTTAGTAGACACTATTCTCTTTTCAGTTTTCTTTTATGTTTTTCTAAATAGTGTGGCTTTTTAGGATCTATAATAAAAGGGTTTAAATTTTAGATAATGAATCACTCATTCTAGGTAAAAAGCATAACACAAACATCATTTGGTTTCTGAATATCAGCTGGGCTTGACTGCTGACTTTATTAGTGACTATCAGCTAGTTGAAATCAGTATTTACATGAGACAAACTTGCAAAATTACCCCAAAGAGCTAGATTATTTCCAGCAAGATGTGCTTTACATTTTCATTTAAGGGCACTATCTTTATCAGTGGGTCTGAATAGAATGACCATTTTACATTTTTCATGCATGAAGAGTTAGCACCCTATTTATGACTGATTCCAGTGTTAATTTATTACCTACTCAAATGGGGTCTCAAGCAGGTGCCCAACAGCCCCTGCACTTCTATTTGATTCGGTTTCCCAGTTGATTGTATTCTTGAAATTACAATGGTCAAGACGCTATAGATCAAGGCACAATAAATAAACTAAATTATGGTTCTAATTTCAATTCTTTCAATTATTTTAAGAATTGATCTAGGGGATGCTTCTTCTCTTCCAATAGATAATGCACCAGCCAGTTTACCAATAACATTTTAGACCTGACAATTGCTGATCTCAATCTGAATTGTCCATGAGTTGCTTGATATTTCCAGATACTTCAAACTTCCAGACACAGTATATTTTTCAAGATAATAGAAATTATGTCAGTGGTTTCTTGTTGGAAGAGCTGTGCTCGAGGTCCTCCCTCTAAGCGACTTGAGAACACATTGTGATTACCAGTGCTAAACATACATGTACATTGTCACGCTTTGAGCTTTAGTTCTTAAATTATTAAGGACACTAATAAGGTAATTTTTTTTTGTCTTGCACTGTGTGGCAATTGGCATCCTCCAGCCCAACATCTTCCAAAGTGCTTTTCAGTCCTTGGCAAAAGTAGGCATGAGTGGAGAAACTGCCCATGGAGAATTTCCTCACCATTTCTCATTCACTGAGCCTGCCCTGGGCCTAAGCTTTCTGTCTCAGACAGACTGAGAAACACAGTCATTTTAGGAAGGAACTTCTTTGTTTAAAGCATGATAACTCCTCTGCCCCACTTTGCCAAAAACCTGACATAATTAAATGATAGATAACCAGCAAGCTGAATGGTTTAAAAAAATCTCTGATATGTTTTGGTCATAGAAAAAAACCCCAAAGGACTAACTTGTCTATCAAAGGGACAAATGGCCAACAAACACATGAAAAAATGCTCAACATCACTAATTATCAGGGAAATGCACATTAAAAGGTGATGAGATATCACCTTACCCCTGTCAGAATGGCTATGATTAAAAAGTCCAAAAATGATAGATGCTGGCGTGGATGCAGAGAGAAAGGAACTCTTATACATTGTTGGTGGGACTGTAAATTAGTACAACCTCTATGGAAAACACTATAGAGATTCCTCAAAGATTGCTGGATTCCATTTAATCCAGCAATCCCACTGCTGAGTATCTACCCAAAGGAAAAGAAGTCATTTTATCAAAAAGACATCTGCACTCAAATGTTTTTTTTCAGCACAATTCACAATCACAAGGATGTGGAATCAACCCAAGTGTCCATCAATTAATTAGTGGATAAAGAAAATGTGGTATATATATACCATGGAGTACTAGTCAGCCATAAAAAGAAATGAATTAATGTCTTTTGCAACAATTTGGATGGAATGGGAAACCATTATCTTAAGTGAAGTATCTCAAGAATGAAAACACAAACACCACGTGTATTCTCTAATAATTTGGATCTAACTGATGGGCACACATGGGCACAGAGAGAAGCAAAAGTCATTGGAAATCAAGAAGGGTGAAGAAGGGAGGAGATGAGGGATGAACACCTACCTAACAGGTACAGTGAACACTATTTGGGTGGTGGCACACTAATAGCCTTGACTTAAGCATTATAAAAGCTATCTATGTAACAAAAACATTCATACCCCCTTAATATTTTGAAATAAAAAAATTCCTGTAAGAAAAGGGAGTTATTTCTGAGGTTAGTGTAACTAAAAATCCTTTGGCCTTACAAAAGTTCCAACAAAATTTCCTTGCTTGTGAACATTAATATATTTTTTCCCATTGATTCATAAAATACATTTGCATTTTTTTCACATCCTGGTCTGTTAGACCGTGGTGATGTGTAGATGCATGCCTAGTCTCATGTTGCTTCCCCTGTGCATTAGGCAACTTTCAAAAGATTGTTTTAAGGTTAAAAATTTTACATATGTAAAGGGTTTTATAGTTTCTCACAGGTTTTTGTGTAGGTTATCTGATTTGATTCTCACAATTCCTGTGTGCCTTTGTCTCTGCTTCACAGATGTGAAAATAAAGACTCAGAAAACTGAGTAAACAAAAAACAATGGTGGTTAAATTAGGAATATAATCAAAATATTTTGATTTTTAACTCAACTTTATTTAGAGGGCATACTCAAAACAAATTGGATATTTCAGAACAAAAAAATTATTGTACCTAAATTATCTGGACTCTTTAGATCAGAATTATTTTTAATACTAAATTATGTGTACACATTTCCTCTACCGTCTTCACATTGGTGAAACAGCTGTGACTTTTCAATTATACATTCAGTTGCCTTGGATGTCTGTTTCACAGTACATATGACAACACAGTTAAACAAGAATGAATTTCAATATACTTCAAGCATGTGTGATGCAGTCATTTAACAGTACATAATCCAAGAAAATGCATATGATAAAATATTTTTTAAGTGTGATGTAAAGAACACTGTATTTTTCTTTTCCTCCATGTCTTTAAGAATAATAAAAAGTAAAAGATTCTTTAATTTACTGTAATTTAAAGTACTGCTCTGAGTACCTAAGGCTACTTAGTTCTCAACTTGTTTCTTAGACCCTGCATTGTTTTCTTTCCTCATCTGCTCTTGCTCTGCTTGTACCCTTCCCACTGCTGCTGGAGAGCGGCAGCCCGAGGCAGTCTTCTATATGCCTACCCCACTGGTATTGCCTTATTTCCACTGCTGATAATTGTTTCAGCATTTCCTAGAAAACAGGAAGTTTTACACATATGCATAGCTCAGTGCTAAGAGAAGATAAAAAAGTTTGGAATAACTTTTTCTTCTTCTTGTACAACTCACTCAATTCTTTGCTGTCTTTTGACAAAACTAGAGGCTTAAAAATGATTTAGTGTTTCAAATCTATAATTAATCACAGAACAAAGCCAAATGATCCCATTGAAACTTCTGTGATTGACCTGGAATGGCTGTTCCTTTGCCACCTGCCAATTCTTCAGCACGGATGTACCTGGACAGGCCTCACTTCATAAACACCCCGATCACAAAACAGATGGCCTAGGACATAATTAAATATAATATATTTTTAAGTAACTGTCCTTACACAGAAACTTATTTCTAAATTTCTTTACCAGGGAAGCTACCATTGGGAGATTGAAATATGGCCTGCTTTAAGAGTAATATTTATGAGCAATTTTTCAAAAATATGTCTAAATTAGGCCCAGGATTCTGGAAAGATGCTGACAGCAGAAGCATAGTTTTCAAAATGTCTTTAAATTCCCACATATAAACAACCAAGGCAACTCTTTAGCAAAACCAAAACCGGATGGACAAAATTTATGACAAAATTGGTGGCAAGGTATCTCCACAAACACAAAAATGTAGGCTGATGAGATAACCCAGCAATAGGCACAAGGCCTGCTTGGTATCAGTGTCTGTGCTGCAGAAAGCAGAGGAAAGCTCAGTGTGACATCTGAGAAACTGAGAACATGTCAGCTGCACACAGCAATAGGTATTTATTAGAAGGCCCAGGCAATTTGAGAACAACAGCTGAAACTGGGGGGTTTTGCTCACTCCAGTAGCAGAGCATGGGCTTATGGTAAACTCTAAACATGACAGCAGTCTAATCCCTGGGTTGGAGCAGTGTAGCCCTGTGAAATCTCAAAACTTAGACTTTAGGGCTCCTTTCCAGGAATAGACCTCACAATGAGGAGTGCAGTCAAAATTGAGCATAAAGATGACAGAGAGAAAGGGAGAACAAGATTCAAATAAAAGTGGGTTTGTTTGTTTCCAAATTACTACTGTAAAACACTGCTAAAAATTCCGTGCTAAAAATTATGTTTCGTAAACAACATAAATGTACTATCTCACAGTTCTGCAGGTTAGAAGTCTGAGTGGGCTTGACTGTTTCCTCTGTTCTGAGTCTCACAAAGCATAAATCAAGGTATCAGCTGTCTGGGCTCTTGGGAGATGCTAGGAAGAGTCCACTTATACATTTATTTAGGCTGATGGCAGATCACTGTGGCATGTAGTTGTAGGACTGAGGTCCCCATTTCCTTGCTGTCTGTTCTAGAGTCTCAAATCTCTCTGACCTCCTATTCTTCCCCATCTCTTCTGCCTCCAGCTAGAGAAAGTTCTCTGCTTTTAAGGGCTCACGTGATCAGATTGAGTTTATATTGATAATCCAGCATAACTTCCCTGGATTTTATTTTGTGGTCTATAACCTTCATTACCTCTGCAGAATCCCTTTTGCCATGTAACACAACATACTCACAGGTTCCAGGGATTAGGATAGACACATCTTTGGGAAACCATTTGGCCTCCCACACTTGGGCTGGGAAGGGAGACACAGAACTAGGAAGTCTAGGGAAGCAAAGCTACTGTACAAAAGTGATATTAGAAAGTTACCCTGAACAGGGTGCCTCCTAAAAATTCAAAGAAACCAATTTCCCATAAAAACAGGCAATATAAAAGTGTAGAAATAGCTTTTTGTTTCAAAAACAAGCTAAAAGACTTAAGATTATACAAGAACAGTATTCATCAGAATGAGAAAAATTCAGAAAGGAGGTAATAGAACTGAGATATTAGAAATAGAAGAAAAAAAATTCAACACAAGAGAGAATAAACACAATAGAGAGTGTTTTAAGAGAAACAGATGAAAAGAGACAACATATTAACATATTAAAAATCAAAAATAAAAATTAAGAAAATGAAGAGGTTTAAAAAGAATTAGAAAGAAAGTTAATAATTTGAGAATAAGTGAAGAAGATTCAACATAAAGGTAATTGAGGTCTCCAGAAAAAAAATAAAAAACAAAGCAAGAGGATAGAAAAGAAATGCTGTAATCCAAGAAAATTTTGCTAAAAATATGTATATATTTGAAACTATATATTGAGAGGACACTGAGTACCTAAGAATATCAACCCAGAATGACCAATATCAAGATATTTTCTAGTAAAACAACTGCATTTAAATAAAAATAATTTGGCATTTAAGCAAAACCAGCAGATGATTTAAACGAGAAAGAAAATTAGATTGTCATTAGACTTTTTTTTGACAGCAGTGTTTTATGATAGCAGAAAATGGAGTAATGTATTTGAGATACTCCAGGAAAGAAATATTAGCCAAGGATTTTATATTCAGCAAACCAACCTTCAGGTTTGAAGGGTACAGACTAACCATGAACAACATATAAGAACTTAGAGAAATAGTTTCCAAGATCCCTTTCTGAAGAAGCTTCTAAAGAATGTGCTTCAGACAATCAAAATGACTAGAGGAACATCAACACAAGTCCATGTGGTAGTACTAAATATGTAGTTACTTATAGAACTTAGACTAAATGATTCTGAAAGGGAGATAATATTGCATGTAATAGCTATATGCTCAGACAGAATATAACTTAACTACAAAAAATATACAGGGAGAAAAAAAGATTGACCCATTCTCAGTAATGGTAATTATGTAGGCAATAGTAGTATTAGTATTGCTATTATGAGACTGTTGTTTGTGTAATGTGGAATAAAGTAAGTGAATATATGTGACGTTATGTTATCTCATGTTTCCTTGGGAATTAGGTGTCTTGGTGTAGATGAAAAGAGATACAGATATAATATAAAAGAGGTTAAGTGAAAAACTCTGTAGTCCTGAATTTGGATTTGAATTAGAAGTATCATTTTGAATTTTACATTTTAAAAAATTTCCTAAAGAAAGTGATGCTCAGTGACTGCATTATTTTATCCCAAAGTCCTAGAACTCCAAATGTAGGTGGCATCATTATAACCCCAGATGTTCAGTCCAGAAACTTGGTAAACACACATAAGTCTTTAAATCCTTAACTCCTTCCTCTTTTTCATTCTTAACAGCCAACCAGTCTGCAAATCCTATCAATTCTACCTTTCAAGTATTTCTCAAATCCATCCATTCGTCTCCATCCTACTGGTGCCATCAATTTCTCACCTGGAGCACTGCAGGGGTCTCCTAACTCCTCTCCTTGCAGCTGATCTTGCCACCCTCAGATCCATTCCTCACATTGCAAAATATCTCTATAAAATGAGTCTGATTGCATCACTCCATATCGTAAACTCTTCAATGGAGTCCCAGAATCCTAAGAATGGCAGCAGTGGCCTGAATGCTAGAGTCCCAGGCGAATGCTTGAGCCCAGAGAGGCACCATTCTCCTTCCAGCTCTCTGATTCTCCAGGCCTACTGGATTTCTTTGGACTCCTCAAACATGTCAGGGTTTTAAGGGCCATGACATTAGTTATTTTCTCTTCCTGGAATGCTGTGCTCTACACACCTATCTGGAAGCTTCCATTCCATCTAGCCCAGGAGGCTGCTTTTCCATAATTTGGCTCAGCAGTCAGGAAGTTCCATCTGTTTTTCTCCTTCCTTAATGTTTATATTCTGAGCTGGGCCCCAATTCCCCTTCACTTCATATATTATCTGTGCTACTTCCCACACTAAAGTATCATGTCAAGATACAAAAATAAAAATTGGGTGTAAAGTTATTTAAATCACATTATCCTAAAACAAACAAATTCACCTAGAATTATGTTTTGATAGTGTCAAGAAAGTTTTAAAAACCCACAAAAACAAAATACTATAGAATAAAATATTAATAATTCTATACATTCCTAATCTAGATGAACAGAAGAAGATTAGGCTTTGTGGGGCCTGAGGCTTATATAATTTTAGGAGCCCTCACTAGTGTGCCTTCCAAGGCCTGTAAAGGTACCTGTGTAAGTGAGAGGCTCTGAAGGTTAAGTTCCTTAGCTTTAAGGTACATGTGCCCGGGGTTCAGTCGTACATTGTTATTGCTTATTCTGAACCTGGACTTGCTTTTGCTTTAGCACCATGAGTGATTGGTCTGACTTTGGTCCTTGTCCACCTAACTACGCCTCTATCTTAGGACACGTCTTGCCTAACCTCCACCCTGCAGAGCCATCTCCTGCTCAAGTCGCCCTAACCAGCCATCTCTGCTATGGCTAAAACAGGTAGATAGGAGATGGTAAGAATGCTTAGGACACTTCTGCAACAATCTGGACATAAGGGTTTGGACTTCAGTGGAGCGGAAAGGATGGAGAGAGGAGAGAATGAATTTGATTGATTATAGGGGATGAAAAAAGAAAAACATAATGTGTGATGTCAATACTGAGTAACTGTGAGTGGGAGCAATGGATGAACTTGCTGATTTGGGCCTTGCATTATTTAGATTGGGTGAAAATATGGTAGGCAGTAAAATTGTATTAAATACAAAAAGCCTCAAATTGTGTCTACTTCATTTATCATATTCATAAGATTTGGGAAGAGTAATTAGCAAATAATCTTCCTTCAGCACAACCAAACAGATATCCCTAGAATCAAGAGTGTGAGGCAAAATCGTTTTTAGAATAAATGCTCTTCATGCTGCTCACACAGTGAAACAACCTTTCATATCTAGAGAGAGTAACGCTGGCTGTCTACCAAGATAAAAGGCAATGCATGAAAGGTTGAGGATGCAGACTCTGGGCCAGACTTCCTGGGGTCAAATCTCTGCTCTGCCACTAAGGAGTTGTGCTACTAAAACCAAGTTACTTATACTCTTGTTCTTCGGTTTTCTCCTCTGTAAAGTGGAGATACTAATAGTGTATACCTTATAGAGTTCTAATGGGGATTGAGTTATTTTTTCCAGCTTTATTAAGTTATAATTGACAAATAAAATTGCATATATTGAAGGTATACAACATGATGATTTGATGTATACATTGGGTAATGATTACCACAATCAAAGTAATCAATACATCCATCTCCATACATTGTTAGCATTGTGGGTATGTGTGTGGGGGTGAGAACACTTAAGATTACTCTCTTAGCAAATTTCAGATAAACAATATTTTTAACTGTATTCACCATGCTGTACATTATATTCCCAGAATTTATCATCTTGTAACTGGAAGTTTGTACCCTTTGACCAACATCTCCAGATTTCCCCCATCCCCAGCCCCTGGCAACCACCATTTTCCTCTCTGCTTCTATGACTGTGACTTTTTTAGATTCTGCATATAAGTGAGAACATATGGTATTTGTATTTCTGTTTGATTCTTTTTTATCATTTCTATTTCTTTATAAAATTTCTCATTTTGTTCATGCGTTATTTTCCTGATTTTGTTGGGTCCCAGGGCTGATAGGATTACCTCTGGATCCCAGTCGAATGGGGCTGGAGCCTGTCACGTTGCTACTGCTGGGTCTGCAGTGATGCATGTGTTTGGTAGGCCTGCTGCCAGGGCTGAAGCAGACATGGATCCTGTCTGATCCCTGGGCAGACTGGACTGCCTCCAGGACCTTGGTCAGTAGGGCTGGTGCTGGTACAAGGGTCCACTTCAGAGTCTGCAGCCAACAGGCCTTTTACCAGGTATGTACACAGGTCTGGCTCCCTCTGGGTCCCTGGGAAGTGTCCTACTGGGTCACTTGGTGGGTCCCTGGGCAAGCAGGACTGGCCCCAGACTGCAGGTAAGAGGAGTTGGAACCGAGTTACAGGGCTGCTTCAGAGTCCACAGCCAAGATTTAGGTCTGCAGACCTTCCTCTGGGGGCACAGATAGGTGATTCTCCTGCCAGGTTCCTGGGCAGGCAGGACTGCCCCTGGACCATAACTGAGTGGCACTGGAGCCGAATTACAGGGATGTTTCAGGGCTGTTTCAGGATCTCCTGTGGAACCAACCTCGGCAAGCCTGCCTCCCAGTGTACAGATGTGACTCCCAGTGGTTCCCTGAGTGGGGAGGACTGCTTTCAGACCACAGCACAGAGGGGCTGCAGCCATGTTACACAGCCTTTTCAGGGTTTGCTGTGGGACTGAGAGCGGTAAGGCTGTCTCCCAGGGCATAGATGGGTGTGACTGCTGGCATTCCCTGGGCAGCACAACTGCTCTCAGACTGTAGGTGAGAGAGGCTGGAGCTGAGTTATGGGGCTGCTTCAGCGTCCACTGCTGGAACTGTGGTCAGTAGACCTGTCACCCCAGGCATGGGTGAATGTGACTCCTCCTGGCCCCCTTGGCAGATGGTTTTGGTGGTAGACACAAGGTCAACCAGGATTGTAGCTTAGTCCTCAGGGGGGCAAAGTCATTTCTGGTCTGTAGCTTGTATCACAGTCAGCAAAATTGCCACCTAAGTATGGGCCTGCTCTCTCAAAACAGCCCTCCTTTGTTTTGGGCTCCACCAGGGTTTTGTACTCCTCCCTGGATCCCAAAGCTCCCACTGAGACACTTTTGTCTGTGGACGGCTGCCAAATTCTTCTTGCTGTGGAGGGATATGCACAGGGGTTCTCCTATTCCATCATCTTGCCAACTAGGATTGAATTATTATTTATAAAGTAATGTTTAGAATTGCACCTGGCATATATATAGTAAGAAGTATCTAAGAATTTCATAAATAAACACGTTTTCTAAGCTCCCTCTTGATTCTGAAATTATCGAATTCTATAGAACAGTCTATTCTGCCCAAGCTTTAGCTTTCATTTACTTTGCTTTCAGATGACTCTGCATTCTGACAAACAATTTTAAAACACCATATATGTTGGAGGCCCTAGTTAAAGGACAAGAGACCACTCAGTGCACACTCATGCTTTTATCCAGGCTATTTAATTCCTTTTATGAAGCAGCAGCATCTACTTGTTCCCTTAGCAGGGAGTGCTCCAAAGGCAAGGGCTTTCATTGCCAGGATGCTGCCCTGGTATTTAGCCTAGATTTCCAATATTTTTCTATGTCTCTCCATCCTTTCTAGTTAATAGACTGTATATGCATTATCCTGCTCTCATCCTCAGGAGCATGTATCAGGCCATTAATCCTTTGTGATCTTTCTAGGCTTTTAGAGAAGTTTGAAGCTTTTTCTAACCTTTTGATCTGTGAACCCCCGTGTCACAAAATGAAGTCTTGTGGATCCACAAGTCTGGTATTTAAAGCACATGGGAATTCCTTAGAAAATGCACTTATTGTTCCTTACTTCTTTCAATTGATATTCATTAGTTGTTAAAAGGAGGAAAATGGTACCTGTCCATTGTTTATGCCCCCTGCTTGCTAATGTGGCTGTTCCTTACAAGCTGTAATTTTCCAGGATATATGCATTGGGAAGAATCATTAATATTTTCACAATTCTGATGCCAATTGGCCAGTAGTATTTTTTATAAAGTATTTCTTCATATGCACTCTTAGGTCAACATAGCCTTCCAAAAAACATTTAAGAACTTTCCAGTCTGTCAAAATTTTCTTTGGCTCAAAGTATTTTTATTGATGCAATTAATTACTTATTGCCTCACACTCCTAAACATGTTTATATTTTTCTAATATGCACAGGCCAAGAAAGCACCCATGGCAAAGGCGATGGTTCTGCATCCACACAGATTTCTATGATAAGAGAAAGCAGGCTACATATAAGAGTCAGTAGCAACAATGATAATAAAATAATAATAATAGCATTTATTGAGTGTTTAATCTGTGTCAAGTGCCAAGCCAAGCAGCTTTTTATAATGTGTTACCTCATGTAATATAGAAGCCAACAACCCTCTAAGGTAATATCTACATTTTAAAGATAATTTTAAGTATCTCATGAAAAGATCATACTAACAAGTAAGATCATCTCACATAAACTATGAATACCTTATGATCTACTTTGTTTTTGCATTTCACTCACATATGGTAGACATCTTTCCACGTCAGTATCTCAAGGTCTAATGGTTAGATAATACTCCATTAATCTGACTTTTACCTTTTCTACCACACATTCTTTAAGATAATAAAGAACATATAAATTGAACATAGATTTATTTATTCATATAGATAGATATAAATATGGCTATTGATATGAATATGCAGACAGGTATACAGAAATATTTTATACTCTGTCACATTTCAGAAAGGATCTGTGGTATCAGGAATTTTAACAAAACTAAAAAAAACTTAAAAGAAGCAACTATTTAGTTGCTTCATTTACAAATCTCCTTTTGCAAATAAATAATTTCATAAAGTTGATTAACTGACAAATTTTAAATTATATGCCATTGTTTTTATAAAAGCTGCAAAATGTCCATGAAAAGAACTAAATAACACACACACATACTCAACTTCACAAATGCATATAGTTTCCTGTTAACCTAGTACATAGTATTGGAACTCTGTCATCAAAATGTAAATTTTGAAATCCATATTTTTCCTCAATGTTACATAAGAACAATTAATTACTTGCCCAGTCAAATAATTATGGGCATGAAATGATCAAGCAAAAGACTTTGCTTCATAGATTTTTTAAGTGTCCTAGAGGTTACTATTATAATTGAATATTGTGATTTCATGTGTTGTTTTTCAAATGTGAGAGTAATTGGTGAAAACATATTTAACAAAGACTTAGAGGCAATAATTCAACAGAGCCTTGCAAAACCAAGTGCAAAACATTCTTTCATTAATACGCATATATTGAACACTCTCCATGTGCCAGAAATTGTGTGATAGACTGGAAACAAGGCACGTCTTTTGTCCACTTGGAGTAAGTTGCTGTATAAATATGCTGTGATAAGCACTCTGCAATGAGGGCAGTGAGGACAAGAAAGGGAAGGCTGTTCTGATGTGTTCTCTTAGTCCCCACTGCCGATGCCTACTTTCAGCCACCATTGTATGAAACCAGTTTTTAGCCATGGTCTCTTAACTGGTCATCCTGCCTCCTGTCCCTGCTCCTCTCAACTCCACATCTGATTTAGAAGCTTTCAGTGTCTCCACATTACGTTCAGGATAAAGTCCAAACATTGCATCCTAACTCAAAAGTTCTTTCATAAGAGGGCTACCCTTTCCCCTCATCTTAATCTCTAGCTACCCTGTTGCACTTGACTCTCAAGACATATTAAACTACCTTGAGTTCCAAGGACATGTTACACTCTCCCTCATCTTCTGCCTTTTGTTCATACATTCCCTGTTTATAAAATAGTCTCTTCCCCCTTGCTGAAACTTTACTTGGCTAATTCATACTCATCCTTTCGGTCTTAGCTCAGATCTGTTCATCTAAGTGATAACTCTGAGAGCCATCCTAGTCTCTTGCCTTTACGGCCTCCCTTCCATTCAGTCTGTCACCAAATCCTGAAAATTCTAAGACTAGCTATCTTTGCTGTGGGCTATTTTAAAACTTTTTCCCTACCTATTAAAACAAACCTGCAAGTTCCTTTTTCACAGGTGGTGAAATGAACCTAAAAGAGATCAAGTTACTTGCTCAAAATCACACACTTAATAAATCACAAAGCTAGGATTCAAGCCAAATTCCATCTGACTCCAAAGCCAAAATGCTCTACTACACTGCTTCCTTTCCAACGCAAGGGATATGCTCACAACCATTATGTGCTTGTTCTAAAACAATATTACTTTGAGACATATAACTTCATATTGTTTCTTCCATGATTATACACAAATCAGTGGCTAATGTAATTGGCACTAGACTTTTAAACATTTTCAACTCTTCAACAGTTCCTGTAACATTTCTACTTAAAGCAGTGGCTATTTTAAGTGAGTCAATGAGACCTGATAGTTTCATATGTATTTCTAAGGCATAGCAATTGAGAAATAATTGGAAAGTGAATTAAAACAGTATTTCATTTTGTATTAGGGAAAAATGTATTATTTTAAAAGTATTGCAGGTATAGTATAGGAAATTCATAAAATAATGACAAAAGGCAAGTGAAAAATAAAATCACCTATAATTATAGCACCCATAGATAACCATTGCATCGAATTTTGCTGTCTACTTTTTATAGATGAAGATTGTATGTATAACGCTGTATACATACATATCATCATACTACCTACTACGTGCTACTCACTGTTTTGAGAAATGAGAAATATTGAAATGAAAGACAAAGCTTTGAAATCAAACCTCTTGCTCTGTGGTAGAATTACATTTGATTGTAGAATTATGTTTGTGACTTAAATACATTTAAATTTAAGGGATAAAAATGACCTGACAGATATTGAAGCCCTTGTCTCTTCATAGGTTGGCAAATTCACCTGAGGGGCCATAATTGACCTACAATTCCAAATTTGTAAAAGGAAGACTATTGTGAAGTTCAAAATGAACGAGAGGCTACTTTTACATTGGAGGAATGCTGACTAACCAATTGGAAATAGGCACCTGGCTATGTTTGAGTAACCCTGTGTTGACTTTGGCAAGGACAAAGCCCATTCCTCTTATAGAGATGCCTCCCAAACTAACAGCTATTATAATTTCAAGACAACCAAAGAATGAAGGGGTGGAAGGAGTAACAGAGGAAAATGATTTACTCAAATATTGTCAGGGAAAGGGGCAGAAAATTTCAATGAATACCACATCCATTCTTAATCATTTTATGCAATGATAAAAAAAATTTTAAGCAACTTTGTTTTCTACTAAAAGTCATGCACATGACTTAAATGATCATGGTAGGTAGAGAAGAGTGTTTGAGTAGAGATTGCATACATTCTTACCCAAATGTAGAACTGCTACAATGGTTTAATCTTTTTCAATTTGTCCTATTCAATTTCAGCCAACAATAAGTATCTGTGAAATGAACTCCTATCCAACCTAAGAGAAAATAGAGAATTTTTGCTTTTTCACTCTCTAATAAGGATTGAAATGGGCTTAATCACAGAGTTATTCTACAAAGTTTAGTGGGATCTGTGTTTTATTTCTGCTACTATTGATTTAAAATGTTTTACAAGAAAGATAAAAGAACAGAAAATTCCAAGTAGTTGAAAACTAATGGCCCTGCTTCTCTCCATCTTCTGATATATCTTAGAAATAATACAAAACAAGAAAAGACAAATAAAACTTCACAGAAACCATGCCCATGGCATAACTTGAAGATAAAGAATGACCAGATTTCAAAATAATGCTAATGAGAAAAAGGAAAAAAACCTACTAAGTCCTAATGTAGATCTCTCATCCTCCTGCCTCCCCTCTTCCACCTGGCCTGCTTTGGGGCAAGCAAAGGCAGATCAAGAAAAACTATAGGGAAGAAAGAAGAAGGAAACTAGTGAGCAGCCTCAGGTTGATCTAAAACCACTGCCAGAAAGACAAAGTTAACCCTAAGTCTGAAAAATTCTAAAAAAGGTGTCTTGGTAGATCAGAACATGAAGAGGGAAAATTCTTCATTTTGATGATGCCCAATTTACCAAATTTTTAAATTCACGGATCATGCTTTTGATGTCGTATCTAAAAATCTTTTGCTATTCATGTTGTCAAATATATAGGCATCAGTTAGTTCATAACATCCTATTATCCTTTTAACATCTGTAGACTCTGTAATGATATCACCTCTCTTATCCTCAGTATTGGTAATTTGTGTTTTCTATCTTTTTTTGTTTCTAATCAGTCTGGTAGAGCTTTATAAATTTTATAGATTTTTCTCAAAAGAACTCTTTTATAATGCTGGCACTGAAGCTACACCTCACATTTCCTTACAGGCATAGATATATAACCTATATATTTATAGGTTGTGTATCTATATAGGTTACATACCTATATTTCTGTAGATATATTAGTATAAATATATATAGGTTATATCTAGGCATGTTTTCATCCATTCAACAGATATTTCCTGAGAACCTGCTAGGTGCAGGCACTATTCTACACACTGGGAATACATTGAGGGGAAAGAAACCCATGCCGTCATAGAACCTACATTCTTATGACAGAGACAGAGAATAAACAAGATAAATAAGGCAAATGTACAGATGTTAGTGGTAAGATGAAAAAAAAATCAGGGAATGGAGACTTGGAATGTTAGAGGTTGGGATTCTACCTTTTAAATAGTAACCATGGAAGGCCTTAATGAGAAGCTGACTTTTAAGTAAAGATCTGAAGGAAATGGGGATGTGTGCTCAGATATCAAGGAAGGGCTTCCAGGCAGAGGGTAGAGGAGGTGAAAAAGCACTAGCATGCTTGGTACATGAAGGAAGAACAAAGGGACTAGGTGGGAGGGTCAGAGAGTTAAGAGACTCAGTAAGGGTCAGATTGTGCCAGGGCTTGCAGGTCATAGTATCTAGATGACATAGATGGCCTGAACTAGGATAGCAAGATGTGTGCAGATTCTGGACATATTTTAAAGTACACTTCAGAATTTTGAAGTATAAGTAGGATTTCTGATTAAATGGTTTTGGAGTATGAAAAAAGAAAAAAGTAAAGGACACCACCAGGATATTTTTTCCTGAGTAACTAGAAAATTGGAGTGCCACTAACTGACATGGGGAATGAGACAGCAGAAACAGATTTTGGAGAGAACACCATTTTGTAGAATGTTTTCCCCAAGTTCTCACTTGACTTCAGTTTACTCAGCTTAGTCTCTGTCTTCAAACCTGTCGAAAATGAAGGTAAATATTCTACTTGTTTAAAATAAAGAAACAATTAAATATTGTATTAACTGGAAGGGCCCTTAGAGATTGCTTTAAAAGCAAGTAAACAGAAGAACAAAGAAGGTAAATGATACTTTCCTTTAAGTTGAACTGCTGGTAAACATCTGACTAGTCTGGTTGATTAGGTTCCACAATAACATCTCATGAGCAGATATGCTCTTGGTTTGTATCACTACTCTGGCTTCAGCTAAGAACTGGGAATATAGACTCAAATGACTTTTTGGCCTATGCCAATTTAGCTTTTATTTGGCCACAATCTAAATGGGAATAAATTTAACACCAGCTATGGGAATATCTGGGGAACAATATTTTTTTTGTTAATTTGATCTTCATCATAAGCAAATCCCTCTTAATAGGATCACAAACTAATTTCCTTTAAATAACATTTATTATTGTTACAATAGCAAATTATACTTGTGATTTGATGTTGCAGTAGCATCTTGGAGTGAAAATGATTAAGCAATTCAGGATTATAAGCAGCTGTCTGACATTGGGCAAGTTACTTTGGTCCTCAGTTTCCTCATGTAGAAAATAACTATATAATTAAAAATAAGTTTTATACATTCCCTCTTCTAGGAAAACTTAAGGCAGCTACTTGAAAAGCAACAATGCTGAAAAAGAGAATTTGTAAATGCCCTTCTGGTACTTCCAGTTTGTGGGTCTGTTATTATTTAATATTACTTTCGTGGGTAAAGTAGAAGTAATGAAGAAATATAGTCCATGCATACAAACATTTAAGTAACTAATATTCACTCAGTGATTAATGGTATTAATAAAGAATCACAGAGTAGAATGCATAGAGGAAATATGAACCTTGGGCAGAGTTCTCAACTTTACATTTACTAGCATAGGAATATAACATAATTAATAAAAAATAATTTGAGTTATATCTGTAAGGACTGAAGAAGTGCATTTTTACCATAAGAGAAAAAGAGTAAGATAAGAATAACTTCTCGGTGGAAAAGTGGAAATTTGCTTTTTGTTCATGTGATACCAAAGCATCCAGGCATTAGTCAGCTAGGTTTGCTTCATGTTGTACTAAAGCAATGGTTTCACTAGTTTTACTGAGTTTATGTTTTCCTTTTCACCTTACTTTAGGTAAGTCATATAACTTTTACAGCTTGTCACCTTAAAAATACCATTTTAAACAGAAACACATTGACCACATCCCTGAAAGTTGAATACAGCTGCAAATGGAAGTAGACACATCCCGTCCTCTGCTCAACATAAATAATTGGTATTTTTCCAGGTACTTGTTGGTCACACTATAGCTTTCAATGTAATTCAGTGTTTTGATAAAATTGGTTTTTTTTAAAAAAAAAGACAAAAGAGTATGTGAGACAAAATACCTCTGTTACAGCTTTACTCCTAAAGGCTACATGGGTTAGTTGAAAGAGCTTGAGTCCTCTCTCCCCTCTGAGGTGATGTGCTTTGACCTACTCTTTTGTAGCAGAGTGGAGAGCAGCAGATGATGGTCAGATGCCTTGTTTGTTGCCCAGCCAGATACTGCAGCTCTGAGAAGCCCTGTGTTTCCCAGGACTCACTTGTGGTCAGCTTCTGACTAACCCACAGGGGCTCTTGCAAACTTCCAGGGAAGCCAGGGCCAGACAACAAACCACAGACTTTGTTCTGCTTATCTTATTTTAGGAGACTTCCTCCAAGAGTGTATCTGTGGCAATATTTCCCCGCCTTTTTCTGCTGAGTTGGTGTTAAATACTTACTTTTTCCTAGCTAATGTATGTTGTTTAGGGCATACAAAGATGGAAAAGCTGTAAAAAAATAATCAAGAGAATGTTTAACAGAAAAGTCAGGTGATGGTTCCTTGTTGGGGTTCAGGGGGAGATAGTAACTCAAATAGGCACACAGAGGTCTTCAAAAAATGTGATCTAATTCTCAGGTGGGGAGGGGTAGGTAAATGGTGTTAATTTTATTATTAATCTTAAAATTGTAGTTCTCGGCTGAGTATCACTTGAGGCCAAGAGTTCAAAACCAGCCTAGGCAACATAGCGAGACCCTGCCTCTGTGAAAAAAAATTTTTAATTAGCAGAGGCGTGGTGGTGCACACTTGTAGTCCTAGCTACTCAGGAGGCTGAGGCAGGAAGATCTCTTGAGCCCAGGAGTTCAAGGTTATAGTGAGTTATGATCGGGCCACTGCACTCCAGCCTGGGAGACAGAGTGAGATCCTGTTTCTTAAAAAAAAAAAAAAAAGACATCTGCAAACCTAAGTTTACAATCTTGCGTTACCATTTATTATTATTAATAGTATGAACTTAAGAAGGAGGTTTCTATATATCAGTTCATAACTAGTCCTAGGTGTTATAGGCAGTCCATAAATATTCGTTGTTTTTTGAGGAAGAGTATTCAATCTTAGTTTTTCTTGGCAGTATCTTTTTAAAAATCCAAAAACCATAAAAGCCCAAGAACACTGTTCCTTATGATACCATGCCTGTTCAAGAGTGATCTCCAAACATTTCTTCATGTATGAATTCAGAAATAACAAAGCCAACCTCACCAACTGCCGTGAAAATTAATTAAAAGAACACCTATACAGTGATTGGTAGATAGTAAATCTTTAGTAAATATCAGTTCCCAACCTCCCAGTTCTAGTCAAATTAATATAATTTAATATATATGTACATAAGAGTTTATCTAATAGTTTTATTTATAAAGCTAGAGAAATAGGGGTAAATATATAGTGAACTTATAATTTACTTGACACGATTGGTGTGTTCAAAATTAAACACCAAATTTCTGCATTTGATTTTTACTGAGAGTGGATAAGTACATTTGACTTTATGACAAGTAAAAACTAATTTAAAATACTATGGAAAAATAATTGTGACTATTGAGAACTTACTATTATCACATAATAAATACATTACCTTTCCATTAGGATAATGAAGAATACCTCCTGCATAGGGTTGTGATGAAGATTAATTGAGTTAAGATTTGTAGAGCACTTAGTATTATGCTAAGGCTGTTGGTGGTATTTTCCAAATAAAAACACACATAATACTGCAACCCTCTCATCAAACCTGTGAAATAGGAACATTATAATCCTCATTTTGCAGGAAGCCAGACAGTCAACAAATGACCAAGTCAGAACTTGAATCCCTATCTTGTTACTCTAGCATCTGTGCTTTAAACACTGTGAATCTGGAATGTTTGATGAAAAGTTATGAATTTGGGTACAAGAAGAGGGAAAATAAGTGTAGCTTAAAAAGGCCTGACATTATGGTATAAAGGACAAAACTATAGACTACAGATTTCTTTTGAAAGTCCTTGGGCAACATTTACTATTTATGATGCTTTCTAACACTTTGCGCTATGTCTTAAAGTCACCAGCCCACTTAGAAGAGAGGATTGTAAATTATTGGAAGACCTTATATGTATCAAGTGAGTGGTAAAAATTGACATATTTGGTCTTATGACCATTTTTATATTCAGATATAAAATTCTTTTACCCCCACAGATCTGTGATCTAAAAACTGGTGTATTATTAATTAGATTACATCCTTCTGGTAGGAGAAATCCTAAATGAGTAGTCATTTTGTGGGAAGTGAAGTAACCATGGTCACATGTATGGAGTGGTCTGCCTACCTTCCCTGCAGCTTCTTGAATGAAGTAGAAACACTAGGAAGAGTCATGCTTTCTTGATAAATACAGGATACACTTCTTTTCAAAATTTAACTCTTTGGTGGTAAAGGTAGTTTGGGTATATGGTTGTTATGCATTTGGCTATTGATGATAAATGAAATTCTAACTATATAATTTTTAAAAAGCTTCTTGACATGGAATAAAATAGTTTGAGAAACTCCTAAAACTATGACAAATTAGGGCACTCTCTATTCATTTTTATTTTCATACTTTTTTCTTTCTATTGCTTTTTTATTCATTTTTAAATCCATAAATCATTTTGCACCTGGCTTGTGCTTGGCATCAGAATCCAAAGATGAGTTCAGTTTTTAAAAGCACATGTATACAAGAAGAGAAAGGGAATTATGTACTCAGGAATGAAGATAAAAGAATGGAGCACTAAGAACAGTAGCAGCAAGGCTAAAGCACATAGTATGCTGAAGATTAAAAAATAAATATTATACTAAGGTAATAAAAATGTCCTTTTGGCCATGTTGACATCAGAGCAAAGGAAAAAACAAGGAAGGGTCAAACTATTGCTTTGGGCACATGGTGCAAATTTAACAGATGGCATTAGGGAGAGAGACGCTATTTAATGGCTATTAGTTTTCATCTTGTTTTTTAAGCAGAACATCTTCAAAGTGGAAAGTATTGAATAATTATGATTAAGAAATATTTGAAGTCCATAATAGATGAGACATTGAGTTACCTTATGTAGAATTCAACAATCACCAATTTGATAGAAACCCTAAAAAGTAGTTTACTCCTCCCCCACCCCATTTTTACAGTTAAGGAATCTGAGGCTCAAAAAGATGATACAGGTAGTAAATGGCAGTCAAGATTTTCAATTCATTCTTTCTTCAAAGCTTTGTTCTTCTGAGTATTTTGCAAGGCTCCCCAAAGTTGTCTCAAGTCCAGATCCTTAAGGACTCAGTTCTCCCCCTAAATTTGTCCTTAACTATTCTTAACTTGGGACCTTGAATTATATAAGCTACAGACCCTCAGAACAAAACCCCTTGGGCTGGCAACCCAGTACCTGAGTTCTGAAGCTTGAATCTCCTAAATTGGAATCTTGAGCTCTTAGGGAATTACCTAAATTTTTACCTCTCTGCCCTAAGGTGTAAGTGCTGAGTGCTAAACCATGAACATCAATGGATGTCCAGCTTCAAACTCTGAGTCCTAGACCTTTGGATAAACTGAGCCAGAACCAGAAACACCCATGGTTGAGGGAACCCCTGCCTGTTCCAGCCATAATGGACATTTTTGAGTTTTTTTCTGGACTACTGACTTATGCATACATGATTTTCTTTTCCTGGAGGGCTGCTTCTCCTCTTCCCTCCTCTCTGCTAACTTTCCCTCATCCTTAGACTAAGTGACATTTCCTCAGAAGACTTTCCCTGATCTCCAGACCTGTTTGGAAACTGATTGCAACTCCTTTATACAGCACAATACTTCCTCTTTGATTACATTCACCATTCTGTAATCTTTCGTTTAGTTCTCTCTTTTCTGCCGTACCCTATCTTTCCCTGCTGTACCTACTATGTGCCTAGCACAGTTCCTGGAACATGTTGATGTAGATGTTCAGTAAATATTTGAAGTGATGAATGAGTGAATGAACTGTTAAGATCCTGGTGGGGGGGTGTGAGGTTCGATAGTGGTGTATAAAATCATAGCACATCAGCAAAGGAAGACATTCCACAATTTTTGTTCCAATAGATGAAAACTCTATATTACATGGTCCAACATTTTCTCTCTATATATGTGTTCTCTCTTACAAATTGCAGTCTGGTATTGACTGAAACCTGGTTCTGTGAACATTTGGATCTAGCCCCCTTGGTAGAGGTTTAGAGCACGTTCCAGACCTGTTATTGGAGTTTGTTTCCTTACTGCTGTTATCTCCGGGAATCAGCAGCTTCAGCTGCGCTCATTGCAACCATTTCGAATGTTTCTATGACATCAGACTACCCTTTTTCTCACTCTCAGAATCAGAGTTGTTCATCCTAAGCAATGTGGGTGGGTATCTTTCCTGACAGATAGCTTATAGAAGGGAAAAATAAGCTCAGAAAGGTGTGAACTGATGATGCATCAGTGACTCATAATAAAAAATACACTTACCATTTTCTCTGTGCATATGTTTTCATCAGTACTTTCTGAAGGAGTTAATTACAGCAAAGTCAAATTCACTTACAGAGCGTGAGCTGAGTGTTGTTGGCTTAGTCCTCATGGCCCACTCTTCACCCTTCGCACACTGTTCTCTGCCTGGGGAAACATCCTCAATGCATGCCTGTGTGGACTGCCTCAGTGGGCTCTTTTTTCCCAGCTTTGGGCTGGGTTCAGCCCATGGAGAGCCCCTGCAGGAGAAAGAGGTCAGGGTACCAACTCCCCTGGCTGTCTCCTTGAGAGTTGGCTGTTACCCTCCATCAAAGGTCATAGCCTCTGCCAAGTGGCCCTTGTTTTACATTCATCCTGTTTAACTTGTGGCAACTGCTCCGTCCCAATGCCCCTTCAGGCCTAAGCCCACATTGTCCATAATGTGGTCACTGCACGGCCCCATGTTGGATTTCCCTAACTTCTGCTCACACACTCCTAGAGTCCCGTCATTAAACTCCTCAGATTATCCAATTTAAGGGTGCTGTCTTTTTCCTGCATGGAATCTGCCTTATACTGAGGTTATTTATGGAATGGGAAAATAGGCTTGTGTAATACACAGGATAATGACAGTTGATAATAGAAGTAATGGGTTTAAACCTCTTCCTTTGATGAAATAATTGGGATATACAGTTTGCTTGTATTACATATAAACTTTTTAATATTCCCAAGACTACTCTATCAAAACAGACCAAAATAAATGCCTGTTCCCAGAGCTCTTCTGAAGAGCATTTCAAAGAAGCAAGACATGACACATGAAATAATTTAAACCACAAACTGAATGCTGAAAGGATCAGTGACATTCAGAAATAGTTGTTTTATAAAAAGCCAAGTTTCTATAGCTGTTCCATTGTTTACTCATGGTTTCATTCTCTTTCACAGTTAGGGACCTAATTTATACAAACAAGATGTCAGTTGATGATACAAACAAACAAACCAAAAATATGTAACATGCACAAGACATTTTTCAGTCACACTTTTGCTGGCTCCAAACTGAAAGTGACAAACAGCTCGGGCTCTTATATTTCACTCATAGAGTACTAAGGTAGGGTGTGATGTAGTGTTTGATGAAATGAGAGGAGTTTGTGGGGAAAATCAAAGCTAATTGATTCTAAATGCTATCTAGAAAACTATATGGAAGTTAAAGGGATTCAGTATCACATTGTGAAGAGGGGTGGTCATGGTCTATGTGCAATGTCAAAGGTAGGCAGAGAGAGCAGGATAGGTGAGAGAATATTATTTCTGCCCTTAAGGATGTGAAAATCTCCACTTCTGGATCAAGGACAAGTCACAAGGATGCCATTAAAAAATACGCCTTTCAACTTCCTTTGTTCCCTATTGATCTTGCTTGTTTATTTGAAATGAATGTAAAATATATACACCAGGACACACTGTAGTTCAGCCTTTGTGCTGTGTTCCTTTTTTGTTTGTAGGGTTGTACATTGTAGTGATTTGCTGTAGGGTTAATAGGGAACAAACAGGCTTTGAACTTTATTCCTGTGACAGATGGGATTCATGTACTTGGCAATTATGTACTCAGTGTTTGCAAGGGCCCTCTCTGCTAAGAGTGATGAATTCAGTGGTGAATAAGGCAAAATAGTTCTTGCTCTCATGGGACTAAGGAAAACCACTCTAATTGTTTACTGCTTCCTCAACCCCAGAGGAAGAGCCTAGTGTGGCCAGCGATTAAGTGAACAGGGTAAAACACAGTGTCAGTGTTACAAAATTAGAATAACACTACTATCACTCACCCTCCTAAAGTGGTCTGCAAACTTGCTAGTTGTGTTGACTGTTAATCTCTGAATAACCAAGTCTAATTCTTCTCATGAATAATTGTGCATGTAATAAAATGCATATTCTAGAATTTCCTTTATTTCTACTTTCCTGGGATGAATCTAAGAAGTCTATTCTGGTGGCTGTCCACACTGCCTGGAAGGGTGACATGCCATTTACATTTTTAGCACTTCTGCTATGGTTGAATTGTGCTTTAATTCAAGTATTTACAAGGATTTTTTTTAAAGCAAAAAGTAAAAGTTAGGCTGGGTACTTAAGATGGAGCTCAGTTTGTATAGGAGCAGTTCCACTTGATAAAAGTGCATCATATTTGAACAGGAAGTATAAAATTATTGCACATGCTCTGGACTCAACCACACAGTCCATTCTACTCAGAAGCTATAATAATCTGCGTTGCTGGCGTTTTCAATAGAGATGGATTATTTCATCTCTCACTATCTGGGGCAGCAGGTGCTATTTGGCCAGTGAAAAGAATCAGGAAAATGAGGTATGTACAAACTTGGTTTTTGTGACCTAATTGATATTTGAATGCTGTGGAGGCGGTGGCTAATTACACTCTTTCCTAGAACTAGTATTTATATGTTCTGATAAAACACATTTAAAAAATATAAACATACAAATGTAGGGTACTAACATTTTAATCATGCTAAATATAGCTAAATGGATGAAGAAAATTTCTTAATAAAATTTTTTCTTAAACAGAAGAGCCAACTTTGCAGATGTGTGCCCTTTAGCTGAAATGAAAATCTCTCTTTTGTTGATGTAGTGCTTTGGACTGAGCTGTTCCTCTTTTTAATAGATGATTTTGCTAGGTTCCATTTGCTGTTAATGTGCAATTCTATAATATAGCTTTATCAAATCCATTTGAAGAAGAGATTTGTAACATAATATTGTAACATTTAGTATCTTTCTTGAATGGTTTCAAATATTTGTTACTTAAAAAGTTGTTTTACACATTTTCCTTTTGCATATGAACGTTAGGAATTAAGCAACACTACTTGTAAATAAAAATACACAGTCTTTTGTTGCTTCTCTAGACTACAATTAAGAAAAACAAGAAGAGCAGTAAGGTGTGCATTTTGTTCTGTCAACATGCAAACACTTTATACTTTATCTCACTGCACATGCAAAGGGTACTCTGTTCATTGTGCATGCATTTGTGATCTTCCTAAAGCAATTGAAAATGCCTCCATAAACATTCTTTATCTGGCTTTTCTGTTGACAGAGTGCTAAAAAGATGATGATAATCCAGGCCTTTTTCTAAAAGTGCTTCTGAAATTTATGTCTCATTGCATATGATTAATATTTGTGGTCACAACGACTAGGACAGGAGATGCTTTAAAACCGAAAAAACATTTTCTAAGGAAATGTCTTTGCAGTTCTTTCAAGTGGTTGGAAGTTATAGGTCTGAAAGTCATAGAAGTAATTTAGAAGGAAATGGGACATATCCTTAGCATTAGTGGCTTGCCAAGATAGAACTTGACATTTTCCAAATAAATAGGCATTAAAATCATAAATTGTTATTTTTAAATTTTAGAATTAAAGATGTCACAACTTGGGCTTATTTTATCTCAGTGCAACTCAATGTAAACTTAGAAGTATTGTATAAAGAAATAAAACTTTGTAAATGGGATTAAAAATTGAGATACAAGTAAAGTTACTGATTATAGTTTTTTCCTTTAAAAACACGAAAACAACTTATATCAATTACCATCACAGACCCTGCTTTTGTCATGTGTCTTCTAATTGAATAACAACTAAAAAATGATAAAGTCCAAGTGTCCTTCTGTTCATATAAGTCCATATTCCTGTGGCTGTAAAAAACAATTAAATCCAAATTTAAGTCCTTTCCACATTCATAATTTTGATTGATTCTAAAAATAATCCTTTGAGATAGGCCAGAATAATTATTTCTACCATTTTAATGGAGGAAAAAGAACAAAAAGAGGGTTAGTTCTTGATCTTTTTGTATGTGATATTATCTTGTGTCAATTTATGTCATTTTTTTTTTTTTAGTTACGTGAGAACTTCTCTTCCAAGTTCTCACGCCCAGTACTTTCATCTCATTTTTATAAATCCCTGATCCTAGTTAGTTTCTCCCTTAATTTTACATTTTTTTCAAAGCATTCTTGATGTTCAGCAGACACCTCCTCTCCCCCTAATCTTTGAACTTCTTCTTGTCTACAACAGAAACTATGGGAAGTAATAAATACAGAAGACAAGAGAGGAAGTGAAAAGCTAATGAGGTTAGTAGAAGCCCGAAAAGTGACAGAGAGAAGGGAAGAGGGTTAAGAATTTCAGCAGGAAGATGATGGATGGTTGCTCATGTAACAAACCTTGATGATCTCCTGTCTCTTCTACCTCATCCATCCTGTTAACTCAGAAATCATGCTGCTGTTCTGGAAACTCAGCTCTAACTCAAAAATCATGTTGTGCCAAAACCAATGATAGATTCAGTCTAGTTCTTTTTTAAATTGTTTTATTTTTAAATTTTTAATTATTGTGGGTATATAACAGTTGTATATCTTTGTAGGGTACATGTGATGTTTTGATACAGGCATAGAGTATGAATGAATCAAATCAGGGTAACTGGGGTATCCTACACCTCAGGCATTTATGATTTCTTTGTGTTAGGAACATTCCAATTCCACTCTTTTAGTTATTTTAAAGTCTACCCTAATTCAGTGTTGATTATAATCACTTTTCTGTGCTATCAAATATTGTTCATTCTCTCTATTTAACTGTATTTTTGTAGCAATTGACTATCCCCACTTTATCCCCTGCTCCCCACTACACTTCCCCACCTCTGGTAACCATCATTCTACTCTCTCTTTCCAAGAGATTGATCGTTTTGAATATTTAGCTCCCACATATGAGTGAGGACATGTGAGGTTTGTCTTTCTGTGCTTGGCTTATTTCACATAACAGTGTCCTCCAGTTCCATCCATGTTGTTGCAAATGGCAGCGTTTCATTCTTTCTTGTGGCTGTATGATATTCCATTGTGTATATGCACTACAATTTCTTATTCTGTTCATCCCTTGATGGACACTTAGGTTGATTCCAAATCTTGCCTATTGTGGATAATGCTTCAATAAATATGGGAATGCAGATCTCTTTTCTATATACTGATTCTCCTCCTTTGGATATACTTGTATGCCCAGCATTGGGATTGCTGGGTCATATGGTAGTGCTATTTTTAGTTTTTTGAGGAACCTCCTTGCTATTTTCCATAGTGGTTGCACTAATTTACATTCCCACCAACAGTGTACAAGGGTTCCCCTTTCTCCACATCTTCACCAACATTCATTATTGCCTGTCTTTTTCATAAAAGCCATTTTAACTGGGGTAAGATTATATTTCATTGTAGTTTTGATTTGCATTTCTCTGATGACTAATGATGTTGAGCATCTTTTCATATACCCATTGGCCATTTATTTGTCATCTTTTGAGAAATGTCTATTAAAAGATCCCTTGCCCATTTTTTAACCAGATTATTTTATTTTTTTCCTATTGAGTTGTTGGAGCTCCTTATATATTCTAGTTATTAATCCTTTGTCAGATGAGTAATTTGCAAATATTTTCTCCCTTTCTGTCAGTCGTCTCTTCACTTTGTTGATTGTTCCTTTGCTGTGCAGAAGCTTTTTAGCTTGATGTGATCCCATTAGCCAGTTTTGCTTTGATTGCCTGTGCTTTGGGGGTATTATTCAAGAAGTCCTTGACCAGACCAGTGTCCTGAAGCATTTCCCCAATGTTTTCTTTTAGTAGTTTCATAGTTTCAGGTCTTATAGTTAAGAGTTTGATCCATTTGGATTTGACTTTTGTATATGGTGAGAGATAAGGGTCTAGTTTCATTCTTTTGCATACGGATATCTAGTTTTCCCAGCACCATTTTTTGAAAAGAGTGTCCTTTCCCCACTGTATGTTCTTGGAATCTTTGTCAAAGATAAGTTCACTATAGCTGTGTGGATTTATTTCTGGATTCTCTATTCTGCTCTGTTGGTCTATGTGTCTGTTTCTATGCCAATACCATTGCTATTTTAGTTACTATAGCTCTGTAGTATAATTTGAAGTCTGGTAATGTGATTCCTCCAATTTTGTTCTTTTTGCTCAGGATGGCTTTGATTATTCTGGGTCTTTTGTGGTTTCATATGAATTTTAGGATTATTTTTTCTATTTCTCTGAAGAATGTCCTTGGTATTTTGATGGGGATTGTATTAAATCTATAGATTGCTTTGGGTAGTATGGACATTTTAAAAATGGTTCTTCCAATCCACAAGCATGAAATATCTTTCCATTTTTTGTGTCTTTCTCTTCCATTTCTTTCATCAATGTTTTGTAGTTTTCATTATAGAGACCTTTCACTTCTTTGGTTAAGTTTCTTCCTAGTTATTTTATTTTATTCATAGCTATTGTAAGTAGGGTTACTTTCTTGGTTTCTTTTTCAGGTTGTTTACTATTGGCATATAGAAATGCTACTGATTTTTGTATGTTGATTTTGTATCCTGAAACTTTACTGAATTTGTTTATCAGTTCTAACATTTTTTTTTTGGTGGAGTCTTTAGGTTATTCTAGATATAAGATCCATGTCATCTGCAAGCAAGGATAATTTGACTTCTTCCTTTCCAATTTGGATGCTCTTTATTTCATTCTCATGTCTGATTGCTCTAGTAGAAATTCTAGTACTATGTTGAATAGCAGTGGTGAAAGTAGGCATCCTTGTTTTGTTCCAGATCTTAGAGGAAACGCTTTCAGTTTTCCCTCATTCACTATGTTACTTTCTGTGGGTCTGTCATATATGACTTTTATCTTGTTGAGAGGTAAGTTGATTTTATACTCAGTTTCTTTGAGAGTTTTTATCATGAAGGGATGTTGAATGTTATCAAATACGTTTTCAGCATCAATTGAAATGGTCATATGGTTTTTGTCCTTCATTCTGTTGATATGATGTATCACATTGATTGATTTGCATATGTTGAACCATCTTTGCATTCCTGGGGTAAATCCCACTTGATCAAGATGACTAATCTTTTTAACGCATTGTTGAATTCAGTTTGCTAATATTTTGTTGAGGACTTCATCAGACATATTTGCCAATAGTTTTCTTTTTTTGTTGTGTCTTTGTCTGGTTTTGGTATTGGGGTGCCACAGGCCTCATAGAATGAGTTTGGGAGTATTCCCTCCTCCTCGATTGTTTGGAATAGTTTAGGTAGGATTAGTATTAGTTCTTCTTTGAATGCTTGGTAGAATTCAGCAGTGAAGCCATCGGGTCCTGGGCTTTTCGTTGATGGGAGACTTTTTATTACTGTTTCTATCTCATTACTTGTTATTGATTTATTCAGATTTTGGATTTCTTCCTGGTAGGTTGTATGTGTCTAGGAATTTATACGTTTCTTCTAGGTGTTCCAATTTATTGGCATATAGTTGCTCATAAGTCTCTAATGATCCTTTGGATTTCTGCAGTATCAGTTGTAATGTCTCCTTTTTCATGTGTGATTTTATTTATTTTGGTCTTCTTTCTTTTTTTCTTAGTCTGGCTAAAAGGATGTCAATTTTTTAAATCTTTTTTAAAAAGCCAACTTTTTGTTTTGTTAACCTTTTGTATTTTTTTGTTTTAATTTCATTTATTTATACTCTGGTCTTTATTACTTCTTTTCTTCTACTAATTTTCAGTTTGGTTTGCTCTTGTTTTTCTAGTTCTTTGAGATGCATCATTAGATTGTTTATTTGAAGTGTTTCTACTTTTTTGATGTAGGCACTTATTGCTATAAATTTTCCTCTTCATACTGCTTTTTCTGTATCCCATGGGCTTTGACATGTTGTGTTTTCATTTTTATTTGTTTTGAGAAGTTTTTAATTTCTTTCTTAATCTCTTCATTGACTCACTGGTCATTCAAGAGCACATTGTTTAATTTCCATGTGTTTGTGTATTTTTCAATGTTCCTTATTTCATTGAGTTCTAATTTTATTCCATTGTAGTCAGAGGAAATACTTGGTATGATTTCAATTTTTTTGAGTTTTTTAAGACTTGTTTTGTAGCCTAACATATGATCTATCCTTGAGAATGATCCATGAGATGAGGAGAAGAACATATATTCTGCAGCTGTTGGATGAAAAGTTCTGTAAATATCTATAAGGTCCATTTGGTCTATAGTGCAGGTTAAGTCCAAAGTTTCTTTATTGATTTTCTATCTGGATGATCTGTTTAATACTGAAAGTGGAGTGTTGAGGTCTCCAGTGATTATTATATTGGGGTCTATCTCTCTCTTTAGCTTTGATAACGTTTGCTTTATATATATGGGTACTCCAGTGTAGGGTGCATATATATTTAGTATTGTTATACCCTCTTGCTGAATTGACCTCTTTATAATTATATAATGAGATTCCCTGTCTCTTTTTACAGTTTTTGTCTTGAAATCTATTTTATCTAATAGAAATATAGCTACTTCTATTATTTTTTGCTTTCCATTTGCATAGAATATCTTTTTCCATCCCTTTATTTTCAGTCTACATATGTCTTTATAGGTGAAGTGTGTTTCTTTTAGACAAGGTATAGTTGGCTCTTGTTTTTTTTAATCCATTTAGCCACTCTACATCTTTTGATTGGAGAGTTTAGTACATTCATATTCAATGTTAGTATTGATAGGTAAGGACTTAATACTGCCATGTTATTATTTGATTTCTGCTTGTTTTGTGGTCCTCTCTCTTTTTCTTACTTCTTTCCTGTATTCCTTATTTAAAAGTAATTTTCTATGGTAGTGTGTTTTAAGTTGATTTTTTATGTCTGTTTTCTTGTAAGTTTTCTGAAGTGTGATCTGTGAAGTCTTTATGACATTAGCAATAATGTCCCCAGAGAGATAAGAGAAGATATTGCAACTTGAAAGCAGAAAAATGTTATAAAAAGAAACATTTGAAGAACAAAAAGATGTTCTTGAAAATTAAAAATATAATAGCAGGAAAAAATTTCAATAGATACACATTAGAAGATAAAGTTGAAGAAATATCCCAGAATATCACACGAGACATAAATAATTGGGAATATGAGAAAAAAGATAGGAAAAGTAAAGGACAATTCCAGAATGTCCAACATCCAAAAAGAAGGCATTTCAAAAACAGAATATGGAAAACAGGAAACAAAATTATCAGAGAAATCGGGCAAGAATATTTCTCGGGAAAGAAGGACACATTTTTCCCCCAGATTTAATGGGCAGTTACTGAGTGTCCAGTACTATGGAGGAATAGAGATTTCCTTCAATAAAAAATCATGCAATTTTATTTAAAAAATTTTTTTGAAAGTTAAATACAATTTTTTAAAATTTTTAATTATTATGGATACATACTAGTTGTACATATTTATTGGGTACATGTCATATTTTGATATAGGCATACAATGTGTAATTATCAAATCAGGATAATTGGAGTAACCATCACCTCAAGCATTTATCATTTCTTTATGTTAGGAACATTCCAATTCCACACTTTTAGTTATTTTAAAATATGCAATAAATTATTGTTAACTATGGTCACCCTATTGTGCTACCACGTGCTAGATCTTATTCCTTCTATCTAACAATATTTTTGTACCCATTAACCATCCCCTCCTTATCTCCACCTCCCCATTACCCTTCTGAGCCTCTGGTAATCATCATTCTACTCTCTATCTCTGTGAGTTCAATTTCCTTTTTAGCTCCCACATATTAATGAGAATACACAATATTTGTCTTTCTGTGCCTGACTTATTTCACTTAACTTAATGTCCTCCAGTTCCATCCATGTAATTTTAGAACGTGGATGAAAAAGAAAATATCCAGAATCAAAATTGCATTGTACTTCTCAATAGTAGCTAAAACCCCTAGAATCTAAAAGAATAAGACTTTCAAAAGTATTGTCAACCTAGAATTCTCTACCCAGCCAAACTATCAATTAACTTCAGAGGTAGGGCAAAGTCAGTTTTAGACTTGCAGCTTCTCAAAAACTTTATCTCCTATTCATACTTTCTCAGTTAGCTACAGGAAGATGTGCTGTACTATAACAAGGAAGTGAACTAAGAAAGAGGGAGATCTGGAATGCAGAAAATTAGGAACCCAATACAAAAGCAAAGCAAAGAAAATCCTTGGAATGATACTAAAGGAGGATTCAAAGACAACATACATGCTAGACAGCATCTGAGCCTGATTAGCAGATAAGAAGGCTACAGAAGGGATTCATCAAGAAGCTAAAATTGAAAAACAAATACATGATATGTTGAATGTACTAAAATAAGATTTACATGGATGGAGAAGAGAGTTTGGTTGAATTAGTTATGCATATATAGAGCACTGAGCATATGAAGAGAATTTAAACTACTGGATTTCAGGTCATAGGTAGGCTGTACCAGAAAAGATGCTATAGTATACTACTTGTCTTAGCTATGACTAGCACTTGCATTGTCATAATGTAAACAGTAAATAGTTACCTAAAAAAGTCATGATATAACAATAATGGAATAAGGGATCATGAAATGTGTTTGTGTGTGTGCCTGTGCATGTGTGTGTGAGAAAGGTGTGAAGGCATGATAAGGGATTGTGAAAGTGAGAGAAACCCTCAACTTTCATAATGGGAAGTCCATAAGTAATGCCAAACCTGAAAAATCAAGAACTAAAAATATAACTAAGCTGTATGGATATAAGGTTTGAAATTATAAAATAACCAGCTAAAGTAGTTGAATTGAAATTTATTGTCTCTGGGGATCAGTACATGGAGAAAGTAAACTAAAATATGCATATGATAACTTTGATAAAATTAAACACAATATAATAACTACACAGGACAAAATAGTCCTAGAAACCATTCCCTTATTATTAATAAAACTTACAAGTAGAATTTTATATCGGGTAAGATGGCTGACCAGAGACACCAGCTGCCAGAGCATCTCAGTGTGAAGGAGAAGTTTTAGATGAAAGAGAAAAAATGAACAGACAAACATAGATCAGATGTGGGTCTGAAGGAAGGGTGCTGGAACCTTCAGGAGACTCCATGGGAAGAAGTTTTGGAGCAGAACAAGAAAGAGCAAGGTATTGGCAAAGATCAACCCCTGAGAGGCTTGGAGTCCAGCAAGAAGGGTAGATGGAGTGGTTTGTTTCTCCCTCCCTCACATCTCTGACAGTTGGTGGGTTCCCAAGCTGCTAGAGAGACTTTCTGCCCACATGAGCCTAGAGGCTGCTGCCGTCAGTGAGCTGGGAGCTTCCTATGGGCAAGGCACCAGGCTCCCAGCCCCTTGGGCGCTTCCCACCCCACAGATCCAAGCTGGGATGGCAGGCACCATATAGCTTCTCTATCTACCGTGCACCCTTGTCCTCCTTGGGGCTTCAACTCCTCAGGTTTTACCTTGCTCACTCCCACACAGACATTTCCTAACTCTGGCCCAGACTGCAGGAGCCACAGAGGTCCAGTGGGTCCCAGGTGATCTGCAATACTCCAGAGCTTGGACATTCTGGGCAGATTGCCTCCAGGAGAGAGGGTCAGGATGACCAGAGTGCTAGTATTCCTCAGTCCAGACTCATTTCCTTCCCTTCCTCTCCCCTACCTATGGCTCCCAAGAGAGACAATAAAGCCACCACACTGAGGCTTCCACAGGGAGTTGGGCTCAGGCCTTTCCTACTGGGGTCCTGCAGCACAGACAGAGGGGTGCTCAATCTGTGAGCTCCATGCTCACCAGCCCTCCCTAGTGCTGCTTGCCCAGTGGCTCCATCAGAGCAGGGCAGGCCCCAAGGCAGAGGGACATTGATCCTGCTTGGATCACCCCAGGGGTGACTTAAGACAAGCACGCTTCTCCCTGGCATGATCAGGGATTGGCCTTCTTGTCTCAGGAGGCAAGGGAGACTGAGTGGGCAGATCTGGGGGGAGAGTTCAGTGTGGGTTCTAGCTGTGGCATGCTCGTGGGGCACTCCTTCCCCCACGGAGGGCCACACTTTCAGCTCAGGCTGGGATCTTGGGCAGGGAACTTCCTGGCCCACGGCAGTCATATGGGAGCATGGCTGGCTTAAGCTCCTGCCTGTTGGCAGACACTGAGAAGAGACAGGCAGACACTGAGAACAGAGGAGGCGGGAGAGGAGTGAGGCCCACTCCAGACTGCCAGATTGTGAATCTCAGATGGCCCCTTCTCCACAAGCAGACTCTGGTTGGGTGGGGCCTCTTCAGCCCCTCCCTCCTGCTCCCAGAAGCTGGGAGCAGACCTTTGACTTATGCCAAAACAGCTACCTTGCCAGCTTTTGTAGAGCCTGAGGGCAAGCTCACCCTTGCCCAGCTGCACTACTTCCTGCCTCTGCTGTGGCAGAGAATGAGGACTCATCTGAAGTTCAAGGGCCCTGCCCACCACCTGCAGCATTTGAGTGCTTCTCCTGAGGGACTAGAGCCAGTCACAGGACCCAAAAACAGCATTGAAGCTTGTTTCTTCCAGCAAGTGCCACCTACTTACATGGAGGTCAATTTGCACACCCTTTATAGCATTTACCGACTCAATTTTACAGGGTGTAAGGGGGTCCAAGGAGTGGCCATTTAGGGGAGCACCTACCCCTCCCCACAGAAAAACTGCTGCTACTGGATAAGGGCAGGAAGATCCCAGCCCAGGGCCTTAGCATACACGCATTTATGTCCCTCCCTGGTGAACAGTCCTCCCAGTTTGGAGAGCTAGTCCTGACCTCTACCAGCAGCTCCCCCTAGTGGCTGGAAAAGCAACTTACAAACCTCACTGAGGCTTTGAAAAGCCTCTCTAGCTCCACAATCGAGCCAAGATTTGTCTTGCTCCTCCCCCCAACTCAGGGGGAGTAGAGCTCAAGCAAACCCCTGGGAGCTACAGGGTCCCTCCAGAAGCTTGGGGTATTCGTATGCCCCACCTGAGGGATCAGAGCTTACCACAGGTACAAAAGATGATCTTGGCAGCTGGCTCTTCCATGCAAATGGTAGAACAATCCTGTACCTAAGCATAGTGCCTCCCAATTCAAGCAAACAGGGAGCAGCTGATTCATACTCACAAGTACCATCCACCGTCACTGAGATTAAGCTGGGGAACCTAACTCACTACACACTATTGGGAAGAGGTGAAGCCAGCAGGTCAGAGGTAACCTGAGAGGTTCAACAAACTTGCTAGAACACCCCATAGGCAACTCAAGATCAGCACTCCTCTCCCTGGCATGCTCAGGGACTGATCTTTGGGGACCTGGAGACAGTCCTCTTAGGCAGGCCTAGCATCCACAGGTCTCAACCAAGAGGCCAGATGAGAAGTAATCAGGGAAAGAACTCCAGAAACATGAAAAATCAGAGTGAAAGGACACCCCCCAATAAAACAACAACTCCTTACCAATGGATACCAACCAAAACGAAAAGAATGAATCGACATATGAAGAATTTTGAATAAGGATTTTAAGGAAACTCAATGAAATACAAGAAAAAATAGAAACCCAACAAAAAAAATACAAAACCAATGCAGAAAATGAATGAAAAATTTACTATGAAAATCAAATTATTAAAAACAAATCCAACAGAACTTCAGAAATTGAAAAATTCATTAAAAGAAATATAAAACACAAGTGGAAAGCCTTAAGAATAGGCTAGATCAGGCAGAAGAAAGAATGTCAGAGCTTCAAGACAACACCTATGAGTTAAAAGATAAGTCAAAGAGGAAGAACTGAGAAAATAAGAGGGACAAACAAAACCTACAAGAAATATAGGATTATGCAAACAGGCCTAACATAAGAATCATAGGCATCCCTGAGGGTGAAGAAGAAAATACGCAAGGGTTGGAAAACCTATTCGAGGGAATAATTGAGGGAAATTTCCCTGGCCTTGCTAGAAATCTAGATATCCAGGTACGAGAAGCTCAAAGGACCCCTGGGAGATTCACTGTGAAGATGTAATGACTATGACATATAGTTGTCAGACTGGCCAAAGTAAACATGAAAGAGTCACTCCTACGAGCCCTAAGGCAAAAGCAACAGGTAACTTACAAAGGAAAACCCAACAGACTAACTGCAGACTTCTTAACTGAGACCTTACAAGCCAAAAGGGACTGAAGCCCCATTCTCAGTCTCCTCAAACAGAATAATGGCCAGCCTAGAATTTTGTATCTTGCAAAACTAATTTTCTTATATGATGGAGAAATGCAGACTTTCTTAGACAGACAAACACTGAGGGAATTTGTCAAGACCAAAACTGCCTTGCAGGAAATATTCAGAACTGCATTATACACAGATAAGCACAATAGTCACCCACTGGTGTAATTTCACCCAAAAGCTAAAGTGAGGGACCATATACCACAATGGCTCAAGTGGTAAAACAAAGCAATAAAGTTCTACTCTACAGGATGAACTGAAATCCACCCCATTTATCAATTCTTTCAATAAATGTGAATGGCTTGAACTCCCCACTGAAGAGACATAGGCTGGCTGTGTCTAAAAAATTAAAAAATAAAAGCCAAGTATCTGCTGTCTCCAGGAAACACATCTAACACACAAGGACTCATTCAGACTAAAGGTGAAAGGCTGGAAAACAATATTCCACCAAATGAATGCTGGTGTAGCCATTCTCATATCAGATAACATAGACTTCAAATCAGCAAGATGGTCATTATATAATGGTGAAGGGAACAACTCAACAAGAAGACATAACAGTCCTAAATATTTATGCACCTAACACAGGTGTGCCCAGATTCATAAAGCAAACCCTACTTGATCTAAACAATATGATGAATAGCAGCATGGTAATAGCCAGGGACTTCAACACCCCACTCACAGAACAGGACAGATCCTCCAAGCAGAAAATATGCAAAGAAATTATGGATTTAAATGGAACTCTAGAACAAATGGGCCTAGCGGACATTTACAGAACATTCTACCCCCAAATCACTGAATATACATTCTTCTCATCAGCTCATGGAACATTCTTTAAGATTGATCATATCCTAGGTTACAAAACATATCTCAACAAATTTAAAAAAATAGAAATTAGACCATTTATCTTCTCAGACCACAGTGGAATAAAATTAGAAATCAATTCCAATAGAAACACTCATCTCTACACAAAGTCATGGAAAGTAAACAACCTACTACTGAATGATTATTGGGTCAAGGAGGAAATTAAGATGTAAATCAAAAGACTCTTCGAACTAAATGACAAAGAGGACACAAGTTATCAAAATCTGTGGAATTCAGCAAAAGCGGTCATAGAAGGACAATTCATAGCCATAAATGCCTACATCCAAAAGACAGAAAGATCACATATCAACAATCTAATGAATCATCTCAAGTAATTGGAAAGGGAAGAGCAAACCAATGCCAAACCCAGCAGAAGAAAAGAAATAACTGAGGTCACAGGAGAACCAAATTAAATCAATAACAAAATAATTATACAGAAGTTTAATGAAACAAAAAGTTAGTTCTTTGAAAAGATAAACAAAATTGATAGGCCTCTCAGTAGATTAACCAGAAATAGAAAAGAAAGGACCCTAATAAGCACAATCAGAAATGAAAAAGGACATGTTCCAAATGATACCACAAAAATACAAAATATTGTTTCTGAATACTATAAAAATCCCTATGCACATAAACTTGAAAATGTTGAGGAAATGCACAAATTTTTGGAAACACACAACCTCCCTAGGCTCAATCAGGAAGAAATAGAACTCCTCAACAGACTAATATCAAGTAACAAAATTGATGCAGCAATAAAAAATCACTCAACAAAAAAAGTCCTGGACCACATAGTTTCCCAGCTGAATTTTACCAGACCTACACGAAGAACTGGTACCCATACTGCAGAAATTATTTCATAATATAGAGAAGGAAGGATTCGTCCCCAACTCATTCTATGAAACCAATATCACCTTGATACCAAAGCCAGGAAAGGACACAGCAAAAAAATAAAACTACAGTTCAATATCCTGTATGAATATAGATGCAAAAATCCTCAATAAAATCATAGCAAACTGAATTTAGTTGCACATCAAAAAGAAAAAATCCACCATGATCAAGGGGGCTTCATCCCAGAGATGCAGGGATGGTTCAACATACAGAAATCTATAAATGTGATTCACCATATAAATAGAAGCAAAAACAAAGCCCATATGTTCCTCTCAGTAGTCACAGAAAAAGCATTTGACAAAATTCAGCACCCTTTTATGACAAGAACTCTTAAAAAAATACACAAAGATGGGTCATACCTCAGTATTATAAAAGCCATATATAGCAAACCCACAGCCAACATCATACTGAACAGGGAAAAATTGAAAGCATTCCTGCTTGGAACTGGAACCAGAAAAGGTTACCGACTATCACCACTTCTGTTCAACATAGTGCTGGAAAGCCTTGCCAGAGCAATCAGACAAGAGAAGGAAATCAATTGTATCCAAATGGGGAAAGAAGTCAAACTATCACTCTTTGCTGAAATATGATCTTATATCTAGAAAACCCCAAAGAGTCTGCCAGGAGACTCCAGAAATGATAAAGAAATTCAGCAAAGTCTCAGTTTACAAAATCAATATACGCAAGTCAGTAGCATTCCTATACACCAGCAACAATCCAGCTGAGAATCAAATCAAAGACTTAATACCTTTCACAATGGCAACAAAGAAAATAAAATACCTGGGAATATATTTAACCAAGGAGGGGAAAGACCTCTACAGGGAGAACTACAAAACTTTGAGGAAAGAAATTGCAGAGGATGTAAACAAATAGAAAAACATATCATGCTCATGGATCAGCAGAATCAACATTGTTAAAATGTCTGTACTACCTAAAGTGATTTACAGAATCAATGCAGTCCCTATCAAAATACCAACATCATATTTTGCAGATCTAGAAAAAAAATGCTTCATATGGAACCAGAAAAGACCCAAATAGCCAAAGCAACCTTAAGCAAAAAGAACAAACGGGAGGCATCACTTTACCAGACTTCAAGCAATAGTACAAGTGTATAGTAACCAAAACAGCTGGTGCTGGCATAAGAACAGAGACATAGAGCAATGGATCAGAACAGAGAACCCACTTATAAAACCGTACTCATATTGCCATCTGATCTTTGACAAATCAAACAACAATATACACTCGGGAAAATAATCTGTATTCAATAAATGATGCTGGGAAAATTGGAGAGCCACATGTAGCAGACTGAAACAGGATCCACATGTCTCACACTCACAAAAATTAATTCACGATGGATAACAGACTTAAACTTAAGGCATGAAACTATAAGAATTCTAGAAGAAGAGGTTGGAAAAACTCTTATAGGTATCAGCCTAGGTAAAGAATTTATGAAGAAAACCCCAAAGGCAATCACAGCAACAACAAAAATAAATAAATGGGATCTGATTCAATTAAAAACCTTCTGCACAGCCAAGGAAACCATCAATAGAGCAAATAGACAACCTACAGTATGGGAGAAAATACTTGCAGGCTATACATCCAATAAAGAGCTAATAACCAGAATCTACAAAGAACTAAAGTGAATCAACAAGAAAATATCAAACAACCCCATCAAAAAGTGGGCAAAAGACATGAACAGAAGCTTTTCAAAATAAGATAGACTAATGGCCAATCAACATATGAAAAAATGCTCAACATCTCTAATCATCAGAAAAATGCAAATCAAAACCACAATGAGATACCACATAACTCCAGTGAGAATGGCTTTTATCAGAAAGTCCCAAAACAACAGATGCTAGTGTGGATACGCAGAGAAAGGAACACTTATACACTGTTGGTAGGACTGCAAACTAGTATAACCTCTATGGAAAGTAGTATGGAGATACCTCAAAGAACTAAAAGTAGACCTACCATTTGATCCAGCAATCCCCCTACTGGGTATTTACCCAAAGGAAAAAAAAATTTATAAAAAAGACACTTGTACTCTAATGTTTATAGCAGCACAATTCACAATTGCAAAGATGTGGAAATAACCCAAGTGTCCATGAATACATGAGTGGATTAATAAAATGTGGCATATATATACCATGGAGTATTACTCAGCCATAAAATAATGGTGAACTAATACCTTTTGTAACAACCTGGATGGAACTGGAGACCATCCTTTTAAGTGAAGTATCACAAAAATGGATAAACAAGCACCACATGTTCTCACTACTAAATTGGAACTAATTGATCAACACTCATGTGCACATATGGTAGTAAAATTCAATGGAAATCAAGCAGGTTGGAAGGGGAAGAGAGAATGGGTAAACTCACACCTAACGGGCACAATGCACAGTGTCTGGGTGACGGATTTACTTATTCTACTGTACAAAAGCAGTTCATGGAACCAAAACGTTTGTACTCCCATCATATTCTGAAGTAAAAAAAAAAAGAACAGTGATACTTTAAAAAAAAAGTTACATATACATTATCTTAAGGCCCATTTTAGAAATTATTATTATCATATTGTATGTCTGGCTGTTGGCCCTCCATGTCATTTGTTTAATTCACAAAATTGTCTCTTTAATAAAACAACAGCAATTTGGTTGGTTTTGAAGAAGCCTTGGATAGCTAAAGGAATCACTGTTGAATGACAATCTGTGAAAAATATTTGTGAATATGGCAGCATATTTCTCCAGCGCCTTGGAGAACTATAAACTGTTTGTGAGTTGCTAAAATTTTACTAACTCCTTTTCTGTCACTGAGCACCACCCTGCCACAGTCAACATTGTCTGGGGATTTAGTATCAAGATTGAAGGGTCAGTAGGGAAAGTGACTTAGAATCTCTAGACCTGGCCACATTGGAGGGAAAGATGACTTATGGGGTCTCTGGATCCATTTGTGTTCTCTTTATACTGGAACGTTTATGACAGTTTTTAAAGAACGAAGAGGTTTTAAACATTTACAAAGAGAGGGGGCAATGCTCGTTTATCACACCCTTTTCTTTCTTTTCCATCCCCCCAATAACTTGGCCCTTCCCCAGTTCTGTAGAAACTTACCTTCTTTGGGTTTCTAGTTAATAACAGTGATAAGAGTTGAACCTCTGATCATAATGAGTGCTCTTCAAGCTCAAAAAGACTTTAAGTCATAAAGTTGTGACTCAATAAGGAAGAAATCCTCTTTGTCACATTTTGATCAGAGAAGGAATCACTTTCCCTTCTTATCACAAGTTGAAGGCTGGCCTCTGCTTTGGCCACTGCCCCCATCACAGAAGTGTCCCTTCCTACCTGGCACCTTGACCACAGTTTTTCAAGTTTGCAGTGAATTTTAGGATGACAGAGTCCAACATTTATTGTCCCTTTTAATGAAATTTATGCTCTAGCATCTAGCTGATCCTTCTCCTGAAGCTCTCTACCTATACCTGATCCATCTCACCATCCCAAAACACACTCTCACCTGACTCCTACACATCCTCCCATTTTCAGCATGTCATTTTCTCTCAGAAGCTGGATTTAGATGTCCCTGTTTAGGCTTATCATGATAATTAAATAGCAGATAACAAACAAAGCAATGTGCTGATTGCCCACTTCTCCCTTTAGATTGTAAGACTTGTAAGGGCAGAAAAATATCTACTTTTTTTCACCATTAGTTTTCCTGGGTCAAATACAGTTCCTGGTCCTGGCGATGGAGGGATTCAATAAATATGTGTTGACTTGAATGGATTTGCTATTGTCCCTACTTTTTAAAAATAGTTTCACACTCTATTTCACATTGGTGACTAATTATGGATAAGAGAGTTTGTCTTTCTTGAGTCTGTATCATCTGTGGTTGAGAAACACATATTAATCTCTATGTGATTGGCAGAGAGAGATTATGGCACTTGCCAGAGTCCCCATCCCAAATTGGAATGTTAAAATCTGCAAAGTGCTCGGCTTTCTCAAGTGTGAAGTTCTTTGAATCCATGAACAGATAAATGCATATTCATTTTATAATATAGTAGGTCTAGAGATGATGAGACAACATCTAATATACTTGAGGAATACATCAGATGAACAGCAGGGCATTTGGCACGCCAAAATGCTCCTAATGTGATTTGTTCACAATCTTTCTGTTTTATTGCAGCCGGGGCACCGACAACAGACTGGCCCATCGGCGGCAGACAGTTCTCCGAGAGAAAGGGAGAAGGTTAGCTAATCGAGGACCATCATACATGTTTAATGATCGCTCAACAAGCCTATCTATTGAGGAGGAACGTTTTTTAGATGCAGCGGAATATGGCAACATCCCAGTAGTGCGGAAGATGTTAGAAGAATGCCTCTCGCTCAACGTCAACTGTGTGGATTACATGGGCCAGAATGCCCTGCAGCTGGCAGTGGCCAATGAGCATCTAGAAATTACAGAGTTTCTTCTCAAGAAAGAAAACCTTTCTCGGGTTGGGGATGCTTTGCTTCTAGCTATTAGTAAAGGTTATGTTCGGATTGTGGAAGCAATTCTTAGTCATCCAGCTTTTGCTGAAGGCAAGAGGTTAGCAACCAGCCCTAGCCAGTCTGAACTCCAGCAAGATGATTTTTATGCCTATGATGAAGATGGGACACGGTTCTCCCACGATGTGACTCCAATCATTCTGGCTGCCCACTGTCAGGAATATGAAATTGTGCATACCCTCCTACGGAAGGGTGCTAGGATTGAACGGCCTCATGATTATTTCTGCAAGTGCAGCGAATGCAACCAGAAACAGAAACATGACTCCTTTAGCCACTCCAGATCTAGGATTAACGCCTATAAAGGCCTGGCAAGTCCAGCTTACCTGTCATTGTCTAGTGAAGATCCAGTCATGACGGCTTTAGAACTTAGCAATGAGCTGGCAGTGCTGGCCAATATTGAGAAAGAGTTCAAGGTAGGTTGTTAACAATAGGGACCCTCCGCAAGTCAGAGTTAAAGTTCATTTATGAGCTTCCACAATGTGCTCTGTACTGTGCTAGTTACTGTGGACACTAGGTAATTTTATATGTTTATTCAACAAGCTCTTTATTATAATCATTGTAGTAAAAGTTGTGATCACTACCATTTAGTGATGATTTACTACTTACCAGACATTTTACATGTATTATATCTAATCCTTATCAAAACCTTGAAAAGATATTATTAGTTCCTGTTTAGATGGAGAAAAGGAGGCATAGAAGGGTTCAGTAAGGCCCAAGATCAACAACTGGGAAATGACAGAGGTGGGATTAGAATCCAGAATCCAGGTGTGCTGCACTCTCTAAAACCCATGTTTTTGCTCCTATAAAATACTGTTTCTGTGTTCAGAGCACAGTGGTAGATGCTACTGAGGTCAGAAAGAGGAATAATCTTAAGGAAGTCACAGTTGATTTGAGAGATAGATGCACACATGAATAAATATGATACAAAACAAAATGAAACCATTAGGTAGAGCTTAAGCAATGTGCTGTGGAAGTTCAGAGAAAGCAATATTTAATTCCTATTAGGTTTAAGGGAAGTTACATGTAAAATGGCATTTCAGTTGTACAAGGCAGAACAAATAGGATTTTGGAAGGCAGGGAATAAGGGAAAAGATATTTTAGGCCAAGGTAACTGTAAAAGCAAAAGTTTGTAGATATGAAAGATGTAGGCACTTAGAGAGAACTTTGTACAGTCAGTCCCTTAATAAAAAGTATCTGGAGAGATAAATGGTGTCAGATGCTGCCATTGTCTGTGTGCTATGTGCTGCATTTGGAGAGGATGAAAGCTCGGATTCCTAGCCCAAGATCACACCCACACACACCTCTCAACACCCTCCACTGCTTATCTGACCTATCTTATGGTGCTCATCATGTTCTACTCCACATTATCATTATTTATGATGTGCTTTCCTCCTTTACTAAACTGTATGTGGGTTGGAATCAGGTCTGATTCATCAAGTACAGTGTCTTACAAAAATGAATATTGACTTTATTTTCTCTATTCTGTATGTTGTGAGAAAGCTTGTCTCTATACTCCACACCTTGGGAGACTGCAGCCCAGTCTCTCCTGGGCAGCTTCTTGATGCCACTGTCACTGAAAGAATGGTGTTCCAGCACAGTATGGAATGTCATGTGTCCATCCATCCTCAGTACCTATCTATCCAGGGAGGGGAGAAGAAGGAAAATGGCCACGGAAACCCTCGTTGTGTGCGTGGCTCCCAGTGAGAAGGAAGGTGCTTTTCCTCCAGTTACCTGGTGGCAAAGATTGTAGTACAAGCAGATGATCCTTTCAAACCGTTTCAGAGTGCCTCCTACTTTTCACTTGACTCCTATGACCTGGTGCTTCAAAGAACTTTGCCAGATTCAAATTAAAGCAGTTTCTTTGAACTCGGGTTCATATTAATTATTTTTTTCAATCTATATTAATTGTAGTAATTTTACTGCTTAGGTTACAACAGTTCTCTGTTTCCTTATTGTATCCTTGTTTGAACACTTTCTCTAAACCACTGAAGACTATCACATTCATTCATTCACTTGCCTACATCTTTGGAGCCCCTGTTTTGTACCAAATATTGTACTGGGGATAGTTGAGGATGAAGCACAAAGACAATTCCCTCAGTAATCTTGCCCTTGATTAGTTGATAATCTCATGGGAGAGAGAAAGCCTATGTGTAGAAACTATCACACAGGCGTGACCTCATGGTGTGGGCTAGTGGCTCAAAGGTGAGAAGAATCACATCTATCCAGGATGTGAACACTTCATTGTCCATAGATGCATTGCAAAAGGTGTAGGTCTCCATAGGATCACGAAGATTGAGAGGTCTGGATTTTTATTCTTTTATTTATTCATCACACACTTCCTTCTGCTCACGTAGGTGTGAGGTTGATGGCTCAGTCACTTGCCCTCCATCCGTGCTTTCTCTACCAGTTCCACCATCGTTGGCAGTTACTTAGATCCTCTAAACAAGCATATCCTTGTGTTAATGCCCTGCCTCTGTGCAGGTTTGAAAGCAAAGAAAAGATAAATCTCTCTGAAAACATAAATCTCTTTAGTAGTATGTTATTCTTAATGTCTTTTAAAAATCATTTTCAAAACTTAAATTAGTTTATTGTTAAAAGTGGGTAGCAGTTTTAAAAATATTTTTTAAAAGTATACCCTACCACTGAACAAACAGTTTTTCTAATTAGAAACTTTACTCAACATTATTGCACAAGGAGAAAGGGAAGTTCTTGGCTTTTTATTTTACAAAGCCTTTTACCAATACAAAACAACAACAACAAAAAATTGTTCCTTGCCAGATATCAAACATGAAAACAAATAATCTATTCTCCAAGACTAACTTAGGCAGCAGAGGAACGAACAGCCTCATATGAGGGTGGGCCACCATTGCCTTTGTGTGTAAACTCTCAGGGAAGCCACATTCCGTACCACCCATGACGACTGTGACACTAACTCCGTTCCCAGGATCCCAGCCTCAGTTTACAACAGGTGGCATCCAGCAGGGATACAGAAGTTAGTGTCTCTGAGGTGAACTTTTCTGTTAGGTGGGCTACTTCCACCTTAAAAAATAACTTCCTTTTTCTTATTTTCAAATAAATATATAGCCATGTTAGAAAATAATAATATAAAAATGAAGAAAATTTTAAAAATCTTTCCTAATTTTGCCACCAAGAAATAAACACTAATATGGTGCAAATATGCTGCCACATACCCTTCAGGTCTTTTTTTAAAAAAAAATAGTCAAGCTCCTTAGAGTCTCAGGAAGCAAAGACTGCAGAGGCCGGACAACTCAGTCCTGGGCTGCCTCACAGGGACTTGAGGGATTGTATTGGCCAAAGGGAATCCTCCATACTCATGGTCTTCAAATTATTTTGCTTCTTTTCCACCTGGAAGATATTTGAAAAATTCTGTGCTTATTTACACGTTTTAAAATTGATATCTAATTTTTTTCTTTTGTAAGTTTAAGTATTTTAAGGGATATGATTTCTGCATGGTGTATATATTGCCATTTAAAAATAGAACTCTTAAATTACTCCTTCAAATATATCCAGGGGACCTTAAATGCTATAATGATTTGATGCCCACCATCGCCTATTTCGAAAATAAATGAACAATCTCTTCTTTAATGTTCAGAATAGCTAGCTGTATCTTTCCTGCTTCTCCATGTGCTTATACTTCCAGTCCAATTTCCTCCACAAATGTGATTCCTAATGTAATAACTTTTTGTTGTAAAGTCTCTTATAATCACCAATATACACATTAACATATATATCGTATATAAATAAAACATATAACACATATATGTATATATGAAATTAGAATTTGTTTTGTTTGCCGTGATTGTAAGGCTCTAGATATTAAGATATTCTGGAAAGAGTTACCATTACATCTATTATTGGTACATTTGATCAAATCCACATAAATTGAACCCAGTTGTTCAAAGTAACAAATATATACACATTTTGAAAATGAAATTTAACTATATGACACAATTCTTATTGGGAATGCATTTTTAGTGGTATTAATCATGTTCACATTTTTGCCATATTTAATGAAAGAAAAATGTGTATGTGTGTGTGTGTTTATATATACACACACAGAGCTAAAAACTACTTGGTATGGCAGGCAACATGTTATTTTAGTCTTTGTTAATATGATATATAAATTATTAAAGATTTTATGGAATAAAATTAGAAGAGGGTCAATTGTAGTTGGGATAAATATTTCTTGACATGATTTCATAACTTTCTTACTGAATTACAAATGCTGAATCTGAAAGAAATCACATAAAAGTTTTATTCATGGGTTTTGGCCCAGGTCCTGTGAAAATTTTGAGTCCTAGAAACCATTCCAAGTGACATTTAAAGGAGTCATCCTCACTAACCTTTTCTGGTTTGCCCGTTTGAGATGCTTTTTATTCAAGATAATGATACATCTGAAAGATAAGTATTAAGAATAATTTAAATTTAAACACATTTAAACACATGAAAATTGCAAATTTTTGCATTTAATATTCCCTACTGATGCCTTCTTTGCTCCACTTTTACTGGACTGTCACTCAGAAGTATGCATTCTTTGACGATTGTTGGCAAACGAAGAGGTGAAGTACATTAAAAATGATCCTTGTTTCTATCACCGCACTGCACTATACATCTGAATTCAGAATATTCCAACATGAGCGAAAGTGTTGCATTTCTGTCACCAAGCTTCATCTTTAACAGAAATTGAATTAAGGCAGGGAAATATAGGAAGCCCCTTGGGGTTTGTAGTACCTCGGTTAGTCATTAAAGGGGAATTCTCTATTGTTTGGTACATGAGTGGGTGAAAGTGGGGAATTATTTTGTAAAAGAACAAAAGATCTATTTTCAAGGAAATCAGTTTTAGGAAAGCTGAGGATCTGGAAATTGATTCCTTTAAAATAATTAGTGTTCTACAGCCCCTTGGAACATCTCTGTTTGAAGACAACTAATCTATTTTATGACAGAGAATGAAAACTTTCATAAAGATTTCATAAGTTCCAATATATAGCTTTTCTAAGCTCCTTCCAAATTCTCCCCTTCTATAATAACCCATAGTCCATTAACAAAAGAGACCACAAGAATTGCTAGTTTCTCAGCCAATTTTAGCCCATGGCTTGGATCTTCTAAGCCAAACGAATTGCTTTATTACTTATATCACTGGGTCTGTAGCTGGCTCCAAAAGAGGTGACACATCAGACCATAGCAGAGAAACCTAACAACTAGGTAAAGCTGCAGGAACAAGAAGAAAACCAATAGGCCTTGGGGGGTTGCAAGTCTTTAAAGAAAATGGGGAAAAACATATTCAAAAGCTTTTACTCATTTCAAATTCAATTTTTATATTAATCTTTATCAATAGTTTTAGGCTTTGGGTGCATGAGTCCTCGGCCACCTTAAGCTTGAAAATTGGATCAAGAATAATTTTGGCAACAAATACAAAATCAGTAAACAAATAGAAAACCCAGAACTTGACTGGTGTTGATACTAAAGAAGGACAGCAAAACTCCTGGCTTCTCTCCTTGACTCAAGTCTAAGCTCAGATAAGGAATAACAAACTTAAAGACAAGGAAATCAATACCAGGAATGATTTTGTCAGCAAATGCATTCCTTTTAGCTAAATTCCTAATTTCCTTTTCGTATCTACCTATGACTTATGCCTCTAAACCTTTTTTGAACCTGTTTGCATTTTAGGTTGTTTGTAGTAACCTACAATGTTTCCTTTTATTCCCCCTAAAATCACCTCTATTATACAGCTGGGATTGTCCTCTTCTCTGTCTTCTGGATAGATAGCTTTTCTGGAGATTTTCCAGCTCCTTTATGTCTTCCTAGAGGTCTGTGTGCAGATGTACACATGGCCCTCCAGATGCCTCTGCTGCTGACTTTGAGAAATAGGAAGGGTAGAGAAACTTCTGCTGTATCTGTTTTTAAACTGTTGCTATGTTCTGGTGTACACTGTTCAAAAATGCCTGGCATTGTTCGAAAGCTAAATATCCTTCAAGAAACTGGCTGCGTTGAAAAGTAGTTTTTGTTAGCAGATAGGTGATTGACTGTTACCAAACCTTAACAGGATGACAAAGGGTATCACTTAGCTGTGGTACCAGCAGATACCTAAACAAATAAATGCAGTAAAGTGGTATGGGAGTGTGTGCATGCCCATGTGTGTGTGTATTCTTGCCTTTGAATTTCCTATTGCAGTTTGAAATAAGTGGGCAGGGAAAATCTCATTCTGGCATAATTTTAGGTCTATGACATGTCAACAGTTAGGGAGACAAGTTAAGTGTAACAATTTGCTTTATGAGAGGCCCTAGCCCCTGAAACCACCTGTTTACCTTCACCACTGCTCTCCAAGCTTCGTAGCTTCAATGGGACCTGAAAATTTCTATGTGAAGGGAAGAATAAAAGCTGGTTACCAAACTCTACATTAAGTTAAATAAGCAGCCACTGCTGACGGTGAAAATCAACAGAAAAAAGACAGTAGCACCTGACATATCAAAGAAAATGTTTCTCTTCAACTTTTGTTTTGAAACTTTATCGCATTTTCTTCACCATTTCTGTAGAATAGTGTCTGGTTAATTTTTATGTCCCTCACAACCCCACACAGTAAGTGCTGTGTAAATGCTTGCTAATCATCCCCACATCAGCTGTGGCAGAGCTCAACGATCAATGTGCCATTTAGCGACAATTATCCTGAACAGCAAGAAAGGCCCAGAGTTGGTTCCAAGAAGCACGGCTGGCGAATTCACCACTATGTAGATAACAATATGATGTGCTTATCTCTGTCTTCATGCACATAATCTCATTTTACAAACTCCCATTTTAGTAAGACTGTGGTATCTGTCACAGCACTGGTGCACAGAATATTTGGTGAAAGAATGCATGAATGAGTAACTGTTTTGTTTTCAATATGTTTTCAGATGATATCCTGGGAACCCTTTATATTTGTTAGCGTAGCTTTGTTATGAGGGACTGAAAAGACCTGGACATTGCTTGCGAAACAATGAAAACTATAGCAATAATAATTAACATTGACCAGTACTAGCCCGTGCCAAGAACTTGGCATTCATTATCTTGTATAATCCTCACAGCAACCCTAGAAGGTAGGTACTAATATTATCCGCATGGTACACATGAGGATTTTAAGACTTTAAGGGATTAAGTTATTTGTCCATAGTCACAGAGTTTGTAAGTGGCTGAGCCTAGTTTCAAACACAGGTCTGCCCTCTCCAAAGCCCACACAGTTGATAACTGAGAATCAAGGCATGTATTTTTCCCCACCCTCTTAATTTCTATGAAATAAACTTCATTCTTTATGTAGAAACGAGAGCTAGAGATTAAAATCACAAATCATAACATCTCTTCTACTATGTAAAATCCAATTAAGATGACACTTTGAGAAGATAATTTTAACAGGGATATTTTCATTTTTTAAAATAGTCTCTAAACTCTGTTCTATTAGCCTACTATCAGTCTTCTCTTTTCAACTGAAAGGTTAATAGGCGAGCACCCGTTTCTAATTTATTAATGTATGGTATAGGTGTGTGACCCAAAGACCTGACTCAGAATTAATCAACCTGTCAGCTTCACTTTTCTTCTCAAGGAACCAAAATTATAGTTCTGTATTCTGGCTAATGGACTATTACCAATATTTCATTTTAAGTGAGTTTATATGTCAATTACTTAAAATATGAATTAATATTAATGTCAATAACTTAAAATATGAATACATTTGTAAATGAATTCTCAAATTTTAAAAAGTGTATTTCTAAAAGCGGTCTTATTCTTTCTCTCTCTCTCTTTTCTAAAACAGGTGTTTTAGCTTAAGAATATGTCTTGAGAATTAGCAGTGAATTAGAAAAAAATGCTTAAAGTATTAAATACCACAAAACTCCTGCACTTTACTTTTTCAGTCCCTATGGTTTCTACTAAAATGTTACCCCACACTTGAAGAATGATACTGTCTTTTTAAATATCTGATTTTACCTGAGCTTGCTTAGAATTCTGGAGAGCACAGATTTTGACTATTACTTTGTTGCCTTTAGAAGGACTAACAATATGTACTTCTATAATTGAGCTGTACACACAAGAGACGCCCGGTTCATTAATTTTGTCATAGCTCCATGGTATTTTGTGAATGTCAAGAGATGGACTGTTTTCAGATCTTGTCTTTGATGACATAAAATAAAATAGTTATAGTTTATCAAATGCTTGCTAACTACTCAGCACTGTGCTAAGCACTTGGCATGCATGATCTCTTCAACTCTTATTTAATCTCACTAAGCCTCAGTTTTTTCACCTGTAAAATAAGAGGAATAAAATCACCTACCTCATAGAGTGGTTTTAACTTATTTAAGGTCACATGGCTAATAAGTGGATGAGCTGGGATTTGATTACAGGTATAGCTATCTCTACAAGCCCAAGTTCCTAATCACTATACTGTGGCATAGTGGACATGGGCAACATATCTCAAGGTGTGTCCCCATGGCCCTAACTGACAAAGGGGCAAAGCTGTTTCTTTGTAACCCTATTTATACTATCTACCCAGACACCTGTTTAGAAGTAGTTTTTGCTGTTCTCAGCTAAGACACAATTTGCTTTATCAATTTGCTTTTGGACCTGAAGCAAAGTATTGCCTGTTTAGCTTACTAAGCAGTATTAAAGTTCACTTTTGGCATGATTTACAGAGAGGAGCCCAAGTAGGTGCTTTATACATAACATACCTAGAATGGAGCTGTGCTCCATATCGACTCCCCCAACATATTGCCTTAATAACTGATACCCAAAACCACACACATTTCTCCAGCATCTTCCTCTCTTGATCTTTCCAAGGGGATCTTTTCATCCTACACCACACAGGTAGTTTCAGGAAGGGGAGACAACTGACTTTGAATCTGTAAAACTAGGGTTAAGAACAAACTCTGTCATTGAAACTGTGTGACTTCAGGGAACCTTAGTTTTTTCATGTGCAAAATGAGAATAATATTTGTCCAGCTTGCCCCCCAGTTGTTTCAAAAATCAAAGTAGAAAAGCATTCTAGACCAGGCACAGTGGCTTATGCCTATAATCCCAGCATTTTGGGAGGCCGAGGTAAGAGGATTGCTTGAGGCCAGGAGTTTGAGACCAGCCTGAACAACATAGTGAGACCTCCTCTCTATGAAAAATAAATAAATAAATAAATAAAACAAAAATGAAAAAATTAGTTTAGCTTGGTGGCATGAGCCTGTAGTCCCAGCCACTCAGGAGCCTGATGCAGGAGCATCACTTCAGTCGGGAAGTTTAAGGTTATAGTGAGCTACGATTGCGTCATTATGCCATAGCCTAGCTTGGGCAACAGAAAGAGACCCTATCTCAAAAAAAGGAAAAAGAAAAAAGAGAGAAAGAAAAGAAAAGAATTCTAAAGAAGAAATGAAGTTTGGGCCAAACATATTTAGGCTTAATGCCTGATTTTGACGCTTACTGGCTGCATAATTTTGGATGCATTATTTAATTTGAGCGAGATTATTGTGAAGGTTAAATGTGATAATGTCATCTTCCTGCAATACAATAAGCTCTAGCTAATAGGTTTTCTTGATTAACATTTGGTTATAGGTGGCCTTAGTGTAAGAGAATAAAGAGGGAAAAAGTACTAGACCTGAATGAAGACATCAATAGATGCTGTATGGAAGGATGACATGAGTTTATGGTAATCTGAATGTGACCTGCACTCTCTAAATCTTCCCAACAGAATATTAGGTCATCAGCAAAGTATGAAACTACAATAATGAAAGCGTTTTCACTACAATTTCTTTTCTCTAAAGAGAAGAATATCAATTTGCAGATGCTGTATCTAGATTTCATTTTTTGACACTGTGCTTGGCATGTAAATTTCCTCAATAACAATTTGTTAAATAGGTAATCTATATATGCTTGCTTTTCTCTGGAACCTTTCTAAACGTTCTGTGTTTCTCAAGTTTACCAACACAGTTTACAAAGTCTTCCAAAGGTCTATTAAATGTACTTTATGTACCCAGCTGATAAAGTTATGACAGAAGGGATATGATGTATGCAAAGTACTATGATCACGCTGTGGAAAAAGTTGGTTATTTTATATTTCTCCTGAATCAACAGGTAAGTTTGGCACATACTCTCTTTTAAAATCTTTGATTATGTGTTAGGCAAATTTCCTTTTTGTAGGATATGCAGAAAATCTTTATGGTGCTAAAATATTTTAGAAGTCATTCAGCAGAACAGCAGTTGAAATATGTTAAAAGAACAGTGAAACCAAAAGTAGGATTTTTCTCTTGAAAGGTACAATCCTTTAAGTCTCAGAAAATTTCTGCTGCATAACATAATAAAATGTGCTACTTTTACATTATTATTTTTTTTTTGGTTTGTCTTTCCTAGAATGACTACAAAAAACTGTCAATGCAGTGCAAAGATTTTGTTGTTGGACTTCTTGATCTGTGCAGAAATACTGAAGAAGTCGAGGCCATTCTAAATGGAGATGTTGAAATGCCCCACAGTGGTGATCATGGTCGTCCGAATCTCAGCCGTTTAAAACTTGCCATTAAATATGAAGTAAAAAAAGTAAGGTCAGGCATGAAGCCCATTTACATTATTCCAGTTCTGATTGGTGTTAAATAAGGATAAAGGATTGTTATTGTTATATTGACCTGGGTTTTTCTAATTAACAGTTGCATTAGGGAGATTTTCGAATGAATCTTAAGCATCTAGTTGTGAGGCACTTAACCTACCCTAATGCCAGTCTTTAAAATCTAGACTTGTTTTTACAGAACTTTGCAGTGGTTGCCACTTTCCTTGACTTAACTAATGATATAACAAAGACTTTGTCCATCCAAATTTTACATTTGTTATACGATTGGAACATCATTATTTAAGACTCTACTCCATTTCCCGTTTGTTGCTATTTTCCAATTTGCGACCAATGCCTTCAATTCCTTCCTTAGTGCCTTTGAATTTCCTCCAGCTGTATCTTTATTTGCGGAATACAATATTTTTAGCCTCTGTCTTCATGCAGTGGCCTCTACCTTCCTGACTGCTTTCTTAGGTTATATAAGATATCTTTTAAAAAGTTTTTAAAGCTACATTTTCTAATAGAAGTAATACATGTTTATGGTGAGTTTTCAAACTGTATGGATATACCCCCTCTAAATCTTTCTGATTCTTAATGGAGAGTAATTAACCACTTTTATGTTTCTCTTCACACATTTCTATCTCGGACATCTTCACATATCAGCCAACAAATGTCCACTCCATCTTTTTAAAGGCTTCATTGTTTTATTATTATATTCATTTAAACAGTTTACTATTTAAGGATGTTTACTATGTTTTTTAGATTTTTGTTACAAGATTTTTTTCTGTTTTTTGTACAGTAAACATATTTGTTTGTGTAGCTTGCTTACTTGCACGAGTTTTATCTGTAGACAAAAATTCTTAACTGTGGAATTAATATGTCAAATTTTTATTTTTAAATTTCAAAACATTTGCTAAGTTTCTCTTCAGAAAAGGTGTACCAGTTTCCACACATAATGGGTATTACAAACTTTACCATTCTGAGTAAAAATTGTGTCTTGCTTTAATTACCTTCAAGGTTTACCATCCTTAAGACTCAACTGCGACTTCTTTATATAACCTTTTAATATTCTTTAGCAATTTTTATCTTGGGTTGTTGCTTTTTGTATATTAAATAACTCTATCATATGTATGGCTCATTTGTAAAAACTAAATATGTGGGAATAAAAAAATTCTGAAGAAATAAAAATTGAATTTTAAAGTTTTCTTAATTGAAAGAATTTTTGGTACAAGAATAAAAGGAGATATCAATGGAACAGAATAGGCAGTCTAGAAACAGACCTGTACACAAATGGGAATTTAGTATAAAATAAGTGTGGCATTTTTGGGTCAGTACAGGAAAGGAAGCATTATTTTTTTTTAAGTATTTAGCAGACTGGGCTAGTTTGATACTTACGTCACTCCTCCTAGAGAAAAGATATATAATCATAAAAGCCCTCATGTAAAACATTCATGAATCTTTTTATAATATTAAATTTCAAAAGTTTTCTATATTTTCAAAGAAAGCCCATTAGTCATAAAGGAAATTTTGATAAAAATTTGATAAACTGGAATCTTTAAATTTATATACTTCATATTAGAACTTCTTGCCTCTTGCTTGATGCCTTTTAATTAGATGTTTTATGTTTGTTCTTTAATTCTAACAACATTTTTCATGGGAAGGCACAGAACTGAATATCAGAACATGTGAAAATAGTTTATACTGAATCTTTCTTTAATCATGCTGTTAAATGTTTTGTCACTTCCCTGCTAGTTTGTAGCTCATCCAAACTGCCAACAGCAGCTTCTCTCTATATGGTATGAGAATCTTTCCGGTTTACGGCAGCAGACAATGGCGATCAAGTTTCTTGTGGTCCTTGCTGTTGCCATTGGACTGCCCTTCCTGGCTCTCATTTACTGGTTTGCTCCGTGCAGCAAGGTATGTCTGTGAAGCCTGGAGCTCTATTAACTACTAGAATTGTGTCTTATGTGGGGGGAAATTCTATTTCCAAAATGAAAATTTTAGGCAAGTATAGTTGGATTTAAATAATTTTTATTGTTTTTAATATTACAAAAATAATACTTATCTGCTATAGGAAACAGAAAAAAAATGAAAAGAAGAGAAAATTCACCTGTAATATCACCACTATTAATGTGTGAAAAAAAATTCACTTACTATGTTAGTTTATTTCTTTTTATTCTTTTCTCTATGTACATCTACGTACATACTTTTATATATTTTAATAAGGTCATAGTCTCATTGAATAGATATTTCAAATGACAGATGAACACTTTTCCTCTCTCTGTTTCTCCTCTGGCAAAATTTGAGGTGAATGTTTTGTTTTGTATTTATTTTAGCTAATATGACCAGATAAATCTTAACTTAAATAAAGGGCAATAATGTAAATACTAATACAATGCTTGTTTCAATAAGGAATTTGTCTTAGAGACAAAGTACACCAGAGCCTGATAGCAAAGATTTTCTACCTGCGTAGGCTTTGGTGAAAAATACATTCAGATGGACCTAGCCTTTCATCAGTGTGACAAAACAAGTTTGAGAAATGTTGACCTGTCATTCTGTTAACAAGGAGAGAAATTTGTGTTCTGCATTTCTAACGAGCCCATTCTTTATGTTTTGAACCAACATTCCTCGATCTGTTTAAGTTTTAACTTTGAGAGGCAGACTGAAATAATTCTAATGCTAAGTAGCTACAATATCTGCAAGACCATCTATTAATGTCCTGTGTAGAAATATCAGTTGGATCACTTGCCATTCTTAAACACGGGCATGACTCATTTTCAAACATTTGTAACATGTGGGTGCAAACCCATACACCACCATTACCAACATATTGTCTTTTTATTACTTAATCATATATTTGGTGTTTTAGCCATACAAAGACATTTCAAAATGACTTATGCTAGAAAGCTGATGCAAAGCCTTTTATACAGTGGAAACTTCATAATTGTTAATATTTCTAGTGATATGATAGGTACTGCTGGAAACTGGACATTTTCTCATGAGAGTAAAATCCATCATAGATTTTTTTCCCTTAAAATATTTAAGGCAAAAAGTTGATATCTCCTATAAATAAAATATAAATGAGGAACACAAAATGAAAATAGTGAGATTATAAGAAATGACATTTATAGCATAAATTTCATCTAGAAAGTTGTATTTTTTCTTTTTTTTCCCTTTTTCATAGGAACATCAGATTTTATTTTGAAAAACAATTCTAAATTTTCCTCACTAGAACATAAGCTACATCTATATATGTACTCTTTTTGTTCTGTTTCTACTTACATTTCCTAAGTCTTCAGAGACTAAACTGAATTGAAAGGGAGGAGTTTCTGAATTATTCTTCTTAAGACTCTGTGATCAGTTAAATTATAATCTTTTCCTGAACTGAATAATTTTATTTTTCCATAACCAGGGAGTTCAAAAGCATAATGCCTTCCAGAGTGTCTGGTGCTTTGACACAGACTATTTTTGGCATTCCTTAGAGTTATACATTCCTTAAATTTTGATTGAATTCTAATTAACCTGATTTCCTTCACTATTTCTTCTTCCCTGCCCATATATCTTTCTGGCATCTGTTTTCCATCCTCGTTTATGAACACTGAGGCAAATAATCAAATTAAAAGGACACTGTCAAGGTATTTTTTTTCCTCCTATATAAAATTTATTTTACCAAATGTTATTTATCCTTTGAAGCATGATGCTAAAATCTGTTTTACAGTTTCCCACTGGGAATGAACATAAACATTATTTACAGGTCACAGAATTGATTTTTTTTTGTGTGGGGGGGTTGCTCAAGCTAAACTGATGCTTTTATTTAAAACATATTTAAAATATTTTAGATTTTCCACTATATCCATGAAAATTAGTCCACGTCAAATTGCAGGCCTATGCACCTTGACTGAGTCCTTATTTCTGTTTAAAGTTGGTTTTCTTTTTATTTATTTATTTATTTATTTATTAAATTTCAGAATATTATGGGGGTATAAATGTTTTGTTACATAAATTGCTTTTGTGCAGTTTTTCTCTCTTCCCCTTTCAGGAGGTTTTTTGTTTTTTTTTTTTTTTGAGACAGGGTCTCGCTCTGTTGCCCTGGCTAGAGTTGAACAGTGGCGTCATCATAGCTCACTGCAACCTCAAACTCCTGGGCTCAAGCGAAGCTCCAGTCTCAGCCTCCTGAGTAACTGGGACTACAGGCGTGTGCCACTACGCTTGGCTAATTTTTTCTAATTTTTGCAGAGACAGGGTCTTGCTCTTGCTCAGGTTGGTCTCGAACTCCTGAACTCCAGCAATCCTCCTGCCTCGGCCTCCCAGAGTGCTAGGATTACAGGCGTTAGCCACTGTGCCTGGCCTGGAGCTTTCTTTGTTCTTTCTTCTACTGTAACCCAAATATCAATTGTTTTATGATCATTACAATAAAAATAGGTCATACCGTATTTTAAATCATTTTAGCTTAAGTGAGTCTCAACCTTTTTCATTTCCACATGGAGTTGTGTAGCAAGGTGTTTGGTTGTCAATTAATACCTGAAAAAGAATATGATATATAATATTTAAAGGCAAGTATTTCTTTCAATGCTTACCCTCAATAATTTGCCAGGTACATTCATTGTTCAACTTATTCAACTAAGTCTCTTCCTTTACAGTTACTTTTTAGAAATTTTTTTATATCCCAGATTACATAGGTGGCAAATTTTACTAGCATGGATAACTCACTTCAATTCCTAAAGTCCACTGAGAGATGCCAAAATTCCCCTTAGTTTAAATTGAAATATGACTCTCAATATTTGTAATAAAAAGCAAAGATGTAGGGCACAGTGGCTCATGCCTGTAGTCTCAGCTACTCAGGAGGCTGAAGCAGGAGAATCTCTTCAGCCCAGAAGTTTGAGGCTGCAGTGAACTGTGATTGCACCACTGCACTCCAGCCTGGGCAACAGAGTGAGACCTTGACTCAAAAAACAAACAAACAAAAAGAAAAACAAAGGATATGAGGATTCAAACATGACACTTTAGTTTCCAGCCAACCAACTTTTTGTTTGCTTGCTTTAAAAAAAAAAACCTAAAATTTTATTAAGCAGCAAAAATGCCTGGTTTGATTCTCCTCCTTCCCTTAGGAATAATATAAAGAAGGAGTAATATTATGTAAGGGCCAGAAGCCAGTGGAGAAGGAAAGCAAGCCAGGTCAGGGGTGAGGCACACAGATCAGACACCCTGCCTTGATAACTGAACATTGCCTTTAGATGTGTCCAGGACAGCTAAACCAAGATTCCAGAGTTAGACTTGTGCCCTATTGTGATGTGGATAGCTTTATTTTCAACCCTATTTTAGTCCCCAACCTCACTTTTTCTTTTTGTAATTAATTAATTAATTAATTAGGTTCTGTTTTAATATATGCTCTATTGTATTTTTGATGTCCATGAAGGCTGCTTCTTAATCTTTCTGGAACAAGATAGGTGATAAACTACTCATTTCACTACTCATAGTCATTGTCCCCAATCCAAGTTTTCTCAAAACAGTCAAATAAGTTGAGAATTTTGAAAAATTGGTTTAACTCAAGAAATCCTTGCCCAGACCAATGTTCTGGAGCATTTCCCCAATGTTTTATCTCAGTAGTTTCATAGTTTCAGGTCTTAGATTTAAGTCATTAATCCATTTTGACTTGATTTTTGTAGATGGTACAAGATAGGGGTCTTGTACCGTATACATATGGATTCTTCTGCATATGGATATCCAGTTTTCCCAGCACTTTCCCCACTGTATGTTCTTGGCACCTTTGCCAAAAATGAGTTAACTGTAAATACGTGGATTGATTTCTGGGTTATCTGTTCCATTCCTTTGGTCTATGTGTCTGTTTTTGTGCCAGTACCATGCTGCTTTGTAAGATTTATAATAGCTTTTCCCATGAGGAAGATATGAAATGTTGTAATAAATTTTCATTTGCTTTAATGTATGATTAAAATAAATCATATACAAAACATTGTAGAATTAAAATTGTATATATGGCACACCATGGAAAAAGAAATTAAAATCACATTGATGTTCATTTATTGACATCACATCACATTGATGTTCATTTATTGATGTTCATACTTAAAATGAAAAACAGCTAAAGACAATAGGCAAAAGAAAACCAAACCTACATTGTCTACCATTTGTTTTAACATTTCCCTCATTTGATTATTTGTGAGTTAAATTTTAAAAGAATCTTAAAAAAATAACTTTTTGAATCAATTTAATAAGCAATCTTATGGAAGTTTTTTTGTACAGCAAATTTTTACAAAGTAATTTTGAATTGGCTCTGCAATACTAGCTGGATCTATTGACTTAAAAAAACATGTATATACATATATATATATAGAGAGAGAGAGTTGGCCCTCCATATCCATGGCTTCTGCATCCTTGGATTCAACCAACCACAGATTGAAAATATTTGAAAAAAAAGTTGTGTCTGTACTGAACAGAAACAGATTTTTATTCTTGTCATTATTACCTAAACAAGATGCTGAATGTTTCCAACTCAAAGAAATGATAAATGTTTGAGATGATAGATATGCTAATTATCCTGATCTGATCACTACACATTTTATGTATCAAAACATCACTATGTACCCCCATAAATATGTACAATTATATGTCAGTTAAAAATATATAGTATAACAACTATTTACATAGCATTTTTATTGTATTAAATACTATAAGTAATCTAGAGATGATTTAAAGTATACAGGAAGATATACATAGGTTATGTGTAAACACTACCCCATTTTATATCAGGGACTTGAGCATCCTTAGATTTTGGTATCTGTTGAAGGTTTTGCAAGCAATCGCCCGTGGATACCGAGGAACATGGATACCAATATATACATCCAGGATACCTACACACACATGCACACACACACACACGCACTGCCTGGCCTAAGATTAAAAATATCAAGGGAGAAGAGACCGAAGAACATGATTCATTCCTGCTCTAACTTTTATGATTTGGAAAACATATGGACAAATAAAGCTTATAGGAACACAGAACATTGATTGTGTTCCTTCCATTATAGCATTTAGCTTTTCCAACTCCTAAAAGGTACTTCTTTGTTTTTTGTAATAATTTACATATGTATGCACTTTGATGAGAAGTATGAAATTATTTTGTAAACCAAATAGAAGAATTAACTTTGGAACAAGAATGTTTGTGTTCACATTCCAGCTCTACCACTTATGAGCTGTGTGACCGTGAACAAGTTTCTTGACCTCACTTCCTCAGTTTCTTCACACAAAATGGGCAGTTTAGTAGCACCTACCCTTCTGGATCATTGTAATGATTACATAAGTTAACAGTGCAAAGCACTTAAAACAGTACGTGGCATATACAAATACCAACTCAGTGTTGGTTGTATTTTATTAATTTATAATTTTTTCTGTAAAAATAAACTCACTTGAAAAGCTGGTGAAAGATATGAGCCCTCTCCTAAGGACAAAAAACACTGCACACACATTTTGAGTTTTGTTCACCATTTCAGTGGATGTCCAGAGCCCTTGAGACACATCTTAGATTCTTTCTCTGCCTAGGCTAAGATCTGTGCATTTCAGGCAGAAATGAATCTTGTACTATAAGAGGCACAATAGCTTTTTTATCCCCATATTTCATATAAAGAATCTTTTCACATAATTTAGGAAATGTACTCATTGTCACTCAGCTAATGAGGGAATGAAACTGGAACTTGAACTTAAAATGCTGGACTTTAAATCCAGCATCCTTCTAGGACATTGTTCCAATACACTATGGGAACTGCCCTGCTGCCCTGTCCTTAGTTGGGAGTTCTTCTTGGTAATCATGACTTTTTCTCTATTTACAACATCACCAAGATGGCAACATCAGCTGACGCCTGAATTGCATGCATGCCAATGAAATATACTTGAGGACAGCAACCAAGGATCCATACCTGCTTGCAAAGTAGACTCAGTTTCATATTTTCATTGCTGCTTCCTCAATACTTCAGTCCCACAAAATTAGTTTGCTTTCTATGAATAATGTTGATATTATGCTCTGCGTTTTGTCACCAATATTATATAGTATTTTAAGAACTTAGAAATCAATAGAAAAGTAAGTTTATTTAATTATTAATCAAGAACATCAGCACATGTTGGTGAAGGCTGTCACTGAAATTTTATAACAGCATGAAAAATCATTATTCTATCTCTATATAAGCATGCATAATTATCTTAGGAAGACATGGGAATATGCAGATGTTTATTCTTGTGTGTCTATGTACGTGTTTTGCAAAATGTACAACACAAAGTTAAGATTTTCTTTTGGTGTGTGTTGTGGCAGATGGGGAAGATAATGCGTGGACCATTTATGAAGTTTGTAGCACACGCAGCCTCCTTCACCATTTTTCTGGGACTGCTAGTCATGAATGCAGCTGACAGATTTGAAGGCACCAAACTCCTTCCTAATGAAACCAGCACAGATAATGCAAAACAGCTGTTCAGGATGAAAACATCCTGCTTCTCATGGATGGAGATGCTCATTATATCCTGGGTAATAGGTAAAGACTAATTTCTGTCATCATTTCTTTTTGCAGACTTAGCAGTTGGACTGAATGACGCTGATTCTTTTACACATCAGTTATACAAATGTATGCAGCATGATATAATGCACAACACATCATGATTTTCTTTGTGTTCTTAAAGCACATTTGCTTTGGGTTCATTGTCAGTGCCATAGTCTTCTCACATACCATGTGTTTTTTGTATTTCCAAGAAAAGCCCAGGAAGAAAACCAACAGAATGGTATCAATCAAACCCCTCCAGTAATAAAAATCTGCCATTCATATTTTGGAAGAGCTATAAAACTTCGAGCTTAAAAACAACCACATGATTTCATGTTGAGATTTAATAGGAACTGAAGCCAGTAGCCACTCTCATTTATTTAATATTCATTATGTACCAGGAATCATTCAAAGCACTTTACATACATCAAATCATGTAATCTCTCTGTGCCTCAGTTTTCCAATATGTAACATATAGTTACATTTTCTTATAGGATTTATGTGAGACTTAAGTAACTTGCTTTAAATCTCCCAGGCAGTAAGTGAAAGAGAAAGAATTTGGTCTTAATTACTACACTATTTATCTTTAGAATCAATCATACCTGTGTCTTATCATTAAATATAATGCAAATGAGAAAGGTATTTCAATTGGATGTTTATGAATAAATAAATTCAATAGCTATTTAGTGCCTTTGTTAGGTAATGAGGATACTATGGTGAATGAGATGCAGTCTTTGTGCTCAAGAAATTTAATTAAGTCTGGGGAGCAGGTCAATAAGTAAATTGATAGTTAAAACCCAATGTGACAAATGCTCTAATTGAGGAGGTATTCGGGTGTTGTGAACACACAAGGATTGGGCATACAAATCTGAGTGAGGTGGGATGTGGAGTGAGGTGGGAGCCCTCCCTGGACAGTACCCTCAATTTGAGACTTCGAGGATAAGGGAATGTTAACTTGACTGTGTTTGGGGCATAAGGACACTACAAGGCGTGGAAGCAGATGCAGAGATGTGGAACTATGACAACATGAGGAGCACTTGAAATATGAGTTAAACAGAGCTGGAGCCCAGGTGCATCTGTGGATGTGGGTGATGGGAGATAAGGGTGCTGAAATGGCCAAGGAATGATTTTCAGCAGCTGGTGATGTGATCAGATCACATTTTAGAAATGTCACAGTGTTTGTGAGATAGGAGGGGTGAGTCCAGAGGCTGAGACACAATTGAAGTGATCCCTGTGAGGAGGATGAGGGTCGGAACTCAGGGACTTGAGAGCTACTTAAAAGATACACTCCAAAGATCTTGGTGATTATTGCACATCAAAAGGGAGAACTGTGGATTCTGCCTTGGATTATTAGGTGGTGACTGCAGTTCTCTAAGAGGGACAATATAGAAAGAAGATCATGCTTGGGGCTGGGAGAAAGAAAAGCTGATCATTAAGTTGAGTTGTAGTGGGCTTGAAGTGTCCATGGAATTTCCAGGTGGAAATGTCCATTAAGTAATAGAAAGTACAACCCCTGGGAGAAGTCTGGGCCGTGGATAAAGTTCTAGCAATCCTCAATTCCCAGATTACTTAAGGCCCTGACTATGCATGAAATTACCTAGGGTGAAAACATACAGGGTGTAAAAAAGAGAAGAAGGCTCAGGGGATTTTCATATGAAACATTTAATAGGCCATAAGTTTGGTTCCATTCTCTTCCCCTATCCTGCCATCCTACCCAGTGGCCTGTAGAAGCATCTACAGTCAGTTTTTTATCACTTATAGGGCAGGACTTGTCTTCTTGGCTTCTTAACACTGAAGCCCGATGGGATGATCAATCAAAATGTTAAGAAGCATTTTGCAAAATACCATGTAATCATTCCAAATGCATGTGAGGTAATTCAACAGCATTAGGTATTCAAAACCTCTGAATCACTTCATTTCCTGGATGTTTCAAGGAAAAATATAGACAGTAGCTTAAAATGTGAATTGTATCACCAAATAATGAAAACTCTTGGATAAAGAAGAAGACTGATTTTATTCTATTTTTTTCCTAATCAAATTGATGAGACCATACAAATAAGTGACATTTCATCTTTAATATCAGATTTAAAATAAGAATAAACAATCATTTGGGCATTGCCTTTATCTTATTAGACTAAAATCTTCTGTGCTATAGATTTTTTTTAATGTGTTAGTATATGTAAAGTACATAATACAGTGCTCAGCACATGGGAAATATTCAATAAATTTCAGATAATTATAATTATTATTAAAGTTTTCACTAAGAGTTTATATGTTGCCTTTATATAGGTGTGATATTTCCTGCTAAAGGCATATTAGTTAAGACATGACTCTTTTAGTACAAGATGAAACTTTGAAAAATTACATTTTATATAAGGAGATTACATATAAAGAATGTTCATTTTGTTCTTTATCATAATTAACTGTCCTCATACTAGTCTAATTTTATTATAAACTTTAGATTTTTTTCCCTTTTCACTTAGAAACCTAAACCAAGAATAAGTCAGCTTTTAATTTTATAAATAAAAGTTTGTTTTTCTTGGAATTATTATTTGACTAACCTTTGTATTTGGCTTCAGAGATTACCTTAAAGTATTTATTTAAAGGGAAAATAATAAACAACTCAGAACAGACAGCTGATGTTTTTATAGCATACGTTAGACTCCTAGTGCAGTTCCCAATACTGGTATTTATTTTATTTTTTAAAGTTATTCCTGAAAGAAAGTTGTTGTACCTTTCGGAAATATTAATAAGTGACCTACTTAGGTTAGATGTTGAGTGTGTTATGTTGGCTTGAGGAAGAAAACTGACATTATTGGTCACAGAAAGCAAATTTATCTAATTTTTTAGTTGACAAAAATTTGAAAGGCTAAATGACAGAACTGATATTCCAGGACATCTTGACAAGACAGAATGGTGAGCTCAAACCAATGAGAGGAGGTGTAGCAGAAACACAGGGAGGGGGATGGTGCTTGAAGACACTCATGTGAAAAGATTTTCAGGAGCTCTTCTAACTTAATGGCCAGTGTGAGCTGCTGAGGAAGCAAATGCAGTCCTGGGATGACTCTTCAACTCAAGGACAGGACTACAGTCCAGGGCTGCGATTACGCCACTGGCCAGACCACATCTGCAGGATTGTGCATGGCTCCTGGTGCCACATGCAGCCAGTTGGCAAAATAGGGAGCGTCCCAAGCACAGCAGCCAAAAGGGTGAGTGGCTTCTCCGTGGAATAGCACTTAAGTGGGCTTGGGATCTAGATTACCCTGGAGGGTGAGGAGTGGAGTGGATCCAAGCATTGTGGATCCTGAGGCTTGTTTATGTGGGGGCCCCATTTATAGAAAAAGAAAACAAAGCAAGGACCTAGAAGGAACCTGGGCAAGTAAGGCATCTTGAAATTTGAGCTTCATTAGGTAAACCTAACTCTGCTAGAGAAGAATAGATTTAATGAACACACATGTGGTTTTTTTTTTTTAAGAAATTTAAAGGCAGAGGGAGCTGACGCATTTGCCACTGCTCTAGAAGGCAAAAATAGAAAAAGAGGGTCTACATTGAAGGAATAGTCCTAAAAATTCAACAATGGAATGAGCAGCATCTGAATTAGTAAGCACCTCATCTCCAGGCATATTCACGCAGATCCCTGTGAAGTCCCCTGCTTGGGAGAAAGCTTGGACTAGAGGGAAGACTTTAAACTGTGCTTGGCAGCTCCCAGGGGTCCTCAGGAAAAATAAGACAGGAACTCTTCCTTCTGGCAGAATAGTTCATTGTATTTGTTTTAGTTTTTGAGCTTCAGTAAGACATCATTTGTACCACGAAATTTCTCTTTTCTCTTAAAGAGAGAGAAAAGAAGATGGAGGAGAAGTAGAAAGGAAAAGCAGAGGGGAAACTTTGAAATGACTAGGCTCTATGTGCTCAAATGTCCCTTTGGTCCCTACGCTTGTTACTCTGAACTGTCCTTGCCTCCTACTGAGGCTGGCAGGAACCCAGGGACCGCCAAAAGAAGCTACCTTTGTATTTTTTCATTCCTACTCATAGTTTGAGTGTGTCTGCACGCGCAGGTGCACATACAGTATTTCCTGTTATAAGTTTGATCCAGTAGGGTATATATGAATTCAACCCTAGTCCCCTCTTAACTTGAAATAACTCAAAATAAGTAATGAAGTTGACTTCTCTTTAAACCATGTCGTTTGTGCTGTACTGATCGCTGGTTTTGAGAAAAAGCACATGATGTGCTCTTGGAGAGCAGAGACCATGGCATTTCCTTAATCCCTACAGGGCTCTGCAGCCATTCACATAGCAGCTTCTGTGATTGACATTTACAACAAATGTAGTGAGAATTTGGGGCAGGTGGTTGTCTAGGGTAAGAGAAAAAGATTAATTTCAACTAGGGGCTATAAAAGACTTCTTGATGGAGGTAGGTTTTGATCAATTGTTGGAGTTTGGATTCTGTTTCTCCAGATGGCCCTAGTAGGAGGCAAGATGTCAGAGTGGGGTATCTTGAAGACAATGGGGATAAAGTAACTTCTCTTAAATAAAGTGATATTCTTCAAATTAAAAAAGAAAACTCGTGCCAATCATGGAAAATTTAAAATAGTAAATGTTCAATAAATGTTAGTCATAATTTTTTCCAAGTGCCAGACACTGTGTTGTATATTTTAAATGCACTATTTTATTTATCTCATAATAATCCTATGAAGTAGATATGAACCACTATCATCCCCATTTTACAAATTGAGTTTTAGAAAGTTTAAATAACATACCAGAGACTTCACAGCTAATAAGTGGAGGAACAAGGTCTCTAATTCATGGCAGTCTGATTTCAAATCCAGTGCTCCCAAATACCACACTAAAATTTTGAGAGCATATGCAGTATTATTAATAATTCCACCAGAAAGAGATAATTACTATTAATATGTTCCTGTAATTTCTTCTAGTCTTTTTCCATGCTTGTTTTAAACATGAAGTCATAGATTACATAACATTTTAAACTTTTTAAATATTATGATGTAAAGATTTTCCAACATATGTTAGTCCAGGTCCTCCAAGAAGCAGGCACAAAGATTAAATGTACAACAGTGTTATTAAGAGCAATGGAAATTTCGTCAAGGAAAATTTCTTGTGAGAGAAAACGGGGAGAGAGCTGAGGAGGGTCACAAGGGCCATCAGACTGGGATGCAAGTTAAATCCCAAGGGACTGAGAGAGACAGAAGGAAGGTTGGGTAGACGCATCCTAGATCTCCATGCAGTCTAAGGAAAGTTTAGCAAGGCTGCCATGAAATCCTTGAGTCAGTCAGCCATCAGAGAAGTCCCAGGTCTCCCAAGAAGGGGCACCCTCAGTCATTGGCTGGTAGAAATTCAGGGGAAGCATAGCCTTGGACAAAAGTGATAATGATTTTCAGAAGGCAGTAGCTGAGGCCCATGGTAAATCACATTCCTGTAGTTGGAGGTCAGTGAGGCACATTCTCATGGCCACTACCCGGTGGTAATTAATACATTGTCATATTAAATGGCTGCATAATATTACATCTGTCAGAGTCCCATGATTATTTCTACTTCAGGGTGTTTGTGTGTTTTGGTTATTATAAAGTATCCTATAATAAATATCTCTTGAATATATTTTTGTATGTGTAATTAGTTGATCAACAATGCATTTGTTATTTTAAGGCTGTCAATGAACTTTGTTAAATTACTTTCAGGTAATGCACTGATATTGCTAGACTGTTGGATTTGTAGAAATGTGGAAATTATGGCTGGCCAGGCAGGTTGGGGCTAAATTTTAAATGTCAGGCTGAGACCTTTAAAATTTATTTTGTTTTATTGAAGAACTAAGGGTGGAATGAAATTGAATTGATATTTTAACCCCTTTCTAATGCAGGCATGATATGGGCTGAATGTAAAGAAATTTGGACTCAAGGTCCCAAGGAATACTTGTTTGAGTTGTGGAATATGCTTGATTTTGGTATGTTAGCAATCTTTGCAGCATCATTCATTGCAAGATTCATGGCATTTTGGCATGCTTCCAAAGCCCAGAGCATCATTGATGCCAATGATACTTTGAAGGACTTAACAAAAGTTACACTGGGAGACAATGTGAAATACTACAATTTGGGTGAGTTTACAGTACACAGTCAATATAAATTAATAAAAATGCAGAATTTTCTTGTATAATAGATGTCAGCAGTAGTTGAGTTACTTCCCAATTTTCATACAATTGTTGGTTAGTTTCCAACATCTGTATCTAAAGGATGAGCACCTATCTGAAGAAGCATACTTTCTGCTTCTTCCTTTGATTTATCTACTGGTTGGAAGTCTCTTTTGGTCACAAGAAATCATCTCCTTTTATTTCTTGGATCAATTGGCTAACTAGCAAACTTCATTGAGAATGTCTTTCTTGTGTCTTGGATTTATTTTTTTCCTCTTTTCTATTAAAAATAGTTCACATTCGAGTAGTACATATAGGCAACAGATACTATTCAGCCTTAAAAAAGAAGGATATGCTGTCATTTTGTGAAAACATGAATGAACCTGGAAGACATTAAGTGAAACAAGCCAGGCAAAGAAAGACAAAAACTGCATGATCTCACTTATATGTGGAATCTTTAAAAAGTCAAACTCATAGAAGTAGAGAGTAATGCTGGTTGCCAGGGGATGGGGTGGAGGCAAAATGGGGAGATTTTGGTGAAAGATAAAAAGTTTCAGTTATACAAGAGGAATAAGTTCTGGAGTCTATTGTATGACATGGTGACTATAGTTAATAATAATGTACTGTATACTTGGAAATTGCTAAGAGAGTAGATTTTAAATGCTCTTACCACAAAAAAAATGATAAGTATGTGAGGTGATAGATATGTTAATTAGCTTGATTTAATCATTGTACAATGTATACATATATCAAAACGTCACGTTATATCCCATAAATATATACAATAAAAAAGTTTACATTTGAGTACCATGTCCATTTAAAACATAAACTATTTGAAAGCAATGGAATTGTTGAGATCTATGAGAGGACCCCCCATAAATAACACCACTATTTCCCAGCCAGGCTCCGAACTAGTTGAGAAATAAAAGAAGTTAATATGGAGGACAGACCATCACCTCTAATACTGATAAAATTCAATTCAGAATGGATGACATAGGTCTGAGTCTATTAGCTAGTGGGCTCAGTAATATCCCAGAATTAGGCAGGCATATCCTCCAATTTCCAGACAGCAATGCATCAGGGCAGTTCTCCCCACAAGGGGGATGGCAGCAAGTGCCTGATCAGGTGAGACTCCTTCATGGAGGACCAGAGGAGAATTCTCAAGAGAAAGTAGGTAATGTTGAGCCAAGGATGCCCAGTTATTCGTCCCAATTCAGCAATCAGATAAGTCATTCCACCTTCCCAGGAGGAAAGTGACTAAGGGATGAAAGTAGATTCAGTTATTTGCTTAAGGAAAATCCCTGTTTGTAGAAACATGGACTGGGGAAAATATATCCCCTTTGAATACTTATTTCAAACCTCCATTAAGAAATCAGTTAACATTCACTTGGCACCTCTATGGGTGTGTCAATTATATCACAAAAAAGCCCCTTTTTATTATTATTTTTAGTATTTATTTTAATGTTTAATTTAAAGATTTTTTTTTAAAAGTATACAGAATTTTTAAAAGTCAAAGCTATCTATCTATTTATAGATGATGCTCATATTTAAAGCACTTATAAAAAAGGAAACTGCTTTTATTGGTTTCTTTTTATCCCTTCCTAATTCTGCTTCTCAGCAAATAAACAAATAAAAATTTATAATCATATTTTTCCTCTTTCTTACACATTGTTTTCCATTTTTATTCATAATGGTTTCTTAATTGGGTTTTTGATGACCTGATGTAATAATGCTATAAAAATTTATAAGAGAATAACTGCTACATTTTATGGTAAAAATAGACTTGTCTGAATGACAAATAAAAATGACTTCTAATAAGTTTAAATAACTACAAGTATTCTACAAGCCCCAAATTACATTATATTGTAATTATAGCTTAAGATTAAATAATAAATGCTACCATTTATTAAGTGCCAGGCACTTTCTAAACACTGAACATATGTTGACTTATTGAATTCTCACAACAGGTGAGAAAGATAGGAGTTATATTATCTCATTTTTAAAAATGGGGAAACAAAACTAAGAGAAGTTAAGTAATTTGCACAAGTTCTCAGTTGAGATTTATATATATATATATATATATATATATATATATATGAATTTTTACAGATACTGAGTCTATAGTCTGAGCTCCTATTATGCTATACCGTTATGAAAACTTGCTGGAAAACCAGGGAGGTCATCTTCTCAGTAAATTCAGAAGCTCAAATATAGTTGACACTTAAGAAGCCTTTTAAGATAAGAGACTTCCATTTGGGAACTGGTTTGCTAATTATATTTTTCTCTCAGAAAAGAAGTTTTCTAAATAAAAATCCTAAAGAAACTCACCATAACTCTTGTCTTTGCTTTTTCCTAGCCAGGATAAAGTGGGACCCCTCAGATCCTCAAATTATATCTGAAGGTCTTTATGCAATTGCTGTAGTTTTAAGTTTCTCCAGAATAGCTTATATTTTACCAGCAAATGAAAGCTTTGGACCTCTGCAGATATCACTTGGAAGAACAGTAAAAGATATCTTCAAGTTCATGGTCATATTCATCATGGTGTTTGTGGCCTTTATGATTGGAATGTTCAACCTCTACTCCTACTACATTGGTGCAAAACAAAACGAAGCTTTCACAACGTATGTGATCTCAGATGTTCTCGTGATAGTTATTGAAAATTAAATAAATGTTAGTTTAACAGTGTTTATAGAAGTCCATGGGATAAAAAATATTTTGGTAAAGACTTCGTCTCTAGTTCTTCCTTCAAAAAATGGGAGGATTTTAAAATGAGTTGGAAAAACGCTAAGATGTAAGACCCTTCCTAATATTAAATAATAATAACTAACATTTTTAGAACCAGATGTTGTGGTAAATACCTCACATGCATCCTTTCATTGTCTCCATTTCACAAAAAGAGGAAACTGAAATTCACAAAAGTTAAATAATTTGCTGAATGTTCCATAGCTGCTAGTATTTGGAAAAGCAAGGATGTGACCCCTTGTTTACTGACTCTCACATCTGTTGCTCTGTACTCCCGTGCCCTTATGCTTACTGGGAACTCCTGGGGAACCGACTATGAAAACAGCTGTTTTCCTAATTCAGTTTCTCCCATATTATCAGTGAGAAGATCTGAGTTATCAACAGTGACAAAAGTTTTGACCTATGTACATCATGGGCACATGCGTTTTTTATAAAGTATATTTGGAACAGATTACTCAAATATTAGGTCTTCATTGTTACAATGAGAAGCATCAACTGAAGCATAACCTATTATTTACCATATTCTTATTTTTCCTTATTTTCTTTTTCTTTTTTTTTTCTTTTTAAATTTCAGAATATTATGGGGATATAAGAACTTTGGTTACATATATTGCCTATGCACTGCCCAAGTCAGAGCTACAATCATGCTACCATATTCTTCTAAAATGCAGTTTGTCAGGAAAACAAAACCACCTGGGTTAAGTGGATGGGCTTAGCTTTGGTTGATAAGCATGCCTAAAGCATTGAAATTCCTACCTAAGATATATCAGTGGTTTGAGTTACATTGTCTGTTTATGTTGTCATTTTTGTCCTTAACACATATACTATTATTATCTATTTATTGGATATGAGTAGAAGTATAGATCAGCAGGAAACCTAAAAGGACTCTAACAAACTGTATTATTTTTAAGTAATACATTTAACACTTCCATTGCCAAAGTTATAGAGTATTTAAATGTTAACATCTATGGTTATAAAGTTATGTTATTAGCGTTTATTGAGTGCTTATAATGTGCCAGATAATGAGCTATGACTATGTACTTCATATGCACAGTATTACCTTATCCTTGCAACAATCCTGTTGTATATAATTTACAGAAAAGAAAAATGAGTTTCAGAGAAGTAAAGAATTTTCTCATGAATACATAGTATTTGCAAAGACACTAAATCAACTCACTCTTATTATGGTATACTATTGTTATTTATTTATACACTTTCTTATTTCTTTTCTTTCTTTTATTTTTCCCCAGAGTGGAGGAGAGTTTTAAGACACTGTTCTGGGCTATATTTGGACTTTCTGAAGTGAAATCAGTGGTCATCAACTATAATCATAAATTCATTGAAAACATTGGTTATGTTCTTTATGGAGTCTATAATGTTACAATGGTCATCGTTTTACTAAATATGTTAATTGCAATGATCAACAGTTCATTCCAGGAAATTGAGGTATAATCTCTATTCATTTTTATAGTTTGTGCCTACATGTTTTCACTATTCCAAGGACCAACACAGCAATGAGGTTGAAAGTATGGACTTCTATACCTCCTTTGTTCTTTCCTTGTTTTACATAGTTGTTTGATCAGCAATCTAGAAAATTTTAATTCTTTGCCTCCAAACGCAACATGATAGGGTATGACGGGGCAGTAAGGCATAAGAGTAGGAACGTTGTCTGATTTGATTTGTTACTGATTTAAAAAAAAACCTTTAGGAATACCATATCAGCATGAATTTATATTTTATTCAAAAATTATTGTTTATGAATACTACTATTCTCCAAGTCTTTTTTGAGTGATATTCAAAATTGGCCCTTTTTTGAGTTAAGACTGATAATGTAAATTTTTATTCCAGAAATCTTGGTCTGTGTCCCAAATTAATGAGTGATCTAATGTAGAATAAAAGAATAATTTTTCATAGTGTTTTTCAGAATGTAGGAATATACATTTATATTTTTTTCAGTGTATTTAAAAACACATATGAGCTTTGAGATGTATAGTCCTGTAAGTCTGATAAAATTTTAGGCAGATTAGGAAAGAGTATGTGAGTATACCATTAACAGTTCAAAAAAATCTTGAGCAGTCTTTGAGGTCTGACAGTGTTTGTAGGCATTGTTCTTCCATCCAGCCACACAATGTTAAAAGTATCCCAGTAATTCTATTTATGTATTTCCTTGATGGACTGTCATGTGTGTTTGCATAGGATGATGCTGATGTGGAGTGGAAATTTGCAAGGGCCAAACTTTGGTTTTCCTACTTTGAGGAGGGGAGAACACTTCCTGTTCCCTTCAACCTGGTGCCAAGTCCAAAGTCCCTGTTTTATCTCTTACTGAAGATTAAAAAATGGATTTCTGAGCTGTTCCAGGGTCATAAAAAAGGTTTCCAGGAGGATGCAGAGATGAACAAGGTAATTTGGCTTGATAATTTATAATTGTATTCTTAAGTGCTGTGACCATTGTGGCTTCTGTACCACATCCCTTTAACAGAAAGCAGTTAGGGATGACACGTCCATCCACTCCCAGATGCAGTCACTTAACACAGCCTGGTTCTTTGGCTTGTGTCTGCTTAATATGAGCTTGTTGGACATTTCATACTTAAGAGAATATAAGAAAAATTCATGAAATATAACTAAAATAATGTGTTATATTATCCGGAGTGAGTACTGAAAGGGAGAGCAATTCTGGGCCCCATTTTTGCTGTTGTGGCTACATGTCCTTCGTTTCTCCTTCAATTTATAGAACTAGGTAAAGCATCAGCAGCTGATTATGACTCAGGGGCACTTGACAGACTCTTAAATAAGTTCTTCATTGAAAAATTCAGAAATTAGTTGCTCACGTGCAATATGGGAGACCAGGCTCAGCAGTAAGTAGTTGAAAAAAAAAAATCTCTAAGGACATTAATTGAAAACAATAATCCCACAAGGCAGTGCAAACCTCAAGAAACCATAAAAGAGATACAGAGCTTAGATGAGGAGGCAGGATGACCACAGTATGTTCAGCTGTGTTTAGAGAACATGTGTATAACTGGAGTCAGGAGGTGGGGGCTTACCCTGTACAACCATCTCTGCTGAGTGCAGAACACTATGTCCAGAGGAGCATTGAAACACTAGGTGCATCCAGAGAAGGAGGACCAGGATGGGGACATGTATGGATATAGTGTCATATGAGGGGGAATTGAAGGAGCTGGCTGTTTCTTCTGAGGAAAAAAAAAAAAGATTGAAGGGGAACAATATCTCTAGAATTCCCACCTTTGATTAGAGAATACACTTGATTTTTTGTTCCTTCAAAAATAAAAAGATAGGTGATGGCAAAAGTTTTAAATAGTTCAATTTTAGTTCAATGTGAGAATAAACACGTAGCAATAAGATCTGCCCAACAGAGCGGTGGGCTGCCTTTGGAAGCAGCAAGCTTCCCATCACTGTGGTAGTCAATAAATGCCAGATGGCTGATGCCAGGAATTTATTGAAGATCTTCCTTCCTACACTGGGTGGACAACTGGTCCAAATGATTATAGAGTTTCCTTGCAATTATAGGATTCTATCATTGAATAAAAGGGAAATGTCCTAATTGTGCTTGGTTTGCCATTTACTGACTGGGATTCTCAAGTAAGTAACAAACACTCTGAGTTCTAGTTTCCTCAACTGTAATATGAGAATAAAAATCATATCTATATCATGAAGACTGAATCAAATAAATATGTAAAAGTGCTTTGAGAATTCTAAAGCCCTCTTTAAGTGTAGTTATTGTTATGATTATTTTGTGTAGGAATGTTAGAAAAATAGGCCTTCTACAGCACTCTTCTGGATGTATTACTTACAGAACTCAGTGGAGTAGCAAACATTTCCCTTACTTTACTTAATGTAATTAAGTGTATAGTTTACAGGTCTGATTAGAACTGCACCTGACAGAATTCAATGTCCAAAGAAAATGCCAAGCACTTGCCAAAGAGAAGAACCCAATAAGAACGTGTTTCTCTCATTGAAACTTGTTGGGGAATTAGAACAGATGGTTTTTAAAATATGGACTTAAGAGTGAAATTGGCTTTGCAACTGTACTCATTTTACTATCTATCTTTAAAAGAGAAATGAAGAAAAGAAATTTGGAATTTTAGGAAGTCATGAAGACCTTTCAAAATTAGCACTTGACAAAAAACAGGTAAGATAACATTTGAAAATATAAAGTTGTGCATATGATCAGGCTTATCTTTTCAGAGAAAAGGACAAGTATTCAGAAGCAATTTCAAAAAGTAGATAAAAGACACATTAAAGAATTTAACTATTTTAATAATTCTTGAAGAATTGGTTATTGAGAGGTGGAAGTAAGTCTATGTCTGGATTAGCAAAAAGAATTGCATGTATATTTAAGACATTAAGCACATACTTATGGGTACTTATAGTGATAAAATATAAAACTAGTGATGTGAAGAAGGGAAAATTAAAACAAGAGAGGAATCTGTCCAGAATCTGATGGAAGGTATGATTAACTTAGCTCTCTGCAGCTCAGGTGGAGAGCATGAATAGCCAGCAGTGCCTCCAAATTTGTCAGTAATCATGAAGCTGTAGAAAAAGGCACTGTAGGAATTTAATGGCTATTGTGGTTGACACAGTTAATAATGAACAATGCACCCTAGAGATGCATCAGCTCCTTGATTAGGAGTAGTGAAATCCTCAGTAATGAGGACATTTGCTTCCTTTCTTGCCACATGCATATAGTAGGGGGGCAATAAATGCTTGCTGCTAAAGGGAAATGATAAAAGGATGAATTAGGAAAAGGTAATGTATCAGGTAGGACTTGCATTCAATTGCACATAGTACTCTAGAACCCAAATCATGGTGGTTTAAACAAGACAATTGTTTCTCCCTCCTTACTTAACTCTCCAGAATTAGGCAGTGTGGGACTGTTGTCAGGGGTAAGTCTCTGTGACTCTCCTGGATTTTTTGTCATAGTGGGATGTAAGATGACAGCTTCACCTCCAGCCATTACACCCACTTTTCAGTCATGTAGAAGGAGCAAGGGCAAAGGAAAAGTGGGGCTTGCTAGCTAAATTTGCTGCCACCCTCAGAAGCACCTCCCAATAATTTCTGTTACCATATCTCACTGGCCAGAGCTGTGCTGCACAGCCACCCCATGGAACACAAATGCCAGGGAGAGAGGCCACTTTGTTTTGTTTTTAAGCTGGGTTTGTTACCTCCTCCAACAACAAAGGAATCCTCTTAAGGCCTATCTGATATCCAGCCTCCCAGCTTTCTTTCTACCCATTCCTGCCACAAATGTGTCCACCCTTCCCCATTTCAAATCAGAACACAAAAGAGAGCTTCAGGATAAGAGAAACCCTGAACCATAGCTATAGTAAGATTAGGAAGTTTGATGGGGAAAAACTTCCAAAGAACAACATCGCAGGCAGGAAGGGCTGCCGTGGGAGGTGGCAGATGGGTGTAGACTATCTATCTTTAAAAGAGACAGTTTCTGTGAGACCTGCCACAGTCTGGGGCTCAAGCACAGCAATATGGCAGTATGGGCTGAGAGTAGACAGCTGGAAGGCAAAAATGGAAATCATGTCTGGTTTTCCAAGACACTCAACAGATTATGCCATTGAAAATTGGCAGAATCTTGCTATTCAGACAAAATTTGTTTGGCTTGCTTGTGGGCTACCAGGTGAATCTAGATTGCATTTAAAAATGGTTCAGATAAGGAAAATTTATGAAATGGGACATAATGCATATAACAGAGCTACAAAGTCAATTTCACTCTAGAAAGGATAGCTTAGTGGTTAGGAGACTAGTGTAGAGGGTCAACAAGCCACAGTCTCTGCACCACCTGAGTCAGTTGGTACCCCTGTAATATTCTGAAAGTAAAAATAAATAAATTAACAAACAAACAAACGAACAAACAAAAAACAAGCCACAGCCCTCAGCCATATTTTGTCTTCAGCCTGTTTTTGTTTGGACTGAGGGTTAAAGAGCTTTCATTTTTTGTGTGTTTTTTACATTTCTAAAGAGTTGTGAAAAAAATAAAGAATAAATGACAGAGACTGTATGTGGCCCACAAAGCCTAAAATATTTATTATTTGGCTTTTTACAGAAAAAGCCTGCCAGCCCAGTCTCATGGTGATGGTTACCATGAATAGAATACTGAGGAAACACAGAGAATTAAGTTCAAATATTTTATAAGCAATTTCTCTCATTGTAACGCATGTCTGTGTGTGTTCTACTTAGAATGCTGTCTCACTAAGGCTACTTACTCATTTGTGGAATATAGGTAGTAATTATGCTAACATCCAAAGGTTGTTTTGAATATTAAATTGGTTAATACATGTAAAGTTCTTACAACAGGGTCTGACACACAGTAGGTATGTAATAGCTATTTATTATTTTATTGTTATTATTAGACAGCAGCAAGAGTAAATATAACCACACAATTTGATAGTGATACTAATCCAGTGAGGACAGAGACATAATACCAGGCCTGAAAGTCCTAGAGAAAGAATGCCAACAGGAAATGAAAGAAGGAGTCCAGTTAAAAATTGTAAATGGTTGCATCTGGAAAAAATGATTTGAAAAAATTAAGTAGGGAGTGGAAGAAATAGTAACAGTAATGGGAAATAGTAATATCAGAACAAATTTGAAAGTCAGCACACATTAATTGCAAAATGGCAACCAAATTAGCATTTTTACAGTATGTTTGGCAGCAACACACACGCACGCACTTACACACACACAGACATAGATCATCTCATTTTCCCACCACTTTCTAGCTATGGACTTGGACAAATTTCATGCCCTTCTCGAGCCTGACTTTCTTCACTTGTAGTTACTACAGCCTCAAAGGGTCATGAAAGTAAATGAAATAAAATACCTATCAAGGCACATGGTAGGTAGTATAGGTTACTACTTATGTGTTAGCTTGTTCCTCCCTTTCCTCTTTGGTGAAATCATATTAGTCACGGTATGGTAACCGATTAATCCCCCAGACCAAGAAGAGGCAAACTAACTGATGAAGGTGTGGACTTCTGGAGGACAGAGCCCCTGTCTTAGTTCAACCCTGATCCTTAATATTCCATATTGTTGATACTCACAAGTGTCTGTGGAAAAAAAGAATGCATGAGTGGACAGAAGGACAGATGGATGGACAGGAAGGTGAAGGGGAAAGAGAAACTGAAAGAATATGCATATTTTGTCTCCAAAAAGTGTCCAACTCAAAAGATTTTATAATTTGATAGGTCATTTTAATAAATCCTGTCATTTATGAGTTAGATTATCTGCACATATCACATAAGAAAGGTGGAGCAAGGTGAAATGATTTAATAATTTTTTTCAAAGGCTTCCCTAGTAAGTGGATATATTCAGAAATGAACCCACCTATCCCTGGTGTCATATTGCTTGGTCCCAATCACTTGTTATATGTGTACCAAGTAATATATAATTAATAATAATTTAATAAGGTATAAACATTTGTAAATGATAGCGTCCATCTTATAAGTTTAACTTCATCTATGTAGTTTAAATATTGTGATGCTTAAAGGAAAAAGAAAGGGCGAAGTTTCAGCTAGTAATATTATTTAGTTTTACTTATACCCATTAGAGTTGAGTTATAATTGACAATATAGCCCACTATGTTTTCTTACAGATAAGAGGTCATGAACTATTAGTCTCAAAAATAAGTGTCCCTCTACAAAACCTAAATATGTATAATAGCCCAGATAACTTGGGGTTGGTATATACATATACCTGATTTCTTTTTTAAAAATTAATTTTTACTGTAGTAAAATATACATAGCATACAATTTACCATTTTGACCATTTTTAAGTGTATAGTTCAGTGGCATTCAGTACATTGACAATGCAGACAACTAATTCTTAATTGAATAATCCAAGAAGATGACTCTTTCCCTTTCTACCTACCCCCATTTATGATCTACAAAAGGTCTGCTGCAACAGAAACTTTCTGTAATTTTGCAAAGGGCATTTCAATTGATTATACACATACATACACACACACACACACACACATACACACACACAATTGGCCCTTGGTATCCTCAGTTTCTACTACATCCATGGATTCAGCCAACTGACAGTCAAAAATATTAGAAAATAATAACAAAAAATAACAATGCAACAATAAAAAATAATACAAATAAAAACAGTATAGTATAACAACTATTTGCATTCTATTTACATGTATAAAAATATGTTTTGAAACAAGGTAAGCAGACCTATTCATTATCTTCAATCACATCTTTTAACTCTAAAGGTCACTGACTTTGGTGGTTGCTAGCATTAGCTTTTCAGATATACAGTCTGAAGGATAGCATAAATTAAAAGTCGATCTCTGCATACACTACTACATGTGTAAATCTGAAAATGCCTGAAAATGCCAAATTACTTCTTGAATAGCTGGTTTGTTCCAGCTTCTGAACAGATCACTCTCAAGTTGTCAGTTTTAGAGCAGGTTTTTATGCCCTATAGAGTAGGGCCCTTCTGCACTGAATCAAGTGAGATTTTTTTTTTATTGGTTATATATCCAGGAATTGTGGTCTTTACCCTTTACCTAGGGCAGAGACTATCTTTTTAATCATCTGATGAAACAATCACATAAAGTAATGGTTCCAAATGTGTCAGTTTCACTACGGCCACTTCTCCATGCAAGTTTGTACAAATTGCCCATCCTCTTCTCCAGATCTGTTGAGTAAAAACCTCTGGCAGTGGGGCCTGGGAATATGTATTTTAATAAGCCCTTAGGAGATTCTAATGCTCATCTGGGTGTAGGAATCACTGAATATTTCATTCCTGGAATGACTTAGTCATGGGCTTGGGCACATTGGTAAAAAGCAATATTTGGCGAAATATCTCCAGAATAAATTGACTACAGTCCTTGTCTCACAATAGTTCAACTAAAGATATTTTGATTCTATGATGGTGTGATAGCGATATGCATTCAGTGGAAACCATACCTCAAAATTTTGAATTTTGATTCAAAATTTTTATAATAACTTTGTTATAAAATAAGCTTTGTGTTAGTTGATTTTGTCCACCTGTAAGCTAAGGTAAGTGTTCTGAGCATGTTTAAGGTAGGCTAGGCCAAGCTATGATGTTTGGTAGTTAGGCATATTAAATTCACTTTCAACTTAACGATATTTTCAATTTATGACAGGTTTATCAGGACATAACCCCATGGTAAGTCCAAGATCATCTGTAGATTAAAGCTAACCAATGAAATAGACCTAAAGCCACATAGTAGATATTTCTCCTTCTGTACAATAATAACAGTTATTGACAATTATAGAATGCCTACTGTATGTCAAGCTACATAATCTATACACCTTATCTCTTTAATCCTCACATTAGCTCTAGGAGGGAGGTAATATTATTTCCCTAGTCTATACATGAGGATACTGAGAATATAGAGGTGAAATGACTTGCCCAAAGCCCTATTTCAGACAAGTGACAGAGCCAGAATTCAAATCCATATCTACTTGATTCCAAAGCAAAATGTTCACAAGCACTGTACAACACAGCCCCATTTAATATTTGCATTCTCTGCTGATTGAATATATTGCCTATACCTTTTCAGTTTACTGTTTTGTTCCTGGCTTCAGGACATTTAATGCTTGTGGGAAATGGGAGACTCCCAGAACTGTTGCTATGTACAGCAATGTAAGAAATTTCAAAGGCCAAAGCTTAGTTGTTCCTTTTAATGAATAACAAACAAGTTATTTAGTGTTCCTTACTCTAATCCTACAATGAACCTACAAGATGAGAAATGCCCATATCAAACTAATTATTAGGAAATGAAAAAGAAAAGCGTAAAGAATGCAGAAAATGTGGTAGAAAGTATAAAGAAAAAGGATAGGCAATGGTTCACTCAGTATTGAAGAGAGTGTTTATTTACATATTAGTCCAAAACAAAGCTTGCATCCAATCCTTCTGCTTCCAGTCAAGCTCCTCACTTCTGGCCCCTGTGGCATTATACTTGTTGGCATGATCTATAAATACATAAATCCCTATGGTTTAAATATTTTTCATATTACAAGTTGAATTTCCTTATATGTGCAAAAGTGTTACAGGCATGACTTTCCAGATAATGAAATTATTTTAGTAATTGTACATGGAACCAATTATATATTAGGATTTTCTGCCACCAAGTGGTAATAATGCTTCTTTGCACCATTGAAGTTTACTCTTACATACTATTTCTCTGTATTATTCAATTTTTCACAAGTAATTGCTGAATCTCTATGATGTATTAGAAACTGACTAGAAGTTTTTTGCTGGAAAAATGTTACATTTCCATCTAAAACTTTCAGACTTAGAGCAGAACTAGTCACATAAAAATACTCTAAATGAATTTATAGTTATTTACTCATATACCATTTAACTATACCAGTGGTTCCCAACCAGGGGTGATTTTGCCCCCTATCTCTACCAAGGTGCATTTGATAATACCTGGAAACATTTTTGGTTGTCACAATGCGGGTTGGGGGGAGGAGGGTATTATTGACATCTAGTGGTTAGAAGCCAGGGATGCTGCTAAGCATTCTACAATGCACAGGACACCCCCACCCCCCACATACACACGAAAGATTTATCCAGCCCAAAATGTCAATAGAGAGTTAATGAATAGATGGTAAATAAATCAAAGGTATGATCCTCAAATATTTCCTTTGTCCAGACAATTTCTCTGTGGTTATGAGGTTGTCTTCACCTCCATGCTTTATCATAATGGGATGAGTGTGAGCTTAAACCAGGTCCTCACATTTAATGATATCCTTAAGGTATAAATCATAGTTTGAAACCCCAAGTTCCCATTATATTATTTAAAATGTTACATTGAAATTTTCACAAATTTCATGAAGTCATAAATTAGCAGGGCTTGCAGGATGATAGAAGTCAACTAGACCATTCCCTTCATTGTCAGAAAAGATTATATAAAGTTTAAGCATCTTAACAATCTGCTAGCTTGTGGCCAGAGCCAGATGGTAATTAATCTTCATGTTTCCTTCAAGGGCTATTTTTGACCACCCAAGCTGTCTCTCTTTGATTAATTTAGTGAATTATGTAATTTTATCCTAATGATTTTTAAAGTCAATATTTAAAGTCAATATAAGTAAAAACATATGGACATTTTGCTGACATTTTTAGAGGAAGTGAAAGGAAAAGGGAAATAGCTACATGAAAAATGACATTATCTAAATAATATTTTCAGATTTACACATTGTATTTTATGGACCTTATCAGCCTTGCCGTGTTTTTCCTATTATTATAACTCAGCTAGACCATAATTGTTTATGTTCTTCATTGAATACTCAGAGCCTAGCACAGCACCTTATGTATAAAGGACCCTTAATGCATACTTGTTCAGTGGATGAATGTGTGCATAGCTGTTTTAATTCAGCATGTGGCCATTTAAAGGATCAAAGCATTGAAGTTAAGGCAGGGATTTTAATTCAGTCTCATTGAGCTTTACTTACAGCAACTCAGATGTCGCTTGGAAATAGAAATTGTGGGTATCTTTGAAGGTAGTCTTGAAGTTTCCCTTCCCCTAGAAGACAGTTGTGCATCACAAACATGCAAATTTGGAGCTGCTCTGTTTTGCTCATGTTCTTCTACTTATTTTTTTGTAAAACCAGTTTTTTCCATTAGAAAATGTATTAAAAAGTTTTAAAATCACCCTCTTAGCATGCTAATACGGTATGCTACCACCTTTATTTCAAATTGCTTTACTTTTTTGTTATTTGCCTGTTTAGGCAAATATATTCTTTGAAAAGTGCCACGAAAATGGGATATTATATGGTACCTAAAATTCAAATGGACTAATTAGTGCTTTCTTGGCACCTAAATTATGTCCCACAACAAAGTTTTACCCTCGCGTTCCTTCAGGAGCCACACCAGATCCTCCTGCAGGTGTGGATGTTTTAGTTAGTCAGGCTGGACGGTTAATCCATCATCAATGGACTTCTGAGTTCACCACCATTATTTACCTGATTTATTTGCCTCTTCCTCTACTATAGATGTATCTGTGGGAAAGCTAAAGCATGACTCTCATGACAACATGATTGGCAGCCACAAAGTCTAAGAGACTCCTCAGGCAACCTCAAATAGCCACTGAGAAACTGAACACACCTTGAGTGCCCCTGATTTGTCTTGGAAGACAAAATATTAAGCAAGTAAAGCTAAATGGCACTACATCTATAGATAAGATAATTTGTATATGTGATACTTCATTAGTTCATATATATAACTAATTAATAATCTCACCATATTATTTAAAGGAAAAATTAAATAAGAATAAATTTCTAATTTCTTTCAAATTACAGGTTGGGCACAATAAACTATCAAGTATAAGGAGCTCAGAAGATTTTCATTTAAATAGTTTCAATAATCCTCCAAGACAATATCAGGTAAGCATGAATTTTTAAAGATAGGCTAGTTATTTGTAACATTTAGAACCAAAGTATGTGATTCTTTTTTATTATTTATCTTTATTTCAAAATATTATGGGGGTACAAATATTTTTGCTTACATGTATCCATTTTGTTATGCTTCAGTCAGGGTTTTAAGTATGCCCATCACCCAGATAGTGTTCATTGTACCCGTTTGGTAGGTTATCACCCATCCCCTCCTCTGCCCTCCCCCCTGCTTGATTTCCATTGAGTTTTACTTCCCTTTATGCACATGTGTGCTCATTGGTTGGTTCCAATTTAATAGTTAGTACATGTGGTGTTTGTTTTTCCATTTTTTAGATACTTCACTTAGGATAATGGTCTCCAGTTCCATTCAAATTGTTGCAAGCTATGTGATTCTTTAAAGGAAAATGAACTGTTAAGATATTTTTCTCAATATCAAAGTAATACATTAATTCAACAAATATTTATTGAGTAACTACCATGTGCCAGGTATTTTCTAAGTGCTAGAGGTACATGAGTAAACAAAATAGATAAAGTTTTGTAATCATGGAGCTTAGAGTCTACATGTTCTTTGTAAAAAGGCAAACCTTACAAAAAGCATAAAGAAGAAAAGAAAATTCACCTCAAATTCCACCACTGAAAACAAAGACTATTTATTTTGGTTAATATTCTGCCAGATGACTATATGCATGTATATATACATAGTTTTACATACATTTTAATATTATTATATAAATATATATGTAATAGTTTATAAATAGTACTTATATGAGTAATAGTTTGTAGTCTATGTTTTTCTCTCCACAAAATATATACTCCTTTTATTTTAGTGAATGTATCATATTCCTTTGTATAAATATATGAAAATTTATTACAATAATTCCCTATTGATGGACATTTAAAGGTTTATTTTTTCTACTGTTGTTAGTAGTACTAATATGAACATTCTTGTCTATGGACCAGATTATATCTTTAGAATAGATTCTTGAAAGCAGGGTTTTACTATCCACCATTTAACCTTGGGCTTAGGTGTAAGATTTGGTTTAGCTATATATTTATCCAGGACTTCCTGAGCACACACTAAGATTCCTTTTTTGTGAAAAGTATATAGTAAAAGCAATGTCTGCATGATAGATGCCCACATACTGGAGAAACTTTATTACACTGAAACTAGTTACTCCTAAAGTGTAAAATCAAAACTGCCTACATTTGTTGGTGGGTCAGGGGCGGGGCAAAAACGATTAGACATTAGCTTAATTCCCCGTTTCCACATGCAGTACTGCACATCTTTAACCTGCCCAACTGAAAGGCTATCTTGCTCTAATACTTTTCAAATAAAATACAAACAATGGATATAAAAGATTAGAAGTTTTCTCTAAACTTATTTTTGTCTCAAGAATTAACTTTTAAGCCATAGCCCAGGTAATATATAAAAATTGCTTTAAAAAGAAAAACAAAATTTGGAGATATTATACATCCCCTGCCAGCTTAATCTTTGATAGCCATCACTTCCAAAGTGCTTACTAAAGGGAGGAAGACTCAGAAACTTATTTCAAACGAGAGATTTCTCATGAACATAAAACTGAGATGCATTTTCCTTTCTCTGTCTAGAAGATAATGAAGAGGCTCATTAAAAGATATGTACTACAAGCCCAGATAGATAAGGAAAGTGATGAAGTGAATGAAGGTGAGTTGGACACAGGGACAAATCAGCCCCAAAGCATGAGCCAGGGGCCCAGTGCAGAGCTGAGAGGGCTGGAAAGCTGGGCCTGGGGGAGTGAGCTTCAAGGGGAAGAGTAGAACAGGATCTCACCAACCATCAGTTCCACTAAATTGTGGGGAATAGGCTATTTCTCCACAGTTGGGGACAGATGTCACTTGCTAGATCAAAAGCTATTGTTTTTCGGGGGGCTTGGAGGGAGGAGGAATTGGTTGATAAAAGTGAGGGGCTGCTGCCCCACCCCCTGAAATATCCACTACCATTCCCACTACTTATTTTAGGAGGACTTGTGTTATAATTTTGCTACGATCTCTTCACTCACCAAAATATTAAACTGAGAAAATAGAAACTTGCTCCGTTTGGGAGTTATTTCCCTTCAAAGGATTCAAAATACAAATGTATGTGAAATTAGGACTGATTTTATCCTATCCCAGAATCACTTGTTTCTTGGCATTATGTATTAACAGTTGACTTCTTATCACTCTTGCTTTTCAAAGGGGAACTGAAGGAAATTAAGCAGGACATCTCAAGTCTCCGCTATGAACTCCTTGAAGAAAAATCTCAGAACACAGAAGATCTAGCAGAACTTATTAGAAAACTTGGGGAGAAATTATCCATGGAACCAAATCAAGAGGAAAGCAATAGATAATATAAAGCCTTCCTTAGAAAATTTTATTTATTTGTCCACTTGAAGCCATATTATTTTCTGATTTATTTTTTTAAGTGCCAATGTCACAACTTTTAAATGAGAAAAAAGTTAAATGATGATTTGGGTCATCCTATTATCTGGAACCCCAATATCTACTATTTTGGTGATTAAATTTTATCGTTCAGGTGAAAGGTTGCAGATTACAATGAAAATGATGCCCAGTTGCTTGGTGCTTGTTTTAAAAACTGCTTTCTTGGGTATAACTATTATGCTAATGTGATCACCTTGTAGTGTCTGACTGGGAAGGGTCTCAGCTGGCAGGGGCAGACGCACATTATTTTCCATGTGGTTTTTCCCCGGAAGGTGATTTCAGGTACCTTCTTGCCTGCTCTGTGGATTCCCTGCTTGTGACTCCCAGCCTTGAAATATGGAGAATAATAACCTATTGCCATTTAAAGAATACTGTTTAATCATCATCTATCCTACTTAGCCCCCGAAGAACATGACTGTTTGTGCAAATTGGGCTTATATCCATGTTAAATTTTGACTCATCTCTTCGAGAACATTACAATTAACAATGAAAAGTGTTTCCTCCACTGAACCCTGGAGAGGTAGTCCAGTTGTGTATGTGTGTGTGTGTGTGTGTGTATTTTGTATGCATGTATGTGAACATGTGTACAAACACATAAGATGCTTGCCCTATTTCTTTTGTAGCTAACGGGGACATGCAAAATCTCTTCATGCTATAATTTTTTGTTGTGACTGAAAAACTACTGTCCAAATAAAAACCTTTTATTGGGGAAGTATCAAAGCCACAAGCAATGTGATTATTTGGTCCAACTGTAACTCAATTTTGTGCTATTTCTGAGGGTATTTACAGATAAATTCTCACATTTGGCCACTGATGTAAAGGGAAAAAAAAGTGATGTGGGAATTTGCTAACACTTACCTGTTATTCTCAGTATGTACTATTTTCCTACCCAAATATATAAAACAGGAATTTGCATGTGGGTGCATTCACCAAGAGGTTATTGTTTTTACTTACTATGATATGAGGTGGTATCTTAAACAATTAGAAGAGAAAAATGACGGTTTATCTGTTTACCCAAAGACTATTGACATTCAGATGTACTGGGCATTAACTTGGAAAAGCTGCTTTAGATTCAATAAAGGGAGGCTTCAAATGCAAATCTTTAGCTTCCTTTTAAAGATGAAATGGTCACAGAAAATCTGTGTAGCCCCAACTTTGGCTTAGTTTAAATCAAAGAACATTTATATAACCAGATAAGAAAATACAGCTGAAAAGTTATATTCAGTGATTTTGTATTTGTGGGTATTACTTATGGAGAAGTTACTTAGTGATACCAAAAAAGGTCCATTTTCAAATGTTTTGTGACAATATTTGAATCAGCATTTGTGAAAAATCAACTTCATACCAAATGCACTATCAGCAAATTAAAATAATCTAACATCCAAAAAGTTTGTGTGTTTTGCCATGCAAGTGATAGGCCTGCATGCCAAGGACTGCTCTGTGACAGCACCTGGGCTTGATTCCAGAAGACTCTAGAAAAGATGTTCAGATTCCTCAGTGTTTTTTAAGTTGGATTGACTTGACAAGATAGAAGTTTTGGGAAATACAACAGGCAAGACTGTGGGTTTCTCAGTAAAAGGTGTTACCCTCCAGGTGGCTCCAATTGTTCCAAATTAATGACCTGATGTCAGCAGACTTTCCTCAAAATGCCACTGAATTGGCATCTCTTCTAATTTCCCTTCAATTTGAAGATGAAAAAAGAAACAAACATATTTTAAGAAGGATTTTTTAAATTCCAACAAGAGGTTAATTAAAGGCACATTGCCAAGAGATGTGTCATAAGCGTGATGAAAGTCCCAAGACCACTGGCTTTAAATCCTATATTCATGTCATAGATTCAACTTTTAGAATAAAGTGATTAATAAGTTGACTTGTTTTTATCCCAATTGCTCTATCTGTCATATTTCTCCCCTCCGAGTAAGGAGGACAGAGCAATGATGCTAGTCATTGTGACCACACAGCTGTTCCCCGAGGACAGAGCCCTGCTCACTCCTCAACTTTCCACAGCAGATGAACAGAATAAAGTCCCTGTTTTTCTACATCAATGCCTGGTTTTACTTTCTGCTGCTCTCGTTACTCTGAAACTGAGAAATAGCACAAACTCCATACGATTTTCCTAGGCATATAAAATAAATTACCAGAATCTTCTATCTGCTTAAAACTACCAGGGATTGAAGGGAACAGAAAATGAGTGTCTGAATTCCAGGTTCTTGCAACGAAATGGAGTCATGCGACTTAATACAACTATGAGAAACATTTACTGAGCACCTAGCATGTACTAGGCACTGTGATAAAAGTTTTCCATGCATTATCAAATTTAATATAACTTAACATTTACAATAACTGTATGAAACAAATCCTATTATTATCTTCATTTTGGAAATGAGACATTTGAGGCATGTAGAGGCTAGGTAACTTGCACATAGAGTAAGTGTCAGGGCCAGGAACAAAACCTATGCCTGCCTCACATTTACCAGTGGTCTTGATCAGACTTACTGGAGTGTAGTTGTCTCATTGTGCAGCTTATATTAAGTCTCTAGGTGAGGAAAAATGGTCTGTATGGAACACCATAACTTCCATTATATGTCCAGTCTAGAGACAGACAATAGCATTAAGTGAGGAAGACTGTGGGTAAAGAGAAGATTTGGATTCAAAAGGGTTATAGATACAGGGGAGAAAACATATATTTTTATCGCTCATCCTAGGTTCATGGCTGATGCTGCTGTAACAAAGGACAGATTAACAAGAGGAAAGCATACACATTTACTTAATGAGTTTTATGTGACACGGGAGACTTCACAAATGAAGACTCAAAGCAACAGTTAAACTTATGTATTTTTATTCTAAGTTTGATGAAGAATGAACAGTCATGGAGAAATATAATCAGACAAGGGGATGTGATCTAATGGTAATGAACTGGAGGAAACTTAGCAAGGCCTTTCTTTTCAGATTCTTCTCTGTGACCCCATGTGTTCAGAGATAAGGATGTTCCCTTCCTCTGGTAGAGACAGGACACCTCTCCACTGAGGGCCTCATGAGCTGCTTTGGGGAAGGTCAGAAAATCCTCTGTAGGTTTTATGGCCTGCTTCAGAGGGGAAGGGTGAGGGGAAGGTGAGAGTGACCTTCCTTCTGCTATTTCTCAAATTCCTTCAGCTTAAAATATTCAGTATGCTAAAGTTCCATATTTTGCAGTAGCATGTTCTGAACCCCATCACAGTTATAAAAGACGGAGGTGCATATTTAGTGGTGGGGACATTGTGAGCCAAGAGTCGGGCATGAGCACGGGACACTGAGGGAGTTCTTCAGGGAGAAGTACCACATTCAGTGACTATGTGTCAGTGAGGAAGATGGATTGGTCAGGAGCAAAGGTTTATACTTCATTTGGGCAGCCTGTCCTGCTCTTCCAGAACTGTTTCAGTATGAGAGAATCTTATTGCCATGTGAATAGTAAAAACAAACCAAACTCTCCATTAAAATGGAGAGACTATGTCAGTATTTGCCAACCAGGCAGACTGACTGACCAGTCCCCTGATGAAATCACTGTCAGGACCTATTACCAGCTTCAGGCCAAGGAAGAGCCCCAGACACAGATGATTTTTCTTCCGATAGCACATTCAAAGTGTACCCTGCATCCATTCTGAGTCTAACATGCCAGTATAGTCTTCCTCTTGTCTCTGAAACCTTCCTTCATCACCATGTGTCAAGCGGAGTTTACAAGAGTGACACCAGTCATCCCTGAAGCTCTGTTGAATGGTGCTGGGTATGAATTCCTACAGTTCAGAGCCTCTGCCCTTTGATGTAGACAGCACAAGTTTCCAAGTTAATTAGAGGTTGTGCAGGAGTGCAGCCCAGCATCCTAAAATGGAGAAAATTGAAAAGTCAGCTAAACATCTGTTATCATACAAAAGGTCGAATTATTGTCTGAGTATTTACTTTCATATGTGGCTAGCTGAGGTGAGAGATGCACCATGAACTCTCTAAAAGACCTGGGTAATTAAGGCAAATGCATTTTTCTTTTTGTGAATCTTTGGAATGATTGTATGAATTTTCTCCCTTGCTCTGTGTTCATAGCTACAGCTATAAAAATTTTTAAAAACATTTCCCCAGGATGGATTTAATGATAACACCTCTCAAAAATATTTCATTTTCAATTAGAGACTTTTGTACAACTGAGTAAATAGCTAGAGACACTGACCAACTATAGGACAGGGTTTTATTTATTTTTTTGTATTAGTGCCATTTGATGGACAGTCAATTTAACCAGAATAAGTGGATTATAATGCATAGTGACTCATATTTTTCAAACTTTCATGAAAATGACACATTGAAAGCTATTATATCTTATTCAATGGTAAAGGTAATTATGTCTACTAAGGAGATCATATGCTCATAATGACCATAATACTTCATAAGTAAGTATAATGTTATTTAGAACACTGAAGAAAAAAACTGGAAGAAAGATTGGTGTCCTAGTTTGTTCGAGCTACTACAACAAAATACCATAAACTTTGTAGCTTATAAACAGCAAAAATTTATTTCTCACAGTTCTGGAGTCTGGCAAGTCCAAGATCAAGATGCTGGAAGACTCAGTGTTTGGTGAGGGACCACTTTTTGGTTTATAGATGGTGCCCTCTAGCTGTGTCCTCACACTAAGGAAGGGACAAGAGAGCCATCTGGGGCCTCTTTCACAGGGGCACTAATCCAATTCATAACAGCTCCTATCCCACGAACTAATACTTCCCAAAGGCCCCATCTCCAAATGCCATCACATTGAGGGTTAGAATTTCAACATATGAATTTGGGGGAGGGGACAGAAGCACTCAGACTATAGCGATTAGTATGTACAGAATCTAAGAATTTTTACCTTTTTTCTTTTTCTAACATTCACCCTGCAAGCCACAAAGCTTTTATCATTGCCCACTGATAAACTGCAGGAATGGCATACAGAAAGTAGAGAGACAGGTATGTCCTCTGCGAAAGGCACAGAACATTATGAATTTTTTTAAATCATGTGAGAAAACCTTGATGCTGACATTCAAGAAGTGAATCTTTAACTTCATTGCCCTGCATTTTTGTCCTAATTATTGTCCATGAAAATAGACTCTCATACCACCATAAGAACAATCTTTTCAGAATAAAGTAAGTTTACTTATTATCATGTCTCAGGCTAAAAGAACTATAGCAATGCTCTGCTTTTGCCTTAACCTTTTCAGTAGTCTGTGATTCACCCGTATGACATTTACCCGTCACTCTCTGCAGAAAATGGACTTTAGTTGGAATAATTGAAAAAGGTCAAATTTTACAAAGTTTTCCTGTATTTTGAAAAATATTAACATGTCACCTTGTTGCTACTGTTTGTTAACATGTAGAATATACACACACATGCATATATATGTAGTCTGCCATGATATATAATAGATAACCATATAATAATATATATACACATGTATATATGATCAAAGGCATTTTTCAAAGCAAAGCTATTTATGATTCTAGAAAAAAACATGCTTATAAATAGAGATTTTTCTTTTCTCACTTGTTCTTTTATTTTCTTTTATACTTTATTTCAATAATTTACTCTTTTCTAGTCTCTATGTTATCTACTTCTTCTTCTGAGTTCTCTTCTGCCTAGTGTTTCAGAGCACAGGATCTGGAGGCAGAACGTGTAGGCTCAAATCCCAGCTCTGACAATTACCAGCTGTGTATTCTTCACCAAATTTCTTAACCTTTCTGGACCTCATTATCCCAATTCTACAGAAGAAAAAACTAATGCCATCTCCTGCATTGAGTTTTTATAAGGATGAAATGAATTAATACATTTTAGGTTCAGAGAATAGTACTTGGCCCATAGTAAGCATTCAGTTAATAGTAGCAATTGTAGAGAAAGAATGTGACTCCAAAATTTCTTTTCCACCCTGTCTTAAACGACTCTCTCTTAAACCTCATAAACCTAATAAAATTTAGGTTTTAACTCATGTTTCTCCAATCAATTGGTACATAGCATCTTGAACATTGTGCTAAGAAGGGTTCTGAGGCCCAGTCATAATCAGTAGGAAAGAATGACACAGAGACCTTGAACAATGCTTGCCGTGGACATGGAAAGTTGACCCTCATGCCACATATTTTCCATTCTTTTTTTTTTTGAGACAGAGTCTCGCTCTGTCATCCTGCCCAGAGTGCAGTGGTGTCATCACAGCTCATTGTAACCTCAAACTCCTAGGCTCAAGCAATTCTCCTGCCTCAGCCTCTTGAGTAGCTGAGACTACAGGCACGCTCCACTATGCCCAACTAATTTTTCTAGTTTTTGTAGAGACAGGGTCTCGCTCTTGCTCAGGCTGGTCTTGAACTCCTGACCTCAAGCAATCCTGCTTCGGCCTCCCAGAGTGCTAGGATTACAGGCGTGAGCCACCTTGCCTGGCCATATTTGCCATTCTTGAAAAAGATAAATCACATTTGAACAATATTTGGGAAAATTTCAAAGCACTTTTATTATTTTGGATCATAATAATTTTGTATCATTTTAGAATAGAATCATAATGTTTAGGGCAGGTACCATATTAGATCCTGCTCATAAAAATTTTATTTGAAACCTATGATATTCATTGCAGTGTTCTGGGTGCTATTTTTAGTAGCAGTATTAGAAACAGAGCACAAGTAATCTATTTATTTATTTATTTTACAAGTAATCTATTTATAAGCAACAGACCTAATTAATACAAGGTAGTTCCATAAGGCCTATTTTAATTTATTCATCCTATAGAGCTATACAACTCTTGAGAAGTTCTTCAGCATCTTCAAGGTAGAAAATGAAGCCTGGACCAATTTGTGTTATGTTTAGTTTACCTGCCACACTTTGTGGTTTCATCTTATTTCTTAGAGGACATACCAAACCCATGTAAGAAAACCTTGACATTATCTAGTCATTGACTGGGTGGTTCCTGATTGATATCCATCTCCCTCCAGGAGGGTAATGGCTCTTGACTCATTCACTTCATACTTTTGTTTAATAAGAAATTTATCCTTTGGCTCAAGAAGTAGATGTACCTAATAAATTACATGCCAGCTTTTTCTGTTAATTCATTTACAGGTCTGGCCTATCACTTGCCTCAGAGTAATGATCCAGTTGTCTTTCATGATCCACTAATAGGATACAATTAGCCCATGGCTTGTGCCATTAGTTCATCTGACACTTAGCTTCACTATGAGCAGGACATCAACGGCCTATCTCAGTTTTGTCACTTTTGCCTGATACTGTCCACCCTGGGACCTAATTACCTATTCTCACAAATCCCCAAAACAGCTTTGACCTAGTGATAACTTAAGCTTTTCTCTCCTAAACCCCTGCTATCTTGCTGATGGTTTAAGAGCTCAGGGAGGGTGTATAAGAAAACCTTGGTGTGAGGAGCAGTTAAGATCCTCCCTCTATAGCCTCTGAATTGCTATCAATCAGGACAAATCAGAAATCCTCCAAAGTTGTTTGTGGTTGATAAAAGCATTTTTAATATGTCACAAGATCAGCAGTTCTTTTTTTTTTTAAATAAACTTTTTCCTCTAAGAAGTCTGGCCTGAGGTTATGACATTATGAGGACATCATGATTTTTTTCCAGCAATTCATTTATGCCTAGTGTGGGAAGCTAGACAGTAATTGTAACCTATCTGCAGCTGACTGTAACCAATTAGATAACCTACATCATTTCTAATTCCTCCTTCTCCAAGCAGGCATCAGGCCTGTAGCCTCCTAGTATTTAACAATATTTCATGAGAATTGCAAAAATGCCTATAAGAAATGTATTGTCAGAAAATTACAGTAATGCAGTACTCAGTGTGTCTTGACCTGTGATTTGCAAGAGGAGTATCTAATGCAATTTTCATTTCAATGACTTTTTTGCATCTCCATGCTTAGCAGAGCTCCTGGGACTTTGTGGGTGCTCAGCAATATGTGGTTTGTTTAATCATTTCACTTAAAATTCAAACAATAATTAAGACACAGTTTCTGTCCTCAAGGAGTTCTGACTCAGACGTGCAGCCTATTATATGCTGTGGAAGCCTCCAGGATGAGCATCTAGGTATGTCTGTGGGGGTGGGAAGAGGTGAGCTGGAATTTCAGGTCAAAGGAACTTCCATTTGCAAGTATCATACATTTGGAGCAACATGCACTTAGACTGAAGCTTTGTTACTTCCATTCCTTGGAACAATGGTGTCAGAAATATATGTTATTTGGCATGCTGCTTGTCTTCATGCACGCTGTCTTAAATAGAGTTCCCCAGAAGGAGATCCTGGAATGAGGATTCATGTGCAAGTGATTTATGAAGACATGCTCCCAGGAAAAACTGATAAAGAGGTTGGGAAAGCAGGACAGGGAAGGAGAAAGCCAAACAACTGTGCAATTTGGGCAAAATCCTGCCAAGGATAATTTCAACCTGATCCTGAAGAGGAATTCTGAAGGTATAACTCTGAGCTAAACTTTTATACTTCTTGCCCATCAGTCATTGACAAATGGCTAAGGGATGTAAACTCCCAGGCAGTTTCAGTAAAGTCTGTAGTAGCCCGAGGGCAGGCCTACAGAGAGAGCAGCAGGTGCAGGCATTTAGAAACAAAAGTACACAGGCCTCTTGGAGGGACGCACTGAAAAGGGATCTGGGAGGAACATTCACTCCATACCCCATGTACAGTGTCATGGACGTTGTTCTTTGCAGTCATAGATTGCATCAGAATTCTAAAGTGCTATTTGGTTTTCCATGGAACTTTGGAATGTTGAGAAATAGTATCTGTTTTTGAGTCTTCAGAGGAGATGGATCGGATTCTCGTGAAATCAATGAATGTCTGTGTTACCTGGCGTTAAACCAGGTGACGTCTTTACCCTCTGGGGACACGGTTGTTTCCAGAGGTAGCTACTCATGCCATTAAACTAAATTATATGATTTGAGGGTTACAGGGATATACTGGACCAACATCCTTCCTCCTGAGGCAGCTAGGCCCTTCAAATTGACCACTGTTTATCATTCCTTTAAGTGGAGATATAATACGTTCCTTTGAAATGCAATTTTAATGAGGGTTATACATTAACCAACGGCTAACATTAACCAGAAAGAATTTATCTGGACCTCTAAAGAATGAGACCCAGAATTGATAACTTTAGATGAGGATAGATCTAAGAAAGAATCCAGATATGGGGTCATTTTGGTAGGCCACTTTGTAACCAAGAACACCACAGTGGCATCCTTGGCCTGAGGGGCAGCAGGAATTATTAGATAGCTATAGGGAATGTAAGGACCAAGGGTAGCCTTAATAGAAGGCAGCAAGGCACACCAATGACTAATTTTCCCTTAGGTCGCCTAGTTCACAGTACTCATGTTCCTGTTGCCACCAAAAAAGACCTTGAACAAACCTTAGAGACCCATAATCCAAGAAGTTATTTGACAGGCACTTTCAGTGGTCCTGGCAGATACTGGGTGCTCAAAAAATATTTACTGAATGAATACATTTGTTGAATGAATCCTTTGTTTGGTGCCACTCACAACCCCAGTAGGATTGGAAGCCACAGCCTGGGAGGGGAAAAGTAGAACAGTCCCTAGGCAGAGAAAAACTGCCAGATCATTTCAATACTTGCTGGCCAAACATGTTGACATAGATGTCTCAGTAACCCTCTCCAAGCTTAGTCAGCATTGAGACCCAGTGGAGAACATGGATCTCTAAAGCTGGGCAGAGCTATCTCTGTCTGCCTGCCATAGGGATCTACTTAAAAACTGCCAGAAAGAACCTACAAACCTGGCTTGACCTGGGCCTTCTTTGTTTCTTTCATACCTGGATGCTGGCCAGCCCACATGATATTCTATCCAGACTGAGAGGTCACAGTGACACAGTTCAGAAAGGCTGGTGACAAGGCCTGTAAGGAACCAGGCAGGAGGCAGACCCAACTACTGGTACTGATGGCATGTGGTAATGTGGTTCAGAGAAATGTACATTGCTCCAGAGACATACCTGGAGGGAAATCCCTAAGCTGCTACTTACTACCTCGCATGTGAGCTTCGGCATATGTTGAACCTTGCTGAGGCCCAATCTCCTCAGCTACTTAAAATTGTCTATTTGATGAGGTCACATGATGGTTAAACAAGAAAATGTATATGAAGTACTTGGTCTTTGAGGATCATACAGTTGAGCATCTCTGTCAGGAAATGGGCTGATATAATGCTTTATATGTCTTCTACACCAGGTCTGCTGCAGATACCCAACTTGATTTTGGGATGCTATTCATGCCTGTAAAATAATCCCAGGAGAAGCCTCAGGTGTGCATCTGAGCTATTAAAGATCAGGCTGAGACATGAGTGGACCACTGTTGGGGAGATGGTATGTGGGGTGGGGGCAGATAGTAGGGTGGGGAGATAGGGAGTGCTTGTCCAGGGCCAGGGCAAGGGAAATACACCTGTCTTATCTATAACCCTTGGTTAATTTAGGTCCTGACTAAATTCCACCTCCAAACTTCACACTGGTCTTGCCTTCCACATATGGCTATTCTCTCTGGTGGGGACAGAGCTGCATCCTGGGCTTTATTTTCTGACACATCTAGAGGGTCTTGATGGTAGGGGCTTAGTCATAGTTGCCCCCAGTCTTAGGCCTATTTCTCAAAGTAAGCTGAGTTACCATCCCACACACTAGCAGGGCTCTATTGTTGAGTGTTAACCACGCAGGCACTCCGAAACCCCGCTGGATTAGAACCTCGACCTTGACACTTCTGTGTGAGCCCCTCGTGCCTCCTGGAGCTCGCGTGCTCTGCTGGAGATATGATGCTGACAACAGCAAGTCCAAGATTCATTTGTCGTACAACAAATATGCTCTGAGTGCCTAATGTGTGCCAGGCAGTGTTCCGAGTGATGAAGACAACAGGGAAAACCTCAGTCTCCTCATGGAACTTGCATTCAGAAAGGCGAAAACAGACTAGAAGCAAAATGAGTAAAATATGGAGTGTATTAAAAGGTGTTATGAAGAAAAATGAAGAGAGGTAAGGGAATTGCAATTTTAAGTAGGGAGGTCAGGAAAGGCCTCACAAGAAAAGATCTGAAGGAGGTAGAGGAGGGAGCTAAGCAGATCTGTGGACATTCTAGACTAGGCGAGCCTGGGGACAAAGACCCTGAGGCAGAAGTGTGTCTGGTGCATTTGAGGAACAGTGAGGAGGACGGGAGATAGGACTGAGGGAGGGGGACAGCAGGAGGAAATAAGATTAGGGAGGGAACAGAGAGGCCAGAGCACAGAGGGCCGTAAAGGCCACATGTGCGGGAAAGCTGTGGCTTTCACTGTGAGTGGAACAGGAAGCCACAGCAGGATCTCTAAGACAGCCAAGGCAACATCGTTCTCCTGCTATCTGTCTGGGGGTCTGTTTCTACCCTCATTTCTAGAGCTGAGTCCTGTTTTTCCTCAGCTTACATTGCTCCTGAATGGCGAGTTTGGTGTGATGTTGGGAGCATCAGAACTGGCTGGGTTAAAGACCCACATGGTGACCTTTGCTCTGACACACCTGCCAGAGCTGACCTGGATCAGTCACGCTCTGTTCGCACTGTCTCTGACCCCAGCCTCCCTTCCCTACACACCATCCTGGTTCCAGCTAGCTTCTAGCCGAGTCTCTCTTCCCCTGCTTTCTCCCCCATTTTCCTCGTAATTTCCTTGACATGGGCTCTTTTGCCCCTGACAAAACTGACAACAGAAGAGACTTTGTCCAGAGGAAGAGTGTTGAAATAATCCTCAAACTCAGGCCAGGTTGCTCCCATTCTATCAGCTGTGAAGTTAGGTAAAAACAAATTGTCTTTCAGTTTGCTGATCAAGGATAGAAGCAAAAAGCATCTTGACATAGACAAGCCACTAGAGGGTGCCATTGCCCCTCCTGGTAGATGTTGTATGTGCGCCCAAGGAGTTCACCCATCTTGCCTGAAGGAAGAGGTCCAGGTGACAGGTGCCAAACGTCTAAGGTCATAAAGCTCCTGCATCTTCTTTCCATGAAATTTAGAGGATCAGTGAGAAAATATCCCTATAAGGAAATAGGGAGCTGAGCTTTATGGATACAGATAACTTAGTATCTTTGAAACTGACTTTGAAGGATTTTTTTTTAACTCACTAGAAAATGTTTTAAAAATGACTAAATGAGACCCAGGAGGGCAAACAATAGCCCATGCTTTTTTCCTCAGAATAGATTTAATTTGTTCTTTGAGGAAGAGAGGATGAGTCTGTAACTGACCAGCTTTGCCCAGTTCTGCCAGAAGAATCAGAGAGTTTAAAGTGATATAGAGTGATCACCACCACTACCAATTCTAAATTCTCATCCAGCTACCTTACTGGACATGTGGGCCATGCAGAGACTTCTGCCCACAGGAAGCCCTTAAAAAATTGTGGTTTAATGAATGAGTCAGGGTAGCCTCTGCTTAAATACCCTCTGCAGCAGCAAGGTGATGTCCACGTTCCCAGCTACCCCTCCTGCCATGGTTTTGAGCTGTCCTGCTTGTACGTATCAGGAGTGAGCATGTTGAAGATCAAGCACAGGAGATGTTTAGATTGTCCTTTCTCTGCCAATACTAACAGACACAGCCTTACTCTCAGGGTATATGCTTCAAAAATACCTGATGAGTTGAGCAAGTAGGAGCTGGCTCTAATTAGGAGTAATAAATGAAACTAATCCATGGAAAACTGAGCATGGAACAATTTAAGGGGGAGACATTAATGATAAAATCTGCTCATGTGTGTAATTGCCTCCCATCAGCAGCAGTGGCTGTCCCCTGTCTTAATTAACTAGAAAAAGAAATAGTTAGGCCTAGAGGCCGTCCTGCAGGGATGCAGTGAGAGGATGAAGGAGGCAGGGGAAAGCACAGCAAAGATGCCCTAATGGGTTTTCCACATCTAGGTTGATTGACTGTTGAGAAAAGAAAGAACAGCTTGTACTATTCTGGGTAGCACAAGCACTGTAATTTGTGACAGCTATAGGTCATGTATCTATTTTTCTGTCTGACAAGGATGAGGAGCAGCTGGTAGCTGGTACAAACCTAGATTGGCTTGTTCAGGCTGTGAGCTATGGGGATAGAGCCTTGGTTTTCATTCTGAGCTATAATGGAGGTAGGGTGTGTGGTTAATGTTTGCATATCTGCACAAGATTACCTGGAGTTAACAGATTTTTGGCTGCAGGTGGGAAAATGAAGCTTAATGATTCTGAGAAAGCTGTCCTTAATTTCCCTCTGAGTTGAAAAGAAGATAGGTTTTATACTTCTCTCTACTCCCATTGTGGCCACCTTCAATTCAATTAAGTCTAACAAACATCCTTTGAGTTCTTATGAAATACCTGGCACTGTGCCAGGCACTGAGGAAGTAAGATAAATGTGACCATGCTACCTGTCCTTCCAGGATTAGTTTAATGCAGAAAACAGACAAGTAATCAAATAGGGTGGTAATTGTAATAATAATAATAGATCTATGCACAAAACCTACAAAGATAGTACAGATAAGGGAGTTATTCCCCCTGTTGCTGTGGAATAAGAAGAATTATAGAAAACTCAACTCATGGAAATGAGAATACCATATTAAGGAATGCAAATGGCTTTTCAGTACATAATCCTAATACTTCCCTCCTGCAAGTTGATTTACAAAGCACGGGTGGGTGAAAGGACTATCTCATCTGCATAGATAGAGACCTTTCCCTGCACACCCTAAACCCCCATGCCAAGAGCTGAGCCTCTGCTGCTCTGCCTGTCCTGCCTGTCTTGTAGCTGGCCCAGTCATTCCCCCCACCCCCCGCCAGGGGTACGTACCATCAGCCATAGGGTCTGTGCCTCCAGCTACATTCATTTCATTATTGTTTTACCTCACATTTTTTTGTGTGATTTTAATTTTATTTTTTGTTATATAAAAAGAAGATCCTGGAAAATGTATTCAGCTAGAGCTTTCTTGTCTTTGCAGGCCAGAAGCACCAACATTTCTCTTAGGAAAAGGGCATTGTTGAAGCTCCATGTAGATAAGCCACAAGATGAATGCATGTGGTTAAACTGGATACTTGAGAAAGTCAAATACACACGGTTTCCTGACATCTTCTAGTTCTTAACATGATCGTTAATTCTGTCCTGAATGTCCCCTAATCCCTCCTTAACCACATCTTCCACCAACCCTCATTTTTCAGACTCTCTCCCTGTTTGCTTGTTGTTCTACAACAAATAGGCCTCCTTCAGAAACACCACCATACTTCTCCAGGAAAAAAAAAATGAGAAAGAGAGAGGAAAGTGTGATGTCCCATCGCTATAGGAGTGGCAATGTGGTTTACTTTTGGAGAACTGATGCAGAATGAGCAACATAAAAATAGAAAACAAGCCTGATGTATTTGGGAAAATCTCATATTTTTGGAATCAATCCATAGCCTCAGATCCTTAGTGGAAGAGAGTGAGTGACAAATACTTAAATATAAATAAATATTGAAATAAATCCTCTATGGTACATGAAGAAAATTTATGGAAACTTTTTAAGAAGTTGTATGCAATAACTGGATATTCCACAGTGTGACAGCAGTTTCCTTTATATTCCCAGACAGTTCCCTGAGGCTAGCCTCATTGAGCTAGCCCTGGAGTATTTAAAAATTGGATTACGTCCAACTGTCAGACTGAGCCTCAAGACTGTAAGAAAACCAACGATAAAGGAACTTCTCCCAAATCCTAGCTCCTTAGGATTTCCTGTATCAGCCAAGCACTTAAATCTTTTCAATTTGATTTAGGCTGCTTTCTCTGCTTGGGTCTGTCATGCTGAACTACATGAGCCCTAACTCCAGAGTGTAACTGGCAAAGATGTTCACTCTAAAGCAATCCAGATAGTGATTAGACCATAGGACATACCAGGAAACCTCTGAATGTTTAATATATGTATCCTGGAGGGGTTTGCTAAACATTGGGTTTGGTGTACAATAGGTTTGCATATAAACTACAACTTAGGAGGCCTTCAAACAGAAGGGCAGTCTGGGCTCATGATCTACAGTGTGTCACACACACAGGATTAGTTTGTTTAGCAAAAGCTTGGAAGTTTCCATGTTGCCAAAGGAGATATTCAGGGACATAATCCAATACCCTCCATTGCCGAATGAATTCCAACTGTGACCTATTTTTCTCAGCTACCATGAACTTTGTTTTTTGATAGGACCCAACTGAATCTGGGGGAAATAGGAACTAAAATAATTAACAGCAACCTCACAGTGTGGGTCTGGCAATGTTAAAGTTGAAGGCAGGGACTCGAGTCAAATACTCTTATGTTGCCAGACAAGCATCTAAGACTTTAAAATCAAAGTATTCCAAGTCTTGATGGCTCTGGCTACAGGAAGCTCCATGGAGGGACAACAGGGATCAGTCTTATTCCAGTAGAGACTCCTTGTTAGAAGGGGAAGGCATCCTACACCCCCTCACCACTTAGCCTTGAATTTTGTATGTGCCAGTCCCGGAGGTATTACTTGTGAAAAGTTACCCTGCAGAAACCAGGATGGATTCCATGAATTCTGTGATAAATAATTTTGGGAACTGTTACATACTCTTTCTCTCTCTTGAAGATTCACAATATTCTTAGACATCTTAAAGACCCCGTGAAGTCTTAAAGTCTAAACATTTTTATTTTTTGTGTTCCTTTACATATATATATTAATATATTTTTTTAACCCAGCATTTTCTAAATTTATTTGGCCATGGAACCATTTTGTCAGAACAAAAATTAACATCTCAAGTAATTACTATCCCATGATACACATTTCAGGAAAGGCATAACAAAGTAACCTGCACCTTGCACAGCAAATTAACATAGTGTACAAGTATGCATAGGTGAGGAGGGATGCTGAGGAATATTTGTATAATCCATAACAAAGGAGTCTCAGGAATGCTGTGATGAAGGCAGCTGATATCAACAGGGGATTCTTGCTTAAAAGTGAGGGTGTGTTTGGTAAATACGAAAGTGGTGAAGCGAAAGTATTAATAATTACAACTCAGGTGGAAGGTGATTGGTACAACGTGGGCTCTCACATCTAGATATTTCCATCAAACCCCAAGGCAGCTATTCTTGTCAAATTATAAAAGCCCTGGGTGGGGTGGATCCTGAAGCCTTATTAGAGCCACACAAGGATTCATCTGGGGTGGGCTGTATGTGGGAACAGACCTGATGGCTCCCTAATGGGTCACTTATAACACCGTCAAGAAAGAAAATTGAGGGAGAATGCAAGACAAGTTTTTGCACACAGAGAGCCCACAAAGGACTATGATCAGCAAGCTTCCGTTTGTTTTCATAATCGCCAGCCAAAAACTGACTTGAAATGGGAGTCCTGAGGATAGAATCAGAGACCTCTAGCCTTGGAAGTCTAAATTGGAACTCACATTCCTCAATCCCTGCTGTAGTGATTGTTATCATTTATATTCTGCTGTGGAGCGGAGTAGCCTTGGGAAATAGAATTCTAAGTCTGAGAGTATAGGAATAGTCTGGGGACAAACAACTCATTACTTCAAGTTGTTTACCAGAGATTTGGGGGAAAAAAAATCCAGGGGAAAAAGTTCCTCCAGGAAATCAAGTCCTTATGGAGGTTTTTACTTTTTCTGGCTTTTTTCCTCATAGGTTAATACCAGAAGGCTCCCCTGTGTTCATTTGGGCCCTCCTAAAAACAAACACCAAGATGAGATGTTATGTATAAGAGATTTATTGGGGGAACTGTCTGTAAGGGTAAAGGGGAAGGACACTAAGAGAGTGGATAGAGACAGGCACCTGTGAGGAAGAGAGGGAAGGAACAACTGGGTGGAGGAGACTCTACCTGTGGCAAACTGCAGTGCAGTACTAAGAAGTGTTGGCCAGGACAATGACAATTACCCCGGCTAAAGTTGCCTAGTGAAGTACCTTAGCCAAAATTGGTATTTCTCACAGGAATCAGCCTGCAATTTACTCCCACTGTGCTCAGTCACTGACTGAGACAGCCACACAAGTGCAGGTCCAACTTCCTTATTTGGTAGATCTGATAGAACCCTGCTCATAATGGACAATTTTGGAGGTATGTACTTGGCACTTCACAGGCAAATGTTCCATGTCAGGAGCTGTTTCTCAAAAGCTGTATAATTAATTCTCTGCTATAGAAGCCATAACCTTGCTCCAGAATGCCAAGGGCCTGAATTGTGATTCTCCCACTGGAGCTTACCCCAAGCTCCATACTGAATCTTTTCCCACCATTGGCTGGGATGCATGGCCCATAGGTCATTCAGCTGGACTGCATTGCCCACTGGGCAGGGCTGCTTGCACAGTAGCCTGGACCTGCTATAGAGGTCTTTCCTGCTCTAGACCCCTCTCAAAGCTGGAAGCCTTCTATGTCACCTGGAGTATGGGTCAAATCAGCACTGCTAGGGGTGGAATGTGTTGACCCCAAGAGGCCTATTGTGTGCTTCCTTCTTTGTGGTAGGAGATGCAAGATGCAGCAATCTGTAGATTTTTACAGCACCCTTTTTGGCTCCTATCTATTTTGCTCCCAGAAACCATATGCTCAACTAGCCATCTCCAAAACTCCCTAAGGATCAAGCCCCTTTGGCTGCCAATTATTATGATAATTATGGTCTTCTGGCCTTTGGCAGTTAAGAGCCACCACCTAACCTGTAATACTTCAAGAATCTATCACCCCCATGGATATCAACAAGCCCAGCTCTTTTGGCTCTGTGACTGCCTCTCCTATTGTCAGCCCTGGCCTGTGGAGGACAGCCACCACCAAACTTTTCAGCTATTCTGCTGCCACTGTCATCAGTGCATTGCTGATGGCCTTGATGAATGGTGTGTTCTCTGGACTTTCCTGTGAGACGAATCCTTTGCTGGATCTTCTGACCTCACATAATATATCCATGCATGCCCATGTCCCTCAGCTTCTTTATTCCCTCCTCTACTATCTTCCAGGGTAACCCCAGCATTGATGTTTTACTCAGACTGGGCCATCACTTTCTCCAGGCTTCTAACAGCTACCCTGGCAGTGAGTTTGCCCCATCCCTTGGGGTCCTTGCCAGAGTGTTAAATTCAGTGTCTTGAGAAAGTTCCCTCAAGTCAATGATTTCTTGCTTATCTACTCTTACGTTCCAGCAACCTTGATCAGTAAAATCCAGTACTGGTATAGCCTCACTACATTTTGTAGTTTCTCTGGTATATAATCTCTTCCTTCCCTTATCTAGCCCAGCATATCCTCAGCTAATTATCAGCCTGGAATCCAAGAGAGGAGGTAGGGGCAGCTCTTGAGTGGGGTACTTCTTGCCCTGTTGCTATATCTTCTAGCAAGGGGGTAGTATTAGCTCTTACTAGGGAAGGGTACCTGACTGCTGCAAGCCCTGAGAATTGTCAGGGTGGCAAGGAGGGGTGTGCAGGGCCAACATTCTCAGGACATCCATCCAGATCCCCCTATCCAATTTTTTAGGATCCTAAGTTTTCTCAAACTTTCTCAACATTTAAACATCTTTGGAGCTTCCAAAGGAAGAAGTAAGGAAGATTGAGTAGTAAGGATCCCAGACTACAGCACAGTTGTAAGAAAGTTTATCCAAATGGAAGTTCTCAAGTAAAGTCACCTATTAAAGGAGTCCTGTGTTTTTCAGGAATAGGCCTGTACCTATTAGGCCGTATCCACACCATGCTCATTTGTTAGCGGGAAGAACCCATGGGAAGCATGGTTCTAGCACAAACAAACATAAGGGGTGCATCCAGAAGGACAGCAGCCGAGGCCACCAGTGAGTTATGCTCCCTGAACCAAGAGCTCCGACTGGCACATTTTCATGGCTAACACATTCTCCCTGGTACTGTGTGGCTGCCCTGAAGACATGCCTGACATTGAAATGACATTCTGGGGAAGTCTGTGTACAGCTTGAAGAGTCTTATTCTATAAACTACAAACTATCCTTCTGGCTGATTCCTACCCAGTACTCTCCAAATGAAAGATGGGAGAGAGCCAAGAGGCAGAGGGAGAATACAGAATAAAGTGGTGAAAGAAGAAAACAAAAACTGAAGGGTGGAGCAGTGTCCCTTTTATGTAAAAAATGCAAATCCAAAGATGAAATAGCAGCCAGAAAATGAAGAATAATAAAAATAACTACACAATTCAAGAAACATGAGTCGGAGGGAGGGCTGCCTGTCTATAAGAATGAGTCCTGAACCCAAAGTGAAAAAGGAACCCTAAGAGACTGCCTTTGCCTTTCCTTCTTCCCCATTAACATCTGCTGATTGGTTGACTCTGCCATGTAACTTCTTCAGCCACTTAGCTCCCCTTCCCTAACACATCCAACATTGGAGTTTCTTCTCCAATCACCTTTAGCAGATGACTTATTGAAAATTTAATGTGGATTTGGTGACATCACCAAAATAGCAAAGTTGGAACAATCTGGTTTCACTCTCCCCCCCCCAGAAAAACAAAAACAACTATCAAGTGCAAGATTATTGCCCGACGTATCCTAGAACTCGAAAGTGAAACTCAAAACTGATCCCTGAAGCCACAGAGAAGTAAAAAAAACAGGAGCAGAAGGTAGGGGAAATGGACCTCTCCATTTGTGATACCCCTACCCCAAGCTGTCAGGTACCACATGGAAAAGTCCGCCCAGATTTACAGTTTCTACACTGGGAAACTGAGATAGAGGCAGACAGCTGACTTCCTCACCATCCTAGGTTCCTTTACAGGAAAAATGTTCCTGCCTCAACCCATAGGAAGCATTACAATTGCCTGTAGGGCAAAAATTCCTCAGGTAAGCTAGAGCCAAAGAGTGGAGGTGAGGCTAGCAGCAGTCAGAGCACAAAACGTGGTAGTTGCTCTTCATTTCAGTCAAAGGAGATGCCAAATCAGAGAGACTGTTCAGCAGCCCAATGCTGTAGGAGGCAATGCTCCATGAGTCCTTTGGGCATGAACCCCCAGACAGTCTTCACACACAACCGGGTATCCTCCTTGAGACCCCCTCCAGGCCCATCCAGGACAGGCACTGCACAAAATTCAGAACCTTTGCAAGAGCCATGGCAAACCTTGGTTTAGGATGCCATCTAGTGCTAAAAAGGAGGCAGCAATCTTGAGCTAAGGCACCTCAACAGTCAATCTGCACAGGACTTGCAGACAAACATACTCTACAAAGACCAACACAAACCAAGTCAGACAGAGAAGACCAAAATAAATACCTAATACTTCAATGCAAAGACATAAACATACATGACAAGAAACAAGAGTAAACAAGGAGCTATAGACTCAAAAAATGGACAAAACAAAGAGCCAGTGAATGACAATGTGTGGTCTCTCAGATTAAGAATTTAAAATATCAGTTTTGAGGAAAATCATTAGGCCCAAGAGTAACACAGAAAAGCAATTCAGAAATTTATCAAAGGTATTAAAAGAATTTTAAATGTCAAATAGAAATCCTGGAGCTGAAAAATACAATTAATGAGCTGAAAAATACAATAGAAGACCACAACAAATTTGATCAAGCAGGAGAAACAATCAATGAGCTTGAAGACAAACTAGTTGAAAATACACAGTGAGAGAAGACAAATGAATGAAAAGAAATAAAGCACATTGGTCCCATGGGACAACATCAAAAGAGGAAATGTAAATGTCATTGGAGTTCAAGAAGGACTTGAAAGTGACAAAAGAGTATAAACTTATTCAAGGAAATAATAACAGAAAAGTTTCCAAACATGGAGAAAGATATAAATATTCAGATACAGAAAGGTCAAAGATCACCAAATAGTTTCAGCCCATATATGACTACCCCAAGACATATTATAATTAAACTCTGATATATCAAAAACAAAGAGAAGCTTCTAAATGCAGCATGAGAAAAGAAGCAAATAACTTATGAAAGTCACCCAACATGCCTGGCAGTGAACTTCTCAGCAGAAATCCTACAAGCGAGCAAGGAATGGGCTCATATATTAAGAGATTCAGAGTGCTGAGGGAACAAAATTGCCCCCCAAGTAGTGTACCCAGCAAAGTTAAACTTCAGAAATGAAGGAGAGATAAAGACTTTCCCAGACAAACAAAAGCTGAGAAAATTCATCACCACCAAACCTATCCTGCAAGAAATACTGAAGGCAGTTCTTCAGACTAAAAGAAGAGGTATAACAAGAAAACATCTAAAGGTACAAAATTCACTGATAAAGGTGTAGAGACAAATTCAGAATACTACAATGTGGTAATTGTGGTGTATAAACCACTTATATCCTTAACATAAAGAATAAAAAACAAAATGATTACAACTACAACAATTTACTAAGGAATAGGCAATATAAATATATGTAAATTGTGACACCAAAAATTCAAAATTTTGGGGGGGAATGGAGCTAAAATGTTGAGTTTTATTTTGTTTATTTCTTTTTCTACATGATCAAAGTTAAGTAACTATCAGGTTAGAATAACTGGTTATAACTATGAGATGTTTTTTATAAGTCTCATAGTAACCCAAAAACCTATAAGAGATACACTAAAAATAAAAAGCAAGAAATTAAAACATACTACTGAAGAAAATCATTTAGCCACAAAGGAAGATAGCAAGAGAGGAAGAAAGGAAGAAACAATATACAAAACAACAAGAAAGCAAGTAACAAAGAGGCAGTAGTAAGTCCTTACCTATCAATGATTACACTAAATGTAGTGGATTGAATTCTCCAATTAAAAGATATAGAATAGCTGAATGGATTAAAGAAAGACCCAATGTATGCTGCCTACAAGAGACTTACCTCACCATTAAAGAAAAACATAGACTGAAAGTAAAGGGATTGAAAAAGATATTCCATGTAAACAGAAACCAAGAATGAGCAGGAGCAGCCATACTTATATCAGATAAATAAACTTTAAGTCAAAGATGGTAAAAAGAGACAAAAAAGGTCATTATACTATGATAGAATCCATATGAGAGGATATAACAATTTTAATATTTATGCACCCAAATATATAAAGCAAATATTATTAGAGGTAAAGGGAGGGATAGACTTCAATACAATAATAGTAGGGGACTGCACACCCCACTTTCAACAATGAACAGATCATCTAGACAGAAAATCAACAAAGAAACATTGGCCTTAAACTACACCATAGACCAAATGGACCTAACAGACATTTATAGAACATTCCACACAACAGCTGCAGAATATGCATTCTTCTCCTTTGCACATGGAACATTGTCCAGGAAAGATCACATGTTAGGCCACAAAACAATTCTCAACAACTTTAAAAAGATAAAGATTATATCATGTATCTTTTGAGACTACAATGGTATACAGCTAGAAATCAACAAAAAGAAAAACTTCAGAATACTTACAAATACATGGAAATTAAACAACATTCTCCTAAGTAACCAATACATCAACAAAGAAACTAAAAGGGAAATTTAAAAATCCCTTGATATAAACAAGAATGAAAACACATCATACTAAAACCTATGGGAAACAGTGAAAGCAGTTCTAAGAGGGAAGATCATAGTAATAAACACATACATTATTTTAAAAAAGAAAGAAAGCTAATAAAAACTCTAACTGTGCACCTCAAGGAACTAGAAAAACAAGAACAAACTGAATCCAAAATTGGTAGAAGGAAGGAAATAATAAAGCTCAGAGAAAAAAAATAGACCCTAAAAAAATTCAAAATATCAACAAAAGGAAGAACTATTTTTGGAAAGATAAGCAAAATCAACAAAGCTTCAGCTGGACTAACCAAACATAGAGAGAGGGAAAGAGAGAAAAGACCAAAATAAATAAAATCAGAAATTATATAACAAAAATTTAAAGGATTATAAGAGACTATAATGAACAACTATATGCCAACAAATTTGAAAATATAGAAGAAATGAAAAAATTTCTGAACACATACAACCTAACAAGATTAAATTTTAAAGAAATAGAAAATCTAAACACCAATAACAAGTGAGGAAATAGAATAAGTTATAAAAATTCTTCCATCAAAAAAAAGAAGAAGTCCAGGGTGTGGTAGCTTTATTGCTGAATTCTACCAAATGTTTAAGGAACTAGCACCAATTCTCCTCAAACTATTCCATAAAAGTGAATAGGAAGGAATCCTTCCAAACTCATTTTATGAGGCCAGAATTACCCTGATACTAAAACCAAAACCAGACACAACAATACAAAAGAAAACTAAGAGAACTACAGACCAATATTACTGATGAACACAGATGCAAAAATTCTCAACAAGATACTAGCAAACCAAATTCAACAGCACACTAAAAAAATCATTCATTATGATCAAGTGGGATTCATCCCAGGGATGCAAGGATGGTTCAACATATGCAAATCAATGAATGTGATACACCACATTAACAAAAAGAAAGAAAAAGCTGCATGATCATTTCAATAGATGCAGAAATAGCATTTGACAAAAGTGAACATTCCTTCAGGACAAAAACTCTCAGTAAATCAGGGATAGAAGATATGTACCTCAACACAATAAAGGCCATCTAAGTCAAACCCACAACTGACACACTGATCAGGGAAAAGCTAAAAGCTCTAAGGTCAGAAACAAGACAGGATACCCACTTTTACCACTCCTATTCAACATAGTACTGAAAGTCCTAGCCAGAGCAATTATGTAAGAGCAAGAAATAAAAGGCATCCAAATTAAAAAGGAGGAAGTCAAATTGTTCCTGTTTGCAGATGACATGATCTTATATAGAGAAAACACTAAAACCCCACCTAAAAACTGTTAGGACTAATAAACAAATATAGTAAAGTTGCAGGATATGAAATCAACACACAAAAAATCAGTAGCATTTCTGTACACTAATAGCAAACTAGAAAAAGAAATCAAGAAAATGATATATTTTACAATGGTTACAAAAAAATAAGAGACCTAGGAATAAAATAAACCAAGGAGGTGAAAGATATCTACATTGAAAACTATAAAATGTTGATGAAATAAATTGAAAAAGACACAAATAAATAAAAAGACATCCTGTAGTTCATGGATTGGAAGAATTAATATTGTTAAAATGGCCATACTACCCAAAGCTATCTACAGATTTGATGTAATACCTATAAAAATTCCAATGACATTGTTCACAAAAATAGAAAAAAACAATTCTAAAATTCATATGGAAACCACAAAAGACCTCTAATAGCCAAAACAATCTTAAACAAAAAGAACAAAGCTGAAGGCATCACACTACCTGACTTCAAAATGCACTATATAGCTATAGTAACCAAAATAGTGTTGTACTGGTATTAAAAACAGACACATAGACAAATGAAACAGAACAGAGAGCCTAGAAGTAAATTCATTTGCCTACAGTCAACTGATTTTTGATAAAGGTGCCAAGAACACACATTTAGGAAAGGACAATCTCTTTAATAAATGGTGCTGGGAAAATTAGATATTCATAAGCAAAAGAATGAGACTAGAATTCTACCTCTCACCATATACAAAAATCAAATAAAAATGGATTAAAGAAAAACAAAACTACTAGAAGAAAAGAGGTCAAACATATTATAACATTGGGCAGGGCAAGGATTTTTCAAAATAAGACCTCGAAAGCACAGGCAACAAAATCAAAAATAGACAAATGGGATTACATCAAACTAAATAGTTTTTGTACAGCAAAGGAAACAAACTACAGAATACAACAACCTACAGAATAGGAGAAATATTTGAAAAAAAAAGAACACTTACGCACTATTGGTTGGATTATAAATTAGTACAGTCACTCTGGAAAACAGTATGGAGACTCCCTAAAGATTAAAAATAGAACAGCCATATGATCCAACAATCCCACTACTGGGTATATATCCAAGGGAAATTAAATCAGTATGTTGAAGAGACACCTGCACTTCCATGTTTATTGCAGCACTATTTATAATTACTAAGATAGGGAATCAATCCACGTGTCCAACAATGAATGAATTGATTAAAAATGTGGTAAATATACAAAATGGAATACTATTCAGCCATAGAAAAAGAATAAAATTCTATCATTTGTGACAACATAGATGGACCTGGAGGACATCATGTTAAGTGAAATAAGCCAGACACAGAAAGACAAATGCGGCATGGTGTCACTAATACGTGAAATCTAAAGAATGTTTTAAAAGAGTTGCTCTTATAGAAGCAGAGAGTACAACAGTGGTTACCAGAAACCGAGGATGGGGAAAGGTTGGTCAATGGGCGCAAAGTTACAATTAGATAGGAAGAATAAATTCTGGTATTCTATTGCACAGTAGAGCAAATAATGGTTAAAAGCGAGATACTATATGTCACAAAATAGCTAGAAAAGAGGCCTATGAACATTCTCATCACAAGGAAATAATAAATACGTAAAGTGATAGATACACTAAATACCCTGATATGACCATTGTACAACATATGTATGTATTGAAATATCAAATTGTACTTCATAAATATAAACAATTATAATGTGTCAATTAAAAAGTGGAAAAAAGAAAAAGAAGGTTTGATGTGAATTCCTTAAATGCAATACTCTGAGCAATCGAGATGGCTGACTAGAAGCACCAGAGCTCACCCACCTCCTCCACAAAAAAGGACCAAAACAACAAATTGTTAACTTCTTATGAAGGCCTTTTCTATGAGGGCTACATATTCTCTTACATTTTACATAAGATAAGCTCAGAAGGTGTAGTCAGTATCCTCCTAATTTCTCACTGATGTTTTCATGGTTTAATTCCATTATTGCTAGAGGCTCACACATCTGGCTTCTCATCACCTTATTTGTCACTAACCATTCCCATGGTTATACATTAGAACTTGATCTTGTCTGAAATCATTCTACTCAGAAATTTTAAATCCTGAATCTTCCTCTAAGATATCAATTGTTTTTACAACCCTCTCATAACCTTACAACTCCTACAGCTTCTCTTCCTCACCATGACCTAAAGTCCCTTAATAGAATAGACCTTCTTTTCATCAGATTGATAGTTAAGTGCTCATGGAACATTCTATAAAAATTGACCAAAGATTAAGTCACCAAAAAAATTGAATAAATTTACCAAATTAGAAATTATGTGACCAAAATGCAATACAACTAGAAAATAATTCCAAAGAAAACTATATTAAAAAAATCCTATAACTTCAATTTTTAAATAATTTAAACAACTGCTTCAAAGAAATAAAAAACAAAATTTGAGAACATCTAAGAGACACTAATACTGAATATACAATATAAAAAATCTAAATGACTAAATCTATGAACAGAAGAAGATTCATTCATAGCTTGAATTTGAATGTTTAAATAATTTTTAGTAAATTGAAAGTTTACATAATTTTTAGTAGTGTAAGTTTTCAGTTCAAGAAGCCAGAAAAGGGCAAAAAAATAAACTACAAGCTATAAGAAGAAAGGAAATAATGATTGCATATTAGAAACTAATGAGTTACATGCCACAGAACTTATGACTTGGAAAAAAAACTAATGAGTTACAAAAGAGAAGAACAGTAGCATCACTAATACATGTATGATGTGCCTTAAAGGTACACCCAATAAAATAGATAAGATGCTAGCTAACCTAATCAAGAAAAAAGGAAGCAGGTATAAAGACCAAAAAGAGCACTAAAAAGTAAAGTGGATTTTATCAGAAATTAGGAAGCGTAGTCTGCAGAATATGCAAACAAGTTTGAATAGCTAAATGAGATGAATGGATTCATAAAGAAATACAAATTATCTTATCTCTTGTTAGGTCATTTTGATAACTTTTATTTCCTGCAAGGCCATTGATCTGTTTAGGTTTTCTAAGAGTTAATTCCTCATAAAAGACCTGTGTAACCAGTAAAAGGTTTAAGCAGAGGAGTGAAGTGATTAAAATTGAATTTTAGAGATCACTCCTACCCCTCATCCATGCCATTCCTTATTCTGTAGCCAGAGAGAATGCTGGGAGGCCAATTAAGAAGCTATTGCAAGATACCAAAGAAGGATGTTGGTGGCTTTGGCTGGAGTAGTGGCTGTGAAGTCAGAGATGTGCACAGATTCAGAAGGTATTGAGCAGAATCAGGAAAGGGCTGGGGATTTCACACAGCAAACTGGTCACATCTATTCCTTTGCTTGTCTCTCCCTCTTAATTTTCTTTGTAGCCCCAGTACCTAGCATAGCATCTGTCATGTAATGAGTGTTTTGTGAACTGTGCATCAGTTCACTCAACACGTATTTCCAAATGACACTGAAGAGATGTTGATTTACTTTCTAAGTGTTGCTATATAGACAATAAAGGTTATAAAAATTATCTAGATGTAAAGATTGCTAAGGAAATGATGAGATTTTAATAAGCAGACCGTGACTCTTGATTTGCAATAGAAAGGACTGTGGTGAATGCGTTACTAGAATTCTGAGAATTTACATGGTATGGATGATGTTAGGGTGGCCATTTTCCTCAGAAAAAGGCTATTAACTCAGACTTATGACTCTATTCACAAATATTGCAGAGAACATCCGTTAGTTTGTTCATGCTTGATAAAAGCATAAGCCCATATGAATTAATTTGAAATGAACTCTGGGATTTTAAAAGCATACTAGAAAGTACATAATGACTAAGCACATAAAAAATCCAGTAGGCTGAGATTCTACCAGCATACCATAAATCTCAAATTGTAGTCAAATTTCCTAAATACTCAGATTTTTTTTCTAATTTTCATAACTGAAAACCTCTCTGACTGACCCAGACAGAGTTACTTAATCCTTGCATGTGAGACTACCACAGCACTTACACATACATAAAAATGATTGGATTTTTGGTCAGCCTCCCCTCATCTGTGTTTGAACTTCCTAAGGATAGCAACCATGTCTTATTTATTTTTATGTCCTTATGGATATTTGGCACATAGCAATGTCTAATAAATACTAAATATATGAAAATCTGTGGTCACTGCTTCTGAAAAAAAAACGCTTGGATTGTGAAAAATATAGATGAGTTAAAATTGATATGTAGTTTAAAAATGTTCTGTTCTTTCAATTTGGTTGAGCTCATGTTTACTGCTTTAGTTTAAGACTTTTTTTTCACAATTTAGCCACCCAATTTAATCTTTTTGTCCATGGTTTCTCAAGCACTGTTAACATCTTAAGATGAATAATTCATTGCTGGGGTGGGTGCCTTTCCTGTGCATCATAAGATATTTAGCAGCATCCTTGTAGTCTATCCGCTAGATGCCAATAGCACCCACTTTGTGGTGACAATAAAAATGTCTCCAGACATTGCCAAATATATCCTGTGGAGTAAAATCACCCTAGGTTGAAAACTGCTCCTCATGTCTGCCTAGGATTTTACAGTACGTAAGAGTAAGAAAAACAAAACAAAATCCTTATCTAAGGCCAGTTGGCATGCACAAAGTTACATGACTCCAAAGTGAAAGAGCCAGAACCCAGTCCTAGGTTGGGTTACAATGGGAATAAAGCCAACTCTAAAGGCTTGTGGTAGGAATTACATGTGATAAAATATGTAAGCATCTTTGACATATTTCCTAGCACATATCACATCTTGGCAACACTTATTGAATCTGAATGCTGATGTAGTATGACTTTGGAAAGATGTATAATTTGGCAAAAACTAACTGACAACATGAGACATTTGGGGTTTGCTGTCAACATATTCTGTTGCAATAATATGGCTTCATCAACATGTGAATAATGTTTTTTTAAACTTTCTTCTTAGAAGTAAAGTAAGACTGTCATGATAGTCTTCACCTTTAGAACAATTTCCAAAGGATGGACTATATCATTTATATCAACACAGAACATTGTTGACAATGCAGAGTCAAAGCTACGATAGACTATTTTTAGTGTTTGAGATCCCCTCAATTCATTTCTTTATCTTATGTTACCATTTATAACAAATAGAATGACAGCCTTAATTATTTTTTAATTAAATTGCTCACTTTGGTCAAACCGTTATTCTGGCATTGTTCTTCTAAAATTTATTTTGACATAAATAGAGCCTCACCATCACCAAAGTCAACATTTGACAAAAACCATTACATAAACCTAAACAGATTACGTCTTCTAGCATGCTTTAGCCATCTTTGGTTTTGATTTTGACATAAAAATGGAATTAGGGAGAGGAATTAAACCTGATTCTACATATGGTTGTTGACAAATCACTGCAGAAGATATTAAATTATTAAATAAAGGAACATTGTCTTCTAAATTTTATCTAGCAAAATCTATCTTTTTTCTCATATCCAAGCATTTGCATTAATCAAAACTTGAACAAGGAACAAGTGTGCAACATGGCATTTTCTAGAAACCTGAATGAAAATAATTTTACAAACTAGATATATGGCTTAAGTGGCAGATTCTGCCCTATTTTCTGGACCAGACTGAAATGTGAAGGGTCATGATGTCCTGGAAAACAGGTCTCCATGGCCTTGAGTGTGCTTTCATTTTGCTGCGGGAGAAAGAAAGAATAAAGAACTGTTCTACCCCATCCTTTGAGCAGGGGCAGCTCATCCCTTGGCAAGCCTGCTGCATTCCTCTTGGTTTGGGAAGCAGCCCACACAGGGTCCTGGAAGTCTTACCACCCTCGGACTTCTCTATGAGTTTGAGAAGCTTTTGAGATCATATTTGAGACAGGAGCTGTACATAGGCTAAAAGGCAGCTACCTACGCCTGCACAAGTATTATTTGAGTGTTCAGTCCTTGACAGTTCTTTCTACAGACTGAATGTCTGTGTCCCCTCAAAATTCATAAATTGAAATCCTAACCCTAAAGGTGATGGTATTAGGAGGTAGGACCTTTGGGAGGTGATTAGGTGATAAGTGCAGAGCTTTCATGAATGGGATTAGTGCCCTTATAAAAGAGGCCCCAGAGAGTTCTCTTGTCCCTTCTGCCATGTAGTAAGGAGGGCACCATCTATGAACCCAAAAGTGAGCCATCACCTGACACTGAATCTTCCAGTGCCTTGATCTTGGACTTTCTAGTCTCCAGAACTGTGAGGAATAAATTTCTGGTTTTTATAAGCCACCCAGTTTATGGTGTTTGTTATAGTAGCCCGAATGAACTAAGATACCTTACCACCACTCCAGCCCCCTCCCCTTTCAAGTCCTAAACCCTATCCCCCCACCTTTCACCTTGATACAGGTGCTTTAATGATGGCTTCCTCAGGGCTGCCTTGGGGACCTTCCACAAGCCCCACTCTTCCCAGTCCCATCACTGCTCCCTGTGCTGCTGCATATCTGGTCCTTGGTATCTGCCAGCCCCATGACCATTACTTCTTGCTTCTACCTGGTCACCCTTATCAAGAAGCCTAGTTTCTTTATTCTAAAGCACAGGGACCAACATTGCCTGTGGTTCAAGATTTATTCCTTTAGAAGGAGATATTTGTAAGAATTTGAGAAGAAACTATAAAGGGAGACTTGCATGCTTAAGAAATATATCTTCCTTGGCAGGCAGTGAGAATTGAATACCTTAGTTTTACAGTGATCAATACTGGAAGTTGTGTCCACATTGTTCTAAGCTTAAAGGCAGAACCAAGTACCATTCTCACTTTGAGATGTAGTTTTGAAGGAACAAAGTGCTGCTCCTTTTCAGTGTGTTCTGCAGTAACAGTAGAGATGCCTGCACAAGGCACCCTGGGAGATAGTGAGATGCTGTCTTGCCAGCAGCTGGACTGAAGCTACCTTCTGCGGCAGGACTGTCTGCTTGCAATGGAAATGAAGTGGAAAGAATAATGAACTTGAAGACAGCCTAGTAATGATAATTAATAATCTCCATAGATAATGTCGTTTTGAATCTTCACATAATCCTTTTAAAGTAAGTATAATGATTATTTCAACCAAAGCATAGAGTGGTTAAGAAACTTCCCAACTGTCTGACAGCTAATAAATAATGGAGGCATGATTTGGACATAACTCTGCACGATTCCAATGTCTGTGTTCTCTACTACTAGGCTCTCTTGCTCCAGACTACCTAAGCTCATTTAAGTCCTAGTTCTGAAACTTAATAGTTACTTCATCTTGCTTGCCTTGGTTACCTCACTCATTTACAGGGTATGAAATATCCTAAGAGGGATAAGATCTTAGGATCTAAGGGAACTAAGATCTTGAATGTACTCACCACACACACACACATACACACACACAATGATAACAATGGGTGGTGATAAATGTGTTAATTTTACTGTGGTAATCATTTAATAATGTATAAATATATCAAATCATCACATTATACATATAAAAATATACAATTTTTATTTGTTAATTATATCTCAATAAAGCTGGAAAAAAATTTTAATAAATAAAGGGCATGGCAAGACCTTCAGAAGATCATTGTAGAAATGAGTGAAAAAATGTGTGTGGAAATGAAATATTTAAATTTTAGGATATGTTATTGTTATGACAAGATGTGGTACATTGTTGAGCTTATGGGACCATAGAATGGCTTCCAAAAGATACTTTTTACAACTGAATTTAAAAGATTATTATGTCTCTATCTTTGTGCCCTGATCTTTTTTAGAAACTCAATTTGGGCTACATATTATCTTGTGCCAGAGTAGGGTTTCAAACAAAACACCTTGACATGGGTTTGCCAGTCTGAATTCATAACCAGTTTGTCATAGTGATCCTCAAAGAGGAAACAACAAAGGTTGGAACATCTGGCACGTTTACCATGGGCAGTCATATGGTAAAAACAAACTTAGAGTTTTACTCAAGGTTTATATTTGCAGAAAAAACCAAAACTAATGCTATTTAACAGCCTTTCAGGAAATTAGGTACTAATGCTTTATGAATGCTGCAGTGATTCTTCACAAACCACCAGGCACTGAAAATATAAAATGACCAACTCCCAAGGAAAATAAGATACAGAATAAGAATAGTTGAGGACTGGTCCATGTAAAGACCACGTGAGTACCATTTTTATAGGCACAGAAGGATTTTCCTCCCAAAAAATTTGTCCAGTGCCTTATTACAATGTCTAAGATTCTACTATTTAGAGAGCCCTTCTCTGGTCTAAGTATCGGTCTCTTCCTACTCTTTCCTTTTAAAAGAAAATACCTAATGTAGGGGAGCACCAAGGCTCTGCTAGCATGTGAGTGATTTATTCAGTTTCTCAGATTATTTTCTGAAAAAGTGTCTTGTAATAGAAATAGAACTTGTTTCTAAGTCCAACATACCTGAATTCATTTAAAATTTCAGCCTCAATATTTTCTAGCTTTGTGAGTGTAAGCAAGTTGCATAAGCATTCTAAATCCCAACTTGCCCCTCAATATAACAGTAGAAATAGTAACCACATTGTATACCATTTCATGTAATTCTCACAACATACTCCAGAGGCTGCACGTAGGTCTGGGTCTGTTGTATAGGAAGCACTAGATAAATCATCACCCCCCCCTTCCCTACACTTGTTTCTCATGATGACTCAATTTCAATGTCAAGGGGACCAAAGAAAAAGGAAAGCAGGGAACTAGAAATGGCAATCACCTTAAGAACAGTCATATCAGTTACACCAAAACTTAACCCACATCTTCCCCTTTGGGTTATTACTTCAGCTATTGGAAGCATTTTTGGCAGCCTTTTCATGCTGGAGGGCTTGCTTTAGGAGCAGTTAGTATTTTTTGAATGATGAATCACTTTTTTTTTCTTTTGGTTAGGCTTTATATTATAGAGATGAATGAGGCAGGATCCCTTTCTTCAAGAAAATAACAGTTTTGAGATAGCAATTCTTAAAATTTCATGTTTAACACAGACTATACAAGGTTTCTTGTTTATTTATTTACTTATTTATTAATTTTTTGGACATAATAATAAGTAGGTAACATCTGCTCAAACCACATTTTTCTTTCTATTTTTCAGACTAAAGTCCCTTATGCCACACAGTGAAGAATTCTGGAGGCCCCACAGAGGGCTTGTGCCAATGCTAGAGAAGAGATAAAGCTCCTTCCTGAGGAAAATGTTGGCTCCTTCTCTGGCACAACTGCTTCCTGCTTCCCGCTACCTCAGGCTGCAGTGGGTGCCCTTCTGTCAAGGCAAGTCTACAAATCCTGCTCCCAACCTTCCAGATTATAGTGCCAGCCTGGCCCTTTCCAGAGCTGAGCTCTACATCCCTTAGCTCCCACTAAAACCAGCAGAGTATCTGTGGTGTATGAAATTCAATCATGTGGTAGGTGCTATGGCAACAGCAGTAAACAAGACAGTCTGTTGCTTTAGGTAGCTCACATTCTTGTATGAGAGAGAAGCCAAAGAATTACCAAGAAAACATTAGAACCTGAAGTTATTTCCTTCAAGGCATTTAAATAATTGGGGGTTCAGAAGAATAACAGAGAAGTCATTTTCCAAATGGGACGGTCAAGGAAAATGCTCTTTTTAGGTAAAAAAGTTATGCAAAAGGCTGAAGAAAGAGCAGTCCAGGCAGAGCAGCCCATGGGAAGAGTTTGATGCACTTAGTGGAAGCCCCAAGGGATGGTGGGCAGTCTGAGGGAGCAGCGTTTGGGGAAGGAGTCTGAGAGGTGGTTTAAAAATGAAAGCTGGGGGAGAGAACATTCTTCATAGTCCCAACAGTAGTGATGATACTATGAATACACTGTTTTGGTGTCAGGCAACTATTCACCAGCCTGGCTTAAAAAGAATATTAGAGTCTAATTCATTAGAACAAGGGCATTAACGACCATTTCTGTAAGGTTGTCAAGGAGACCAATCTAACCCTCTCATCTTCCTGAAGTTTTCTCTTTCCTTGTGTCCATGTGCCCCCAATTCCTCCATTTACTTTGTGACTGACTATTCTCTGTTACTAGCTTGAATCTGCCATCACAGGGCAGTTTTCAGTAACCTACAATTATGCATCCCTACTGGTCGCATTGCTATCAAATCTTTTTCTCCAAATGAAAAATATGACTTTAGCTTATGTTTGTTGTTGGGGGTGGGAGGGGAGAGATGGCTTACTAAAATGAATGCACTAAGGTGTAAGTAACTAACTGAGATTCCACTTAATGTCCCAAAGACATTTACATTTTTGGAGAATAGTCCAATACCACAGAAAATAATAATTCTCTGATGAAAGAATTCTAGAAAAGGTAAGTTGACTTTGTATGTATTAAACTTAGCTGGGTTCAATAAAAGATTAAAAACTACTGATGAAATTTTAAGAACCCACCTAAGTTGTGATCCTATTTTCTCATTTCATAATCACCTGATTGAAATAAAACATTCCTTTTAGATAAAGAAGTTAATGGAAAAAAGTTAACTCTTAAGCTAAATACCTAACTTTCTTCTAGGAAATAACTAGGCATATTTGCTTGACAAGCATAAACTTTATTTTAGAAATGTCTTTATTATTTTTTTTCTATAATAAAGACATCTGTACTCGAATGTTTATAGCAGCAAAATTCACAATTGCAAAGATGTGGAAACAATCCAGGTGCCCATCAATACACGAGTGGATTAATAAAACATGGCATATGTATACCATGGAGTATTACTCAGCAATAAAAAACAACAGTTAATTAACACATCTGGTATTATCCTGGATGGAGCTAGAGCCCATTCTTTGAAGAAAAGTATCACAGTAATGGAAAAACAAACACCACTGGTACTTACCATCAAATTGGTACTAACTGACCAATACTTATGTGCACACATGGAAATAATATTCATCAGGGGTTGGGCAGGTGGGAGGGGGGTGGAGGGGAGGGGAAAACTCACACCTAATGGGTGCAGGGCACACAGTTTGGGGGATGTCCACAATTGTAGCTCTGACTTGGGCAGTGCATAGGCAATATATATAGCCAAAGTGTTGTACCCCCATAATATTCTGATATATAAAAAATAAAAAAAGAGTAACTAGAATGTATACAATGCTCTGAAATTTACAAAATGCTACAAAATATATGATTTATTATTAATAAAAAAAGTCTTTAATATTAGAAGATATGGGCCATTGGTTTACTACCTGTATCATCCAGTGCAAGTAATCTTTTATTCTCTGGGTCTTTTCCTCATTAGTATAATGATGGAGTTGAACTAGTACAATTTCGGAGGTTACAGGAATATCTAATCTGTATTAGTTATGAATTTTGAATGAATTTTTAAAAAATGCACTAAGTCAAATAGTCTTCTTTTGACACAAAGTCATACAATAGGTGCCCATGTAAATCATGGCATGCTTCTTATAGTTAGTTGAAAATGTTATTGATCTAAAATTTATGATTGTTCTACTGAAGAATACCAACTAAAAAAATAATGTTTATAAAAGAATAGCAGTAAAAAGAAAACCTCCATAATATAATAATAAAAATGTTTATAAAATTGTAAACAATTTTACAATTGTATTTTATATTTGCTTTCTATTTGAAAGATAAAACACCCAACCAGTTCCTACCATTTTTGCAACATGAGATTTTTTATGTTATAGAGCACAGTTAAAAACACATCCAATAGAAGGAGGATAGACTTTATGCAATGCCATGCACACAGCTAGGTAGTGGCAGGGCTCAGAGGACAACTCTAACTTAATTTGAGGATTTTTATAGAGTTGGCTGAGTAGCATGACCCAGAAATGAAATTGAGTCAGGATTTTGACCAGATTAGATTTCTGATGACAATGAAAAAGAAGGTTGGGAGCAATCCTGAAAGGAAGAAGTTCATTCCTTAAACCTGCTAGTTTCACATTTTTTTCAACAGTCCATCAATACCCTTCATTCTAGGTTTTTTTGTCCGTGAAAATTTGCCTCATTTTGATTTGTAGTTCAATTGCATCCATTCTTGAAAGATTTACTGTCTCGCCTAGCTCCTAAGTAACAGTACTTGGATCTAAACATCTTTCTTACTCCAAAGAGTATTCTTGCTTTATATGTTTTTTGATTCTCTACCCTAACATCCTTGCAAATTTTACAGTTTTGCCATTTTATTCTAAAAAAAAATTATGTTCCATTTTCCCAGGGAAATCGCATTTATCTGTGAATGCTCAGAGTCTGATCATCTCCTCAGCAGGAGGGACATTAATCACTATGGGGTAACTCTTTAATTCCTGAAATTCAGGCTGTTGATCTAAGTAAAGAGGCCGAAAATCAAGTTGAAAGGTAATCATTCAAGCATTTTAAGGAAGTACCAAATCTTTCCTGCATGAAGTTATTATGCTGCTTACTAAAATTTCTGTCTTTGTATGAATAATGGAATTTCCAACACCCTGTGGAAATTCTACACTGAATAGAGAGATGCTCTTATGTTTAAGTTCCTTATGATTTTTTAGGCAAAAAGACAGCTCATGCTCCCTACCATCTTTTCTGGGGGCTAAGTCTACTTACACATAGGTCTGGGCACCACATTTAGCCTGTAACAGCCCCAGTGGGGCCACCACTACCAAACATGGCTCTCCTCTCTCCATTTAATTACTTAACAAGTGGATATTCTCACCAGTGCTATTGTAACTATTATTATTATTCACCATGTACTGCACTAAATGTTTTATAACAGCTCATATAATATTCATAGCAGACTCTTTGAAGTAGGTAGTATTTTCTCCATGGTGCCATGAAGGTAGGCTTAATGGGGTTAAGTAACCTGCCAGAGGTCACACAGTTAGTCAGTAATGGAGTTAAACTAATTCAGTGATCCCCAGAAGCTTGTATTAATACTTTGTATTATGTCATATGATCTCCTTGGAGGCTGGTATTGCAAATATACCCAGAATCACAGCAAAGCCAAGCCACATTGGTTCCAGGGACCTAGTATTCCATGGATTTCACAGTTTCTCACTTGTGTTCTTAATGCACCACTATGGTCCTGGAACTTCTCCTATTCTACTGGAATCAATTTTCCACTCATAGTAAGTTTAAATCAGATCTAAAGCAGATTTCTCAAGTTTATTTTCATTCAGTTCAATCTCTACAAGCTCAGGATAAAATTGCTTTCAACCAGGTGAGTATTTGCTCCATGAATCCTCTTATTTTTTTGATCCATAGTTTGTCCATCAATTAGGATACTTTTTGTACAGGAAGCCTTATCCAAACTTGCAAAACAACAAAGAAATATATTATCTCAAATAATAAGAAATCCAGACGTGGTACGGACTTGAAAGTTGGTCGCTTCATCCTCAACACTGTCTTCAAGACACAGGCTCTTTACTCTTCTCCCTCTCTAGCAAAATGACAACAGTAGTCTCAGGAGTCACCTCCAGAAATAACAGGGTCCAGGGGAAGTCTACATATACCTCTCTATAAAACTTGAACAAAGGTGCTGGAAACCTCATGATTGGTTCAGATGGAATGGGTGTTGGGTAATCAAAAACAATGTCTGCTTCAAGTTGTAGACTGCTTTTGCCCAAGGAATAACTCATACTTAACAAAGTGCTCTCACATATATGATTTTATAATAGTGCTGTTGGGTGGATATTCTAGAATTTCGGTTTTATAGCTGCAGGAACTGAGGTCCAGGAGGATAAATGTCTGTCCATGGTAAAAATGCTAACACAGTGAGCTAGGCCTGAAGTCCATGCTCTTTCCACTCAAAAGAAATCAGCATGGATTAGTAGTTAGTTATAGAGTTGCTCCCCTTATTCCCAGACATAACCTCTATTCCAAATTCTCTCTTCAACTCTATGGCCAGAATGAACGGTCAAAGATATATGTGTGATTGTGTATTTTCATACCTTTTACTGACTAACTGATTTCTAAAGCAATGGTTCTCAACCCTGCATTACAACAAAAACAATAAACAAACAAATAAAACACTGGGGAGCTTGTTAAAAATACTGGTGCTATGCCCTGTTTCATACAAACTAAATAAAAATCTTTAGAAATGGGATCTAAATTTTTTTCAAAGCTCCCCCATGGGACTCATATGTGGTTAGTATCAAGATTTGAATCAAAGTCCTAAAAATAAAAGCCAAGCATTTTTACTTAAAACATAAGACTTGTCATGATCTGACCCCTCTTTCCTGTCTCACCAATGAGCCTCCTGTGTCTCCGACCTAGTCCCCTGGAGGATCTATACTCCAGCAGGACAAACTTGTTTCTGAATTCCTGCATGCACCAGGCTATTTCATGAGTCTGAGCCTTTGCATATATCTATCTTTTTGCCTGAAATAGTTTTTCAACCACTACCTATCCCCATATTAGCCACTTAATGAACTCCAGTTAAGACTTTTGATTGCAGATCAGGTGTAACATCTTTCAGGACATCTTTCTGGACCTCTCCTCAGTAAATAGAGATTATCACTCTTTCTGCTGTATTTCCTCATTTTTCATTTACATGTCCAATGGCAATACCAAAATCATGTGCCAAAAAAGTGAAACTGTCATGTTCTAATGGGTCATAAGTTTTTTAAGGACAGGGACAGCATGTTATTTATCTTAGAGTTCTCAGCACTTAGCATGATGACTAGTACTTAGGCAACACTTAACAAATGTTTGTTGAATTTCTTTTAATTCTTTCTCAATTTCAGAAAAACTTCTTTTAATTATTATTTTATTTTCACAAGGTTTCTTCTCTTCCAGGCATTCCTCTTTTTACAAAAACCAGAGCAGGGGCATATTTTTTATTTTGTAATCTACCTGTATATAATTGGAATGTTTTTCTTACCATTTATCACTTAACCTTAGCAGAAGAATGTTGTGCTAACTTACTCTCTGATAGCTCCACTAAAGCAAATGGAAAAAGAACCACTCTTTCTCTTGAAAGAAAAATCGGGCTGTCGCCAGTAGAGCAATTTGATAAAAGTCCACTGTGTTCTTGTCTATCACATTTCAAGTTTGGAGCAGGTTAGAAAATCTGACAGTCATTTTGGATTTAATCAGTGCAAGAAGAAAACAAGACTGTCAGAATACTGTGCTACATCATTGAAAGTGGTAATCTGATTTGTGCTGAGTCTAAAAAGACAAGTGAATATTGCCATAGATACATTTAGATTCAAAGTGTATGTGGAAAGCTAAGTGAATTTTTCATATTCTTCAAGCCTAGCTTGGGCAAGAAGACTGTACAAAACAAGGAGAAAAGTCAGTATACAAACCCAAATTGAAAGGACTTGTAAAGCTATGAATCCAAACAGAAGAAAAATTATTCAGAATAACAAAAGGATTAATGACAAGGAATGCATTACTATGAAACATAGAATTAATTCTTTCTAAAGGAAGACTGAAGAATTCTTTGTTACGTATACCACCACTTAGACATTGACCGAAGTATATTTTCTCTCCGTGTAGAAACAGAGAAGAAAGGCCCCGGGGTAGTGACTGAAGGAGCTCTGAGAGCCACTCCAGGAGGGAAAGGTCAACAGCCCCTGCCCAGCTGTGGGGACCAGTTACCCACATTTAACAATTCTTTCTTTCTTTATTTATTTATTTTAATTTATTTTTTTAATTTCAGAATACATGGGGGTACAACACTTTGGCCATACACATTGCCCCTGTTCTGCCCGTGTCAGAGCCACAATCGTGGTCATCTCCCAAACTGTGCTCCCCACATCCATTCAGTGAGAGTTTTTCCCATCCCTTCCACCCCCCTCCCGCCCGCCCGCCCTCAGATGAATGTTATTGCCCTGTGTGATGTAAGTGTTCATCAGTTAGTACCAGTTTGATGGTGAGTACCAGTGGTGCTTGTTTTTCCAATCCTGTGACACTTCGCTTTGAAGAATGGGTTCTAGCTCCAACCAGGATAATACCAGATGTGTTAATTCACTGTTGTTCCTTATTGCTGAGTAATACTCCATGGTATACATATACCACATTTTATTGATCCACTCGTGTATTGATGGGCACCTGGGTTGTTTCCACACATTTAACAATTCTTGATAAATCTTCTCATTTTAACAATATATCCACACCTGCCTATTGAAATCACCTTAATCCTTCATTCTGGTTTCTGAGAGAGGAACCTGACCACCCCATCCAAAATAGCAACTTCTCATCTCACAATCTTTTTACTGTGCTTTTTCTTCATAATACTTATCACAACTTGAAACTACTTTACCTATTTATTGAATTATTTATATATTATCTCCAATCCCCATTAGAATAAGGGAATATATTTAGTCTACTTTGTTTACCTCTTTTTTCATCAACTAGAATATTGCACGACTTACCACATTTACTCAATAAATGTGTGTTTATATATGTATATGTGCACATATACATACATATGTATACACATATATTTTTAAAGGAATGAATTACTTTGGTGAGATTTCCACTCTCATAACCAATATTTTGGTATAGTTGCTAGTGAATCTAAAGCAGAAAGAAGGCAGTTATATGACAAAACAAACACACACAAACACACTCACACACAGTTATGTAGTTTCCTCATAACAGATAGTAAAATCATCAATGAAAGGAAAAAAACAAATGGGCTGAGAATGTTCCTGCTGCAGTCCAAGAGTTGAGAAAAAGTAATCCAGAAGGGTCAAAGGGATTTGATATCCTCCAGGTAAGTGATCAGAGGAAAGTTTCATAATGCAATACAGATTGGGAAGGAAGCAGATGCTCTTTTATCCTAATAAAAGATAAAAATTATGCTGACATTGAGGACATGCACCTCATAGAAAGACCCTGAAAGGGCTGTTAGCAGAAGATTAATCCTTATGCTATAACTTCTTTCATTTTTTAAAAAATTTTTGGGTTCAACCAAAACCAGTAAGAGGCAGTAACACAATAAACTACCATGTGGATTCAAGATTACCCTTAAACTCTCCCTTTGTTGCTCCTAGCTCAGGACCAGAAGTCTCCCCTTTCCCTAGCCAGCAGCACAAGGGTGTAATTAAAGCTATGACTTATACCACCAAGCTACCAAGACATAAGAAGGGGCCAAGAAAGGGCCACAGCTCAGGAATACAGGCAAGATGGGGCCTCAAGGGGAAGCTTACACATTAAGAAGTCAGATTATCTCCATGGGGATATGTTTGGAAGGTCTACACAGTGATAACAGGTTTTATTTGGTTCTTGGGGACAATTTAGCTTAAAATTGCTATACTCAGTCTTTTTGTTCTTGACCCTGCATGGTTTGGATTCCATCACTATGCAACTGCGGTAAGAACCTTTGAGTCATTTCAAGGTTCTTGGCAGAAAAAGGGGAGTAAACCATTTCCTGAAGCCCCATGACAGCCCTACAATCATGGGCAAGCAAAAGACACCATTAGTGAAGGCAAAGAACTGGTGAAAAGAGGTACTCAAAGTTATCAGCAGGTAAAGGTAAGGCTGATTTCTCTTACTGTGGCTTTCATTTGGGAAAAGGTAAAGGCCCCACAGCCCCCAAAACCTAAAATCTAAGGCTTATGGTACACAAAGAAAAAGAAGCACACTCTGCTTCCACAGTTTTAATATTGAGACACAAATGTGGTCAAAGAAAAATATAACAGTTGGTATGTCTTAAGCTGTTACATCAATAATAAAATGTAAAAAAAAAACATTGTGAGTTACATGCAATATTAGAAATAGAATCTGGCAGTATATTAACATGTATGATCAAGTAAGTTTTTTTTCAGAATAGGAAAATTTATTAAATATTGAGACACAGACTCGGGGAAGCATTTCTGTAGATCTTACTCTCTAGCTGTCTCACCATGTCAACTTTAGTTTCTCTACAGGTAGGTACAGCTCTCTCTCATTCCCTTACCCCTATACCTACTGATAATTTTTAGAGACTGTATTGACAAGAGGTAGGTTGGGTATAAAGGTAGAAAATTGCAAGGTAACACCATTGGTATAGAGGGTAAACACAATCAGGATATGTTGTATCAATGTGAAATATATTCTTAATAAAACAAATTCTAAAGAAAAATGTGTCAACAAAATTGACTCAAGAATTATCAGAGAATCTAAATGACTGACAAGTTTTCAAGTTCTTCTACAGCTATTGAATGATTCTGTCAAAGAAAGGTTCTAGATATTTTGATCAAGATGGCATATTGAACACGTAAGTCCACCAAAATATCCATGAAGTGAGAAAATAGAAAGAAACATAACAATAAAACTATACCAAGTATATAAAACAAGAAAGCGTCACCAAGTGGAATGATGTATTAGGATTCTCCAGAGAAACAGAACCAATTACCAATTGTGTGTGTATATATATATGTATATAAAATATACACATAATATAAATTTAACACATATATATTATATATATATAGGCTCATGTGATTGATTGTGGAACCTGGCAAGTCCAAAATCTGCACAGTAGGCTGGCAGGTTGGAAACCTAGGGAAGAGTTAATGCTGCAGTTCGAGTTTGAAGGCAGTCTGCTGGCAGAATTTCCTTTTCTTCATTGATGTCAGTCTTTTTCTATTGAGGCCATCAACTGATTGTATGAGTACTACCTATATTATGGAGGGTAACCTGCTTTATTGAAAGCCTACTGATTTAAATGTTATTTTCATCTAAAAAATACCTTCACAGAAACATCTAGAATAATGTTTAACCAAATGTCTGGATACTGTGGCCTAGCCAAGTTGACATATAAAATTAACCATCACAGATGATATTTGAGGAATTCAAAAAAAAAAGTGTGTGTGTGTGTGGACAATCCTATTTACTGAGAAAATTGGAAATCGTAGTCCAACACATATGGGGAAAAGAGCATGCTTGGGGTTTTTCCAGAATCCACTTTCTTCTCCACAACAGCACCAATAGATACAATGAACAGAAGAGAGCGATTGGGCAATTGTCAGGATTATGAACTTGGTCTCTATATTCAGAACAGATGGACCAGTTGGCTCCTTGTTCTCCCTGACTTAAGCTGAGCAATGGGCAGCAGCAGCATTAGCTAACAAGTTCCAGCTCTGCTTGCACAATGGGGTAGAAGGGGCAACACAGAGCCAGGAGGCAGGTTCTGACTCTCAGAGACATAGAGATTACACATTCCTAGAAGTCAAGGTGAGGCACATCCTACGCTTTACCACAATCACATAACCAGCACCTACCAAAGGGAAAACAGAAATTCTTAAATTCGGAGATAAACTCACAATCAAAATCATCAACCATTTGAATGAGGCATGTGAGGAACTGTAAAAAGAACAGTTTGACCAAAGCACAGAAGGTCAAGGGATAATGTGGCATGAGATGGCACTGAGGCATTAGGAAAGTAGATCATGCAGGGCTTTGTAAGCCAAGCTGATGTTTTAACTTTATCCTAAGGGAAACAGAAATCCATTAAAGGGTTTTCAGCTTTGATGTAATACAACAAATTAAAAACAAAAATAAAACAGATAATGTGGTTGTCAGTAGAAAATAGTTTGGAGGAGCTTTCCATCTCCAATTATAATAGACTTAGTAACCAAACCAAACTTCCCACTAATAACAATTTAAAATTCCAGATAAAACATAAAAAACATCAATCAGATGGGAGGAATATATGAAATATTGACATCAAAATCTACATGAATACAGGAACCCATGTGGATAAAAGTAACACAGAAACCACCTTTTGGCTTGAGTTCCATTAAACACGATGAACTCAAGCTTTGTTCTTCATGCTTTTTTGGTACAGGTAAAATGAGACACAGTGCAGGGCCAAGAAAAGTATGGGAAAAAACAACAGACTCTATTTTCATAAATCTGGTGACATACCCTCAGTATTTGGGTGAATTAGAAACAAACTAATAACATCCTAATCTCTTTCTTGCCAATGAAAACTGCCTGTTTCAACGGTGGCAGTGAGAAAAAGGAGAAAACACCCCTGAGAAGTGTGACATGAGGTGATTCTCTCATGAATTTGCAGCTCAAATTCACATTGACTGGAGAAAGCAAAATACCTTATGTGGTGATTTAAATTAAAGTGGTCTCACATAGGTAGTGCCTCTAGCTGCCAAAGAAGTAAAGCAAATCTGCATGAAAGGAAATTGCCTCTATCTTAAGCTTCAAAGAATTCTCACAAATGAACCTACAAGGAAAATGAGCAGCTTACAGTAAAAATATAATAAAAATAAATCGCTAAGCATCAAGTAAAACAAGGCTTCATGAGTGAAAACAAGCAGAAACAACAAACAGTTGAAAAACATCTGTAGAAAATATATAATAGTTATGTTTATTATATTTAAGATAATAAAAAACAATCCTAAATACCAATGCAGGCTATAGGAAATGAAAATGACCTAGAAAAAAACATTAAAGTATAAAACAGAAATTCAAGAAAAAATTATCAATAATTAATATTTAAGATAATCATAGTAGTTTTAATAACAGTTCAGATAAAGAAGTTGTGAACTGGAAAATATATCAAGAAAAGATATCTACAGTGAAGAAAAAGAGACAAAATATGTGGAAAATATGATAGAGAAATTAACATACAGGGAAGATAGAGTAAGACAGTCCTGTATGTACCAATCCAGATTCCCAAAAAACAGAGACAGAGGCAATATTTGAATGAATAATTATTGAGAATTTTTCAAATCTAATGAAAGATACCAATTCACAAATCCCAGAAGTTCAATAATTCCCAAGCCAGATAAAAAAACATCCATATTTAGGTACTCATAATGAAAGTACTGAACACCAGACATAAAGATAATATAACATACAAAAATATAGTTTTTTAAAGAGAATAGTTAAATTGAGAATTGATTTATCATTAGCAACACAATGGAAGAGAAGATGTAGGAGAATAAAATCTTCAATCTAAAATATTTTACCAGATGCTTCTGGTAATTGCCAACCAGCTTGCTGTAGACCATAACTTCTTCCAAAAACAACTAGAAAGGCTGAACAAAATACAAAGCAGTAGGAAGAAAATCTGTTTGAAAATGTCAGATACCTATCCTGCAGGTAGCAAAGAATTGAAGGGCCAAGCACAGAGAAGTAAATTCACATTTATTGCCACTTTTCTCACTGAGGCCTTTGCTGTCTTGGAAACTTATATCGAGAGATTGAGAAGCTGAGCAGAGCTTTCAGTAGTCTTTAGGGCTGGGGAAAAATAGAGTTCAGGGCTAGGAGTTGGGGGTCCAATAAACACCTCAGGCTGTCAGTTGGACAAAGGGCTACACTCTAGGGAAAGCAGTGAATTAAAAATAAATACAAACCTGGAAGGTCAGCTTTGAAACAGTTATAATCTCTAAGTAAATTGAAATTATCTGTCCCAACCTTAACTGCCTAATAGAGCAAAGTAAGTCCTCTCCAAGGGAGGACTTTTCTTCAAAACAAAAAAAAGGAATGCAAATAAAAACTATAATGAGATACTGCTACTTACCCACCAGAATGTTAAAAATTAAAGAAAGAGACAATTCCAAGTGTTGGCAAGGATGTGAAACTGTTATACATTGTTAGCGGAAGTACAAACTGGTATAAACACTTTGGAAAACTGTTTGGCAGAATTGATTGAATTGCTGAACTTGCACATACTTTATGCCCAAAGCAATTCCACTCTTTGGTATATAACCAACAGAAATTAATATATGTACACAAAACAACATGTTCAAGCATGTCATGCAGTAGTATTTGTAATAGCCCCAAACAAGAACAATCCAAATGGCCATCAACCATAGAAAGGATAATTAGTATATTTATACAATGGAACATTACAAACAATGAAAATGGTCAAACTATTGCTATATACAATATGGATGAATCTCATCAACATAATATTGAACAAAATAAGAAATCAAAGAATATATACTGTATTTACATAAAATTTGAAAACAGGTAACACTTATCTATGATATTAGATGTCAGGATAGAAGTTACCTCTGGAAAGAAGGGAGAAGGTCTCTAGAGGCTCCAAGATGTTCTCTGTCTTGATCTGATTAGTGGTTTCCCAGGAGTGTTCAGTTTGTCATAATTCACCAAATTGAACACCATGAATTATTAATCATCTGCCTGTATGTCATATTCCAATAAACATTATTTTAAAAGATTATACACAGTTAAAGCATCTTCCAAAAATGAGGGCAAAATAAACACATTTCCAAAAATAAACTGATATAGCCTTTTTACAAAAAATTCACAATAAGGGAAGTTCTAAATAATATGGTACATACAAACCAAAAATATCAGTAATCACAATAAGTATGAAAAACTTAAATTCTCTGGTTTAAAAACAAAAAATTACAGATTGAATATTATAAAACCAAAACCTAGGTATAAGCTCTACATAAAAAATATTTAAAAGTAAAAGGACGAAAATTATATTTTAGTTAAATATTAACTAAAAGAAAACTGAAAAAATGTGTAAATAACAGATTAAATGGACTTTGAGGCAAAGGTATTAACATAAATGAAGACAATAACTTTATCAAAATTGCAATTTCAATTCACCAAGAAGAATTTACTATTTTAAAAATTTAGTCACTTAAAACAGTGGAAGATTTTTAACACATATATTTATATCTCTTTGTTCCGTAAATTTTGGCTATATAAATGTTGAGGATATGATTGTATATTTGTCTAGGTAGCAGATTAAGCAGATAAAGATCAGTATATTATAGAAGATTTGAATAAAACAATAAATTTAATTTAATGGACATAACATATGGAACACTGAACCACATAACAAGAGGATATAGATTCATTTTTTCTAGCCTACACAGAACATTTACAAAAATAGACTGTAGACTGGATAATAAAAGAAGACATATTTCAAAAAAAAGGAATCAAAGATTTTTCTCTGACATCAGTAACATTAAAATGGAAATAATGACAAAAGATAGCTAAATAAACTCAGTATGTTTGGAAATTAAAAAACACAATGAAAAATTTTAAATATTTAAAACTCAATAAACACTACATATCAAAACTGTGGGATGCAGTTAAAGCAACAGCAATAATTTTACAGCCTTAAAATATTATATTAGAAAAGAAAAATGACTAACATTTATTGAGCATCCATTGTTAGAAGTTAGAAAACTAACAGCAAAATAAGCTCAGAAAGTGGATAGGCAGGAGGAAGTAATAAAAGTGGACACGGTTAAAGACTAGTGAAATGTTCAGTTAAAAGAGGCACTTTAGTGACATTAGAGATGGAGAAAAGACCAACTCTAAAAATAGTATGAGGCAGGAAAGCAAATCTCTGTGAATCAATTGATGCAAGAGAGTAAGAGAAGGGAGGTTGTAAGGATTATTCCCCAACTCTGGAATTAATTCAAATTCTTTTTCACTGGGAATTGATGAACAAGTTGGCCATGTGTAGAAAGTGGAAGTGAAGGGAACTATCACTTCTTGAATGCAAATGCAAATGCAAACATCATTTCTTGAATAGCCAGTGCTGCACTATTCTACACGTTGTGTCTTATTAATTCTCACAATAATCCTTTGAGCTGTATCTGTTAATATTCTCATTTGCACTAAGGCTTCAGATCTATTAACTGTCCCAGAGCCATACAGTTTATATATGAATAAATTGAGATTTTAAACTTACATCTTGCATTGAAAGTCCATATTCTTTCCAGATTTTGTTTCAGACATGTTACATCTGAGTTGTCAGAAAAACACCTAATAAATTTGGGCAAAGTACCTATGACCTGACCATCAAAAGAAAAATATCCAAATATAGTATGAAGATGTATTCCAAACTGAAAAACTTCATCAGCATATTACTGATGTTATATATAGGTACACTTCTTTGCCCAATAATAACTATGATGCAGGTAAAAAAAGCAGGAAATTGAGAAATGTTATTCTCACAAACTACAAATCCTGATTTCAATGTGTTCTGCTTGCTGGTTTATGAATCACTTGTAGAATTGATTGCAACTCCATGGAAGTGAAAGTAAATGAATCAAATTAAAATCCAATGTCCTTAAAAGTCCCCTAAACCAAAATGGGCTGGCAATCCTTTGGCCAATAAATTAGAATGCTTTATCAAAGGTAACACAAGGCTGAACAATGAGTAGTCTCTATCTACTTAACAAAATAATCTTGAAAGATAACTTTATCAGAAGAGGAAAACAGAAACTGTTTAGGGGAATTTCCTATAGATAATAACTTTACATGAATAATTGTTTTTTTTCCACAAATCCTTTTATGCCTGTCTAATCATACACAATAAGGAAATAAGTCAATAGAAATGCATTATTCTGCCATGTTAATCTTGGACAGCAAAATTGCTTACTATATTCTGAAGAATGTTTAACCACACATGGGTGCCTCTTCCTGGTGAAACCATAAAAATAATTAAAGTAAAAATGAAAGTGCAAAAGGACTCAGGAGGAAGATGATTTTTAAAAAGTCATTTCTAGAACAAGAAGTCAATTTTCAGAATATAGTAGGTAAAGTTAAAGACACAGAAACTTTACTTCTTATAGTCAACTCTCAAATATTCGGGGATAAACATGAAGCTATTGCTCTATTTAAGGAGAATATAATTTCTCTCCACTAAAAAACAGAGGGCGTTATATAGGTCAATTATCAGGAGGCAGAAAAGATGCTAGTCTTATTTTACAAATGAAGGTAAGTGAGAACTACAGTCTTTCCTGTATGGCAACTATATTACAGGAATTATAGGAAAATATCATAAGGGAGAATGAACATATTAAAACAATGAGTATATAAACTGTTAACCTTTTCTATATGTATCATTGTATTTCTTTTCTTTTTATTGTTCTTATTTCTCTCTGGGATCTATTTATTCCTTAAGCAAACTTTTATATCAACAAAATGTAGTATTTTAAATGCTGCCTCACAGATGCTATCAGGATTAACAGCAGCCATATATTAAGCCAGGGGGAGAGGGGAGAGCCCAGTGGACCATGAGTTAGAACACTTCAAAGTTCTAGCCTCACCAATGAGGCTGACACTAATCATTGCTTACCAATAGCCATTTTTCCTGCTCTGTGCTTCCACACCCTCTGTTTTAATCTGTATATTATTTATATAAATACATTCTATCCTTTTATATAATGAAATGTAATTTACAGTCTGAACTCAATACCTGTGCTCATTAATTGATTTGCTAAATATTTATTAAGCATCTGCTATAGGCCAGGTGATAAGCTTTGGAAAAGAAGAGTGAAAAAAACATATCTATCCCCTCAAGTAGTTGTGCATTGTAGATAACATTGCTGCGATCCTATATTTTTCATGTAACTTTTTATAAACAATGTGGATTTCCACTTTTTGTTTCTGTTAACACTGACAATTCCTATTTTTTAGTTGGGAAGTTTAGGTCATTTACATTTATTAGGGTAATTGATATATTTGGCTTTCTGTTGCTATAGCAGAATACTTGAGACTGAGTAATTTATAAAGAAAAGAGGTTTATTTGGGCTCACAGTTCTAGAAACTGGGAAGTCCAAGATTGGGTGGCTGCATCTGGTCATCTTCAGGTAAGAGCATCCTGCAATGTCATAACATGGCAGAGAAAAGGACAGGGAAGCAGGCATGTATGAAAGGGCAAAAGCACATGGAGTGGACTAGCTTTATAACAAATCTGCTCTCACAATAACTAATCCACTCCTGCAATAATGACATTAATGCATTCATGAGGGCTCTACCCCAATGACCCAAACACCTTCTACTCCCAATTGATTTTGCTGACCCCTTATAGTGATTTGTTATCTTGTAGGGTTTGGTAATGCTTTAATGTGAGTTCACATTTTGTTGAACTTAATCTGTTGGAATCATAAGCCATTACAATGGAAATGCTTTCTTCCAAGAGAAGTTAGGGATTAGAATTTAGGGTATCATGATATACTACTAATTGTCTATGGCTTAGTTTACCCTATTGCATCACTAATCCTCAGGACTCCACTGCCCTTCTAGTTCACAATTTTATCTTGAGAAAGCTGGGGGCTGGAGGTAAGCTTGTAGATTTCATTACTTTCTGAAAGTCAAGGAATTCAGGGGAAAAATTTATTTTTATAATATGCAGGATCTAGTTGTATTTTAGCAGATAGGCTCTTCATGAAGTTTAGCCTGTCATAATACCACTTTAAAAAGTCCTCTATTTTTTCAACTGATGTAGTAAAAGTATGAGATTTATTTACCCAACAATAAATAGATTAAATCACTCACTCATTTACATAACCAAGGTGTATAGTATTAGGCAAAGAGCTTCAGCGATGTAGAATTAAAGCTGGTATTGGTCGACACCTATACACATCCATGTAACTTCTGAGTGAGTTTTTTTATTGAATATATAAGTACAAGTATTTTATTTAGGATAACAGCTACTGAAAAAGTTTTGTTTTTAAACGAGAAGGTAGAAAAGAAATAGGATAAAGAACAAACTTTTGAACAAAAAATTATATAATTTACATAGTAGTTATATATAGGATTATCACAAAAATAATATATATTTCATTTGTAGATTTTTCTTAAGCCAGTAAATCATTTTCTTTCTTAAAACTCTTAAATGAATCCTCACTTTTTTAACGATAAAGTTAAACTCCTTAGCATAACATCCATGGACCCTCATGGTCTGTTTCCTCAATTATCAGGCCAGTCCTATTTTTTCACTGCTCCTCACTTTGTAGTTTACACTTCCATCCATATGGAATTACTGAATGTGGCAGACATCCACCCAAAAGCCAGTCTTTTTTCTCTTTCTTGCAAACAGAACCTTGAGTTTGTTATAGTATTGAGAAGAGATCTCTTGCTCTCTGGCCTATTACATAACCTGGAGGTGGGCATATTCCTTAGTTCTAGGCAAGAAGAAGTCTTCTAGAAAATATTCTAAAAGAGATCTCTTACTAATAAAATAAAATATCTATGTTTCCTTTATTTATTTTGTTTGTAGAAAGCCAAGCTACCTGGTGCTAGAGCAGCCACCTTACAGCCACGAGACAATAATATTGGAGCCCAGATCCATCAGACTCTAATGCCCACACTCTTTTCACTACTTCTTTCCTTTTGAACAGCCTCCAGGTCATTTGGCTAAGATTGCCATCTAAACTATGAATAAAATGAGTAGAAATGTCAAATTTAATTTGCCAAAGCTGAACTGCAGATCATTCCCATCTTCTCCCACCCCTAAAACAATTCTGATTCACTGACAACCTCCTCATTGCAGCTTCTGTGACTCCAGAATTTTAGTTGCTGAGGCTACAAACCTTGGAATTGTCTTTGGCTCCTTTTTTTGCTTATGTCCCATGGACAATCTGATGAGGAAATCTAGTTGACTCTACCTTCATAAACATATCCAGAAGCTGCCCACTTCTCCTTACTCCTGCCACCCTCATCCAAGGTGCTATCATCCCTCACTTGAACTTGTGCAATAGCCTCCAACCATAGCAGAGTGAGCCTTTAAAAAAGTAATCCAGCTCATGTCATTCCTAGGCTTAAAACCTCCCAAAGGCTCTCCAAAGCTTCCTGTGTCCTGTCCACCAGTCCTCCCTGTGGCCCACATTGCAGACCCTGGAAGGTTAGAAGTTAAATGACTTAACCAGAGTCACAGAGCCTATGATACTAGGGCTCAGGCTAGAACCCAACTCAATGCAATGAGATAAGGATGGCAAGGTTCAGGTTCTTGAGTCATATTTAAACACTGACAATTTATCTAATTCAATTCGTAATGGAGAAAATGTGGGAAAGGACTGTCTTTCCTACTAAAATGAAAGTTGGTCAAAGGCAGTGGTTGACTCTCCTAATTCAAGGATCTTTCCCAGATATTTCTTAAATGAATGAACTATTCCTTCTCAAAGTAACCAAGTGTCTAGCACGATGACTGACTTTCCAAGTGTATATTGTATTCTAGGTAATAGATGCCATCCATTAATATTAATCACAGTAAGGATTCTACTACTATTCTCTACTGTGCTACACCCAGAAAGCCATTAAGAAAATTTTCTGATGGTATATACATTTATAGACAAGAAATGCTTTATAATTATATATATAATGAATGGTGAAAGTATTAGTTCAACAATATCTTTATATCTCTCAAACTCTCAAATACCTTCTTCACTAAGGTCCACTACTCATTTGAAAATTTCCCCTTCCTCTTACCCTTCCTTCTATTCTTATACACATGTGAAATAAACTCTGTTAAACTGAACTACATCCTTAAAAAAAAATAAACATTAATCACTCACTTTGCACTAGGTCTTGTTTAGAATGTCATTAAATGCACACTGAAAAAGTCCCCTAGTTAGCCTTGAGTAACATGAGGCTCCCTTTCCAGGGGCAGCAGGCCCTATTTGTACCTTTTCCTACCCTGAATTTGAATAGTGCAAATCCAGTAGATAAACTTATAAGGCAAATGGCCATTGCCCTTTGGCATTATTCCAACCCAGCTTATCAGTTGACATTCCTTGTTCTGATAGCCAGTATTTTTATTAGCAACCCTCACCAACATGCTATCTTAGTAGTGGCAAGAGATAGATGTGAATAGACCATCATAATAAATACTTTGTTACATATTTATATGTTAGTAACCCCAACACCCTGCATCAAAAAATGACACATTTTTCAACTAATCAGTTTTTTTAAAGGTAATAACCAGTGCTATTTGGAGTTCAATTTTCTGAGTTAAAACTCTTGAATGCTTTGTGTCATGTCATACTAGAGAGCAATGTTTATAAGTCACTCCATTCTTTCTCATTTCATAGATGGGTCGAAAGGAGGATCAAATCATTTTCACAAAGGCACAGAACAAACAATGCCAGCACCAAACCCCATGATCCCACCACCAGATCTAGAGAAAGACAAGGCCATTTGCGACATTCGGATGAACAATGCATCAGTGGAGAGAGATGGAACCAAAGGCCCTAAAAGCTTTTCTTGCTCAAATTTCCTTGATTAAAAGTAGCATCAAAATTGCTCCCCATTTTCCACAGTGAAAAATGCTGCTCTTGAAGCAGTTTTAAAAAGGTTATATTATGGGACACCGTCTGTGAAACAAACATTTCCCAAGTTGCCTTCGTTCCTAACAACCACTTGCATTCAAGAGGTTCTTTCTTTTTTTTTAATTTTGGTTAAGGGATTTGGTTCAGAAATTGGAAAATAGACAGAATATCCTCAACTAAGAGCGCCTTTTATGATTTTGAAATGTAAGATAGAAAACAAAATCAACAAAAATCTTTCAAGAACAATGGGATAGTGCCTGGGGAGGTTATTTAAATGCAGGACACAGTGTTTCCTGGTAGCTTGAATGAGACTTGCCATACAGAAAAGGGCTAAAAAACAAACTTTAGTCATTGTTGAACCACTCCTCTCATGGTCCTTTAAAGACACAGGAGAAGAACCAAAAAAAGAAAAAAAAGCTATGGACTAAGATCCAAAGAGTCCAATATACATTACTGAATCTGCCACCCACTAGCTGTGGGACTTTAAGTAAGTCATTTAACCTCTCTGAGCCTCAGTTTACTCACTTGATAAATGAAAGGGTTAAACCTAAATGATCATATAAGATTCTTTTCAGTTTTAAAATTCAAAAACTCTACCCTTTAGCTTGAATAAAATGTTCACTCTGAACACCATTCCATCCCTTACCCACGACTAATACCCGCACCCAAATGTTCTTCACATTGAAAAATCTCACACTGATGGATAAACTGTAGTTCTGAGAAACCTCCTCCTTGTGAAGTTAGAGTGATTATTTACAACACAAGTCTAATCATGTCATTCCCTACGTTAAAACATGTCACAATTCAATAGCTAACATTTATGGAGTACTTATGATGTTCCAGGTACTGTTCTAAGTGCTTTACGTGGTTTAAGTTGTTCAATTCTTTCAACAACCCTTTGAAAGAGGTTTTATTATCATCCCCATTTTACAGATAAGGAAACTGAGGCACAGAGCTCACAATCCTAGACACTCTATTTTGCTGCCTATTCTCAAAGAGTTGTCGAAAATACATTGCCCTTAGAATAAAGTTCAGTTCCTAGCAAAGGCAGATTGAGTCCACGTTAAACAGCCTCATTTCTGGTCCTATCTCCTCCCAATTGTAACTGTATTGACCTCATTGCAGTTCTTCTGAAATGTGGCCTTGGAGAGAGGGAGAGCATGCTCTTTCCTCTGCCTCTACTATTCCTCTCTTTGCCTGGATAATACAAATGTCATACTTCAGAATTCCCCTCTTCCAAGAGGTTATGAGGCTGGGTGGTTAGGTGCATCCTCCCACGCTTCTGGATCTTCCTGTAGTACTCCTATTGTGGCATGCCTTACACTGCAGCGATCCCAAACCTTTTTGGCACCAGGGACCGGTTTCATGGAAGAAAATTTTTCCACAGAGGGGGGTGATGCCAGTGATGCGGAGCAGGTGTAAATACAGAAGAAGCTTCCCTTGCTGGCCTGTCACTCACTTCCTGCTGTGTGGCCTGGTTCCTCAGTTTCATGGAAGACAATTTTTCCATGGACGGGGAAAGGGTTGGGGGAGGCAGAGCTCAGGCAGTGATGCACAGCCAGGTTCCTAATGGGCCAAGGTTCCTTAGCCCAGTATCGGGCTAAGGCGAGGGGTTGGGGACCGCAGCCTTACAAGTTATTAAAATTAACCATTTACATTTACATCTTCTGCTACTGTAAGCTTTTTGAGCATGGAAACTATGTATTTGTAGAGCCTAACATATACTTATGCTCTTAAATATTTGTTGAATTAATGGAAAGAAAGAAGCATATTTGCCTTTTTCCTCCCCCCAATTTTACATTCCCAATACCATCATGTTACTTTCAAGAAAACCTAGTGTATTCCATAGTGCTCTGAACCCATTTTTTTCTTCCCCATTAAAAGTTATCCATTCTATGATCTTTTCTATCAGAATCTTGATCTACTTGCCCATTTGTCTACTGCTCACATTTCCCCACCACTTTCCCAAAGGAGTGACTACAGGCCATCTAGGCATTGAGGTGAGATATTTATGACCAAGTCATACCACCAAAGAGCCTGTCTGCTTTATCAACACATATGGCCCCTACTGCAGTGTTATGACACTCTTGACTTTCATAAATGTATGGGCTTTGATGTTCCAACACTTAGGATGATCACTTTTATTTCTGGGGATAATGTAGGAAAAGATCACTAATTCAGAGAAAAGTCATTTTACTAATTACAAATATTTGCCTGACATTTCCAGATTTTGAAAAACACTTCTCTGAGATTATTATTTTCATTATTTTTTTAACTCTCACCCTTGTACTTGGATGTTTTTATAAAGGCATAACTTTGACAATTCCATCTAGAGAACACAACATGAAAAAGATTTGGTATCAGAAAGCTAAATTGTTTCTCCCCATGGGAGAAAGTACAAATAATGTCGGGATGAAAATTCTACATTTCACAGCTGGTCCCATGCTTATTTAAAGGCCAATATTCCTTGACACCTTGCACCTCTACTGTTGACTGCCTTATAGTTTCTTGGACGTAAGGTTTGAGGTTTCTAGATTGTAAACACAGAAATAGGACATAATGTGACTGCAACAGACAATAACGCTTATTGTCAGTTTGAACCATTCTACAGCCGCCTAAGCCTTCAAATACTGTTTACAAGAAACTGAAGAAAACAGGTTGCCAATAAGGGAGCAGGAAGCAGTATATTGCTAGTTTGGAGAATTCTTCTGCAAGCTATGCCAGCACAGATTAACTGGAGGTATGTTGTGTGGAGCAATAATATTAGGAAATCCACCTGAATTTTTGTGGCATTAAATCACCTTCTGCGATACATAGATCTGGGCTGAGCATCCAAGGGTTGGTCTTGTATGGAATGGTCATTTATTTGGCAAATTTAAAACTATAAGAATTATTGCAGAAACTATTGCTTATAATAAATAAACTTCTTTGCCTATGTCACATCAACAGACAAGTTCAACCTTTAAATCCTATGAAAATATCCCCTTTGGAGTTGAGATGATTTTGACTTTTAGGACTTTGCAAAGAGAATTCCAAATGCAAGGAGGGGAAAGTCTGAATAACAATCTTCTGCCTATCCATTTCTAACCTGATCATTCTTGGAGGTGAATTCTTAGTGCACCAAGGAATTTCCTCCCTTCTATCCGTTTAGCCTGAGAAATAGCAGCAAATTGTTACCAATAATAACACTTGGCACTGTACACAGAATATTTACATACATTACCTTGGTCCTATCAATACCACTGAAATCCAGCTGAGCAGTTGCTACTATTCCTGTTTAGGAGATAAGGAAATGAACTATCAATTCATAAAACCAAATTCATAAAGCTAAAGAATAGCAAAACTAAGATGGTAATTCTGGCCTTTTGTCTCTAGGACCAATGATTGTTCCACCAGCCCTTGCTGTCTGTCTTGTTCTACTTATAAGATCCTAATATATATAATTTTCTATATAATAACAAGCACATATTAGGCTCTCAGTATATATTGGTAGAATGAGTGAATGAGTATTACAAGGAGGGAAGAGGAAACTTATAATATGCCTGGGGAATTGAAAGGTACCTACCACGCCAAATCTCATGTAATCCTCATAGCTAACCCATGAGGCAGCTATTAAGATCTATTACCGTCTCCATCTCACAGGAGCAAAAAAATAAATTTTTGAGATGCTTAGTATGTAACTTATTGGGCTATCACTATAAACCAAGCATTAAGTAAATTGCCTTACGTAATTATCCCATTTAATCTTCACAAACAACCTTATCTGATAGATACTATTACAGTTTTTCCCATTTTACAGAAAACTAAGGTTTAGAGAAATTAAGCAATTTGCCACAGGACAGACAAAAGCGTTGAGTTAGATCCAGACTCCGGGATTCTGATGCTTTCCCCCTGCACAGGCCTGGGTCTCCTCTGATGAACAAGCCCTGGCTCACAAGGCCTGTGAGGGCTGGAGTCAGGATTTAAATTCAGACTTCTCCATCCATTCTGTTCATCTAGAGCACACTGTCTGCTCTAGGATTGAAGTATGTTAACAATTGAGCATCATCAAAATCTTTGTTCTCATATTAAATTTTCTACAGGAATTATGTACTCAACATAAATAAACAAAATTACAAAACTGGTCTTGCAGAAATTCTCTAAATGAAAAGAAACCATAGGTCCTGCTTTTCTATAGTTGTATTTGTTTGCTTGTTTTAGTATGATTAAAACTTGCATAGACTCCAAATCCCCCATTTACATCAAAGTAGCTACTGATACACAGTAAATTCATTTTCAAGCATAAGCAAGAATCACCCACGTTCTTATTTTGTAGACAAGACTGAGGAGAAAGCAAAATCCCTACAGATGAGATCAGGATTTCAAGATCCGTATGTAAATTATGAATTTGCCCTTTCCTACAGCAGACAAGAACATCTAAAACTTTGATACACAAACAGTTCGGAGCTGTGAAATTCTGTAGTGCAATGTTTTAGGTTTCCAAACATCTGTGCCTCCCTCCTCTCTAAAGAGAAATGGAAATATGTGCAAGTTTTCTAAATTTAGAGTAAATTTCATGTTAAGATCTTTTTGAAAGTTTAATGACACTACCTGAGATAGTTGTGCCATGTTGCAAAATAAGAATTTGGAATCGCTGGTTGAGTGCTATCTAAAACCCCAGTTACATAATTTCAATAAGAAATGAGTCATAGGAAAATTGATCTGTGGAAGCAAAGTGCCAAAAATATCACTCCACAAACAAAGATTATTCCATCAGCATTTAGTCAAATAGAGGAAATGGGATATATCCACAGAAACTATAATGTAATTCAATTCTACAAATATTTATTAAGAATCTATTTTATGCCTAGAGCTATATAGGCCCTGTCTTCAATGCAATGATGAATAATACGTGGTTTCTGCCATCTTGTAATTCACAATCTAGTGGAGGAAATGAAATACCATTATAAAGTAGAAAAGGTAGAATGGAATATAAAGTTTTAAGTAACGTGTTGTGAGAGTATTGGGGCTAAAAGAGATCAATTCCAAGGTGGAAAATCTGGAATGGATCCTTGCAGGCAATGATATTAGAGATGTGCTTCCTACTCACCTGCAAAACAACAGGGAAATTATAGGCACACAGCAGTCAGGATTCCAATCGGTGGAATATTTATCTGCCTTAAACCTACTTTACCATTCTGAAGCACTTGGTGCCTTTAGCTACTCTGTCTTTCCTTCTTCCCTTGGTTTGTTTCTCTAGTTTTGCTTCTCTCCCTCTCCCTTTCTGCCTCTCTCCTTCTTCTCCCCCTCCCTCTCTTTACCCCTCCTCTTTCCTTCTCTCTTCTTCTCTTCTCTCAATTTCCTCTTTCTCTTCTTACCCACAATCATGCTGCCTACCAGCCTTCCTACAAGTTTCTCCCAGCGTGCCATGAACTCCCCTGCTGACAACATTCTTCATGCTTCCGCCATATGCTGATGTCTGCAAATCTATGTCACCTGTTCTACCTGTTGTCTGAGCTCCAAACCTGTACAGCAAACTCCACTTGATTATCTTATTGACACCTAAACTCAATACGTTCAAAACCCTATTCAGTTTCTCTCAAATGTGCTTCTCCTCCTGAAATCCCTGTCCCACGAGTGGCACCACAGTCCACCGAGGTGTTGGGGATAAAAGACCGAGGGATATCCTCACCCCATCTCACTCACTCCTCTTTCAGAAAGTCAGCAAGGCCTGTGGGTTCTCCTTCATCAGCACACCCCTTGGTTCTACCTCTCAACGACCTTGACAGTAGCTTTAATTCAGGCCTCATTGCCTTTGCGATAGTCTTTTTGCATCCAGCTTGTCCTCACCTAGCCTCTTGCTGCAGATTAAGATTTCTAAATTTTCAAATCAAACTGTCTTGACTCAATATTTATCCCTAATATTATGTGAAGTATCAGAAGGAGTTCACACTCTGGGTAGCTTTGTGCCTAAGACTCCTACCTGTCTTTCTATGCTCATTACTCAGGCCTCCCCATAATCACACCCCTGCTTCATCATCACCCCTTATTCCCTCAATTATACCAAATTACTTTCAGGGACTCAAAGGCATTGTGTTATATAATGCCTTTATGCCTACCAACACAATTTTGCCTAGGATTTTCTTCTGCCCCCTCATGTAGTTATCTAGTCTTCAAAAGTCAGCTCAGTTATCCTCTACTCCTTCACTGCCCACAGTCTCATTTATATGACCTTTCTCTGCTACCACAGGACTAATGCATACTTTTATAAAAAATTATTCTTCATTCGCATGCATTCCTCTTTCATCAGACTAATGGTTTTTAACCTTTTGGGGGAGCCATTTGTACTTAAATCATTGAGATTCTAATAAATACTTTAGGCCCACTCACTATAAAAATGTTCCCACAATTTCAGGTGACATGCAGAACCTATCCAAGGATTTGCTAAGGAACCCCATGATCTTCAGGCCAAATGTCCCTGCTTAGACAGTAAGGTCTTTGAAGATAGAAACTGTATTTTTTTTTCTTTAATTGACTTTCTTTTCCCAATATCTAACAGAATGCCTAACATAAAGTACTATAGTCTCTCAATAAAGGCTTATTAAATAAGTGAAGGATAGGTCTTTGACATTTGGATATGACAGAAGGTTGGAGGAAGGAAAGGGGTCTTTTGAGACAGATGGAACAGCTTGATGGACTGCACATTCCATAAAAGAAGGGACTATTTAACTATATAGACAATGTATACTTAGTTTACTTTATAAGGGGCTAAAACAGTAGAGGTAAAATGTAGGGCTCAATTAATGCTTCCTATAATGATTAAAATATAAACTGGAGGCCTCATAATCATAACCATCTATCTGAAAATTGGATAAAGACTAAGAATATCTAATTTTAGGCTGCTCACCCCCAACCTGCCTGCTTCCAGTGCCTCCAACTGAAAGATAAGTAGCCTACTCTATGTAATTAAATAATAATGGAATTGAGAATTTCACATTTTCAATATCATGCATAGTGCGTTGCATTATGCTAAATCTAATTCAAGAAATATGTCAGTTTTCATGTGGTTCACTAGTCATAGATAATTGTGTGGTTGCTCTGAAAATTCATTTTTACTTTTCCAAGAGAGGAGAGAAAGATTAGATTATAATAACTGCTACAATAGCATGTGTCAAAACAATTGACTATAGAGACATAAGAATTCAGTCCAAGTAATGCAACCAAACTAGCTTTTCTTCTACTTCTAGTTTTTGTTCTAAAACTGTTCCTGTTCAGGAGTAGTAAACAATCAAAATGACTCCTTCCCCAAATTGAATATACATTAATGCCTCCTTTCCTTTGATATCCTAAATTCCACTTCATAATAATATTATTAAATTAAATATATTATATGTGTGTGTGTGTGTGTATATGTGTGTGTGGTGTGTGTGTGTGTGTGTATATATATATATATATATATTAGAAGCACACTGTATTGATAGTGGTTGATAGCCTAGATTTTGAGGTCAGATAACTTGGGATTCAAGCCTCTACTCCACTAATTTTAGCTGTGGTATTTTGGACTAGTTATTTTACAGTAAGAAAATTGGGATTTTGAGAGGTTAAATAAAGAAAATTTAATTTTACAAAATGGTACCTCTAAGTTAATATTATTTCAGTAAGTACATTTTGCACATCAAATCAGAAAGTAATTATGTAGAGTTGGATTTGTCTTGTAGGAAAAATTTCCTTCATGGTATCTAATCAGAAAACCATGAGTGCAATATCATGGCAGCCCAAATTTTAGAATTCCCAGTAATCACTTAAAATGATATAAATCACAAATGCACAATTCAGTGATTGCTTATTAAAGACCCTCAATAAATATTTACCAGATAAATGGAAGAATTTTAAAAGCATGCATGACAAATATGTTGAATGTAGATAGCCTTTCCAAGGATATTTGCACATGATCATTTCACAAATATAAAAATGTGGTACAAAAGAAAAAGTTCTCTGTTGTCACAAAAGCTACTAGAATTAGATGTGTGGAGAAAATATGGATCCATAGGTATCGAAATTACCTTGAAAGGAGATCAAATCTGCTGTGTAACAACCAATACTTGTTAAATTTTATGTCAACTATTTAATACTTAGAATAATTTCCAAAATTTTTTATGTTTTACATAAGGAAATGGAAAGTTGTTTGCTTCCATCTCAACACCTGCTTCCTTTTAGCCAAGAGATGTGGGTAAGAGAAGCCAAAAGCTTTCCTGGCTTTGGATCAGTGAAATATGGCATTTAATTCTTCATAGTGTAAACACACAGCATTGTGGAGAGGAGGCAGACGTTAGGCTGCCAGTGAAGCTTGTTCCTGCCAATAGAAGGTATCAGCCCAAGACCGAATAGCAACTCTGGGCAATGGATGTGCAGGCAAGAGACAAGAAATAAGGAACATCTGTGCAAGGACAACAAGAGGTCTCTGCTTACAGCAATATCATGCTGACCACTCCCTGGAGGCAGGCTTGTATTTCCCTCAGGACAGTTTATCATGGACTCAGACCTGGGGCCCTGAATGCTTACTCACAAGCGACACATTAATCAGAACAGATTTTAAGCCCATTCCCTTTGATACATTTACTGGACAAATCAGGAAAACATGTGTGCAAATCAGCTCAGTAGTCTACCTGATTTAAAATGTAATCCTTACATATTCTGAATACTGGCACACATTCACTTTTTTACAGAATGAGGAACTTATAGTCACTACATAGTATTAATAGTTTGTCAGGGGAGTAAGCTAGGCACACAAATCCAAAGATTTTGTCTTCATCTTTCCGTGACACTTTTATAGATCTAATGACTTGTCCAAAGTACACTTGGTCAAAAAAATAGTCAGTATCAAACCCAGACATCTGATTCCATGGTGGTATTTTGTATATGAGTCTAGTGGATGGATTGGATAGCCTCACCCTACCTCATAATACTGGAAGGAGTTTCCCTCTGCAAATTTAAATGAACATCTTCCCCATCCAGGTCTCAGGAGAAAAAGATGTATCAGCAACCTCTAAAGTGCCACGTCAGATCCCCTAGTCCTCTCCTGTCTCTTGGTCCAGCTGCTTTCATAGTAACCATCTCTTTATGGGATTGGAGGCCACCTGAAAGCATCTTATCTCATACTGGTGCAGGTGCAATGTACCACTCATGGGTCCATGGGATCACACGTTATATTCACACATGCAACCTAGAAAAACAAGTGAATTGATGTCTTGTAGAACAAACCTTTAACCAATGGCAACCAGGAGTTTGTGGGTAATTCTTTACCCTTCCCCCTGACTAATGGTTTATTCTGAAAAGCATTTTATATGATTTCATAAGGACTGTCTTTTAGGATCAAGCATTCTTATTGTGGCTTTTCCTTCTTCCCTGCTTCACTGCCTACAGTGTAAGGGAGGGGCTTGTTACCATTAAGACTGAAGTACTTCTGTATGTCTCATTCAGAAATCACTATCATAAAGCATAGTTAACATAAATAATGCTGTTGCATGTCATGAAGTCTATTAAATTTAAGAAAGCATGGTATTATAAAGACAAAGTGATAAGGAGGGGGTACCTGAAATACAAAAGGGTAACAATACAAACTGTTATTGCTAGAGATGTCTTCATAGATAGATTGTTCAGCCCTCACATTTTAGAAAAGAGGACTCTATAGCCAGAGAAGTTAAGTGACCTCTTTCAAGTCACACAGCCAGTTAGTGGCAAAGCCTGGGTGGCATCCGGGCCCCACCCCCACCCTGAGTCTCAACACTGTAATTCTCCCATTACATCACACACTGAATCCTGACCAGTGACATCAACATTCTGTCCACTTGGCAGTTGGGCCCACAGGACAAAGAATGAGTCATTAGACCCCCAGAGCTTGATGAAGAATATTCACAAAGGGCTCCAACTCGTCATTCTTGGTTCTCCTGCATCATTTTGGTTGTTAATCACTTTTTGCAGCTGGTTTGATTCCAAAAAGAGGTAGCCACAATTATTGTACATAACTATTCACTCTACCTAATAGTTACATACCCAAATATAAATTATTTTTAATCAGTTCCATAGAACCCAATATCTCTAAGTAAATGAACAAATAAAATTCTCTTTCTTGAATTTGAGAGCCAGAGGACAAGACTTCACAGCATGTAACTACAGCAACATTTGAGCATCTACAGAAGCCAGATTCCAATCCATATGGCTTTCTCCTCCTCTTTGGTTCCAATCCATGAAAGAAAATTTGCTCCAGAATTCTTGTCAGTTCAATTCAACAAACATTTGTTGAGGATCCACTTTTATGCAAGGAGCTGAGTGAATGAAAACCTAGGCATCCTTTTGAGAATATGCTCAAGTCCTTTCTAGTCCACAAAATTTTCCACAGATACCATGGATCTTTCTCCCTGAGTGCCAAAAGTGCTTAACCAAACCACATACAATAAGGGGGAAAACCATGTGGCATAATCAGTATTATGCTTTTAGTAGAGACTTTAAACTCTGTAAGGGCAGGAATTCTTATGTGTGTATGTTTTGTTAACTACTCTAATCTCAAGTGTCTCATACAGTGCACAGAGCATGTAGTGGGCATTTAATAAATATTTGTTCAATTAATTTGTCTTTCTTCTTGCCCTTGGGATAACCAACTTGTCTCAATTTTCTAGGGACTTTCTTGGTTTTCCATAAAAGTCCTGCATTCCAGGAAAGCCCTGAATCCCAGGCAAACAGAGAAGTTTGGCCATCCCCCATAGGAGGTCACAAGCTGGTCTAATCATGAAAACCATATCTTCTAAAAGTATGTACCCTGAGACACTGCTGGGTATGCGATAAAGGGTAGATATATATTTGTCCTGATTTTTCTTCCTAGACACTAACTGGAACTCTTTCAAAAGAGATTGTTTTCCCAGACTATTCCCAAAAATCCACTAGTACTACCCTCACATGACTAGAATTATCTCAGAGAATCTTTTTCTCTAGCAAAAAATAAATTCCTCATCGTTAAAATCTGACTCACAGAAATGCTCAAGTGACCAGAGATTAGGGCAGTTCAGAAGGAAGAGGAGAGCACAGTGACCCAGAAGTCCCTGTGAAGGGCCATGAAAGTCTCACAAAACATCAAAGTGAGGAGAGGCAATTTCCCTTAGTCATTAGCAAGTGACTGCATCTTGTAACCCTTCTTTGATGCAGCAGAACTGGCAGTCCCTCCTTTTTTTTTGTCCCACATCCTGGAGGTGTGGCATTAAAAACTATAGAAGGTATTCTCCATTAGTTCAAGATTTTATATTAACTCGTTTGATCCAATTTTACTTTTATCTTATGTCTCAGATAAGTAATGTAATGCATACATTCTAACTGTATTAAAAATAGGAAATTATATAAACAATTTCAAATACAGTCCCTATTACAGCTCAACCCTACTAAAATATTTCCCTCCCCATAGGGAACTGCTGCAAATGGTTTAGTGTGTCTCATTCTTATGGTTTTCTTGTGGAATTTATGCATATATTATACATAAACATATAACTTTTTAATAAACAGAATCATTCTGCCTTTGTTTATATATGTGTATATGTATATATGAGAAATTTCCATTATTATTAACATACATTTACTTCCTTTTTTTAATAGCTTGATGCTATACCACCATATGGATGTAACATAACCATTTTCCCATCAGTGCACATTAGTTTGCTTCTAAGTTTTTGCTGTCACTATTAGTGCTACAAAAAACATTTGTGCATGCTTTCTTTCTAGCTGTATTAAAAGGTATGTGGATTTTAAATTTGATATATTCAATTAGTTGTTTTATAATTGGTGCAGTTTTTTGGAGGACAATTTTGGCAGTATCTGGGAGTATCTAGTTTACCACATCCTTACCAACCCTAGATATAATTAATCTTAAAAAAAAAATGCCAACCTGGCAGGGAAAATATTTCACACTGTCATTTTAATGTTATTTTCCTTAATTATCAGTTAGATAAGTTTTATTTATTAAATCAACAACCCTTTTTTTATTTCTTACAATATGCAAGGCCTTTTCTAGGTACTGGTCATATGGAGCTAAGCATCCTTATTCTCATGGAGTTCATATTCTACTTCAGAGAAACAGACAACACACAAATAAGCAAACACATGTGTCAAGCGTTTATAGATTCTATGAGTCAAAATCAAGTAGCGAACAGAAGTAGAGAGTAACTTGGAGGCATGATGTTTTACATAGAGTAAGTCTGGAGAGCTTCTGACAGAAGACATTAAAGCAGAGACCTGAAAGAAGTGAGAGGATGAATCTTGCCACACCTGTAGGCAATATGGT